>CM042997.1:16019596-17441252 GCA_023678885.1 Pogostemon cablin | reverse complement strand
TATCCTAAGTCCTTCATTTCAAATTGCTTGGACAACTATACCCTTACGCCCGACAATATCTTTACATTGTTTCCAATGAGCAAAATATTATCCACGTACAGTACAAGAAAAACCACTACGTTTCCATCATACTTCTTGTACACACATGATTCATCCGGACATTGAATAAATCCATATGACTGGATTACTTCATCAAAATGGATGTTTCATGATCTTGAAGCTTGTTTCAATCCATAAATGGATCTTTTAAGCTTGCACACAAGATGCTCTTCGCCCTTTGCAATGAATCCCTCTGGTTGTTTCATATAGATGTTTCCCTCAAGACTTTCATTCAGGAAAGCTGTCTTGACATCCATCTGCCATACCTCATAATCCATGATGAGCGTTTTCTCAACACACAATTAATCCCCAAGTATGAAGGATATCAATTGTAGTCTCGAAAGGTGACCAAGTGAATATCGAACCCAAGGGACGGCGTATTATTAATTTAATTATTATCTAAATTAATTAAGACAAGACAATAAGATTTGATGGATTTAATTAACAACTACTAAACAAATAATTAAAATAACAAATAAAATAAAGTACCACTCGAAGAATACGAAAGTGGATCAAGTAGGAGAATAGGTAGCTCTAGGATAATCCAGTTTTACTCATTAACTTCCCTTCCATGTGTCAATGTCCGACTCTGCCTTGTGGAATATGGACGCATCACCAAACCATGCATATCTACTCTATAGACACAAGTAAACATGCGTGTAACACGTGTGAATAACCTCGAAGCAAGAGATATAATTTCACCCCCTTTCTAGGTACTATCAGTATCAATTATTTCCCCCTAGGATTGGTACTCTAACCCGATTTGATCTCCCTTTTTAGGTACTATAAAGTTATACTCTTTATCCTACTTATTAACCCGAATTCAATTCAATTAATAAGTATTCATATAAGATAGTTCTAATAAGACTTCGGAATCCCTTCACTTAGAATTATAACTTAAAACCCTGCTCAACAGTGAACGCACTCAACCAATAATCATGTTATGTATTCAGACTCTACACAACAATTATTGATGCACAAAACGACTATGAGTATGGATTAAAAAGGCACAATCTTATATAAAATAAACTACAAGTAGTGTTGTACGGAGTATACACATGGAAGTTCAATTAACTAGATAAAACCTTCACAACCCTAGTTCTACCAAAAAGACTCTAGCCCATGATGTTGTAGGAAACACACATGGGTGTTGGATAGATCTTATCCGGATGTCCGGAAAATACAAGATAAATTAGGAAACGAATAAACCCTAGATGTGGCGTCATCGCGTCCTTCTCGCTCTTGAATTCCCCTCTTAGTTCTCCCCTTGATTCCACAAACGAATCTTCAAAGTGATGGATGGATGGAGAAAAGGATGATGGTTGGGGGGTGATCCCCCCTTGTGGGGTGTTGTATGTTGTGGCCTCTCTTCTCCTCTCTTGTATTGTGTTGTGTTCCTCTTTTTTTTAATGATGTGATCTACACCCCTTTTTATACTTGTGAGCTCTCCTTGTAGGTCTTGGAAAGGACCCAAATTTAGGCATATGTCAAATTTGGTAAGAGACATGCGTTAAATTTTGTAAAAGAGATCCGGATAAATAAGGTAGTTTTCGAAAATTCTCAGAAATTCTCGACAACAGCTGAGCGACTTCACGATTCTGAGCATAACTTCCTCGTCCGACCTCCAATTTGAGTGCTTTTTACGCTCACATGATCCTCTTTTCCTTGGCTTTCTCTGAATATAAAGATATCATCAAAACTCTAAGAATTGAATCTGTAACAAGCCATGGAAAGTAGCACATCAGTTCTGTTCGGCACCGCTCGCGCGACGTCACCACTTTGCTCATAACTTTCTCGTTCGGATTCTGATTGGGATGTTCTTTACACCAAAACGACCCTCTCTTCTGTAGCGTTCCAACCATATATCACAAATATAATTAAGAGCTCCACATCAATACTGAATAATTACATAAGTTGGACGTGCGTTTATCAGCATTCTTGCACAAATTGCACCTTTTCTCAAACTTGGCTCTTTTGATCATTTTTCTACCTAAAACACAATAAAACACCTCAAGTGCACCTTATTCTCATATATAATGAATATAAGACCATTGTACTAATATATGACAATAATACTCATAAAAAAGTTGTTCAATTAGACACTAAAACACGCTTATTTTCACTCTCAACAATCCATATGAGCAGCAATAGACAAAATAATTCGGATTGACTTAAGCATGGCCACAGGCGAGAAGGTTTCCTCATAATCGATTCCTTCTTTCTGAGTATATCCTTTAGCCACAAGCCTTGCTTTAAAGGTTTCCACCTTACCGCTAGATCATCTTTTTCTTTTATAGATCCACTTGCATCCAATAGCTTTTACACCATCGGGTGGCTCTACAAGCTCCCAGACTTGATTAGAATACATGGATTCTATTTCAGATTTCATTGCGTTTTGCCATAATTGAGCATCTTTATCTTGCAGTGCCTCGCTGTAATTCCATGGGTCGAGTTCATGTTCACCCGGGACCCAGTCGGAAGACTCTCCAAATCCCATGAATCTATCCAGTTGTCTGACAACCCTCCCACTACGATGAGGCTCCACAGGCAATTGTGTATCAGGTGTGACACGCAGTGCAGTGTCCTGTGGTATATCCTCTTGTACAGTTCGTATTATGTTTGGTGTTTCCCCTCTTACTTCTTTTAGAATAATTTTACTCATGGGTTTGTGATTCATAATATAATCTTCTTCCAAAAATCTAGCGTTCGTACTCACGATCACCTTTTGCTCTTTTGAATTATAAAACAAACCACCTTTCGTTCCTCTAGGATATCCTATAAACAGACAAACTTCAGTACGTGATTCTAACTTATCATCATCCGCCTTTAACACATATGTCGGGGCACCCCAAATCTGAACATGTTTCAGACTAGGGTTTCGCCCGGTCCACAGTTCTGTGGGTGTGGGGCTACCGATTTAGAAGGTACTAAATTCAAAATGTAAGTTGCTGTTTCTAAAGCGTGTCCCCAGAACGAATTTGGTAGTTTCGAATAACTCATCATTGATCTTACCATTTCCATAAGAGTCCTATTCCTTCTTTTTGCTACTCCATTTTGCTGGGGTTTGCCCGGTGCAGACAATTGGGATTCAATCCCTTGCTTCGATAAATAATTCTTAAACTCTCCCAAGAGGTATTCGCCATCACTATCTGATCGTAGTGTCTTGATATATTTTCCAAGTTGCTTTTCCACATCAGTCTTGTATTCTTTGAATTTATCAAAGCAGTCAGACTTGCGGCGCATCAAATAAATATATCCGTATCTAGAATAATCGTCAATGAAAGTGACGAAATATTCATAACCCCCTCTTGCCTGGACAGACATAGGACCACATAAATCAGAATGCATCATTTCCAACAAATCCTTGGCTCTATACCCCTTTGCCTTAAAAGGCCTTTTTGTCATTTTTTCTTCCAAGCAAGATTCGCAAGTTGGATAATTTTTCACTATTAATGAACTCAGAGATCCATCAGCTATCAACCTTTAAATCCTACTCAAGTTAATATGACCAAGTCTAAGATGCCAAAGATATGTTTGGTTCATTTTAGAAGGTTCTTTTCTCTTATTAGTAGATGTATCATCATTTCAATTTATTGCACCGTGGGAGAAATTGGATTAAGAGTATACAAATTATCTATCAATGCACCATCACAGATAAAAATTCCATTTTTCCTTAAAACAACCTTGTCATTAAAAGAAACATAATATCCATCCAAAAATAATTTAGAAACCGAAATTAAATTCTTTCTAAAATGAGGTACATAAAGACAATTCCTCAAACAAGAGTTTTATTCTTATTAAAAGATAAATAGACATCTCCCATTACAACAGCTGCTACTCTTGTAGCATTTCCCATGAGTATGGTAATCTCTCCATCACTAAGCTGTCGGGTTTGGTGGAACCCCTGCAAAGAATTGTAGACATGGTCAGTGGCTCCCGTATCTACACACCAAGTGTCAGTAGATACAACCGCTAAACACAATTCAACAACTAGTATAAAAGACTTACCATTCCTGTTCCCTTTCAGAAGAGGGCAGTCAACCTTGTAGTTTCTCGGCTACTTACATTTGAAGCACTTGTCTTTAGGCTTCTTGACCGCACCAATCTTTGCTTTCACTTGATTCACAGGTGCTGAATTTTCTTACTTCTTCTTATTCCTACCGCTTTTCGGTCTAGGATGAGCACACTTTTAGCAACATGAACCTGAGGAGCTCTACGAAATAGTTCTTCTGCCACCACAAGTTCTGTCAGAAGTTCCGCCAACGTGTATAAATATTTGTTCATACGGTAGTTCAGGCGGACTGCTCAAAACTCCTAGGCAAGCTTTGGAGTATGATATCGACCTGGGTTTCCCCATCGATTTCAGCTCCAAGAACTTCCAACTCATTGAGTGGGCCCATCATCCTAAGGACATGCTCCCTTACGGTAGTGCCCTCAGCCATTTTGGTATTTATAAGAAGAGACATACCCTTCGACCTAGCAGGACGACTCTGATGCCCGAAGAGTTCCCTAAGATTATGCATCATATCATAGGCGGTCTGCATAGCTTGATGCTGAGTTTGGAGTACATTTGATATTGAAGCCAAAATGTAACACTTAGCCATCCTATCAGCTTTGACCCACATATTATAAGCAACTCTTTGCTCTTCGGTAGAGGAATCAATAGGTTCCGGAGGACATTCCTCAGTGAGAACAAAGATATAATCTTCAGCAGTTAAAACAATATCCATGTTCCGTTTCCAGCCAACATAATTAGTGCCAGTAAGTTTGTGCTCTTTAAGTATAACAGAAAGTGAGTTGAGTACCATTTGAAAATCCTGAGAATCATAAATAATAAACAGATCAAACACTTCGAATTTATCAATTTATATTGAATCCCTCAAAATAATATAAAATAAAATTCACCAACATCTCAAGCACCATGAGTCTGCATGCCACGATAGTGTGGATGTATACAAACCCGAACATTTACAAGAGAAGGTTTTACCTAATAATTTCATTTGTCAACCTAACTTAATGATAAAATAATTAATAGTCGGTTTCTCTTTAGCCATGCAAATAACAACAGTGACTCCGATGGGGAGGATACTTATTATTTACACCTAATTGTATACCATTATTTAATCCCAAGTCCGCGGCCCAAGCTTGTGTGCCTTACAGTTGGAGAAGTACATACATGCTCGGATAACTTCCTACTATTATCATAAAGAAGTTTGTACCAGTGATCCGTGAATAAACTCATCCGATGGGGAGGAAGGTCTATGCCAACACGCAAGTTTATTCATATCACTTACGAACCAATAATGGAGGCCGCAGGAATTAATTACCAATCCCCTCTCCCACTTAGTAATTTAACACCGAGGGTTTTTAACATGCATATAATATTTCAATAATAAAATATACATCCTAGCATGCTTCTATTTTTAAGTAATTAAAAAAAATAAATCACATAGAACATGCCACATATATAACAATTAATTGTCAAGTAAAAATAATTAAATCAATTATATATCATGAATGAATTGTATAAATAGAGCAGCAATGAAAATTCTTGCCATAGCATTAATAAATAAAATAAGCCCATTACCCCTGCCTAATTCTTGCCAGCCCCTTTAATAGCCCAAATACACCTCAATTAAAATTGGGCCCAGCAACCCAAAATTAATTTTAAGAATTAAGACCATAGCTACTGCCCTATACTTGTGCCGACAAACCTCGACTTCCCACGAAGAAATTGCCGAAAGCAGAAGTTGTGCTCAATAACGACAAGTAACTGGCCGCCTCGCCGTGCACACCACCGGGCAGGCCACTCTGAATTCCACTCGACATCACGCGCGGAAGCTACTGCCTCGCCCGGAATGCTGCTGCCTCACCCAGTGATTGGTGCAGCACGCCTGGTGTCTGTGTCAACTGAGAGACGCACTTGGATTCAACACAGACCTGCCCAGAAAATGCAGCTTGCAGCGCCAACCGTCGTCTCCCAGCCTCCACCTATTGGCGCCCAGATCATCAGTCGACTTGCCTGGAGAAGCACTGGACTTGCTGGGAAGTACTCCGTTCATGTCCGATGCCACCTAGAAACCGCTGTCGATGATCGTGGCTCAAGCGACAAGTCGATGCCGCCGTCTAGTTCCGCAGCATCGCCACCCACTCGAGGGTATTGCTTCTCTCCCTTTTCTACGTCAAAAGAGGCGCAGGCTTAGGGTTCCAAGAAGCCGAGAAGACTTATATATTGGGCTACAACAGTAACCAGGAGGAGAAATTGGATTGGGCCTCAATTGGATTTAATTAACCAAGCATAGCCCAAAGCTTATAATTAAATCCAATAATAATAATATAGTCCGCTAAAATATTATTACTGCACTACCCATCCAATCCCAAAATTATATTTTGGGCTCCTTCTTATTATGAACCCGACAGTCTCCCCATGTTTAAGATATACAATGTCCATTAATTAATTAAGTTACTGACAACTCCATTAATTAATATCTCATCCGAGAGTAGTACCACTCAACCTTATTATCATGCCGGAATTAATCCACTTGCAAGATTTACATGATAATCCTTATGAGCTCCTCAAGGGGACATCATCAACCTATGTCAGACACAGATTCCTTCTACAATCAACAGCACACCATAGAGACAGCATTACATCCCAACTCACCGAGTTTGTTGATTAATACATGTAAATCTCACACATTGATGAATCAAAGAAATACATACTGCCCTACGTGTCGAGGTTATTGCATATGGATTAAGAGCATGAATATCTATAATAACTGAGATCAAGTTCTTCTATATAGACAGTATAAGTCGAACGATCTCAAGCGGTCCTGCTCAATACACGCTAAGTGCACTAATGTGATTCTATAGTCAAGACAAACTAATACCAAATCACACTACAACTATCCCGATAGATAGTCCCCGTCTATCTCGATTGTGAGTATCTATTTATACTTTATAAGGAAACCGATAATATGATCTAACAGTTGGACCGATCTTACTTGAATCTCCAGTGGAACTCTGTCACATCCCCTCCGGAGGATGGATGATCGATCTCCTCTCCACTCTATGTCTCCATGTCTTGATGTATGTTGGTCTCCCTATGATGCTGTACAAGCCTTCTTTTATACTTGTAATCGCGCCTCCCGGGCCTGGAATGGGCTTTTCAAGTGATCACACGTATTGAGGGTGTAAAAACACGGATATGGTAAGTTCCCGAGCCTCAATTTGACTTCAGCAACAGGTCGAATTGACTCCTCCAAGTCGAATCGCAGGTCGAATCAACACACTGTAAGTCCCAGGTGCTCGATTCAACCAACTGCCTTGGTTGAATCGAAGTGACAAGGTTGAATCGGCATCTCCACTAATCGATTTGACCTCGATTCGACCTGATGCCCAGGTTGAATTACCCTGTCGTGGTTGAATCCACCTTCTGTACATATTATGCTGCCAATTCGACCTAAAGGGCTGGTCGAATTAATCTCCTTCAGGTCGAATCGCACTCCTGCTTCGCCCAATCGGATGGCTTCGACTTCCTTTCTTCAGTTTTCAACACTTCCACTCCGATGTCCTTCGAAAAACCACTCAAATAGCTCCAACAACACCTGATTCATGCCTTTTCACAATATATATTGGTTTACAACCGATTTCAACATTCAAACACTCCATAATAGCACAAATCCAGTGCAAGATTCGTGAATTAACACACTCATCAGATATCATCCACGTAAAGTACAAGAAATACCACCACATTTCCGCCACACTTTTTGTGCACACAAGATTCATCCGGACATTGAATAAATCCATATGACTGGATTATCTCATCAAAATGGATGTTCCAAGATCTTGAATCTTGTTTAAGTCCATAAATGGACCTATTAAGCTTGCAAAAAAGATGCTCTTTGCCCTTTTCAATGAATCCTTCTGGTTGCTTCATGTGGATGATTTCCTCAAGACTTCCATTTAGGAAAGCAATCTTGATATCCATTTGCCATAGCTCATAATCCATATGAGCAACAATAGACAAAAGAATTCGGATCGACTTAAGCATAGCCACAGGCAAGAAGGTTTCCTCATAATCGATTCCCTCTTTCTGAGTATATCCTTTCGCAACAAGCCTTGCTTTAAAAGTTTCCACCTTACCGTCAGATCCTCTTTTTCTTTTGTAGACCCACTTACATCCAATGGCTTTTACACCATTTGGTGGTTCTACAAGCTCCCAGGCTTGGTGATGAGTGTGTAAATTCACAAGTTTGACATCATGTTTTGTGCTAGTTTTTGAGAGTTTTGAGGTGGAAATAGGTGGAAAACCTATATATATTATGAATTAGCAAGAATCAGGTGTTAGTGGAGCTATTTAAGTGGTTTTTATAGCAAAATCAGAGTGGAAGCGCCAAGAATCAAAGAGACGAAGTCGAGACCACGCGAACCGCCGAGGAGAGAGGTGGGTTCGACCTGTTGGAGGAGGGTTCAACCTCTCCATCAGGTCGAACCAGCGATGAAAGAATGCAGTAAGTGGGTTCGACCATGACTCAAGAGGTTCGACCTGTCTATCAGGTCGAACCATGGTCGAACCAGTTCGCGAGAAGTGTGATTCGACCACGACGTTGGGGTTCGACCTAACAGTTGGTCGAGTCGAGAGCAGAAATTATCCAGTGGTGCGGTTCGACCTGTGGTTCGACCAAAGAGGGAGTGGTTCGGCCTGTACAAGAAGTCGAACCAAGTGCAGAATACTTCCAGTAGGTGGGTTCGACCTGCGATTCGACTTGAGACCAGTGGTTTGACCTGTTTGCTGAGGTCGAACCGTTGTGCGGGAACTTACCTTATCCAGATTTTCGAGGCCAAAAAGCGTGGGATCACTTGAAAAGCCCATTCCAAGCTCTAGAGACGTGATTACAAGTATAAAAGAAGGCTCATGCAGTCAAGGAAGAAATCATCATATAACGTCCACAAGATCATCACGATCACGATCACCAATCACCAAGAACACAATACAAGAGAGTTTGCTGGAGATTCAAGTAAGATTGGTCCATCTAACCATGATTGTTCCTAGATCAATCATGGGCTAGAGCCACTTCGGTAGTTCTAGGGTTATGAAGGTTTCATGAGTTGATTTGTATTTCTTGTGTATACTCCGTACAACACTACTTGCGGTTTAGTTTATATAAGATTGTGCGTTTTTAATCCATACTCATAGTTGTTTTGTGCATCGATAATAGTTGTGTAGAGTCTGAATGTATAACATGGTTATTGATTGAGTGCGTTCACTAATGAGCAGGGTTTATTATTATAATTCTAAGTGAAAGGATTCTGAGGTTTTATTAGAACCGTCTTATATGAATGTTTGTTAATTGAATTGAATTCGGTTAACAAGTAGGATTAAGAGTATAAATTTACAGTACCTAAAAAGAGAGATCAAATCGGGTTAGAGTACTAAGTGCACGGGAAATAATTGATTATGATAGTACCTAGAAAGGGAGGTAAAGTATACGTCTTGCTCTGAGGATACTCACACGTGTCAAAAGCTTATCTATTTGTGTCTATAGAATAGATTTGCATGGTCTAGCGATGCGTCCATAAACCACAAGGCAGAGTCGAACATCGACACACGAAAGTATGAATTAACGAATGAAACTGGATGGCCTGACGAACTACCTATCATCTTATTTGATCACAACTACTATTTTCTTGATCTTGTTATTTATTTGCTATTTTAATTGTTACATAGTTTACAAACCAACAATTACAATTCTCAACATAGTCATAATTGCTAGAAAATAACTAAAGTGATATTTATCCGTCCCGTGGATTCGATATTTAACTTGGTGACTTTCGAAATTACAATTGATATCCTTCATACTTGGGGATTTAAATTGTGTGTTGAGAAAACACCCATCAAGTTTTTGGCGCCGTTGCCGGGGACGGCTTAAAATATCTTTTTGTTATTTCTAGTTTATTAGGGATATTTTTCTTGTTTTGCTATTTTAATTCTAGTTCTTTTTAGGTGCATGCTCACGAGATCAAAGAAAGGTGAACTTGAACCCTATAATCCTGAAATCGGAGCATCGTCAAAAAAGAAGAAGAAAAAGAAGAGCAAGGCAAAGACTATTGATCCAACTGAAGCTCTGAATTTTGGAGTTGAAGTTGACGAGCAGAATTCGCAGACGATTGAAGCTACAACTGAAGTTAATTCGGGAGTAGAGACAGTCAACATGGCAGCGAATCCGGATAATCTAGCCATCCGAGAGGTTTTCAGAAATAATGGGGCTGGAAATTTTGGGCTTCTAGGAGCGAGGGGAACTAACTCATCTTTCGATCTTCATCCCGCTCTTATTAGCATAATAGAAAGGAACTCCTTTTCAGGAGGGTGTCTTTCGAGGATCCGCAGTAGCATTTGAACAAGTTCTTGGGCTATGCAAGTACTCAAAAAGACGCAGGAGAACATGAAGATGCTAGGAAGATCCTTTTGTTCAAATTCTCGCTTACTGAAAAGGCGAGAGATTGGTACGACACTATCAACGCAGCTGAGTGCACCACTTGGGAGCAACTGAAGTTAAGGTTCTTGGAGAGGTACATGCCACCTTCAAAGGTGTTTAAGATGAGCAAGACATTAACCAATTTGCTATGGGTGGAGGTGAGAAATTTCATGAAGCATGGGATAGATTCAAGGACATGCTTAGGAAGTGTCCTCAACATGGGCTATCTAAAGCTCAATATATCAGTATATTCTACAATGGATTGGACTGTGATTCACGAGTGTTATTGGATGCTTCTTCTAATGGAGCAGTGCTTACAAAGTCATCCGTAGAGGCCGAGAAGTTGTTTGAAGATATTTCGATGAATTCGAGGGATTGGCCAACTGATAGAGTTAGATGTACTTATGTCCTTGGGAAGGTAGCTCAGGTTGAACAAGCAATGGTGAAAACAAGTAGAGAGGATGAGATCGTCTCTAGCTTGTCCAATATCAACAAGCTACTTGAATCCCAACAGAAGCAAATCAGCGAATTACCTCAGCGCGTACAAATTATGCAGCAGGAGTTGAAGAATGATGGACCAATCCAAGAGGAGTTGGAAGAGGCACACTATGCCATGGGTCAAAGTATTCAAGGGACTAGGTATCCAGATCAAGGAAACCGGAACTACCTAGGGAACTATCGAGGAAACTTTAATAATCGTGGTCCCCCGGGTGGTTATCAACAGCCTAGGAGGCCGGAGTTCTCATGGAGCAATCCGAATAATGCGATTCAACCTCCGATGGGTGTTGATCCGGGTGCTAAGGTGGAAGAAGGGAAATCGGGTCTTGAGGATACTATGAACAGGTATATGGCCAAGAATGATGAAAGAGTGAACCGCCTTGAGGCCAAACTTGAAAAGAAAATTGATGCAAACCATGAGGTTATATCTAAGCAGGTGAAGGACCTTACATTGTTGATGGAGGAGATGGCAGGAAGTGTTAACAAGCTTACTCAAACTATTGAGAAGGGGAAGTTCCCGTCTCAAAGTATTAAGAATCCAAGGTCCTGCAACGCCATCACATTGAGGTTGAGAATGCAGTACGAGGGACCTATGAGGCCACAATCAAATTTGGACATGTCTAGGGCGAGATTTGACCATGGTTCGACCAACATTGAAGGTCGAACCATACAGGGGAGGTCAAACCAATGCACTGGACACGATCAGGAGGCATCGCAGCATCAGTTCAACCAAACTGCAGATGGTTCGACCTGGCATACAGGTCGAACCATGGTCGAACCTGATAATTCGGAGCACTCTATTTTTCCTGAACATCGGTTCGACCAAATCAATGATGGTTCGACCTATCCAACAGGTCAAACCCAGGTCAAACCGCACAACTTGGAGCACTCTATTTTATCGCAGCAACGGTTCGACCACGACGGACATGGTTCGACCTATCACACAGGTCGAACCTTGGTCGAACCGGAGGGCGGAAGAAGTACAGTAGGTCATTTCGACCTAGGTGCCCATGGTTCGACCTACTCAACAGATTGAACCCAGGTCGAACCTTAAATTCAAAAAGAGAGTCGTTATCCAGAAGGTAGGTTCGACCATTACGTGCCTGGTTCGACCTGTTCCACAGGTCGAACCCTGGTCGAACCCCTCCAGAAATTGCCTGTTGCTACTCCGAACACTCTCGATGATGTTGATGCTACTCCAGTGGTTCAGAATGAGCAAAGTACAGAGATAATAGCTGAGAAAAAGTGGGAGAGAGCCAAGCGATTGAGAGCCGAAAAGGAAAAAGCGGAGAAGGTTGATCGTGATGAATGGGGGATTCCCAAAATAAAGATACCTCCGCCGTTTTCTTATAAGCTAGTGAATAAGGGATTGGAATAGAAGTTCAAGAAGTTTTCAGAGATAATGAACAAGATAAGTTTGAGCATTCCTTTCTCAGAAGCAATCATGGAGATGCTGTACTATGCCCGATTTCTTAAAGACATATTGTTGAAGAAGCGGAGCTTAACTAAAATTAAAACGGTGAATTTATCTGAGAATTTTAGCTCAATCATTCAAAGGAAGATGCCGCAAAAGATGAAGGATCCGGGAAGCTTCACTATTCTATGAGAGATCGAAAAGGGGCCGGCACGGTGAGCTTTGTGTGATCTAGGGGCAAGCATCAATTTGATGCCGTTGTCCATCTTTCAGAGGCTTGGTTTGGGGAAGTTGACCCCTACAACAGTGGTTCTCCAATTGGCGGACATGTCGATGACGTTTCCAAAAGGTATAATTGAAGACGTTCTCGTCGAAGTGGAGAAACTAGTCTTTCCTGTGGACTTTCTTGTGCTAGAGATGGAAGATGACAAGGATAATATCCCTTTAATCTTGGGGAGACCTTTCCTTGCTACTGCTAGAGCTATGATTGATGTTCAAAAAGGAGAGCTTAGATTGCGGATGGACAAAGAAGAAGTTCTTTTCAACTTGGACAAAGCAATGAAGATGCCCATGGAGTCTCAATGTTATAGTATTGACGTGGTGGAGGAGATTGTGAAGGAGGATATGTCTCTGATCCTGTCAAAGGATCCTCTTGAGACATGTTTGGTGGAGTCTCTTACTTATCCCACTACTGAGCTTGACGGACTCTCCAACGAGGTATGTATTGAATATCTTGAGAACTTACTTGCTTTGGGTGATGCTAGGTATGCATTGGAGAAAGCTAAGGCTGAAGAAGCGAAAGGGTCTAGGACGAACTTGCCGTTGGAGAGAGAGAGCACTCCGATGGAAGAAAAGAAAGAGGAACTGAAACCGTTACCAGAACACTTGACGTATGCTTATCTTGGTGACTATGAAAAAGATCCATCAGGTGATTCGGAATTCAAGAAGAAGATTGACCCGGAGGAGTCTACACGGCCATGGTATGAAGGTAATTCTAATGATCATATTTTTGTGAGCGAGAAAGGTGCCGTGCTGACTGTAGACAAAGGAAGAGAAGATGATGCCTACTTGAAGCCTCCTAACTTACCACCGGATACCAACATATTTGAGAGTCCTTACTCTCGTTCTTATCCTGATTTTGATCTTGATGGAGATAGGAGTTATTCCAAAATTGAGTGGAAGATTGACAGGTATGAGAAGAGAAAGTTTGAGAAAGGAGATTCTACTGATCGTATGGTGCATAAAAATGGTAAGGTGGAAAGTGTGGAAGATAAGAGGGGGAGAAAGTATTGGAAGGTGAGGATGCGACATGATCATCCTCTGATCAAGTAGTCTTCTAAGCGGTAATCCGTCGTGACTCTCCGACGTTAAACATGAGCTCCTGTTGGGGGCTTTCCCTCCTATTTTATTGTTTTATTTCATTCGTGTGAGTAAGAAATTTTTATATTTGGAGTGCTTACTTATCGGCAATTACATCTCTTTGCAAACTTAGTTTCGACTTTAGTTTCTACTAAGTTTGGGGGGTGTGATGTACTTACCTCAATAAGCACCGATAGTATAATCTTTTCTTTGTGATGTTTATTAGGGGAGTTGGTTTTTGCTCCATATTTAAAAATTTAATCGATTTTGATGTGACGATTTTTTACAACTTGCCTAATGTTTAGTGGATTTTTGTTGTGTTTTCTTTTACGGAGTTACTCATGAATAATATTTTGTGGAACAATTTTTGATGAAGTTGTGCTCTAGTTGGTACCTAATGATTCGTATTGAAGTTTGAAGTGTGTAGGGATTGAAGAACACTCGGTTTTGGAGTTTCCAGTGGGTAGGTTCGACCAGTGCCAGGAGGTCGAACCCAGCTGAAGAAGTTGAACCGTGGTGTAAAAGTTGTCTAGAGATGTGGTTCGACCTCATGCAAGATGGTTCGACCAGATTAACAGGTCGAACCAAGGTCGAACCAGTGATAGCAGAATTCCAGGAGTGCGGTTCGACCACGACGTTCTTGGTTTGACCTATTCAGCAAGTCAAACCGAGGTCGAACTAGTGACATAAAACTTACAGAAGGGTGGTTCGACTTAAGTCGATATGGTTCGACCTGTTCCAGTAGGTCGAACCCAAGTCGAACCGAAGGAGAAGGTGTTCAGAATATTGATTCGACCATGATGAAGTTGATTCGACCTCTTCCACAGGTCGAATCAAGGTCGAACCAAGCCAGGAAAGTGTGTTCTTAATCCCATCCTTCTATGATGAATGAGTTGGGCTGTAGAGAAGCTTGTATGGTTGATTTGGTTTATGAGCTTATTGATTTTGTGCATTCATATGTTCATGTGTTAAGTTCTATTGATGAAAAGCATGTATAATTTGATAAGTATATTGAATTCTTATGGAATTGATCTTAATTATGTGCTATGAGGAGTACTTAGGATTCTATTTACCTATGTGAGGATTTGAGCCTTGATAATCATGCTTGATCATGATTGTTTTATTCTTGAGAGGATCATTCATATGAACGTACTCTAGAACTTAGCTTGGAGTCTTGTGTGAGACTTATGATTGATAAATTGCTAGGACATGATCTTAGGCCATTATTTTGTGATTAAGTTACTTAGCCAAATTTTATCCTTCCTAATGATCTTATTAACCTTTGGATGCCCCGTTGAGCCGTTAAAGCTTTTTCTTTGGTAGCCGAAGTAAATAACCTTATAAACCTTTACGTGAGCCTTGATTGACCTATTCATTGGTAGAGAGAGTTGAGGTGAGTAAGTGTTGCAAGAAGAAAAAGGAAGATAGAATATGATTGGATGAAAAGAATATGGTTAAATCTTGTTTAGGAGTAGTGCCTGGAACTGGTACCCCGATTGTTTTTATACATGGTGCATAAAGCTTAGCAGCTGATGGCCTATACATGAGAAGAAGGGTAGTGCCTAAAACCGATACCCGAGCTGTCCAACGAAAAGATGATGTTGATGCCATGAAATGAAGGAAAATTCAGGAATTTTACAAGTTCATGAGACGACATTGGAGGAGAACTTGCGGTAAGAAGAAGAAATCGAGAACCTCCAAGGTAACTCTCTACTAGTGTCTTAAGTTACTTATCTAAATTTTCCTACCTTTTTCCAAAGAGCCAACATTACAACACAAAAACAAGTCCTTTGTGATCCTAGTGAAGAATTGATTATAAGTTGATTTTTGAGACCTTTTCGAAGCTTATGGTTACGCGTGAATATGGATTGATATGAGTGTTTATATTAACCTATATAGTGCCTCACGCACTTGAGTGAAAGAGAATAAATACTTATCTTGTGAGTTAGATTACTTAGTACTCCGAATGGTGTGTGATTGGATTGGTTTTACATGAGTGATTACTTGTTTGATTTAATGAAGTTGCATGTGTAATATGTGTTGTACTTGATCTTGGTGAATTATACACGACTCATGTGGTTTGATTTAGTTGCCTCGGGACGAGCAACATGTAAGTTTGGGGGTTTGATGAGTGTGTAAATTCACAAGTTTGGCATCATATTTTGTGCTAGTTTTGGAGAGTTTTGAGGTGGAAATAGGTGGAAAACCTATATATTTTGTGAATTAGCATGAATCAGGTGTTAGTGGAGCTATTTAAGTGGTTTTTATAGCAAAATCAGAGTGGAAGTGCCAAGAATCGAAGAGACGAAGTCGAGACCACGCGAACCGCCGAAGAGAGATGTGGGTTCGACCTTTTGGAGGAGGGTTCGACCTCTCCAGCAGGTCGAACCAGCGATGAAAGAGTGCAGGAAGTGGGTTCGACCATGACTCAAGGGGTTCGACCTGTCTATCAGGTCGAACCATGGTCGAACCAGTTCGCGAGAAGTGTGATTCGACCACGACGTTGGGGTTCGACCTGACAGTTGGTCAAATCGAGAGCAGAAATTGTCCAGTGGTGCGGTTCGACCTGTGGTTCGACCTGTACAAGAAGTCGAACCAAGTGCAGAATACTTCCAGTAGATGGGTTCGACCTGTGGTTCGACTTGAGGCCAGTGGTTCGACCTGTTTGCTGAGGTCGAACCGTTGTGCGGGAACTTACCTTATCTGGATTTTCGAGGCAAAAACGCATAGGATCACTTGAAAAGCCCATTCCAAGCCCTAGAGACGTGATTACAAGTATAAAATAAGGCTCATGCAGTCAAGGAAGACATCATCATATAACGTCCACAAGATCATAACGATCACGATCACCAATCACCAAGAACACAATACAAGAGAGTTTAGCTGGAGATTCAAGTAAGATTGGTCCATCTAACCATGATTGTTCCTAGATCAATCATGGGCTAGAGCCACTTCGGTAGTTCTAGGGTTATGAAGGTTTCATGAGTTGATTTGTATTTCATGTGTATACTCCGTACAACACTACTTGTGGTTTAGTTTATATAAGATTGTGTGTTTTTAATCCATACTCATAGTTGTTTTGTGCATCGATAATAATTGTGTAGAGTCTGAATGCATAACATGGTTATTGATTGAGTGCGTTCACTAATGAGCAGGGTTTATTGTTATAATTCTAAGTGAAGGGATTTCGAGATTTTATTAGAACCGTCTTATATGAATGTTTGTTAATTGAATTGAATTCGGGTTAACAAGTAGGATTAAGAGTATAAATTTACAGTACCTAAAAAGGGAGATCAAATCGGGTTAGAGTACTAAGTGCACGGGAAATAATTGATTATGATAGTACCTAGAAAGGGAGATAAAGTATACGTCTTGCTCTGAGGATACTCACACGTGTCAAAAGCTTATCTATTTATGTCTATAGAATAGATTTGCATGGTCTAACGATGCGTCCATAAACCACAAGGCAGAGTCGGACATCGACACATGAAAGTATGAATTAACGAATGAAACTGGATGGCCTGACGAACTACCTATCATCTTATTTGATCACAACTACTATTTTCTTGATCTTATTATTTATTTGCTATTTTAATTGTTACATAGTTTACAAACCAACAATTACAATTCTCAACATAGTCATAATTGCTAGAAATTAACTAAAGTGATATTTATCCGTCCCGTGGATTCGATATTTAACTTGGTCACCTTCGAAACTACAATTGATATCCTTCATACTTGGGGATTTAAATTGTGTGTTGAGAAAACACCCATCACTTGGTTAGAATACATTGATTCTATCTCCGAATTCATTGTTTTTTGCCAAGAATCAGCATCTTTATCTTGTAATGCTTCGTCGTAACTCCATGGGTCGACTTCATGTTCACCAAAGATAATGTCTGACGACTCTCCCAAAAACATGAATCTATCCAGTTGTCTCACAACCATCCCACTGCGACGAGGCACCACAGGCAAGTGTGTATCAGGTGTAACACGCGGTGCAGTGTCTTGTGGTATATTCTCTTATACATTTGGTATTAAATTAGGTGTTTCCCCTTCAACTTCTTCTAGAATAATTTTACTCATGGGTTTGTGATTCATTACATAATTCTCTTCCAAGAATCTAGCGTTCGTGCTAACGATCACTCTTTGACTCTTAGGATCATAAAATAAACTACCTTTCGTTCCTATTGGATATCCTATAAACAGACAAACATTAGTACGCGATTCTAACTTATCAGCATCTCCGCTCAACACATGTATAGGAGCACCCCAAATCTGAATATGCTTGAGACTAGGCTTTCGCCCAGTCCATAATTCTATTGGAGTAGAGGATACCGATTTAGAAGGTACTAGATTCAAAATGTAAGCCGCTGTGTCTAAGGCATATCCCCAAAATGAATTTGGCAATTCAGAATAAATCATCATTGATCTAACCATTTCCATAAGAGTCCTATTCCTTCGTTCCACTACACCATTCTGTTGGGGTGTGCCCGGTGCAGACAATTGGGATTCAATCCCTTTCCCTAATAAATAGTCTCTAAATTCTCCCAAGAGGTATTTCCCACCATGATCAGATCGTAGTGTTTTGATAAATTTTCCTTGACGCTTCTCCACATCAGCCTTATACACTTTGAATTTATCAAAGCACTCAGACTTGCGACGCATCAAATAAATATATCCATACCTAGAATAATCATCAATGAATGTGACGAAATATTCATAGCCACCTCTTGCTTGGATAGACATAGGACCACACAAATCAGAATGAACTAGTTCCAACACATCTTTGGCTCTATACCCCTTTGCCTTAAAAGGCCTTTTAGTCATCTTCCCTTCCAAGCATGATTCACAAGTCGGAAAGTTTTCGAGTTTCAATGAACCTAAAGGTCATTCCTCGATCAATTTTTGAATCCTACTCAAGTTAATATGACCAAGTCTTAGATGCCAAAGATATGTTTGATTCATTTTCGAAGGTTCTTTTCTCTTATTATGATTAGTAGATGCATTATTAATTTCCATTTGTTGCATTGCAGGACATACAAGATTAAGAGTATACAGATTATCAACCAACGCACCATCACAGATAATAATTCCATTCTTCTTAATAATAACCTTGTCATTAATAGAAACAGAATATTCATCCTTAAATAATTTAGAAACCGAAATTAAATTCTTTCTAAAAGAAGGTACGTAAAGACAATCTCTCAAAATAAGAATTTTATTCCTATCAAACGATAAATAAAAATCTCCAACTGCAACAGCTGCCACTTTCGTAGCATCTCCCATGAATATGGCAATCTCTCCATCACTTAGCTATCGGGTAGGTTGGAACCCCTGCAATGAATTGCAGACATGATCAGTGGCTCCCGTATCTACACACCAAGTGTCAGCAGATACACCGGCTAAACACGATTCAACAACAAGTAAATAAGACATACCTTACTTGTTCCCCTTTAGTAGAGGGCAGTCAGCCTTGTAATGACCCGACTGCTTGCATTTGAAGCACTTGCCTTTAGGCTTCTTGACCACACCACCTTGTGCTCCACCTCCAGTGTTAGCTGCTGACTTTCCTTGCTGCTTCTTCTTCCTACAACCTTTCGGCTTAGGACGAGCAACAGTTTCAGCAACATTCACTTGAGGACATTGACAAATAAGCCCTTCTGCCACCACAAGTTCTGTTAGAAGTTCCGCCAATGAGTACAACCTACGGTTCATGTTGTAGTTCAAGCGAATCTGCTCAAAACTCCTAGGCAAGCTTTGGAGAATGAAGTCGACTTGGGTTTCCCCATCGATTTCACCTCCAAGGACTTCCAACTCATTGAGTTGGCCCATCATTTTGAGGACGTGATCCCTTAAAGAAGCACCCTCAGCCATTTTGGCATTCTTCAACGCAACCATGGCTTGTTGCTTAGCAACCCTACTTTGATGACCGAAGAGTGCCATGAGATTTAGCATCATGGCCTGAGCAGTCGCCATGGCATGATGCTGATGTTGCAGCACATTTAACATGGAAGCCAAAATGTAGCACTGTGTCATCTCATCAGCCTTGACCCACCTCCCATGAGCTGCAATCTCCGCTTCAGTCGATTCAGTAGTAGGGGCTTGAGGACATGGAACATTGAGCACAACTTATATTCTTCAGCAGTAAGAACAATATCTAGGTTTCGTTTTCAATCAATATAGTTAGGACCAGTAAGTTTGTTATCTTTAAGCATCACAGCAAGTGGATTAAAAGCCATTTGAAAATCCTGAGAATCAAATAAATAAATATAAACGATCAAACATTTCGAATTTAAAATTTGTATTGATTCCCTCAATAAATAATATAAAATAAATTCACTGACATCTCAAGCACCGTGAATTTGCATGCCACGTTAGTGTGGACGTATACAAACCCGAACATTCGCAAAAGAAGGTTTTACCCATTAATTTCATTTATCAAATTAATCTTATGATCCAATGATTAATAATCGGTTATCCTTTCGCCATGCAATGTAATAGCAGTGACTCCATTGGGGAGGATACATATTAATTGCACCTAAGTGTACACCATTATTTGATACTAAGTATGTTACCCAAGTTTGTGTGCCTTACAGTTGGAGAAGTCCACACGCACTCAAATAATTTCCTATAATCATCAATTATTTATTTGTACCAGTGATCCGTAAATAAAACTCATCCGTTGGGGAGGAAGACACTATGATCGACTCATAAACTTACTTGCATTACATTACAAATAATAATTATTTCATGAAATTTATTCCAGTGATCCACAAATAAAACTCATCAATTGGGGAGGAAGACACTATAATCGACTCATAAGCTTACTTGCATCACTTAATAAATCAACAATGGAGGCCGCGGGATCTATGACCAATCCCACTCCCACTTAGTTATTTAACAAGAGGGTTTTTGCATGCATACAATATAACATATATAATTATGTAAAATTAGCATGCCACTATATAAAGCAATATATCAAATAGCATGCATTCCAAATATGGCTAAATATAGTGTGCACCCGGGTGCACACGAAGCTTCGTGTGCACCCACGTACAAATATAAGCAAAAACATATACAATTATGAGTAAAAATGTATACAATTTAATTGTTAATTTTTTTAATAAAAAAGTGAGTGTAAAAAATGTACAATTATTAAAATACATGTATACACTATTGAATAAAAAGTTATACACATATGAATGCTTGTTTTTTTAATGAAAAACTTAGTGTGAAAAAAGTTTACAATTATTACAAAACACGTATACAAAAGAGAATAACATGTATACAAAATAGAATAAAAAGTTATACAAATATGGGTGCAAGGGTGCACCCGGGTGCACCTAATATACACTCTCCAAATAATTCTAATAAAACAATTATATATAAGGAAATAAAAAAAATAATTGCCAAATAAAATTGATTTAATCAACAAACTAAATTAGGCAATTAAACACATGACTTAGGCAAGAAGTAAACTTGGGCCCAAAGCTAAACAGCCCAAGCACCGGCCTTTAACTTTCTTGACATGTCACCCATCACACGGATCGCTGGAAACAGGAAAACATTCATGCACCGGTGCCACAACCAGCCTGCCATGTCATCACTTCAGGAAAAAATCATTAGCCAGAAACTGACATCGCCGGAAGAGCATCACCCGTCTACTGGTATACCACGCTATACGCCGTCTGCTGCCGGATATCACACGGGCAGCAGCTACCGGCTGTTGAACATTTCACCAGCGAGCAGCTGTGAACCAACAAACCCGCAACCTCACGCCACCATTGCCTACCGCAACACGCCGGCTGAATACAGCCGCTAACGATCCACTGCAGTATGCCTTGCCATCGCTAGCCTCCAGCCCTGGCCCTTGCAGACCTGATCGAAAACTAGGGAAAGGCTCGCTCGGACATGAGTTGAAGACCCGCCTGGAATTTTGGAGTGACTCAGCCGGAACTCTATGCAAACCCACTCGGAATCGCTTAAGACTCGCCCGAAATCATACACAAAGTCCCCCGGCGACTACTTGTGACGCCAATGCCAGCCGACAAAGAACCAGCGATTATTGTTAAAAGACCACCTCATCTAAAAGCTTAAGCTGATAGATAGTTGAATCATTTAATACTTAATCAGGTGACACTCTAACACGCCCCCTCACATGCAGGCAGGGAATTTTTGCCTCAAGCCTTGCATGTGAAATTTTCTCATAAATGGGTGGCGGTGAGGTTTGAACCCTGGACCTTTTTTAACCATGGGCTCTGATACCATGTTAAAAGACCACCTCATCTAAAAGCTTAAGCTGATAGATAGTTGAATCATTTAATACTTAATCAGGTGACACTCTAACAATTATCTGGTTGCATCGTTTTCGGCACCAGCAGCAACAGTCGCGGCAATGCTTGTGCTCCGCAATGCCCAGACTTCTGCGCCACCAGCTCCCGTCGGAGGAATTGCTTCACACACCAACATTTGCCAGTCATCCTTCCAGGCCTTCAATTCATCGGAGTATCGTCAGTCTCATCTTGTCGTGCGCCTGTTGCATCCGAGCAGGCTACTCACGTTATCATCGCGCCAGTTTGTAGTGCTATTAACGTGTTCAATAGGTCAGGTTTCACTCGCCAGCTTCGATTGTCTCAACCCACCGTGATCGGATAAACGCTGACAGCAGTCCGTTTCACCCATCGTTGGTTAGTTTCATTAACCACCAGGCAGTTTCTGTACATGGTTTGTACAACCACGCCACGCCTTGATATGAACACCGTCCATTCACCGGTCTCAACATAATCGTCAACAATCAGGCTTCATTTTTCACCACGCCTCCAATAGCAGCCAGCCTTTCACTGTCGTTGATCAAATCGTGCGGTGCTCATGTGTGTGGTGTCGAGAATTAGGTTCAACAGCCATGATAAAAAAAAAGGATAGGGTTTAAACAAGATGTTTTCACCGAATGAAAAAAGAAAAACAAAACCTCACATGCGATCATTATTTCATAATAATTCACATTAAACCCTTTACCCTAAATTCTAGCACCACATTATGCAATCAAATCCTAGCCTAACGTGTCACGTTTAGCCTTAGAACCTACGCTCTGATACCAATTGTTGGCATTTGGATCTTTAGGTTAGCGTGAACTGTTAGGGTTTCATGCAACTCTACTACAACGGAAGCTTAAGAGTAGAATTGAATTACCTTTCATTAGGTTTGATGTAGAGGAGAACAAATGACCTTTCGGTCTTCTGTTGTATTCCTAAGTCTCGCTTTGACGTTGTGTGGGCAACGATCACCAAAACGACCTTTCGGTCTTCTGTTGTATTCTTAAGCCTCGCTTTGACGTTGTGCGGGCAACGATCACCAAAGCGATCTCAATCTGCAGTTCTCATCAAACTCACGATTTTAGGCGTGTGTATTAGGTTACCCAACTGCTGATATTGGCTATATATAGGCTACAACATGGACTAGGAGGAGAAATTAGGGTTTGGGCCTCTCATTGGGCTTAAGCATCCAAGTTTAACCCAAAACTTATACTTAAGTCCAATAATAATAAATCAGTCCACTAAAGAAATATTATTGCACTGCCACGCTAATCTCAAATTACGTTATGGGCTCCTTCTTATTATGAGCCCGTTAATCTCCCCATGTTTAAGATTAAATGTCCATTAATTAATTAAGTTACTGACAACTCTATTAATTAATATATTGACCGAGAGTAGTACCACTCATCCTTATTATCATGCCGGAATAAATCCACCTGCAGGGTTTACATGATAATCATTATGAGCTCCTCAAGGGGACATCATCAACCAATTTCGTTAGGACACAGATTCCTTCTACAATCAACAGCACACCATAGAAACAACATAATTTCCCAACTCACTGAGCATATTGATTTATCTATTAAATCTCACCCATTGATGAATCAAAGAAATAAATACTGGCTTATGTGTTGAGGTTATTGTATAGGGATTAAGAGTACGAACATCCATAATAACAGAGATCAAGTTCTAACTGAATGATCTCACCGTGATCCTATTCAATGCACACAAATGCAGTAGCGTAATTTTATAGTCAAGACAAACTAACTCCAAATCACACTAAAACCATACCGATAGATAGTCCCTGTCTATCTCGATTGTGAGTATCTGTTTATACTTTATAAGGAGCCGATAATATGATCTTCCGTGTGACGTCGCACACCACATTATCTACAGTATAAAGTAAATGGACTTTTTACAAGAATAAATAATTATGCAAAACGTTTGATCACATGATTCTCATTTCAAATAAATTGTTTAAAATATTGTTCATACAAAAAGCAAGACTTTTATTATACAATCTAACAAAGAACAGAGAACTTAACAACTACAGACCATAGGCAATGGATCTAAAAAAATAATAATAAAAAAAGCAACCAAAGAAGGTAATCCTCCTCTCCACCCGTCCACCGCACCACCACCTTTCTCCGCATCCATCGCCAACTCTTCCTTCACTACATATCTGCCCAGATCTAGCATCTGCCAAAACTCTCCGACCGTGCAGGAAATGCAATCTCATACGAATGAGGATAAAACGAGCCAAGATCTAACGCTAGGGGAGAAGAAGGGGCTGACCGCTTCCATGCTCCGTCACAGGACAGTGCCGTCGCAGAGGGAAGGGAGGGAGAGGAGCGGGCAGAATTGAAGAATTGAAGGTATGAAATCAACTTATGAAATCTGCAAAGATGATGAAGGTATGGATTCGGGAAAAAAAGAAATTGTAGATGATGAAATTTGGAAAGCGATCAAAGTGAAATCTCAAGAGAAAGAAGTAAAATCGCACAGGTGAAGGATGGGGATGAAATGAAATTAGGCTTTTTCAACTTATATACAACCCGTTTAGTAAATGAGTCAGATTGGGCACACGTGTACTGATCCGTGTGTCCGGACACACAAGAATTTCACTCTTATTTTATTAATTAAATGATTAATAAAGTAATATATTTTAAAATTTTATAAAAGAAAAATGCATATTACAATAAGTAGTTGCAGCCTCAATCCCACATTCATGCCAATATATGCAAGAACTAGGAGCGGCTGCTTCTTTTCTTTTTATTTATTTTTAAATTTTGCTTTAATATATTAATTGAATTAATAAATAATTCGTCCCACATAATTAGTGAAACTCGCCCTCACAAGTATCTCTCTTATAATATACTTCATTCGTCCCGTTTCAATGTTTACGTTTCTATTTTCCGCGTCTCATTTCAATGTTTACGTTTTTCTTTTTGGAATATGAGACCCACCTAAAACAATTAATATATCATCCAACACTAATACACATACCCACTTTACATTAAATATTATATCTTTCCACCCATTATCTATTAAAATATTATACTCCTTAATCAACGTGCAAAAAACAAACGTAAACATTGAAACGGGACGGAGGGAGTATTAATTAATGATAGATGCTGCTATTAAACTCTTTATCAGACTAGTGTAATATTTACTCGAACAAGTTTCAACTATTCCCTCCGTCCCGGTCAAATTTCATCGTTTGACTGCATAAAGCTCTCACAAAAGGTACAGTAAACGATGCAATATGGGCAGGACGGAGGGAGTATATCACAAGGATGGCAACGGCGGGTTACCCGCATATTTGGGTACTTGTACCTGTATCCGATTAAAAAAATTATTCGTATTCGTCCCGTTTAAAAAAATTATTATGGTACCTGTACCCGTCCTGTTCCCGTTTATCAATACATGTGGGTATCCGTACCTGTTTAATATTAATTTATTTTATATATATTAATATTTTTTTATAATCTTAATAAATATAATAATAAAAATTACTCCCTCCGTCCCAATTTCAACTTCACGTTTACTGTAGATACGGGGTTTAAGAAAAGTCACTTTTTGACTTACTTTTGAGGGTAGTATGATATTTTTTGGTAATAAATAAATGATAAAGTATGTTATGTGTGTTAAAAAGGTGATGACAAATTTGAAATTAAAGTATGTTAGAGGGATATTAGTTTGTTGTTTTTTCCTTTTATGGAAGTATGAAGTTGAATTTGGGACGGACCAAAACGAAAAGTGAGAAATTAAAGTTGGAACGGAGGGAGTACATAATTATTAATTAAATATAAAATAAATACAATATAAATTCTATTATTTTAACTAAATATTTAATAAATATGATTAAATAAAACTTATACTCCCTCCATCCTATCCAAAGTGTTCATTTTTTCCATTTTGGGCGTCCCATCCAAAGTCCCCGTTCTATTTTTATACACATTCACTAATACAATAAAAATATGGGATCCACACTCCCACTAATACAACTATCCACTACACATTATATAATAATACTTCTTAATTCATGTGCAAAAAGCAAAAACAACCCTTTAAGCGGGACAGATGGAGTAACTATTAATTAAATATATAAAATATCTTATAATATATAAATTATATAATATATATTAAATTTTATAAAAAATATATAATATAATCAGGGTACCCACCGGTTTTGAAGCATTACCGTACCCATCCCAAATACTAATGATATTTCTTATAACTACTCATACCCATCTCAAACCCGTTTACAACTACCTATACCCTACCCATTAGAATTCGGGTAGACCGAATACCCAAAAATACTCGTCCCGTTGTCATCCCTAATCACACCCTCTACCTAGGATACCTTTTCTAATTCCACATCCCGTCAACCTTTTCTCAACTCCCCCCTTTTTAACGTATTGAAGTGCAGAAACCATGATGAGATTGCATTTAATTGATATTTCACAATTATTTTAATGTCAGGTGACATTTAAATGGAGGAAATTTATCACCATTGCGGATGCTCTTGGGGTACACTCGAAACAAGCTTTTGGAAACCCAAAAGTTTCTTCTTATAAGAAAAAAAAAAAAAAAAAGAAAAGCCCCAAAGAAAAAAAAATCCCAGGAAGATCCACAAACAAGGAAGCATGAAAAAGAAAAAGTTAAGGTAATTGAAACAGCCTGTACAGAAATTTAGTCAGATCCATTCCCACACATATATCTTATGTAGCAGGACTTGTGAGTTAGTCATGCCTTCCAGTCAAAGTTCATGCTGTCATCTAAATCACTGTTAAAGAACCCATTCTCTGAGAAATCATGGGTAACATCCGGAGCCAGCTCATCAGATATGTGAAGATTCTGTCCCAAATCTGATGCTTTCTCATTAAACCCAAGATTGCCCGGAGGAGCTGGAGAAGGAGGTTCAGCATTTGACGTGTGAAAACTATTGCTTCTGCTAGGAGTGTTAATAGCTGGAGAGCTCCTGAGGACAAGACCATCCCTACCTTGATTTGGAGCACTCCCGATATTCTTGTTATTCACATCATGCATCAATAGTTGGAGCATTTGTTGATGTGAGGATTGACTTTGCTGCATTGGTGGAGGAGGCCGGTGTGAAGCTTGGCCACTAGAAAAGCCACTAACTGAAGGCCCTGGAGTCGTGGGAGCGTGGTTGGATGTGCTGAAAGGAGAAGACACCTCTTGTTGAAATAATGTATTTTGGGACGAGTTGATTGAGTTTTGTCTGAGCATATTTTGGTAGTTAGTCATAGCAAGAGCATTCTGTGCTGAGCCAGGGAATGGTCCCCGAATAACAGGCTGCTGGTTGTTGCTGTTGTTGTTCATTGCGCTATTAAAACCAGGGTGCAATGAGATCAACTTGTTGAGAGTGTTGCGATCCCCCTGAGGACCAGCACCACCCAACTGCTCTGTTTCTTGCATTTTGGCCTTGGGTCCTAAGGCGTCCCGAGGATAATTCTTTAAGCCCTCTGCAAATGGAGGATTGTGATACAAATAATAAGGTATCTCAAATGTGCTTAGAAATTGAAATTCTTGTATAGATCAAATGATCATCACAGGGGCAACACAACAGCACATGTTTTGAGTTTTTTAAGTTGGCACCATTACAACTCAATTCAGATCAACCATTGCATTTTTTTTCTTTTTTTCTTTTTTTCCCTTGCAAATGACAGCAGTGTATGAGAGAATTATTTGCTATTAATAAAATAACCCACAAAGTCTCATTATAACCTTTTCTTTCGAAGGAAAAAAAAAATTAAACTGAACAAAAAAAGAATGAAGATGGTCAGGATCCATTACCAATAGGGCCAACTTTCTGTACGGTGCAGAAATCCATCAAGTCTTTCATGCTATTGACAACCTCAGCAATCTATTAACAATAAATATCATAAGGAACCTTTCGGAAAGCAATGGACTCTAGAAAGAAGCTTATTGTAGGGACATGCCTGTAGGCACCGAACATATCTTTTGGAGAAGCCAAGATCATTTAGTGACTGCAACTCCAAACTCCTAGCAAGCTGACGTCCAGCTGTTACCACCCTGAAATGGAATAGGCATAATATTAAAGAATTATAAGTACAAATGATCTTTATGGAGTTAAAAGCAAGATGAGTGTTAAAGATATACAAATTACAATCAACCAAATATATCCCAAAGTCACTCACCATTTTTATTTTTCTATTTTCATGCTGGGGGGCAGGAGGCTTTCATCTTCTATATAATTATTAAAAAGACAAGTGGATAACTTTATAGGCATAAGGAGCCAAATATAGGACTGAAATTATTAGTAGACTTCTGATAACACTGGAGTTTTATTCAGTTGCTCCAATGTTTGAAGTCAAATTTTCAAGTTACGTGACTCAGATTCTGAATGTGCTGGAATCAGTACTTGTTAAGTATAGCAGAAACACTTGTATATGCTAATCATATAACAAATGAAATCTAATTTTATAAGTACAAGCGGACACTTGATTACCTTCTGTACTTAACCTAAATCACAAAGTGTTAGTCTAGCGTACAACGTGTTCATGAATACACCAAATTTATTTGAAAGATATAAACGTGAAATTTCAATAAAACCCAAAGGATTAATTCCAAACCCTAATGGCAAAGCATAAACCCTAAGGGTAAATGAGTAAATAAAAGACCGTAAAAAAAAGTGAAAACACCATGAAGTCCTAAGAATTAATATTAATCATTAACAGTAAAGTAAACCCTAAGGGTAAAAGAGTAAATGAAACGCCTGCATGCACATACACTCGGGTGTGTAGTAAATTTTATCAATCACAATCACATATGATAGCTTTATGACAGGCTAAGCTAAAAATTGGATTAAAAATAGGTTGGTCAGACCTGTTTCCAATGTTATCTATAATCAAAATAAAGCCTGTTGTCATTTCGCATTAAGAGACAAAATGTGATTCTGTGACTTATGGTACTAGACTAGGTACCATCAAATGAAAAGATGCAATGCTATTTCACGTACCAACTAAACATATAAATATGACACGTTAAGCATTAAAAGTGAGTTTAATGTAATCTTTTAAATGAATAAATATATATATATATATATATATATATATATATATATATATATATAAAGGAATGTCACTCACATTACACTGTTTGCTTGTAAATCTGGTTGAGAAATGCCATCAGGTCCACTTTCGGATATTGTGCTTTGGCATTTCTGTGCAACCTGCAGCAGTTGATTCACCTGCAGTACAAGCATGCATTCAGAAATTTCAATATTTAAAATGGATTAGCACCTGATGATCATATGCTAAATTAGTGCAGAACCAAAATTGATCCAATAGCAAAGCTAAAAATCACACATTCGGATTTTGAGTTGGCCCTAGGATATGTTCTAGTGGTCCCCACTCGAGTTCCACATTAGGTTTTCATTTTTAAAATTGTTTGGCTAGTGCTACTCCTTTGGTTTCTTTAGCGCTTTAACTTTTGGTTGATATTGACAAGACTAATCGCTACGGCTCTGTTGCTGTGATAGTGGGTGATTGATTGGAAGCTGTGGGTGTTGGCTAATCGAATAAGGAGGGTTCTTGATGGTTGGGGAGGTTTCCTGGGGGTTTTTCCCCTTTCCTTAAAATTAACTGGGGAGTTGTGAGCCATAGAAGGTTTGGAGTCAGTTGATTAGATGTCGAGGGCAGCGCATGGCCCCTACGGGAATTGATTGCCGTCATAGTGTTTTAGCTTCTTCTCAGATTAGTTTTATCTTTTAGGTGATTGTTTTTCCATTTCTTTCAGTTTGGTTGAGTTTTCCGGCACTATGCCTAAATTGATTAAGAAAAAATTCAGGGCAGCAGTATCTACATCAAAGTTGGCAAAGTTAAAGACGAAGTCCTCAAGGAGAAGGGATTGACATTTCTGGATGATTCACAATAGAGGATGACAAGGAGATCAAGTACCATGTTAATGTGAATGAGATTGATGGTCCGGAGGGTCTTGGAAACCGGATTGGGCGATTATTGAATGCAATGGCTTGGTGTCAAATTTTGAGCAGGGTAATGGTTTGATGGTTTTCAAATAGTACAGAGCATGATTTTGAGAGATGTTTATGATCTTGGGAGTTGGGGTGACTTTGCACAGTGAGCAGGCTATGGCCGGTAAAGATGATAAGTCTTTCTCTTCAGCTAAGCAACAAGTTTGCTTACAAAGAATTGTGCCCTAATGAGTCATACATCCGGGAAGATGGTACCTTGTTGGAAGAGGTGGATGTGAACAAATTGGGACAATTGCTTAATTAGTTATTTCACAGGATGTTTTCCCAGTTGAGGGCATTGCTATTGTGAAACTTGGGGAGTTTCATATAGATTCATTTCAAGTGAAAAAATGCATAACCTTTAAGTTGGTTTCAAATGAAGATATAGAAAATGTACTAGGTGGGATGCCATACTCAATTTGGGGAAGATACTGTTGAGATTAAAAAATAGACAAAGCAAGAACAGAGCAAGTCAATTTAAATTTGGAATTTCAATAAAAATTTTTAATTTTTCTCATTGTTTAATTAGCTATTCTTCACCCTTCAATCACCATGACATGCATTGTGGTCGACAGTCAATGATACTCATTTCCATCCCCATTTTCAAAACGGTTCCTATTATTTTGTCTTCTGTATTGAGTGGAATCTTGGTCAGTGTTGTTGACCAAGCGCAGGCTGGGTTTACTCCAGGCACACTACAGGATAATGTGTTCCTTGCCCAAGAAATTTAAAAGAATTATAACTGCTCTACAATTTCTCCAGGAGTAACATTGGAGGAAGAAAGCTTATGATACGCTATCTAGCTCAAATTGAATTTTTGTCTAGTTAAACTTCCTAGTAAGTTTGATAATTGAATTGCGAAATGTATCACTTCTCCAAATTATTATTTGCTTCCTTATGAGTTTCCTTATAACTTTATTACAAGTGTGGCATCTGGAAAGGCCCTTTTTTGTATATTCTTTATATGGGTTATTATAGATGGATTATAAGGATTAGTAAAGCAGTGATTTCAAGTTTTACCATAGATGCTATGAGCTGGGAAATGACCATTTGGCTTAACAAATATACAAGTAGTATCTTTGATGAGTTATTTAGGCATCTGTTTAGCTGGGAAACGGCTTAATGTGGCTGAACTAAATCAGTTAGCAGACAAGATTGCTGGGTAAACATCAACATGTTATTTTCTATTCGTGGGCAGATTGAAGCTTATTTTCTTTTCTATTCAAGGTACTTGCGCTTGTTCGCTAGGATTAATTGAAATTCCAAAGGCAATGGATAGGATTTGTCAACATTACCGTGCTTTTTACAAGGTGGAATGGAATATAAAGAATTTGGCTGCATGGGATGATCTTTGACGTCACAAGTTGGAAGTAGGCCTTGGTGCTTAAGATGTTTTTATTAAAGTGATGCTTTGTAAGCAAAAGTGTTGTGGTATGTTCAGTCAAAGACGAATACATTCTGGACTGAACAGGTTCATAACTTTTAATTCAAAGGGCAGGATATTTGGGGATATTGACAGGGATGGATGACATCCTGCTTACTTAGTAAGATTTTTAAAATGTGAGAGAATTTGAACTAATTTTTAAATTAAAAGGATGTAGTTTATGGGTTAGAACATAATGTAGGTCTAGGGGGGCAATGGAGTGGATGGTAGTATAGGATGTTCAAGCCAACTGATGTTAGTGAGGCAAAGTTTGGGACAGTTAGGCAAGTTTTTCTTAGATAACATTGTCTTAATAGTATGTTGAGTATAAAAGAGATTGCTGACTAGAAATCAGCTGGCCTTCTATGATATTAATACGGAGTGTGCTGTGCGGTTGCTTCATTAGTAAGATGGTGGTTTCTGCAGTATTATTTCTTTTAATGGCTTATTCAAGGGTTGTTCGCATTAATATTTAGGTTTGGTTACATCTACATGAGGTTTGAGGGTGGTTTTTTCTTTCATTTTTGTAGGTTGTGAGGTAGGTTCGTGTATTTAAGCGCAATTTGACCAAAAAATAAAGTGCAGAATGAAAATAAAAAATTATGTCAACCTACGAAAATTCAGTCAAAATCAAATCTACCTGTGGTGCAACCAATCTACGAGGAAGAAGTTCTTCATGATGCCGCGCACAAAATTCCCAAGATAATATCTAAAGAAATTTGAGATAGAAGAGTTAAACACAAATGTAGCTAAGCAAAATAAACATGAGTAGATTCATATATACAAATTTTTACAGTCTACCTTCAGGTCAGGGGTGAAAATTATCCGAAGATGGCCCTCACGTACCACACGAAGTTGCTCATATACACTTTCTTGAACTGCCTTTGCATACTCGAGCATCATCATTCCTGAAGGAAATCTACATTCACGAGGCAAGTCCAGAAACAGAAGCTCGTCGACAACACCACTACCAAATTTGATTTCATTAAGTCTTGGGAGCACTTCAAAAGTTGCTTCTGTTAAAACCATTGGATAGATGAAAAGTTTCAGAGCACAAGTAAATGTCACCAAAATATATGCGATCCAACATAAGATCCAAAACGCAAAATGAATTCTGTAGGCTAAACTCTGCAAAAGCTATTTGCAATACAAATTTTACCTCTTCTGTCACTTGATGAATTTTGAAGCTTAGTCAAGTTCAGAATGATAAACTAGTGGTTCGTTAATCACTTAAACTTAATTTATGTATTCAAATTTGGATCACTAAATTTAAAAAGAAATAGATAACACTCAAGCTTTTGAAAATATCCAGAATGATAACATGACATATTTGGCCAGCTAAGTTATGATTTGGGTAATTGGGTTCATACTCGCAGTTCAAGTTATTCCATAGACAAAAGCAAGAAAAAATTAGACAAAAAATTAGAGCCACAACCTGCTGTGAGAACATGGCATATTATTCAGTTCAATACAACAGTAAATTTGCAAAGGTGATCCTCCTAAATGGATAAAATCAAAATTTTAGAAACATTATTTCCGACCCCAACCCCCCCCCCAACCACCACCACACCCCCCTCCTTAAAAAAAAAGAAATAATATCAAGAAATAGTAAGAGAAGAGTAAACCCAAAAATATATCAACAGGAGATATAATTTCAAAAACAAACAAATGGGGATAGAACTAAGAGATTTCGAAATGTCGGAAATAAAAATAAATGACTGAGAAGAGTAGAGTAGAGTTAGACTTTTTATACAAATCCCAAATTTTTTTTATCATGACCCAAATTTTGAGAACTTGCACACGGGATATGTGAAAATGAGTAGACTGGAGAGTATTGGGAACCCCTTTGATCCCAAGAACCCCACTACCCCAGACGTATAACAGTAACCAATGATCATTCAATAAAGAACAGGGAACAGCTGAAAACTTAGGTGAAGGAACACATTTTCTGAAAATTATGTTCCTGGACTCTTCTAATCAAGTAAGGGATGCTTCCAATCTGTCATCATCTCAAATCTTTATCCTAGATGGGGTTCGATTTTACTAATGGACAAAGATGATATAATGGTGCAGAGGGTTATCCTTTAACATTTAATGTAATATCTTCAACATGTGTAACTATAATAAAAGAAACATCAAGCTCATTGATCCATTGGAATAAGAATCATAGTGCTTCACTGTCAACGGTACCAAAACTTATCATCACAACGTCACCTTAAGTCAGCTGCTCACCAGAATCCAAATCATGTAAAAAATTAACCAACCAGAAAGCTTACAAAGATATGATGATTTTGGCAACCCTACATCTAAGAGTATTGAGAAGGATATATTTATCATGGTTTTTAAGCACTGTGCAAGATATGCCCTGGACCAACAAACTGATTTGCATTTTGGAGAACAATGTAGATTTGCCTCACGCTGAACTAGATTATAGTTCAACTCAGTGTGAAAAGGGTGGATATCCAACATATTGATTGAACATGAAGTACGCATGGAAAGGCCGTGAGCTTAGGCAACAATACTAAGTCATTATTATTTATATTATACATACAATATAGAAATAACAGAACCAATAGGAACTGATATAGTAGGATTCTTTCAATATTAAAATGTTAAAGAATAAATGAATTTACAACTAAAATTAGTAAAATGAGTTGGACAAACTGACCAAATCCCCTTCCAGATTTTGATCCACAAATGTCACACTGCCATGCATCCTGCATGAAAAGATGAGAGAAGAACAGCAAATACAAACTCAGTGCTTTTGAAAATTGCCAACTTTGGATAATTCCCAATCAGAAGCAAACGTTCGAAACTGTCCCCAAATTGGAAGAAATTTTAAAATATAAGCAAATTTTATAATGCTTCTTGAAAAGACAAAAGATTAAGACAAACAGATAATTCGAATGATAATTGGATGTGAGCCAAGACAATTACCACTGCTGCCTGAGGGAATACCCCTAATGAATGATGCCCAACATTATCATATAACGATAGACACCACCTTTTCTTCGCACGCGGAGAGTAGTACTCAGCCACAAACTTTCTCCAATAGGCAATAATATTGTCCTAGAAAAGACCAGGATTGTGTGAATATCAAAAGGTGGCATGAATTTTCATCATTAGATATGGACAAGTGAAAGACAAGTACAGATACATGCTCATTTGGACTATATATCAAGCATGAGCAGTGTGTATAATAAGAAAAAATATGATAATAGAACAGATCTTCCTGGATCAGGTACTCACAGCAGGCCGCTGTCTCTGGTGATACAGGTACTGCATTAATCGGCGTGCACAAACACCTCCATCATAGGGGCGCTTTATTCCAGATGCAGGTTGTAGTCCCTGCTGTAGAAGTTGCTGCCTTAACTGCTGCTGCTGCTGTTGTTGCTGCAAAAACTGAACTCTCTGCATTGGTGGCAAAGACTGAAGCAGCTGTTGCTGTTGCTGTTGCTGTTCCCGCTGATGTTGCTGCCTTAGTCTTTGTTGCTGAATTATGGCTTGCAGTTGAGGATTGGGGTTCTGTAAGTGCATGGAATCTTGTTTATGCAAAAGTTGTTGGATAACCTGCTGTTGTAAAATATCTTCCTGCTTGATGTCCAACCGAGGTTTCTTTTGTAGCTGAGATATAGTAGCTGGATCCTGTATGGCAGAATTAGGGACCCTTGGGCCAACAGGGAGCTGGATTTGCCCCATTCGAGATGTAGGTAAAGATGTAGCACTTGAAGCTCCCTGATGCTGCTGAGCTTGTGAACCTGGATCTTGATTGGAGCTTTGCTGTAAAGCAGAGGACCCATCCATGATAGAAGAACCGGTGATGCTAATGTTATTAGATGAGAATGACATAGGCGATGCAGGCAAGCGCATGTAAGAGTCTGTATTAAAACTAGCACTTCTCTGCATATTGGGACCCCCTGAAAGACCTGAGTTGGCATCGGTGACCAAAGAACTTGCCCCAACACTAGGCCCTGAACTTGGAACACTGTTTAAGACTGTGTTACTAACATCCCCTGAAAGCAGACCCATGTTTGCACGTGTATTACCAGGAACCGAATGCATAGAGTTACCAAAATTTGAACTCAACTGCGAATTTCCTCCAACCTGGGATTGCCCATCTCCTTGAAAAAATATTCCAGAACTTGAAGATGATTGTGGCATTCCTCCAACCACACGAGAAGGCATCATTGGAGGCACCAGTATAAATTAACTGGGGATCCAAATTATCTAGTAACAGGTCAATCAATGTATAGAACAAGAGTCAAGCTTAAAGACTAGGTTTGTCCGCACCCTTACAACCAGATCTCTAAAGTCCTAATCAACACAAGACTATACCTAGTTTTCATCAGCTCGTCCCAGACCCGGTTCTTTTCAAATTGAAGACAGTATTACAAGATAACAACTGTGGTTTCTGACACGAATTAAACAAGCAGAAATCTTAGCACAAACAAAATAGAGCTAGTCGACAATAATATAATTTAAGTGGACAAAATCAGATAAGACGAGAAGAATGTGAAGAAAATTAAAAAGCAGCGCACAGTGTATAAAGTAACTACCGATGAAAATTAACTTATAAACAAAAACCACATCAACCAAATGTATCCACAAACCCTAGACCACCAAGATTAGACACAAATCTAATAAGCACAAATCTTTAGCAACTAACTAAAAGCTAACTAAAAGCAAAGGCAGAAGCCAATGAACACCGAGTTCCATATACATAACTGCCCAAATTACCCAAAAAAACAAAATGAAGAAGCCAATTGCTTGCATCCGTCCAAAATCAAGAAAATAAAGCGATCAAACTGAAATTCACTTTAATCAAGCAAATTTTCTCGAAAAAAAGGTTAGTTGCAGAAGATTGATTCAGATTACGTTTTTAACTAATATAAATAAGCTTAAGCCCCATTAATTGCACAATCAAAGATCAAAAATTTACACTAGCCACAAATACCAAATGGGGAAAAGGTTTGTGGCTGTGAAGTTGAAAAGTCCAAGAGATAGGAAATTAAAACTTAATTCTTGCTAGAAATAATTAAGTTGAGGGAGAAAGAGGACGGGAAACCAAGAATTAGTATATGCTAACCTGGAAATAGAGAGAGTAATCAGAAGAAATTATGCTGAAAAGGAAAAATAAAGATAAAATAAGAGGTTCGAGGTGCTGGTCGGTGTCTATATACTTAGCGGGTGTATAAAATTGGGTGTCACCGGCAACGGGTGGATATATCGAACTCGACCGGGCAGAGCCGGTACGATTATGGACACGTGCCAGTTATTTCCTTAAATCGTAGATTCGGTGTAAGATCTCGCGGTGGCGACGGGAGCGACATGCTGCGTAGACTATCTCACTAGTGTTTTGAGGTGAGATTGTAGGTAACAATGCAGTACTCCATGTAATTTTAAAAAAAAATAATACTAATAATAAATAAATAAAAACATATTTAATTATGATATTTTAAAAATATTAATTTAAAGAGAATGACATTATTTCAATTTCGCGGATCTTCTCTTCCTCCCCTCCAAGCGTTACTGTCTTTTCATTTCCCCTCTCTCTTCCTTCTTTGTCTTAGACCTCCAACGGCGTAATTGAAATCGGCAGTGGCACTGGGATTTGATACAATAATTTTTGTTGGCCTCTTATTCTGCAGCAGGCGACGCGATCTTCGGTAGTTGACGGGATTGGTGCGTGGTCGATGGTGGCGCACTTTTTAGGGGAACAAGGGTCGATTTTCGGCGATTGTTTTTCAAACCTGTAAGCGTTGCTGTCGGCGCGGCTGTCGGCTTAGAAACAGAAGGCACAGTACGCGACATTGGTAGTTGGGATTGGAAGTCTTTGCCGGCAGCAGTCATGGGCAGCATTCTCCGGTTAGAGGTGGATTTCTGTTTCTTATGGCAGGTCCCAATCTTGGGAGAAATACGTTTCTTTCCTTGGGAGAGAATGATGATTCCTTCAATTTTGACCACCAATTTTGACTTATCCTAGCGGCTTTTTCCTTGGCCACATATCCTAGCTGTTTTTTCCTCTCTCCCTAGCTGCCAGGTACATGATGTAGATGCCCCCCCTTCACATTTATTGCATTCTTCATTTGTTGTGCACCCCATACCCTTTTTTCATGGGATAGTACTCCTATTCCTACCTCTTATACCCTAGGTTTTCATGGGATAGTACTCCTATTTCTATTTGTAATTTATTTGGTGGTTTAATTTTTATTTTGTTAATAAAGGGAGAAAGAGGAAATTTTGTTTTCTTTTTCTTTCTTTTTTTTCAAATGTTTGAAAGGATTGGGTTGGTTGTGTGCAGCTGTAAATCCATTTTCTTGGTGTTGGTGTAACGTTACCTTTCTTTCTATTTTCTGGAAAAAAATATTAATCATTTTAATATTCTGAATTTATTTCCTCAATTCATCAGCTTCTTTGTTTTTGCTGGATTTCGCATGCTAAAACTAAAAACATCATTGTGTTTAATATCCAAATTCATAGGCTTTTCAATTTCTTAATTACAGCCATTGCCGATACTTTCTTTGAGATGTTAGAAACTTTCGAAAATCGAAAGCTTATTTGTTACTCTTAATTAAAAAGACTAGTTGCATGTTAATGTAATTTATTCACGATTTCATGGGTGGAAATGTTATTCATCTCAACAAAAATATAAAAAATCACAACATATCACTATTGGGTAACTCTTTATAATCAATTAATTTACTCTTTATAATGAGGCTGAAAATGAGGCGAACAAATAAAATTTGTAAGGTGATTTCTTTATGTTTCTTTTAGGTTACTCTTCTTTATTAATTGAGTTACCATTTTTAACAAATTAGGTTACTCTTTATAATGAAGTTGTCTTCTACCATTCAAGTTGATTATCTGTGGATATTCTATTCTTTATAATAATCTAATAGAAAGAATGACCTAATTAATTTTATAAATTATTTTTAGAGTAACCCAATTTATTATAAAGAGTAACCTTGGTAATATAAAAGAGTAGCCTAAACAATATTGACGATAAATTACTTTATTTTTAGAGTAACCCAATATATTAAAAAGATTAATCTAATTAATTTCAAAGAGTAACCTAACTATTTTTATAAAGTGATTTAAAAACGTATAAATTGCATACGATTTAATTAATTTCAGAGAGTAATCTAATTAATTTCAAAAAGTGTTTTAATGGCTCTACCTAGATTTAGCTTGTTAACCACATCTGTTTCAAAACGAAAAGATTAACATGATAAACACAGAAATATAAATATCAGCAGCCAAGCGATATTTGTAACAAAACTTGAAATTTAAATAAATAAGCATCGTCTCTGTATTTCATCAATTTACAGTAGTAGGAGTATATTATTTTATTGAAATTTTGGAATTCAATTCAGTAAAATAAAAAAAATGACATCTTCAACCAATTAACAACAACGAGTGAAGTGAGAAAGAGAGAGAATCAGTGGGAGTGGGGAATATCCTTTATTCCAAAGTTAAATATAATTGCTCAAACCCTACCCATGTACCGTACTAGTAAGCTTTAAACTCTTCCGCCTGCACATTCTCTACTCCGATCCGATCACCCCCAATCAAAGTACAAAACCACCTTGCATTCTCTATTTCATACTAAATACCTAATGGGATCTAATCAACCCCTGTTGGAATGCTACCCCTACTTCTGCAGCGTACCCAACAGCTACAACCACTCCTGAACCCGGGACCACGATCACCACATCACAATCCACCATTGAAATTTTAGCACTCATTTTCTTTCATTTTTAAACGGCCACTTAGTTTCTCACCTGATTTCATATAGAGAGTTTCAAACCCAGCGCGTGTGTGGAAAAACTTTGGTGGTGATGGCGACAAATAGAGTTGAAGTCGGTGCTCGGTTGAGCGACGTATGGTGGAAAATCAGTGACGGGCTTCGGAGGGCGGTTGAAGGTGGCGGCGACACTCTGAGATTTCGGCAGCGCCTGGTGGTGGGCGGTGCGTCGGTGGATCTATTATTGCACTGTGGCTGACTTTTAAGCAGATCTACAGCTGGCGTTCTTTTTCAGCAGAAATAGGAAAGTGAGGATCCGTTTTAAATTTTTTTGACCCACAACGCCTAAAAGGGATCCGGTTATACCATTTTTTAAGAAAAAGACGGACCTATTGAATTCTTTGTCTAATTTAAAATATCGTATAAAATAAATATTAACGATTAATCTATAAAAGAAACTTTGAAAAAAAATAATTCAATATATATTTTATTAATGACAAAGTCTTTTGCTCAATATATAAATAAAGTATATTAATTTGTAATTATAGTAAGTTTTTTAAAGTATGATGAATAATGAATTAAAATATATTTTTAAAGTTTTATAGTACTATTTATTACGAATATATAATTTAAGTAACAATAAACATACTTTATATATTTTATTTATAATATTAAACTAGAGCAGGTGTGAGATTGTTTTATTTATTCATTATTTTAATTATATATCTTTCTTATTAATTATAAGAATTATTTTTTTTGACTTCCAATGAATGTTATTACATTCTGGTAATTCCATTACTCTACTTAGGAAAGTATCCTTATACCACCTAAAATCAGAGAGTGTTTTACACCTCAATGTTTGGAGCAGTGTTCTAATAGTATCAATATTATCATTGAACCTTCCAGTGAAGTGTTCAATTATATTAACTGCAAGTGTATAAACTGCATTTTCGGTAGTATTATTACCTTCTTGTTTAACCATATTGAGAATATTATCTCTATCATTTTGAGATAAATAATTATCCCACCAGCCTTTAAGCTGTCCAGTAAATCCAACAACTATCATTGCTGCAATTACCTTATCAGAATTATTGCTATTTTTACAAATAGTTGAGTACATAAGCATTCTATGTACTGTATTATAAATTTGTTTATTAGAATAGCCATCAATATTCCACTCATAGATCTTATTACCAGAATAACAAATATCAATAGTATCAGTGTATTCTTCATGTAATACATCCATGGGAGTTGGTGTATTATAATAAAACTTATTCTGAATTGGCTTATCAGCCCATTTAGTATTGATTTTATTAATCTGATTTTAAAAAACCTGTCTATAATCAGGATTTTCTATGATATTATCATATAACTCTTTATCAAGAGTTTTTATACTAAGTTTATTAAACTTTTCCTCAAGATATTTCTCAAGCTCATATAATGGCTTGATTTTAAAATTAGATATAACTGGAGGTGGTTGGAAGCTTGGCAAAGCTTCTTTTCCCTTATCTGTAATTATTACAGGCTGGAGATTTTGTAAATCTTTTTTCTCCTTTTCTGTAATTATTATAGTGGGTTGACTATTTTTATTAATAACTGATATAATCATATCCAGTTTATTATGAATAGACTGGATTTGTTCTCCTAATACATTCAAAAAACAAATTTGTATAATTCTGATTTTCAAACATAGTATTAATATGTTTACAAGTAATTTGTATAGTATCATCTTCTATAAGTTTAGCAAAAGCTAGAAAATTATAAATTTTTCCATTTTTTTCAATATGAAAAGATTGTTGTGGAGGATATATATCTGTCACAACTGTACCATTTTGCAAATTATAATTTCTTTCTAAAATAGAAATATAATTTTTTACATAGGTATCCATAAACCACGCTGCAAGAGGTATTTACTCATTTTTTTCTTTACAAGTTTTATAAAATTCATCTTGAAAACTTATAATTTCATTTTGAGTAAAATTCTCAAAAAACCATTTTCTGAAAGGTGTATAACCTTGACTTTTAAATTCTTCAGAAATAATTTTTCTGGCTGAAGAACCAGGACCGAAATCTATTTTTTCATATAAATCCATAAATTAAATTTTAAAATCCATTTCCGACATTGCGGTTCTGACTCATCTATATTACGAGTATTAGCTTCTCTGACAATATTATTCCTGTTAATATATAATCTCTCATTAACAGGAGTAAGTATTTCAGAATTAGTATCTTCTCTTATCTGAGAAGTTGAAGATCGTGGCAATTCCACTTTATAATCTATTGGAGAAATATAATTTCTCATCGAATTATATCTTTGAAGAGACTTATTATTCTCAAATCTTATATTAACTGTTCCATCAGTATTTTGGAAAATATCAGAAATATTATTCTAATTTTGTACCTATGTTTGAACAGGAACTGCTTGTTCAATAATCCAATTTTCTGGAAAGTCAATTTCTTCCCATTTAATAGGTCTTCTGGTCGTAATATTAGACCTATTAAAATTGGTTTCAATAATTATTGTTTCATTTTTCATTTTATTAATATGTTTACACTGAGGATTCAATGTATATAATGGTTTATAATATATTTTGTAACAGATACATATCACTTCTGTTCCAGGAATATAATTATAACCATGTGTTTTAACATTTAATGTTAAAGCATCAAGTATATTGACATCAGATAAAGACAATTGTAAATTAGGATAGACATTAAAATAAACTGGTCCATTAGCTAAGCTGGATTGTATTATACACATTAAAGATTGCTTCCAATTCAAATTTCTACCATCTCTTAAAGCTGCTATAAAACTTTCTGGTAATCCTTTTAAAGTCAAAGGTTTAAATGCAATTTGTACTAATCCTATATGAAGGAATTTATGAGTGTTGCTATAAGCACCTATATCTTTTTCAGATAATAATCTTATTATCATATCATTACTATCTAATGAAATCGATTCTTCAGTAGTTTTAACTACTTGTTTTAAACCTATTTTTTCAAAAGTACCTAATTGATAGATTAATCTAGGTTCTATCTTAGGAATGGTCCACTTATTAAGCAGATCTAAATTCTCTAGAATATCATATTCCTCATTTCTAGTATTCTTAATATTATTATTCTTATTAATCATATTCATGAAATTCATGATAAAATATGTGTTGATCCATAACATATCAATTATAACTACCATGGCTCTGATACCATTCAGGGACAGGTTCGCTAACTAGAATCCTTGAGGACATTTTACAGAATGGAAATAAAACCGGCATCTTTAAATAAAATCATACCCAAATAAAACCTCCAACATGCCCATCACAACGCCTTTCAAACGGCTAAAACTGGGACTTACAGGAACAACATATTTAAGGCATCATTTTGTTTTAAGGCCAGTTAATTTCTATCTAACCCATTAGATTCTTATTAGAATATCCTAGTCATAAACTATATAAGTTCCATGCTAGCTCAATTAATAGTTATGAATCAACACATGAATAATTTAGCCTATTAGGCTAAACATGAACATGATAAAAAAAACAAACAAACAATAAAAATAAAAACTGTAAATACTTACAAATTATATGTACTCAGAATGCTTCTTTTTATTAATACAAATTTATATTTTACAAAAGAGAGGGATGCTCAACACATGAGCTTACAAGGGCGATCAGAATAGAGAAATGAGAGTTTTTCTGATCGATCCCTAAAAATGAAAACTTCTTACCTATTTATACAATAAGAAAACACGTCCCAACAGTAGAAAACGCGTGAATAAACAGTAAAAGGCCAAAATTTTTGGTCTGCACAGTATAAAGTGCTACAGTAAGTCAAAAGTATACATTAATTTACTGTTGATTACCAATATCTTGTCTGGCTGCTTTACTGTTTATGAACAGTATCTTGTCTGGCTGCTTACTGTTTATGTCGTAAGCAATGACATCATCTCCTTCCGAAGTATTATTTTCCTTTGTGAATTGATGATGATGAAGATGTTTCTTTTTCAGGTGTAAATTTTTCTATCAGAGTATCCTGAATTGCCATAAAAATTTCATCTAGATCCACATCATTTGGATCTTGTGCATCTTACATCTGTTCAGAGACCATAGTAGACTCTAATTTATTATCATCTCCAAATTGAGATATTAAATCCTTCTTCATTTCTTCAATATAGGCAGCTATCATCTGCTCTCTTGTCAGATTTTCGGACTTCATTTTGGATTTTCTTAAAATATGATCGAATGGAGAAGGAGTATGAACTTCTCTATAAGTATTACTATATAATTTCAGTTTTTTATCCAAGAGATCCATTGTCTCTATCCCATAAATCTGATTTGTTTTGGGATCTATACATAACATTTTATCCCAGAATTTAGTATAAAATGTCCTGTATATGCATGGAATTCCTGTTTCGGTATTACCTACTTCTGGAGACCATTTAAATATCCATGGTATTGAAATTTCAATAAAAAAGTAGCATGAGGCTATACCCTCAATGTATAATTTTAATTCTTGCTTTTTTAAAAGCTGTGGGGATATATCCACCCATCTATCAAATGAAATTTTCATATTTTCTGGTAAAATAATTGAAGTGGGGCCAAAACAATGAAACCAGTGTATAAACCAGTGTGGGATATCATCCTTGTAAATATTTGAACATATCTTGATAAACCAAGTATGTTTCTTTTTATCATTTTCATAATTAAGTACCTTCATAAAGGCATCACAATAGTACCAATAATTATACTTCATTGGAACTCCTTTATTATTCATAACATCTTTTTCTCTTAATGGAGAAATTCCCCAATCTTCCAAGGATATTACCCTTTTAATTATTATTTTACTGAAATTATAAATTTCATTACTAGTTCATGTAAAATGTGTAATATCACAAGAACCAGTTTGAATTAATATATGTTCATACAGATACCTTAACTTATAAGTCCTCATTTGCATGGAACTATTATCCATATATCTTTGCATTATAGTCCAAGGATCATTGATCCATTTTAAATCTCTTTCTTCTAAAAGAAAAATTATTTCTTTATATTCATTTTGAATGAATCCAATATTATCAGATTCTTCTTTCTCAACCACTTGAGCATATGATGATGAAGAAGTATTACTTTCTTCATTTGGTTTCTGCTGTTTATTTCTTTTATTAAGAAATTCTTGATATGCTTCTTCTTCAGCTCTATTCATTGCTACGAGCTTTTTATTGCCATGTTAAGATAATATCTCAAACATTTTTCCTCTGCCACCTCTTCCTCTATAAGAGGAAGATCATCTGCCTCGTGTACTCATTCCTGAAAATATTCACGAGTTAAGAAATCTGGAAGACTATTATCTTCTCCTTTTTTATAAACAATTTCAAAATCAAATGGGGCTAAATGAGCCTGCCATCTAGCAAACATTTGCTTAGAAACATCATGTTTGAAATCTTTTTGAAACATAAATTTAGCTGCATTGCAATCTGTTACAATATTAGTTTTTTTATTATATAAATCATCTTGAAATTTTAAAACACATTTGACAATTGCAAGAATTTCTTTAGCAATAGTAGCATAATTTTTCTGAGAATCATTCCATTTCCCAGAATGAAATCTAACAAGATATGTTTGTTTATTATCCGGATTAATCTGGGTTAATATACCACCAAATCCTATATTAGAGGCATCTGTCTCTATAATCTTTTTCCAATTTGGATTGCTAATCATTAAACAAGGTAAAGTTTTTACTCTGGTTTTAATCTTTCTAACAACATCAGTATGACTATTAGTTCATGGTTTAGGATTCTTCTTAAGTCTATCATATAAAATAGTCGTGTCCTTAACAAAATTATGATAATAAGGAGCAATATAATTAAGACTTCCTAAAAATCTTTGTAACTGAGTTTTATCAGTTATCTCATCAGGAAATTTATCAGCAAAATCAATGCTTCTATTAATAGGAATAATATTTCCTTTTTCAATAATATAACCTAGAAATCTAATTCTAGTCTGAAATAATTCCATTTTAATTTAGAAATTACTAATCCATTCTGAATAAATAATGATTTAAAAATATGCAAATGTTTAAAATGCATTTCAATGGTCTTTGAATAAACCAAGATATCATCAATATAAACAATTATAAATTTACTATAAGGAATAAAAATATCATTCATAATCTTCTGAAATTCAGAAGGAGCATTCTTTAACCCAAATGGCATCACATTCCATTCATAATGTCCTATTAGAACATTAAATGCTGTCTAGTATCTATCAGATTTATTAATCTGAATTTTTCAGTATCCTGACTTAAGATCGAATTTTGAAAATATCAGACTATTATAAAGTCTATCCAATATATCCTTTTTATTAGGAATTGGATGTCTGATCCATTTCAGAACTTTATTTAGAGGCTTATAATTAATAAACAATCTTGATATACCTCTTTCAATCTCAGAATGTTTATTAATATAAAATGCAGTACATGACCAAGGAGATTGAGAATGACCAATAAGTCCTTTATGTAATAAAGATTCAATTTATTTTTTACACAATTCTAAATATTCTGAATTCATTTGACAAGGTCTAGCCTTTGTTGGAATATTCTTTTCATCAAAAGAATCCTCATAAGGTAAAGAAATAATATGTTTTTTTCTATCCCAAAAAGCATTAGGATGATCATTACAAGTTTCTAATGAAAATTTATTTTTCAAAAGACTAATTTTATCCTGTAATTTAGGATTTTTCAATTTATCATCAAGAGTAATAATATTAATCTCTTGTTTCAAAAAACTAATTTGATCTTGTTTTGCCTTGATATTATCATAAAGACTATGCAAAACTTTTGTAAAAGGCTCAATAATAAATTCTAGGAAATTACCATCACCTTTAAAAGTACAAATAATACCTTTATTATCAATCTTTTTTATAGGGTAAATATTATTCAAAAATAGAGTACCAAGTATAACTTGATTTGAAATATTTTTTGCAAGTATAAAACTTTGCGAAATACATTTGTTATTAGCACACACATAAGCTTTAGGGAGTTTATAGTTAATCTGGAGTTTATCACCTCCTGCATGCCATAATGTATGACTAGTTTTATGAAAATATCTAATAGGTATTAACCCTTCCTGTATAACATTTAAATCTGCACCACTATCAACAAGAGCAGTAAATACTTTTGTATAATGATTATCAATCATTAATGATATTTTTATATACCATTTTTGGGATATAACCATCTCAATAGTAGAAAGAAATGTGTCATTGAACATACTAGGTTTATTAACCTCAATATTTTGAGAAATATTCTCATGTGAAATATTTTTTCCTTTAGAAAATTCCTCTAATCTAGATATTCTAGATTATTGAATAAGATTCTTATTCTTTAATAATTTTATTTTTTCTCTGAGATTATTAACCTCTTTATGAAGATCTTGTAGAGATATATCTCTTTGAACCTGATATTTGGTTCTTAGCTGGCTCATGACTTCTGTTATGTTATAAGACTTATTCTTATTAAGAATGTCCTGAGTCAATTCTTCTTCTTTATTAGAAGAGAAGTTCCATTTTCATTACCAATTTCATTAATAATTTGATTCCTTAATAAAGGATCTTTAATCATTTTTAGCACCTCGAAAATATTATCAGAGGTTAAAACATTGATCGTCATATCTGAGAATTGAGATATAATCTTATAAAACTCAGATTGATTATTATCAAGATTATTAATCTCTTTTGGACATATTAATCCTTCTTTACAAGCCTCACATTCTTCTGATTCAGAAATGTCTTCACCAACTAAATTATTGATGATTTCTTCTTCTGATTCAGAAGTTGATGAAAATTCTGATTCTGATTTCTCAAATTCAGATTTTTCTTCAAGAGTCTGTATTATTATTTCCTTGATATCATCAGGAATTTCAAGATTATTAATCTTTTTCTTCGTCCCGCAAAATTCTTTAGTATGACCTTTTCTCCCACATATTTTGCAATATCTTTCTTTTTTCTTATTATATCTTTGTCTATAAGACTTCTTTTGGAATTTTTCTTCCTTTCTCTTATTCTTTTTCTCAATCTGTCTAGGAGAATATCTCATATGTTTAGATTTATAAACCTTTTTGTATCTATTAATTTTGGTTTTACTGGATGAAGGATTATCCAAACCAAATTGTTGACAAAATTCTCCCAATTATTTTTTCTCATCGAGATTTTGCCTTTTAATATGTTGATTTAGCTTTATTTCATTGCATAAAGCTAATCCTTCTTGAATACAAGTGTCTATTAGAGCACCATAAGTATAACTTTCATATGGAATCGTAATATGATTACGTTTTAGGGTTTTTCTTACCCTTTCAGCAAATAAGCTGGGTAATCCATCAATAAATTTTGACTTCTAATGAATGTTATTACATTCTGGTAATTCCATTACTCTACTTAGGAAAGTATCTTTATACCACCTAAAATCAGAGAGTGTTTTACACCTCAATGTTTGGAGCAGTGTTCTAATAGTATCAATATTATCACTGAACCTTCCAGTGAAGTGTTCAATTATATTAACTGCAAGTGTATAAATTGCATTTTCGGTAGTATTATTACCTTCTTGTTTAACCATATTGAGAATATTATCTCTATCATTTTGAGATAAATAATTATCCCACTAGCCTTTAAGCTGTCCAGTAAATCCAGCAACTATCATTGCTGCAATTACCTTATCAGAATTATTGTTATTTTTACAAATAGTTGAGTACATAAGCATTCTATGTACTGTATTATAAATCTGTTTATTAGAATAACCATCAATATTCCACTCATAGATCTTATTACCAGAATAACTAATATCAATAGTATCAGTGTATTCTTCATGTAATACATCCATGGGTGTTGGTCTATTATAATAAAACTTATTCTGAATTGGCTTATCAGCCCATTTAGTATTGATTTTATTAATCTGATTTTTAAAAACCTGTCTATATTCAGGATTTTCTATGATATTATCATATAACTCTTTATCAAGAGTTTTTATACTAAGTTTATTAAACTTTTCCTCAAGATATTTCTCAAGCTCATATAATGGCTTGATTTTAAAATTAGATATAACTGGAGGTGGTTGGAAGCTTGGCAAAGCTTCTTTTCCCTTATATGTAATTATTACAGGCTGGAGATTTTGTAAATCTTTTTTCTCCTTTTTTGTAATTATTACAGTGGGTTGACTATTTTATTAATAACTGATATAATCATATCCAGTTTATTATGAATAGACTGGATTTGTTCTCCTAATACATTCAAAAACAAATTTGTATAATTCTGATTTTCAAACATAGTATTAATATGTTTACAAGTAATTTGTATAGTATCATCTTCTATAAGTTTAGCAAAAGCTAGAAAATTATAAAATTTTCCATTTTTTTTCAATATGAAAAGATTGTTGTGGAGGATATATATATGTCACAACTGTACCATTTTGCAAATTATAATTTCTTTCTAAAATACAAATATAATTTTTTACATAGGTATTCATAAACCATGCTGCAAAAGGTATTAACTCATTTTTTTCTTTACAAGTTTTATAAAATTCATCATGAAAACTTATAATTTCATTTTGAGTAAAATTCTCAAAAAACCATTTTCTGAAAGGTGTATAACCTTGACTTTTAAATTCTTTAGAAATAATTTTTCTGGCTGAAGAACCAGGACTGAAATCTATTTTTTCATATAAATCCATAAATTAAATTTTAAAATCTATTTCCGACATTGTCGTTCTGACTCATCTATATTAAGAGTATTAGCTTCTCTGACAATATTATTCCTGTTAATATATAATCTCTCATCCTAGCCATAAACTATATAATTCCATGCTAGCTCAATTAATAGTTATGAATCAATACATGAATAATTTAGCCTATTAGGCTAAACATGAACATGATAAAAAAAAAACAAACAAACAATAAAAATAAAAACTGTAAATACTTACAAATTATATGTACTCAGAATGCTTCTTTTTATTAATACAAATTTATATTTTACAAAAGAGGGGAATGCTCAACACATGAGCTTACAAGGGCGATCAGAATAGAGAAATGAGAGTTTTTATGATCGATGCCTAAAAATGAAAACTTCTAACCTATTTATACAATAAGAAAACGCGTCCCAATAGTAGAAAACGCGTGAATAAACAGTAAAAAGCCAAAAATTTTTGGTCTGCACAGTATAAAGTGCTACAGTAAGTCAAAAGTATACAGTAATTTACTGTTGATGAACAGTAATTTGTCCGGCTGCTTTACTGTTTATGAACAGTATCTTGTCTGGCTGCTTACTGTTTTTGAACAGTATTCTTTCTGGCTGCTTACTGTTTATGTCGTAAGCAATGACATCATCTCCTTCTGATGTATTATTTTCCTTTGTGAATTTATGATGATGAAGATGCTTTTTTTTCATGTATAAATTTTTCTATCAGAGTATCCTGAATTGCCATAAAAATTTCATCTAGATCCATATCATTTGGATCTTGTGCATCTTGCATCTGTTTAGAGACCATAGTAGACTCTGACTTATTATCATCTCCAAATTGAGATATTAAATCCTTCTTCATTTCTTCAATATAGGCAGCTATCATCTGCTCTCTTGTCAGATTTTCTGACTTCATTTTGGATTTTCTTAAAATATGATCGAATGGAGAAGGAGCATGAACTTCTCTATATGTATTACTATATAATTTCAATTTTTTATCCAAGAGATCCATTGTCTCTATCCCATAAATCTGATTTGTTTTGGGATCTATAAATAACATTTTATCCCAGAATTTAGTATAAAATGTCCTGTATATGCATGGAATTCCTGTTTCGGTATTACCTACTTCTGGAGACCATTTAAATATCCATGGTATTGAAAATTCAATAAAAACGTTTTGGTATTACCTACTTCTGGAGACCATTTAAATATCCATGGTATTGAAAATTCAATAAAAAAGTAGCATGAGACTATACCCTGAATGTATAATTTTAATTCTTGCTTTTTTAAAAGCTGTGGGGATATATCCACCCATCTATCAAATGAAATTTTCATATTTTCTGATAATATAATTGAAGTGGGGCCAAAACAATAAAACCAGTGTATAAACCAGTGTGGGATATCATCCTTGTAAACATTTGAACATATCTTGATAAACCAATTGTGTTTCTTTTTATCATTTTCATAATTAAGTACCTTCATAAAGGCATCACAATAGTCCCAATAATTATACTTCATTGGAACTCCTTTATTATTCATAACATCTTTTTCTCTTAATGGAGAAATTCCCCAATCTTCCAATGATATTACCCTTTTAATTATTATTTTACTGAAATTATAAATTTCATTACTAGTTCCTGTAAAATGTGTAATATCACAAGAACCAGTTTGAAGTAATATCTGTTCATACAGATACCTTGACTTATAAGTCCTCATTTGCATGGAACTATTATCCATATATCTTTGCATTATAGTCCAAGGATCATTGATCCATTTTAAATCTCTTTCTTCTAAAAGAAAAATTATTTCTTTATATTCATTTTGAATGAATCCAATATTATCAGATTCTTCTTCTCAACCACTTGAGCATATGATGATGAAGAAGTATTACTTTCTTTATTTGGTTTCTGCTGTTTATTTCTTTTATTAAGAATTTCTTGATTTGCTTCTTCTTCAGCTCTATTCATTGCAACGAGCTTTTTATTGCCATGTTGAGATATTATCTCAGGCATTTTTCCTCTGCCACCTCTTCCTCTATAAGAGGAAGATCCTCTGCCTCGTGTACTCATTCCTGAAAATATTCACGAGTTAAGAAATCTGGAAGACTATTATCTTATCCTTTTTTATAAATAATTTCAAAATCAAATGGGGCTAAATGAGCCTGCCATCTAGCAAACATTTGCTTAGAAACATCATGTTTGAAATCTTTTTGAAACATAAATTTAGCTGTATTGCAATCTGTTACAATAGTAAATTTCTGATTATATAAATCATCTTGAAATTTTAAAACACATTTGACAATTGCAAGAATTTCTTTAGCAATAGTAGCATAATTTTTCTGAGAATCATTCCATTTCCCAGAATGAAATCTAACAAGATATGTTTGTTTATTATCCGGATTAATCTGGGTTAATATACCACCAAATCCTATATTAGAGGCATCTGTCTCTATAATCTTTTTCCAATTTGGATTGCTAATCATTAAACAAGGTAAAGTTTTTACTCTGGTTTTAATCTTTCTAACAGCGTCAGTATGACTATTAGTCCATGGTTTAGGATTCTTCTTAAGTCTATCATATAAAATAGCCGTGTCCTTAACCAAATTATGATAATAAGGAGCAATATAATTAAGACTTCCTAAAAATCTTTGTAACTGAGTTTTATCAGTTATCTCATCATGAAATTTATCAGCAAAATCAATGCTTCTATTAATAGGAATAATATTTCCTTTTTCAATAATATGACCTAGAAATCTAATTCTAGTCTGAAATAATTCCATTTTTAATTTAGAAATTACTAATCCATTCTGAATAATTAATGATTTAAAAATATGCAAATGTTTAAAATGCATTTCAATGGTCTTTGAATTAACCAAGATATCATTAATATAAAAAATTATAAATTCACTATAAGGAATAAAGATATCATTTATAATCTTCTGAAATTCAGAAGGAGCATTCTTTAACCCAAATGGCATCACATTCCATTCATAATGTCCTATTGGAACATTAAATGTTGTCTTGTATCTATCAGATTTATTAATCTGAATTTGCCAGTATCCTGACTTAAGATCGAATTTCGAAAATATCAAACTATTATAAAGTCTATCCAATAAATCCTTTTTATTAGGAATTGGATGTCTGATCCATTTCAGAACTTTATTTAGAGGCTTATAATTTATAACCAATCTTGGTATATCTCTTTCAATCTCAGAATGTTTATTAACATAAAATGCAGTACATGACTAAGGAGATTGAAAATGACTAATAAGTCCTTTATGCAATAAAGATTCAATTTTTTTTACACAATTCTAAATATTCTGAATTCATTTGACAAGGTCTATCCTTTGTTGGAATATTCTTTTCATCAAAAGAATCCTCATAAGTGATGGGCGTTTTCTCAACACACAATTAATCCCCAAGTATGAAGGATATCAATTGTAGTCTCGAAAGGTGACCAAGTGAATATCGAACCCAATGGACGGCGTATTATCAATTTAATTATTATCTAAATTAATTAAGACAAGGCAATTACGTTTGAATGGTTATCTAACAACTAATATGCTGGAAATTAAATAACAAATAAAATAAACTATCACTTGAAGGATACGAAAGTGGATCAAGTAGGAGAATAGGTAGCTCTAGGATAATCCAGTTTTACTCATTAACTTCCCTTCCATGTGTCAATGTCCGACTCTGCCTTGTGGAATATGGACACATCACTAAACCATGCATATCTACTCTATAGAAACAAGTAAACATGCGTGTAACACGTGTGAATAACCTCGGAGCAAGAGATATAATTTCACCCCCCTTTCTAAGTACTATCAGTATCAATTATTTCCCCCTAGGATTGGTACTCTAACCCGATATGATCTCCCTTTATAGGTACTATAAAATTACCCTCTTTATCCTACTTAATAACCCGAATTCAATTCAATTAATAAGTATTCATATATGATAGTTCTAATGAAGCTTCGGAGTCTCCTCACTTAGAATCATAACATAAAACCCTGCTCAACAGTGAACGCACTCAACCAATAACCATGTTATGTATTCAGATTCTACACAACGATTATTGATGCACAAAACGACTATGAGTATGGATTAAAAAGGCACAATCTTATATAAAATAAACCACAAGTAGTGTTGTACGGAGTGTATACATGGAAGTTCAATTAACTAGATAAAACCTTCACAACCCTAGTTCTACCAAAAAGGCTCTAGCCCATGATGTTACGAAGAACAATCATGGGTGTTGGGTAGATCTTACCCGGATGTTCGGAAAATACAAGATAAATTAAGAAACGAATAAAACCCTAGGTGTGGGGCATCGTCGCGTCCTTCTCCGTCTTGAATTCTCGTCTTGGTTCTCCTCTTGATTCCACAAACGAATCTTCAAAGTGATGGATGGATGGAGAAAAGGATGATGGTTGGGGGTGATCCCCCCTTGTGGGATGTTGTATGTTGTGGCCTCTCTTCTCCTCTCTTGTATTGTGTTGTGTTCCTCCGTGATTGGACGTCTTCCTTGACTGCATGAGCCTCCTTTTATACTTGTAATCACGTCCACAGGGCTTGAAATGGGCTTTTCAAGTGATCACACGTGTTTTGGCCTCGAAAATCCGGATAAGGTAAGTTCCTGCACGTAGGTTCGACCTCGTCAAACAGGTCGAACCACTGGCCACAGGTCGAACCCTGCTACTGGACACATTCTGCACTTGGTTCGACCTCTTGCACAGGTCGAACCACAGGTTGAACCGATTTGCACAGTCTCTCCGTTTCACATATAACTTTCACATCCGACCTCCGAATTGAGTGATTTTTGTGCTCACGCGATCCTCCCTTCCTTGGCTTTCTATCTATATAAAGAAATCACAAAAACTCCAAGAATTGAATATGTAACAGGCCATGGAATGTAGCACTACAATTCTGTTCGGCACAGCTCGCGCGGCATCACCACTTTGCTCATAACTTCCTCGTTCGGACTTCAATGATGATGTTCTTTATGCCAAAACGACCCTCTCTTCAGTGGCTTTCTAACCATATATCACACTAATAGTTTCGAGCTCCAAAACAATACAGAATAATTATGAAAGTTGGATGTGCGTTTTCAGCATTCTTGCACAAATTGCACATTTTCTCCAACTTTGCACTTTTTCATCCTTTTTCCACCTAAAACACAATAAAACACCTCAAGTGCACATAATTCTCATATATATCGAATATAAGACACTTGTGCTCATATAAGACTACAATATCAATCAAAAAAGTGTTAAATTGGATATTAAAACACGCTTATTTTCACTCTCATCAATCCCCCAAACTTACCCGTTGCTCGTCCCGAGGCAACAAAATAAAGATAAAAAGAGTATGAAAATTAGCAGTGAAACAAGGACTATGACCAATACCCATTCAAAATACAATTGTCCTCAACTTAGGTCATGCAACTCTCATTATATGTAATAATCAATTCATAGCATACAAGTTAAGACAATCACCACCAATTCAAATGCTCCATCAACATGTTCTCACGGGAAGTATATATATGATCTTTCAATCAAGTGTAAAAGATATACACTTATGGGTTAAGGTGTTTACGCTCAAATTCAATTCAAGTGCATGCGTAACCATAAGCTTGCCAAAAGTCTCAAACTCTCCACCACTAAAAGTATGACTCGACAATGGGATCAAAAAGGACTTTCATTAAGATGTAATGTCGGCTCTTTGGTAAGGGTAGGAAACATATGAATAAAGTGACTCAATTAGTATAGAATTAAAACCAGAGATCTTATGTACTGCAGATTTTTACACTTCAAGGCTATCCAGCTTCATGCTCTTCTAATTTTCTTTTCTTTCTTTTCCTTCAAGCTCAACATACTTTTTCTTGTCTTCAAGCACATCCTTTTTTCTCTCGAGGTACCAGTTTCGAGCACTACCTCACGCATCCTCCATAGGGTACTAGATTTAAGCACTACCCTAGGGTTTTTGATTCCATTGAGTACTAGATTTAAGCACTACTCCATGCTTCTCCTTATATGCTTTATCATAATCCATCACTATTAATTTCAACACTAATTTCACTCCTTCCCAAATTGTTATCAAGCACCATTAACACACTTTGACAGCATTTAATTCTCCACTAAATATAGGAATTTAAGGCTCAAATAGGATATCAAAGTGGCTATCTTCGTAGGTTGCCAAAGAAATAAGACTTTTAGGCTCAACGGGGCTAACTACGGATATATAATTATTTGGTAGGGAATTATTTGGCTAAGTGACTCATAAATTCAAGGATAGCCTAAAATCATCTCCCATCATCTACACACATGTAGTTTCAAGTAAGAAAAGAGGCAAGTTCTAGAATACACACACAAGAACGATACTCACCAGAAAAGAAATATCATGTGATTATGTACATAATCAACGAGGCTCAAAATCTCACATGGGTTTTTAACAAGTAACAGAGCACTTTTCATGGTAGGTAATATCCTACAAGTACACATAGAACTTCATATCACAATATAACTCAAGTACACTTCCTTCATCAATTTCAAGAGCATATGAATTCCAAGATAATTTAAAAATAAGCTCACATGGATCACCACCATAAACACAATCCTTCCACTCCTATGAATTAAAAGCACATATAAAAATTAGAAAAAAGGAAACGAGGGCACCTGATTTTTCTTCAACGTACGCACGAGCTCCTCGAGTCGAAACCTCAATGTAGAACTTGTCTTGCCACCTAGTTACCCTTTTCTATCATCAAAGCTCAAACAAACTCATCATCACAGGATTCATCAATAATAAAATAGGAGAACTATATGAAAGAATTAATTGACTATGTAATCGACTCCACACACTAGAAACACCACTGAACACTAGGCAAATTGCAAAAAATCGACACATCAAAACCGATTAAAGTTTCAATATACCGCAAAAAATCAACTCCCCTAGCAAACATTACAAAGAAAATATTATACTCCTGGTGCTTCAATGAGGTAATAACATCACACCCCCCCAAACTTAGTAAAAACATAAGTCGAAACTAAGTTTGAAAAGAGATGTAATTGCCGATTAGTAAGCACCTTAAATATAAAAATTTCTTACTCACACGAAAGAAATAAAGCAATAAAACAGAAAGGCAAGCCCCCAACAGGCGCTCATGTTTAACGTCGTAGAGTCACGACGGTAGAGGACGGTCTTCTAGCATCCTCACCTTCAAATACTTTCTTTCCCTCTTCTTGTCGACACTCAACACCTCACCTTTCTTGGTCACAAGTATACGATCCTTGGAATTACCTTCTTCCCATGGTGGTCTAGACACCCCCTTGTCAATCTTCCACTTAAATTCATAATCATCTGCCTTAGAAAAATCAAGATTAAACAAGTTAGAAACCACATCTATGCTTTTGCACGATTGAGTCTCCATGGGCATCTTCATTGCATGATCAAGAGAGAAAATCACATCTTCATTATCCATTCACAGTCTAAGTTTTCCTTCCTTAACATCTATCATAGCTCGAGCTGTGGCAAGGAACGGTCGTCCCAAAATAAGGGGAATGTCACCCATATCATCTTCCATCTCAAGTACAAGAAAATCCACGGGAAAAACTAACTTATCCACTCTCACTAAAACATCTTCAATTAAACCCTTCGGACAAGTCATGGATCTATCCGCCAATTGAAGAGCAATATTCGTGGGTTTAAGATCCCCCAAACCAAGCCTTTTAAATATGGACAAAGGCATCAAGTTAACGCTTGCCCCCAAATCACACAAGGCTTTATGTGCCGACCCTTTTCCAATGTCACAAAGAATAGTGAAGCTTCCCGGATCCTTTAACTTTGCAGGCAGCTTCCTTTGAAGGATCGAGCTACAATTCTCTGATAGGTTCACCGTCTCCACTCCGTTCAAGCTTCTCTTCTTTGATATAATATTCTTGAGGAATCGGGCATAGTATGGCATCTCCATGATTGCTTCAGAGAAAGGAATGTTCAAGCTTACTTTGCTCATGACATTGTGAAACCTCTTGAACTTTTCTTCCAATCCCTTCTCGACCAATCTCGAAGGAAACGGAGGAGGTATCTTGGTCTTTGGTCTTCCCAATTCATCACGTTCAACCTCCTTCGCTTTATCCTTCTGGCTCTCAATCTCTTTGCTCTTTCCCACTCTATCTCAGCTATTATCTCTGTACTTTGCTCATTCCGAACTACTGGAGTAGCATCCATATCATAAGGAACATTAGGTGCAACAACAGACATGTTTTGGCGAGGTTCGACCTGGGTTCGACCTGTTTGAGAGGTCGAACCAGGTACGTAATGGTCGAACCTATCTCCTGGAAGACTGCTCTCTTTTTGCTCTTGAGGTTCGACTAGGGTTCGACCAGTGTTGGAGGTCGAACCACTGCCCCCTAGGTCGAACCGCCTCACTGTAAAGTTTCTATCCTCCGGTTCGACATGGGTTCGACCTGTTTGAGAGGTCGAACCGTTACGGTCGTGGTCGAACCGTTGCTGCGATAAAACAGAGTGCTCTGAATGATGAGGTTCGACCATTGTTCGACCTGTATGCCAGGTCGAACCCTCTTGGTGTTGGTCGAACCGATGATTTTGAAAAACAGAGAGCTCTGAATGGTGAGGTTCGACCATGGTTCGACATTTATTCTAGGTCAAACCATCTGGGTGTTGGTTGAAGCGATGCTTAGTCATGTCCAAATTTGATTTCGGCCTCGTCGTTCCTTCATACTGTGTTCAAGACCTTAACGTGATGGCTTTATCTTCCAATTTTTGTGTCAATTGATTCACATTCGCGGTCATCTGCCCCATAATCAAAGTAAGCTCCTTTATCTGCTTAGATAAATCTGCATGATCAACATTCATTCTAGCTTCGATGTGGTCAACCCTTGCATCGTTCTCAGCCATGTATCGATTGAAGGTATCTTCATCACTCTTCACTTCGTGCTGCTTCATACTAGGCCCCCTTTGTGTCAACTCTATGATCTTCCTCTGCTGAAACTCTAGTAGCTTGTTGATGTTAGCTAGACTAGAGACGATCTCATCATCCCTATTCGGCTTCACCACTTGATGTTCAACCTGCGCCACCTTGCCAAGTACATATGATCCTCTATCTATCTCTATTGGCCAGTCACGTGAATTCATAGAGATGTCTTCAAATAACTTTTCTGCTTCAAGTGCTGTCTTTGATAACAGCGCTCCTCCTGATGATGCATCAATAAAAATACGCGACTCACAATCCAATCCATAGTAGAAGATGCTTTTGTATTCAGCCTTTGGCATTCCATCCTGTGGGAACCTCCTGAGCATGTCATTAAACCTGTCCCACGCCTCATAAAATTTCTCACCCTGATTCATCACAAATCGGGCGATCTCTTGCTTCATTCTTAAGATCCTTGAGGGTGGCATGTATCTCTCTAAGAACTTCTGCTGCAGTTGGTCCCATGTAGTGCAATCGGGTGCATCAAGAGTCTCATACCAAGCTTCCGCCTTATCAATCAAAGAGAACTTGAATAGGGCAATCCGCCTAGCATTATCATTAGTTCCAGCTCCCTTTTAAGTGTTTGCATAACCAAGAAATCTTCAGAGATGTTGATATGGATCTTCAAAACAACCTCCAGAAAAGGGATTCTTCTCTACCATGTTAATAAGAGCGGGATGTATCTCAAAATCATCATCTTCCCCCCTTGCTCCTATCAACCCCATGTTGCCAACCCCATAGGTTGTAAAAATTTCACGTATGGCAACATTATCCGGATCCTGCCTTTCCCCGGCCATGTTTAGCTCAATGTGTTACTTCTTTCTTTCCTTCTTTTCTTTTTCCTAGTGCACAAGTACCTCAGAAAATTTCAAGGTTAGATAGAATTAAATAATCACAAATAAAAGAAAAAGAAAAAAAAATCTTAATGAATTAGAAATAATAAAATCAATAATAACAGCCATCCCCGACAACGGTGCCAAGAACTTGATGGGCGTTTTCTCAACACACAATTAATCCCCAAGTATGAAGGATATCAATTGTAGTCTCGAAAGGTGACCAAGTGAATATCGAACCCAAGGGACTGCGTATTATCAATTTAATTATTATCTAAATTAATTAAGACAATGCAATTACGTTTGAATGGTTATCTAACAACTAATATGCTGGAAATTAAATAACAAATAAAATAAACTATCACTTGAAGGATACGAAAGTGGATCAAGTAGGAGAATAGGTAGCTCTAGGATAATCCAGTTTTACTCATTAACTTCCCTTCCATGTGTCAATGTCCGACTCTGCCTTGTGGAATATGGACGCATCACTAAACCATGCATATCTACTCTATAGACACAAGTAAACATGCGTGTAACACGTGTAAATAATCTCGGAGCAAGAGATATAATTTCACCCCCCTTTCTAGGTACTATCAGTATCAATTATTTCCCCCTTGGATTGGTACTCTAACCCGATATGATCTCCCTTTATAGGTATTATAAAATTACCTTCTTTATCCTACTTAATAACCCGAATTCAATTCAATTAATAAGTATTCATATATGATAGTTCTAATGAAGCTTCGCAGTCTCCTCACTTAGAATCATAACATAAAACCCTGCTCAACAATGAACGCACTCAACCAATAACCAAGTTATGTATTCAGACTCTACACAACGATTATTGATGCACAAAACGACTATGAGTATGGATTAAAAAGGCACAATCTTATATAAAATAAACCACAAGTAGTGTTGTACGGAGTGTATACACAGAAGTTCAATTAACTAGATGAAACCTTCACAATCCTAGTTCTACCAAAAAGACTCTAGCCCATGATGTTACGAAGAATAATCATGGGTGTTGGATAGATCTTACCCGGATGTCTGGAAAATACAAGATAAATTAAGAAATGAATAAAACCCTAGATGTGGGCATCGTCGCGTCCTTCTCCATCTTGAATTCTCCTCTTGGTTCTCCTCTTGATTCCACAAACGAATCTTCAAAGTGATGGATGGATGGAGAAAAGGATGATGGTTGGGGGGTGATCCACCCTTGTGGGGTGTTGTATATTGTGGCCTCTCTTCTCCTCTCTTGCATTGTGTTGTGTTCCTCCATGATTGGACGTCTTCCTTGACTGCATGAGCCTCCTTTTATACTTGTAATCACGTCTCTAGGGCTTGGAATGAGCTTTTCAAGTGATCACACGCATTTTGGCCACGAAAATCCGGATAAGGTAAGTTCCCGCACGTAGGTTCGACCTCGTCAAACAGGTAGAACCACTGGCCACAGGTCGAACCCTGTTACTGGACACATTCTGCACTTGGTTCGACCTCTTGCACAGGTCGAACCACTCCCTCTTTGGTCGAACCACAGGTCGAATCGATTTGCGCAGTCTCTCCGTTTCAAGTATAACTTTCACATCCGACCTCCGAATTGAGTGATTTTTGTGCTCAAGCGATCCTCTCTTCCTTGGCTTTCTATCCATATAAAGAAATCACAAAAAATCAAGAATTGAATATGTAACAGGCCATGGAAAGTAGCACTGCAATTCTGTTCGGCACAGCTCGCGCGGCGTCACCACTTTGCTCATAACGTCCTCGTTCGGACTTCAATGATGGTGTTCTTTACACCAAAACGACACTCTCTTAAGTGGCTTTCTAACCATATATCACACCAACAGTTTCGAGCTATAAAACAATACAGAATAATTATGAAAGTTGGATGTGCGTTTTCAGCATTCTTGCACAAATTGCACCTTTTCTCCAACTTTGCACTTTTTCATCCTTTTTCCACCTAAAACACAATAAAACACCTCAAGTGCACATGATTCTCACATATATCGAATATAAGACACTTGTGCTCATATAAGACTACAATATCAATCAAAAATGTGTTAAATTGGATATTAAAACACGCTTATTTTCACTCTCATCAATAAGGTAAAGAAATAATATGTTTTTTTCTATCCCAAAAAGCATTAGGATGATCATTACAAATTTCTAATGAAAATTTATTTTTCAAAAGACTAATTTTATCCTGTAATTTAGGATTTTTCAATTTATCATCAAGAGTAATAATATTAATCTCTTGTTTCAAAAAACTAATTTGATCTTGTTTTGCCTTGATATTATCATAAAGACTATGCAAAACTTTTGTAAAAGGCTCAATAATAAATTCTAGGAAAATATCATCACCTTTAAAAGTACCAATAATACCTTTATTATCAACCTTTTTTATAGGGTAAATATTATTCAAAAATGGAGTACCAAGTATAACTTGATTTGAAATATGTTTTGCAAGTATAAAACTTTGCGAAATACATTTGTTATTAACACACACATAAGCTTTAGGGATTTTATAGTTAATCTGGAGTTTATCACCTCCTGCATGCCATAATGTATGACTAGTTTTATGAAAATATCTAGTAGGTATTAACCCTTCCTGTATAACATTTAAATCTGCACCACTATCAATAAAAGCAGTAAATATTTTTGTATAATGATTATCAATCAATAATGATATTTTTGTATACCATTTTTGGGATATAACCATCTCAATAGTAGAAAGAAATGTGTCATTGAACATACTAGGTTTATTAACCTCAATATTTTGAGAAATATTCTCATGTGAAATATTTTTTCCTTTAAAAAATTCCTCTAATCTAGATATTCTAGATTCTTGAATAAGATTCTTATTCTTTAATAATTTTATTTCTTCTCTGAGATTATTAACCTCTTTATGAAGATCTTGTAGAGATATATCTCTTTGAACCTGATATTTGGTTCTTAGCTGGTTCATGACTTCTGTCACGTTATAAGACTTATTCTTATTAAGAATGTCTTGAGTCAATTCTTCTTCTTTATTAGAAGAGGAAGTTCCATTTTCATTACCAATTTCATTAATAATTTGATTCCTTAATGAAGGATCTTTAATCATTTTTAGCACCTCGAAAATATTATCAGAGGTTAAAACATCGATCGTCATATCTGAGAATTGAGATATAATCTTATAAAACTCAGATTGATTATTATCAAGATTATTAATCTCTTTTGGACATATTAATCATTCTTTACAAGGCTCACATTCTTCTGATTCAGAAATGTCTTCATCAACTAAATTATTGATGATTTCTTCTTCTGATTCAGAAGTTGATGAAAATTCTGATTCTAATTTCTCAAATTCAGATTTTTCTTCAAGAGTCTGTATTATTATTTCATTGATATCATCAGGAATTTCAAGATTATTAATCTTTTTCTTCGTCCAGCAAATTCTTTAGTATGACCTTTTCTCCCACATATTTTGCAATATCTTTCTTTTTCCTTATTATATCTTTGTCTATAAGACTTCTTTTGGAAATTTTCTTCCTTTCTCTTATTCTTTTTCTCAATCTGTCTAGGAGAATATCTCCTATGTTTAGATTTATAAACCTTTTTGTCTCTATTAATTCTAGTTTTACTGGATGAAGGATTATCCAAACCAAATTGTTGACAAAATTCTCCCAATTGTTTTTTCTCATATAGATTTTGCCTTTTAATCTGTTGATTTAGCTTTATTTCATTTCCTAAAGCTAATCATTCTTGAATACAAGTGTCTATTAGAGCACCATAAGTATAACTTTCATATGGAATCGTAATATGATTACATTTTAGGGTTTTTCTTACCCTTTCAGCAAATAAGCTGGGTAATCCATCAACAAATTTTGACTTCCAATGAATGTTATTACATTCTGGTAATTCCATTACTCTACTTAGGAAAGTATCCTTATACCACCTAAAATCAGAGAGTGTTTTGCACCTCAATGTTTGGAGCAGTGTTCTAATAGTATCACTATTATCACTGAACCTTCCAGTGAAGTATTCAATTATATTAACTGCAAGTGTATAAACTGCATTTTCGGTAGTATTATTACCTTCTTTTTTATCCATATTGAGAATATTATCTCTATCATTTTGAGATAAATAATTATCCCACCAGCCTTTAAGCTGTCCAGTAAATCCATCAACTATCATTGCTGCAATTACCTTATCAGAATTATTGCTATTTTTACAAATAGTTGAGTACATAAGCATTCTATGCACTGTATTATAAATCTATTTATTAGAATAGCCATCAATATTCCACTCATAAATCTTATTACCAGAATAACTTATATCAATAGTATCAGTGTATTCTTCATGTAATACATCCATGGGTGTTGGTCTATTATAATAAAACTTATTCTGAATTGGCTTATCAGCCCATTTAGTATTGATTTTATTAATCTGATTTTTAAAAACCTGTCTATAATCAGGATTTTCTATGATATTATCATATAACTCTTTATCAAGAGTTTTTATACTAAGTTTATTAAACTTTTCCTCAAGATATTTCTCAAGATCATATAATGGCTTGATTTTAAAATTAGATATAACTGGAGGTGGTTGGAAGCTTGGCAAAGCTTCTTTTCCCTTATCTGTAATTATTACAGACTGGAGATTTTGTAAATCTTTTTTCTCCTTTTCTGTAATTATTACAGTGTATTGACTATTTTTATTAATAACTGATATAATCATATCCAGTTTATTATGAATAGACTGGATTTGTTCTCCTAATACATTCAAAAATAAATTTGTATAATTCTGATTTTCAAACATTGTATTAATATGTTTACAAGTAATTTTTATAGTATCATCTTCTATAAGTTTAGCAAAAGCTAGAAAATTATAAATTTTTTCATTTTTTTCAATATGAAAAGATTGTTGTGGAGGATATATATCTGTCACAATTGTACCATTTTGCAAATTATAATTTCTTTCTAAAATAGAAATATAATTTTTTACATAGGTATTCATAAACCATGCTGCAAAAGGTATTAACTCATTTTTTTCTTTACAAGTTTTATAAAATTCATCTTGAAAACTTATAATTTCATTTTGAGTAAAATTCTCAAAAAACCATTTTCTGAAAGGTGTATAACCTTGACTTTTAAATTCTTCAGAAATAATTTTTCTGGCTGAAGAACCAGGACTGAAATCTATTTTTTCATATAAATCCATAAATTAAATTTTAAAATCCATTTCCGACATTGTCGGTTCTGAATCATCTATATTACGAGTATTAGCTTCTCTGACAATATTATTCCTGTTAATTTATAATCTCTCAGTAACAGGAGTAAATATTTCAGAATTAGTATCTTCTCTTATCTGAGAAGTTGAAGATCGTGGCAATTCCACTTTGTAATCTATTGGAGAAATATAATTTCTCATCGAATTATATCTTTGAAGAGACATATTATTCTCAAATCTTATATTAACTGTTCCATCAGTATTTTGGAAAATATTAGAAATTTTATTATGATTTTGTACCAGTGTTTGAACAGGAACTACTTGTTCAATAATCCAATTTTCTGGAAAGTCAATTTCTTCCCATTTAATAGGTCTTCTGGTCGTAATATTAGACCTATTAAAATTGGTTTCAATTATTATTGTTTCATTTTTCATTTTATCAATACGTTTACACTGAGGATTTAGTGCATATAATGGTTTATAATATATTCTGTAACAGATACATATCACTTCTGTTCCAGGAATATAATTATAACCATGTGTTTTATCATTTAATGTTAAAGCATCAAGTATATTGACATCAGATAAAGACAATTGTAAATTAGGATAGACATTAAAATAAACTGGTCCATTAGCTAAGCTGGATTGTATTATACCCATTAAAGATTGCTTCCAATTCAAATTTCTACCATCTCTTAAAGCTGCTATAAAACTTTAAGGTAATCCTTTTAAAGTCAAAGGTTTAAATGCAATTTGTACTAATCCTATATGAAGGAATTTATGAGTGTTGCTATAAGCACCTATATCTTTTTCAGATAATAATCTTATTATCATATCATTAATATCTAATGAAATCGATTCTTCAGTAGTTTTAACTACTTGTTTTAAACCTATTTTTTCAAAAGTACCTAATTGATAGATTAATCTAGGTTCTATCTTAGGAAGGGTCCACTTATTAAGCAGATCTAAATTCTCTGGAATATCATATTCCTCATTTCTAGTATTCTTAATATTATTATTTTTATTAATCATATTCATGAAATTCATGATAAAATATGTGTTGATCCATAACATATCAATTATAACTACCATGGCTCTGATACCATTCAGGGATAGGATCGCTAACTAGAATCCTTGAGGACATTTTACAGAATGGAAATAAAATCGGCATCTTTAAATAAATCATACCCAAATAAAACCTCCAACATGCCCATCACAACGCCTTTCAAACGGCTAAAACTGGGACTTACAGGAGCAACATATTTAAGGCATCATTTTGTTTTAAGACTAGTTAATTTCTATCTAACCCATTAGATTCTTATTTGAATATCATAGCCATAAACTATATAAGTTCCATGCTAGCTCAATTAATAGTTATGAATCAACATATGAATAATTTAACCTATTAGGCTAAACATGAACATGATAAAAAAAAACAAACAAACAATAAAAATAAAAATAGTAAATACTTATAAATTATATGTACTCAGAATGCTTCTTTTTATTAATACAAATTTATATTTTACAAAAGAGGGGGATGCTCAACACATGAGCTTACAAGGGCGATCAGAATAGAGAAAGGAGAGTTTTTCTGATCGATGCCTAAAAATGAAAACTTCTAACCTATTTATACAATAAGAAAACACGTCCTAACAATAGAAAACGCTTGAATAAATAGTAAAAAGCAGAAATTTTTGGTCTGCACAGTATAAAGTGCTACAGTAAGTAAAAAGTATACATTAATTTACTATTGACGAACAGTAATTTGTCCGGCAGCTTTACTATTTATGAACAGTATCTTGTCTAGCTGCTTACTGTTTATGAACAGTATTCTTTCTGGCTGCTTACTGTTTATGTCGTAAGCAATGACATCATCTCCTTCCGATATATTATTTTCCTTTGTGAATTGATGATGATGAAGATGCTTCTTTTTCAGGTGTAAATTTTTCTATCAGAGTATCCTGAATTGCCATAAAAATTTCATCTAGATCCACATCATTTGGATCTTGTACATCTTGCATCTGTTCAGAGACCATAGTAGACTCTGATTTATTATCATCTCCAAATTGAGATATTAAATCCTTCTTCATTTCTTCAATATAGGCAGCTATCATCTGCTCTCTTGTCAGATTTTCTAACTTCATTTTGTATTTTCTTAAAATATGATCGAATGGAGAAGGAGTATGAACTTCTCTATAAGTATTACTATATAATTTCAATTTTTTATCCAAGAGATCCATTGTCTTTATCCCATAAATCTGATTTGTTTTGGGATCTATACATAATATTTTATCCCAGAATTTAGTATAAAATGTCATGTATATGCATGGAATTCCTGTTTCGGTATTACCTACTTCTGGAGACCATTTAAATATCCATGGTATTGAAAATTCAATAAAAAAGTAGCATGAGGCTATACCCTCAATGTATAATTTTAATTCTTGCTTTTTTAAAAGCTGTGGGGATATATCCACCCATCTATCAAATGAAATTTTCATATTTTCTGGTAAAATAATTGAAGTGGGGCCAAAACAATGAAACCAGTGTATAAACCAGTGTGGGATATCATCCTTGTAAATATTTGAACATATCTTGATAAACCAAGTATGTTTCTTTTTATCATTTTCATAATTAAGTACCTTCATAAAGGCATCACAATAGTACCAATAATTATACTTCATTGGAACTCCTTTATTATTCATAATATCTTTTTCTCTTAATGGAGAAATTCCCCAATCTTCCAAGGATATTACCCTTTTAATTATTATTTTACTGAAATTATAAATTTCATTACTAGTTCATGTAAAATGTGTAATATCACAAGAACCAGTTTGAATTAATATATGTTCATACAGATACCTTAACTTATAAGTCCTCATTTGCATGGAACTATTATCCATATATCTTTGCATTATAGTCCAAGGATCATTGATCCATTTTAAATCTCTTTCTTCTAAAAGAAATATTATTTCTTTATATTCATTTTGAATGAATCCAATATTATCAGATTCTTCTTTCTCAACCACTTGAGCATATGATGATGAAGAAGTATTACTTTCTTCATTTGGTTTCTGCTGTTTATTTCTTTTATTAAGAAATTCTTGATATGCTTCTTCTTCAGCTCTATTCATTGCTACGAGCTTTTTATTGCCATGTTGAGATATTATCTCAGGCATTTTTCCTCTGCCACCTCTTCCTCTATAAGAGGAAGATCCTCTGCCTCATGTACTCATTCCTGAAAATATTCACAAGTTAAGAAATCTGGAAGACTATTATCTTCTTCTTTTTTATAAACAATTTCAAAATCAAATTGGGCTAAATGAGCCTGCCATCTAGCAAACATTTGCTTAGAAACATCATGTTTGAAATCTTTTTGAAACATAAATTTAGCTGCATTGCAATCTGTTACAATAGTAAAATTCTAATTATATAAATCATCTTGAAATTTTAAAACACATTTGACAATTGCAAGAATTTCTTTAGCAATAGTAGCATAATTTTTCTGAAAATCATTCCATTTCCCAGAATGAAATCTAACAAGATATGTTTGTTTATTATCCGGATTAATCTGGGTTAATATACCACCAAATCCTATATTAGAGGCATCTGTCACTATAATCTTTTTCCAATTTGGATTGCTAATCATTAAACAAGGTAAAGTTTTTACTCTGGTTTTAATCTTTCTAACAGCATCAGTATGACTATTAGTTCATGGTTTAGGATTCTTCTTAAGTCATCATATAAAATAGCCGTGTCCTTAACCAAATTATGATAATAATGATCAATATAATTAAGACTTCCTGATACCATTCAGGGACAGGATCGCTAACTAGAATACTTGAGGACATTTTACAGAATGGAAATAAAACTGACATCTTTAAATAAAATCATACCCAAATAAAACCTCCAACATGCCCATCACAACGCCTTTCAAACTGCTAAAACTGGGACTTACAGGAGCAACATATTTAAGGCATTATTTTGTTTTAAGGCTAGTTAATTTCTATCTAACCCATTAGATTCTTATTAGAATATCCTAGCCATAAACTATATAAGTTCCATGCTAGCTCAATTAATAGTTATGAATCAACACATGAATAATTTAGCCTATTAGGCTAAACATGAACATGATAAAAAAAAAACAAACAAACAAACAATAAAAATAAAAACTGTAAATACTTACAAATTATATGTACTCAGAATGCTTATTTTTATTAATACGAATTTATATTTTACAAAAGAGGGGGATGCTCAACACATGAGCTTACAAGGGCGATCATAATAAAGAAAGGAGAGTTTTTCTGATTGATGCCTAAAAATGAAAACTTCTAACCTATTTATACAATAAGAAAACGCGACCCAACAGTAGAAAATGCGTGAATAAACAGTAAAAAGCCAAAATTTTTGGTCTGCACAGTATAAAGTGCTACAGTAAGTCGAAAGTATACAGTAATTTACTGTTGATGAACAGTAATTTGTCCGACTACTTTACTGTTTATGAACAGTATCTTGTCTGGCTGCTTACTATTTATGAACAGTATTCTTTTTGGCTGCTTACTGTTTATGTCGTAAGCAATGACATCATCTCCTTCCGATGTATTATTTTTCTTTGTGAATTGATGATGATGAAGATGCTTCTTTTTCAGGTGTAAATTTTTCTATCAGAGTATCCTGAAATAAATAAAAAATTAAAAATAAAATTTAAATTTAACATTAAATAGTTCTCTAATGTTAAAGATAATATAAATTAGTAGTAAAAGGAAAAAAATAATATTGTTGATGAATAATAATTATATTAAAACTCAAACATTAATAAATTATTCAACGATAATACAATGTTAACCCTTAAAATCAATATAAATAATAAAAGGCAATTATTATTGTGCATCAGTTTTTAAGGTGCAATTGTGTCAAATTTGACCCGGTGACCCAGTTACTTATACTCTAATTAGCCTGTTGGGTCATTTTCCCCGATTCATCGCCCATTCACCCCTCTTTAGGTATCGATCTCTCTCTCTCACAACCTCTTTCATTGATTTTTTTGTAGTCTCCAGCCACACGTCACACGGCGCTCTCGCCGCTGCTCCATCTCCTTTATCGTCTCAAGGCGGTGAATCACACCGTTGTCTCAATTTTGAATCTGTCCTCGCTGCTGCTCCATCTCCTTCGTCGTCTGAAGATGGTAGATCTCATTGTTGTCTTGATTTGAATCTTTGTGATTCTACGACTCCTGATCTTATGTTGAAACGGAACGTTCAATGAACTCCAATTCCTATTTTGTAGATGTGAAAGAATGCTTTGCACTCGTGCTGTATGGAGGCTGGAATCATTTTTTGATTAGGGTGTCCTGAATTCCTTTATGATTAGATGCAATTCTTTCGGATTATTCTATTCTTCTCCCCCTTCACTCTCCTCCCTGATTTATTGAAAGTAATAATTGCGTTGGAGACTTGATTTTGAGATTTAGATCTCATTTTCTTATTTTTTATTTGTTACAGTTTTTGTTGGATGCTTGGTTTTGAAATTTAGATTTCAATTGTAATGGTGGAGATGTATTCAAGATAGCATCCGGAGAAACTAATGTATGAAGTTTTAATATTGATGTATCCCGTGTATATATTTTATATTAGAAATGTATTTCATTTTACTCTTTGGTGTATTTATTAATTTTGGAGGTAAGTGTATAAAACATTTTCGATTTCTTTAAATGTATATGTTATTTAAAATAAATGTATAACATTTTATTTTTTAATGTATTTTATTAATTTTGAATATAAATTTATTTCATTTTACTCTTTGGTGTATTTATTAATTTTGGAGGTAAGTGTATAAAACATTTTCGATTTCTTTAAATGTATATGTTATTTAAAATAAATGTATAACATTTTATTTTTTAATGTATTTTATTAATTTTGAATATAAATTTATCATATAATTTTTTAATTCTTTATTAGTGACTGTATAAAATTTAATTAACTAGCGTATACATTATATAAAGTAAATATATTCATTAATTAATACGCACAACACATTTTAATAACTAACTGTTTCTTCTCATTAATGTACATGTTATTATTCTTAATAAATGTATCAATTTTTAAAAATTGTAAAATTTATTTATATTGATATTTTATATCAATAATTTTATCACACATCCATTCATTTTTTTTTAAATTTTAGAACAAAATACATCTATGAAGACAAAATATACTTTGATGAAAAAAATTTATAGTTGATTGATAAAATAAAATCTCATGAATTGAATCAAACTAAATCTCAAGGATTAAAAGTTATGAAAATTAATACATTTATTTAAACATATGCAAATTAATAGTATAAAGAAGAATACATTTAAGAAAACAAAAAAGTACAGTAATGAATAATAATTAATTCACTAATTTAAAAATATATAATTTGAAGATTTCTCTTTCGTTCGGAAGGAAACTACGCATCGACAGAGGAATAACAAAACAATAAATCTCCCTTTCAATAGAATTCTAATGTATGAACTTATTGCGTATCGTCTGAAGAGAAAATCAAAACACAAAAAAATGATGAATAATTAAATTAGAAGAAATTAGAAATTAGAGGTTGATGAATTTACAGACAAAATCAATCAAATCATAAAGAATGACATTGATACTAAATTAATGTTATCTAAGATAATATTGAAGCAGAACTTAATCAATTGTAAATTGAAGAATGAAAATTCAAATTGAGGTACGATCAATTATTAAATGAAGAACAACATTCATTAGATATGAAAAATAAAATGGATGAAAAAATGTTGATGTATCGTATAAGACGAAGAAGACTAAAACTATCACTATTATTTAATCATAGAGAAAAAGTCATTGTTGCAACTTTGTTGTATATGAGAGAAGGAAAATAGAAGTGTAGCAACATCCTCGAAGATGGAGAGTAGGTGAGTGGAGAGGGGAGGCGAACAGAAGTGGCGAACGAGAATGGCCAGCAACGCTGAGTAGGAGGCGGACGGAGGTGGAACGGAGAGGAAGCGGATGGACGGCGGCAGAGCGACTGAGATAAAGTGGAGGGGATGCAGGCTCAAGCGGTTGAGAGACAGAGAGAATTCTGACCTAGGTGTGAAGGGAAAATGATCTCATTGGATTTTTTTACTTATATATGAGACCCACTTTCTATATTTTGACCCATTGTACGTTAATAATCTTGTGTACAAAAGAACTACTCATAATAAAACAAATAAAACAATATAAAACTCAAATATAATATGGATATATGTAATAGTGTTCTTTATTCATCACGAAATTATTATTTTATTTGTATCAATTTAAAAATATGGATATAATTAATTTATAATATATAAATGAAAAATCGGGACAAAATTAAATATTTAAATAAGATTCCAAAAAAATATTATAATAATTTAAAAAAAAAACTTTAATTTATAATTTTATAAATATTCAATTTTTGTGCACACCTCTCTCTTTCTACAAAATACACATTTTGGCGGAATTTTTGGTGAGATCGTCTCACTCGTGAGAGGGATTATCTATACATAAAAAGTAATGTATTTTAAATTAAATAAAAAAAATAAATAAATAAGACGACCTATTTAGTTATATTAATTAATTATGGCAAACACTTATTTAAACCAGATTTACGGTGTAAATTTTGTGCCTCTTTTTTAATTTTGTTATATCCTATGTTTTGCTAGGTTCAAATTAAAGGAGAACCAATTACACAGTATACACACTATATTATTTGAGGGAGTTCTTTTTGAGACAGTCTCATTCTTGAGAGGAATTATCTATAGATAAAAAAGAAATGTATTTTAAATTAAATTAAAAAAATTAAATAAAAAAGGTGGCTTATGTAGTTATATTAATTAATTATGACAAACACTTATTCAAATTAGGTTCTCAATGTAAATCATGCCCCCCCCCTTTTTTTATGTTTTGTTAGGGCTTAAATTAAAAGAGAACCAGGTTACACTGTGAATCTGATTCCTAGGAGAATAACTATTAATTATAATTAAGAAAGAATAAAGGTAATAGTCATAAATCTCCAAAATAAATAGACAAAAATCATTGTAATCTATAAAATAAATTATATAACTTCCATACCTAATTATCCATTTTTGAACCAAAATACCCCCACCCTGTCGAAATGCTATGCCGGGGTTCCGACACCGAATCCGACATTTGATGAAATACTCTCATCCTGTGGGAATGCTATGTCGGAGTTCCGACGCCGAATCCAACATCTAATTAATGTTATGATAATGGTGTCGGAATATGATGTCGATATCCTATGTCGGGTATCCAACATCAATTCCGACACTGAATAATTAAATATTAAAAAAGTAAGGGTTGGGGGTATTTTGATCAAAAAATTGACAATTGGGTAAGAATGTTATACAAGTTAATTGATGATTGACAATGATTTTGGGCCATTTATTTTGAGTATTTAGGCCACTCTTTCTTAAGATCTAGTATGAAACCCCGCGTACGCGGGATCGATAAATTATTTATACAATTATATTATTATTTAAATATATATTTTTTATTAATAAAAATTTTAACATAATATTATTTTTATTTCAACCTAACCTTTTAATTTAAAAATATAATATTTGTATTTAAATAAGTAATTTAAATATAATATGCTTGAACACTATTTTCTAATATTGCGAGAGTTTTAACATTATGTCAGAAATTCTAATTTTTTTTCATTGAATTTCATATTTGAATCCTTTCAATATCTTTTGAAGTTATCACCAATTTGACAATTGGTCCTTTAATAGTTTTTTTAATCAAATTTCATATTTGAATCCTTTCAATATCTTGTCAAGTTATCACCAAATTAACAATTAGTCCATTTAACTATTAAAGTTTTCAATTTTAGTCCATTTTTTCTCCAACTTTAGTCTTCCAAAATTAAAATTGAATTTAAAGGATAAAAAATTAACTAAAATTGAAAATTGCAATAGTTAAATAAAAATGCACGTTTTGGAATGATTAAATTATCTATTTCATTAAATTATATTAAATTTATTCCTTTCTCTTATTTTATAATTTTTCTTAAATTCAACGCCTAAAAATACGCAAAATACATTTTGGAATGGGGAGGAGTACAACTCAATTTATATATAGCATTTAAATGCATTAATTATGTAATTTACTATATTTTTAAAAAAAGTTATTCCATGTGGTCACATATGCATTAGTGTAAATGGGTTAACGTGTGTTATACAAAAATGGTGTAAATTTTATGAAAGTAAAAAAAAAAGTAGAACATCGAGCAACCCAAAATAATGTGAATTATTTTATATAAATGTGTATTGATAATGCAAAACATACAGTGGAATTGAAACATGTACATAATAAGAAATCATAACTTATTTGCATATGGGGAATTTTAATATTTTTCATCCAAAAACTTTCATTCCAAGGGTAGAGGTGATTTGGATGGTCTGTTCCATAAGGGTTATGCTGATTGGACATAGAATATTAATATTTTCCTATTGTTTCCTTTATTATTCACTCAAATTTTGACTTATCTTGTCAACAGTCTTAAAGAAATGCAAAATATGTTTGAAGTAAAGAAACAATGAACATATGTAATAGCGGATAATACTCTATAAAGGGGAAAAAATAATTAAATACAATGATGGGTAACATATGGAAGAAAAAAATTTAGATTAAAACAGAATTCTTAATTCAATTCATACAATAAAAAATTGGTGAGCTTTAGATAGTCATGGATTTATCAAAATTATTCCTCAAGAAAATATAGAATCAAAACTAAATCAAAATTTAGTGAATTATGCAAACAATAAAATTGACTAATACATATTGATAGCCAAATTGGGATTCATTTGTATCCACATGCCAATTCCGTAAACTTCTTGTGAATGACATCACCCCTATGAACAAAGGCATCAGCTCGCCTTGCAGAGCTTAGTATACCTGTTGTAATTATAGAAAATCATGAAAAGGAAGCCTACACAGATACATAATTCAAACAATGGAGGACTACAACATCAGGAAAAAGTAATCCCAAGAGACTAAAAATTGAACTCGTAATATTTGGCAAGTTTCACAATAAACTAAAATCTCATGACTCCCAACTGCCATGAGATTAGAATTCGTATGACATTCAAAATTCAAGCACAATTATTGCAAAAAAGAACACTACAAATGAAATCATACAATTTGCAAAGCCCATCAGTGGAACATCATAGTATCTACCATGACAGGGGTCACAAGATTTTTATTTATACAAAGCATTGGGAGTTCAATCAAGTATCATGAGATGATTGATTGCATCATCTAAAATTTCTTGGACAAATTTCGGAATATAGAATCAACTATATTATTAAGTACCATATCGTAAAAATAAAATTCAAATAGAAGATTTAAATCAGAGATAGTTACATATGCACCTCTTTCCAAAGATACACCATGTTATCACTTATCAGCAAGTCTCCGAACTTCCTTTCCCTATAAAAAGTAACATAAATGTAAAACGAAAAAGTTTTAAAATCACAAATAATTTGAATCCAAAACAAATACTACCTCAGCCACCAAATTAGACGCACTTACATTTTCTTCTGTCTACCAAAAGTATATGCATACCCTCTTGGAAACCCCTTAATTACATTACAATTGCATTGTTGAAAACATGTTACTCTGTAGTATCTAATTTTCATGAGGGAGTACAAAAAATAGAGTAATGTTAAATACAACAACTAATACACATACAACTCGTTTGGTAGGAAATATTAACAAGGGATAGATGGCTAAACTCTTATAATACATTTTTTGGTATTAAATATCTGTAAACCTACAAGCCCTTTAAAAAGCAAAGGCCCGATATGGGTAAACACATATTTTAAGATGAGGCATCCCATCCTGTATTTGTAGGGGAGAAATTTCAATATCACCCTATATAGTTACTCACGTTTGCAATTATATCTTAAACTTCACAGATCTATTAAAATCTCGATTTCCCAAATTCACCAAAATTTCGCCATGCCTAGATCAACTCAAACGCCATCGACGCCGTCGAGAAGACTTACTCTGTAGATCAAAGACTTGATTAAATGGAAGGAGTGGGAAACAAACGAGAAGTGGTTAGGGAAGTTACTGGATGCTGTTATCTGGTTCTGTTGAAGCCAAGGTTTCGACTTTGAAACGAGAATTGCAAAATTAGGATTAAAACTTTTCATCCCATGTTTTCCCACATTTGTAAGATAATCACTGTTTGAATTATTGGGATAGAAAGATTTGTTTGCCCATTCAACTTTAGGAGAATTCAGTTAAAAAAATAATGATTCTTATTTTGAAGACTATAAAGTTCAAAATTTCAAGAAAAATAAAGCTTGATTAATCCATGTCTACTTTGTGTAGCTCCAACAAAGGAACCAGATAAGGGGCTTGTTAGCGGTCCCAAAGGCAGCGAGGAAATAAGGAACCATAAATGGTTCGAGACTTCCAGTCGATCAACTGTGGAAAACTGGCTTTTCTCAATAGAATCAGCAATCCCTTGTCTGCCTTAAGTCACATAGTTGCTTTGATTTTTTTTATGTTGATCACTTTCAACAAATTAAGATTAAAAAAAAATCGAATATTGATTGTTAATTAATATCTGTTGCTAATTATGCACTCTTTTTTAGAATTCTTTGGAGCTCAGATATATAGTTGTCTGAAACTTGTTTTTAACATCTAGTCTCTAGACTTTGCAACATGAACGGAACAGACTTGGAAGTTTGAGTTTATAGAAATAAAAATATAAAATGGCAATGTGATTTAATAAGATTTGTTTGGTGTATGCTGGCTGATTTGGAATGGGGGAGCAGCTCAATAAGATTGAAAAAGATGTATGGTGGAGAGAAAGTTAACAAAAATCAATAATAACGTTCTTAATAATATATGTTGTGGGGCGAGGAGTTTATTTTATTTAAGGACGACTTTGTGATTTACAATTTATTTAGATTTTATATACATATATCTTTCTTATTTTATACTCCCCCCGTCTAGTTTTAAGGTATCCATTTACTTTTTAAGGAGCATTATTATTATATGTAAAGTGGGTAGTTGTATTAGAGGGAAGTGGTGGGCCATATTGTATACTTTTTTACAAAATAGGGGAAATTGATACCTTTGAAGCGGACACCAAAAATAGTAAAATGGATACCTTAGAAGCGGACGAAGGGAGTAATATACAACCTACATAATTAATTAATTATAACTGCTCACTAACTGCAATTTTCAAACTTTTTATTATAAACCAAATAAAGAATTGATGTGCTATCTGCAATATGACATCCCCTTCCTCATCTATCAGGTGTAATACCAACCAGTCTACCAAATGAGCTGATACTGTATTGTAACTCTATAGAGACATTCACAAAGAACTTAACTATAATTTCTCTCTCTTTCTAATTAACAAATATAATACAACATAAGATCAGAAACACATCAGATTACACAATCTACTTTGAATTATTACTTTTATATTTATATTATGCTAGGAGGTTATGGTATATTTATTCAAAAATTAACATTTTAAATTATGACAGTTTTTATTTAAACATTTTACAATTTCCAGCAACCATAGATTTTTAAATTATTGGGTTATGTAGTAAAAGACGGCAGAGCTACATAATAGGTTTTTGAAATATTTAATATTTAATTCTCAGTATAAAATATTAAATTTAATTATTATGAATTTAAGGTACATTTAAATTTTACGGTACTAATAAGCAGAATAAGGTAGTACTAAGCATAATGAATGCACCTTCTGAGATGAGCAATAGATCCAATTGATGTATTTTTTGCACATAGTGATAGAGGTGGGGAGTATAAATCCTCCATTTAATGTTCTATGTAATCTCTATATATTAGATACTCAAATCAAGAATAAAAAAGCCTCCCTTTAATATATTAAAATTAGTGTTGGGGAATATGGGATGCACCATACAATTCCTTTACAATATGAATACTGAAAAGTAATAAATAAAATATAAGAAATGAAGAAAGGAGAAAAGTCTTCAAATCTTATCTTTAGATCTGGATCTTCAAACGGAACTCGCGCGAGAACTGGATCTGGATCTTGAATCGAGTCAAAATTGGATCTCTTTCCACAAGATGTAAAATGCCCCGGTTGTGCACCGGTTCTTAGCGGAACATCCCCAAAGGTAAAACGGTTCTTTCATTTCCGGCAGCAGCACCGCTATCGCAGGAACTCCGGTGAACTAAAGAAGATGGAGAACTGGATCGTCTAGACTATGCACTATGCAAATGTATGCAGAGGTGCTCATTTGTGGTGTGTTTGAATGAAAGTAAATGACCCTATTTATAGGTGCACCATTCCACTCAACCATAATGGCGATTGCGTGATTGACGAAGTATTAATTGCTGATGACGTAATTATCTCTAATCAGCAATTATGACGATTTAATTGCTGATTGTGTGATTTCCTCTAATCAGTAATTATGGAGGGTTATTGCATCCAGATTCAACGAACCTACTTCAAGTTCAACAAATCTTTCCATATGAAAGAATTCGTCTTCCGGCTTGATCTGATTTTTGAGGATTTTCCTCCATGTGGAACAATAATTTTGTATTAATTCCCATTAAGCCTCACATAACCTCTCAAGTAGATGTTCCAAATTACACTCACCCACTACACTCATTTAATTGGTGATTAATTTAACAATTAACCCTTACAAACCAATTTAATCCAATTAATTTAATTAATTAATTAAATTTATTCCTACAACCTCCACATGAGTGGAATTTGGTGAACCCACATGAAATGCAGACACACAATCCAGTCCTCGTGAGACACTAATGTATCCGAATAGGTAGCTTGGAACTTTGAACCTTAGTCCAACACTATCGAGTATACCGATGGCTTAGTAGACATAAGGTCTTTGAACTACTCCTCCTTAGCATATACTGAGGCAACAGTGTGAATGCATAAATGCCCCTCATCATCCTTGTTCTCACGTTTTGGTCCGTTTCGGCCATGGACTCCTTTTGGATTCATAACTTGAAGCGGCTACTCACTTCACACTTACATAGGTGATCTCCTATCATGAGTATCCTGATATACTCAACCAGCCTTTACTAGGCCTTTTAGGAATCATTAAAAGTCAAAGACTTAGCCTCACCACAATACGGGTTCCAAAACACTTGGATTTATTGCTTTTCTAAGTAATGGTAGATACCAAGTGTTACTTGAACCTCCACAGTTTCGTTTTTCCATTGAACCAAGTTCTTGGGATCTCCAGTCATCATGGTTGGGTATCCACTGTTTTAGTTCTCGCATTGTGGATTTTAATCAAATTCCTTCTAGCAATTTTATTGATCTTGATTTTCGCACGTGTGAGTGGATTCACTTTCTTTTATTCAAGATCAATTTATTGTGTATTAAACACAACCACTTTTCATCTTTAATTCAAACACCCCCCACATTTGGAGTGTCACACCACATACTCGGGTAGCACCCCTACACTTGGAGTGATACCCCCAGACTCAGGTAGCACCCCCACACTTGAGGGTTTTAAGTATTTCATGAATTTTGAATTTTATCCAAACGTCACACAATTGTACATCAACTCACATGACAGTAACATGTCATGATCAATTTAATTTGAATCAAAGATATTCACATCTTCACTTGCCTTCTCGGCTAACACATTGCCATTTTTGGCTTTATTTTCTTTATTTCTCAAAGAGTTCAACAACTCAATAATCGTTTAAGTGCCACAATAACATTGCAAAGTGCATTATATATGCCACTAAGAATGAATTTTTGCTCAATAATTTATCCTTATCAAATCCAATGATATCGGATATAACATCTCTATAGATGTTAATTTCGTACATTTTGACTCCCATAAATTATTTTAGGGCTTTTTACCGGTGCTATAACCATGAATGGTCTCGACATTCTCATTGGAGGATACATCCTTTGGGAATCAAACCCAACAGGATTCACATTTACTCTTTGGGAATCAGTCCCAACAAAATCCTTATTGACATTGGAGGTTTCACCCACTTTTGGGATTAATGCTCCGTCAATATTCATCACTGTATTCATATTGTGATTGTAGGTGCAGAGAATACAAACAATTTTATGTCTTGCGATTGTTGGGGAATATGGGGGTGCACCATACAATCCCTTTACAATATGAATACAGAAAAGTAATAAATAAAATACAAGAAATGAAGAAAGGAGAAAAGTCTTCAAATCTTATCTTTAGATCTGGATCTTCAAATGGAACTCGCGCGAGAACTGGATCTGGATCTTGAACTGAGTCGAGATTGGATCTCTTCCCGCAAGACGTAAAACTCCCCGGTAGTGTTCCGGTTCTTGGCGGAACATCCCCAAAGGTAAAACAGTTCTTTTATTTCCGGAGAAACAGCACCGCTATCGCAAGAACTCAGGTGAACTAAAGATGATGGAGAACTGGATCATCTAGACTATACACTATGCAAATGTATGCAGAGGTGCTCGTTTGTGGTGTGTTTGAATGAATGCAAATGACCCTATTTATAGGTGCACCATTCCACTCAACCATAATGGCGATTACGTGATTTACGACGTATTAATTGCTGATGGCGTGATTCCCACTAATCAGCAATTATGATGATTTGATTGCTAATTGTATGATTTTCTCTAATTAACAATTATGGAGGGTTATTGTGTCCAAATTCAACGAACCTACTTCAAGTTCAACAAATCTTTCCATACGAAAGGATTCGTCTTCCGGCTTGATCCGATTTTTGAGGATTTTCCTCCACGTGGAATAATAATTTTGTATTAATTCTCATTACGTCTCACATAACTTCTCCAGTAGATGAGCCAAATTACATTCACCCACTACACTCATTTAATTGGTGATTAATTTAACAATTAACCCTTACTAACCAATTAAATCCAATTAATTTAATTAATTAATTAAATTAATTCGTATAATTAGGAACATATGAATCAACCCACAACTAAACTTGAGAATTTTTATACTAGCTTAACCAAGTTACTATCATCAAAGTTTTGGCTTCATCAAAATTATACCCTTTAAGCTAATGTTATCTGTAAATGCAAATTGATATTAGGAAATATTGAGTGCTGCATGTCCAATGAGATAGATATTAGCACAATATGAATGTGTTTGCCCTTTAAAATATATTATACATTAAGCTATATAAAATTTATTCTATCAATAAAACAAATCTACTCCAAACTACTTACTTAATTCCTAGTCTTTTCCATTTCCAAGAAGAGTAACGTTCGTGTCATAATTCATCCGCAGTTTATGGAAAGTAAAAATCTGTACGCTGAATAATTTACTAGACTTTATTAGCAGATTTCCAAATCTTTGCATACTCAGTATTGGAGAAGTTTAAAAATTGGTATTGAAATCACAACACACACACATTTAGTTTTAGAGTTAAAAGTAGATAAAGAAATAATTTTTAAAAATAAAAATAAAAAGTTATGAATGTTGGGCCCTTTGGGCTATCTTGTGGCCCAACTGCTAGTCTTCAATTTTGGTATTGGGCTTGGTTAAGCCAAGGCCCATCCCTCCAAGACTCTAGTCACTCAACCCTAGTGGGACCCGAACACTCTTCTCTTCCCTCTTTGATTGTTGTCGTTGTTGCCATGAATGGAAAGATTGATCTTTCCTTTCATGTGGTGGCTAGGCTCTTATATAGGTAGGGCCCTTGCCTTCACTTATTAGTACTACGAAATAGAGAGTGTAAGTGTTTATGTAAGTTCCTTTGGTGGGTTTATGGTCTAAATCTTTTGTGGGTTTATTTCCATTGCCACTGTGTGATCATCGGTTCTGTTGTGAGCCAAACCTCAGGAATCTGAGCACCCCTTGTCTTTCTCTGACCTCGACGTGTCGATAGCCGAGATACCCAACAGTGGTACCAAAGCTGGTCGGTCGGTCGTCCGTCGGTTCTAGTGCTTTGTGCCCTTCCACATTCAGGGAAGTCTCTTTTTTGTTTTCTTTGATCTATTTGTGTTTTCTGGAATTTGTCTTCTCCAAACTTGTTAGATCTGTTTTTGACTTGAACTTTTGATTTCGTTCTTAGTTCTTATCTTTGGTGCTTGGTGCTTGGTAGCTGTTGCTGGTGCCCTTCGTGTGATTTGTAGTACCTGCTCTTGGCCATTCTGAGCCTTCACTCAAGTTGCTCCGGTGAGTTCTGGAGGTGCATTGAGATTTCATCCGAAATCTCGCTCTGGTATATTGGCTTGTTACCCTCATTTATTTCAACATAATAATGTCACTGATTGTGACTATAGGTTTGGGATTCTGTGCTGTTAGTCGTTTAGGATTTGTGTGATGCTTGAGGCGGCTAGTCCTCTTGGTGATCCTATTTGATTATTTGCTTTTGTGATGCTTGAGGCGGCTGGTCCTCTTGGTGATCCTATTTGATTATTTGCTTTTGTGATGTTTGAGGCGGCTGGTCCTCTTGGTGATCCTATTTGATTATTTGCTTTTGTGAATCTCATTTCTGAGCATATTTTCCACTGCTACAAATCTTTTTTTTACTTGTCTGTGTGTGGTAGATTGTTTGTTTTTTATTTGTTTATTTCCCGTGTTTTTTCTTGTAGCTTTGAATACCTATGGCTTCTCTATCGTCGTTTGGACAAGCCCCATTTAATGGAAAAGGTGACTTCAGTATCTGGAAACAGAAAATAAAGTATATCCTTATCCAACAACGAGAATTTAAAACTGTAGATTATTCTTATGAGAAGGATACTACTGATGCTAAAAAGTCTGAAATGAATGAACTTGCTTTGTCTGATATTATCTTGAATTTGTCTGACTCCGTGTTTAGAAAGATTGGTGTGTATGATTCTGCTAAAAAATTTTTGGATAAGTTGGGTGAGTTATACACTGAAACTTCCTTGCCTAGTAAACTGTTTCTGCTTGAAAAGTTCTTTCGTTTTAAATTAGATTTAAACAAAGATATTGAAGAGAATCTTGATGTGTTTACTAAGCTTATTCTAGATATTAAAGAGTCTGGTGATAAGCATATTGATGAATATTCTCCAATTGTGCTCTTGAATGCTATTCCTGAATCTTACAATGATGTTAAATCTGCTATTAAGTATGGTAGAGATGATATTACTTTGGATGTTGTGATTAATGCTCTTAAGAGAAAATAGCATGATTTAAAATAGAATGGAACTCACTCTGGGGGTGTTATGCATGTTAAGGCGGCTAAGCCTAAGAACAAAGATAAGAATAGGAGATGCTATAATTGTCATGAACATGGTCATTATGCCAATAAGTGTCCCCACCCCAAGAAGGATAATTCTAGTGATCAAGAAAATGTTGCAACTGAAACTATGAATTATGGTGATGTTTTCTGATTTATGTTGATGTGTATTTAATTGTGCATTTTAAATACTTTGTGTGTTTTTTAATGGCTTATTATTTATGCATGTTTGTGTGGAAATTTCTTTTCCTTGATATTATGTGTTTTTTTATATGTGAGAAGTACTTTGAAATATGTTTTCTATCTAGCATGTTTATTTGTTAAATTTGCTTTTGTTGTTAGTTGCTCCTGGTGAGGTGAAGCACTATTATTGGTTTACTATTTGTTGGTATTGTTAGTGCTTATGTGCATTTGTTGGTTGCTCATAGTGAGGTGGAGCACTATTATTTGGTTTACTATTTGTTGGTATTATTAGTGCTTATGTGCATTTGTTGGTTGCTCCTAGTGAGGTGGAGCACTATTATTGGTTTAATATTTGTTGGTATTGTTAATGCTTGTGTGCATTTTATATGCTTATTTGTGTCTCTTTGTAATGTGGAGCATGTTACATGAATCTAAGCTTTTGTAGTTCTTGTTAGATTATGTTTTATCTATGTGTCCCTCTTTGTGTGGTGTCTTCGTGATATATTTTAAATGCTATAGCTTTATTTTTCTTTGTGTTTGGTATGCGCGTGTGTCTTATAAACTTTGTGTTCTGATCTTGGTGATTACCCTGTAAACTTCGTGTTCATGATCCCTGTGATCACTTTGAGGTTTGTTCTCTGCTCACTATATCTTTGTGATATTGTGTTTCTTTACCTTTGTGGCATTTCCCTTTACGAGCTTTGTGTCGGATTATACACTAACTTTGTGTTTTGCTAATGTGCAGGTATGTCCGGGAAGGGCGATGATGAAATCCTAACTAGATGAACATAGTGGTGAGTTGGACCAAGGTGGAGAATTATTGGGCCCTTTGGGATATCTTGTGGCCCAACTGCTGGTCTTCAATTTTGGTATTGGGCTTGGTTAAGCCAAGGCCCATCCCTCCAACCCTCTAGTCACTCAACCCTAGTGGGACCCGAATACTCTTCTCTTCCCTCTTTGATTGTTGCCGTTGTTGCCATGAATGGAAAGATTGATCTTTCCTTTCATGTGGTGGCTAGGCTCCTGTATAAGTAGAGTACATGCCTTCACTTATCAGTACTACGAAATAGAGAGTGTGAGTATTTACGTGAGTTCCTTTGGTGGGTTTATGGTCTAAATCTTTTGTGGGTTTATTTCCATTGCCACTGTGTGATCATCGATTCTGTTGTGAGCCAAACCTCAGGAATCTGAGCACCCCTTGTCTTCCTCTGACCCCGATGTGTTGATGGTCGAGATACCCAACAGGAATCTTCACCCTTTGTTGGGGCAGTTCAAATCCTTAGGATTGTTCTCCCCATTATAAAGTCTCCCATTGCTGTTGAAACAGAAATTTCATGTATAGTAACTCAAATAAATCTATTGAATAAAAGCAAACAAAAGTCAGAACTAATTAAAGAGATAATAAATTATAATTACCTTTTAAAAAAGAGAGAAAGAAAAATGAGTAAAAAGAAGAATATTGACACATTAAGTCCTCTCCAAACTCTCAGGAATTTGCGTAAGTATAGCAAAACATACTACCAAATCATAAGGTTTATTATTAAAATTAACTATGATTATAATAATAATTTATAAATAAATGAATAAATTATGAGCTAGCGTCCCTTAACTTTTCAGACAAAACATGTTTCAAATGTTGAGCATCTAATAAAGTTTTACAACACGGATAAAGTAATGACAGATATAGCAAGAAAATCATCCCGCGTAGCTCAAGATGAACTATAAGCAAACAGAAACGTGATCATTCCTACATTTCAATACATCTTGAAATTGAATGTGTTGAGTCCAACTCAAAATTATGAATTAGCCACATTTAATTTTGGAATAATATAACGCATAGTTTTACAAAAATACAGAATAGGAAACACAAAGTTTGACTCCTCATTAAGAGCAGTATAATGCAGGTAAATGGGGGTGGTAAGAAAGCTAAATGGAAGAAAAACATATGTCCATTTCTCTCACAAAAATACCACCAAGTCAGAGAACATCACAAACATCAATGATGACCAACTTAACAACACATCAGTAAGGAAAATGCATGTGATATTTCTACAAACAACTAAAATTACTCTAGTTTTTTGAATTAAATGATCGCAAGTCATAATACCAAATGTAACATAAATTTCTAAAGTGGTCAGTTCTCTATATCATTGCAAATATATGAAACTTAAAGAAAAAGGAAGGAATTTTTTTTCTTTTCCATATAGAGTAATATATGCTCCTAATACATACATCACTAAGAAAATTAAATCAGATTTGCTCATGCAAGGATATAGTTGGAACTCACCTTTTCAAGTCCATTAGAGTATGTGAAAAATTCAAGATACGAATCCTGAAACAATGAAAAAAAATATATGGTTAGAGATTTTAGTTGCAAGAGAAAAATGAAGTAAAATTGAGACATGGGCCATAGCCAATGAACATTTCAAGGTTTTCTACTAAATTTTCATTTTAAATAAAGAGAAAAGTAGAAAGTATGCATCATCAACAATAAATTAATCAATGGATTCTTTACAACTAATCATATTACGATGTACTAATTAAGGCCTGCAGCATGGACATTAATAAATTTGAATTATGCTCTTAATTATGTTTTTCGGAAGGTTACATTGTATCCACTCTGATCTAAAAACTTGTATTCTGCTCCTAATCTAGTTTTCGGCAGGTTGTATTATATCAAATCTGATCTAAATAAATAAGTGATATAAATTATTGAATTATTTTTCTACGTATAGGAAGAACCATCCATTAGCTCTCTAACAACAAATACACAAACTACGGAGATAAGTGCTACACTGAAGAGTACAGTTTAATATCTGATTCATCACATCACAAAACATGCATATATAAAGATGTTGCTGCTAACACCAGCAAGACATAATTTGTACTCACTTGTTCTGCTAATCAATGAAATTTTATACCTATCATTTCAAGTGTCAACCAAAATCACTTATTACATTGTCCCGAAGAAAATAACATAAGAAATGGTATAAAGAAAAAGAAAAAATTAAATAGGAAACCTGGAGAGTCATCTTACCTGTCATGTCTTTGTCATTAAATCATCAGTATCATCATTTTCCTTCACGTCATCCACCAGTTGAATCATAAGACCCCACCAATTGCTCATCCTTCAACTCAGTTGAAGATTTGCAAACTATACGCTATTTTGGCATGACCATTTCTCCGAGAAAAACTCCCTCAGTGGTTTCGGTCCGATGGTCTCCTCCTCCTCTTGGATGGATGAAATTTAACACCGATGGTCATGCATCTGGGTCACCAGGAAATATATCAGGCGGGGGTATTTTCAGAAATAGCAGGGGTTTTGTAGCTGGATGGTGATTTCAACAGTGGTTTTGCTTTTGAAGCAGAACTTACAACTGCTGTTTTGGCTATTGAGTTTGCTTACGAAAGAGGTTGGAATCACCTGTGGCTAGAGATGGATTCTTTATATGTTGTTCATGCTTTGACAGGTTTTGCTCCAAGGATTCCATGGAGGCTATTGGCAAGATGACAAGTAGCAAAAGAGATGATGGAGACCATGCATGTCAGAGTTTCACATATTTATCGAGAAGGAAATGCAGCAGCCGACGCTCTTTTGGATATAGGAGGCAATGTGTTTTGGTATTGTTGGCATTCGATCGTTTGGTTAACGTGACCCGTTAGGGTTCCATGAATTTCTAACAAGCAGCGGAAGCAAGTAAACATGAAACGCATTACCTTTCACCAAGGGTTGATGTAGAGGTTGAATTCTCGCTGGCAGTCTGCGCAGTTCCACGAGAATAGCCATAAGTTCCTCTTCTGATGTCGGAATTGAGTGATCTTTGTGCTCAGACGATCCTCTCTTCGACGGATTTCCGTCAGTATATAATACATCAAAATCGGAGAACTGTACGATTTTATATGTATTTTGGAACATGACGAACTGCAGCAGTAAACGACCTTCCGGTCTTCTGCTGTATGTCCCAAGTCCGATCTCGACGTCGTGTGGGCGACGATCTACGGGACTTACTCAATCTGCTCTCAACCCTCATCACACGTGAATAATGAATTAGATTAGGGTTCCAGATAAGTTGAGGTGACTTATATACATGGGCTACAGCAGGGACCAGGAGGAGAAATTGGGTTGGGCCTCCATTGGGCTTAAGTATACAAACTTAGCCCAAAGCTTATACTTAAGTCCAATAATAATAATATATTCCACTAAAATATTATTACTGCACTACCATACCAATCCCAAAATTACGTTTTGGGCTCCTTCTTATTATGAGCCCATTAGTCTCCCCATGTTTAAGATATACAATGTCCATTAATTAATTTAAGTTACTGACAACTCAATTAATTAATATCTCATCCAAGAGTAGTACCACTCAACCTCATTATCATGCCGGAATAAATTCCACCTGCAGGGTTTACATGATAATCCTTATGAGCTCCTTAAGGGGACATCATCAACCTATGACGGACACGGATTCCTTCTACAATCAACAGCACACCATAGAGACAGCACTACTTCCCAACTCACCGAGTTTATTGATTTAATTGCATGTAAATCTCACCCATTGATGAATCAAAGAAATACATACTGCCCTATGTGCCGAGGTTATTGTATAGGGATTAAGAGCACGAACATCCATAATAACTGAGATCAAGTTCTCCTATAAGTCAGTATAAATCGAACGATCTCAAGCGGTCCTGCTCAATACACACAAGTGCACTAATGTGATTCTATAGCCAAGACAAGCTAATACCAAACCACACTACAACCATCCCGATAGAGAGTCCCCGTCTATCTCGATTGTGAGCATCTGTTTATACTTTATAAGGAAACCGATAATATGATCTTCCGCGTGTTGTCGCACAACATATTATCTACAGTATAAAGTAAGTGGACTATTGCATCGAACATATAAATAAATTATAAGATGCAATCATTTGATCATATGATTCTCATTTCAAATTAATTGTTATAAAATTGTTTATACAAAAAGCTAGACTTTTAGTATACAATCCAACAATCTCCCACTTATACTAAAAGACTATGCTGTCATGTCTTCCGCCATACATCTGATTTCCACTCCCACTACACGACCATTAAAAGCTCTCGCCTTAATATCCTTGTAAATGGATTTACTAGGTCATCATCCGATGCAATCTAGGCGACAACAACCTTCCCCTCATCATACGATTTCTCGTAACAGGTGGTACTTGCACTCCATGTGTTTAATTGCCTTATGGGCTCGTGATTCCTTCAAGTTTGCAACTGCACCAATATCATCAATATAAATTGTGATATCCTTGGGCAAACTTAGAAACACTTCAAAGTCCATCTTGAAGTTTCTAGAGTCATACAGATACTTTGGCTGCCTCATAGGCTCCAATTTATCATCTTTCCATGATGGAGTCCGGAGTCTGAAATATATTTCTATATAACACTCCTCCACATTATGACTCAACTTCCTAAAATTAAACACATAACCTTGAGGTGGATTTACTGCCGTCCAATCTGACTAAAAAATCCGAATCTACGTAATCCACAAGAAGCAGTGAATTTACCCAGTAAGCTTACATATAATTTCCAGTCCTTCTCAGGCACTTCATATATGTCTTACCACAGTTCATCATTCTTGTTCCGGGTTACGTTGATACCCACTGTTCATGCGTTCAGCAAAATAGATATCCATTCTCGCGCATAGCATTCCTAAGATTAAGCTTCCTTATTCGCCGAAGCATAAGGAACCGCTTTCATTACCTTTATCTTCCTTTTGTGTCTCAAGACATATTTTCTTAGATAAAGTCACTTGCTAAAACAAGTAAGGATCGTATCAATTCATGAAGCTTGAGACAAGCATAATATCCTTTCTTGTGATCCGTATTACCGTGATCAAAAGGATATTTTTGTTCTTCTTAAGTCCTTCATTTCATACCGCGTTATTATCCATACACATACGCCCGACAATACTCTTTCATTGTCTCCAATGAGCAATATATCATCTACGTATAGTACAAGAAATACCACCACGTTTCCATCACTCTTTTCAATACACAAGACCCATCCGATCATTGATTAGATCCATGTCACTGGATTACCTCATCAAAACGGATGTTTCATGATCTTGAAGCTTGTTTTAGTCCATTAATGGACACTTTTAAGCTCACTATCACAATGCTCTTAGCTCTTTGCAATGAATCACTCTGGTTGCTTCACATAGATGTTTCCCTCAAGATTTCCAATCAGGAAAACTGTTTTGACATCTATTTGCTATCCCTCATATTTCATATGAGTAGCAACAGATAAAAGAGTCCGGATCAACATAAGCATAGCTACTGGCGAACAGGTTTTCTCATAATCGAACCCTTTCTTTCTGAGTATACCTTTTCCCAACAAGCTTTACTTCTAAGGTTTTCACCTTACCGTATGATCCTCTTTTATTTTGTATGACCACTTCCAATGGTTTTCACACCATCCGTGGTTCTACAATCATCCAGATCTTATTTAGAATCTATTGATTCTATTTCAACATTTATTGCAATTTGTTAAGATTTCGCATTTCTATCTTGTAGTTCTTCGTCGTATTCGTGGGTTAACTCCATGTTTACTAGGGACCAAGCCTCACGACTCTCCCAAAACATATATCTATCAGGATTTAGAACAACCCTCCCACTACGAGAAGACACTACACGCAATTGTGTATCAGATGTGACACGCGTCGCAGTTTACCTTGTGGTATATCCTCTTGTACACTTGGTACTAATACTTTGTGTTTTCCTCTCACTTCCTTTAGAACAACTTATACATGGGTATTTGATTTATTACATAGTCCTTTTTCCAAAAATCTAGTGTTTATGTTAACAATCACTCTTTGATCTTGTGGACTAAATAAATCATCCTTCATTTTTCTAGGATATCCCACAAATAGAAAAACATTCTTACGAATTACTGTTCCTAGGGCATATCCATAAAATGAATTTAGTAATTCCAAATAATTCATCATCTATCTAATCACTACCATAAGAGTGCTATTCCTTCTATTCGTCACACCATTAAGGTGGGAAATTCATTTCCGAAGGTACCTTTCTCTTACTAGATTAGAAGACTCATTATTAATTACTATTTGTCGCATCCAGGGGATAAACATGATTTAAGAGTGTACAAATTGTTCACCAACGTACCATAACAGATTACAACTCTATCATTCATTATAATGACCATGTCATTTAAATGAAATGGAGTATCCATCTATTAATGCATAGAAACCGAAATCAAATTCTTTCTATGAAAATGTACATAAAGACAATTTCATAAAATCAAACGTCTACTCATATCATTTAATAAATAGACAACTTCCACTGCAATAGCCACTACTCTTGTAGTTTTACCCATGTCATAACAATCTTATCCTCACTTAGTAATAAACATTTAGTGATTCCAGTATCTACACACTTCGTGTCAGTAAATGCCATCACTAATCATGTTTTAAACAACTAGTGAATAAGATATAAAACTTATTCACATTATGATGAAAATGGCTTTCCTTTGCCACATGTTTTGCCAGAAGTTTTCCACCATATACATCCTATTGTAATTCAGGTGGAACTTACTCAAAAACATCTAGGCAATTCACAAAGAATTAAATTGATATAGGTTTCTCTTCAATTTATACTCCATGCTTTCCCAATTCATTCATCAAATTAAATCATGATCTTCTGCCTTTTAACTTACTCAAGTATCCGAAGAGTTACATGAGACCATCATATTTCTATGAACCTCTCATCTCTTCACTAGAGACTTTAATAGGCATCATGAGACGTCCATTGTGAGAACACACATGTATTTTCTTAAGCAGTAAAATTCAAAACCAAGATTCTTTTCTAATCATCTAATTTTGGACCAGTAAATATAATTTCTTTTAGTCAACAATAAGCGAGATAAAACCATTTGAAATTACAGAGAATCATAAATAAATATACCGATCAAAACTTCGAATTTTATCCTTTTATATTGATTCCCTCAAAACTATATAAAAATAAAATTCACCGACATCTCAAGCACCGTGAGTCTGCAAGCCACGTTAGTGTGGACGTTTACAAACCCAAACATTTACAAGAGAAGGTTTTACCCATTAATTTCATTTGTCAACCTAACTTTATGACAAAATAATTAATAGTCGGTTCCTCTTTAGCCATGCAAATAATAGCAGTGACTCCGTTGGGGAGGATACTAATTATTTACACCTAAGTGTACACCATTATTTGATCCCAAGTCCACTGCGCGAGCTTGTGTGCCTTACAGTTGGAGAAGTACACACGCGCTCGGATAGCTTCCTACAATCATCAATTATAAGTTTGTACCAGTGAGCCCCACATAAACTCATCCGTTAGGGAGGAAGGCCTATTGCCAACACGCAAGTTCATGTACCACATTACAAACAATAATTATGTAATGAAGTCTGTACCAGTGATCCGTGAATAAACTCATCCGTTAGGGAGGAAGGCCTATTGCCAACACGCAAGTTTACTCACATCACTTACAAACCAATAATGGAGGCCGCGGGAATATTTACCAATCCCCTCTCCCACTTAGTAATTTAACACCGAGGGTTTTTACATGCATATGATATTCAGAATAAAATACGCAACGCTAGCATGCTTCTATTACGGCACATAAGGCAGTAAATCACAGAGAGTCATGCATACATATATAACAATAATCAATAATTAAATCAATCATTAACAGTTATATATCAGCGAATTCGATTGTTCGCCACCAGGCACGAATATCAGCAAAGACTTCCAGACTATCAAATTTTCAAAATTTCCAGATTGTCCAATTTTCGAAACCATCGATATCGACCGTCGATGTCGTCCAGATTATTAAAATCATCGATATCGACTAGATTATCAAATATTCGAAAAACATCAAGATTATCAAAATTTCAAAACTATCGATATCGATCGTCATATCGTCTAGATTATCAAAATCATCGATATCGACGAGCAACCATATATAACAATAATAGATAATTAAATCAATTATGTCAGTTATATATTAGGAATCAATTCAACATCCATATATAACAATAATAGACAATCAATTATAGCAGTTATATATTAGGAATTAATTCGACATTCATATATGACAATAATAGATTATTAAATCAATTATAGCAGTCATATATTAGGAATTAATTCGACATCCATATATAACAATAATATACAATCTATTATGGCAATTATATATTAGGAATTAGTTTTCTTAAAATTAGATGTCTTATCCAACACTCTAGCAATACATGCATATAATATACCAAATATAATACGCAATCTAGCATGCTTCTATATAAGACAATAAATCATAGAGATCAGGCATTCATATATATATATATATATAACAATAATAGACAATTAAATCAATTATGACAGTTATATATATTAGGAATAAAAACGCCTCTAAATTTTAATGTCTTGTCCGACACTCCTACTGTGGAATCGATGCCTTACGCAACAAGCAGGATTGCTTGTGCCCCAAGACGTCCATCGTCATATCCCACCGCCAATTATGTCAGGGAGCGCCCCAAGTGCCTTGACAAGCACCCCTCGCCCGGACTGTCGCTCGTCCAAGGGCCTACTTGCATGGAACCAAGTTCAGCCCAACGCGCAACACCAAACTACACCAACTTTCGTTCGTAGTTCGAAACTGAAAGAACATCATAATCCAATCTCCACCGTCCAGAATCTACTACTGTAAGTCCTGAACATGCTGTCCAAATTACAGATCGATCCAACGGTTATTTTGTGAGAAACGGCTCTTTTCTCTCGACTTCGCAAAACAGAATCGCCCAAATATCTGCTTCTGTTTTCAGCGTACTCCCAGCAAGAAAAGGCTCCAAATTCGATCTCCACCGTTCAAAATGTACATCCACAAGGTCTGAACGTGCTGACCAAATTACAGCTTGATCCAACGATTAGTTTGTCAGAAACGGCACTTTTACCTCGACTGCGCAAAACAGAATCGCCCAAATATCTGCTTCTGTTTTCAGCGTACTCCCAGCAAGAAAAGGCTCCAAATTCGATCTCCACAGTTCAGAATGTACATCGACAAGGTCTGAACGTGTTAACCAAAGTACAGCTCGATCCAACGATTAGTTTGTCAGAAACGATACTTTTCCCTCGACTACGCAAAACAGAATCGCCCAAATATCTGCTTCTGTTTTCAGCGTACTCCCAGCAAGAAAAAGCTCCAAATTCGATCTCCACCGTTCAGAATGTACATCCACAAGGTCTGAACGTGTTGACCAAATTACAGATCAATCCGACTGTTGAAACTCTGGGTATTGCCTCTGCAATATCACTACGCTGGATTTTCTCTCAAAAGCGTGATTCTATTTTTGCCCTCTCTTTCTTCCTTGCATGTGAAATTGATGAACAGTTTTCGTCGAATCCTCTCACACACAACCATGGACGAATAGATATGATATAGGGTATATATTACATAGGGATATTCATGGTTTGCGCAATAAAACCAAAACCCTAAACATGTGATCCTAATTCCGAAAAATTAATCACATAAACCCTATCCTAACGTGTCACGCTTCACCACGAAACCGAAGCTTTGATACCAATTGTTGGCATTCGATCGTTTGGTTAACGTGGCCCGTTAGGGTTCCATGAATTTCTAACAAGCAGCGGAAGCAAGTAAACATGAAACGCATCACCAAGGGTTGATGTAGAGGTTGAATTCTCGCTGGCAGTCTGCGCAGTCCCACGAGAATAGCAATAAGTTCCTCTTCTAATGTCGGAATTGAGTGATCTTTGTGCTCAGACGATCCTCTCTTCGACGGATTTCCGTCGGTATATAAAACATCAAAATTGGAGAACTGTACGATTTTATATGTATTTTGGAACATGATAAATTGCAGCAGTAAACGACCTTCCGGTCTTCTGCTGTATGTCCCAAGTCCGATCTCGACGTCGTGTGGGCGACGATCTACGAGACCTACTCAAACTGCTCTCAACCCTCATCACACGTGAATAATGAATTAGATTAGGGTTCCAGATAAGTTGAGGTGACTTATATACATGGGCTACAGCAGGGACCAGGAGGAGAAATTGGGTTGGGCCTCCATTGGGCTTAAGTATCCAAGCTTAGCCCAAAGCTTATACTTAAGTCCAATAATAATAATATATTCCACTAAAATATTATTACTGCACTACCATACCAATCCCAAAATTACGTTTTGGGCTCCTTCTTATTATGAGCCCGTTAGTCTCCCCATGTTTAAGATATACAATGTCCATTAATTAATTTAAGTTACTGACAACTCAATTAATTAATATCTCATCCAAGAGTAGTACCACTCAACCTCATTATCATGCCGGAATAAATTCCACCTGCAGGGTTTACATGATAATCCTTATGAGCTCCTCAAGGGGACATCATCAACCTATGACGGACACGGATTCCTTCTACAATCAACAGCACACCATAGAGACAACACTACTTCCCAACTCACCGAGTTTATTGATTTAATTGCATGTAAATCTCACCCATTGATGAATCAAAGAAATACATACTGTCCTATGTGTCGAGGTTATTGTATAGGGATTAAGAGCACGAACATCCATAATAACTGAGATCAAGTTCTCCTATAAGTCAGTATAAATCGAACGATCTCAAGCGGTCCTACTCAATACACACAAGTGCACTAATGTGATTCTATAGCCAAGACAAGCTAATACCAAATCACACTACAACCATCCCGATAGAGAGTCCCCGTCTATCTCGATTGTGAGCATCTGTTTATACTTTATAAGGAAACCGATAATATGATCTTCCGCGTGTTGTCGCACAACATATTATCTACAGTATAAAGTAAGTGGACTATTGCATCGAACATATAAATAAATTATAAGATGCAATCATTTGATCATATGATTCTCATTTCAAATTAATTGTTATAAAATTGTTCATACAAAAAGCTAGACTTTTAGTATACAATCCAACAGGTACCACATGGCCCATGACATTGTTCTCCCTCATGTTTTTCTTGATATGAATCAAAAATATTTTAGATTTCGTAATTAATTACTTAACACCTTGTGCTAGGTGTGATGCCGTTTGTGGCACCTTAACTTCTTTTTGACATTCTCTCTGTAACTCTTTTCTTTTTTTCATTTTATTACATCATCTATTTGTCAATTGCTCATCCTTCAACAAATAAAAAAAACTATCAACAAAACACCTTTAGATATACATAATGATAATCAGATTTCTATGAAAAATTAACATAAATGCCTGAAACTTTGTATATCAGATTTGTTTTCTTCAACGACTGGGCCTGGCATGGTGGCTTTTGAAGAAATTATTGGAAGCGAAACTTGCAGGCATGGGGATGATAGGATGTATGAGAAGAAATAATGAGATTAGGGTTTACATTGTGTAATGCTCCACGTTTCTTAATTAAAAAGTAGAAAAAAGATAGAAAATTACAAAAAAATTTGTGCTGCCAAATCAGGCTTGAATTAAGCAGGTGATGACACGTTAGAGGAAGGAAACCTTTGTTTAGATAGGTAAAGTAAATATACGAAGATAGACTAGGTAAAAGTGCGGGTGCTTGCTATTACCACATAAACAATTCGAAAATATTTTTCTTTTTTTTATTTCATTTTCTTTATGAATTATTTTATTAATTATTAAAAATTATACATTTTAATTTTTTTTAAAAAATACAAAATCAAGTATCGATATCATTAATTATTATAAATGTTATTATTTTTTATTTATCTTACGAATCGATCATAAAATAGTTTATTTGATTGATTATCACTTTTTATTCGCCTAATATCTTTTATTAAAATTGTTATTACTCTTTATTCATCTCACGAATGATTCATAAAATAGTGCAATTGGATGATTATCACATTTCATTAAAAATGTTAATCACTCCATCCTAGCTAAAGATCCTCATTTTACTATATTAGGTGTCATATTCAAAAGTTCCCATTTTCCACTTTTAATAAAAGATCCCCACATATGGACGACCACTCAATACTAATACAATTACTAGCTACACATAATATAATTATACTCCTTAATCTACACACAAAAGTCAAATAGTGACCTTTCGGTGGGATGGAGGGATTATCACTTTTTATCCCGTCCTATTAATTATTCATTAAATTTTTTAATTAGTCAATTATCATTTTCTTTTGATCTGTTATCACTTTTATTAAAAATATTATCACATTTTATCAATTCTATAAATTGTTCATGAAATTTAATTTCGTAATTAGTTGTCACATTTTATTAAAGATGTTATCACTTTTTTTATAATGTTATTACTTTTCATTTATATTATAAATTGTTCATAAAATAGTTCATAGCATTGTTATCACTTTTCGTCAATAGAGTATCATTTTTTTCTTATAAAGGTTATCACTTCTTATTATTCTCATGGATGTCATATGTAAGACAATATAACACAAGTATTTGACATTAGACAAAGTCTCTTGTGAGACGTTATTGATGTGAGACGGTTTGTGAGACGTGTTAAAATATATCTATTATATAGATAAAGTATTGTTTGAATATTTTTTTTACTCACGAGCAAGAATACTAGTTCGTTGTAGAAATATACTCCAAGGAATAAAATTATCAAATCAAAGGGAGTTTAAGTTTGGATTAAACGAACACGTTTGCTTATGTTTCTATTATTTTTATAAGAACGAACGAAGAGGATGATAATCAAGAAATCAAATAAAAAAAATTAAGATAAAATATGAGAAAAAATAAAATGGAGAATTGGTGTTAAAGGGAAAGTAGTAAGAAATGGAACTAGAAACAATCAAAGTGCCTTAGGATTCATTTTATAATGTAAAGGAATAGACGAGATAGGTATTGGATTAGAGGCGATCATGAATATATCCAAAGCTCCCTCTCGGGTTACTAAGGTTGAAGATCTCCTAGAGACTTGTTTGTACGTGTGTGTCCCCAAGTGTAGGGAATCAATTGTAACTTAGCATGTGACCAATTAAAAATATCGAACCCAGAGGATAATTCTAGACTCACTATTTAATTTAATTATGACAACTCTAATGTAAGACAAATCTGGGTGTTTAAGTGAATTAATTAAACCTAAGATGCAGAAAATAATTACTAAAATATTAAAATAGCAAGTAAATAAATATGGAAGTGTTCAAGAGAGAAGATAGATAGCTCTAGGAAATCCAGTTTAAATTGGTCAAATTAAATCACTAGACTTTATGGAAGCAATCACTTAATTATGTTAAATCCATCTTTTAAAGTAAACTTAACACATAAATATGACTCAAACCCTCAGATGCAAAAGAATACTTCATACTCCCTTTCTAGGTACTTCATGCAAAATTCCATTAAAGGCTAGAGCACTATACTTCCCTTTATAGGTACTTAAGAAATAAACTTCAATTCCCACCTAACAATCTAAGAAACCAAATCTTCTAGAATGGTAATTAATAGATATATTAAGTGTCCTATATTAATTATTCTAATGAGTATAGGTTATATGGTTAGATCACAAATAGACAAATATAATTCTTTATAGCATAAGCAACAAGCATAATATGCATAAGACAATGACAAATCATGAATGAGGGCAGACCATATAAGACAAAAATATAAGTCTTAACTCAAAGCATTAATGAAGGAATAAGTATACTGCAGAAATTCAACCTCAAAACCTAGAACTATCTAGAAAAGTACTAGTCAATGGTGTTACAAACAACACCCATAGTTGGATATGAAAATAATCCAATATGTTTATAATTCAATAATAAGAAAGATAGAAAAAGAAAAACCCTAGATATGGCGTGATTCTCTGTTCTTTCTACCGTGATTCTAAACCTTCTCCGTTCTCCTTCTCAAGTATGCAACACTGATGAACTCTCCGGGATGGGTGGATGGGATGGTGAATCTTGATTTCGATATGGTGGCAGGGAAAGGGTATGGAAAAGTGTGAAGAGTTGTCGAGAGTTACGTATAAAATAATTAAGTTACTAACAACTCCATTAATTAATATCTCATCCGAGAGTAGTGTCACTCAACCTTGTTATCATTCTAGAATAAATCCACCTACAGGATTTATATGATAATCCTTATTAGCTCCTCAAGGGGACATCATCAACCTATTTAATAGGACACGAATTCCTTCTACAATCAACAACACACCATAGAGACAACACTATTTCCCAACTCACCGAGTTTGTTGATTTAATATTTAAATCTCACCCATTGATGAATCAAAGAGGTTCATACTGGATTACATGTCGAGGTTATTATATAGGGATTAAGAGCATGAACATCCATAATAACTGAGATCAAGTTCTCCTATATAGTCAGTATAAGTCGAACGATCTCAAGCGGTCCTACTCAATACACATAAAGCATACTAATGTGATTTTATAGTCAAGACAAACTAATACCAAATCACACTACAGCCATCCTGATAGATAGTCCCCGTCTATCTTGGTTGTGAGCATCTGTTTATACTTTATAAGGAAATTGATAATATGATCTTCCATTATAAGGAAATTGATAATATGATCTTCCACGTGTTGTCACACAACATATTATCTACAGTATAAAGTAAGTGGACTATTGCATCGACATATAAATAAATTATTAGATGCAATCATTTGATCAATGATTCTCATTTCAAATATTGTTAAAACATTGTTCACACAAAAATTAGGCTTTTAGTATACAATCCAACAATCTCCCACTTATACTAAAAGACTATGCTGCCATGTCTTCTGCCATACATCTGACTCACACTCCCACTACATGACCATCAAAAGCTTTCGCCTTAAGGTCATTATAAAAGGATTTACTAGGTTATCATCCTATGCAATCTTAGGCGACAACAACCGTCCCCTCATCATACGATTTCTTGTAACAGGTGGTACTTGCTCTTGATATGTTTAATTGCCGTATTGGCTCGGGATTCCTTCAAGTTTGCAACTGCATCATTATTATCACAATAAATTTTGATAACCTTGGGCAAACTCAGAAAACACATCCAAGTCCATCATGAAGTCTCTAGAGTCATATAGATACTTTGGCTGCCTCAGAGTCTCCAATTTATCATTTTTCCATGGTAGAGTCCGAAATATATTTATATATGACACTCCTCCACATTATGAATCTACTTCCAAAATTAAACACATAATCTAGAGGTGGATTTATTGTCGTCCCTATCTGATTTGAAAAATCCCAATCTATGTAACCCACAAGAAGCGATGAATTTGTCCGGTAAGCCAACATATAATTTCTAGTCCTTTTTAGGTCGTTCATAATATGTCTTACCACAGTTCAATATTTTTGTTCTTAGTTACCTTGATACCCATTGTTGATGTATTTTCTTAGCTAGTTAAAATTGAGATTAATGGTAGAAAGATTATTGATTAACCGAACTAAGAACGAGCACAACAAACACAGTAATTTTCCCCATCGCCCTATTAATTGGGAGCCCTTTCCATATTATTGATGTTTGCCTTCCAGGTTCCATGAAGGAACATTACATTTGTAGAGAGAGAAATACATGTGGGTCTCTAGAGAGATAAAGTGAATTGGAGAAGATGAAGTTGAAGTTAAGTGCCCACCAAGTATTTTGTGTCTTGCAGATGTCTTGTCTTGTATGTATAGGAGATATTTTATGGATGGTCCCCCTTTGATTTGCCAACTGTAGCCACGTGTCCCTCCAAGGGAATCTTATCTCTAAGAAAGTACGATTAGATCCTGACATATTGTCTCCATGCAGAACGCGTATCTTTCTATGTTTGGAACATAATATTGATTGGCCGATAGTATTCTAATGGGCTGTTCAGCTGATGGCCGATGGTCTGATGATTAGGGGCCGAGGTAATACGTCGATAGCCGATACCGAGAGCTGGTCTTATTCTCGGTGTCGGCACTTAATTCTGCCTTCTCGGTGTCGGCCTACCTTCTCCTTATGCCCAGTCAACAAGTTGTTCGGCTTCTTCTGCCTCCATTACTTCTTTGGGCGTGGGTTCAAATCTCACTCTTATCCTTAGCCTCAGCTTATCTTCCGGGTTGGACCACGCGTATAAGCCACGCTTTACATGGGTGTATAAACACCCATAAAATTAGCCCCTGAGGTTGCTTCTTATGTGAAACTACAAGGAGCAATCTTGAACCTAAGCTCTAAAATTCCGTCGGCCTCGTTAAAAACCTCCATACGAGAAAACCCAATGGGAAAAACTCATATGTAGGAAAAAGAGTACCGTAAGAACTTTAGAACTCTGATGCAGAATGATCCCTCCTCTATCTGCTTATTCATCAGCGTGATTGTCATACATGTGTAATGATGGAAATCTTTTCTTTTTTCTGTTTTTCTGATCGTTGATTTCAACCTCGCGTCCGACTGAGGTTGACACATTATATCATATTTTAATCCACTGAGCTATTGGATTTAACTTTTCTTCTTCAGCCTCCGACATGTAGAATCAGTCTTATCATCAGCCCCCAAGTCCCGAGATGAAGTGTCGGGTTCTGAATCTTTTTGTAGTGTGATTGGACTTTTACATTCAGATATCAGTCTAATTTTCCTCTATGCTTTAACCAACCGAGCTATTCTTTTTTGAGGTGTTTCAATGGCTTTTCATCCCGTATATTTCTTCAGTTTAGCATCAAAATCTCCCTGAGATGTTTTTGCTTTTATCTTCCTCAGTTCGCCATCCACATTTACAATGTTTTTGTTTCCACTTCACCCAGATATGTTTTCTCTATCTACTTCTCTTTGAGTGCTGCGATTTTTTTCTAAACAACTGAGCTATTTCCTCCCAATTTTGTTGAAATCAAAACTTTAGCCCCCAAAGTGTACACATGGGTTCTGAAAATTTTATTTTCTTTCCATCCTTTAAAGGGACAACCGTTCCATTTGAGATTATTCATATTGTGAGCCCCCGAGTATTTCGGCCTTTGAAGGGACAACCGTTCCGTTTGAGCATTTGAATAAAACGCTCTAACCAAGCGAACTATTTCTCTTCATGGAGAGATTGCCTATATAATCCCATTTTTTTTAACCGCTTCCTTTGAGTATTTGAGCAAAATGCTCTAACCAATCGAGATATTTCTCTTAATGAAGAGGTTGCCGATATAATCTCATTTCTTTTTAACAGATCCCTTCGGGTTGAGCAAAACGCTCAAACCAACCAAGAAATCTCTCTTTATAGAAAGATTATTCACACAGTGAGCCCCCAAGCTACATTGATTATTCATATTGCGATTCCCCAAGCTATACTTGCAAGCCATGCCTTGCATTTTTACTGATTCTTATGCCAATGATGATGTTAATGACGATGCATATGATAATGATGCTTATGATGATGATATGATGATGCTGATGAGTATGTTTTTTAGTCATGACTCACCCTTTCATTGACAATTAGCCTTTTTTTTCGAGTTGTAATTCACATTTTCCTTGGTACTTGGCCTTTTTTCCAAGTCATAACTTGCCTTTTCATTTGTACGCTGAAGATAAGAGTCCATATCCTCCTGCCCGTCCTCTTTTTTTTTAGACCAATATACAACCTCTTACAGTTGCCCGCCCCTGTTAATCTTGTCCAACGTCCTATATCAGATTTTCTATACATTCCGACATAATAGTTCTCCACAAACATTTTTTCACAAATTATGACACCGTAATTTCCCATTTTCCTTCCAACATTAGATTTCCCTTCCATAAAATTTTTCTCCAAATAAGGTTATCCCTCCAAAAGATTTATCGATACAATAATTTTCCACAAAATTCCCATATCATGATTTTTCACAAATTCTAACACCATATTATTCCATTTTCCTTTCAACATTAGATTTCACATCCATAAAATTTTCCTTCCGCCATAAGATTTTCTATCTAAAAGATTTACCAATACCTTAATTTTTTCATAAATACCGATACCATAATTTTCCACAATTACCGATACCATAATTTTCCACAAATTTCCATGCATTATTTCCATAAAATCCGCCGTCGTATCATAATTTTCCCTAAATTTCACTATCGCAATTTTCCATAAATACCGATACCATAATTTTCCAAAAAAAATATCTGATACCAAAATAAATTCCAATACTATAATTTTTCTTAAAATCTGATACTGATATCGTAATTTCCCATAAATTCTGATATTGCAATTTTCCATAAAATCAGATATCATAATTCCACAAAACAAATTTCAATACCATAATTTTCCATAAAACCTGATACCGATATCATAATTTTCCCTAAATTCCGAAATCGCAATTTCCCATAAAATTCAATATCATAATTCCATCAATTTCAATACCATAATTTTTCATAAAATCCAATAATATGATATTCCACCGTATATCCCCAATAAATTTTAATACCGTGATTTTCCATCCATAAAATTTTTCTTCCGCCGTAAGATTTTCCATCCAAAAGATTTTACTCCCCACATTAGATTTCTCATCCATAAGATATTTATTTTTAACGCTCTAACCAACTGAGCTACCTTAATCGAATTTAGGCCAGCATGCTCTAACCCACCGAGCAATATCACTCATTTTTTCCTTTTGAAAGCTGAAACATTTCATAAAATTGAACCTTGATTTTTGTTGTCTTAGTTTTTCTTGATTGCCGACTACAATGCAAGTTCTTAAGAAAACCAACTCCTTCTAGATTGAAGGATAATTTCTATTGATTTTGTTTGGAGTTGAGGCTGATCGGATCTTCCATTCTTAAAAGTTAATACTGGAGTCTTCATTTCTTTTCCATTGTTTACGCATGCCACCATTTTCTTGGATTGGAATAATTAAATTTTCTTTTTCCTTTATTCTGACTTCTCTTCTTTGAGACTTCATCTTGCCGAGAATACCTGAGCATATTTTTCTTCTTTCTTATTCGGACCGTGATTCCATGCTTTAATCCACCGAGCAACAATCCTTTTCTCATTGTAGACTGGAGTTTTTATGAAGCTGGATCAAATTTGAAGTCTGACCTATTCCTTGAGGGATGAAGTTGACTTAAATAGAGGCTGAAGTTCCACTCTTATCTTGTTGAAGCATTATGCTGATTGATCTTTCTTGAATCAGCTGATGAAAGAAGCTGAATATTTCTTTTTTCAACCGCCTCTATTTTTTTTCTTTTCTACACATCCGAACAACTGACCTCCGAGTTATCTGTGCTTTAAGAGCGGAATATCTGATCTCAAATGGATGATGTCAGATTTCCATTTCAATCAATAACCAACTGAGCTAGCTGACCTCCGAAGTAAGAGAACAGAATATCCGACCACTAATGGATAGATGAGGTTTTATTTTCCTTTCAATCCACGCTCTAACCAATTGAGCGTGCTGATTTCTTCATGAAGATTATGTGTCCTCTAGCGAGGTAAAAAGTAGAACATCCGACTCCGATAGATGGATGAAGTTGGATTTTCTTACATCCTATATTTCTTGCATTCTTGCAAGTATATGTTGAGATCTTCTCTGCTTACGCTCTAACCGACTGATCTAATCATGCACCCATGTGATTTCTTTTCTGCGTAAATCTTGTCAGTTAATAACCTACGCTTTAACCAACTGAGCTAATCTTGTATGCATTCTTCTTACATTCCTCCTTATACGCCCTTTCATCCTCATCATCGCACCTCGGCCTTTGATTTTTTCTTTCGGTTTCCTCTTCTTAGATGGGTAAAAACCCGATTCTTCAACTCCATATGATTTCTTTTTTAGTAAATCTTGGTAATTAATAACCAACGCTTTAACCAACAGAGCTATTTCTCATGCCTTCTCTTCTTACAACCTGCTTCTTCATCTCCCTGCGATTTCTTTTATTTTAGAATTCGGCTTCTTCATCCCCATTGGAGGGAGCCTTTGTCTCTATATCTTCAGCTAAATGGAGATATTAGTCTCTACATTCTCAGTCGGATGGAGACTACAGACTCTTCTTCTCCAAATAAATGGATCTTTATTTCTTCACGTGGAATCTCATCCAACATGTTCTAATCAATCGAGCTATATATCGACCTATTTTTTCCTTGTATGGTTATTTCTTCTTCCTTTGTTGATGAGCTACTCCTTCATCATCAAACCTCATGGCGATAGAGCAAGGGCTACACGCTGAAATCTTTATTTATCAAGTGAAATCTCATCCACTACACACTGTAACCAATTGAACTATACCTCGCCCTCGACGTCTCCAACTGAAATCATTATTTATCATGTGGACTCTAATCCACCACATGTTCTAACCTACTGAGCTATATAATGACTGATAGTTATCTATTCTTTCTTTCTTCTTGCATTCTCGGACCCCTCCTCTCAGTCTCGGACCTTTGTTTCAACATCTCGGCCTGTCATGTATTTTGCTTTTCATTTTTTGTTTCTATTCTTTCATGCTCTAGCCAACTGAGATAAGAAGGGAATTGACATTGTTCTCCTCAAGAATTTAATGTCACCTCTTTTTTATAATGGATACTTCACCTCGGCTACCAACTTCAACCACGGTTATTTAGTCGCTGGGTGTTTCAACGTTAACCTTCCCTACTTTTCTCATAGAGTTCGCATCTTTATTGGCCATGCTCTAACTAATTGAGCTATGTCTGACTTCTTCTCCCACGTTTAATATCAAATATGGCTAATAGCAACGTTCTAAACAATGAAGCTACCTTTTTGCGCCAATATATTTTCTCATGTCGTCTCCTTCATCCCAATTAGATATGGCTAATAGCAGCGCCTTGGATAAGAAAGCTACCCTTTTGTGCCAATATATCCTTTGCCGATATGGACCTTCGATGAACGAAGTTCAATCCACGTTCTAACCCACTGTGCTAACTTTTTCTCTCTTATTTTCTCACTTCACTTCTTCACCAATTTCTTTCTTCATGCAAGGTCTGCCCTAAAACGCTCTAACTGACTATGTTTTATGTATTCATACTTCTTTCTCATTTTTTTGTTCTCAAACACGCCTTACATCTCCCTTCAAATGGATGGAGCATCAGCTCTACACCATGAGTGAAGCTTTAGCTTCTACACCTCGGGTGTAACATCGGCTAGAACACCTCATTTGGATGCAACGTCGGCTTCTACACCATAGCCGGGTGGAGTCTTCTTTTCTACATCTCATATGGTTGGAGCCTCACCTTCTACACCTCATATGGATGGAATGTGCTTTTGCACCTCAGCTAGGTGGAGCCTCATCATCCTCGTCCAATCTTCATGTAACCACACTCCACACTTTAACCGATTGAGCAATCTCTTTTCCTTTCTCATTTCTTATTTAGCTTATTTTTTCCATCTTCTGACCACTTCCTTTCTTGTTGGTATTAAACCAATCTTTTTTCTTCTTTTCTTTTCTGCATCGGTCGATCTCTTTCAAAATATCCTCGGCCTCAGAAACTTTTTTAAAACATTTTCTACTTTTATGTTCCACCTCTCGGTGTCTATCCGAAATAAATCCTCGGGACCTTTATGACACATCACCCTTCTCAGCTTTTCTTATCTCTCTTCCTTTCTTTTGCCATATGTGTTGGCTTCTTTCTTGGTCTAGACTTTCCTTTCTGATTTCCTCATTTTCTTTTCCTCTCACCTGACATGTTTGTAGTTGATTAAGAAACACGCTCTAACCAACTGAGCCATACCTCAAATCAGCCTCTTTCCAAATATCCTTAGCATTGCAACATGGATTGACGTCTTCCCGAATATCCTCGGCCTCAGCCTTGCGCATGGGTCGATCTCGGCAAATATATATATTTTAAAGCATTTTCTGCTTTTCTTATCCTTTCTCTTTATAGTGATGAGAAAAACACGCTCTAACCTACTGAGCTACACATCTTCTGTGCATTAGTTGAGTTACACATCTTTTGCGCATTAGTTCTGCTCGGTTAGACATTCTTTTCTTCCCCGACAGTTGGTGAGAAAAACATGCTCTAACCAATTGATCTAAAAATCCTTTGTCAACTATTTTTTAATGCCTTTTCATCTTTTCTTCACTTTCATTTCTCTTCGCATGCTCTAACCGATTGAGCTATACATCACATGGGTTGTCCTCGACATTGCAACATGGGTTGGCCTCTTCCCTATAATATGGGTCGGCCTCCTCAATAACTTCACGGCCTCCGCTAGGCTGGGCTTCTTCCTTTCATACCAGTATCATGTATCAGACATTTTTGCTTTTCTTATATTTCCTTCCTTTCTCTTATGGGCCTCAGCACAACATGGTTACAGTTAATGTGAAAAACATGCTTGAACCAATTGAGCTACAAATGAGATCTTAGCTGAACTCAAACTTACGTTTTCTTCTCGGTCTCCTTCACTTGCTTTCTTATTCTTTTTACGTCGGTTGGCCTTAGACATGTTTCATAATTTATGAGAAAAACATGCTCTAACCGACTGAGCTACACATCACAAGGGTCAGTCTCTTCCCAAATATTATCGGCCTCGGCACTGTGACATGGGTTGGCCTCTTCCCTAACATTTTTTTTTAATAACCTTCCAGCCTTTTCTGCTTTTTTCTTCCTTTCTTATGTCTCACCACGATATCTTTACAGATGATGAGAAAAACACGCTCTAACCAACTGAGCTACCAATCATATCTCATATCTTACTTAAAGCCTGCTTAATTTTATTTTCGCTTTAGATTTAATATTAGATAATGTAATAAAACATGCCACATTTTTCTTTTTCTTAAGTTTAGAGTCATATTTAAAAGATACGTAAAACACACTTCATACCTCAGATTTAGCATAAAACGTATGAGATATTTTTCTTCTCGATTTTTGTAAATATAAGGTTGGAGATGTTAAAATTACCTCAGAGCCATCTCTTAAAATAAGTACTTACTCTTCTTGATGTAGAGAAATTTAACCTCTCTACTGAAGGGATGTGTTAAACGTCATCGGCATTCTTCCGATGTATTTGAATTTCCTCTTTTTTCTTTCTTGCGACATATGACTGTTTGGCATAGTATTCTTTTTGGAATATCAGATCTCGTTTTATTTCCTTTTGGTATTTATTGACAAACGCTCTAACCAACTGAACTATATCCATTCTTCTTCTTCTTTTTGCACAGCGACATGCCTTCCTCTTTTTTTCTTTTTCATTCCGAATATTGAGTTCGGCCACTCCACGAGCTGAAGCTCAACCTTGTCAACTGAACCGAGGGAACTAAGGAATATTCATGGATAATAATCCATCTTCTCGTAGATTTGGGTGTCACTTTGAGTCACGTTTCCTCGTACCAAGATATTTCATGGTGTTGTTTCGTTCACTTCTTCCATTAGATCGATCTCCATCATTTTTCTCAGATCTCTCCACGAAAAAGATAGAGTATGAAAACTAGTCTTCTTCTTTCCTCAGTGACACACGCTTCTTGAAAATTTTTCCAGATCTGGTTCTTTTTGGGATCTTCTTTACAAGATCTTATTTTTTTTCTTTGGGTAATAAGGGATACACGCTAGACAACTGAAACACCAAGTTTTCTTCTCTTTTTTCTTCATTTGCAAGCTGAAATAGAAGGCCTTGTCTACATGGAAGATGGCTAATAGTGTCTAGATCTCCACCCACAAAGTAAAATTTTTAAAGTAGGTGGTTGAATATTTAAAAAAAGGGAGTGTTGCGATTAGATCTCCTTTGGAATTAAAGAAAGATAAATAAACGAGTTTTAGGTTTCTGGGTTTTTTCAGCAACAAGAACAGGACATGAACTAAGAACTAAGAATGACGGAAACTGATGGACTCCGGTGGGTGGCGGGGACAACGATGAAGAAAACTATAATAACTAAATAGAATTGTGTGTTTCCTACAGACGGTGCCAACTATTGATGTGTGTTCTTAGCTAGTTAAAATTGAGATTAATGGTAGAAATATTGTTGATTAACTGAACTAAAAACGAGCACAACGAGCACAATAATTTTCCCCATCGCCCCATTAATTAGTAGCCCTTTCCATATTATTGATATTTACCTTCCAGGTTCCATGAAAGAACATTACATTTGTAGAGAGAGAATACATGTGGGTCTCTAGAGAGATAAAGTGAAGTGGAGAAGATGAAGTTGGAGTGAAGTGCCCACCAAGTATTGTGTGTCTTGCAGATACCTTGCCCTGTCTTTATAGGAGATATTTTGTGGATGGTCCCCCTTTGATTTGTCAATTGTTGCCATGTGTCACTCCAAGGGAATCTTATCTGTAAGAAGGTACGATGAGCATGTTGTCTCCATGAAGAATGTGTATCTTTCTATGGTCAGAACATAATATTGATTGGCCGACAGTATTCTGATGGGTTGTTCAGCTGATGGCCGATGGTCTGATAATTAGGGGCTGAGGTAATAAGTTGATAGCTGATACCAAGAGCTGACCTTATTCTCGGTGTCGGCACTTAATTTCGCCTTCTCGGTGTCGGCTTGCCTTCTCCTTATGCCCAGTCAGCATGTTGTTCGACTTCTTCAGCCTCCATTCCTTTTTTGTGTGTGGGTTCAAATCTCACTCTTATCCATAGCCTCAGCTTGTCTTTCGGGTTGGACCGTGCGTATAAGCCACGCCTTACATGGGTGTATAAACACCCATAACACCCACTGTTCATGCCATCGGCCAAAACAAATATCCAATCTCGTGCATAGCATTGCATTTATTAAGCTTCCTTATTCGCCGAAGCATAAGGAATCACCTTCCTCACTTTTATCTTCTTTCGTGTCTTAAGACACATTTCTTTAGATAAAGTAACTTGCTAAAACTAGTAAGGATTGAATCTATTCAGGAAGCTTGAGATAAGCACAACATCCTATCTTGTGATCTTTATAAACATGATCGCAAGGATATATTTTGCTTCTCTTAAGTCCTTCATTTCAAACCGCTTTATCAACCATACCCATATGCCCGACAATACTCTTTCATTGTCTTCAATGAGTAAGATACTATCTACGTACATACAAGAAATACCACCACGTTTTCATAAACATAAGACACATCCGTGCACTGAATAAATCCATATGATGAATTTCCTCATCAAAATTGATGTTTCGTGATCTTGAAGCTTGCTTTAGTCCATCGATGGATAATTTTAAGCTTACTATCAAAATGCACTTAGCTTTTTGCAATTAATCACTCTGGTTGCTTCTTATAGATGTTTTCTTCAAGACTTGCAATCAGGAAATCTGTCTTGGCATCTATTCGCTATATCTCATAATCAATATGAGTAGCACCAGATAAAAGAATCCAGATAGAAATAGGCATAGCTATCGGCAAACAGGTTTTCTTATAATCGACCCCTTTCTTTCTGAGTATACCTTTATGCAACAAGCTTTGCTTCTAAGGTTTTCACATTACCGTCTGATCCTCTTTTATTTTGTAAAGCCACTTCCAATGGCTTTCACACCATTTCGTGATTTTTTAAGCTCCCATATCTAACTTAGAATCCATAAATTCTATTTCAATAAACATTGCAACTTGCTGAGATAACACATTTTTATCTTGTAGTGCTTCATCATATCTGTGGCTAAATTTGACGTTTACTAGGGACCAAGTCTCATGACTCTCCCAAAACATATATCTATCGAATTGTAAAACAACCCTCCCACTACGACAAGGCACTTCAAGCAATTGTGTATCAGATATGACACGTGATGCAGTTTACTTGAGGTATATCATCTTGTACATGGGTACTGTACTTTGTGTTTTTCCCTCTCGCTTCCTCTAGAACAACTTATACATAAATTTGTAATTTATTTCATTGTCCTTTTTCAAGAATCTTGTGTTCGTGTTAACAATCACCCTTCGATCTTTTAGACTATTAAATAAACAACCCTTCATTTTTCTAGGATGTCCCAAAAATGAATCTAATAATTCCAAATAATTCATCATCTATTTAACCATTATCATAAAAGTCTTATTCCTTATTTCCGCCACACCATTCAGCTGGGGTATGCCCGGTGTAGACAAATTAGGATTATATTCTAAACTCTGATAAATAGCTCCTAAATTATCCTAAGAGATACTTGCCACCAAGATTAAATCGTAATGACTTGATATATTTTCCATGATCCTTCACCGTAATAGCCTTGCTATTCTTGAATTAATCAAAGAACTTAGACATGCGGCGCATCAAATAAATATATTGATATCATCAATTAAATTGACAAAAATTCATAACCACCTCTCGTCGGGATAGTCTTAGGATCGCTTAAATCCGAATGAACCAATTGTAACATATCTTTGACTCTACACCCTTTGCCTTGATAGGGCAATTAATCATATTCACTTCCTAGTAAGACTCACAAGTTCAATAGTTTCCACTTCCAATAAATCTAACGGTCCACCGGCTATCAACTTTCGAATCGTACTTAAGTAAAATGATCTAGTCTTAGATGCCAAAGGTATATTTAGTTCACTGAAGGTTCCTTTCACTTTCTAAGATCAGAAGATGCATTATTAATTACTATTTGTTGCATTTGTAGGATAAACATGATTTAAGAGTTTATAAATTATCTGCCAACGTACCACAACAGATTATAGCTCCATCCTTCATTAAAATGACCACATCATTTAAATGTAATGGAGTATCCATCCGTAATGCATAGAAACTGAAATGAAATTCTTTCTATTAAAACATACGTAAAGACAATTTCTCAAAAGAACGTTTATTCTAATCATACAATAAATAAACAACTCCCACTGCAACAGCCAGCACTTTTGTAGTTTTACCCATGTATACAGTAATCTCATCCTTACTTAGTTGTAGACATTTGGTGATTTCGGTATCTACATACAACGTGTCAGTAGATGTCATCACTATACATGCTTCAACAACTAGTGAATAAGATACTAACTTTGTTCACTCCTAGATAAAATTGGTTTTCCTTCGCCACATGTTTCGTCAGAAATTCCCACCTATTACAACCTTTTGTATTTTAGTTGGAACTTGCTCTTAATATATCTAGAAAAACTACGGAGAATTAAATTGACCTAGATTTCCCCTTCAATTTCTACTTCAAGTACTTCCAATTCATTCATCGAGTTAATCATGACCTCTTCCTTTCTATCTTTCTCAATTATCCAAAGAATCGCATGAGATTGACCATCATATTTCTATGAACTTCTCATATCTTCACTAGAGACTTAAATAGGCATCAGAGGACATCCTTAGTGAGAACACATGTATTTCTTAAGCAGTAAGAATTAAAAATAAGATTTTTATCAATAATCTATTTTGGACAAGTAAATATGATTTCTTTAAGTTAACAACAAGTGGAATAAAACCATTTGAAAATATTGAGAATCACCTAAATAAATACACCGATCAAATCTTCAAATTTATCCATTTATATTGGTTCCCTCAAAACAATATGAAATAAAATTCACTGACATCTCAAGCATCATGAGTTTGCATGCCACAATAGTGTAGATGTATACAAACCTGAACATTTACAAGAGAAGGTTTTATCCATGCAAATAACAACAGTGACTCTGATGGGGAGGATACTTATTATTTACACCTAATTGTAAACCATTATTTGATTCCAAGTCCATTGCACAAGCTTATGTCCCTACAGATGGAGAAGATCACACGCGCTTGGATAACTTTCTACAATCATCATATATAAGTTTGTACAAGTGATCCGTGAATAAACTCAACTGATGGGGAGGAAGATACTATAGCTAACGCGCAAGTTTACTCACATCACTTACAAACCAATAATGGAGGCCACGAGAATTATTAACCAATCCTCTCTCTTGCTTAGTTATAACACCGATGGTTTTTACATGCATATAATATTTAATAATAAAATATGCAACTTAGCATGCTCCTATTACAACAAACAAGGCAGTAAATCATGGAGAATCATGCATTACATATATAACAATAATCAGATAATTAAATCAATTATGGCATTTATATATTATGAAATAAACACAGTGTCGTGTGCCCAATAGTGCAAAGTGTGTTTTTGGTACGATGTTGTCCTAAGTGTGGTAACACTTTGAACAACAATGTATGTATCAGAATGTAACTTGACTAAGAATAGAACAAGTTGTAAATCAGCGAAAGACTTAACACACGGATTACTCAATCTTTCCACAAACTTTTGCAAGTTTGTGGCGGCCTCATGGCATAAATATCACTATTGGAAAATGTGATTACAAAAACAGACTCTTAGGTGTGGAAACAATTCTTCCACCCTTCGAATACAAAATCGAATCTAAAATCCAAACACGTTCCCAAATGGAAGAACCTATACTTGTTAGAATCTAAGCCTACTTCACATGTGGGCTTCCACTGCCTGTGAACAGCGCACACAAAACATACAAGAATAACAATAGATAACAAATGTTGGACCAAGTGTCACAACACCAGTACAAACACTATGACAGAAACCTATCTAGGATCTTTTACACTGTATAGTAGGATTGCCTTATCGATCACTTGACTTGGCAACTAGCAACTTCTATTTATAGATGGTTGTAGACTCCAAATAATGAGTGGCCCACGTAGGAGATGTAGAAACCACCCATACAAGCTCAAATAACTGCCCACTAAGAGAGGTAGTTATTTTCGCCAGTGATTAGAAATCCAGACTGGAGGCCGAACCGATGACACTAACGGTTCAGGTCGGACCGATCGAACCGGGCAGTTCAACCGGAAAAACATAAATTACATATTTTAAATTTTAATAATATTTTATTATTTAATATATAATTTTATATTAACATAATGCACATGAAAAATAATAGATTAATAGAATAAAGTTAAATGTAAAGATAAGATGATTTTTTATTTTAATTTATACTAATAGTTAATCTAATTCAAATTTACTTTGAAATTGAAAGAAAATTAATTAAGAATATTAGAATTGAAATACAAATGAAAAGAAAATTGTTAATTCATTTGATTTTTGACTTTAATTTTAATTAATATTCATTCAAAATATTTTTTTCAATTATTTAGATACAATTAAGTAAATAAATTTATGTATTTAAAATTTTAAAATATAATGAGTGATAAATTACAAATGTATATGCTTGTAAGAAATTGAAAATATCCCACATTGATTAATTATAAGAAAAAAATATGTATTGGATCTATATATATAAAGACCACTTTTTATCTCTTCTTTTCCATCAACTCCAATATCCCACATCGGAAACTTAGTAAAGAGGAGAGGTTTTGTACTTCTATATATATGTGATGATCACTACTACCTATCTTTTGCATCCATCATATTTTGAGATGTTGGCTCCCAAATTAGTCAATGAATCTCAATATGAAAATTTAAAAAAATAATAATAAATCTCAATACGAAAATTTAAAAAAAATAAAAAAGAGAGAGAACCGATGGTTTTTGATTTGACCGGTTCAGCCGGTTATTCCAGTTTGAACAGGTTCAAACCGGTTTTTCCCGGTTCAACCCATAAAATAGTTTTTTTTAGGTGTGTCCAGACTGGTTCCCAGTTTAACCTGATGAACTGGCCGGTCCGGTCCGATTTTCTAATCATTGATTTTCGCCTTCTAGAACCTTTTAGAGCTTCCGTATCTTTCCAGTTCGCTCCAGGGTCTTAAAGGTCTGCATTTGACTTGGTCTTTGCATCCAACACATTCAGCACTTCAACCGCAACAACCCTAAAAGCAACATTAAGCACAACACCAGTCAAATTGGACATAACTCCCTCGTCTGATCTCTGAATTAAGTGATCTACATGCCAAAATGATTCTCTCTTTCATGTCTTTCCATCAGTATATTACACGTCAAATTCTGAATTCTACAAGATTTTATAAAAATCATAGAAGTTGGCGGACAGCAGTAGCAAACGACCTTCAAATCTTCTGTTGTATTCCCTAGTCTAATCTCGACATCGTGTGGGCGACGATCCTCGAGTTCTTCTCAATCTGCTATTTTCTAACCTCCTTCACAGTGTTAAGTATGAATTATCAATTGACTAGGGTTTCGGGATAGCTGGGATGACTTATATATGGGCTACAGCAGGGACCAGAAGGAGAAATTAGAGTTTGGCCTACATTGGGCTTAAGTATCCAAGTTTAGCCCAAATCTTATACTTAAGTCCAGTAATAATAATATATACCACTAAAATATTAATACTGCACTACCGTTCTAATCCCATAATTACGTTATGGGTTCCTTCTTATTATGAGGCCATTAGTCTCCCCATGTTTAAGATATACAATGCCTATTAATTAATTAAGTTACTGACAACTCCATTAATTAATATCTCATCCGAGAGTAGTACCACTTAACCTTATTATCATGTCGGAATAAATCCAGCAGCAGGGTTTACTTGATAATCCTTATGAGCTCCTCTAGGGAACATCATCAACATATGTCGGACAAGGATTCCTTCTACAACAACAGCACACCATAGAGACAACACTATTTCACAACTCACCGAGTTTTTGACTTAATTACATGTAAATCTCACCCATTGATGAATCAAAGAAATACATACTGGCTTACATGTCGAGGTTATTATATAGGGATTAAGAGCACGAACATCCATAATAACTGAGATCAATTTCTTCTATAAGTCAGTATAAGGTGAACGATCTCAAACGGTCCTGCTTAATACACACAAAATGCACTAATTTGATTCTATAGTTAAGACAAACTAACACCAAATCACACTACAACCATCCCGATAGAGAGTTCCCGTCTATCTCGGTTGTGAGCATCTGTTTATACTTTATAAGGAAACCGATAATATGATCTTCCGCGTATTTTCGCACGACATATTATCTACATTATAAAGTAAGTGGACTATTGCATCGGACATATAAATAAATTATAAGATATAATCATTTGATCATATGATTCTCATTTCAAATAAATTGTTATAGCATTGTTCATGCTAAAGCGTTGAATTAATCATAGTACTTAGACTTGATGTGCATCAAATTCATATCTAACTACCTCTCGTAAGGATAATCTTAGGACCGCATAAATCAAAATGAACCAATTCCAACATATCTTTGGATCTATATATACCCCTTTGCCTTGAAAAAGCAATCATAACCTAGTTTCAGATGCCAAAAGTATGTTTGGTTCATATTCGAAGGTTCCTTTCTCTTATTAGATTAGAAGAAGGGTAATTAATTATTATTTGTTGCATCCGTGGGTTAAAAATGATTTAAGAGTGTACAAATTGTTACCAACGTACCATAATAGATTATAGCTCCATCCCTCATCGTTATGACCATGTCATTTAAATTAAATTGAGTATCCATCCGTAAATGCATAGAAACTGAAATGAAATTCTTTCTATGAAAATGTACGTAAAGACAATTTCTCATAATCAAACATTTATTCCTATTAATAGATAAATAAACAACTCCCACTACAACAGCCACTACTTTCGTAGCTTACACATGGACTCAATAATCTCATCATCACTTAGTTATAGGCTTTTAGTGATTCTGGTATCTGCACACAACGTGTCAGTAGATTCCTTCACTAATCATGCTTCAACAACTAGTGAATGAGATACTAACCTTGTTCACATCTTGTTAAAGTTGGCTTTTCTTCGCCACATGTTTTGTCAGAAGTTTCCCACCATATACAACCTCTCGTATTTCAAGTAGAACTTTCTCAAAACATTTAGGCAAATTATAGAGAATAAAAATTGACCTAGGTTTCCCTTTCAATTTCTACTCCATATTTTTCCAATTCATTCATCAAGTTAACCATGACCTCTTGCCTTTCTAACTTACTCAAGTATCTGAAGAGTCACACGAGACCATCATATTTCAATGAACCTCTCACCTCTCCACTAGAGACTTAAATAGACATAAAAGGACATCTTTAGTAAGAACACATTTTTATTTTCCTAAGCAGTAAGAATTAAAGTCAAGATTCTTTTCTAATCATCTAATTTTGGACCAGTAAATTTAATTTCTTTTAGTCAACAATAAGTGAAATAAAACCATTTGAAAATCCTGAGAATCATAAATAAATACACCAATCAAATACTTCGAATTTATCTATTTATATTGATTCACTCAAATTAATATAAAATAAAATTTATCGACATCTCTGATTGCTCCCGAGGATCAAGAAAAGACCACTTTTACTTGCCCCTACGGGACATTTGCTTTTAGGAAGATGTCGTTTGGATTGTGTAATGCGCCTGCTACTTTTCAGAGATGCATGATGGCGATTTTTGATGGTTTGATAGAGAAGATCATGGAAGTATTCATGGACGATTTTTCAGTTTTTGGTTCTTCTTTTGATATTTGTTTGTCTAACCTTGTTATTGTTTTAAAGAGGTGTCAAGAAACTAATCTTGTCTTGAATTGGGAGAAGTGCCACTTCATGGTGAAGGATGGGATTGTTCTTGGGCATCATGTTTCCGCCAAGGGATTACAAGTAGATCGTGCTAAAGTGGTGGCAATTGAGAAGCTTCCACCACCGTCAAATGAAAGAGGAGTGCGGTCCTTCCTTGGACACGCCAGTTTTTACAGGAGATTCATAAAAGACTTCTCAAAATACTCTAAGCCCTTATCTCATTTACTTGAAAAGGATATTCCTTTTGTGTTTAATGATGAGTGTCTAACAGCTTTTCAAGTTTTGAAGGAGGCGCTTATTACTGCCCCTATCTTGATCACACCAAACTGGACTCAACCGTTTGTACTTATGTGTGATGCAAGTGATGTAGCACTGGGTGTGGTGCTCGGGCAGCTAAGGGAGAAGAAGTTCTGCGCCATTTACTACGCGAGTAAGACTTTCGATGCGGCACAGAAGAATTACACGGTGACTGAAAAGGAGTTTTTGGCTGTTGTGTATGCATTCGATAAGTTTCGTCAGTATTTGGTTGGCATGAAGACGATTGTGTATACGGATCATTCAGCGATTCGGTATTTGATGAAGAAGAAGGAGACGAAGCCTAGGATTATAAGGTGGATTCTACTACTTCAGGAGTTTGACATGGAGATTCGGGATAAGAAAGGAACAGAAAATGTGTTGGCAGATCACTTGTCAAGGTTGGAGACTAGAGAGCATTGTGATAATTCTTTTGAGTATATTGAAGAAATGTTCCCTGATGAGAAGATCATGGTTGTGGCTGTTGAAGGAACTGAGTGAGCGTGTGTGGTCGCAGCGCAAGGTATGGATCCATGGTACGCGAATTATGTTAATTACATTGTCATTGGAGAAATTCCAAGGGATCTCAACAGATATCAACTTGCGAAATTTCGGAGGGAAGTTGAGACATTTATATGGTATGATCCGTTTGTTTACAAGATTTGTACAGATTCTATTGTCCGAAGATGTGTACCCGAGATGGAAATGGAGAGTGTGCTTGAGTTCTGCCATGCACAACCAAATGGGGGGCATTTCGGAGCGCTCCGCTCTTTATTGACCTACATTGTTTAGAGATAGTGAGAGCTATGTGGCGTCTTGCGATAGATGTCAGCGCATGGAAATATAGGTAGGAGAGATGAGATTCCAATGCAGCCTAGCATAGTTGTGGAGATATTTGATGTATGGGGGATCGATTTTATGGGGCCTTTTCCCCCGTCGAATGGGTTTCTCTACATTCTTCTTGCGGTGGATTATGTTTCAAAGTGGGTGGAAGCGATTCCTACTAGTGTTAATGACTCGAAAATTATTTTATCTTTCTTGAAGAAGCATATTTTTGCCCGTTATGAAGTTCCTAGAGCACTAGTTAGTGATGGAGGTTCCCACTTCGTTAATAAATTTCTTGAGAAGGTGCTTAAGGATTATGGTGTTAAGCATAGGGTTACTACACCCTATCATCCGCAAGCGAATAGGCAAGCAGAGGTCTCCAACCGTCAAGTCAAACAGATTCTGGAGAAAGTGGTAGGAACTAATAGAAATGATTGGGCTATGAAGCTTGATGATGTGTTATGGGGGTTCCGGACCGCTTACAAGACGGTGTTAGATATGTCACCGTATCAAATTATCTATGGGAAGCTGTGCCACTTATCTGTAGAGATTCAACATAAAGCGTTTTGGGCTTTGCGACGCTTGAACTTGACCCTTAAGGATGTGAAGGAGTTGAGGATAACTCACATGAATCAATTGGATGAGTTTAGGAGTCGTGCTTACAAGAATTCAGAGATTTATAAGGAAAGAATGAAAAGGTAGCATGATTCTAAGATCTCATACAAGGAGTTCAAGCAAGGAGATGAGGTACTACTTTTTAACTCTCATTTGAAGCTTTTTGCAGGCAAGTTGAAGTCTAAGTGGACGGGACCGTTCATGATTCATCGCGCCTTAGGAGGGGGAGTTTTGAGCTTATTGACAAAGATGGAGACGTTATCGCGGCGAATGGGCATCGGTTGAAGCATTATAGGTCGCCGGATGATGCGTGTGTCATTTTTGATGATACCTTGATCTGATTTGGTACCGTCGTGACTCTCCGACGTTAAACATGAGCGCTTGTTGAGAGCTTACTCTTCTGTTTTATTGCTTTATTTCTTTTGTGTGAGTAAGAAATTTTTATATTTAAGATGCTTACTAATCGGCAATTACATCTCTTTTCAAACTTAGTTTCGACTTACGTTTTTACTAAGTTTGGGGGGTGTGATGTTATTACCTCATTGAAGCCTTAAGAGTATAATCTTTTCTTTGTATTGTTTGTTAGGGGAGTTGGTTTTTGCGGCCATATTGAAATTTTAATCGATTTTGATGTGACGATTTTTTACAACTTGCCTAATGTTCAGTGGATTTGGTTGTGTTTTCTTTTACGGAGTTACTCATGAATGATGTTTTGTGGAATAATTTTTGAAGTTGTGCTCTAGATTGTACCTAATGGAGTTGTGTTAAGCTTGAAGTGTGTAGTGAATGAAGAACACTCAGTTTTGAAAATCAGGAGGATGGTTCGACCAACACTAGGAGTGGTTCGACCAGTGCCAGAGGTCGAACAAAAGCAGAGGAGGTCGAACCGGCGTCGAAAGTTATCCAGTGAGGTGGTTCGACCTAAGCCATAGTTGTTCGACCTGTTCAGAAGGTCGAACCTAAGGTCGAACCAGTCAGTTCAAAGCACTCTGTTTTCCAGAAGAGGGGTTCGACCAATTCAAGGATGGTTCGACCTGATCAGCAAGTCGAACCCAGGTCGAACCTAGAAGATCATTTGTCCAGAAGAGAGGTTCGACCTCGTCATCCATGGTTCGACCTGTTCAGGAGGTCGAACCTGAGGTCGAACCAAGCCAGGTACGCGATTTAAGTTCGATTTTTCAGAGGGGTTCGATCACTTTTTCGAAATACCAAACCTCGAACCCTCTTCGAACCTCTACACCCTTGCACAAATTCTTCAATTACACTTGATTTCACACCGATTACACAACACTACACCTTGAATTTTCGATTCGGTCGTGGATTTGGGCGGGTTTCGTCGCGAGTTAGGGCTGAAATCGTAATTTTTGGTTGTTGTGTGTTCTTGATCGGTTGTTCACCATGGGTAAGTCAAAAGGTATGTTTTTCCAACTCAATTACTCTAGGATTGAAGGTTTAGGTAAGAAATTCGATGTGAATAAGAGGATTGATGTTGAGTATGGTTGAATTTCATGGTGAATGTTGATATTGTGACTTGTTCATATTAATTCTTGTTTCTTGGTTTTTGGTTGTTTGATTATTGATAGAACTTGAATTTTTATGTGGATTGATCAAGGATAGAACATATCATAGAATGAGCATGTTGATTTGGTTTGAAATTGATGAAATTGAAGTAGTTCATTGAGAGAAACATGTTGAATTTTTGATTGAATTGCTTGAATTGCTTAATGCATGCTTGTTGGTTATGTTTTGATGATTAAGGAAGGTGTGATTGAAGATGTTTTGAGCATGTTGAATAAGCAAGTGGTGTTGAGATGATAGTTTGTGTGAATATGTATTGATGCTTGAAGTCTTGAGTAGAGTATGTGATGTGCTAGTAAAATACTTGCTTTCTTGTCTTGTTGGTTGGATTGAAGTATTTGTTTTCAGGAAAGGGACAAGGATCAAGTAAAGGTAAAGGAAAGGCAGAGGAGGAAAGATCGAAGAAGAGGCATGACAGGCCTTCGAATTTGGACAAAGTGACAAGGAAACTGAGGCTACAAGATCGTTTACCCGATAACTTCAAGATTCAGATGCAAGATTGGGATGAGATCAAAGAGAAGTGGGAAGAAGTTTCAGACAAGATAGCTCACACTCGATACCAAGATGATGAAGCGATGAGGATAATGAGACTAGGGGATGATATATTTTCGATGTTTGATCAAGTAGGGATCCGAAGATTCATGGAGTTGAAGAGGCCGACGTACTTCCATGTTACAGCGGAAGTAGTTTGCTCATTTGAGATGGAGAAGGACCCGCTTGGGTACCCATATCAGTGTACGTTTAAGCTTGGCGGAGTGAGTAGGAGATGGACATCTGAGGATTTCAATGAGCTGTTTGAGACGCCTTTAGAGATCCTTCGTTTAGAAAATGCTGCATTCAGTGCAAAACGGTTTTGGAGGGAGATCACCAGGGAGATTCGTGATTATAAGACCAGACAGGCTCGTGCTTCCGCAATAAAGAACCCAGTCTTGAGGTACATGGACCGCGTCCTGAGCAACACGTTATTCGCCCGCTTGGAAGGGAGTGTTGTGTCTAGAGGAGAGCTTTACGCCCTGTGGTGTATGCTAAACGGGGTGAAGTTCAATGTTGGAGCTTATTTTATTGCGCAGCTGAATCGATTCAAGACCATTGGATTTCAAAAGGTGAATATAGGAGGGTTATTGACGATCGTGGCTGAGCATTACAACTTGGATCTCACCGGCTTTACACCAGTAGAAGGAGAACCCGATTTGATGCTGAGCACGTGCGTGAAGAGAGGATTTGCCCATTTTAGAAATGGAGATTGGTTTTTCACGAGGGGTCTCAAGCCTTTCGAATTTATGTTCCCCTTCGACGTGAGCAACTTGACAACTATTCGGGAAGCAAGGAATAAGTTAATGAATTCTCTTGGACATACCGCCTTATCTGTGGCAGTGAAGTCGGGTGGTGATTGGAGAGCGGTAGCGCAGATGTGTGCTGAGGGGAGGATGGCTGAGTTACAGCAGATCGTTGATCAAGGAGAGTTCCGTCCACCTCAGCCACAGCAGCCTGGAGAGGAGGATCAGGTAGATGAGCAGCCGGAGATGGAGATTCCGGAAGAAAAGCAGCATGATGCGCCTCAGCATGCTCCGGTACCGCGCAGCGGCGAGTAGTTCCAGGTACTCGGGAGCAGCTTCGCTTGATTCATGAGCAGCTGATCGCGGTGGTAGCTGCACAGCAGGAGACGAACAAGCAGCTCGCGCTCGCTAACGCCAACTACGCCACGCTGAACGAAAGGTACTCTGCCTTGGATGAGCGTATTGGTAGAGTGAGTAGTCGAGTGGATATGATGGATATGCACATTACCAGTCTGTGCCGAGCTGTGGAAAATAGGATGGATGAGGATGACGATGATGATGAGGATGATGATGCTCCTAGGGAGTAGTTTCAGGTTTTCTTTTGGCTTCTCCGAGTCATCTTATCTCCCATTCTTCTTTTTATTTTTACAGATTGGGGTGTGATTCATGTGTGAGTGGCATGTACTTGATATAGTTGATCTTGTATCATTGTTTTGTATATGGGTTATTGATTCTGTGCATTCATGTGTTTACGTGTTTATTTTCATTAGAAAGAGCATGAATAATTTGTTAAGTATATGGAATTCATGAGGAATTGATTTTGATTATGTGCTATGAGGAGTATTAGGAATTGATTACCTATGTGAGGATTTGAGCCTTTATCATGGTTAATCATGATATTTTATTTTTGAGAGAATCATTCGTATGAACGTATTCTAGAACTTGGCTTGGAGTCTTGTGTGAAACTTACAATTGATGAAATATTAGGATATGATCTTAGGCCATTTTTGATTAATTGAGTCAATTAGCCAAATTTTACCTTTTCTAATGATTTTATAAATCTTTGGTAGCCCTGTTTGAGCCTTTTAAAAGCTTTTTCTTTGGCAAGCCAAATATAAGAGCCTTAATTACCTTATTTGAGCTTTGAAAATACCCTATTCATTGGTAGAGAGAGTAAGGTGAATAAGTGTGGAAGAAGAAAAGGAAGATGGAATGAGGTTTAGTAAGAAAAGTGCATGGTTAAATCTTGTTAGGGGTAGTGCCTGAAATTGGTACCCGAATTGCTTATACATGGGGCTTGAAGTTTTTAAGAAGCAGCCGAACGATGTTCGAGAAGGGTAGTGCCTACAACTGGTACCCGAGCGATCAAAAGAAGAATGATGTTGATGCAAGGAAGAGAAGGAAAATTGAAAATTGCAAGTGCAAGAGAAGAATTGGAGGAGAATATGAAGCCGAATGAGAAATCAAGAACCTCCAAGGTAACTCTCTACTAGTGTCTTAAGTCACTATGACCAAATTTTCCTACCCTTTCCAAAGAGCCAACATTACAACCTAGAAACAAGTCCTTTGTGATCCTAGTATTAATCTAATGTAAGTTGATTTTTGAGACCTTTGCCAAGCTTATGGTTACGCGTGAATATGAATTGATATGAGTGTTTATACTAGCCTATAGTGCCTCACGCATGAGCGAAAGAGAGTAAAGACTTATCTTGTCAGCGAGATTACTTAGTACTCCGAATGGTGTGTGATTGGATTGATTTTTTATGAGTGAAATATATGATGCAAGTAATTCTTGTTTGATTCAATGAAGTGGCATGTGTAATATGTGTTGTACTAGATCTTGTTGAATTATACGCGACTCCTGTGGTTTAAATTGGTTGCCTCGGGACGAGCAACATGCAAGTTTGGGGGTTTGATGAGTGTGTAAATTCACAAGTTTGGCGCTATGTTTTGTGCTAGTTTTGGAGAGTTTTGATGTGGAAATAGGTGAAAAACCTATATATTGTGAATTAGCATGAATCAGGTGTTAGTGGAGCTATTTGAGTGTTTTCTTAGCAAAAACGGAGTAAAAGAGCCAAGAATCGAAGAGACGGAGTCGAAGCCATGCGAACCGCCCAAGAATTAGGTGGGTTTGACCTGGTTGGAGGAGGGTTCGACCTCTCCAGTAGGTCGAACCAACATTGCTGAGCTTGCAAAAGAGGATTCGACCACGACTCGAGTGGTTCGACTTGTCCATCAGGTCGAACCATGGTCGAACCAGTTCACAGGAAAGCGGATTCGACCACGACGTTTGAGTTCGACTTGCTAGTTGGTTGAATCGGGAGCGGGAGTTGTCCAGTGATGAGGTTCGACCTGGGGTTCGACCAAGGCCTAAGTGGTTCGACCTGTCCAGAAGGTCGAACCTGTGCAGAATTCTTCCAGTAGTAGGGTTCGACCTGGGGTTCGACCTGTGGCCAGTTGTTCGACCTGTTTGACGTGGTCGAACCTATGCGCGAGAACTTACCTTATCTGGATTTTCGAGGCCGAAACGCGTGAGATCACTTAGAAATCCCATTCCAAGCCCTAGAGACGTGATTACAAGTATAAAAGGAGGCTCATACAGAGAATGAAGAGAGCTTTTGATCATCAATCATAAGAGAGACAAGAGTAGATGTGGTGATCCATCCGGAGGGCTGTGACAGAGGTTCGCTGAAGGTTCAAGTAAGAATGATCAATCTAACCATGATTGTTCATAGATCAATCATGGGCTAGAACCACCTTGGTAGTTCTAGGGTTATGAAAGTTTCATGATGTAATTCGTATTTCGTGTGTAAAACTCCGTACAACACTACTTGTGGTTTGTTTTATATAAGATTGCATATTTAATCCATTCTCATAGTCGTTTTGTGCATCAATGATCGTTGTGTAGAGTCTGAATACATAACATGGTTATTGATTGAGTGCGTTCACTACTGAGCAGGCTTTATTGTTATAATTCTAAGTGAAGGGATTCCGAAGTCTTATTAGAACCGTCTTATATGAATATTCATGAATTGAATTAAATTCGGGTTGATGAATAGAATGAAGAGTATAACTTTATAGTACTTAAAAAGGGAGATCAAATCGGGTTAGATTCTAGACGTAGAAGATAATTGATTATGATAGTACCTAGAAAGGGGGGTGAAGTATATCTCTTGCTCCGAGGTTATTCACACGTGTTACACGCATGTTTACTTGTGTCTATAGAGTAGATATGCATGGTTTAGTGATGCGTCCACAAACCACAGGGCAGAGTCGGACACCATCACATGAAAATACGAATTGCTAGTGAAACTGGATGATCCGACGAACTACCTATTATTCTTATTGATCACAACTCACTTTTCTCTACTCTTACTATTTCTTTTTGCTATTTCGATTAGAAGTTATTATCCATTAAACCTTTACAATTACCAAACATAGTCTAAAATATACTAGAAGATAACAAAATTGATATTTAACCGTCCCTTGGGTTCTATATTGTAACTTGGTCATCTTCGCGACTACAAGTGATATCCTTATACTTGAGGATTAATTTGTGTGTTGAGAAAACCCCTATCAAGTTCTTTGTACCCCGAGTATCCATCCAAGAAATAATAAAACTCATACCCTGCAAGACGATCCAACATTTGATCCAAAAAAGGAAGAGGAAAATGGTCCTTACACGTGTTCTCATTTAATTTCCTGTAATCCACACATGTACGCCATCCCGTAGGAATCCTCGTGGCTATAGCTTCTCCATCCTCAGCTTTCACTACAGTCATGCCCCCCTTTTTAGCAACTACATACAATGGACTCACATGGGGACTATCACTAATATGATATATAATTCCAGCATCCAACCACGTAAGGATTTGCTTCCTTATCACCTCTTGAATTACGGGATTCACCCTACGCTGATTTTGAACACTCGCCTTGGCTTCATCCAACAACCTAATCCGATGCATACAATACGAAGGACTAATACCTTTCAAATCATCAAGTGACCACCCTATTGCAGACTTGTACTTCCTTAAGACATCTAATAACTCCTCAAGTTGATCCTCATTAAGGGAAGAAGATACAATTACCGGATATTGTGCATTATCACCAAGAAAAGCGTACTTCAAGTGTTCCGGCAATAGTTTCAACTCCTCTTTTCTTTCTTCCACTGGAGTGTTTTCGTTATCCAAAGGCAAGTACTTCCTGGTCCATTTGACTTCTTCCACCTTATTTCTTTCCAATGCAAACCTGTCATCACCCAAAGCAAGTAAGTTTTCAAGAAATTCAATACATACCTCGTTAGAAAGTCCGTCAAGCTCCGTAGTGGGATAAGTAAGAGACTCCATCAAACATGTCTCAAGAGGATCCTTTGACAAGATCAGAGACATATCCTCCTTCACAATCTCCTCCACCACGTCAATACTATAACACTGGGACTCCATTGGCATCTTTATTGCTTTGTCCAAGTTGAAAAGTACTTCTTCTTTGTCCATTCGCAACTTCAGTTCTCCCTTCCGAACATCTATCATAGCTCCAGTCGTAGCAAGGAATGGCCTCCCCAAGATTAAAGGAACATTATCCTTGTCATCATCTATTTCTAGTACAAGGAAATCCACGGGAAAGACTAGATTCTCCATCTTTACAAGAACATCTTCAACAATACCTTTCGGAAACGTCATTGATCATCTGCCAATTGGAGAGCAACAATTGTCGGAGTCAGCTCCCCCAAACCAAGCTTCTGAAAGATGGACAACGGCATTAAATTGATGATTGCCCCTAGATCGCACAAAGCTCGCCGTGCTGGCCCCTTCCCGATCTCACATAGAATAGTAAAGCTCCCCGGATCTTTCATCTTTGGTGGCAACTTCTTTTGAATAATTGAGCTACAATTCTCAGATAAGTTTATCGTTTCAACTCCGGTTAAGCTTCGCTTCTTCATCAATATGTCTTTAAGGAATCGAGAATAATATGGCATCTCCATGATTGCCTCTGAAAAAGGGATGTTCAAGCTTAACTTGTTCATTATCTCTGAAAACTTCTTGAACTTCTCTTCCAATCCCTTCTTCACTAGCTTGTAGGGAAACGGTGGAGGTATCTTTGTTTTGGGAATCCCCCATTCATCACGATCAACCTTCTCCGCTTTCTCCTTTTCGGCTCTTAATCGCTTAGCTCTTTCCTATTTTTTCTCAGCTATTATGTCTGTACTTTGCTCATTCCGTACCACTGGAGTTGCATCAACATCAAAAGGAACATCAGGTGCATCAATCAAAACATCTTGGCGAGGTTCGACTAGGGTTCGACCAGTTTGAGAGGTCGAACCAGGATTGTATTGGTCGAACCTCTCTCCTGGAAGACTGATCTCATTCTGCTCTGGAGGTTCGACTTGGGTTCGACCAGCATTGGAGGTCGAACAATTGCCCCCGAGGTCGAACCGCTTCACTGTATAATCTCTATCCTCCGGTTCGACCTGGGTTCGACCTGAAGGGTTGGTCGAACCATTTCGATTGTGGTCGAACCGTTCCTGCATCAAAACAGAGTGCTCTTACCGATGAGGTTCGACCATGGTTCGACCTGTATGCCAGGTCGAACCCTCTGAGTGTTGGTCGAACCGTTCCTGTGACAAAATAGAGTGCTTTTGTTTATGAGGTTCGACCATGGTTCGACCTGTATGCCATGTCGAACCCTCTGAATTTTGGTCAAACCGAGGCTTAGAAAATTCCAACTTTGATTCCAGCCTCATCGGTCCCTCGTACTGCGTTCCCGACCTCAGTGTGATGGCATTACACGACTTCGGATTCTCTATACTCTGAGACGGAAACTTCCCTTTTCCTATAGTTTGAGTCAATGTGTTCACATTCTCTGTAATTGTACCCATCAACAACGTGAGATCTTTCACTTGAGTGGACAAATCTCTGTGGTGATCATCAATCTTTTTCTCAAGTTTTGCCTCAAGGCGGTTCACTCTTTCATCATTCTTTACCATGTACCGGTTCACAGTATCCTCAAAACCAGGCTTCCCTTCTTCCACCTTTTCTCCCGGATCAACACCCATCGGAAGTTTCACTGCATTGTTCGTATTGCTCCATGAAAATTCAGGCCTCCTTGGTTGTTGTTGATAACTACCAGAGGGACCACGATTATTAAAGTTACCTCGATAGTTCCCTTGGTAATTCCGGTTTTCTTGATTTGGGTACCTCGTTCCTTGAATACTTTGACCCATGACATAATTTGCTTCCTCCAATTCTTCTTGGATGGTTCCATTATTCATCATCTCTTGCTGCATGATTGGCACTCGTTGAGATATCTCGCTGATCTACTTCTGTTGAGACTCAAGTAGCTTGTTGATATTGGACAAGCTCGAAACGATCTCATCCTCTCTCTTTGTTTTCACCATTGCTTGTTCAACCTGAGCTACCTTTCCAAGAACACGTACCTCTAACTCTATCAGTAGGCCAATCCCTCGAATTCATCGATATGTCTTCAAACAATCTCTCGGACTCAACGGATGACTTTGTAAGCAATGCTCCATTAGAAGAAGCATCAAGTAGCACTCTTGATTCACAGTCCAATCCATTATAGAATATACTGATATATTGGGCTTTAGATAACCCATGTTGAGGGCACTTCCTGAGCATGTCCTTGAATCTATCCCACGCTTCATGAAATTTCTCACCTCCACTGATAGCAAATTGGTTAATATCTTGCTTCATCTTAAACACCTTCGAAGGTGGCATATACCTTTCCAAGAACCTTAACTTCAATTGCTACCACGTGGTGCACTCAGCTGCGTTAATAGTATCGTACCAATCCCTCGCCTTTTCAGTAAGCGAGAATTTGAACAAAAGGATCTTCCTAGCATCTTCATGTTCTCCTACGTCTTTTTGAGTACTTGCATAGCCTAAGAACTTGTTCAGATGCTGCTGCGGATCCTCGAAAGACCCTCCTGAAAAGGAGTTTCTTTCTATCATGCTAATAAGAGCGGGATGAAGATCGAACGCTGTGTTAGTTCCCCTTGCTCCTAAAAGCTCATAATTTCCAGCCCCATTATTTCTGAAAACCTCTCGGATGGCTAGATTATCCGAATTCGCTGCCATGTTGACTGTTTCTACTTCCAAATTAACTTCAGTTGTAGCCTCAATCCTTTGCGAAATCTGCTCGTCAACCTCGACTCCAAAATTCAGAGCTTCAGTTGGGTTAATTGTCTTTGCCTTGCTCTTTTTCTTCTTCTTCTTTCTTGATGATGCTCCAATCTCAGGATTATACGGTTCAAGATTACCTTTCTTTGATCTTGTGAGCATACACCTAAAACGAATAAGAAAGAAAATAACAAAACAAGGTAAATAGTCCTAATAAACTAGAAATAATACAAAAAAGATATTTTACGCCGTCCCCGGCAGCGGCGCCAAGAACTTGATAGGGGTTTTCTCAACACACAAATTAATCCTCAAGTATAAGGATATCAATTGTAGTCGCGAAGATGACCAAGTTATAATATCGAACCCAAGGGACGGTTAAATATCAATTTTGTTATCTTCTAGTATATTTTAGACTATGTTTGGTAATTGTAAAGGTTTAATGGATAATAACTTCTAATCGAAATAGCAAAAAGAAATAGTAAGAGTAGAGAAAAGTGAGTTGTGATCAATAAGAATAATAGGTAGTTCGTCGGGTCATCCAGTTTCACTAGCAATTCGTATTTTCATGTGATGGTGTCCGACTCTGCCCTGTGGTTTGTGGACGCATCACTAAACCATGCATATCTACTCTATAGACACAAGTAAACATGCGTGTAACACGTGTGAATAACCTCGGAGCAAGAGATATACTTCACCCCCTTTCTAGGTACTATCATAATCAATTATCTTCTACGTCTAGAATCTAACCCGATTTGATCTCCCTTTTTAGGTACTATAAAGTTATACTCTTCATCCTACTCATCAACCCGAATTTAATTCAATTCATGAATATTCATATAAGACGGTTCTAATAAGACTTTGGAATCCCTTCACTTAGAATTATAACAATAAACCCTGCTCAGTAGTGAACGCACTCAATCAATAACCATGTTATGTATTCAGACTCTACACAACGATCATTGATGCACAAAATGACTATGAGTATGGATTAAATATGCAATCTTATATAAAACAAACCACAAGTAGTGTTGTACGGAGTTTTACACACAAAATACGAATTACATCATGAAACTTTCATAACCCTAGAACTACCAAGGTGGTTCTAGCCCATGATTGATCTAGGAACAATCATGGTTAGATTGATCATTCTTACTTGAACCTTCAGCGAACCTCTGTCACAGCCCTCCGGATGGATCACCACCTCTACTCTTGTCTCTCTTATGATTGATGATCAAAAGCTCTCTTCATTCTCTGTATGAGCCTCCTTTTATACTTGTAATCACATCTCTAGGGCTTAGAATGGGCTTTCTAAGTGATCTCACGCGTTTCGGCCTCGAAAATCCGGATAAGGTAAGTTCTCGCGCATAGGTTCGACCACGTCAAACAGGTCGAACAACTGGCCACAGGTCGAACCCCAGGTCGAACCCCGCTACTGGAAGAATTCTGCACAGGTTCGACCTTCTGGACAGGTCGAACCACTTAGGCCTTGGTCGAACCCCAGGTCGAACCTCATAACTGGACAACTCCCGCTCCCGATTCGACCAACTGGCAAGTCGAACTCAAACATCGTGGTCGAATCCTCTTTCATGCGAACTGGTTCGACCATGGTTCGACCTGATGGACAGGTCGAACCACTCGAGTCGTGGTCAAATCCTCTTCTGCAAGCTCAGCAATGTTGGTTCGACCTGCTGGAGAGGTCGAACCCTCCTCCAACCAGGTCGAACCCACCTAATTCTTGGGCGGTTCGCATGGCTTCGACTCCGTCTCTTCGATTCTTGACTCTTTCACTCCGTTTTTGCTAAGAAAACACTCAAATAGCTCCACTAACACCTGATTCATGCTAATTCACAATATATATAGGTTTTCCACCTATTTCCACATCAAAACTCTCCAAAACTAGCACAAAACATAGCGCCAAACTTGTGAATTTACACACTCATCAATCTCCATCATCGTGAGTCTGCATGCCACGTTAGTGTGGATGTATACAAACCCGAATATTTACAAGAGAAGGTTTTACCCATTAATTTCATTGGTCAACCTAACTTTATGATAAAATAATTAATAATCGGTTCCTCTTTAGCCATGTAAATAATAGCAGTGACTCAATTGGGGAGGATACTTATTATTTAGCGATAATTGCAAATAAAGTCTCAATCTTTACTTTAATTGCGAATAAGTTTAAACCTTTGGAAATTTACAAATAAGTACCTCACTTTAATGTCATTTTTCAAAAAGAACCACCGAGCAGCGGTAGGCCTGCCCGGTCAGTGACCTGTTCGTAAGCCTCCCGCTGCTCGGTGGTTCTTTTTGTAAAAAGACTTTAAAGTGAGGTATTTATTTGTAAATTATCAAAGGTTTAGACTTATTTTCAATCAAAGTAAAGGTTAGGACTTTATTTGCAATTAACCCTATATATTATTTACACCTAAGTGTACACCATTATTTGATTCCAAGTCCGTTGCCCAAGCTTGTGTGCCTTACAGTTGGAGAAATACACACGCACTCATATAACTTCATACAATCATCATTCAGAAGTTTGTACAAGTGATCCGTGAATAAACTCATACGTTGGGGAGGAAGACACTATAGCCGACGCGCAAGTTTATTCACATCACTTACAAACTAATAATGAAGGCCACGGGAATTATTAATCAGTCCCCTCTCCCACTTAGTTATTTAACACCGAGGGTTTTTTCATGCTTATAATATTCAAGAGTAAAATTCGCAACCTAGCATGCTTCTATTACAGCAAATAAGGTAATAAATCACGGAGAATCATGCATACATATATAATAATAATCAGATAATTAAATCAATTATGAAAAGTTATATACCAGTGAATTCGATTGTTCGCCACCAAGCACAAATATGGGCAAAGACCTCCATATTATCAAATTTTCGATAATATCTAGATTTTCAAATTTTCAAAAACTTCCAGATTATTAAATTTTCAAAAATTTCCAGATTATCAAAATTTTGAAAACTTCCTGATTATCAAATTTTCGAAATTCCCAGATTATCATATTTTCAAAAATTTCCAGATTATCAAAAATTTGACAACTTCTAAATTATCAAATTTTCGAAATTACCAAATTATCAAATTTATGGCAATTTCCAGATTATCAAATTTTTAAAGACTTCCACATTATCAAATTTTGAAAAATTTCCAGATTATCGAATTTTCGAAAATCTCCAAATTATATAAATTTTGAAACTTCCAAATTATCAAAATTTTGAAATTATCCAGATTATCAAAATTTTAAAATTTTTAAATTTTCAAATTTTGGAAAATATCCATATTACAAATTTTTGAAATTTCCAAATTATCAAATTTTCAGATTATCAATTTTTCGAAAACTTCTAGATTATCAAAATTTCAAAAATATACAGATTATCAAATTTTCAAAAACTTCCAGATTATCAAAATTTCAAAAACAATCGATATCGACCGTCGATATGGTCCAGATTATAGAAATCATCGATATCGACTAGATTATCAAAATCATCGATATCGACCAGATTATTGAAATTATCGATATCGAAATACAATCATATATAACAATAATAGAAAATTAAACCAATTATGGCAGTTATATATCACGAGTTAAATCCCACTTAAATTAGGAAGTCTTGTCCGACACTCCAGTTGTTGAATCGATGCCTTATGCAACAAGCAGGATTACTAGCGCCCTAAGTCGTTCATCATCAAGGGTTGTCTTGACCAGAAACACACCGGAACACATCACTGTTGAGTCCACGATCGCCGTCAAACGTTTAGGGTATCATGGGTATCCACGTTTGGCACATAAACCCTAGCCTAACGTGTCACGTCTTCCATGAAACCGAAGCTCTGATACCAATTATTTGCATTCTATCGTTTGGTTAACGTGAACCGTTAGGGTTCCATATGATTCTATATCAGCGGAAGCAAGAACATAAAATCATGTTTCCTTTCACCAGGGTATATTGAAGAAGATGAATTCTCGCCGGTAGCATGTGCAGCCTCATGATTTTAGGCATAACTTCCTCATCCAATCTCCGATTTCAGTGATCTTTGCGCCAAAACGTTCCTCTCTTCCGTGAATTTCAAATGGTGTATCACACTTCCAGTTTTGAGTTCAACACAAATTTCAAAAAAATGTGGAAGTTCACGATCAGGTTGCTGAAAACAACCTCTTGATCTTCTGCTGTATTCCCAAGTCCAATCTTGACGACGTGTGGGCAACGATCCTCAAGATCTTTTCTATCCCTACACATGGTTAAGCGTGTCTAATCAGGGTTTTCGAACAGTTGAGATGACTTATACATGGGCTACAACAGGGACCAGGAGGAGAAATTAGAGTTGGGCCTCCATCAAGCTTAATTATCCAAGTTTAGCCCAAAAATTATACTTAAGTCCAATAATAATAATAATATATTCCACTAAAATATTATTACTGAACTGCCGCTCTAATCCCATAATTACGTTATGGGCTCCTTCTTATTATGAGTCCGATAGTCTCCCCATTTTTAAGATATACAATGTCCATTAATTAATTAAGTTACTCACAACTCCATTAATTAATATCTCATCCGAGAGTAGTGCCAATCAAACTTGTTATCATATCGGAATAAATCCACCTGCAGGGTTTACATGATAATCCTTATGACCTCCTCAAGGGGACTTCATCAACCTATTTAATAGGACATGGATTCCTTCTACAATCAACAATGCACAATAGAGACATCACTATTTTCCCACTCACCGAGTTTGTTGATTTAATTACATGAAAATCTAACCCATTGATGAATCAAAGAACTACATACTATTTTACGTGTCGAGGTTATTGTATAGGGATTAAGAACATGAACATCCATAATGATTTAGATCAAGTTCTTCTATATAGACAGTATAAGTCGAACGATCTTAAGCGGTCCTGCTCAATACACAGTGCACTAATGTGATTCTATATTCAAGATAAACTAATACCAAATCACACTACAACACCCTGGTAAAGAGTCCCCGTCTATCTCGGTTGTGGTCATCTGTTTAGACTTTATAAGAAAACCGATAATATGATATTCCGCGTGTAGTCGCACAACATATTATCTATAGTATAAAGTAAGTGGACTATTGCAACGGACATATAAATAAATTATAAGATGCAATCATTAAATCATATGATTCTCATTTCAAATAAAATGTTATAAAATTGTTAATAAAAAAAAGCTAGACTTTAGCATACAATCCAACAGGATGGATGGAGAAAAGGATGTGGATGATGATTTGGGGGTGATCCCCCTTGTGGGTTGGTGTAGGATGGATGTGTTGCCTTCTCCTCACATGAATAATGATGTAAAGTATATATAGGTGTAAGAAGGAAATTAAATAAGGAAATAAAAGATATGGGTGATTCATAGAAGATTATGTGATAAGGAGATCAATTGTGTTACAAGAAATAGGTAATTTTTGAAAATTCTCACTGGCAGCTGCGCGATTTCACGATTATGAGCATAACTTCCTCTTCAAAACTCCGATTTTAGTTATTCTTGCACTTACGCGATCCTCTCTTCCTTGGCTTTCTATCCAAAAAAAGAAATCACCAAAACTTTAACATTTGAAGATGTAACAAGTCATGTTAAATGGAACAGTCGTGTTGAGTAGGAACAGCTTGTGCGACGTCACAATTTTGATAATAACATTCTCGTTTGGACTTCGATTGGGGTGTTCTTTACGCTAAAACGATCCTCTCTTCTGTGGCTTCCCAAAAAAGTATGACACTTCCAATTAATAGCTCCACACAAACACAGAAAAATTACACAAGTTGGACGTGCGTTTTTTAGCATTCATACATAAGTTGTACCTTTTCTCCAACTTTGCACCTTTGATCCTTTTTCCACCTAAAACACAATAAAACACCTCAAACGCATATTTTTTCAAATATATTCAATATAAGACATTTGTACTAATATATAACATAAATTTCTATTAAAAAGGTATTAAATTGAACACTAAAAACGCTTATTTTTACTCTTATCAGCTGAGAAGTGTGGAACTTATCAATGATGTAGCCTTATGTGGATCATTGTAGGACGTACATTCTGAGAAAAGAACTCTGTGGGTTAAGTGGATCAGCTCAGTCTATCTTACTCAAGAGTCGTGTTGGGACATAGAGGCGAGATCGAGTGCCTTTATTGTGTGGAAGGAGATACTGCAGGCAAGGGACAAAGATCGTGAACGACTAGAGTGGGACTTAGTTGACATCCTTTCTCACTGTACTGTGATGGGATGATTGTTGACGGCAGACTCTACTCCAGAGTTGCTGATGTCGGCCAAGTGAGGTATATTTATAAAAAGTTGTGGTGTTCATAGATTCCGAGTAAACATGCTTTTCGTATGTGGCTGACCGTGAGGAATCGACTGAGCACTATGGATAGATGGAGAAGGGTAGATGGATCGTAAGACTTTATTTTATGTGTGGGCAGAATGGAAGCGAGAGATCATCTCTTCTTTCGATGTCCGTTTGCAAAAGCGGTATGGGATCGTGTGAGAAATGATAAGGGTGGAATAGGATGGTGACTGATGAGCATTTTCTTTGCACACAAAATTAATTCTAAAGTATTAAGGATATCAACTACAGCTTAAGTAAACGACCAAGTTAAATTTGGAACTCAAAGGACGGTGTATTATCAACTTAATTAATAACTAAATTAATTAAGACGAATGGCAATAAGATTTATGAAAATGATTAACTAATTAACTAAATTACTAAAAATTAAATAATAATAAAATAAACACTAGAAAAAATACGAATGTGACTCAAGAATGGAGAATAGGTAGCTCTAGGGTAATCCAGTTTCACTCATTAATTTCTCTTTCGTGTATCAATGTCCGACTCTGTCTTGTGGAATATGGACACATCACTAAGCCATGTAAATCTACTCTATAGACACATATAAATATGCGTATAACACATATGAATAACCTTGGAGCAAGAGGTATAATTTCACCACCCTTTCTAGGTACAATCAATATCAATTATTTTTCCATAGGATTGGTACTCTAACCCGATATGAACTCTCTTTGTAGTTACTGTAAAATTAACCTCTTTATCCTGCTTATTAACCCGAATTCATTTCAATTAATAAATATTGATATATGACAGTTCTAATGAAGCTTCGGAGTCCCTTTACTCAAAATCATAACATGGAATCCTGTTCAGCAGTGAATGCGCCCAATCAAGAACCAAGATATATATTCAAACTCTTTATAACAGTTGAATATGCACAAAATGACCGTGAATATGAATTAAAAATACATAGTCATATATAAAATAAATCACAAGTGGTGTTGTACGGAGTATACATACGAAAGTTCAATTAATTCATAAAAACTTTCAAAATCCTAAAACTACCAAAAAGGTTCTAGCCCATAATGTTGTGAAGAACAATCATGGGGTTGGATAGATCTTGCTCATATGTCTATAAAATACATGATAAATTAAGAAATGATAAAAAAACCCTAGATTCGGGCGTCGTCTCGTCCTTCTCCGTCTCGAATCCTCCTCTTGGTTCTCCTCTTGATTCAGCAGACGAATCTTCAAAGTGATGGATTGATGGAGGAAGGGATGGATGTGATGGTATAGGGGGCAATTCCCCTTGTAGGGTGTAGGGTGATTGTCGCCTTCTCACATGAATAATAATGTAAAATATATATAGGTATGAGAAGGGAATGAAAAAAGGAAATAAAAGATATGGGTGAATCATGGAGGATTATGTGATAAGGAAATTAATTATGCTCCAAGAAATAGGAATTATGGGCTAATTTTGGAAGTTCTCAAAAATTCTCGCCGGCAGCTGCTCGACCTAAAAATTTTGAGCATAACATCCTCGTCCGAACTCCGATTTGAGTAATTCTTGCACCAAAACGAACCTATCTTCCGTGGCTTTCCAACCATGTATCAAACTATTAGTTATGAGCTCCACATGAACACAGAAAAATTATGAAAGTTGAACATGCATTTTCTAGCATTCCTCTACTTGCACTTTTGATCATTTTTCACCTAAAACACAATAAAACACCTCAAATGCACCTTTTTCTCAAATATATTGAAAATTAGACACTTGTGCTAATATATGACAATAATTCTCATAAAAAAAGGTATTAAATTGGGCACTAAAACATGCTTATTTTCACTCTCATCATGACAACGGTGATGGCGGGTATCAAGTGGATTCACAAGTATCGTTGGGTTCATGTACTAGAGAAGGCGCGACGTGCGTTGGCGCTATATGGATGCGTGTTCTTCATCTTGAGGGCACGCTATGATGCGTTGATTGAAGGTGTTCGTCTAACTGTTGATAGAGTCGTTTACTCTATCTTATTGCATGTAGCTAGATTTCTTCATTTCTCAGCTAGACGTAGTTTGATTTTGTTTGTTCATTTTGAGTGCGTTGTAAAATGGACTTGGGCCATGGTTCTTTTTGGAATATCTAAATAAATTAACATTTATTAAAAAAAATTATTTTAAGTTGCTAAAATAAATTTGTTTATTATTTTTTCTAATAAATAATTATTTTAGCGACAAAATATTAATTTTAATAGCAAACTTTAGCGATGATCATCAATTTAGTCACAAATATTAACATTAGCGACTAAATATTTAAAGTTAGCCTCAAATATTAGACATGAAATTTATTTTATATGGCTAAAATAAATTCGTTTATTATTTTTTCTAATAAATAATTATTTTAGCGACAAAATATTAATTTTTATAGCAAACTTTAGCGATGATCATCTGTTTAGTCGCAAAAGTTAATATTAATAACCAAATATTTAAAGTTCATCGCAAATATTAGCCATTAAAGTTATTTTATGTCGCTACAATGAATAAATGTTTAAATATATTAATAATTATTAATTTTGCAACAGAAAAATGGACTTCGTAGCTAAAAGAATGGATTTTGTGATGAAATGTGAATTCGTAGATAATTTTTCGTCTCTATATCTCCTTTTTCTTGTGGTGCCGTTTCAGGATCCGATCACATGAAATTATGCATATTGTTTGACATCATATCCATTGGATTTCATGGAATTAAAAAACTAGGTAGAGCATACAGGCAAACAAAATCCCAAGGAAAAAAAAAATCATTCAAAGAAAAAAAGGAGTAAACATGGGGGATTCTCATCAAATTCTCCTTATTTTGTAGCGACCTAATTCACGAAAATAAGGCAGAGCTTGATCACAAAGGAGGTAGCCAAGTGATCGCAACTGGACTTCTCACTCTATGCACCCCATTTCTCCATATTATGGATCCAAACTGAGGAGTGGTTTGTCGCGTTATAGTGACAAATGTGATCTTGTAAGTTATCTTGTTCTGTTTTCCTGTGAAGTCCAGTCTGTGGGGCTCAACCTTCACAACTGCACCTTTAAACGGCGATATAACAGCTCGGTAACTCGAGACGGGAGGTCCGACGTTTGTGACGGTTCTGTGGAGAGTCAAGACAGTGGTGTTCGCATTCTCTGGAAACACTGCTGAGATTGCTGGGTAGTTCAAGTCCCCTGCATATGCAAGAGGACGCGTGCATGTTCTGTTGTAGAATTTGGAGAAAACTAGGAGCTCAGAGGAGGTGAGGCCTTGAGCACAGAGGAAGTTGAAGTAATCCTGTGGTGCAATGTCGTAAATTAGACCAGGATCAAGGGCTTTCAAGGGGTTTATGTGTCCAGCTCCATGGTCGTAAGGAGTGGAAGGCGTAGCTGTGGAGGCGTCTCTCAGAGGATTACGAGTGTTGTCGTGGATGTAAGCTGTTGTCATCAACGCCGACTTGATCGCCGCTGGGCTCCAATCAGGATGTCTGGACTTTATCAAGGCAGCGATGCCGCTCACATGAGGACAGGACATGGATGTGCCGGACAGGATATTGAACTTTGTTCTCCGGTGGTCCCACGGCAAGCTCGACGGCCCCAATTCGCCAGTCCATGCAGCCAGAATGTTTACTCCGGGGGCTACCATGTCTGGCTTAAGTATCTCCAGAGATAGGATATTAGGTCCTCTGGATGAAAAGGCCGCCACCACCGGCGATGGCCGGACTTTCAACTTGGTACCCAGAAACGCTAGTGTAGCGGTTGGGTTTCGGGATGATGCTGTGTAATGCTTTATGAGTTTTCCGATGGTTTCGCCGACTGCAACCGTGGGAAGGAGATGACAATCCGCCACCAGCTCTTCCCCATTCGCGGCGGTGTTGGACAGAATCATGCCAACCCCACCTGCGTCTTTCACCACCTGACCTTTCTGGACTCTGGGGCTAATCCCACGGTCGCATATTACGATCTTCCCAGCGACTGAACGGCGATCCAGAGTTCCTTCCAAGCACATTGAGCTTGGTGTGAGATTGGTCGAGTTACTTCCATGGTAGACCAATGGATACTGCTTGTTTAAAGAAAGGTTCGTCCGGCCTCTGTACAGTGATTCTCCGGTTAGATACTTACCGGTTCCGAGCTTAATTGTCGCCGGAAAATCCCTGTCCATAGTACTTGCTCCGACAGTAGTGACCCATGGTGAAACATTGGTAAGACTAATTGGATCCGGGCCGCCATTTCCAGCTGAGCACGAAATGAAAACCCCTTTCTCAATTGCCCCAAAAGTACCTATGGATAAACTATCTCGAAAATAAGATGAAACCCCACCTCCCAAGGAGATGGAAAGAACATTAACTCCATCAGCCACAGCTTGATCAACGGCGGAGAGTATATCAGAGCTAAAGCATCCCCCTTTCCAACAAACCTTGTAAGCTGCAATTCTTGCTCCAGGAGCCATTCCACGGGCCGTACCATAAGCGTAACCCAAGAGATTCGCACCGTGAACCGGAGATCCGGCAACAGTGGCTGCAGTGTGAGTGCCATGGCCATCTTCATCTCGTGGTGATTTATACTCTTCTCGTTCATTAATCTTACCCGAAGCAGCTTCATACCCTCTGTAGAACACTCTAGCTCCCACAATCTTTCTGTTGCAGTGTTGCCTTGAAAAGCCACGGCCCGTTTCACACTTGCCCTTCCAGTGGGCCGGGCTTGGCCTCATGCCAGTGTCGTTGAAGCTCGGGCTCTCGGGCCATATTCCCGTGTCCAGAACGCCGACAACAACATCGTAATCAGATGGTTTGTCGTATAAATTGCTGGTGCTGTCTTCCTGTTCCAGCCCGAGGAAAACAGGGCTTCTGGTGGTGTGAAGGTGGTATACAGAATCAGGGAACAGAGCCATTACCCCATTTTGTTGATGCAATCTCTCCACTTCTTCTTCACTTAGTTGAGCAGCTATCCCATGAAACGCAGTCAGGTAATGGTACACTATTCTGTCACCACCATCATCGTTATCTGTATCTTTTTTCAGGGTACTTGAAGTTACTGATTTTATCAGTGAGGAATACCATTGCTTATGGTCACTAAATTCTTCGGGCTTAGCCCACTTATCCATATATATAATGTATGTCTTCTTCGTGGTTGGGTTGTTTGTGGTACATTTTACAAGGGTGGTAGCTATGCTACTTGACAAGAGAAGAATAAGCCACCATTTTAGTGACAACGCTGCCATTGTTGGCAAGAAAGTGCAGCACAAAGTTGAGTAGAACTGCTGAAGATTTGAACTGAAATTGTGGATAAATGGAGTGGTTGAAATTGGATCTGAGACTAGAAAATATCTGAGGGCAATATATTCATTAGCTATTTAATTTTGAGAGTGTGTAGTTGGAGGTAATAAAGATGGGTAGTTGTTTCATCAATGCAAGATTGATTTGAATTGGGTAGAATTTTAAGAAGTGAAACTGTCGTTTTATGATTTCTATCCGCCAATAACTAAAGTAAACTCTACTTTATTGCTGATTTGGTATTGGGTAGAGACCTATCTTGCATTTTAATGTTATACTCCTCCTGCCGCTTTTAAGGTATCCATTTTATTATTTTGGCGTCCGATTTAAAGGTGTCCATTTCTCCTATTTAGTAAAAAAGTACACAATATGGCCCACAACTTCCCTCTAATACAACTACTCACTTTATATATAATAATAATACTCTTTAATCCACGTGCAAAAAGCAAACGGACACCTTAAAACCATACGGAGGGATATGAAACCTTCGTCCTATCATTTAATAATTACTCTACATTATTTATACATTTTCTATCATAAAAATTGACATACTTTCCTTTTTTACTTGTCTCATAAAAGTTGACACATTTCATTTTTAATACATTACACAAAAACAATTAATTTTTTTCTTGGGGCTCACATACCACATCTAATATAACTACCCACTACATATTAATATTATTTCTCTCATTTCACTTTACATTAAATTGCTATACTCCTTAATCTTCATGCGAAAAAATAATGTGCTAACTTCTCCGGGACAGATGAATTAATGAATAATCAGTATATATTAATTATTGAGATTTTTCTTATAGCTAGACAATTTATATCATCAATGTAAAAAATTTTTAAAATTACTCTCTTCGTCCCACCCTAAGAGGGGCTTTTGCTTTTTGTACATGGATTAAGGAGTATTATTATTTAATGTGTAGTGGATAACTGTATTAATGAGAATGTGGGCCCCATATTTAAATTGTGCTAGTGGGTGTGTGTGGGTCCCATGTATGCAAAAAAGAAATGGGATTCTTTTGGTGGGACACTCAAAATAGAAAAAAAGACCCTCTTTGAGGGGGACAGAGGAAGTATATCTTTTGTCTTTTTATAATGTTACGTACTCCCTCCGTTCCATCCAAGAGTCTCTTTTTTCTATTTTGACTGTCTCATCCAAGGAGTCCACTTTCCTTTTTTACACACATGAGATTCACACACACATCCACTAATACAATTAAAATATGGGCCACACTCTCACTAATACAATTCTTGACTACGCATTAAATAATAATACTTCTTAATTCGCGTGCAAAAAATAAAATAACCATTTACATGGGACGGCGTGAGTATAGTTTAATAATGTGTAAATTATTATATGCACATATATTCTAACTTTTTGAAGGAATATCGACTTTTCTTTTTCTCCTAATGTTATTTTATAATATAATACAAAACTTATCTATTAACATATATTCCCTCACGTATTTATTCACACTTTACATTTTGAGGCGTCTCACGTATTTTTGCATGTTCAGTTTAATCATAAAAATACACTATACATCTTCTCATTTTTTTACACTTTATTCATTATTCCAAATAGTTATTATTTTTTCAAATATATATAGATGTTATAAAAAAAAGTTATATAATATTTAAGTAAAATAATCATTAAAATATTAATTAATTAATTTTTATTATTTATTTAAGATTATTATTAACTATTCCTTACTAAAATTCAAATAATCCAAATATCAATCTATAAAGAGTTAATTGCAAAAAAAAAAAAAAACCCACAAACTTTTCATCTATTGCAAATTAATCCTGACTTTTGAGAAATTGCAAAAAAAAAACCACCACCTTTGAGTATTGTTGCAAAATAAACACAAAAAAACCTAATTTTAGTCACAAATTAGGTTTATTTTGCAACAATACTTAAAGGTGGTTTTTTTTTTTTTTGCAATTTCTCAAAAGTTATGATTAATTTGCAATAGGAGTAAAGTTTGTGGTTTTTTTTCAATTAACCCATCTATAAATAATATTTAAGCATATATGAATTTTTTATTATTGATAATTCAATTGATTTATTTTATTTTTCTTTTTATGATGAATATTAAGTATTTTTTAATTAATTAATTATATAATAATAATTCTACTTTAAAATATATTGTTATTTTTTAAAAAACTAACATAAATTATATGTAATATTCTATTTATATATACTGTATTTTTAAGTATTTATAATTTTGTAATGAATTTATTATCTTTATTTTTTAACTTAATTTTTTTAGTTTTAAATTATATAAACATTAAAGATAATAAGTTCTATAATTCATATGTCATGACTGGAATAATTAAGATATATATTACAAACTCATTTCTAATATTATTATTTGCTAAAATCAAATCAAATCAAATTACAAAGAGTACAATATCTTATTTATTTTGAATATCATGACTTAAATTGATTCATGCTATTCGACTTGAAATGGTTCTTTCCTTGGAAAATACTTGAATCTTACTCTTGAAAATACTTGAATTGCTCTTGAAAAATACTTGAATCACTCAGAAGAAGATTTAAATCGATTCCTCTTGTTCCACTTGAAAAATACTTAAATCGATTCCTTACTTGAAGAATACTTGAATCGATCTTCTTGTTCTACTTAAAAATTCTTCTCGTCCCACTTGAAAAATGTATTCTCTACTTTAATCATTTCATATACTTGAATCGATGTTCTTGTTCTTTTTTAATTGAAAAATATTATTCTCTATTTGTTTTTCTTGAAAAATACAAAATCGATTTTCTTGAAAAATACTATTCTCTACTTGAATCACTCTATCTAAATAAAATTTATACTGACTTGAATCGATTCTCTAGAGGAACTTGAAGAATGCTCTTATTCTTCTTATAGAATCGAATATGTGTTTATAATGAATGAAAAAAATAATTATTTATAAGTGGGGTAAGAGAGAATATTGTGGAATATTCTCTTTTTTTTCCCCTCTATATATGATTTGATTTGATACTAGTTAATCTATTTATTTATATTGAGAGATTTAATAAGTGTTTGCAATTAATATACTAAAATAAATAAAAATCATAATAAGTTATGTGTAGAGAATAAAGATATTCATACATTATTTAAAAAGGAAAATATAAAATAAGAAAATTAATTGAAAGTAAATAAAGAAAATATAAAAAAATATATTTAAAAATAAAAAAATGAGAAAATTACAAGTCACTATGGAGAACTCTATGGACAACACGTATAGATTAGATGCATTAGATCAGATAGGATGTGAGTGAAAGTTTTGTATTTTAGTTGATAATTTTCTTTTAGAGTATACTTCCTTCGTCCCGGAACAAAATTCATATTTATTGTTCCACTTTATTTAAAAAAAATATATATTAACTTTTAAGATATTTTAGTATATTTAGGTAATAAATAAAGCAAACACTTGTGTAATTCACGTTTACATGTGAATCATATTTTATAATATTATTTTTTAATATATAAAAAATTACTCGAGACATATTATTACTCCTCTAAAGAAAAGAATTACTCTTCAAATTATTTTAAACCCTAATTTATCGATTACTCTTTAGAGGGATAAAATATTATTGTTTAAAATAAAAATATTATTCTTCAAAGAGTAATTTTTATATACTAAAGAATAATTTTTTTTTGCAAAAAACACGATTCACACTAGACTCACTCAATAAATAAAATGTAAAATAATGTTACGAGTGTGAAAAATAGGTGTCAAATTTGAAATTAAATTAACTTTTAAGTTTATTGGATAATATTTTGTTTCCTTCTTTTTTCCTGGGTGAAAAATATTATGGAACTAACTCTTGAGGAAAGTGTAAAATTTTTATGAGATCAAGGGCACTGGATCACTAATTCCAACATTGTTTTTCATCTTATTTTCCACCTTCTAAATGATTGACACGTGTCATGATTCTTCCCAAAATTAACGCTACATGCCCCAAGGATTTAATAGTCATTTGTAGGGTAATTTTTTTTTATATTATGGAATGTCACACCTAATTTTCGTAATCTTATACAATATTAACCTTCAATGGGGTGTGAACAAAAAAATTAGAATATTATAATTCTTTAATCAACTATAACTATTACAAATTTGTTGAAGTATCTAAGCTTAACACTAATAGTATCTTTTTTTTAAATTAAAATTATTTGGCCACGCCATACTATCAACCATCCATCCCGAGATCCTGCTTACAATATTAGATAAGAATGAGTGTGTGAAACACACTCAGTGAGAAATTTTCTGATTGCATAAATTAAATTATTAATAATGTAAATAATATAACTGTGGAACATGAAGTGGTGTTGGCAGAGCCAACGGACCACAATAAACTGTCACCAAAATTGAGGTGACGAATCCAACCTCCCGTCAACATAACTGTGAACATGATTGGGCTGGCAGAGCTAAACTCCCCATGAATATAATTTTATTGGTGGAGCCAACTAACTGTGAACATGATTGGGGCGGTGAAGCCAACCTCCCGTCAATATGATTATGAACATGATTGAGATGGCGGGGCCAACCTATCGTCAACATGATTGGGTGAAGGCCGAAGCCTACCACATATTAAGTACACAATGAAATTTAATAAGGACAGTCATAACATTGAATGTTAAACTCGGTGAAATGTTAAAGTTACCCCACCTTATCTTGGTTGTACTGACTTGTTCGTAGAATGATTCTTTCTTTCTTATCTTTCTCACGACCCTCTTTCACTTTAAACTAATGTGTTGTGTGTGATGTTTTAAATGATGAGGGGGTTATATGCTATACATTGTGGGCACTAATCACTTTAAACTAATGTGTTGTGTGTGATGTTTTAAATGATGATGTTTTAAAGTTACCCTATTAACTAGATTGTTGTGTGATAGCAACGTGGTTTCATTCTTCACCCTATATATAATTTGTATATATTTATTCATGCCAGGCGGATGGGAGGAGAACACGTGTTGGCCAATATTCTCTACGTGATTACCTTATAAAACATGCAACTCTACTTATTTAATAATAATATACATATGATCATGTAATACTAATTAATAAACTATTATAAAAAATAATTAGCATATACTAATCACGATTAAATCATATGTATACATTTAAATTGATTTTTTTAAATATAATTTATTGAAAACATAAATAAAAAAAAGATAATACTGGATGTTACATTCTACCCTCTTAAAAACAATTTCGTCCTCGAAATTCGACTTATTTAACTACGAAGGTTTAGGTAATTCACTAGTATCTTGTTTTCTTGCTCCTACCTGGATGTTTCTATTCTGTGCTTGTCATTGATCCATGGTTGTCGGTGGCTTATTGTTGTTTTAATGTAAATACAAGAGCAGTGCCTCCTTTCTCCTCTCCCTTGCTTTTACATAATGGGCAGTTGGTGGCATCGTGGCCAGGTTCTTTGCAATAGTAACATTTGATCCATAAAGACATTGACTAGAATGGTTTTTTTCCACATCTAGGACATGCCAATTTAGTCGTTGGATGATTCTGATTCAATTCGTCTTCTCTCAAAATGTGTTTCTTGTAGTAGCTATCTGTTAGGGTTTTTCTACGCACTATAATTTAATCCTCAAGTATAAGGATGTCAATTGTAGCAGCAAGTACCCAAGTTAAATTATCGATCCCGCTAAGACAGCTAATTATTTATTTATTCTATAAATTACTAATTAATCAGAATTGAGTAACCAATTTTCAATGTTTTGCTGTGAATTAATCTAAATAACGAAATATTAAATAACTGAATTAATTAAAAGCAAGGAAAAATAAAAGCAAGTTTCTAATCAAGAGATAACAAACTGTTCTAAGGTATCAGGTATTGACCAATTAATTTGGGTTATTAAACTTACGATTGCTCATTCATGCAGTTTCACTGAAAATACACCACATGTCCCTGTTATCCCACCGAATATGATTCGATTCAAAGCTAACAGTCTAATCTGGTTTAAATCCTAAGGTGCGCAAATATTACCAAGCCTTATTCCTATATACTAATCAAAGCAAGCAACAATACCTCTGGATGGTAAGCCCGACTAACAAGATATTTTCTGGAATTACTACAAGGTTCTATTCACTTCCTACTTGATTGTCTAATTGCATTGTTCCACTAAACTAATCAAGTATTTGATTAACCAGTTCATGAAATTAAAGTGCTTATAGCGGAGCTACTCTAATCCCTAATAGATAGACAATACCAATCATGAACGCACACAAGCTAACACAATAATCCAAGCATTATAGCGGATGTCATGAATATATTATGAAGACGTTACGAAGCAGAAAAGCATGTCTTAATAAAATAAGTAAAATCAAAAGATCAACTGCATAAAATCCCAATCTTTGGTCTAAATCCCCAAATCAATTAAATTAATCCATCAAACCTTAGAACTGTATATAAAATTAGCCCATGAGGTCACAAGCAACACTCATGGCTAAGCAATTCATACCAAAAATCAAAGTAAAAGAAAGGAATAGATAGGAATGGTGAAACCCTAGTGTAGGAGCAATCTCACGTTCCTTCTCCGTCTCTTCAATTGCTTGATTTTCCCTTAATTTGCACTTGAAACCCTTGTGGAATTGGATGGAGGATGAAATCAGATTGTAATCTGATATGGGTGTGATAGGAGTGTGGATTGATGATGGTTTATGGCTGGGCTCTCTCCAATTGACATCTCGATCTCCCTAATTGTTTCTAAGATGGATGCAGGGCTGTTTTCGTGATGAAAACTGCTTCAGAATCGCGATTTGAGGGTATATATACACTGCTGCATCGAACAGGCCCCGTCTGGGTCCTAAACTGGGCCGCTCGGCACCTTGCTCGAGCCGAGCTCATGGCCGAGCGGCCCCCAAACCTGCCGAGCAGCATATGGGTGAAACGAAAACGTCGTGTAGGCTCTGAGGGGCACCCCACTAGGTTGAAAATTCGCAAAATGAGGGTTCCGCTCGAGCCGAGCGACCTCTCGAGCTGCAGAGACTGCGCTGCGTGATTTCACCGTTTTGAGCATAACTTCTTCATACGGACTCAAATTTGAATGATTTTTACGCTCACACGTTCATCTTTTCCTTGGCTTTCTATCCATATAAATAACTCTCAGAAACTCCAACATTTGAATATGTAAAAAGTCATGCAAAGTGGCTGCTCGGTACAGCATGTGCAACGTTAGCACTTTGATCATAACTTTCTCGTTTGGAATCCAATTGGGGTGTTCTTTACGTCAAAACGACTCTCTCTTCTGTGGCTTTCCAACCATATATCATATGATCAATTTGGACTTCTATAAGAATACATAAATTTGTGCAACATGGACTGTATTTTTCAGCATTCCTTCTCACTTTCACTCCTCATTCCAACTTTGAACTTTTGATCATGTTTTACCCTTCAAAACTCAACAAAACTCCTTAGTAGCATTTTAATTATGCAAGATATGAAAACCATGTCATTCTATACAAAATCATGACCACATTCTATCAAAAACGGTGTAATGTGAGACCTAAAATACGTGAAATTTCACTCTCAACAAACCCCCAAACTTACATGTTGCTCGTCCCGAGGCAACGACATATAAAACCAATAGAGTAATTGAGAGGAAATTTCACAACTTCACATCCAAAAAAATATAACAATTCAAAAATCATACTTCAAATACTAAGACAACCATCCATCTAAGAATATACAATTCAAATCAACTACTTCACTTTTTCGGAATGCTCATCCACCATTTTCACGGGCAGTATTTACGCTCATCGCTCAAGTGTGAGATATACACTTCAGGGTAAGGTGTTTACACTCAAAGTCAATTCAAATACACGTGTAACCATAAGCTTGACAATCATCTCAACTCTCGACTAAAGGGATAATTTCAACAATAGGATCACAAAGGTCTTGCATTAGGTTGTAATGTTGGCTCTTTGGTAAAGGTGGGAGTATATTGATATCGTGACTCAATCACTAGTAGAGAATCAAAGAAGACTTACAGCTTTTCAACAGAGAGCTTCAATTTCTTCTCCCTTCTTCAATGCTCTTCAATTCTCTCGCAACTGGATTTCCTCCTTCACTTTCAAGCACAACTTCCTTACTTGAATTTTTTCATTTTCTTCTTTTCTTTCCCTTTTTTTTCCAAATAAGGGTACCAGTTTTAGGCACTACCCTTTTCATGGGGTACCAGTTTCGGGCACTACCCCTTTATGCAACAATTTAACCACTCTTTTCAACAATTTTCATCACTTCCAACTTATTCTCCTTTTATGTTTCTTCTCAAGACACCAAATTGACTCCTTCAACTCTCTACTAGGTAGGGATTTTTAAAGGCTAACAAAGGGAGCAATTGGCTTATCACGTAGGCTTCCAACAAATATGGTTTTTCAGGCTCAAAAGGGTTAACTACGGATAATTTCAATAGGTAGGATAATAATTTAACTAGTGACTAATAAATAACAAAGATGGTCTAAGATCATTTCCTATCATTTAATTAACACGTAGCTTCAAGCAAGATAAAAAGCCAAGTTCTAGAATACGTGTGTATGAACGACACTCACAAGAATAAACTGAATCATGAAATTTCTCATGATTTTAAAAGGCTCAAAATCTCACATGGCTATACGAATGAACAAGCAAACCTAATAAAGCTACATAGCTAATCTTCCTTGCACATAATCAAATTTCAAGCATCTCAATATCAAAGCACAATCTCAAATTGCTTCTCAACAATCACACATATAATCAAGTGCCAAGAAAAATCAGAAAATCATCCTAGAGAACCATAAATCGACTACACCGACACTAGGATTAACACAAAACAAAACAATAAACACAAACAAAAACAACACGAAACCTAAAAAATCGCAAAAAATCGAACCCTCAACATCATCAAATAAATTGAAAATATTAAAAATCCACAAAAAATCGACCCTCCAAGCAACAACACAATGCAAAAATTTTACTTGGTACTACAAGACAAGGTATGTATGTAACCTCCCCCCCAAACTTAGATCAAACAAAGTGAGAAACTAAGTTTGCAAAGAAGTATATACCGTAGTCGAGCAATACCTAATAAAATTATTACACCAACACAGACATAGAAAAGCAATTAAAACGGGAGGGACAACCCCCAACAAGTGCTCATGTTTAACGTCGGAGAGTCACGACAGAATACCTCTTTTTGCCTACGGGATCGGAGGACAGCTCTCTCGCATTCGTACCTTAAGGTACTTCTTTCCTCTCTTATTTACTTCACCAATCATCTCACCCTTCTTTGTCACTCCAACATGATCCTTTGAATTCTTTTCCTCCCATGACTGTCTTGAGTTCTTCTTGTCAATCCTCCACTCAATTGTAGGCTCACCCTGTGTAGCAAAACAAGGATCAAACAAGTTAGAATTTTCAACAATATGAGAATAAAAATCAGGAGGTATGTTCGGAGGCTTCAGATATGGATCATCCATCTTTACTGCAACTAAAAGATTATCAAATATCACATTAGAGTTAGTAGTAGGAAAAGTAAGAGATACGCCTGGTCCTGCGATCTCCTCTACCACTTCAACTCTCTTCCCTTCATACTTCACTTCCTTGGCAGCAGGCTTCATCTTTCCTTCAACAGTGGTCTTCTTATTCTAATTCACTATGTCAGCAGTAGTCTTCCTTTTCTGTTCATCCCTTGCATCACCTAATGCAAGTAACTTCTCAAGATAGTCAATACATGCATCATTGGACAAACTCTCGAACTCCGCATCAGAAAGAATAAAGTTCTCATCATGCTCTGTGTCCACTACATCCACAGACTTACACTGCTGCAGATCCGTGGGCCACTACATCTCCTTATTCAAAGAAAAGACAATCTCCTTATCATCAGCCCTAAGCCTCAACTCTCCTTTGAACACATCAATCAGAGCCCTTCCAGTTGCAAGGAATGGATGCCCCAAGATCAGAGGCGCACCATCCTTTTCATCCTCCATGTCAAGTACAAGGAAATCCACAGGAAAAGTCAAATTCAACACCTTCACTAGCACATCTTCAATCACTCCCTCGGGGTATGTCAACGATCGATCTGCTAACTGTAGGGCAACAGACGCAGGTTTCAACTCCCCCAAACCAAGCTTCTTGAACACTGATAAAGACATCAAATTTATACTGGCTCCTAAATCACACAGTGCTCTCTTAGATGGTTCTTTTCCAATCTCACAGGGAATGATGAAGCTCCCTGGATCCTTCAATTTTTCTGGAAGCTTTTTCTGAATAATAGAGCTGCAGTTCTCTGTCAAATTCACTGTCTCCACACTGTTAAGCTTCCTCTTTCTGGAGATAAGTTCCTTGATGAACCTTGAATAATGTGGCATCTCTTCCAATGCTTCCGAGAAAGGAATAGTGACTTGGACATCCCTCATAACATCAACAAACTTACGAAACTTCTCATCAAGGCTTTTTGACATGAATCTTTGAGGAAAAGAAATAGGTACCTTTGTAATTGGAAGTCCCAAACTGTCTTTCTCGAATACCTGTTCCGCTTCTCTCAGTTTCTTCGCTCTCTGCCACTTTTTATCAGAAATTTCCAGATCAGATTTACTCTGTACAGAATTTGGACGCGCAGAAAACCCTGGAGGGCAGCTCGCCGGCTCGTTCGGCTCGAGCAGAGGTCGAGCGGTGCCGAGCTGGGTCCCACCTGAACTGGAAGACACGTCGGAACTAGCCAGAGTCTCGCTTGACAGCATCTGTACCTGCTCGGCAGTCTGCTCGGGCTGAGCCGGTAGCCGAGCCGCGTCTAATCGGTCCTGCTCCATCTCTGTTTCGTACTGCTTCTGTTCTGCTTTATTCTGTACAAGTTTTGTGACATCCTGCATCAGTTTTGGACCTTTACAATGCTTCTCGGCTCTCAACGTGATCGCATTAACACTCTCCTTTGGGTTGATTTTCGTATTCGAAGGAAACTTTCCTTTCTGCAACTGCACTTGCTGCTGATTTACTGTATAGTGGAGATCTGCCCTATGTTATATGACAAATTCTTCAACTGCTTGTTCACTTCCTCATTCTGTTTGGTCATAATTGAGTCCATGAGAACAATGCAGTTATTGATCTTGTTTATGTCGGCATCATTCTTCTTCATGTATCTTGCTAACACATCGTCAATACTGGACTTTCCTTCTTCAGTCTTAGCGCCATGATCAAAATTAGGAGGATATGGAACTGCGTTATTTGGATTTGAATAAGAGAAGTTTTCATGCCTCTGATTCTGCCAATTTCCTCCTTGATTATTAGGACCTCCCCCTTGGTTATTCCTTTGATTTGAATTACCTTGAGAGTACCTATTTCCTTTCCAATTCTGAGGAGCTCTCGAACCTTGAAGACTCTGCCCTATAGCCCAATTAGCATCCTCGACCTCTTGAAGGTTCATCACCACATCATCACTTGCAGGCCCTCGGTTGCCTCCCCCATTATTACCTGATATTAGAGTAATCAGGTTCTTATTCATCTGTTCTAATTGAGCGACAACCTTATCATTCTTATCAGCTTCAGAAAATTTCTCTTCAACCTTTGCAACTTTACCAAGTATATAAGTCCCTCGGATCCTCTCAGATGGCCAATCCCTTGAGTTCAAAGAGATATCATCAAATAATTTCTCTACGGCATTGGATGTTTTGCCAAAAATTGTTCCTCCCGCAGAAGCATCAACCAACACTCTAGATTCGTTGTCAAGGCCATTATAGAAGACACTGATGAGTTGAGACTTTTTGAATCCATGCTGTGGGCATCTCCTCAACGCATCAGTAAACCTTTCCCAAGCCTCTCCAAATGACTCATCTCTCCGCTGCTTGAATTGATTGATCTCCTGTTTCAGTAAAAGAACCTTTTCTGGTGGCATAAATCGATCCACGAACAACTGCTGCAACTCAGTCCAGTTTGAGCAACTGTCTCCCTTTAGCTTATCATACCACTCCCTTGCCTTATCAACCAATGAAAACTGAAAAAGCCTCATCTTCCATCTATCATTAGTAGCATCAGCAGCTTTCACTGTATCCATGTAGCTGTTGAAATGCTTAAGATGGCCATAGGGCTCATAAAAAACGCCTCCGTCAAAGGGGTTTTTCTCCACCATATGAATCAGGGCTGGCCTTATGTCGTTTGTTTCATCAGCTTGAACGGCTCCAACTACGCCTGATCCTCCGAGATTGGTGGACTTAAAAGTTTCTCGGATGACGATGTCATCCTCATCGACTCTTTCTCCCATTGATGCTGTTTCAGGTTCTGTCTCAGATTCTGATTCAAACTCCGATTCAGCCTCTTCTAGGATAGCCTGATTCTCAATCTACACTTCTTCCTCCTCTAAAATTGCTTTAGGAAGTGCTTTGGTATTCTTTGATTTTACTCTTCTTTTCCTCGCAGAAGCTTCAATTTTCGGATCAAATTCAAGATCTTATGCTCTCGTCTTTGACCTAGTTTGCATGCAACTTCAAGAAAAATCCAAAGTAAAACAATTAAATCCCAAAGAAAATATTCTAATTAACTAAGTAATAAAAGAAAATAAATAATTAAAACTGTCCCCAGCACAACGGCGCCAAAAACTTGTTAGGGTTTTTCTACGCACTATAATTTAATCCTCAAGTATAAGGATGTCAATTGTAGCAGCAAGTACCCAAGTTAAATTATCGATCCCGCTAAGACAGCTAATTATTTATTTATTCTATAAATTACTAATTAATCAGAATTGAGTAACCAATTTCCAATGTTTTGTTGTGAATTATTCTAAATAAAGAAATATTAAATAACTGAATTAATTAAAAGCAAGGAAAAATAAAAGCAAGTTTCTAATCAAGAGATGACAACCAGTTCTAAGGTATCAGGTATTGACCAATTAATTTGGGTTATTAAACTTATGATTGCTCATTCATGCAGTTTCACTGAAAATACACCACATATCCCTGTTATCCCACCGAATATGATTCGATTCAAAGCTAACAGTCTAATCTGGTTTAAATCCTAAGGTGCGCAAATATTACCAAGCCTTATTCCTAGATACTAATCAAAGCAAGCAACAATACCTCCGGATGGTAAGCCCGACTAACAAGATATTTTCTGGAATTACTACAAGGTTCTATTCACTTCCTACTTGATTGTCTAATTGCATTGTTCCACTAAACTAATCAAGTATTTGATTAACCAGTTCATGAAATTAAAGTGCTTATAGCGGAGCTACTCTAATCCCTAATAGATAGACAATACCAATCATGAACGCACACAAGCTAACACAATAATCCAAGCATTATAGCGGATGTCATGAATATATTATGAAGACGTTACGAAGCAGCAAAGCATGTCTTAATAAAATAAGTAAAATCAAAAGATCAACTGCATAAAATCCCAATCTTTGGTCTAAATTCCCAAATCAATTAAATCAATCCATCAAACCTTAGAACTGTATATAAAATTAGTCCATGAGGTCACAAGCAACACTCATGGCTAAGCAATTCATACCAAAAATCAAAGTAAAAGAAAGGAATAGATAGGAATGGTGAAACCCTAGTGTAGGAGCAATCTCACGTTCCTTCTCCGTCTCTTCAATTGCTTGATTTTCCCTTAATTAGCACTTGAAACCCTTGTGGAATTGGATGGAGGATGAAATCAGATTGTAATCTGATATGGGTGTGATAGGAGTGTGGATTGATGATGGTTTATGGCTGGGCTCTCTCCAATTGACGTCTCGATCTCCCTAATTGTTTCTAAGATGGATGCAGGGCTGTTTTCGTGACGAAAACTGCTTCAGAATCGCGATTTGAGGGTATATATACACTGCTGCATCGAACAGGCCCCGTCTGGGTCCTGAACTGGGCCGCTCGGCACCTTGCTCGAGCCGAGCTCATGGCCGAGCGGCCCCCAAACCTGCCGAACAGCATATGGGTGAAACGAGAACGTCGTGTAGGCTCTGAGGGGCACCCCACTCGGTTGAAAATTCGCAAAATGAGGGTTTCGCTCGAGCCGAGCGACCTCTCGAGCTGCGGAGACTGCGCTGCGCGATTTCACCGTTTTGAGCATAACTTCTTCATACGGACTCCAATTTGAATGATTTTTACATTCACACGTTCCTCTTTTCCTTGGCTTTCTATCCATATAAATAACTCTCCATTTGAATATGTAAAAAGTCATGCAAAGTGGCTGCTCGGTACAGCATGTGCGACGTTAGCACTTTGATCATAACTTTCTCGTTTGGAATCCAATTGGGGTGTTCTTTATGTCAAAACGACCCTCTCTTCTGTGGCTTTCCAACCATATATCATATGATCAATTTGAACTTCTATAAGAATACAGAAATTTGTGCAACATGGACTGTATTTTTCAGCATTCCTTCTCACTTTCACTCCTCATTCCAACTTTGAACTTTTGATCATATTTTACCCTTTAAAACTCAACAAAACACCTTAGTAGCATCTTAATTATGCAAGATATGAAAACCATGTCATTCTATACAAAATCATGGCCACATTCTATCAAAAACGGTGTAATGTGAGACCTAAAATACGTGAAATTCCACTCTCAACACTATCATTCTCTTGGTTTGGGTTCACCCACTTTCTTTTGTTGGAGAACTCTGAAATTTTTCTTTCTGGTTCTTCAAGTTCTAGTCGAGATGCTATTTCTTGTACTTTTGAAAATACCTCTGCGTATGTCATTGCTCCTTGTCCGGTGAGAATGCTACTAATTTCTGGACTGAACTTGATTCCAGTTTTGGTATAAATTGATTAGAGCAAGCTACTCTATCGCGTAGTAGACCATAGTGACCAAGTGAAAATTTTATATTATCAAACCCAAGAGGGAAAGTATATGTATTCGTGTTAAAAAGATGTTTCACTTTAGAAGGACTGATTAATTAAAAAGGGTGTTGTTTAACACTATAAACTAACTAAGAAAGCAATTAAAGGATAGAAAATATACATATGAGATGTATGAAGGATGAATGTGGGCAATCTAAAAATTATGCAAGGCAAGAAATATTCATGGCGTAAATAATAATTAATATTGTTTATTTAATTATTTTCTACATATGAATATAAGTGGATAAGAGAGAGAGGGAGTTATGAAGCGGCAATTTCAACTCCTATCTTTTGGGATTAAAAGATACTGCATCAAGCAGTAATCTCATATGGTTGAAATGTGTTACAGAATACGCTTGACAAGCATATTCACAAAACGGAACGCAGAACATAGAATACGAGAGCGTATTCTCTCTCTGATTTTTTCTCTCCCAGATTCACATACAAATCCAGTCTTCATATTCTTTACATTAATGCCATATCGTGGACATTAGTCTACAACCTCGTGTTGTATGATTTGACCCAGAGATCACAGTTTAACAACGCGTTCTCATAGTCCTTGAGCAAGTTCTAGTTTATCAAACATAACCAATCCACTCATGAAGAAATAACCATGTATGCACGGTTGAGGCTCAAATGCTCACAAGCTTATGTTCGGACTTTAAGGACTTATTACACCACATTCATCTCAAAATTGAACAAGTTAAATAAAACATGTCACGATTTGAAAGTGTAGATATTTTTAATCATAATTTGTCATCACTTATCACCACAATATATCATCACTCACATTCAAAAATGACTCACAACATCCCAAAAACAAATCACCAAAACAGTCCCTAACAAGAATAAAAATACACACAAAATATAAAAGAAAAGACTCACCAAACAAAAAACAATAAAAAACACATAACTTGCAAGAAATATAAAACTATCCATCATAAAAAAATGAAGCACACATTCAGATCATCCATAATCAATTAAGCTCACAAACATCCCATCTTTGATTGAAAAGAAAATCCTAAATTACGAAAATAAACCTCCCACAAACATAACAAATGAATTATCAAATCCATCGCAATCCAAATTGACTAGAAATAAGTTAAAGAAGTGTTGAGAACTAAAAGTACTCCCTTCAATTCTCCGAGGAAGAGGTGGTGTTGGATGATAGTTCGTGGAGTTTGGAAGAGAGATTTTTGAGTGAGAGGGTTGAAGATGATGAAGGGGAATGAGTCATTTTGAAGAGGCCAGCCCGTCTTTTAATCTGCCTTAGAACGCGACATGGCTTGTGTTGCTCACACGGCCCATGCATCTGCACTCAACATGAGTCATATTGCATAAAACGATCAGGGGATGACTGTGTCGAATGTTCTGATATCATCACACGGCCATCTGTTACAGGCCCATGTTGATGACACGTCCCGTGCTTCGTGACAAGACACGACCCGTGTTGTGCAAAACAGCCTGTGCCTTCCTATGTTGCTTCGTCTGATGTTAGTACACGGCCACTTGTTACAGGGCCATGTACTGTACACGGCTCGTGTACTGTTTGCCTTGTTTTTCCAATTTTTGACTTTAAATCCTGTTTTTCATGCTTCCAATACTCCCTATTCATGCTCACAACTTAGAAACAACATTAGCTCAACATTAGGTATCAAAACATGGGTTATCATCTACTTTCACACAACCAAATGGACCAAAATCACATCGAACTCATGAGAAAAATCAAAATTAGCCAAAAAACACGAAAAGTATATGCCTTCAAGAAAAATATGTCACACCACACCATATCCCCCCAAACTTAAATTGAAACAAGAGTTTCTAGTTAAGTTTGCAAAAGTGGTGTGACGTACTTACACATTTCAAATCAAGCACTTCACATATCTTCATTACGCATTCTCCTCATGAGCACAATCCACCTACAAGGCCAAAAATACAAAACAAAATCAAATCCACAATCCTTATTGAAAGCATTAAATAAAGCTATAAAAGATAATGATGGGTTGCCTCCCGTCTAGCGCTAAGTTTAACATTTTCAAGCCAGACAGAATATGGAGAACTCATCAGAATGACCACAGATATATTCCGTCCTTGCCATCGAATTTTAACCATTGTGCTTCTTCCTCTAGTATGCACTTGTGGCAAGTAACGACCTCCGTTGCATCCTTCGAGCATGGCTTTAAAATTCGACTCTCTTGAGCTTACACTTCATTGCCCTCTCCATTCTTGAACACCAATTATTTTTCTTTATCAAATAGATCCCCAATATCTTTTCGAGTTCTCTTTTGTTTCTAAGAATATAAGAAGAATCAATGGGTAAGACAAAGTCAATGTAAATAATATTATGAAATTCAAAGCAACTTAAAGAGTTTAAAGATTTAGAAATGATCATTTCACTCTTCAAGTCATCATCACTTGCTTTTCGACTTTGTTCCTCTTCATCAACATCATTCGCCTCAATAGGTTCTTCAAATACCTCCTTTGATTCTTCATCTCCCAAATTCTCTTCTTTTTCCAACTCTTCTTCAACTTTGCTCTCCTTTTCAAGTTCTTCAACTTGTTGAAAATTGGTCAAAGCACTTACAATTTGGCTTACTTGATGCTCCAAGGCTTCTAACCTCTTCTCATTTGCCTCATTTCTTGCTTCATCTCTTTTCTTGTCTTCCTCTAAGTTTACTATCACCATTTCAATCAAGACTTCTAAAGATGATTTTTCTTCCTCAACTTATTGAAAGTCTCCTCCCCCTTGGTTGTCACAATTCCATCCTTGAATTGGTGGATAATTCCCATGAAAACTTCCCTCATAATTATTTTGAAAATTTCCTTGGAAATCATCCACTCCCATGATTTTCCTAGTTGATGGGTATGCATCCTCCACTCTTCTTGCTCAATAAGGCTAGGAATCGACACACCTTGCACATTTTGACCACCCCCATAACTTGAACTAGGCAAGACTTGACCATAAGCACCTTGATTTATCATCTTTATTTGTCTTGTCAATTCCAAGGTAGCGGGTGTAATTATCTCGAAGAATTCATTTTGAAGAAAACTTGATTGAGGATTTTGGTCTTCATCACTTCCTTGAGCACATCTTCTATATAATTCAAATAAAGCGTAGTTTTGGAACGAATGAGAAGTGTTGGTGTTGGGATTTGGTGGAGAATAAGTGTATGCTTGATACGGATGGAATGTATTTGCATTGTAAGCTTGTTGTCATTCTCCATTTCTTCCTTGATTGTAGTATTGAGAGCTATCTTGATCCACTTGGAAATTATATCCATAGTTGCTCTCATTCATGTAGCCACTTGATTGTGGAGGAAGAACTCTTGCAATTTGATTCCCACAGATATTTGTGAATTGGTTCCAACCATCCATTTAAATGCTCTTCTCAAGGCTTACTACAATTCTTCTTCAAAGTTTCTATTTTTAGTTTTGATCCCCCTTCCTCTTCTCTCAAGGTAGTTTCTACGTACCTATCAAAACGAAAAAGTGAGATCAAAATTTTCAAAACAAATAATGAAAAATAATAAAAATATCTCAAGTAATATCAATCGAAACACTCATTCATTAAACCACTAGCAACTGTTGTCTCCCCGGCAATGGCGCCATTTGACTAACCATTTGTAGTCGGGTGACTAATTAAAGAATTTATCTAACCACAGGGAGGAAGGTACTAGGGTATAAGCGATCTCGTGTTCATTGTTGTATTATAGAGATGATCATAAAGGGGATGGATTAATCAAGAAATGGCAATAAAATAATTAATTGATAAGATAAACGATGGGATAGATGAATGGAGGATGGATGAACGAGCCAAGTAGATAGAGAATTAGACTAGTAATACTTAAAGTAAGGAAAATCTAGGTATCATGCAATGAATTCATATGTGTCATGGGTTAATAATTAAGGGCCAACACGAATTCTACCTAACCTCCTTCTCGAGATGGATAGGGTATAGATCCTTTATAAGGTCTCAAAAAGGCTCTAAGGTTGGTTCTCAATCAAACAATTTCAACTTGGTACTAAGTTCAATTAGAGAGTCCCTTCACACGATCAATTGACCTCTCGATCTAACAAATCACATGTTCTATCAAAGAGTTATAAATTCCAAAGGATTTCTCAATCTCTTTAAAACTTATAATGCACATGAAGTGTATGATGAAATGATTCAATAAACTATCCTAAACATATAATTGATTTCTCAATCTAATCACATGCCCATGATAATTAATCACACAAATCAACAATACAAATCAAGCAATTAACAATAAATGATAGAAAATCATAAATCCAATCAACATAGGAATTCAATAGCAAAATACCCATAATTATCCAACAAAATTCATATTGCTAATCTCACAAAGGAAATTAGTCTCTCATAGCCACAAGGAAATCAACATAGACATTAAAAATCCTTTCAAACCATGATAAACAATAAGGATTCAATACAAAGTTTAGATGAAAACTCCCTTGGATGGCTCTAATGGTGATCTTCTTCTTCCCTTTGCAATTCTCCTCTCTCCCTTGCTTCTCTAACTACTTGGATGGTGTATTGGATGGATGGATTCAAGTATGGGTGAATGGGATGAAGGGTAGATGGAATGGAGAGGAAAGTGTGTGAAAAATAGTGTAGATTGTATCCAGGAATGATTTATGCCTTATTTTCACGCCAAATAATGTATTTGTAGGCCTAGAACCTTCTAGAAGACGTAAAGATCCAAAAAATGACTTTTGACCCAACACGAGTCATGTTGGGTGCACGGGTCGTGCTCGGTAGTCGTGCTTGGTACCTGGGTCGAGTAGGTGTAGCGCAGTCTCACCGTTTCGCGCATAACTTCCACATCCGAAATCCGATTCGAGTGATTCTTGCGCTCATGCGATTCTCTCTTCCTTGGCTTTCTATCTATATAGAGATCTGACAAAGATTCCAACATTTGAAAGTGTAACAAGTCATGCAAAGTGGTACACCATTCTAATCATAGCTTTCTCGTTTGGACTCCGAATTGAGCTCCATTTTTTCCTAAGTCTTCCTTTTCACGTCTAAAATCTATTTTTACCTGAAAATCATACGTTTAAGATCATTCACATATATTTCCATAAAAATACAAAATACAACCAAAATACACATAAATACGGATAAAATAATACGAAAATACACATAAAAGACACTAAAATCTAGGTGAAAATATCACTAATCAACAATATCATCAAATTCAATGCAACATAAAGAGTATAAAGGTTTAGAAATGTTTATTTCATTCTTAAAGTCCTCTTCGGTTGCTTCATGACTTTACTCTTCTTCTTTCTTTTCTTCGTCAACATCCTCAAATTCTTCATCAATCTCTTCTTTTCCCTCAAAAATTATCTCCAGTTGATAGCTCAATTCGAGTGGAGCCACTTGACTTAATCAAATGGACTCTTCTTCGACTTCTTCTTCCTCAAACGTCAACATAGGACCTTCAAACTGCATTCTAGTGCGCAATCGAACAACAATATCTTCCCCTTCTTCATCCATTCTTTCCTCTTGTTGAAGTTGAGCATTTAAACTTGCAGCTATGTTCGCAAGATTTGAATTCTTTCCATGATTTCATTCCTCTCTTGCGACCTCTCCTGCGATTCAACTTTAATATTTATTTCTAGAGCTTCCATAATTTTCATGGTTTCTTCATGCTTCTTAATGGATGACTCAAATGCACCTTTCAATCCTTGGGAAATTCCGATCGAACCAGAGTAAGTGTTCTGATAAGGTTGATATGCATTTTCATTTTAAGCATAAGACCATTCATCTTCATATCTGACTTGATTGTAGTACTGAGAAAGACTTTGATTCACTAGAGAATCATAATCATAATTCCTCTCATCCATGTAATATGGAGAAGGAACTATAGCATTCTGATTTTCATAGCATTTCAATATTTTATCTATGCATGGAGAAGGATCCATAACATTCTGATTTCCATAAAGTTTCGATATTTTGTCCATCTCATGTACCTCAAAAATAATTTATAGTCAGAATATATCCAAATAAAAAAATAAAAATAAAGCAATAAAAAAATCTAATTAAACAAGCAATAAAAGAAAGCAAATAATTAAAATTGTCCCCCGGCAACGGCGCCTAAAACTTGATAGGCATGTTTTACGCACTTCAATTTAATCCCCAAGTGTGAAGGATATCAATTGTAGTGGCAAGCAACCAAGTTTAATTATCAAACCCACAGGACAGCTAATTATCTACTTCTAAAATCACTAACTTAATCAAAACAAGTAACCAATTTTCAAGGTGTTGTAATTTAATATCTAAATACTAAAAATTTAATAACTAATAAAATAAAAATCACAAAAGAAAGATTTAAGATTAATTCAAGAGAGAATCAACAGTTCTAAGGTATCACGTATAGATCAATTAGTTTGGGTTCCTAGGCTTTCAATTGTTCATTCATGCAGCATCAATGAAAATACATCACTTAATCCTATTAACCTACCAGATATGATCCGATTTTAAGCTAACAACATATTCTGATTTATTCCCTAAGGTGCGTGAATATTACAAAGCCGCATTCCTAGATAATAATCAAAGCAAACAACAATACCTCCGGATGGTAAGTTTGACTAACAAGATAATTTCTGAAATTACTACATGATTTTATTTACTTCCTACTTGAATGTCTAATTGTTGTTCCACTAAACAGCTCAAGTATCTGATTTACAAGTTAATGGAATTAAAGTGTTTATAGCGGAACTATTTCAAACCCTAACAGATAGACAATACCAATAATGAACGCACACAAGCTGACATAATAAATCAAGCATTATAGCGGATGTCATGAAATTATTATGAAGACGTTGCGAAGCAGAAAACAAAGTCTGATTAAATTAAATAAATTCAGAATATCAACTGCATAAAATCCTAATCTTGGTCTAAGTTCTAAAATCAATTAAATCTAACCTTCAAACCTTAAAACTGTAAACAAAATCAGCCCATGGGGTTACAAGCAACTCCCATGGCTATCAAAATCATACCATAAGTCTTGACAAACGAAAAAATAAGAAAGGAATCGAAAAATCCTAGTGTTGGCATTGTCTCATATTCCTTCTCCGTCAATTTGGTTGCAAAATCTCCCTCTTGAATGGCTCTTGAATCTCCTTCGGTGTGGATGGATGATGGGATGGATGTGGATGATGGTAGATGATGGAGGGTAGTGTCTCTTATGAATAATGATGTTAAATATGTATAGGTATGAGAAGGGAATGTGATTTTAAGAAAATTAATTGTGCTCCAAGAAATAGGAAATATGGGTTAATTTTCGAAAATTTTTGAAAATTTCTATCGGCAGCTGCGCGACCTCACCGTTTTGAGCATAACTTCCTTATACGGACTTCAATTTGATTCATTTTGTGCCAAAATGTTCTTTTCTTCCGTGGCTTTCTAACCACATATCACATGATCAATTTGATTATCTACACCAACACAGAACAATTATGCAATGTTGATGTGTGTTTTTCAGCATTCCCTCACACTTTCACTCCTAATTCAAACTTTGAAATTTTGATCATGTTTTACCCTTCAAAACATAACAAAACACCTTAGTAGCATCTTAATTTTGCAAGATATGAAAACCACATGATTCTGCACTAAATCATGGCCACAATCTATCAAAAATGGTGTAATGTGTGACTTAATGCGCGACCTCCCCTTTCGAGAATAACTTCATTATACGACTTCGATTTGATTATTTTTTACGCAAAAATATTCCTCTCTTCCGTGGCTTTCTAACCATTTATCACATGATCAATTTGAATTTCCACACCAATACAAAAAATTATGCAATGTGGACGTGTGTTTTCAGCATTCCTTCACACTTTAACTCCTAATTCAAACTTTAAATTTTTGATCATGTTTTACCCTTCAAAACTCAACAAAACACCTTAGTAGCATCTTAATTATATAAGATATAAAAACCACGCAATTCTACACAAAATCAAGGCCACAATCTATCAAAATGGTGTAATGTGAGACCTAAAATACGTGAAATTTCACTCTCAACAGGAGCCTCAGAGCCTTCTTCTGGGACCTTTTATGCCGGTTCTACTTCTAAGGGAGCTTCGACCTTCAAAAGGAAAAGGAATTGGAAGAAGGGAAAGAAGGGAATATGATCTGACGGTGGTGGTTGTAAGCATGAAAATAATCCAACTAAAACTGATGAACGGAAAAAGGAAAAGAAGCATGACAAAAAGAATAAGATGGATAAAAGAAAAATGCCATGTTACAATTGTAGTAAGCTTGGTCATTGTGCTCGTGAATGCCCTGAGCCCAGGAGGGACAAGGTAGATTCATCTTAATTAGTTTTGTGTGAAATTAATATCTCGAGTACTGTCTTGCTGTCTTTTTCTTTTCCCTTGTGGATTATAGACTCAGGAGTGTATTTAGCATCAAAGGACAAAATAGATCGACTATGCATGGAATTAAAATTTCGTAAATGGAAATGTAAAAAAGACGTACCTATTGTCGATAAAAGCCAAGTCATTCAAACCAATAATCAATACTTTGTTGCAAACACAACTGAAATGACAGATTTGATGTAAAATATTTTTAAAAAAATAATAAAATACAATTATTTCAAACTCGGAAAAAGATATACATTTGAAAGGAAATCGCCTCCACAGAGTTTTCGCTAGAAATACACACTATTGCTATCATAAATTCTTAAGCATGATTTCCAAAAAGGATAATCATTGATGCAACATTTATATTTACTGCTCTAGAGATGTAGAATTGCTTCAAATTTTCATATATAGAGAAAGATATCACAACATGCAATGTACAAGTTTTAAGGATTTACACGAATCAAATAATAAAACTTTAAACTTGATAAATTGTTAATCATATTTATCAAAATTAAGAAAATTATAATAAGAAGAGATCACATTTTTATAAAATAGAAAGTAGGAGGGATGTACCTACCTGTTCATAAGACCTGTGCTCATACACAAATAAAAAGGTAGTGGACATGCCAAATTTTAAAGAAACAAAATAGATTATTCAAACATTAAGCTATCGTCTTAACATATTGATGAATAACAATATCTATTCCGCATTGATCAAATGCAAGTATTTTCGTTAAAACAACTTTTGTCTAAAATATTGTAAAATGAAATGCCAATTAATTTTAGTCCACTGATTTGGTTTCAAACATTTATCATCATGAAGTTTATCATATTGTGAAAGTAATCAATATAACCAAAAGTAAAGAATCAACCTAAATTTACCAAGTTATATAACCAAAAAAGTTCATAACATTAAGATGTTTCAACTTTCAATAAGGGCAGATGAAGCACCATCTTACATTGCATTAGGAGTGAAATTTTAATTTTCACAACATATCTAGAGTGCAGCAACAAAAAAGGAAACATTACAGAAGAAGCTTCTTAAATGATTTAGAATAAGAACCTTATATGATTATTATGATACATTATTGAGTGATGTAATATGGGTAAAGCACAATAACAATAATAAATAAAATCAAAGTTTGTAAAATTATAGTATTCCAAAATTATAGTACTCCAAAATGTGTTAATATAAGATCTACAATAACAAATTGAGATTAAAAAAGAGAATAGTAGCATTTTATTTTAAATGTATCAGTGAATTTACAAAGTTTAAATTATTATGAAACCATGCTCCTTTTCAAATAGCACTCCAGCAGGCAAGAAGTTATCTGCATTAAGAATTGGGTAATTACCTGGATGAAAGACTCCTTGAGAATTTTTTTTTTCTAGTATATCAAATTGACTTATGAGTAGCTTCTTGTGCCACCTTTATAAGACCAAATTATGAACTCTTCACTCTTCTCTCTGCATGTACAACTAATCTTCACACACACACACACACACACACACACACACACACACACACATATATATATATATATATATATATTAGCTGAAGAAAGATATGCTAGATTCTGTTTCTATACATATCAATAAATGTCTATGCTTAAACCTGGATATAAATAAATTGAAAAATCATTGATGGATAAAAAACTCAAAGGTAAAATCCATTTTAGAATTAAAAGATAAAAATATGGATTTAATTTGATAATAAAAATTTACAAATTTAAAGATGCACAAAAATGTATGCATGCTAAAAACACACCAAACATAAAATATACATCACAACCTCTTTATTGAAGATTTTGTCTTGAGAATTTTGTGAAAACTGAGAGAAATGAGAGCTCTCTAAGAAAATGTTAGCATACCATATGAAAAACATGATGTCAATACAAAGTCATTCATGTTTTCAATCACTAAAGTAAAAACATGATCCCAATGCAGAGACATTCATCTCTTTGATCAAATAAACCAACATATGAGAACACAAATTATAGTTGGCCCAAGTTATTCCACAAATTTAAAGCCTTGTAGTGAATAAAGAACTCTAAAATAATTCTGTTTGAATATAACAGGAACTGTTAAAATATTGACTTGTCATTCATTGACATCAATGTTAGAGCAAAGATTGATCATTTGTTATTATGAAAGTGAATTTGAGAGATAAAATGCAAGCTCATAGGTCAATGTTTCAACTACATCATTTGTTATTATGAAAGTGAATTTGAGAGATAAAATGCAAGCTCATAGGTCAATGTTTCAACTACTTATAATAGTCAAAATATATGTGTAATATTGTGACGTAATACTACATGTAGGTTTTTTACTTTTTATTTTGGGGGTACAGCTGTACCCCTTGTCCCCCTCTCCCTCCGCCCCTAGATACTGTTGTTTACATGTGCATTAAGCAACAGAAATAGATTAACAAAGTTACGTCAAAATTCAACTTTTTTTAAAAGAATTTTGACATTATCTAAAATAGCCAACGACAGTACTAGTGTCTGCACATATCACACAGAGTTCTTAAACTAACACTATCTAATATACAACAAAGTCAATATATCAAATATTGTTAGTTTTTTTTTCTTGAGTTTTTCTGCAACATTTTCACTTAAAACAGTCTCTTGAGCTATATTTTTCAACCAAAATATGATTAGTCCACTTTAGCCCCAAGTGTAAGCAATTTACACAAGATCTTAATCTTCTTATACATTAAAACAAAATAAGTTTCCCAATTCAATTTTTATAAAGTATGAGGTGGTATGCTTAGGTTTATTGAACATTTATGTTATTTTATAAAATGTGATATGGCTACCTATCATTGGTTAGGAGATTTATTATTTTGTAACTCTTCTCTTATCATATTTAATAAGTAAAATTAATTTTTTAAAATAGAACTAAAATATGTGAAGTGTGTGTAATTGATATTTATGATTATTAAATTCTTTTTTTATAGCACTAGAAATTAATAAATTAAAATATAAATTAAGTAATATCAAATTTGAGGTTCATAACTAAAATAAAACAATGTATTATTAGAATTTTATTTAAAAGCAATTTTAATTTATTTAATTTTTTATATTAAAAAATTAAGAAATAAGCTATGAAATGTTTGATAAATACATGCTTCATATATTAATAAAATTATAAATTATAAGAACGTAAGATATTTTCTATATTTGTTTACACAACAAAACGAATTTTATATTTGTAATATCATTTAAAATATTAATTATATATATATATATATATATATATATAATTTCTTATATATAATTTGATTTTTTTAATTAATATTAGGTTCTTAATTATTAAAACGAAATAAGTTTTCTAATTTAATGTTTAAAAAAAGTGTGAGATTTGTATGACATTTTAAAAAATGTGAGATAATGTTAAATTATGTTCCAAATTTAATTTTGAAATATGTGATGTGTCGTGATAAAGTTAAGTGTATTTATGATTTTTGTAAAGATGTGAGGTGTGATTATAAAGTTAAATGTGTTTTTCTGATTTATAATGTTTTAATTACATTAAGAATGCATTAAAAATAGATACCATTATTTAATTACATGCAAAATTCAATAAGTTCCAAAACTTAATTTCATCCATTAAGCTTTTAGCAATATTTTTTAACAAATAAGCTATGAATTAAATACTCCCTCCATCCATTTAAAAAGAATATTTTTTCTATTTTGATCGTCCCACCCAAAGGGTCAATTTTCCTTTTTTACACATATGGTCCCACACACCCCCTCTAATACAATTAAAATTTGGGGCCCACACTCCCACTAATACAACTACCCACTATACATTAAGTAATAATACTCTTTAATCTACGTGCCAAAAAGCAAAAGTCCCTCTTACGTCGGAATGGAGGGAGTATTCTTTTTACATTCTTTTTAAATGTGATATAATTACTAATAGTATTGATAGTATTATTTAATATATTGCATACAAAATTTGGAATTGTGTACGACAATTTTTAATGTTATTATTAAATGTGATTGTGTATTAGTCATATAATTAAATAAGCTATGAATTAATGTGATACTATTATTAAATGTAATTATGTATTAGTCATAATTACTAATAATATTGATAATATTATTTAATATACTACATACAAAATTTTATATTTATTTGGAATAGTATTAGTCATAATTATTTCAATAAGAAAAATAATTTAATTTCATCCATTTGTCAAGCTTTTTGCAATCTTTTTTAAGGAATATAAGCTATGAAACATTCTTTTTATACATCTTTTTAAATTTGATTGTGTATTAGTCATAATTACTAATAGTATTATACTATTATTTAATATATTGCATACAAAATTTAATAAGTAACATAAGTTTAATTTTTTTTCAAGGCACAATTTCATCCACTGAAAACAAATTTTGCAACACAAATCACGTTTTTTCCTCTTTTTCTTTTCTTTGTTTTTTCTTAATCATTGTTATTATATATATAAGTCAATTTTTAGTTTATTCTTTCATTTTGAACCTTTTTTTTTCAAAGCTATGTCATTTTTACGATATAATTCTGTCTCTGAAGTAGTGTTGGAAAATGAGACATTACATATCAAGGTTAAGATTATGAAGTGATGGGATACATATGAAGACGGTATTAGTGGTCAAAAGTAGTTTGTCGACTTGATTTTAATTGATGAGCAGGTATTCTTGATTTCAGATCAAATATTTTTTAATTATTTTTCTGTTCCAATTTTATTAATTTAATTTGTTCTAATAAAAATAGAGGAATACAATTCAAGCTACCATACATAACAAGTTTGTTAAAAAATTCAATTATATTGTACGTGGGGAGAATTCATATATCATTATAAATTTTTGCATTGGTGATAACACCGGAAATTTGATGATGCCTCTTATCCTTTCAAGTTAAGCTTCCACAATTACAGCGTGTTTAAACAAACAGAAGATTTTGTTTCAGATAATAGTGGTCACATGTTTTTTAATTTCTCTACAGTTAAGCCTCAGAGCACTTATGATGATAAACTGTTAATCGGTATTTTAATATTACAATTTTTTATTATCTATTTTTATTATATATGTTACTATTTTTTTTTTAATTCATAAATTAAATATGTATTCATTGAATAAATAAATTAACTAAAAACCAAACACTTTTGAAAAATGGTGTTTAGATGTGATAGGAAATGTCAACCACGTTGAAAATATTACAAGTGTTGGTGTATTATTAAATTATTTATAAAAAGAAAAGGAAAAGAGTACAAGTGATAAAGATGATATGAGAAAGGCAAAGCCTTAAAAGGACTAAACAGGCGGCCCAAAATGAATGAACCAAAACTTGGCCATAATTATAAAAAACTAAGAGTGTGCTCTAATGAAAAATTAACCATTTTGTTCTTCTCTTAGCTTCATAGCTACTGAAATATTCATGGCATTAATCGGGTCTGGAAGGTTGAGCTTTGTTTGGGAATGAGTATTAGGCCTAACACTCGGTTGGGAAATAGTTTTGGTATGTTTGCCTTTGTTCGGATTGACACTTTGGAGAGTTGGAAACTCCTCAAGAAGGTCCTTAAGTTTTGTCGTGGGCTCAACAAAAGTATAGTTAGAATCTAAATTGTGTGAGGAAACCTGAATATGTGATGAACGGATAGTACGCATAGCCTCATCAATGACAAAAGGGGAAGCTACTAAATCAGCCAAAATTCAAGACTGAGTAACAACATGAGTAGTATGATAATCCTGATCAACAATGGCAGGCCCATCCAGCAGGCTGGAAACCATGTTATCATCATCTGTGCCTGAAGATGTCCCAACCAGCACAGGCTGGGTTCGAACAGAAGGAGAAGTCGAGACAGGAGCCTCAACCTGATCTCCAAAGCCACGATCAACGTCAACTCCCTGACCAAGAGTCGATGCAGCTAAATCCAGGTTATCATCATCATTACCAATCAAAGCAAACCTATTGGAAAGATTGGGAAGGACCTGCTGTTCAAGGCCCTGTAAAGCTTCAAAATTGAAGCCAGCTGAAAGAGAAGGACTAGAGCATGTTATTAGCTTCCAGTCAGAATGGGAAACTCCATCACCTTCCAGTACATCAGATTTTACAGGAACATTAAGAGGCGAGTGAGTTAAGGCTGCTAAGATAGCCTCAGTGCCCAAATCAATTGCTGAATTCTGTTTGACTGGCTCATGGGCAGTTTGCAGATCAGTAGCCGGCGCTGTGGATTCATCTTGCTGACCCGAGGACAGGGTTGCTTGGGTTCTTCTGAGTCCAATTCTTCTTGTTAATCATGAACCCTTTCTCTACCGGCTTTTGATTTTTGCAATGCCTTTTTTCCTACAATCCTCTCGCAAATGACCCAAAGTATAACAAGAATCACAGAAATCAGGAACATTCCCTTAACCAACAGAAATAATCAAAGAACCAGAAGGAATATTCAAGTTAATTGAATCAGGGAGGTGATTGCACATCCAACTCAATAAGAACTCTTGCGAAATGCCCCAATGTTCCGTTCAAAGCACGGTCATCAATTCTGAGTGGAGCGCCAATCGTTGTAGAGATCGAGAAAAGAATTTTATCCGTCCACAACTCAAATGGGAGTTCGTAAATCCTGATCCAGATAGGCAAAATAGATGTTTTGATTTTGTATGGATTAAATCCAGGAACCCATTTTTGTACCCTTAATTTTTCAGAATCAAAATCGAAGAGACGATGCTTCAAAATTTGCCGTTGACAAGCCGCATCAGGGATGAGGACGTTGTGGTATCCCCTGCCAAGTGGGACAACGGAAATCTCCGGAAGCTTCCATAGTTGCAGTAGAGTCCGATTCAAATCTTCCAGACTGATGAGCTTATTGCCACTATCAGTGAGAACTCGGAGAATGATGAAGGGCGAACATAAACTCACCCGATTTGTGTAGTATTTCTCATCCACGGTGATGGAGATGTCGTTGCCCAAACAGGATGAAGGGAAGATATCAGCAGGGGCCGATTTTTCACGGACATAATCCATGAATTGATTGATCTGCACACCAATTTGCAGTGGAGAAATCTATTACAAACAACCTGCGTATAGGATTTTGAAGTCGAGGGCTCTGCAAGAAGGGGATCTGGATCTTTAGATAGCCGAGACTCAACAGTAGCCCAATTTGAACTGGGTTGACTAGGTTTATACATTAGGGAATCCTAGAGAGATGAGAGAAAAATCTTAAGACAAAAAGTAACATCTAAGCTGTCCATGTGTGAAAATAGGCCTTGTCAATAAAAAAAAGTGTTGGTGTATTATTGACAAGGCCTATTTTCACACATGGACAGCTGTAGAGTGAAGAGAAAAAGAGGAATGAAGATACTTTGTCTTGACGATGAAGGAAAATCAACAAATAAGGCCCTCGACATGGTGTATAAAGAGGCTTTTCAAAATTTGATTTAAGTAATTTATTTGGTACCATTTTACTTTTTTAGGTGCATAATTCATTCCTTAATAAAATTTTGCACGAATTTAGTTGTATTTTGTATGAAGTTGGACATCTAACTTAATTTAATTTAATAATAACAAGTAGTATGCCGTACATTTATTTTCTTTATTAATATACGTAGTTTTGAATTTAATATGTCAATCTATTTAAACTTTTATTTCATTATGTGCGTAGAATGGAAAAATAATTTTTATAACAACATGAAAGTTATTTATGAAAATGATAAATATATCATCTATATAAATTATAATAACTTGCAGTGTATTAATGTGAAATAAATAAAGAACACGTGTTTTTTAATTAATTGAAATTATATTTCATCCTATATTTTTTTGTTCAAATAAATATTTATATTTATCAAAATCGATATAATTAATTTTTTTAAACAAATAAAGATTTAAAATAATAATAAATAACAAACACGATAACCCGCATTGCACGCGGGCATCGTACTAGTATATATAATTGACAAGTAGTTTCCTTATATAATTTTTTTAAAAAACATATGTGGCACTCTCTCATCAAATGTTGACTTTAAAAATACAAATGTTGATATGTTATTGGTTGAATCTAATTTATAATTTCATCAATTACTTTGAAATATTAATTAAGGCATGTATTAAAAAATTTTGTTTTTTATTCTAATCTTAAATTTAAAGTATTAAAAGTTTTCTAAAGATAATATATATAATCAAAATTTTATTTATAAAATATGAATAATAAATAAAATTTTACACAATTATATTATATAAATAAATTTATAAGAAAAAATCGTGGTACATGAGTTTTTTTTCGTATATTATATATTTTGTTATTTAAAAATATTATATAAATACTTCATTAAATTTGACATAAAATAATTTTAGATAATGGAATTCATTTTTAATGTTATTTTATTCTATTTATTTATCTATAAACATATAAAAGCAGCAAAGTTGTGGCAAGAAAAACGCCCGCCAAAATGCACAGTCAATATTGATGCATGATCATATACCACTATACTGTGCACACAGTGTAACACCACAATTTCAGAGAAAAAAGTCCAAATATTAGGTAAAGATCATGCCTTGAATACATATAAAATATAAGAATATAAGAATGGCAGGAGCTGCATGACCTCAAATAATACCACTAAAATGTAGTAATAGATAGACTTGCTCACTTAAATAGGCATAAGATCGTGGCTGCCATACTTCTGAATTTTTAAATAATACAATAGTACCATGTAAAAAATTACTATAAAAGTAGCAAAGGAGCTCCTGCACACTCACTTAAAATCTTACTTAGTCTATCAATTATATTATAAAATGGCTCCACTGTTTTCTCTTATTAAAGAGATCAACCCTTCAAAAACATATTGGGCAATGAAGGTTCGTGTTGCTAGGCTCTATGAGGTGCCTGGCTACGGAGGAAAGGGTCCATCTTTCAGCTTGGAGTGCATCTTCCATGACACTGAGGTTGAAATATAGTGTTACATTTAATATTTGGGTGAAACTACTGTCCATGCATTTATAGGCTGACCTGCAAAAATAAACATGTTACATTCCATATGTGAGTGAATCAGATGTTTATGCTGTCATATAGTGATCTCCATAATCTCATGTTTATAGAAGCGTGTGAACATTATAAACTCATCTTATACATTCAATCGCACTCTATATACTGATCTTATACATTCAAATAATTCTTAGAATGATGAAAGCATTAACTATGCATATAAAATGACAGTAATACATTTCATGGCATCAAACATTGATAAATACATTAGCCAACACTCTATTCCACCTTGAACAAATAAATATTCAGAATTCAAATGGACATTTTTAGTTTTATATTTACTAACAATAACTTATATGCAGGGTGATCGAATTCATGCAAGTGTAAAGCGAGATCTCACTCCAACTTTTGCACCATTGCTAAGTGAAGGACGAACTTATGCTATACGCTGTTTTATTATTACCAACAATACAATGAAGTACAAAACGACATGTAACAAATTCAAAATGTTATTTCTTAGTCGAACTCGAGTTGTTGAGTTGTTTGATGAGGTATTCCCATAAAAAATATATGCTTTTCAGCAATTTCAAGAGATAGCATGCGTAGAGAAGTTGGATGACACAAAGCTTATTGGTAAAGTGAGAATATAAAAGGTAAATAATATTAAAAAGATTTTGCTGATAAGTTTTTTTGTTTTTTTACAAGATATAATTGGAAAAGTTGTTAGCTGAAGCCCTCCTCAGTTGAAGGATTTGAAAGATGGACCAACAAAACTCATGGATATCGTTTTGGAAGACAATGAGTAATATAAAATTTTAACATTTTATAATACTCCATACATTGTATTTTGTGCAAATCTAATCATTCAATGTGTCTTTCTATGTATCATGTATTATAGGAAGAACCAACTACTATGTACATTGTGGGGGGATAGCGCTGATGAGCTAATGTCCCGTATCAACAACGGTGGCTTTGAGCCAATTATTGTGATTCTCCAAATATTTCGTGTTAAAGTTTTTAGAGGTATTGCCATACACAGTTACATAATTTATCAATATTCTGCCTTTATCACATCTTTTGAAGTATTTAACTATATTTACTAAATATAATTATCATTCAATAGAGAAAGTAATCGCATGCAACACGTATTACGTCTCAAGACTGATATTGGATGTAGATGTCCCAGAAATTTTGGACTTTAAGTCAAATGTAAGCCTAAACAAATTGTAAACTTTCTATTATGGCCAATTTATTTTGCAAATTTTATTCATTGCACACATGTTTTGAAGGATGGTACAAGAAAACAATGATGTAATCTCTGCAAGTAAAATTGCACAATCATCAATGAGTGTTATTGAGAATGAATTGTCAAGTGGTCAAGCAAATATGAAGAGCATAGATCAGCTCAAGAAAAATAAAGAGGTGTTGACCAAGACCATAGACAGTTTCTATATCCTTTTGGATTTAATAATGCACTGATATAATGTTTTATTTTAGCTTGGAAGTTTTTGGGTGTATGGTAAAATTGTCGAGGTTCACAATGTTGATGATTGGTGGTATTTGTCATGCAAAAACTGCCCGAAAAAGCTAGAATTATGTGGGGATCTCTATTATTGTGAGCGTTGTGATAAAACTGAAACAGTAGGAAATATGAGGTATAAGTTCTTCAGTTTTTTTTTTGATATTATACAAGTGCCATTAAATTCTTTGATTTAATACTTTGACATTTTAAATAGGTACAAGATCAAATTGGACATCATTGATGCCACTGGGGAGTTGACTATACTTTTATGGGATAGGGAATGTTTCCAATTAATAGGAAAATGGGCCAGTGAACTGCACGGAGAGGTGGTTGGTGCATTCAATATCTTTTATGTATTCATGTTCAAATATTAGTTTATGATTATTTGCTAATAAGTTTTTTTTTAAAATATTCCACAGCAAATTGGCCATATTGATATAACTCTAAATGAAATTACTCAATTGGTGGGGATGAAGGCTCTATTTAAAGTCCAAGTCCGAACTCCGCAGCTTCATAATCCAAGTGAGGCATTCACAGTGTTAAAGATAACTACTAACGAAAGTATAATCTCTCTTTATTCTGGAATTTTTGGAGAGAGTGAGGTTTATTTAACAACTTAGTGATTCGATTTCAATATATCTAGACAGGAATTTATAATTAATTTCTTTTTCTGTGGGAGTCTGATATATTTTCCAATCTGCTCAGGGAAGAGAACGAAATCGAAGTGGTATTATTTCAAATATTTTTTCTTCATGAGAATTAAAAAAATTCAGTGTTTAATATTCATGGTACAAGAAAATCTATTTGAATCAATTGTTATATTGTAGATTCGTTCATGTGGAGATACTTTTTCAACACCAGATATTACGCTTTCCAATGAAATTGTATTGGGTGACATCCTAGAAGAGAATAATACAAAGAGATCACCTATTGATCAATTCTCATCAACTGCACCAACAAAAAAGATGAAAGCTATTGTAAAGGTGGAAAAGAACTAAGTGGTATTGAAGGCTTTTACACTGCAGTGGCCTAAACTTAACTATATTTTGAACGTAACTTCAACAAAGGACTTGCTACTATCAAGGTGGAAAGGAACTAAATGGTGTTGAAGACTTTTGCACTGCAGTGAATTAAACTTAACTATCTTTTGTAATGTAACTTCACCTAAAGACTTGCACCTCACTGAAGTTTGGTTTGATGTGTCTTCTGTGATGCTTTTTGTGCTAATGTCTTGCAACTTCATAAATGTGGAAGTTGTTCATGATGCATTTTGTATTGTAATAGGTGTTGAAGGCAGGAAGCCTAGCCATATTAAGAACTTATGTTGGATGGAAGTATTTATTGTGATTTAGAAGTAAGTTGATTTAACTATTAATTTTTTTTACTATACTATCAAGATTTAAAAAAAAATAATAATAATTGCAACCAAATCATATGATAATATGTATATGAAATTATATTTGACAAATAACATAATTATGGCACATTTACAGAACAAAAAATGCACAAGAAAATACTATCATACAATAAATGTGCCAACTTACAGGTTGGGTAGGTTCAAATGCATAGAGATGTCCAGACTTGACTAAATTGCTACCTATCCTAACATAGATCTACTGCAGGAGAGGATAATCAAAATTTATGCAGAAGAAAGAGAGAATTCAAGTCCCTTTTAGATATCATAGCTCGACAGATGAACTGTCTACTAAGAAAGTGAAACCTGAAATAGAAGGTGCAACTTTTATGCTTCTTATTTGTCATCTACTTCACAAAAAAAAATTAATAATAAAAGAATAAAAAGAAACAAAGAAGGATTGAATTAATACATTAAACAATGAATTTAATTAGTATTTGAATATACACTAGCTGGTAAGGCTTGATATGTATAAGCAGATGAGTAAAGCAAATCAACCATGACCACACTAACAAATAGCTTTATCCCGTAATGAATCAAAACTGCCTATGAATTCCTCCCCCGCAATAAAGATGTACTAAGTCATGACACTAGAAAAACAATATAGAGAACTAAATCATGTATATTCTACAAGTTTACCCAAATAGCATTAAAGATCAAACTATTGAACTATAAAAAATTTAGTGCAGCTTATTGGTGGACACTGAGAGATAACTATGGCTCAAATCATGAGAGAAAAAACAATGACATACCATCTCAACACCAAATATATCTGAAATAAATACCAACTTACCCGTCACTTCTCCCTTGCTGCAGAAAATGAACCAACAACAACAAAATCATCATACGCAACGTTGGAAAACCTTTAATATTAGAAGACTTTAATATAATTAAACATGGACTATATCTAGCTTCTAAAGATGATTTGTCTTCGTTGCACATGGCTTAATAGAACATAGTTCATGAAATGATTACTTAATCCTTTACATGAGAAGTGTCATTTTTACATGAAACATTAATCATTGAATAATTACTTTTAGCAGTTTCTTTAAGAATAGATTATGAGAAAGTATTAACCATTAACAATGTATGACATGTTTTTTATGTTTTGGAATTTAACACATGAAGACACACGTATATATGTCATATTTAAGTATGAAAGTACATACATCTTTTTGTGTGATAGGAGTTGTTGGTTCAAACACATGTTGGTCATAAATAAAGTCAATTCACCTAGCTACCTACCCATCATTCCCTTTTTTCTTGGAGCAGCAAGCAATCACATCATTCACTACTTGAGCATTGAGTCTATATATCTATATATATTTAGTCTTTAAAAACTCAAAATTGTTCTTTTTTTTTACTATATATTAAGAAATTCTTTGCTTAGTTGCAATGAACATTAGAGAGAATTACTCAGAGATGCTATTCAGTTTGGATCTTTTTAAAACAGTCATTTAGATGAACAACTATGAAGAATCAATTCATAAAATAAGTCAGATTTTGAGCATGAAGATGAAGAACCAGGAATAGTAGATCAACTCAGTTTGGGAGGAAGCAAAAGAAGGCAGACACAACAAAGTTTATCTTAAAGCAACAAAGGCTTCATGTGCAACTTATTAGTGTAGAGTCAATGAAGAAGTTAACAAAGAGCTGCACAATTAACCATAAGCGAAAGAGATGTACCAACTAATAACGTTTCTTTAAAATTAATTGCACAAACTTTAGCTAATTCCATTGTTTTATTAATGAAATCTAAGAAATTCCATGAAAAAACCAGTATTATATTTGAAATCTGACTTTTTAAATGTATAATGTAGAGTCCTCTTTTGTATTAGTTTCATGAAAAAAAATCCACAGTTGTGAATTCTAAAATTTTATGAAATCATAACAAATTAATATTACACTGGAATAAGTGAAATTGAGGTTCATGTTTTGGGTAGGCATCCAATTCAATACAATATAATGACAACTTAATCACTTAATACATAATATACCCAAAAAAAAAAGGATAAATGTTGTATAGTATATACTACAAGATAAGAAACTTATCTTGAGGTTTATTTTCTTCCCAATGTTTGTTGATAATTAGTTCAGTTTCTGAGTCTTTGGAAGTGTGTCAAATAACAAAGGAGTAAGCAACTCGAACAATATGAACTAGACAAAGAACAGTCATACATATAAAAAAAAGTTAGAGAATGCACATTCTAGAGTGCCAGATCTGAATTATTGAAATGAGACTTAAAAATAAACTAAAAGAAGTTGAAACGAAGCAAAAATTAGAAGTTACACTCATAAAATGGAAAATAGTATGTTTCTAATAGATTTTTCCTTTTAACTTCCACATTTACAATTGATTTTTTTTGCTTCATTTCAGAGAAATTGAGAAACACCCCATTTATTCCTTAATATAGAACTTTGAAAACACACTAAAATATGTGTAGGTTAATTAAAATTAACTAATAAAAAAAATAAGATTAGGATTGTTGTCTTATCAGAGAAATCTAATTTTGCTAAAGTTAAAAGACTATAAGTAAATTAAACTAATTGATATTTAGGATAATATGAATTACATTACTCATCAACACAAATTTAGGCTAAAAAGACAACAAGTCCAAAAAATTTAGTCATGGGGATAAGGCCACTTCACTTAAATGTTCTAGCAGAAACTTCAAGCAAGAAGCCATTTAAATTATTGAAGGAAAAAAACTGTAGAAACATTCATAATCAGTAGATTATAGACCATTTAAGGAAGAAACTGAGGTCCTTTTAATACCATAATGTAGTGAGTAGGAAATAGAACATGAAAATCAGGCTGACATACACAAGAAATGGCTACGTATTTGTGAAAACTCTCAAACTAAATATGAGACAGGAGCTGGGCAGTGCAACTCATGAAAATTGAGATGCTTCAAGCCTTCATCTCAGATATCATTTATAGAATTTTCAAACATTTAAGTGTGAAGTTGTGTAGCTCTTTAATATAAGTAAGATACTTCATAAATTACTCCAAAAAAGACAGTCTCAATCACATGCAAAATCAGAAAAACAACTCAGACTTAAGGCTGGTGTTTCAAATAATTTTTTAGCATATTAACATACAACAATACATATGGTAACATAGATTCAATTCAAGCAGCAAAATTGAAGAGTTACCCACCGTTTCTTTCTTGCTGTAATTTTTTCCTTCTAACTCTTGAGAGAAGCATCTAGGCGTTCCTTGGAGAAAAACAAAGGACCAATACTCAGGAAATGTAAGGTAGTTAAAAGAAAGATGAAATATTCAAAAAATTGGTGAAACAGTTGTAGCAACTAAAAGTCTATAGCAACTAAAAGTCTACTAAATCAATCAGACAAAAAAATATTTTCGAAAGGTTCGATACTAAAAAAACCACAAATCATAGATATGAAAATCTTGGTCTAATGCATCCGTCATCTTTATGTAATAAACTATCACATTCAGTTCAATAAATGAGAGATTTTTGAACTCCATAATCTTTGCTTATAATGGCTTATAAGCCAACAATACATTAACTTAGCTACCCAAGTTACCATTCATAAATATCTGTACTGAATTCGATCCCCAAACATTCAACTCCCAAAGTCAAAAATCGCACGCCTTAGGTTTGAGTCCACAATCCCAATAGGGTACTGAGACTAACCACAGACTCAAGAAACCCTTCAACTATTAAACCCGCTATATGATTTCAACAAAATAAGAGACCTGTAATCCCAACAAAACAAAATAATAAGACAATGAAGAGGGTATAAAATGAAAGTGATAAATACCTTAAATAGAGACTGATGAATCTGGATAGAGTTCGACCCCAACACGCGACGGCGCAGTGTGGGCAAACGATCGATCGGATGTTTGCAGCAAATTTGTGGCGATGCTTAGTTGATGGGCGCCGCATCTGTGTTGCGATTGGACAGCGTTGCAGACTCCAGTGATGGTACGACTGGTGGTGAACTGGTGATTCGACGGTGGAGTTTCCAGATCATACTTTTGGGAGAGAATCATTGATTTTTGAACAGTTCACGTTTCTAACCTTATCTAATTTTGTAGGTTAATTTTGGTCTTGGGCTTTGGGAATATGAGTCCATCACTTTTCATTCAAATTGGGCTAGGGCATTGTTTATGGCAATTCCAATTTTATTGCAGATTATTTTTGGCTTGGGCCTACTTCAGATTTCGATAATGGGCCGTATTATATGGAATATGAAGTTAAAATATTTTTAATAATTATTAAATTAAAGTCATGTATAAAAGGTAACAATATTATAATTGAAATGTACATACATGATTATTTATTAAAATAAGACTAAAACATGACACACCTTTCCCCTATATTTTTTAGTATTAAATGGTATACTCTTTATTAAAAAGACGCGTAATATTTATTTTCTAAATAAAAAATAAATATATTATTGAAAAATGTGTACCTTTTAGAACAAAATGGTGTGTATCCTTACACACTTTGTGCACATGTGGACACAAGAGACTAACTCTTTAAATATTACATCATATCTCTTTATTTACACTTAAAATCAATCATTTAATTTGCACACTTATAAATATTGAAACAATCAAAAATATTAATATTTTTATAATATTGCAATATTATAAATATATCACTTATTTTTTCAACTAAAGTTAACGATCTTAATACATTTGTTTAGAATTCTTTTATTAATGAAAAATTAATGCACGTAAATTAAAAAAACCCATTAATTAAACCCATTAATTAATTAAAAAAATGGCATAATTGTTTACTTTGACTTTAGTTTAGTTTTCATAAATTATATTTTAATATTTATCAAATATTTATGCATTATATTTTAATATGTATTCATTTTTACTAATTAAGAGATTTTATATTTTATTAATAGAAAATTATTGTTAAATTATAAAACAAAAAATATTATGTATTTAATTATTAAATTGAGAAAATACAAAAAGTTCATGTATTTAATTGATAAAAATAAAGTTCGTGATTTAATTGAAAAAATATGAAAAAGTCATATATATTTTATAGAAAATAAAGTTCGTGACTAAATTGAGAAAAGATAAAAAGTTCGTGTAGTTTAATGCATTTAACCCTTAATTTAAATATATGCATATATTATATTTTAAATATTAAAATGTACTTTACTTATATAGTAGTCGTACTTTAACACGTCTCACCTAAATACATTATTGTAAGAGAATTTGATATATTTTTATGTTCTTAAACTATTTAAATTTAATTATTTTTGTAAAAAAAAATATTTAAATTTAATTGAATGTATATCACTTTTTTTAATTAAGTTTTTTTAAATTAAATTTTGTCATGACTTTTTATTTGTCCTACAAATTGTTATTAAGTAATGTAATTAGATAGTTATTACGCTTTTGTTATCATGAATTATTTATTATTTAAAATGTTGTCACTTTTTAAATTATTAATATATTAATTATTTTCCTTTTTGTAATCGTTATGGGGATAGATGATGCTATTGTTATTGATTTGACTGATGTTGATGATTGTCATGCTGATTCAATAATGATGGTTTCTAATCAACGAGCTTATGCAAATAATGAAGAGGTCATTATATCACGCCAAAATAATAAAGAAGGTATAATATGAATGAGTTACTTTATTTAAATTAATTATCATTTTGTAAACATATATGTATGTTTATATGTAAATGGATATTCTCCCTTTGTCATATAGGTATTCACTCCTTGGATGGTTATGCTGACCAATCTTCAATCGGTAAAATTTTAATATTGTAGTTTTTATCTTATGTATGTATAAAATTATATAATTTAATAAATAATTTTCTATGAAAATATTATATTATGATTATCAGATTATTGGGATGTTGGTGATCCGACCAACACATGTCAATTTTGTGGGGCTTCATTTTGGTATGAAGAACGATTAGCCTCTCATTAAAATTCCAAGAACCCGAAGTATTCTTCCTGTTGTATGCAAGGCAAAGTTCAACTCCCACAAGTGAAAGAACCTCCAGAAACTTTGAAAGTTCTTCTCAATGGTGGAAGTGAAATGAGCAAACACTTCCTGCAAAACATCATATCATATAACAATATGTTTTCTTTTACTTCTATGGGGGAAAAATTGACTCGACACAAAATCAATCAAGTGGTCCACCAATTTTTAAATTACACGGACAAAACTACCATCTAATTGTAGTCTTTTACCAGTAGAAGGATCATCTCCTAAATTTGCTCAATTATATATATATGATACTGGTAATGAAATTGAGAATCGTATCAAAAGTGTTAGGTAATTTTTCTTTTATTTTAATAATATATATAATTCAAGTTGTTTATATACAATTTTTTAAAACATATATAATAATTTCATAATTTCTATTTCTGCTCTTATTTAGGGAGCGACAAAATATTAATACACTTCATGCTGAAATTGTGTCGGATTTAAAGAAAATGCTAGATGAACACAACATTTTGGTCAAATCTTTCAGAATGGTAAGACAATTTACGGTACAAAAAAAATTCATCAACTGTAAGGTTGAGATTAATTGGTAGGAGAGGTTCGGATGCACGAAGATATAATCTGCCTACATCTTCTGAAGTCGCAACTCTAATTGTTGGTGATTTTGATGAGTGTCTAGGTGATCGTGACATAGTAGTGGAGACATGTTCAGGACAGCTAAAACGAATCAATGAGCTAAATGCTGCATATTTAGCTTTGCAATATCCGTTATTGTTTCCATACGGTGAGGATGGGTGTCGAGAAGACATTTTATTCTCTGAAGAAAAATCTTCAGGTGGTGCTGGTAGACAAAAGGTTAGCATTAGAGAGTGGTTTTTATATCGATTGCATGAAAGAGAGCACATACCCTCATCTATTCTTATGGCAAAAAGGCTGACCCAACAATTTATAGTTGATGCATACACAATGGTTGAATATGCCAGATTGACTTATATTCACACATATCAAAAGCAATTGCATTGTGAGATGTACAAAGGTCTTACAAAAGCCTTGCTACGAGGTGAGAATGATCCCTGCGCAATGGGAAAATGCATAGTATTGCCATCCACATTTACAGGTGGGGCTTGCTACATGATCCAAAATTATCAGGATGCAATGGCCATATGTCGATGGGCTGGTTATCCAGATCTATTTATCACTTTCACCTGCAATCCAAAGTGGCCTGAGATAACTAGATTTTTAGAATTAAGAGGATGTAAGGTTGAAGATCGTCCAGACATAATTTTTCGTGTCTTTAAGATAAAATTGGATGGCTTGATAAAGGATCTTCGCAAGAATAAAGTTTTTGGTAATGTTAGAGCATTGGTATACACAATAGAGTTTCAAAAATGTGGCTTGCCCCATGCACACATTCTACTTTTTCTCAGCTCGGAGGATAAAAATCCATCTCCAGATCTTATTGACAAAATTATATCAGCTGAGATTCCTGATGAAGCAAGTGATCCTGCCTATTATAATGCAGTTAAGTATTTTATGATCCATGATCCGTGTGGTGTTGCGAGGCCAAAATCACCGTGTATGATCGACAATCGTTGTACAAAGCATTTTCCAAAAAAATTTATTGAAAACACAACGGTTGATGAAGAAGGATATCCTGTGTATCAACGCAGAAACGATGGTAGAATGGTGGTTAAATATGACATTGAATTAGATAACAGGTATGTCGTTCCATACAATCGTTACTTACTTTTAAAATATGGTGCTCATTTGAATATGGAGTGGTGCAACTAGTCGCGATCCATTAAATATCTTTTCAAGTATGTCAATAAAGGTCATGATCGAGTGACTGCTTCTTTTTATGAAAGTAGCAATGCTGATAAGACTACAAGAACTGTTGATGAGATCAGCATGTATTATGACTGTCGTTACATATCCCCGTGTGAGGCTATGTGGCATATTTTAGGTAGTGAAATTCAATACAAGGATCCTCCTGTTGAGCGCCTAAGTTTTCACTTACCTAATGAACAGTCTGTAGTCTACTCTGATTTAGATCCAATAGATGATGTTTTACAACGTCCAACAGCTAATAGTAGCATGTTCCTTGCTTGGTTTGAAGCAAATAAGAGGTATCTTGAAACGAATTCTCTTACATATTCAGAATTCCCTCAAAAGTTTGTTTGTAAAAAATCTACAAGAGAATGGGCTCCAAGACAAAGAGGTTTTTCCTTGGGATGGGTTTTCTATGTGCCTCCTGGAAGTGGTGAGATGTATTATTTAAGATGTCTGTTGTATATTGTTCGTGGAGCAAAAATTTATGACGACATTAAAAAGGTACATGGTGTGCAGCATACAACATTCGTGATGCTTGCTATGCATATGGATTGTTAGATGATGACAATGAGTACTCAGATGGCATTATTGAAGCAAGTGAACGGGCTTCAGCAAGTTCACTAATCTATCTATTCGTCGCTTTGTTGTCATCAGATTGTTTGAGTCGTCCTGAAATCGAGTAGGATAAAACATGGAAGCATATGTCGGATGATATTCTATACAAACAACGTCAACTATTAAATGACTCTGGTAATTGTTCCTTCTAATTATTTACATTTTTAAGTGACTCTGGTAATTGTTTCTTCTAATTATTTACATTTTTAAGTATTAATTTCATATTTAATAACATAATTTTTTATTAATTTAATACAGACTTGTGTTTAACTAATGAAGAAATAAAAAATCTAGCTCTGGTGGAGATTGAGAAGTTAATGCAAAAGTTTACAAAGAGTTTGAGGGATTATGATTCAATGATGTATCCCGATATTGCTAATATGTCAACTCTTTGTAACAAGTTGGTTCATGAGGAGTTACATTATGATCGAGATGCATTAGCTACAGAGCATGCTCAACTTGTTGATAATCTCACTGATGAGCAGCGACATGTATATGATACTATAATTAGAGAACTTGATTCTTATAGAGGAGGGGTCTTCTTTGTTTATGGTTATGGAGGTATCGGAAAAATATTTTTATGGAAGACCCTTTCTGCAGTATTGAGGTCGAAGGGTGAAATTGTTCTCAATGTGGCTTCAAGTGGAATAGCATCCTTATTGTTGCCTGGTGGTCGAATAGCGCATTCGTGATTTTCTATTCCTCTTAATCCAACAGAGAGCTCAACATGTTTCATCAAACAAGGAAGCCAACTTGCAGAACTTATAATCAAAGCCAAACCGATCATATGGGATGAAGCCCCAATGACACATCGATATTATTTTGAAGCACTTGATAGAAATTTAAGAGATATTATGCAAGTGGTTAATGTAGAGAACAAAGATAAGCCATTTGGAGGAAACACTATTGTTTTTGGAGGGGACTTCCATCAGATTCTACCTGTGATTCCCAAGGGTACTAGGCAGGACATCGTCCACGCAACAAAAAATTCCTCAAATATTTGGAAAGACTGCAAAATATTGAGATTGACTATGAACATGAGGTTGCAGGGACAAGATTCCACTATCGAATTTGTTAAGTCAAGAGAATTTGCTGAATGGATTGCAAAGATTGGGGATGAAACTGTTGGAATTTACAATGATGATGAAATCATTGTTGAAATTCCTGAAGATATATTGTTGCCTTGTACAGGTGATCCTATATCGACCATTGTGCAAAGTACATATCCATCCTACAAAGGTTCCATTAATGATCCAAGTTTCTTGAAAGACCATGCTATATTAGCTCCAACACTTGATGTGGTCAATATTATTAATGAATATATGTCTTCATTGAATTCTGCAGATGCAAAGACATATTTGAGTTCAGATAGTGCATGCAAATTTAACGATAGTGTGGACTTATTAACTGATGTACATACACCTGAATTCTTAAATGGTGTTAAATGTTCGGGTGTCCCAAATCATGAGTTGACGCTGAAGATTGGAACTCCGGTCATGTTGTTGAGGAATATTGATCATTCACTTGGATTATGCAATGGTACTCGGTTAGTTATTACAAAACTAGGATCTCATGTTTTAGAAGCAAAGATTTTATGTGGAAGTAATGCGGGACACACTGTCTTAATTCCAAGAATGTCATTGACACCATCTGATACAAGACTACCGTTTAAGTTTCAAAGAAGGCAGTTTCTACTCATTGTATCATATTCAATGACAATAAACAAAAGTCAGGGGCAATCTCTTTCTCATGTTGGCCTTTTATTGAAGAAATCCGTGTTCAGTCATGGTTAGTTATATGTTGTTGTTTTACGAGTAACTAATCGCGAAGGTTTAAAAATTTTAATAAGTGATCAGAACGGCAGCTATATTAGTTCAACTAAAAATGTTGTTTATAAAGATGTTTTTCAAAATTTGTAATTTTATTTTGTTAAGACTTTTTTCTTAATTATTAGTAAAGTTGGTTCAATTTTCTTATGTTTTATTTATAATCTACTTTATATTTTAGTTCAACTATAAAGTTTTATACTTATATATATATATATATATATATATATATGTATTTACTGTTAATAATTTAGAAATATAGATATATATATTTATAAATGATAGTACATAAATATAAAAATATCTCTCGCTCCACACTTATTTATTTTTTCATTTACATCTATCTTATAAAAAACATCTTAATAAAATATAAATAAATTAAAACAGTTAATATCTCAATAATCTTTTGGATGTACTTTGTTTAACACGCGATATACACATTTAATATGCTAATACTATTATTGTTACAAAAAGATAAATACTTGTGTACATCCAAATGTTAACATACATCCAAATTTTTATTTTTATTTATCTTTGTGGTTTTATAACCATTAGGATTTATCATATTTATTTAAAGTTTTAATCGTCCTTTAATTAAATTACTATTTTAATTTTGTGTTTTATGAAATCCTATTCTTTTGATCAAACTCTCCAAATATACATTGTTAAGCAAAATTAAAAAAATCTCAAAAAATATTTTTTCGTATGCATATCCGTGCAACGCACGGGTGAATTTCTAGTTTATATAATAAAAACACACTCCCTCGATCCCTCCATGTTTAAAGGATTGCACGCCTTATTCGATATGGACCTTAAGAAAACTGGTTAATTTTAAGAGTATTATGCTATTTTTATTATAATTAAATGGTAAAAATATGTTAGGCAAATAGGTGATATATTATAAAAAAGAAAAAATAAAAAGTACAGGAATAAGAGAAGAATGATCTAAAGTGATCATTGAAAGAGCCAAACAAATGGTTAAAAAAAAGAGGACCTAAACAGGTGGCCTCATAAGAGAATTATTTGCCCTACTCGTCTAATTTAATCTATGTAATAAGCAACGTAGAGGCCGTAGAAGGTGGCAGTCGGGGCTCACTCAAATCCTATGCAATCAAACCATAAGAACCCACAAGTGACCATAAAAAATATGGCGAAACAGGTGCCATTAAATAAAAGGATCTATAAAAATAAGCATTACAAGCGCATATTAAAACTGAGAATTCAATCCTCAGCCAAGTCTCGATCAAAGCACATTGGACCTCTATCCAAAGCACTAAGAAAACACTTCCAAATAGTAACCATACAGCCTAGCTCCTTCATGTGAAATGAAAAACATCTACTAAGCAGGCTCAAAGCAAACAAAGACTCCTTATCCAATACATAGACAACCAAATCAAGAGCCTTTTACGACAAAGATGAGTACCAAAACATCATATATCGTCAAAGACCATGGGTGAATCATAAAAAAAAATTACTGCTACAAGTAAAGTCAAAGAAACTGCCATAGAGCATAGAGATAATAATCGAATTCCAATGTTCTTATTCTTGAGGCAGTGAAAAAGCAAGAACCATGTTCATTAGGAAATTACCATACGGCAGCCATCAATCAAGACTGCCCAAGGTAGTAGAAACCCCTGAACAGGGGAAGGTTAAGCCCTGGACAGCAACACCACATTCGGCAAGGGCCTGTCGACATGGCTAAACGAAAAGTAGAATCCTGCCACCTGCTTCTGCAAATTGGAGTAAAGTTACCAGTAGCGGGATTGAATTCCCTAAACAGGGGAGGGAAGAGGGATGTCAGAGATCCCTTGAAGCAGCAACCACAATCGTCAGACGGAGCCGCACCAGATGCAAGTCAGAGGTAGGACTGTCGAACATTGGACCAATCCAAAAATTCCCATCAGCAAATGAGCACATCTATTGATGGCCGAAAAATCACACAAAGACGAATCTATCCGGTGGCCAGAAGTGGCCACAAAACGGTGGTGGTAGATATATCGTGAGTAGCCGGCAATACTTCCATGAGATGACGAATCTGAAGAGGGGCCAGAAGTAGATGGCCCGCTGTTATCGCAGCAGTGGGTTGGCTGCCGTCGTGGACGGAAACTCCAGCGGCTAAAGTGTCGTGAGTAGCAGCCAATAGGACCAGATGGAGTCAGCGCCGCCAGTTAAGATCTAAAATAGGAGCAACAACGACCAGATGTGGTTGGGTGAATTGCGGCAGCCCTAAAAGACGAGATGTGGCAGGAGGTCATCTATGGCCTGTTGCAACCACAGAGAACCATGAGGGCAACGACAAGAGTCGTTGGAAGGCCGCGCCGGTGTAAGAGGCAGCAGGAGATAAAGCGGCAGCGGCGAGAAAGACCTAAGCAGCGGAGACCGCCTTTAGTAGGAATCAGCACAGCCGATGAAAAGGGTAGTTTTTTATTGTAAATGGTAAAAATATGTTAGGTAATGGTAGTTTTTTATCGTAAAGGGTGTTTTTTATATATTTTATTTCCCTTCTATGGAAATGAAAATTTTTGTTTTAACTTTAGTTATTAATGGTAAATTATTTTATTTGATAAAGTATATAGTTGCTTGTTCACTATTTTGCATGTGTCCCCAAGTGTAGGGAATCAGTTGTAGTTCCACGTATGACCAAGTAAAAATAATATCGTACCCAAGGAATAATTATAGATCTACTTTTTAATCTAATTATGACTATTCTAATTTAAGACAAATCTGGTTTTTAAAGAGAATTACCTAAATTAAATATGCAGAAAATAATGACTAAAAATAATAAAATAGCAAATAATTTAATATGGAAAGTATTCAAGAAAGAATATAGACAACACTAGGAAATCCAGTTAAATCGGTCAAATCAAATAACTAGACAATCAGTTAAAATCCCTGCAGTTCTTATGAAAGCTATCACTTAATTATGTTAAATACCTTTTCTAAAGTAAACTTAACATATAAATCTGGGTTTAACCCCTCAAATACAGAAGAATAATTCATACTCCCTTTCTAGGTACTTCATGCAAAATTCTGTTAAAGGCTAGTACACTAGAATTCCCTTTATAGGTACTTAAGAATTAAACACCAATTCCCACCTAACAATCTAAGAAACCAAATTCTCTAGAATGGTAATTAATAGATATATTAAGTGTCCTATATTAATTATTCTAATGAATAAAGGTTATATGTTTAGATCCCCTTTACCCATAACAGATTGACAAATATAATTCTTATAGAACGCAAACAATAAGCATAAGCATGCAAAGGCATTGACATACATATGAATAAGGACAGATCATATTAGACAAAAATATAAGTCTCAAATCAAAGCATTAATAAAGAAATAAGTATACTGCATGTACCCAACCTTAAGTCTAGATCATCAATTCAAAACAACTTAACCTTCAAACCTAGCGCTATCCAAGAAGCACTAGCCCATGGTGTTTCAGGAAACACACATGGTTAGGTATGAAAACATATTATCCAAAATTAAGAAAAAAAGAATAAGAATAACCCTAAATATGGTGCGATTTTCCGCTCTCTCCTCTGTGATTCTGAACCTCCTCATTCTCCTTCTCAAGTAAGCAATACTGATGAACTCTCCAAGATGGGTGGATGGGATGGTGAATTATGAAAAGATGTGAAGAGCTTGGGTTTGGAACACCTTAAGGACTCCTTTTATAGTCGAGGATTGATCCTTCACGAATTCTGAGTTAAAAGTGGGTTTTTTCACGTTAAAAACACAAACGGGCCAAAAAATGACGAAACGATGAACTGGGCCATGCTAAAAATTGGCACGAGTCATGCCACATACCGCATGAGTCATGGGATGCCTACTGTGTGGATTCCTCGGCACTTCTCGATGGCATGACGCGTGCGTCCCGACAGCACCCGACGTTCATTGTCGGCAGCTCTCGGCATCTATCGGCGGGCGTGCTTGGAAGTCGTGCGAGCACCTCTCGGCAGCAATTGCGGCACGACCTAGCATTTCATGCGGCACGACCTACTCCTCCTGGCCGGCACGAGTAGTGCCGGCTTCTCTTCTTCCGACTTCATTTCCGACTTCTATTTTTGCTCTTTTTACCTCATTTTCCACCTAAACACACAAAATAACACCTCACACACATCTAAAACACAAATTTATACAATTCAACCCCAAGATGCTCACATACGGACATAAATCCCATAAAATGGTGTTAAATCGGACTCTAAAACATGCAGATTTTCACACTAATCAAACCCCCAAACTTAAGATGTTGTTCGTCCCCGAACAACGAAAAAGAACGAAGAAGAAGAAAGATATTGTGTAAATCTAAGGAAAAAAAGGAATATGACAACTAGGCCATTCAAAAGACAATCGTCATCAACTCTGATCATGCACTCTCATCACATGCAATAATTCATTCATAGCATACAAGTTAAGATAATCACCACCAATTAAAATGCTCCATCAGCTTATTCTCACGAGAAGTGTATCACTCGCACTCAAGTGTAGAAGATGTACACTAATGGGGTATGGTGTTTACGCTCAAATTCAATTCAAGTGCATGCATAACAAAAGCTTTCCAAACGTCTCAAACTCTCCACCACTAAAAGTATGATTCGACAATGGGATCAAAAAAAACTTTTATTAGGATGTAACGTTGGCTCTTTGGTAAGGGTAGGAAATATATGGACAAAGTAACTCAATTAGTAGAGAATTAAAATCGGAGATCTTTTGTACTGTAGATTTTTACACTTCAATGCTATCCAGCTTCATGCTCTTCTAATTTTCTTTTTCTCTCCTTTCCTTCAAGCTTCAACATACTTTTTTTCCTTTCTTTTCTTTATCTTTTCTCGAGGTACCAATTTCGGGCACTACCTCTAACATCTCGGGGTACCAGTTTCGGGCACTACTCCTAAGCAATTTATTTTTCAGCTCATATGTTTCAGCTCATAGTCACTTGTACCGCTCAAAATATTTTATTCCTTTTAAACTCCATGAAAATCAACTCACACACTTTGATAGTATTTAATTCTCCACTAAATATAGGAATTTAAGGCTCAAATAGGATATCAAAGTGGCTATCTTCGTAGGTTGCCAAAGAAATAAGGCATTTAGGCTCAAAAAGGGCTAATTACGGATATATAATTATTTGGTAGGAAATTATTTAGCAAAGTGACTCATAAAAATCAAAGATGGCCTAAAATCATCTCCCATTATCTAACATAACATGCGGTCTTATGTAAGACAAAATGCAAGTTCTAGAATACATGAACAAGAATGATACTCAACAGAAAAAAAATATCATGTGTTTATGTACATGATCTAAAGGCTCAAAATCTCATATGGGTTATCAAGTAACAGAGCATTCTTCATGGTAAGCAATGTCTCACAAGTACACATAGAACTTCATATCACAATATAACTTAAGTACACTTCTTTCATCAATTTCAAGAGCATATGAATTTCTGGCAGAAATCTAACAAATAAGATCATAATAAGCACACAACCAGAAACCCAAACATAAACTCAACATAATATCCCCCACAAATATCCAACAATACAAATCAAGATAAGAATGATACATGGAAGAGATAAATACATCAAAAAAACCCTATCAAACTATCACTCCACTCAAAGTCTAAACAAAAAATAGAAATAAGGTGAAGAGATAGAATGACACAACCTCGACAGATAAGGCTATTTAAAATAGGGGCTATAACCTCCATCAGTCACTTCTCTCTCGGCGCTCTCGAACTTCACCTCTCAAGCTTTGGATCTCTCTTTGTATCTCCCTCCGAAAACGCCTGACCTCTCAGAACAACGCTCAAAACTGCTGGTCATTCGAGTGCCTGATGGAGTCAAACAAATTATTGACGTATCGAAACATCTCTCTCCACAGATCCTGCACACCTGGAACATAATAAGAATAGTAATCAAGGGGTATGGGACCAGCAGATGTGCTGGGTCCTCCTCCGTACTGGGCTCCAGATGGAGCTGTAGATGTCCCCGGTGCAAATGGATCCGGTGCTACTCCGGATGGACCACCCTGATAGAACCCAATAGCAGGATGCTGTGAGTCATATATCCCAAAAAGCTCCAGTGCGTCCTTCTCATTCAGCATCATCTCATCCTCATCCTCAACATAAGCATAGTCAGCTTCATTCTGAACTTGGGGATTTGCTGCTCTCTCATTGTGCTCTCTGATAACCTTATTCCAATCTCCATTTTTCAAAAAGACAGATGAGACATGGGTGTGCAAAAATAACTTGCAGAAAATTGGCATCATCATCCAATGTAGTCAGCTGCTCACATGGAAGCGGTATAGAGATGCTGCCATGCTTATAGAAAAACTGGCCAGCTCGCTCATACAAGATACGTGCATTTCTCTAAGCTCGCACATTTATATCTGGTTTTTCTCATCAATGAGCTTCATCCCATCAATAGGCACTGCTTTGATCTCAGCTATATAGGTGATAATACCACCCATCATCACTGATCGAGTCTTCCCTTCTCTAAAGTGGAAGAGCTGCTCCATAACAAATGCGGCCAAGTCAAACAACTTCTCCTCGCACATGCACCAGAGGATATAAAGCTCCTGTAGCCTAACTTGGCCCTCCCCATGCCTAGAGAAGATGGTATTTGAGAGGACTATTTTAATGTACCTGAGAACCGGGCTAATAATGCACGTGGACTTAGACTCTCTAGGTACGAAGGCTTCATTCTTGCTCGAGATCTTGGTCCAGAATGCATCCATGTCAAATGCAGCATAAATCTCATCAGTAGCATCATACGGAGATCCAAATCCCATGTTCAGCTCCTTTCTAGTCATTGTCTCTTTCCTCCCTCTCAACATGAAAGTGCATCCACTGGGCAACCTATCATCAGCCTCTTGATAAACATCATATGAATGGTAGAACTCCATCGTCAATGCATATGTAGTAGGCCTCCGAGCATTCATAAACTCCAGTATCCCCACTCTCTCGAAGAGGGTATCCACATCCAGCTTTATACCAAGTCTGACCATAGTATCCTCATCGTGATAGCGCGTACGCACTATCCTACGCTCCAAGTGACTGTAGTCCTCTATATGATCCTTCCATTCGAGATAATAAATCCCTAGGTATCGAGGACTAGTTTCTTTTTTTGTAATTCGAGCTATCTCTTTTTGCTTTTGCTCATCCGTCCATCCATCCCCCATTATTTCCTAAAAAATTTACAAGTAAGACGCAAGCAATAATTCCAAACACAAAAATAATGCATCTTTACTTGATTCCAATTTAAACTAAGTAAGAAATATAAAATCACTTCACACATGAAACTAGCATGCCACACATATATATCTTTGCTTCCTGCTTAAACCCTGCCAAAACAGCTCATGAACAACACAATAAAGCACTATTCACGTGTACAAGCTTGTAGGAACAAGAAATTACAAAAATTAAACCCAACATGTCAATTTCACACAAATTTCAGCATGCTTTTACTATAAAAATTAAACACTAACACTCGAACATGCATCCACTTGCTCAATCCCTCAACCAACATCATATACTAACAATTACAGTCCTAGGGATATCCACAATTCAACACAAAACCAACAATCAAGCCAAGAATTTCGAATCTGAAGGCAAAACAGTACGCTCACAAGGTGTTCGACAAAATGCCTCAAAGAAAATTCACTTCAAAATTCAAATTTTCAACTTGAATTCACTTACCCATATTTCCAATAAGAACATACTCAAATTCCAGACAAAAAGATGAAGAAAACGTACCTTATTTGAGGAAGAAACAAAAATTCACAACTTCAAACTTTTCCCCAATTTTTTGGCTTCAAAACCCTAATTTCTTCCTTCTTAATCCTCAATCCAAGTGTGAAAAATGTTTAAAGTGTGTGAGAAGTGTAGTGGGTGAAGTGGAATGGTGATTTTTAGAAATGGAAGCGATAAAAATCCGGTGGTGTGCGACGAACAGTGTGCCAGGTGTGAGAAGAATGAGCACAATGTTCAAAATTTTGAATTTATAACCTTACCTGGACGTTGGCACGACCCCAGCACGACTCGTGCTGGCATTTCTCGGCAGGTCATGCTGCCAACCTTCGCTACTCGTGCCGCATACCCAGCTCTCATACGGGGTGGCACGTCTAGCTCCTCCTGGCCGTTCTTCACCCGCACGACCCGTGCCATGTCTTGCATGAGTCGTGCCACCCTTTAACGTATGGCTGGGCACTTTTTTCGACTTATTTCACCTATTTCTTTGAATTTTCATCCAATTTAAGCTCAAATACACTTAATTTATCAGTAATATCATCAGGAAAACTCAAAAATTCAATCACAAATTACTCACACCAAATCTAGGAAAAACTAAACATGACAAAACAAGACACTTGGATAGTTGCAAAAAAATTCAAACATTTGAAATAAATTCCGAAAATTCTAAAAAAATCAACCTCCAAGCATCACACACAAGTGAAAGAAAACTTACCTTGGTGCTTCAAGACATTGGAATGCACGTCCACCCTCCCAAACTTAGTTCAAACGAAGTGAGAAAAAGTGAATACCATAGACGAAGAAGCACCTAATAAAATTTCCTACACCAAACAAAAACGTTAAAGCAATAAAACAGTAGGGTAAGCCCCCAACAAGCGCTCATGTTTAAAGTCGGAGAGTCATGATGGAATGCTCATATTTAACGTCGTTGAGCTCGACGGAAAGCATAACTACTTGAGGTAATCAACAAAAGGATATCCTTATCTCGTGGTGACCTATAATGCTTCATCCGATGCCTATTAGCCATGAAACTATTTACATCCTTATCCAACAGCTCATATGTACCTCCACCAATAGCTCTATGTACCACGAATGGCCCCATCTACTTAAACTTTAACTTTCCAGGAAAAAGTCTAAGTCTAGTATTAAACAACGAGACTTCATCCTTCTCACAGAACTCCTTAAAACAGATCTTTTCATCATGCCACTTCTTTACTTTCCCCTTGCTGATCCGTGAGTTCTCATAAGCTCTATTCCTAAACTCTTCAAGTCTGTTCATCTGAGTCATCCGCAGGCCACCCGCTTCTTACATATCCAAATTCAACTTCCTCACCGCCCAAAATGCCTTATGTTCAATCTCCACAGGAAGATGACATTATTTAACGTCGATGACATGATTCTGAATGCCCACAATGCATCATCTAGCTTCATAGCCCAATCCTTCCTACTCACGTTCACTGTTCTCTCCAAAACCTACTTAATCTGGCGATTGGAGACCTTAGCTTACCCATTTGACTGTTGGTGATAAGGTGTTGCCACCCTATGCCAAACACCATAATCCTTCAATACCTTCTCCATGAGCTTGTTAACAAAATGGGTTCCCCCATTGCTAACTAGTGCTCTAGGTACTCCAAATTACGAAAAGATAAGCTTCTTCAAAAATGCTTGCACAACCCTGGCATCATTCGTCTTGGTTGGAATTGCTTCCACCCACTTAGACACATAATCCATAGCCAAAAGTATATAGAGATATCCATTGGATGAGGGAAAGGGAACCATAAAGTCTATCCCCCACACATCGAAAATCTCCATTACATAACTATTCCGCAGAGGCATTTCATCTCTCTTAGAGATGCTTCCACCTCTTTGACCCCCATCACAGCTTACAACAGATGACTCACAAGATTTGAAAAGGGATTGCCAAAATAAACCTGATTGTAAAACCTTTGCAGCTGTCTTCTCGGCACCGAAATGCCCCAAGTTTGTTGTGCATGACAATGATTCAGCACACTATTCCATTCCTCTTCCGGTACACATCTCCGGATGATAGAGTCTGCACATATTTTATAGACGAAAGGCTCATTCCAAATATATTTCTGCACATCTCTCGTGAACTTCAAATGCTGATGCCGACTAAAATTATATGGCTTAGCTCCACTTGCAAGAAAGTTGACATAATCAGCATACCAAGGAGCCTTCGGTTTTGTAGCCAAAGCAAATGCCTGGTGAAGCTCCACATCTAGAATCTCCTCATTCGGGAACAACTCTTTGATAATCTCTTTCTCATCTTCACAATGCTCCATTGTCTCCAACCTAGAGAGGTGATCAGCCACCATATTCTCACTCCCCTTCTTGTCTCTTATCTCCATGTCAAATTCCTGCAACAGTAGGATCCATATAATAATCCTAGGCTTGGCATCCTTCTTCTCCATCAGATATCGGATTGCAGAATGATCCGTATACACCATAGTTTTTATCCTCACCAGATACGCGCGAAACATATCAAAGGCATACATCACAGCTAAAAATTCCTTTTCAGTCACAGTGTAGTTCTTCTGAGCTGCATCAAATGTCTTGCTCGCGTAGTAGATGGCTTGAAATCTGTTCTCCCTCATTGATAGGCATTTTCTCAACACACAATTAATCCTCAAGTATGAAGGATATCAATCGTAGTTTCGAAGGTGACCAAGACTATGTTGGAAATTATAGTGGTTGTGATTTTGTAATTAAGTAACAAAAGTAATTAAAATATCAAGTAACAATAACAAGAAGAAGAGATAATTGAGTTATGATCAAGTAAGATAGTAGGTAGTTCTTTAGGTAATCCAGTTCCATTTATTAATTCATCTTCCATGTGACGGTGTCTGACTCTACCTTGTGGTTTATGGATGCATCACTAAACCATGCAAATTCACTCTATAGACACAAGTAAATATGCGTATGACACATGTGAATATCCTCGGAGCAAGAGATATAATTCACCCCCCTTTCTAGGTACTATCAGTATCAATTATTTCCCGTGCACTTAGTACTCTAACCCGATATGATCTTCCTTTATAGGTACTATGAAGTTATACTCTTTATCCTGCTTATTAACCCGAATATGATTCAACTAACAAGTATTCATATAAGATAATTCTAAAAGACTTCGGAATCCCTTCACTTAGAATTATAACATAAAACCCTGCTCAGCAGTGAACGTACTCAACCAATAACCAAGTTATGTATTCAGACTCTACATAACAATTATTGATGCACAAAACGACCGTGAGTATGGATTAAAAATGCACAATCTTTTATAAAATAAACCACAAGTAGTGTTGTATGGAGTTTACACATGAAAGACAAAGCTCTAGCCCATTATTGATCTAAGAACAATCATGGTTAGTTGGACCGATCTTACTTGAATCTCTTGCGGAACCTCTGTCACAGCCCCTCCGGATAATGGATGATCGACTCTCCTCTTAACTCTACGTCTCCACGTCTTGATATATGCTGGTGTCTTTCTATACTGCTGCATAAGCCTTGTTTTATACTTGTAATCACATCTCCCAGGTCTGGAATGACCTTTTTAAGTGATCACACGCATTGAGGGTGTAAAAATACAGATATGGTAAGTTCTCGAAGCTCAATTCGACTTCAGCTACAGGTCGAATTGACCACCACAAGTCGAATCGCAAGTCAAATTAGCCTACTGTAAGTCTCAGATGCTTGATTCGATCAGCTGCCCTGGTCGAATCGAAGTGACGAGGTCGAATCGGCATCTCCGCCAACCAATTCAACCTTGGTTCGACCTAATGCCTATGTCGAATCACCCCTGTCATGGTCGAATCCACCTTCTGCTCATGTGTGCTGCCAATTCGACCTGAAGGGCTAGTCGAATTGATCTCCTTCAGGTCGAATTGCACTCCTGCTTCACCCAACGGATGGCTTCGACTTCCTCTTATTAGTTTTCAACACTTCCACTCCAATTTCCTTCGAAAAACCACTCAAATAACTCCAACAACACCTGATTCGTGACTTCATACAATATATATTGGTTTACACCCGATTTCATCATTCAAACTCTATAATATCACAAATCCAAGCATAAGATTCATGAATCAACACACTCATCAAACCCCCAAACTTACATATTGCTTGTCCCGAGGCAACGCAATCAAAACTAGGAGTCGTGTATAATTCACGAGGATCACCAAGTACAACACATATTACACATGCAATTTCACCAATTAAAGACAAGTATTTCCTGCATCATATATATCATTCATGCAATACATCACTCAATCATATTACCATTCGGAGTATTAAGTCATCAAGCTCACAAGATAAGTGTTTACTCTCTCACTCAAGTGCTAGTTGCACTTAACAGGTTAATATATACGCTCATACTCAATCCATACTCACGCGTTACCATAAACTTGGCAAGGGTCTCAAAAATCAACTCACAATCAACTCATTACTAGTATCACAAAGGACTTGTTTTTGGGTTGTAATGTTGACTCTTTGTAAAGGGTAGGAAAATTTAGATAAAGTGACTCAACACTAGTAGAGAGTTACCTTGGAGGTTCTTGCTTTCTTCATTCGTCTACATATTCTCCTCCAATTTCTTCTCTTGCACTTGCAATTTTGAATTTCCTTCTCTTTCTTGCATCAACATCATTCTTCTTTCGGGTACCGGTTGTAGGCACTACCCTTTTTAAAGAGCAATCGGGGTACCAGTTTCAGGCACTACCCCTAAATAAGATTTAACCATACACTTCTTCTTTCTATTTCACTTAACCATCATTCTATCTTCCTTCTTCTTCTCGCAACACTTATTTATCTCAACTCTCTACTAATGAATAAGGTATTCAACAAAGCTCAAGTAAAGGTTAAATAAGGCTCTTTTATTTAGCTTGCTAAAGAAAAGCTTTTAAGGTTCAAACGGGGCTACCAAAGGTATATATAATCAATGGGAAGATAAAATTTGGCTAAGTAACTCAAATAATCAAGAATGGCCTAAGATCATATCCTAGCAATTCACCAATTGTAAGTCTCATACAAAACTCTAAGCCAAGTTCTAGAATACGTTCATATGAATGATTCTCTCAAGAATAAACTATCATGATCAAGCATGATTAAAAGGCTCAAATCCTCACATGGGTAAATAGAATCCTAAGTACTCCTCATAGCACATAATCAAGATCAATTTCACAAGAACTCTACATACTTATCAAATTATACATGCTCTCATCAACGAAAATTAACACATGAATATATGAATGCACAAAATCCATGAACCCATATATCAAATCAATCATACAAGTATCTCTACAACCCAACTCATGCATATCAATCTATCCTCACAATCCACATCCAAGATGATCAAATATGATAATATAATACATGCCACTCACGCAAGACACACCCATACTGGCTCAATTCGACCTTGATTCGATCTGCACAAGAGGTCAAATTACCTTCATCGTGGTCTAATTAACCTTCTGGACAACTTTCTCCTTCAATTCAATCTTGATTCGACTTGCTCCCCTGGTCGAATTGGAATGCCTCAGGTCGAATCCACACACTATAAGATTCAAGTCCTCAATTCGACCTGGGCTTCTGGATTCGACCATGCTCCTTGGTCGAATTGGCTCCCTGATGCTCCCAAAATCGAGTGTTCTTCATCCCCTACACACCTCAAGCTTAACAAACGAACATTAGGTACCAAAAATAGAGCATAACTTCATCAAGAATCAATCCTAAAACTTCACATTCATGAGTAACTCTGCAAACAACTCAAAACATGGAACAAAACACCACTAAACATTAGGCAAGTTGCAAAAAAATTGACACATAAAAATCGATTAATGTTTAAATATGCCATAAAAAATCAACTCCCCTAACAAACATTATAAAGAAAAGATTATACTATCAGTGCTTATTAAGGTAAGTACATCACACCCCTCCAAACTTAGTAGAAACCATAGTCGAAACTAAGTTTGCAAAGAGATATAATTGCCGATAAGTAAGCACTTCAAATATAAAAATTTCTTACTCACACGAATAAAGTTAAGCAATAAAACGGGAGGAAAAGCCCCCAACAGGTGCTCTTGTTTAACGTCGGAGAGTCACGACGGTACCAATTCACTATAAGGTATCTTCAAAGACGACGCAAACATCATCCAGCGACTTATAATGCTTCAACTGATGCCCATTCGCCACGATAATGTCCCCATCTTTGTCCATAAGCTCAAAATTGTCCACCTGCAATCCCTTGGCAGAAACATGATGCCCAAGAATAATCCCATCTCTCACTATGAAGTGACACTTCTCCCATTTCAAGACAAGATTAGTTTCTTGACATCTCTTCAACAAAGTAGCAAGGTTAGATAAACAAATATCAAAAGAGGAACCAAATACAGAAAAATCATCCATAAACACCTCCATGATCTTCTCTATCAACCCATCAAAAATCGCCATCATGCAGCGCAAAAAGGTAGCAGACGCATTACACAATTCAAATGGCATCTTTCTAAAAGCAAAGGTCCCGTATGGGCAAGTAAAAGTAATCTTTTCCTGATCCTTGAGAGCAATCATGATTTGATTATATCCCGAGTACCCATCCAAGAAACAATAGAACTCATACCCTGCTAGACGATCAAGCATTTGATCCATGAAAGGAAGAGGGAAGTGGTCTTTGCATGTATTTTCATTCAATTTCCTGTAATTAGTACACACACGCCATCCCATTGGAATCATAGTGGCTATTTTCTCGCCATCCTCGGCTTTCATAATAATCATGCCCCCTTCTTAGTTACAACATACAATGGACTCACATGGGGACTATCATTAATCGGATAAATAATTCCAGCATCCAACCACGCTAGGATTTTCTTCTTAATCACTTCTTGAATCGCGGGATTCACCCCCCGCTGATTTTGGATGCTACTCTTGGCCTCATCTAACAACCTTATTCTATGCATACAATATAAAGGATTAATACCTTTTAAATCATCAAGAGACCACCCAATCGCAGACTTGTACTTCCTAATAACATCTAACAACTCCTCAAGTTGATCATCATCAAGGGAAGAAGATACTATTATCGGATATTTTTCATTGTCACCAAGAAAGGCATACTTCAAGTATTCCGGTAACGGTTTTAGCTCCTCTTTCTTTTCTTCCATCGGAGTGCTCTCTCTATCCAACAGCAAGTACTTTCTAGTCCACTTCACTTCTTCCACCTTAGTTCTTTCCAATTCATACATGTCATCACCCAAAGCAAGTAAGTTTTCAAGATATTCAATACATACCTCATTGGAGAGATCATCAAGCTCCGTAGTGGGATAAGTAAGAGACTCCATCAAACATGTCTCAAGAGGGTCCTTAGACAGGATCAAAGATATATCTTCCTTCTGTTGGATTGTATACTAAAAGTCTAGCTTTAGTATGAACAATGTCATAACAATATTTGAAATGAGAATCATTGATCAAATGATTGCATCTTATAATTTATTTTATATGCATGATGCAATAGTCCATTTACTTTATACTGTAGATAATATGTTGTGCGACAACACGTAGAAGATCATATTATCGGTTTCCTTATAAAGTATAAACAGATGCTCACAACTGAGATAGACAGGGACTCTCTATCGGTATGGTTGTAGTGTGGTTTGGTATTAGCTTGTCTTGGCTATAGAATCACATTAGTGCACTTGTGTGTATTGAGCAGGACCGCCTGAGATTGTTCTTCTTATACTGACTATATAGTAGAACTTGATCTCTGTTATTATGGAAGTTCGTGCTCTTAATCCCTATACAATAACCTCGACACGTAGGGCAGTATGTATTTCTTTGATTCATCAATGGGTGAGATTTATAAGTATTAAATCAACAAACTCGGTGAGTTGGGAAGTAGTGATGTATCTATGGTGTGCTGTTGATTGTAGAAGGAATCCATGTCCGTCATAGGTTGATGATGTCCCCTTGAGGAGCTCATAAGGTTTATCATGTAAATCTTGCAAGTGGATTAATTTCCGCATGATAATAAGGTTGAGTGGTACTACTCTCGGATGAGATATTAATTTGAGTTGTCAGTAACTTAATTAATTAATGGACATTGTATATCTTAAACATGGGAAGACTATCGGGCTCATAATAAGAAGGAGCCCAGAACATAATTTTGTGATTGGACGGGTAGTGCAGTAATAATATTTTAGTGGACTATATTATTATTATTGGATTTAATTAAAAGCTTTGGGCTAAGCTTGGTTAATTAAATTCAATTGAGGCCCAGCCCAATTTCTCCTCCTGGTCCCTACTGTAGCCCAACTATATAAGTCATCTCAGCTCCTGTTAACCCTAAGTCAGTGCCTCATTTGACAGTTAGAAAGAACAGGAGCAGATTGAGAGAATTCTGCGGATTGTTGCCCACACAACAGCAGGATTCGACTTGGGACATACAACAGAAGATTGAGAGGTGGTTCTCTGCAACGGTTCATCCTCTACATCAACCCAGAAGTACGGTAAACATTATATTTGCTTCCGTTGATTTGTTTGCCTGTTCATCCTAACGGATTACGTTGAACCGCACGATCCAATTGCCATCAATTGGTATCAGAGCGTTGGTTTCGTGGTGAAACGTGAGACGTTAGATTGGGTTTAGCCATTCGTGTGTTTATGGTTGGATTGATAGGATGTATGAAACATATTTTTTGATTATATGGTTTAATCTGGATATAATCACATGAGTTTTGTGCTGGTATTGTTTTCCCCCATGGTATCAAATTTGGTATGTGTGATTACTGCTGATTGTTATTGCTGTACACATCATACAATCTCCTATCTATCACACTGGTCATATCACACACACACACGATTATCATCGTTGTCGGGCTATTCATGGGCTGCTATCGAAAAGCGGGCTGATCATCGAACGCGTGATGTCCTGCGTTAACGACAAGCCTGCCGGTGACTGTATTGTTGTCACGATCGAAGAGGAGTGATGGGTAGCCTTGGCAATTGTCAACGGCGGCGGCGGGGTTCGCTGCAAGACTGGAAAAAGCCTGCAACGACAGCGCAACACTCGTCTGCACACGGCGGCGGGGTTCGCTGCAACATCGATGACCAGACAATGCTTGGTTCCAAACAGGTCACAGACTGCTCTCGATCGAGCCAGCGGAGGGTTGCAGTTGAGACGGAGACATAGGCAGGTTAGGGCCAGAATTGATGGTCGATAACTGGTGACTGTGTAGTCTACGGGAAGCATCAGACCAGGATTTGGCGTGTCGATGGTGGTTTCGCATGAGCCTACGTCTTCTCCGAGCGGGTCTGCTGTGCGGTTGCCGATCACGGCGGCTGTCTCGACTGGTGCAAGGCGGATTTCAGACGAGTCCATGGTGCTACCGGATGGGTCGAAGACGGCGGTTGTGCACTGATATTTTAGAGTGCGACAAGGTAACTCCGCGGATGTGCAGCAACAGTTCCTGTCGAATAGGAGGGGAGTTCTGGGTGGATTCCAGGCGAATCGAGCGTTGCATCTTCACTCCCGGGCTGGTGTGCCATGACTGGCGCTGACTGGTGCGACGGCGGAGTTGCTGTGGGGCAGTTGAGGGCGGTCGTCTTCACGGAGGCTGGAGCGACGACTCCAGTTGGCGACGATGATAGCATGGCAGTGGTCGGCGGCAGCGCTGATGGGCAGGAGGCGGTGAATGCGCGACGCCGGTGAATGGCTACGCGTGACAGCTGCCGTGTGGTTTCTTCTCGCGGCTGGAAGGTTGAAGAAGCGACGTCAGACTTGGTCAACACTGCTGAAGGCGGCTGTTGTTCTAGGGCAGCAGCCTTGGATATGGCTGCCTTGTTGGGCTTGGTTAATGGGTTGTGGATTCATGGCTGTGTTTTTTAATTTGTTTTGGGCTTGGTTTGCTGGGCCCAAATTTTAATTAAAATGGATATGGCTGTTGGACCTGAAAGCCCAATTCAGTAATAAATAAAAGACTGCTCATTTTTTAATTTGATTTTGGGCTGTTGGGCCCAAATTTTATTAAAATGAAAATGGGCTGCTGGGCTATTATTTTATTGCTAGTTTTAATTAATTGTGAGTAATGGGCCAAGCATGATAAATTAATTTTATTATTGGACTAATTTTGTGCTAGTGGGCTTGGTGGACTTAATTTAATTTTGGGTTAAGATTATGGGCCATGGATAATGAGCTTGATTAATTATTTAATCTGCTGCTCATTTTGTGCTTATTTGTTGTTCTTGGGCCCAAATTGATTGATCCACTAATTATGCAATTAATTAATGTTATATAACTGATTAATTGATTTAATTGTCAATTATTGTTGTATATGTGACAGGCATGTTCTATGTGATTTATTTATTTAAATTGCTGTTAATAGAAGCATGTCTAAGTTGTATATTTTATTCTGGAATATTATATACATGTTAAAAACCCTCGGTATTAAATAACTAAGTGGGAGAAGGGATTGATAATTAATTCCCGCGGCCTCCATTATTGGTTTGTAAGTGATGTGAGTAAACTTGCGTGTTGGCAATAGGCCTTCCTCCCTAACGGATGAGTTTATTCACGGATCACTAGTACAGACTTCATTAAATAATTATTATTTGTAATGTGGCACATAAACTTGCATGTTGGCAATAGGCCTTTCTCCCTAACGGATGAGTTTGTGTGCAGTTCACTAGTACAAACTGATAATTGATGATTGTAGGAAGCTATCCGAGCGCGTGTGTACTTCTCCAATTGTAAGGCACACAAGCTCGCGCAGTGGACTTGGGATCAAATAATGGTGTACACTTAGGTGTAAATAATTAGTATCCTCCCCAACGGAGTCACTGCTATTATTTGCATGGCTAAAGAGAAACCGACTATTAATTATTTTGTCATAAAGTTAGGCTGACAAATGAAATTAATGGGTAAAACCTTCTCTTGTAAATGTTCGGGTTTGTAAACGTCCACACTAACGTGGCTTGCAGACTCACGGTGCTTGAGATGTCGGTGAATTTTATTTTTATATTGTTTTGAGGGAAACAATATAAAATAATAAAATTCGAAGATTTGATCGGTAAATTTATTTGTGATTCTCTGAATTTCGAATGGTTTTATTTCACTAATTGTTAACTAAAGGACATTATATTTACTTGTCCAAATTAGATGATTAGAAAAGAATCTTGGTTTTGAAAATTACTGCTTAAGAAAATACATGTGTATTCTCACAAAGGACATCTCATGATGCCTATTAAAGTCTCTAGTGAAGAGATGAGAGTTTCATAGAAATATGATGATCTCATGTAACTCTTCGGATACTTGAGTAAATTAAAAAGGCAGAAGATCATGGTTGAATTGATGAATGAATTTGAAGAGCTTGGAATAGAAATTGAAAGGGAAACTTAAATCAATTTATTCTTCACAATTTGCCTGGATGTTTTGAGCAAGTTCTACCTGAAATACGAGAGGCTGTATTTGGTGGGAAACTTCTAACAAAACATGTGGCAAAAGAAAACCATTTTTCATCATGATCTGAACAAGGTTAATATCTTATTTACTAATGGTTTAAACATGATTAGTAATGGCATCTACTGACACGAAGTATGTAGATACTGGAATCACTAAATGTTTATCACTGAGTAAGGATAAGATTGTTAATAATATGGGTAAAACTACAAAGGTAGTGGCTATTGCAGTGGGAGTTGTTTATTTATCTCATGATAAGAATAAACGATTGATTATGAGAAATTGCCTTTACGTACGTTTCATAGAAAGAATTTAATTTCGGTTTCTATGCATTAACGGATGGATACTTCATTTCATTTAAATGACATGGTCATAGTAATGAGGAATGAGGCTATAATCCGTTAAAGTATGTTGGTGGATAAAAAGTATACTCTTGAATCATGTACATCCCACAGATGCAATAAATAGTAATTAAATAATGCATCTTCTAATATTAGTAAGAGAAAAGAACCTTCGAAAATGAACTAAACATACATTTGGCGTCTATGACTAATTCATTTTACTTAAGTAGGATTCAAAAGTTGATAGCCGATAGACCGTAAGATTTATCTGAAGTGGAAACTATCGGACTTGCGAGTCTTGCTTGGAAGTAAAAATGATTAACTACCTTTTCAAGGCTGTGGGGTGTAGAGCCAAAGATATATATGTTGGATTTAGTTCATTCTGATTCAAGCAAACCTAATATTATCCAGGCAAGAGGTGGTTATGAATATTCGAAAATTATTCTGGAAACCAATATATTTATATGATGCACTGCATGTCTAAGTTCTTTGATTAATTCAAGAATTGTAAGGCTGGTACAGTGAAGCGTCATGGAAAATATATTAAGTCATTACGATTCAATCATGATGGCGAATACCTCTTGGGATAGTTAGGAGCTATTAATCAGAAGTTGAGATTAAATCCTAAGTTGACTACACCGGGTATGCCCCAGCTGAATGGTGTGGTGGGTAGAAGGTATTAGGCTCTTATGGTTATGATTAGATAGATGATGAATTATTTGGAATAATTAAATTCATTTTATGGATATGCCCTAGATATAGTAATTCGTGAAACATTTGTCTGTATATGGGATATCCTAGAAAAATGGAGGTGATTTATTTAGTCCAAAAGATCGAAGGATAATTGTTAACTCAATAACTAGATTTTTGAAAAAGGACTATGTAATAAATCACAAACCCATGTATAAGTTGTTCTAAAGGAAGTGAGAGGAAAACACAAAGTATAAGTACCAAGTGTACAAGAGGATATACCACAAGGTAAACTGCAACGCGTGTCACGTCTGATACACAATTACATGTAGTGCCTTGTCGTAGTGGGAGGGTTGTATGACAACCCATAAATATACGTTTCGGGAGAGTCGTGAGACTTGATCCCTAGTGAACATGGTATTGTCCCACGGATACGACGTAGCACTACAAGATGAAAATGCGGAATCTTAGTAAGTTGCAATGAATGTTGAAATAGAATCTATGGATTCCATGTTAAGTCTGGGAACTTGTATGACCACTAAATGGTGTAAAAGCCATTGCAAGTGGTCAAAGGGAATAAAAGAGGATCATATGGAAAGGTGAAAACCTTGGAAGCAAAGCTGGTTGCGGATAAGTGTACTCAGAAAGAAATGGTTCGATTATGAGGAAACATGTTCGCTGGTAGCTATGCTTATATTGATCCGGATTCTTTTATTGCTGCTATGAGGAACAGCAAATAGATGTTAAAGACAGCTTTCCTGATTGGAAGTCTTGAGGAAAACATCTATGCGAAGCAACCAGAGTGATTCATTGCAAAGTACTAATAGCATTTTGATAGTAAGCTTAAAATTGTCCAACGATGGACTAAAGCAAGCTTTAAGATCGTGAAGCATCTGTTTTGATTAGGTAATCCAGTGGCATGGATTTAAATCAATGAGCGGATGAGTCTTGTGTGTTGTAAAGAGTGATGGAAACGTGGTGGTGTTTCTTGTACTATACGTAGATAGTATCTTGCTCATTGGAGACAATGAAAGAGTATTATTGGGCGTATGGGTACGGTTAATAAAGCGGTAGAGATGAAGGACTTAAGAAAGACAAAATATATCCTTTTGATCACGGTAATACGGATCACAAGAAAGGATATTATGCTTATCTCAAGTTTCATAAAATGATACAGTCCATACTCGTTTAGCATGTAAATTTATCTAAGTGAATGTATCTTTGAGACACAAGAAGAAGATAAAGAGGATGAAAGTGGTTCCTTATGCTTCGGCGAATAAGGAAGCTTAATCTAAGGAATGCTATGAACGATGTTGGATATCTGTTTTGCTGAATGCATGAACAGTGGGTATCAACGTAACCCGGAACAAGAATCATGAACTGTGGTAAGACATTTATAAAGTGCCTGAGAAGGACTGGAAATTATATGTGGACTTACTGGACAGATTCACTGCTTCTTGTGGATTACGTAGATTCGGATTTTTTAGTCAAATTGGACGGTAGTAAATTCTCCTCAAAGGTTATGTGTTTAATTTTAGAAAGTAGAGTCATAATGTGGAGGAGTGTTATATAGAAATATATTTCAAACTCCGGACTCCATCATGGAAAGATGATAAATTGGAGCCTATGAGGCAGCCAAAGTATCTATATGACTCTAGAGACTTCATGATGGACTTTGAAGTGTTTCTAAGTTTGCCCAAGGTAATCACAATTTACATTGATGATATTGGTGCAGTTGCAAACTTGAAGAAATCACAAGTCCATAAGGCAATTAAACACATGGTGCACGAGTACCACCTGTTACGAGAAATCGTATGATGAGGGGAAGGTTGTTGTCGCCTAGATTGCATCGGATGATGACCTAGTAAACCATTTACAAAGGACCTTAAGGCGAGAGCTTTTAATGGTCGTGTAAGTGGGAGTAGGAATCAGATGTATGACAGAAGACATGACAGCATAGTCTTTTAGTATAAGTGAGAGATTGTTGGATTGTATACTAAAAGTCTAGCTTTAGTATGAACAATATCATAACAATATTTGAAATGAGAATCATTGATCAAATGATTGCATCTTATAATTTATTTTATATGCATGATGCAATAGTCCATTTACTTTATACTGTAGATAATATGTTGTGCGACAACACGTAGAAGATCATATTATCGGTTTCCTTATAAAGTATAAACAGATGCTCACAACTGAGATAGACGGGGACTCTCTATCGGTATGGTTGTAGTGTGGTTTGGTATTAGCTTATCTTGGCTATAGAATCACATTAGTGCACTTGTGTGTATTGAGCAGGACCGCCTGAGATCGTTCTTCTTATACTGACTATATAGTAGAACTTGATCTCTGTTATTATAGAAGTTCGTGCTCTTAATCCCTATACAATAACCTCGACACGTAGGGTAGTATGTATTTCTTTGATTCATCAATGGGTGAGATTTATAAGTATTAAATCAACAAACTCGGTGAGTTGGGAAGTAGTGCTGTATCTATGGTGTGCTGTTGATTGTAGAAGGAATCCATGTCCGTCATAGGTTGATGATGTCCCCTTGAGGAGCTCATAAGGTTTATCATGTAAATCTTGCAAGTGGATTAATTTCCGCATGATAATAAGGTTGAGTGGTACTACTCTCGAATGAGATATTAATTAATTTGAGTTGTCAGTAACTTAATTAATTAATGGACATTGTATATCTTAAACATGGGGAGACTATCGGGCTCATAATAAGAAGGAGCCCAGAACATAATTTTGTGATTGGACGGGTAGTGCAGTAATAATATTTTAGTGGACTATATTATTATTATTGGATTTAATTAAAAGCTTTGGGCTAAGCTTGGTTAATTAAATTCAATTGAGGCCCAGCCCAATTTCTCCTCCTGATCCCTGCTGTAGCCCAACTATATAAGTCATCTCAGCTCCTATTAACCCTAAGTCAGTGTCTCATTTGATAGTTAGAAAGAACAGGAGCAGATTGAGAGAATCATGCGGATTGTTGCCCACACAACAGCAGGATTCGAATTGGGACATACAGCAGAAGATTGAGAGGTGGTTCTCTGCAACGGTTCATCCTCTAAATCAACCCAGAAGTACGGTAAACATTATTTTTGCTTCCGCTGATTTGTTTGCCTGTTCATCCTAACGGATTACGTTGAACCGCACGATCCAATTGCCATCACCTTCACAATCTCCTCCACTACATCAATACTATGACATTATGACTCCATAGGCATATTAATTGCTTTGTCAAGGTTGAATATGACCTCTTCTTTATCCATCCGCAACCTGAGCCCCCCCTTTTTAACTTCAATCATGGCCCCAGCAGTAGCAAGAAAAGGTCTCCCCAAGATAAGAGGGATATTATCCTTGTCATCTTCCATCTCAAGTACAAGAAAATCCACAGGAAAGACTAGTTTCTCTACTTTGACAAGAACGTCTTCAATTATACCTTTTGAAAAAGTCATCGAGCTATCCGCCAATTGTAGAGCAACTGTTGCAGGAGATAACTCTCCCAAACCAAGCCTTTGAAAGATAGACAATGACATCAAATTGATGCTTGCCCCAAGATCGCACAAGGCTCGTCGTGCCGGCCCTTTTCTAATCTCACACAAGATAGTGAAGCTTTCCAGATCCTTCATCTTTTGTGACAGCTTCCTTTGGATAATCGAGCTGAAATTTTTAGACAAGTTCACCATCTCAACTCCGTTCAAGCTTCTCTTTTTCAACAGTATATCCATAAGGAATCGGGCATAGTACGACATCTCCAATATTGCCTCAGAGAAAAGAATACTCAAGCTTATCTTATTTATGATATCTGAAAACTTCTTGAACTTATCTTCCAATCCCTTCTTAACCAGCTTATAAGGAAACAGAGGAGTTATCTTTGTTTAGGGAATACCCCATTCATCAAGCTCGACCTTCTCCGCTTTATCCTTTTCGGCTCTCAACCTCTTGGCTCTTTCCCACTTCTTCTCTGCTATGATCTCAGTATTTTGCTCATTCTGAACCAATGGAGTAATGTTCTCATCATGAGGAGTGTTCGGTGAAGAAACAGGTGCAGTATGGAGTGATTCGTCCTGGATTCGACCAGGAGCCCTGGTCGAATTGGGTACATAATGGTCAAATTGTGCACCTGAAACACGATTCTCACCCTGTATCTCCAATTCGACTAGGATTCGACCTGTAGGTCTGGTTGAAGAAAAGTCCCCCTAGTCGAATTGACTCATTGTAAGATTTATGCCCTCTGATTCGACCTCAATTCTACCTGAAGGTCTGGTCGAATTAAGTGGCTGCTGGTCAAATCGGCCTTCTAATAAAATAGAGTGCTCCGGAAGGGTGGATTCGACCTTAATTCAACCTGGTCCCTGGTCGAATTGAATGGGTTTTGGTCGAATCGAGGCTCTGTTGCTTCCAAATCACGTCCAGGCATCCAATTCGACCTCCCCTGTTGAATTCGACCTGAAGTGTTGGTCAAATTGGGGTCGAATTAGGCCCTTGACGTGTCTAATTTTGATTTCGGCCTCACAGTTCCCTCGTACTATGTTCCAGACCTCAATGTGATGGCGTTGCAGGACTTTTAATTCTCAATACTCTGCGACGGGAGATTCCCTTTCTCAATAGTTTGAGTGAGCTTGTTAACACTTTCTGCCCTCTTCCCCATCAACAATATAAGGTCCTTCACTTGTGTAGTCAAATCCTTATGGTTTGCATCAATCTTCTTCTCTAACTTGGCCTCAAGACGATCCACTCTAGCATCATTCCTAGCCATGTACCTGTTCACCGTATCCTCGAAACCTGGCTTTCCTTTTTCCACTTTCGTACCCGGATCAACATCCGTCAGAGGTTGAATTGCATGGTTAGGATTACTCCATGAATACTCCGGCCTCCTAGGCTGTTGATAATTACTCGGAAGACCATGACGTTGTAGTTCCCCTGATAATTCCGGTTGCCCTAGTTTTGAAATCTTGTTCCTTAAATACTTTGGCCATAGCGTAGTTTGCTTCTTCCATCTCCTCTTAGATCGTTCCATCATTCATAACTTCTTGCTGCATGATTGGTACGCGCTGAGATATATCACTGATTTGCTTTTGTTGGGACTCAAGTAGTTTGTTGATACTCGACAAACTAGAGACGATCTCATCTTCTCTACTTGTTTTCACCATAGCATGTTCAACCTTAGCTACTTTTCCAAGGACGTAAGTGCCTCTCACTCTATCAGTTGGCCAATCTCTTGAGTTCATCGAAATATCTTCAAAAAGTTTCTTGGCCTCTACGGATGACTTAGTAAGCAATGCTCCATTAGAAGAATCATCCAATAACACACGTGAATCACAGTCCAATCCATTGTAGAATATGCTGATATATTGAGCTTTAGATAGCCCATGTTGTGGACACATACGAAGCATGTCCTTGAATTTGTCCCAAGCTTCATGAAACTTCTCTCCACCACCGATAGCAAATTGGTTAATGTCTTACTTCATCTTGAACACCTTCGAAGGTGGCATGTATCTTTCCAAGAACTTTAACTTCAATTGCTCCAAAGTAGTGCATTCAGCTGCGTTAATAGTATCGTACCAATCTCTCGCCTTTTCAGTAAGCGAGAATTTAAACAAGAGGATCTTCCTAGCATCTTCATGTTCTTCTGCGTCTTTTTGAGTACTTGCATAGCACAAGAACTTGTTTAGATGCTGCTGCGGATCCTCGAAAGTCCCTCTTGAAAAGGAGTTCCTTTCTATCATGCTAATAAGAGTGGGGTGAAGATCGAAATCCGCATTAGCCCCCCTTGCTCCTAGAAGCCCAAAATGTCCAGCCCCGTTATTCTTGAAGACTTCATGAATGGTCAGATTGTCTGGATTCGCTGCCATGTTGACTGTCACTACTTCCAAATTACCTTCGGTTGCAGCTTCAATCGTTTGCGAATTTAGCACGTCAACTTCAACTCCAAGGTTAAGAGCTTCAGTTGTATCTACGTTCTTAATCTTACTCTTCTTCTTCTTGGTTAACACTCCGATCTCAGGATGCGGCGCCAAGAACTTGATGCGCATTTTCTTTGCACACAAAATTAATTCCCAAGTATTAAGGATATTAATTGCAGCTTAGCAAGCGACCAAGTGAATATCGAACCCAAGGGACGGCGTATTATTAATTTAATTATTTACTAAATTAATTAAGAGATGGCAATTAAGTTTGAGGTTTGAATTATTAATCTACTAACAAAAATATAAAATAACAATTAAAATAAAATAAATACTTGAAGAATACGAAAGTGGATCAAGTAGGAGAATATGTAGCTCTAGGATAATCCAGTTTCACTCATTAATCTCCCTTCCATGTGTTGATGTCCGACTCTGCCTTGTGGAATATGGACGCATTACTAAGCCATGCATATTTACTCTATAGACACAAGTAAACATGCATATAACACGTGTGAATAACCTCGGAGCAAGAGATATAATTCCATCCCCCTTTTTAGGTACTATCAGTATCAATTATTTCCCCCTAGGATTCGTACTCTAACCCGATATGATCTTCCTTTTTATGTACTATAAAATTATCCTCTTTATCCTACTTAATAACCCGAATTCAATTCAATTAATAAGTATTCATATATTATTGTTCTAATGAAGCTTCGGAGTCCCCTCACTTAGAATCATAACATGGAATTCTGTTCAGCGGTGAACACACTCAATCTACAACCAAGATATATATTCAGACTCTATATACCAATTGAAGATGTACAAAACGATTGTGAATACGGATTAAGAAAGCACAATCATATATAAAATAAATCCACAAGTAGTGTTCTACGGAGTTTACACACGAAAGTTAAATTAACTAGATAAAACCTTCACAATCCTAGTTCTACCAAAAAGGCTCTAGTCCATGATGTTACAAAGAACAATTATGGGTGTTGTATAGATCTTACCCGAATGTCTGGAAAATTACAAGATAAATTAGGAAACGAAATAAACCCTAGATTTGGGAGTCGTTGCGTCCTTCTCCGTCTTGAATTCTCCTCTTAGTTCTCCTCTTAATTCCACAGACGAATCTTCAAAGTGATGGATGGATGGAGGAAAGGATGTGGATGATGGTTGGGGGGTGATCCCCCCTTGTGGGGTGTAGTATTGTTGTGGCCTCTCTTATGGCTCTCTTGTTGTTTTTCTCTTATTAATTCTAATGGTGTTATCTAAATCCCCTTTTATACTTATAAGCACTCCTTATTTGGACTTTTTGAGTGATCACACGCATTGAGAGTGCAAAAATACGGATATGGTAAGTTTCCGAGGCTCAATTCGAACTCACCAACAGGTCAAATTGACCCTTCTAGGTAGAATTGGCCTACTATAAGTCCCAGGTGCTCAATTCGACCAGCACAATAGGTTGAATTGACAGGTCATGGTCGAATTGCTTCTTTTGCCGTCCATTTCGACCAGAAGGTTAGATCGAATTGACCATGTCTTGGTCAAATTGGCTTGCGCAGTCTCACCGTTTCGCATATAACTTTCACATCCAAGCTCCAATTTGAGTAATTCTTACGTTCACACGATTCTCTCTTCCTTGGCTTTCTATCCATATAAAGAACTCAAGAAAAATCCAAGATATAAATGTGCAACAAGTCATGCAAAGTGGCACTGCCGTTCTGTTCGGCACAGCTTGTGCGACGTCACCACTTTGATCATAACTTTCTCGTTTGGAATCCAATTGAGGTGTTCTTTAAACCAAAACGACCCTCTCTTCAGCGTTTCCAATCATGTATCACACCAACAATTTTAATCTCCACAACAACACAGAAAATTATGAAAGTTGGATGTGCATTTTCAGCATTCTTGCACAAATTGCACCTTTTCTCCAACTTTGCACTTTTCATCCTTTTTCCACCTAAAACACAATAAAACACCTCAAGTGCACCTTTTTCTCACATACAATGAATATAAGACACTTGTGCTAATACATAACAAGAATTTCCATCAAAGGTGTTAAATTGGACACTCAAACACGCTAATTTCCACTCTCATCACTCATCTGCCCCAAAGCGACCTCCAAAGCAACATCACTTGCATCGCACATAAGTAAGAAGGGTTGAGTCCAATCCAAAATAATTAGGATCGGAGAAGACGTCAATGCCTCTTTCAAAACCTTAAAACACTTCAAACATTCATCATCAAATTTGAAAGGGACATCTTTTTCTAATAAATGTGATAGAGGCTTAGAATATTTAGAAAAATCTTTTATGAATTTGCGGTAGAATCCTGTGTGTCCAAAGAATGACCGCACTCTCTTCTCATTTATTGGTGGAGGTAATTTTTCAATTGCCGCCACCTTAGCTCTATCAACCTGCAACCCCTTAGATGATACATGATGACCTAAGACAATGCCATCCTTAACCATAAAGTGACACTTCTCCCAATTCAAAACAAGGTTAGTATCCTGGCATCTCTTCAAAACAATAGCAAGGTTAGATAAGCAAACATCAAAAAAAGATTCAAAGACAGAGAAAACATCCATAAAAACTTTCATGATATTTTTTATCAACCCTTCAAATATATCCATCATACACCTTTGAAAATTCGCAGGTGCATTACAAAGACCAAAAGGCAATATCTTAAATGCAAAAATACCATAAGGACATGTGAATGCTATCTTTTCGTGATCCTCGGGTGCAATCATGATCTGATTATACCCGGAATAACCATCCAAAAAGTAATAGAACTCATAACCTGCTAACCTGTCAAGCATCTGATCCATGAAAGGTAAAGGAAAATGGTCTTTACTTGTGTTCTCATTCAGTTTACTATAATTAGTACACACACGCCAACTTGTAGTGGTCCTAGTAGCAAGGGTCTCCCCACTATCAGATATAATAACAGTCATACCCCACTTCTTAGCCACTACATGCAAAGGACTAACATATGGACTATTGTTGAGAGTGAAATTTCACGTGATTTAGGTCTCACATTACACCGTTTTTGATAGAATGTGGCCATGATTTTGGGTAGAATTGAGTGATTTTCATATCTTGCATAATTAAGATGCTACTAAGGTGTTTTGTTGAGTTTTGAAGGGTAAAACAAGATCAAAAGTTAAAAGTTGGAATGAAGAGTGAAAGTGTGAAGGAATGGTGAAAAACACACGTCCACTTGAATAATTTTTCTGTGTTCGTGTAGAAGTCCAAATTGGTCATGTAATATATGGTTAGAAAGCCACGGAAGAGAAGATCGTTTTGGCATAAAAATCACTCAAATTGGAGTCCGTATGAAGAAGTTATACTCGAAACAGTGAGACTGCGCAGCTGCCAACGGGAATTTCCGAAAATTTCCGAAAATTAGCCAATTTTAGCTATTTCTTGAAGCACAATTCTTTCCTTATCTCATTCCCTTTCTTGGAGCACAATTCTTTCCTTATCTCATTCCCTTCTCACACCTATATATATCTCACATCATTATTCATAAGAGACACCACCCTCCACAAGGGGATTACCCCCTACCATCCATCATCTACCATCATCCATATCCATCCCATCATCCATCCACATCAAAGGGGATTCAAGGGCTATTCAAGAGGAAGATCAGTCAATCGGAGAGACGGAGAAGGAATCTGAGACAACTCCAACACTAGGGTTTTTCTATTCCTTTCTTTAATTTTCTTTTGTCTTGATTTGTGGTATGAATTGCATAGCCATGAGTGTTGCTTGTAACCTCATAGGCTAATTTCTTGTACAGTTCTAGGGTTTGATGGATTGATTTAATTGATTTGGGGATTTAGACCAAAGATTGAGATTTTATGCAGTTGAGCTTTTGATTTTACTTATTTTATTAAGACATGCTTTTCTGCTTCGTAACGTCTTCATAATATATTCATGACATCCGCTATAATGCTTGGATTATTGTGTTAGCTTGTGTGCGTTCATGATTGGTATTGTCTATCTATTAGGGATTAGAGTAGCTCCGCTATAAGCACTTTAATTTCATGAACTGGTTAATCAAATACTTGATTAGTTTAGTGGAACAATGCAATTAGACAATCAAGTAGGAAGTGAATAGAACCTTGTAGTAATTCTAGAAAATATCTTGTTAATCGGGCTTACCATCCGGAGGTATTGTTGCTTGCTTTGATTAGTATCTAGGAATAAGGCTTGGTAATATTTACGCACCTTAGGATTTAAACCAGATTAGACTGTTAGCTGTGAATCGAATCATATTCGGTGGGATAACAGGGATATGTGGTGTATTTTCAGTGAAACTGCATGAATGAACAATCGTAAGTTTAATAACCCAAATTAATTGGTCTCTACCTGATACCTTAGAACTGTTTGTCATCTCTTGATTAGAAACTTGCTTTTATTTTTCCTTGCTTTTAATTAATTTAGTTATTTATATTTTCAGTAATTTAGATAATTAATTCATTACAAAATAACTTTGAAAATTGGTTACTCAATTCTGATTAATTAGTAATTTATAGAATAAATAAATAATTAGCTGTCTCAGTGGGATCGATAATTTAACTTGGGTACTTGTTGCTACAATTGATATCCTTATACTTGAGGATTAAATTATAGTGCGAAGAAAAAGCCTATCAAGTTTTTGGCGCCGTTGCCGGGGACAGTTTAATTGTTTATTTTTCTTTTATTGCTAATTTAATTAGGATATATATATTTAATTTTTTAGATTTATTTAAACACGTTTTTTTTCTCTTTGAATAAAGAGATGCAGTGGCCTACAGATAAGCAGCAATGCAAGTCTGTGGAAGTAGTAGAGGACTTCGCCTTGTCTGATGCAGAGTTTGAGGGGTTATCTAATGATGCATGTATAGATTATCTTGAGAACTTGCTTGCTTTGAGTGATGCTAGAGATGAACAGAGAAGGAAGACCACTTCTGAAATGGTGAATCAGAATAAGAAGTCCACTGTTGAAGAGGAGACTGTTGAAGAGGAGACGAAGCATGTTGCTAAGGAAGAGAAACATGACAGCAAAGGAATTGAAGTGGTAGAGGAGATCGCAGGAACAAGCGTATCTCTTACTTTTTCTACTACTAACTCTAATGTGTTGTTTAATTATCTCTTGGTTGCAGGAAAAATTGATGATCCATATCTGAAGCCTTCAAACTTACCTCCAGATTTTTCTTCTTATATTGGTGTTGTAAATTCTAACTTGTTTGATCCTTGTTTTGCTAAACAGGGTGAGCCTACAATAGAATGGAAGATTGACAAGAAGGAATCAAGCCAGTCATGGGAGGATAAGTATTTAAAGAGTCATATTTCAGTGACAAAGAAGGGTGAGATGGTTGGCGCTGCGAATAAGAGAGGATGGAAATACTTAAAAGTAAGAATGCGAGAAGACTATCCTCCGATCCAGTAGTTGAAAAGAGGTATCCCGTCGTGACTCTCCGACGTTAAACATGAGCGCCTGTTGGGGGCTGTCCCTCCCGGTTTAATTGCTTTTCTATGTCTGTATTGGTGTAATAATTTTATTAGGTATTGCTCGACTACGGTATATACTTCTTTGCAAACTTAGTTTCTCACTTTGTTTGATCTAAGTTTGGGGGGAGGTTACGTACATACCTTGTCTTGTAGTACCAAGTAAAATTTTTGCATTGTGTTGTTGCTTGGAGGGTCGATTTTTTGCGGATTTTTAATATTTTCAATTTATTTGATGATGTTAAGGGTTCGATTTTTTGCGATTTTCCAGGTTTCGTGTTGTTTTTGTTTGTGTTTATTTGTTTTGTGTTAATCCTAGTGTTGGTATAGTTGATTTTTGGTTCTCTATGATGATTTTCTTATTTTTCTTGGCACTTGATGGTATTTTTGTATGATTGTACTTGAGAAGCATTTTGATGTTGTACTTTGATATTGAGATACTTGAAATTTACTTATGTACATGAAAGATTAGCTATGTAGCTTGATTAGGTTTGCTCGTTCATTCGTATAGCCATGTGAGATTTTGAGCCTTTTAAAATCATGAGAAGTTTCATGATTCAGTTTATTCTTGTGAGTGTCGTTCTTACACACGTATTCTAGAACTTGGCTTTATATCTTGCTTGAAGCTACGTGTTCGATTAGATAATAGGAGATGATCTTAGGCCATCTTTGTTTTTTATTAGTCACTAGCCAAATTATTATCCTACCTATTGAAATTATCCGTAGTCAACCCTTTTGAGCCTAAAAGCCTTATTTGTTGGAAGCCTACGTGATTAGCCAATTGATCCCTTTTGCTAGCCTTTAAAAAATTCCTACCTAGTAGAGAGTTGAAGGAGTCAATTTGGTGTCTTGTGAAGAAACATAAAAGGAGAATAAGTTGGAAGTGATGAAATTTGTTGAAGAGAGTGGTTAAATTGTTGCATAAAGGGGTAGTGCCCGAAACTGGTACCCCATGAAAAGGGTAGTGCCTGAAACTGGTACCCTTATTTGAAAAAGAAAAAAAAGAAAAGAAAAGAGGGAAGAAGAAAAGAAAAAAATTCAAGTATGGATGTGGTGTTCAAAAGTGAAGGAGGAATCAAATTGCAAGAAGCATTGAAGAGCGTTGAAGAAGAAAGAAGAAAGTAAAGTTGTTTGTTGAAAAGCTGTAAGTCTTCTTTGATTCTCTACTAGTGATTGAGTCACGATATCCATATATTTCCTACCTTTACTAAAGAGCCAACATTACAACCTAATGCAAGACCTTTGTGATCCTATTGTTGAAATTATTCCTTTAGTCGAGAGTTGAGATAATTGCCAAGCTTATGGTTACGCGTGTGTTTGAATTGATTATGAGTGTAAACACCATACCCTAAAGTGTATATCTCGCACTTGAGTGTTGAGCGTAAATACTACCCGTGAGAATGAGTGGATGAGCATTCCGAAAAAGTGAAGTAGTTGATTTGAATTGTATGTTCTTAGATGGATGGTTATCTTAGTATTTGAAGTATGATTTTTGAATTGTTAAATTTTCTTGGATGTGAAGCCGTGAAATTTTCTCTCAATTACTCTATTGGTTTTCTATGATGTTGCCTCGGGACGAGCAACAGGTAAGTTTGGGGGTTTGTTGAGAGTGAAATTTCACGTGATTTAGGTCTCACATTACACCGTTTTTGATAGAATGTGGCCATGATTTTGGGTAGAATTGAGTGATTTTCATATCTTGCATAATTAAGATGCTACTAAGGTGTTTTGTTGAGTTTTGAAGGGTAAAACAAGATCAAAAGTTAAAAGTTGGAATGAAGAGTGAAAGTGTGAAGGAATGGTGAAAAACACACGTCCACTTGAATAATTTTTCTGTGTTCGTGTAGAAGTCCAAATTGGTCATGTAATATATGGTTGGAAAGTCACGGAAGAGAGGATCGTTTTGGCATAAAAATCACTCAAATTGGAGTCCGTATTAAGAAGTTATGTTCGAAACAGTGAGACTGCGCAGCTGCCAACGGGAATTTCCGAAAATTTCCGAAAATTAGCCAATTTTAGCTATTTCTTGAAGCACAATTCTTTCCTTATCTCATTCCCATTCTTGGAGCACAATTCTTTCCTTATCTCATTCCCTTCTTACACCTATATATATCTCACATCATTATTCATAAGAGACACCACCCTCCACATGGGGATTACCCCCTACCATCCATCATCTACCATCATCCATATCCATCCCATCATCCATCCACATCAAAGGGGATTCAAGGGCTATTCAAGAGGAAGATCAGTCAATCGGAGAGACGGAGAAGGAATCTGAGACAACTCCAACACTAGGGTTTTTCTATTCCTTTCTTTAATTTTCTTTTGTCTTGATTTGTGGTATGAATTGCATAGCCATGAGTGTTGCTTGTAACCTCATAGGCTAATTTCTTGTACAGTTCTAGGGTTTGATGGATTGATTTAATTGATTTGGGGATTTAGACCAAAGATTGAGATTTTATGCAGTTGAGCTTTTGATTTTACTTATTTTATTAAGACATGCTTTTCTGCTTCGTAACGTCTTCATAATATATTCATGACATCCGCTATAATGCTTGGATTATTGTGTTAGCTTGTGTGCGTTCATGATTGGTATTGTCTATCTATTAGGGATTAGAGTAGCTCCGCTATAAGCACTTTAATTTCATGAACTGGTTAATCAAATACTTGATTAGTTTAGTGGAACAATGCAATTAGACAATCAAGTAGGAAGTGAATAGAACCTTGTAGTAATTCTAGAAAATATCTTGTTAATCGGGCTTACCATCCGGAGGTATTGTTGCTTGCTTTGATTAGTATCTAGGAATAAGGCTTGGTAATATTTACGCACCTTAGGATTTAAACCAGATTAGACTGTTAGCTGTGAATCGAATCATATTCGGTGGGATAACAGGGATATGTGGTGTATTTTCAGTGAAACTGCATGAATGAACAATCGTAAGTTTAATAACCCAAATTAATTGGTCTCTACCTGATACCTTAGAACTGTTTGTCATCTCTTGATTAGAAACTTGCTTTTATTTTTCCTTGCTTTTAATTAATTTAGTTATTTATATTTTCAGTAATTTAGATAATTAATTCATTACAAAATAACTTTGAAAATTGGTTACTCAATTCTGATTAATTAGTAATTTATAGAATAAATAAATAATTAGCTGTCTCAGTGGGATCGATAATTTAACTTGGGTACTTGTTGCTACAATTGATATCCTTATACTTGAGGATTAAATTATAGTGCGAAGAAAAAGCCTATCAAGTTTTTGGCGCCGTTGCCGGGGACAGTTTAATTGTTTATTTTTCTTTTATTGCTAATTTAATTAGGATATATATATTTAATTTTTTAGATTTATTTAAACACGTTTTTTTTCTCTTTGAATAAAGAGATGCAGTGGCCTACAGATAAGCAGCAATGCAAGTCTGTGGAAGTAGTAGAGGACTTCGCCTTGTCTGATGCAGAGTTTGAGGGGTTATCTAATGATGCATGTATAGATTATCTTGAGAACTTGCTTGCTTTGAGTGATGCTAGAGATGAACAGAGAAGGAAGACCACTTCTGAAATGGTGAATCAGAATAAGAAGTCCACTGTTGAAGAGGAGACTGTTGAAGAGGAGACGAAGCATGTTGCTAAGGAAGAGAAACATGACAGCAAAGGAATTGAAGTGGTAGAGGAGATCGCAGGAACAAGCGTATCTCTTACTTTTTCTACTACTAACTCTAATGTGTTGTTTAATTATCTCTTGGTTGCAGGAAAAATTGATGATCCATATCTGAAGCCTTCAAACTTACCTCCAGATTTTTCTTCTTATATTGGTGTTGTAAATTCTAACTTGTTTGATCCTTGTTTTGCTAAACAGGGTGAGCCTACAATAGAATGGAAGATTGACAAGAAGGAATCAAGCCAGTCATGGGAGGATAAGTATTTAAAGAGTCATATTTCAGTGACAAAGAATGGTGAGATGGTTGGCGCTGCGAATAAGAGAGGATGGAAATACTTAAAAGTAAGAATGCGAGAAGACTATCCTCCGATCCAGTAGTTGAAAAGAGGTATCCCGTCGTGACTCTCCGACGTTAAACATGAGCGCCTGTTGGGGGCTGTCCCTCCCGGTTTAATTGCTTTTCTATGTCTGTATTGGTGTAATAATTTTATTAGGTATTGCTCGACTACGGTATATACTTCTTTGCAAACTTAGTTTCTCACTTTGTTTGATCTAAGTTTGGGGGGAGGTTACGTACATACCTTGTCTTGTAGTACCAAGTAAAATTTTTGCATTGTGTTGTTGCTTGGAGGGTCGATTTTTTGCGGATTTTTAATATTTTCAATTTATTTGATGATGTTAAGGGCTCGATTTTTTGCGATTTTCCAGGTTTCGTGTTGTTTTTGTTTGTGTTTATTTGTTTTGTGTTAATCCTAGTGTTGGTATAGTTGATTTTTGGTTCTCTATGATGATTTTCTTATTTTTCTTGGCACTTGATGGTATTTTTGTATGATTGTACTTGAGAAGCATTTTGATGTTGTACTTTGATATTGAGATACTTGAAATTTACTTATGTACATGAAAGATTAGCTATGTAGCTTGATTAGGTTTGCTCGTTCATTCGTATAGCCATGTGAGATTTTGAGCCTTTTAAAATCATGAGAAGTTTCATGATTCAGTTTATTCTTGTGAGTGTCGTTCTTACACACGTATTCTAGAACTTGGCTTTATATCTTGCTTGAAGCTACGTGTTCGATTAGATAATAGGAGATGATCTTAGGCCATCTTTGTTTTTTATTAGTCACTAGCCAAATTATTATCCTACCTATTGAAATTATCCGTAGTCAACCCTTTTGAGCCTAAAAGCCTTATTTGTTGGAAGCCTACGTGATTAGTCAATTGATCCCTTTTGCTAGCCTTTAAAAAATTCCTACCTAGTAGAGAGTTGAAGGAGTCAATTTGGTGTCTTGTGAAGAAACATAAAAGGAGAATAAGTTGGAAGTGATGAAATTTGTTGAAGAGAGTGGTTAAATTGTTGCATAAAGGGGTAGTGCCCGAAACTGGTACCCCATGAAAAGGGTAGTGCCTGAAACTGGTACCCTTATTTGAAAAAGAAAAAAAAGAAAAGAAAAGAGGGAAGAAGAAAAGAAAAAAATTCAAGTATGGATGTGGTGTTCAAAAGTGAAGGAGGAATCAAATTGCAAGAAGCATTGAAGAGCGTTGAAGAAGAAAGAAGAAAGTAAAGTTGTTTGTTGAAAAGCTGTAAGTCTTCTTTGATTCTCTACTAGTGATTGAGTCACGATATCCATATATTTCCTACCTTTACTAAAGAGCCAACATTACAACCTAATGCAAGACCTTTGTGATCCTATTGTTGAAATTATTCCTTTAGTCGAGAGTTGAGATAATTGCCAAGCTTATGGTTACGCGTGTGTTTGAATTGATTATGAGTGTAAACACCATACCCTAAAGTGTATATCTCGCACTTGAGTGTTGAGCGTAAATACTACCCGTGAGAATGAGTGGATGAGCATTCCGAAAAAGTGAAGTAGTTGATTTGAATTGTATGTTCTTAGATGGATGGTTATCTTAGTATTTGAAGTATGATTTTTGAATTGTTAAATTTTCTTGGATGTGAAGCCGTGAAATTTTCTCTCAATTACTCTATTGGTTTTCTATGATGTTGCCTCGGGACGAGCAACAGGTAAGTTTGGGGGTTTGTTGAGAGTGAAATTTCACGTGATTTAGGTCTCACATTACACCGTTTTTGATAGAATGTGGCCATGATTTTGGGTAGAATTGAGTGATTTTCATATCTTGCATAATTAAGATGCTACTAAGGTGTTTTGTTGAGTTTTGAAGGGTAAAACAAGATCAAAAGTTAAAAGTTGGAATGAAGAGTGAAAGTGTGAAGGAATGGTGAAAAACACACGTCCACTTGAATAATTTTTCTGTGTTTGTGTAGAAGTCCAAATTGGTCATGTAATATATGGTTGGAAAGTCACGGAAGAGAGGATCGTTTTGGCATAAAAATCACTCAAATTGGAGTCCGTATGAAGAAGTTATGTTCGAAACAGTGAGACTGCGCAGCTGCCAACGGGAATTTCCGAAAATTTCCGAAAATTAGCCAATTTTAGCTATTTCTTGAAGCACAATTCTTTCCTTATCTCATTCCCATTCTTGGAGCACAATTCTTTCCTTATCTCATTCCCTTCTTACACCTATATATATCTCACATCATTATTCATAAGAGACACCACCCTCCACAAGGGGATTACCCCCTACCATCCATCATCTACCATCATCCATATCCATCCCATCATCCATCCACATCAAAGGGGATTCAAGGGCTATTCAAGAGGAAGATCAGTCAATCGGAGAGACGGAGAAGGAATCTGAGACAACTCCAACACTAGGGTTTTTCTATTCCTTTCTTTAATTTTCTTTTGTCTTGATTTGTGGTATGAATTGCATAGCCATGAGTGTTGCTTGTAACCTCATAGGCTAATTTCTTGTACAGTTCTAGGGTTTGATGGATTGATTTAATTGATTTGGGGATTTAGACCAAAGATTGAGATTTTATGAAGTTGAGCTTTTGATTTTACTTATTTTATTAAGACATGCTTTTCTGCATCGTAACGTCTTCATAATATATTCATGACATCCGCTATAATGCTTGGATTATTGTGTTAGCTTGTGTGCGTTCATGATTGGTATTGTCTATCTGTTAGGGATTAGAGTAGCTCCGCTATAAGCACTTTAATTTCATGAACTGGTTAATCAAATACTTGATTAGTTTAGTGGAACAATGCAATTAGACAATCAAGTAGGAAGTGAATAGAACCTTGTAGTAATTCCAGAAAATATCTTGTTAGTCGGGCTTACCATCCGGAGGTATTGTTGCTTGCTTTGATTAGTATCTAGGAATAAGGCTTGGTAATATTTACGCACCTTAGGATTTAAACCAGATTAGACTGTTAGCTGTGAATCGAATCATATTCGGTGGGATAACAGGGATATGTGGTGTATTTTCAGTGAAACTGCATGAATGAACAATCGTAAGTTTAATAACCCAAATTAATTGGTCTCTACCTGATACCTTAGAACTGTTTGTCATCTCTTGATTAGAAACTTGCTTTTATTTTTCCTTGCTTTTAATTAATTTAGTTATTTATATTTTCAGTAATTTAGATAATTAATTCATTACAAAATCACTTTGAAAATTGGTTACTCAATTCTGATTAATTAGTAATTTATAGAATAAATAAATAATTAGTTGTCTCAGTGGGATCGATAATTTAACTTGGGTACTTGTTGCTACAATTGATATCCTTATACTTGAGGATTAAATTATAGTGCGAAGAAAAAGCCTATCAACTATCACTAATCGCACACACAGTTCCAGCTTTCAACCACTTTAACACTTCTTTTCTAACCACCTCTTACATCGCATGATTTAATCTCCTTTGATACTGCACACAACTTTTACTCTCATCTTCCAATCTTATTTTATGCATGCATATAGATGGACTAATACCCTTCAAATCATCAATAGACCAACCAATAGCAGATTTATGTTCTCTTAAAATGACTAACAACCTATCAAGCTCACTTTCAGATAATAAAGAAGATACAATTACCGGAAAAATTTCATTCTCCCCAAAATATGCATACATGAGATGATCAGGCAGCGGTTTTAGTTCCTTCTTTTTCTCCTCAGGTACAGCTCCTTCAGGTTCAAGTGGCAGATATGGCCTCTTCCACTTAGCTTCCTCCATTCTTGCTGCTTTCGTCTTCGAGTCCCTGTTCTCATTCAATGCAAGTAAGCTTTCAAGAAATTCAAGAGCTAGTTCATTAAACATATCATCAAGATCATCTAATTCAGTAGTAGGTAAAGTAAGAGATTCACCTATGCAAGTTTCAAGGGGTCCTTAGACAGGATGAAAGGTAAGCACTCCTCAACGATCTCCTCCACTACATCAATGCTCTTGTAATCTTCATTCTCCGAAGGCCACTTCATAGCTTTCTCAAAAGAAAAGACTACTTCTTCATCATTGACTCTCAATCTGATTTTCCCTTTCTGAACATCAATCAAAGCTCCTGCAATTGCTAAGAACGGTCTCCCAAGAATCAAAGGAACTTTGTTTTCATCAACCTCTTCCATGTCAAGCACAAGGAAGTCCACTGGAAATATCAACTTCTCAACTTTCACTAAGACATCCTCAATCACCCCCTAGGGTATGTTATGGATCTATCAGCCAGATGCAGTGCTACTGATGTCGGCTTTGCATCCCCCAAACCAAGCTTCTTGAATATTGTATAAGGCATCAAATTAATGCTAGCCCCCAAATCACATAGGGCTCTCTTTGATTCCCCTCGTCCAATCTCACATGGTATGGTGAAGCTACCCAGATCTTTAAGCTCGCTAGAAGCTTCTTCTGAATCACTGAACTGCAGCTTTCTGTCAGTGATCGGTGTCATTTTCACCTAGATTTTAGTGTCTTTTTATTATGTATTTTGTGTGTTTTTATTCATTTTGTATATCATTTGGTGGTGTTATATGAAGATATGGAGATGTGTGCCTTGAAATGATAAATGTGTGATTTTCATGATTAAGTGCCTTAAATTGTGCTACATTTGTGAATATTTAGAGAATTGGTAAATTGGTATAATTTGTGTGATTATCAGGTAAAAATAGATTCTAGAAACGATAAAGAAGATGTGGAAAAAATAGAGCTCGATTTAGAGTTGAAATGAGGGAGAATGAGTCAATGCAAAATGCTGAAAAACGCACGTCCAATTTGTGTAATTTTTTTGTACTCTTTTGGAGCTCAAAACTAGAAGTGTGATACATGGTTGGAAATCCAAGAAAAGAGGATCGTTTTGGTATAAGAAACACTTCAATCGGAGCCCAAACGAGAAAGTTATGATTAAAATGGTGACGTCACGCAAGCTGTTCCTACTCAGCACGGTTGTGCTACTTTTGCATGACTTATTTTACCTTCAAATGTTGGAAGTTTTGTCAAATCTTTATATGGATAGAAATTCAAGGAAAAGAGGATCACGTGAGCGCAAGAATTACTCAAATTGGAGATCGGATGTGAAAGTTATGCGCGAAATGGTGAGACTGCGCTGCACGTGCTGCGCCACACGGCTCATGTACCAAGCACAGCCCTGTAAGGGTTGGGCGTGCTCGGACACCAGAAAACGCTACAAGGCCACCCCTATGGCAGTGTGCTGCTACACGGCCCGTGTAGGTGCAAAAGGCAGTTTTATGATCTCTAAACATTCTAGAAGCTTCCATGGGGGTATAAATACATGTGTTGACTACAAAATTCGAGAGGAATCATTTTGGATCAGTTTCCACACACACTAAACATCTAAATCAAACACATTCATCTCCATCTCTTCCACCCTTCACTTCACCCATCCAATCCACTTGATTTTCTCAAATCCATCCATAAATCCATCCATCCACCAATCTAAGAAGATGAATTTATCATTGATTGAAGATTTTAGCATGATCAAAGGGGAGGAAGTTCACCATCAAAGGGGAGCCAACTTACCTTTATTTTGTTATTTTCTTCATTATTTAGCTCAAATGGAGCATGCCTTGGATTGTATTGATTTTACAATGCTATGTAGTGGCTAGTCCTCATGTGAGGCTAGCAATGTGATTGGATAGGAATTATATAGATTTTGCACATCACATGTTTGATGAAATGATTATTATGAATATTTTCTATCGTGAATGCTTATTCTCACTTTATGATTGATTTGTGTGATTAAATTCTCTATCATAGTGTTAGGATGGCCATTCCAATATTATGTATAGTGGTTTAATTGAATCATTGATTGCATGAGATGACTTGGTTAGTGTGAGGAGAGGTAAGCCATACCCTTCAAGTGTTTAGAACCTCATGATAGGATATTAGTGTGAACTAGTGAGGGGAACCAACTTATGATCATAGTACCTTAATGGGAATTGAGAATAAGACAATCTTAGGAGATTTAAACTTTAAAAGAGTTGAGAACCTAATCACCTTGGCCATAGGGGTTAGGGGTACAAACGTGATTGCCCTTAATATCATAACATGAAAACCATCAATGCATGTGTGAGTGTGAGTCTATATATACCTTACCATGAATGTTGCTTGCCTTACATATTTCTTAGATTGTTCACCTTCACCCATCATCCATCTCATTTGTACATGTTCTATCTTTAATTGCTTTCCTAGTTGTTAGTTTGTAGTATAAGCAATCAATTCCTCCTTTGATTCGTCCTACTAGAGTAAAGCACTTCTCAAATACGGCTACCCACTTTCGCCCTTGGGTTCGATATTATATAAATTTTACACTTGGATGCTTACGTGCTACACACGATAGAGTACACTTGCTCTAAATCAATTTAAACTAAAATTGAAACTAAATTCATGGCGTCGTTGCCGGGGCGAAAGCCTTTGGTGTAACGTGTTTGAGTTTATTAGCTCTACTTAGGACATTTTTTCTTATTTTTGCATTTTATATTTACTTTGAAAAATTTTGTTCTTACTTGTTCTTCTTGATAGGTACATCAACCTTGAAAGAAGGTGAGAAGGAGCAAAACCAAAAATAGTAAGTGAAGGAAGTTGTAGCAAGCCTTGAAAAGAAGAGTATGAACATGGATGGGTGGAACCAATACTTAGGAGGAAATTATGAAAATCTACTTGATTTGGTTCCACCACAACAATCAAATGGCTACAAGGATGAGAGCAACTGTGGGTATAGTAGTTAAATGAGTCAAGCAAGCTCTCAAAGCTACAACAATGGGAGTTATGGGGGATGGCAAGGAGATTACAATGTGAATATATTTCAACTGTATCAAGGAAACACCTATTCCGTACCAAGTTCTTACAATAATCAAGTTCCTACGGTTACTCCTCTATCCGAAAATAATACCTTGATGGAGTTGCTTAGAAAATACGCTTATGGAAATGATATAAGGCAAAGTTTTCAACCAAGTCTTTCAAGTTATGAGCCTCAAAATACCTACTCAATGCCTACTTCCAACTTTAATGGGGAACAAGTGTGGAACATGCCCAATTACCAAATGGGGAATGGAACATGTATGCAAAACGGGTATGTTCAAGGGAATTTCCAAGAAGAGTGTCCACCATATAATGAAGGGAAGCCTACAATGGAGGATCAAATAGCCAAGATGTTTGATTTTATGAAACAAGAGAAAGAGGTGAATGATAAAAGATTTGACTTTATGAAACAAGAGAAAGAGTTGCGTGATAAGAGATTTGAGGCCCCTGAACATCAAATGAGTCAAATGATAAGTGATCGGAACACTCTTCATGAAATGAAGAATTTTGATGAAAAGATTGAAGAAAATTTGGAGGTAGAAGAGTGTTCGGGGGATAATGAAGAAGACTCAAGAGATGTTGAGCTTATTGAGGATAAGGAAGACAAGGTAAAAGAAAGCTTAGAAGAGGAAAGTGAGAGGAGTAAAGAGACTAAGGTAGAAGAGAGCTTTGAGAATGAAGAGGTTAACCAACATTTCTTGTCTCTTGTTGATGAGAAAAATTCAAGTGAAGATGAAGAATCGAGTGATAAGTATGAATTCGATGAAGTGGAACAAGGTCTAAGAGCACTTGATGATGTGTTTGGGAGTGAAATGAGCATTTCTACATCTTTTAACTCTTCAAGTTGTATTGAATTTCAAAATATTGTTTATATTGACTTTTTCTTACCTAATGATTCTTCTCAAAGCCTTAGGTACAAAAGAGAGCTTGAAGAGATGTTGGGAACATACTTGATAAAGAGGAATAAGTGGTGGTCTCGAAAGGAGCGGTTAATGGAGTGTAAAATCAAACGAGTTGAATTCTTAAAGCCAATCTCGAAGGATGCTACCGAGGTCGTTACTTGCCATAAATGCCTAATAGAGGAAGAAGTACAAAGATTAAAATTTGATGACAAGAACGAACGATATTCTTGGCCATTCCGATGAGTTCTCCATGATCCGTCCGGCTTGAAGACCTTAAACTTAGCACTGGATGGGAGGCAACCTATTATTTGTTTAATTTCTTACATTTAAATGCTTTGATTTAGTTTTCTTGCATTTTTGGCATATAGGTTGATTGTGCTTGTGATGAGAATGCATATTGGAAATACGAGAAGTGCTTGATTTGAAGTGTGAAGGTGTCTCCCCACTTCTTGCAAACTTAAAGTTCAACTCTTGTTTCACTTAAGTTTGGGGAAATAGTGCGTGGTGTGCCGCACCTTGAATTTTTGTGATGCTTATTCTTCTCTACAAGAAGCTCATTGTTGGAAACTACAAGGGTAAGTCTCACCACTTTTTTCAAACTTAATTCTCAACTTGTTTCGATTTAAGTTTGGGGGGAGAGTGCGTAGTGTGACTCACCACTTGAGTGTGCTTATTATGATGATTTAGAGGTCTTCTTGTAAAATTGGGTAAATTTTTTAAAAAAAACTCAAGAGTATTGGTATGATTTTGGATCGTTTGGTTGTGTTGAAGTGTATGCTAGTTCATTATTTGCTAGTAATTATTGTGCTAATGGTTTTGATAAGTTGTTGAGCATAAATGAAGCGTAGTGGAAGCATGAATTGAGCCCGAAAATTAATGTCGAGATTCGTTGTGCATGCAAACCGAAAGCTCGTGCCAACCATTTCCATTACCGGATGCCTTTTCAGGGAGTTCATTTTACTACTCATCTTTTCCATTTGCTTAGCATAGACAATTTGATTTGATTTGGATTGATTGGATTGGCATGTTACTTCATTTTTATGTACTTGGGAGGTTTACTTGCTTTATTAGTTTTTCTTATTTTTGAATAAGGTGGCAAAATCTTGAGCTTACATGTTATTGGATGATTGAGGATATGTGCTTGATTTTCTTTTGATGGCTGAATTCTTAGTTTTGTGTTGTTTCTTACTTGGTGAGTCTTTTCTTATGTATTTTGTTTGTATTTTTATTCTTGTATAGGGTTGTTTGGTGGTTTGTTTTGGGTTGTTGTGAGTCATTTTTGAATGTGAGTAATTGCATGTTGTTTGTGATAAGTAATGGCGAACTATGTTGAGAATCTCTACTCTTTAAAATTATGACATGTTCTATTTAACTTGTTCAATTTTGAGATAAATTGAGGTGTAATGAGTTCCTAAGGGTCTGAGCAAAAGCTTGTGAGCGTTTGAGCCTCAATCGTGCCTCTACGGTTAGTTTTTTATGAGTGGATCGATTGAGTCTTGGTAAACTAGAACTTGCTCATGGACTACGGGAATGAGCCCGATTGGTGGAGGTTAGTAATATGATCTTAGGCCATCCTTGTTACTTTAAAGCCATTGCCATATATTTCCTTACCTTATGCATCATCCCTAGTTAACCATTTTAAGCCTTAAGGCCTATTTTTGTGATATAAGCACATTACAAGCCATGATTACCCACTTAAGCCTTATATATATAACCTTTGTGTGGGTGATTAAGGAGATGATGATGTACAAGGTTTGATGTGAGAATTGTGCTAGAGAAGAAAGGAAATGATAAACAAGTAAGAAAATGATGAAAAGAGCTCAAGCAAAAATATACATGCAATCTCAACATAAGAAAAAGGAGCACATCAACAAAAATATGCTCAAGTAATTCAAAAGTCGAAAGAAAGGAAGCGTGCAAATTAAAAGAAGTTCAAGAAATCCAAGGAATGATAATGATTAGTGCTTGTGATTAGAAAATAAAAGAAAGGAAGATAGAAATGTGAAAAAGTTGAAGAAGCTGATCATCTCTTCAATTATCTACACTCGATAAGTCACTCTTATCCATAATTTCCCTACCCTTACCAAAAAGCCTAACATTACATCCAAAAGTAAAGTCCTTTTTGATCATTAGTTGAAGCCTTGGTGGCTTGTGATTGTAGTCCGTGAGCAAGCCTATGGTGTGTCGGGTTCAATCAATTGATGAGTGAAAATTACCCTACTTTATAGAGTGTTGAGTGCATTTTGATATCCGACGTGAGGTTTGGACCGGAAGGGACTTTATTATTCTTGATTTTCTTAGACTTGAACTTGTTAATTTTTTATGTCATGATTTTAATGTTGTAGTGTGACTTGATATGGTTTGTAGTCCTTGTTAATTATGATGTGTTGTTGCTTAACTGTCTCAGTTCCTGTTAGACTCCTCTTCTTAGACATGATGTCCTTCAAGAACCTTGCATAGTTGGGCATCTCCTCTTAGGCTTCTGCAAAATGCATATTGATATCCAATCCTTTCTTAAGGAATTGTTGTGGAAATGGGATTGGATGTTTTGTCTTTGGAATGCCCCAAATATCCTTCTCAAACTCCTCTCCTTTTTCTTTTTCAGCTTTTTTTGCCTTAGCTTTTAGCCACTTTTTCAACTTAACTTCAGGTTCTTTCGACTTTTCTACAGTTTCAGGGACCTGAGGATCATTCTGGATGAGTTTGACAACACGAGAATCAGGACTAATTTCTGATGTTTCCACCGGAGAGATGCACAAGTCGTGTCGGACAGACGCACGAGTCGTGCCGGCATCGTGTCGACCAGAATCGGGGTATTTTTCACCTTGGCACGAGTCATGCTAGCAATTCTCTAGGTCGTGTCGACCATTCTCCTGGGTAATGCCGCCTAGTGTTGCCTCCGTCGGATGGCACGATGCACCCACTCTGTTGATTTTAGGGCCGCACGAGTCGTCCGGTGTGTCAGAGCCGACATGTTCATTCTCGTCTAATTTTTCGACCTTCTTTTCGACTTCAGCCTATTCTGATGGCATTTTCGGGCCCTTGTACTGCGTTCCACTCCTCAGGGTGATAGCCATAACCTGTTCTTTTGGATTTATCACCGTTTAAGATGAAAACTTACCTTGTTTCTCCAATCGCCCAACTGCAGCATGTAACTGCCAAAGAGAAATATCAGTTTCTTTCTGCTTCATTTTAGATTGCTCATTAGTAGATATCATCAGCTTGACCATCAAGTTTAACTGCTCCCCTTGCTATGTTATCTGATCTCCTTGCTGCTTCATCTGCTCCTTTGTTGCTTCATAAAGTCTCCTTGCTATTTCAACAACAGTTTTAACTCATTATCCACGGGTGCTTTTTCTTCAGCTGGTTTATGTGCTGGATCAATTCTTGGAGGAGGCCCAACTGCATTATTCGGGTTAGCATAAGACAGATTATCATTCCTTCTTTGATTGTTGAAGTTAGAATTTCCTTGGTAACCCCCTTGCTGATTTTGCCGGTTGTTTCCTTGATTATTCCTTCCCCACTGCTGATTACTAGGCCTGAAATTCTATCTATTTCGATAATCCCCTTGCAAGCTCTGATCCATAGCATAATTTGCATCTCCATCTAATCTTCATCTCCTTCATTACCATAGCATAATTCGCATCTTCCATATAATCTTCATCTCCTTCATTACCAGCTTCCTCTCCTTTGTTTCCTGTGATCCATCTTCTTGTGCAGCTCACTGAGTTGAATCTTGAGTTCTGACATCTCACTGTTGTTGACCTGAACTTCTACTTTAACCACTTTATCAAAACTGACTCCATTTGATCTCTCCATAGGCCAATCATACGTGTTAGCTGCTATCTCCTCAAAGATCTCTTCTGCTTTTTCTGCTGACTTTTTGAAGACCGATCCACCAGCTGTTGTGTCCACCAACACTCTTAATTCACTCCTTAAGCCTTGATAGAAAAAGCCTAAGTAAGTGTCTTTTGTAAATCCATGTTGTGGACCACAACGCAACAGGTCCTTGAACTTTTCCCACGCTTCATAGAAACTTTCTAAGGCTCCTTGTTTGAATTGTGTAATCTTTTGCTTTACCTTAAAGCTCTTAGAAGGAGGGAAGTACCTGTTCAAGAACTTATCTACCAACTGCTCCCATGTAGCACAACATCATGCAGGAAGATTGTTGTACCACTCTTTGGCTTTTCCCGTTAGTGAGAATGGAAAAAGCCTCATTCTGATAGCATCCTCTGAGACATTCATATGCTTCTGCGTCCTCGCATACTCATCAAATAACTGCAGATGCTCACTAGGACTCTCCAAAGGATTACCACTGAACTGTTGTGCTTGTACCATCCGGATCAGTCCAAACGATAGCTCAAAACTCTCTGCAGTGATTGCGGGTCTATTCAATCCAGCATTCGTGGTATGCTTCAGCTTATACTGGTCCCGCATGGGAGGCGGGGCCCTTTGTTCATCGACAGCCATCTCTACCGTCTCAGTCTATTCAACTTCCTCCTCTTCTGATAAATAGTAAGTATCCGACTCCGAGCTAGGAATAGGTGTGGTTGGATTCTTTCTCTTTCTTCTGTTTAGTCTGCTTCAAGTTCTAGGTTGAGTGGTTCAATTGAGAGTCCACTTGACCTAGTTATCTTACACATGTTCTCACGCAGCTAATCAGAATAGTTTGGATGCAACTAAAAATAAAAATAAAAGCAATTAAATTTAACGTCCTAGAATAAAATAAATCAAAAAAAAAATCAAATTAATAAATCTAAAAACTATCCCCGGCAGCCGGCGCCATTTGCTTGTTCACTATTTGTATGTGTCCCCAAGTGTAGGGAATCAGTTGTAGTTCCACATGTGACCAAGTAAAAATAATATCGTACCCAAGGGATAATTATAGATATACTATTTAATCTAATTATGACTATTCTAATTTAAGACAAATCTGATTTTTAAAGAGAATTACCTAAATTAACTATGCAGAAAATAATAACTAAAAATAATAAAATAGCAAATAATTAAATATGGAAAGTATTCAAGAGAGAAGATAGACATCACTAGGATATTCAGTTAAATCGGTCAAATCAAATCACTAGACAATCAGTTAGAATCCCTGCAGTTCTTATGAAAGCAATCACTTAATTTTGTTAAATCCCTTTTCTAAAGTAAACTTAACACATGGATCTGGTTTAACCCCTCAGATGCAGAAGAATAATTCCTACTCCCTTTCTAGGTACTTCATGCAAAATTCCATTAAAGGCTAGTACACTAGACTTCCTTTTATAGGTACTTAAGAATTAAACCCCAATTCCCACCTAACAATCTAAGAAATCAAATCCTCTAGAATTGTAATTAATAGATATATTAATTGTCCTATATTAATTATTCTAATGAATAAAGATTATATGTTTAGATCTCCTTTACCCATAACAGATTGACAAATATAATTCTTATATAACGCAAGCAATAAGCATAAGCATGCAAAAGGTATTGACATACATATGAATAAAGACAGATCATATAAGACAAAAATATAAGTCTCAAATCTTAATAAATGAATAAGTATACTACAGGTATCCAACCTTAAGTTTAGATCATCAATTCAAAACAACTTAACCTTCAAACCTAGCGTTATCCAAGGAGTACTAGCCCATGGTGTTACAGGAAACACACATGGTTAGATATGAAAACATATTATCCAAAATTAAGAAAGAAAGAATAAGAAAAACCCTAAATATGATGCGATTCTCCGCTCTCTTCCTCATTCTCCTTCTCAAATAAGCAATACTGATGAACTCTCCGGGATGGGTGGATGGGATGGTGAATTATGAAAAGATGTGTAAAGTTCGGGCTTGGAACACCCCAAGGACTCTTTTTATAGTCGAGGACTGATCCTTCACGAATTCTGACTTAAAAGTGGGTTTTTTCACGTTAAAATACGAACGGGCTAAAAAAAGACGAAACGATGAATTGGGCCATGCTGGAAATTAGCACGAGTCGTGCCACATACTGTACGAGTCATGCAGATGCCTGCTGTACGGATTCCTCGGTGCTTCTTGGCGGCACAACGCGTGCGCCTCGACAGCACCCAGCTCTCGTGCTCGGCAGCTCTCGGCATCTATCGACGGGCTCACTCGGTGATCATGCGAGCACCTCTCGGCAGCATTTGCGGTACAACCTGGCATGCCGTGTGGCACAACCTACTCCTCCTAGTCGACACGAGTCGTGCCGACTTCTCTTCTTCCGACTTCGCTCCCGACTTCGTTTTCGACTTCTATTTTTCCTCTTTTTAGCTCGTTTTCCATCTAAACACACGAAATAACACCTCTCACGTATCTAAAATATAAATTTATACAATTCAACCACTAGATGCTCATGTACGGACATAAATCCCACAAAATGGTGCCAAATCAGACTCTAAAATACGCAGATTTTCACACTAATCAACAGTTTTATTTTTTTTTTTCAGGAAATAAAGGGTGCACGTCCTTATATTAAAGGTTATGTCATTTTAATATAAAGGGTATCTGGTCGTACGGTATCCTCGAGACACGCAAGTTTTAGCTATATAAGATATCAACTAATAGTCTCTCTTTCCTATAGAAATATGAGCATTTGTTTTTTTTGGGTAGATTTAGAGATATAATATTTTAATACTCCCTCTCTCCCGTCCTAATAGTTACACTTCCTTAGTAAATTATGAAGGAAGTGTAACTATTAGGAAGGGACGGAGGGAGTATGTCGTAAAAGTAAGAGAAATAATATTTTAATGAAAAATGGGTAATTGTATTATTGTTGTATGGACCCTATGGAGATATGGAGTATTTTGTATGGATTCCTATAAGAGAAATGTAAATTTTATATTGTGACAAACAAAAATGATAAAATGTGTAGGTTTCAATAGGACGGAGGAATTAATTTAAATTTAAATAATATAATAAATATATAAAATAAAACATTTAATATGTGTAAAATTTTATTTTATTTTATTTTTATTAAAGATGTAAAGTTGACTATAGTATATAAATACATTGGTATTTATTAAATAAAATATTTCAGGCGTAAAATAACATTTTTACAATCTCGCGTAACACGCGGGTACTATACTAGTTATTATTATTTGCAAAGCCTGCAACTTATACCACAAGCCTGATTGAGGAAGAAATGATCAGTTAGAATATTGTGACTGTGAAGCATACTTAAACTAAGATAAAATAATTAGTAAAACTGCATATATATATAAAGGCTAACTGAGATTATGTGAGTGGACTTTATGCAAAAGAAGTACATTAATGATTTATCATTTAATGAGAAACCTCAAAACTATTATATTACATACCTATGCAAATCAGGTATAATATTGCATAACATGATATCATATGAATCTATTCCATTAATCTTCTCAATTAGAAAACATATAAGAATGTAAAAAGTATCTAAAGCAGCTGGTTCAACTGTCCTTTAAGCAAATATAGAATTAAGATACTATTATACTGCATGACAAAACTATGCAACTCAAAAATAACAAAGACAAAACAATGAAAGACATATTTAATCGGGTTCATTGTAAGCAACATAGTACCGGGGAAATGGAAATAGCAAGAGTTTAGACATTTGAATAAATTCATTCACATAAAAACATATTAACCCAAGCATTCTAGTTTCGGAGGGCAAATGGTAGATACACAGTTTCAAGGGACATGAAACCTAGGGTCTCTCATATACCTTTGGCATTTTCGATGCACACAAAATCTTCGTAACATGATTCCATCATCAGATGTGGATTCCATAAAACTGCATCCAAACAACAGCAATAATTTAATACCAAAAGTTAATGAAGACAACATAATTGGATTAACAAAAATAATCAGCCAAAACATCTCAATTACTTCTAATTCTTTATGGTAATTATGTCTCCCAAACCGTTGTCCAGTTGTATCGCCAAGGAGCTTCAAGATTAGTGTAATCCACAAATTCAAGGAATGTGGCAGCATCAGTAAGTTAAAGAACAAAAAAGTTAGTAATATAAAAGTCGAATTATTTGGACATCAAATGCCAGCCAGTAGTTATTTTTAGACATTTTCATTATACTTTCAGTTATGTTTGATTCTCAGAGAGTATAACATCTAATACTAATAAAAACAACTCATATATAAAGCTAACAAAAGAGAGAGAAATGATGGGTTGGGAATTAAATGTCAACCAGAGAAAATAGATGACTACAACGGAAAAGAAATTTATGATTTATATATATATATATATATATATATATATATATATATATATATATATATATATATATATATATATATATATATATATATTTGTGTAGGTTCAATGCAATGCAAGGGATAAGAAAAAACATGAAATTGATAGATCGGAAATCATCTTACCTCCTAAATCGATCTCAATTTAAGGGAATATAGGTTTGACATGCAGCCTTATTTATTTGAAATCTCCCATAGTAATATGAAAAGCAGAAAATTATTAAGAGTAAAAAAATAAAAATCAAACATTGTCTACAGTTTCACTCGTTATACTGACATCTTAGAACTGGAATAAAAACATAATATATTAAGATTAGAAAAAATGTAAATCAAATACAATTGATACAAATCATTAATTTTTCACCATTAAGAAACGAGCACACATGAAGTAAATTATTTTAAATTAAAGTTAACTTAGTCAAGAAACAGAGCACACATCTACAACTTAAAGCATAAGAATTTTTTTTTAAAAAAAAGCATTTACAAAAATATATATGAAGAATAATTAAATACGAAAAGAAAGAACAAAAAAATGAAATGAAATGGAAGGCAGATTCTGATAAACAAACAAAAGACTCTAAAAACTGTTTTAGATTAGAAGTGAATTTCATGTAAAAGATATCTAAAATTTGAAGTGAAGTATTTTGCCTTAGTATCTTACCTAACTAAAATTTAAAGTGCAGGCCTTTGGATCTTACCTTAAACTTTAACAATTATGATTGAAATATGTGTCGAACAACTGTAAATTTCCTCCTATAAAAAATTTGACTAAAATAATCATTCACTTAATAATAAAAAAAATGGAGAAAATAAATTAAGTAACAATATCAAATGATGTTTGCTCTAATTAATATCAGAAATAAATAAATTTTTTATCTAATTATTCAAAATTTGAAAATTTGATTTTCTCCCAATATAATTAAAGGATAAAAACTTTGAGAACAAATGCAACTGAAATTGAGATGAGGTTGACCTATTGCATATCCTTCTCTGAATTATGATGATCACCAAGCTTGATACTTCATAGCTTACAATTAAAATCTCTCCCTCTCCAACAATATCCTACACATTAATTGATACATCCAAAATTGTTCTCAGTATATAAAAGAATGCATATGATTTTAGAAAATCAATAATAAAAACATATACCTTTCTCCTTGGAATACTATTCTGCAAAATAGAAAAAAAATATTTTAGAATTTTTATCAATTGAAAAAGAAAGCACATAAACTACATTCAAGACAGTTTCCTACAAAAAATAGAATACTTCCTTTTTTCTTTTTTGGAAATTCAACAAACCTTTAAACGAATATCATCAGATGCCTTAGATGTCTGAAAAAAAATTCCCAATGCAAAATAGCATAATATCACTAATACAAACTCCCCTGAAGATACACAAAGAACACTAAAGCTGGAATAATAAGTAGATAAAGACATTATCAGAGCATAAAATTTGCATGCTTCTAAAATATTGCAACTCATCACTTAAATATTGATAATCAAAGTTAAATATGTAAATAAAGCCATGGCACTATCAATTTTTTACTCGTGAGTTGTGAAGACAACTTATCAATATATTGTTTATGTGTTCACATAAATAGCAACAACAAAGTACCATCAAATTGAAATGATCTCCAATAAATAAAACTAAGATCAAATCTTTTTGCATGCATGTTCCTCACTTTGCAGATCTCCAATAAATAGTGTGATACCTTTGCAGATTTGCTATTCAATTCCCGTTGCATGGTAACTCAATCGACTAAAAAATAAAATAAAAATTGCGAAGTGAATTATAAAAATTGAAATGCCTCGATCAATAAAAGGGTGCAACTAAAATTACAAAAATTAAAGAAAGGGCATAGGAGGAGGTGTCCTTGCCCTCCTCTTCCCAATCTCACTTTGGCAGATAAGCAACCATCATACCTCAGCATACCACATCTGCATAGCCACTTTCTTCCAACCGAGGCCAGTCTCTCTCTCTCTCCATTCAAGGAATTAATTGGGGATCCCTTTTCTACATAATACAACATATAACAATTATTTGCCAAGAATTAGATTCAAAGAATTTTAGAGTTAAGAAACAAACTAAAACTTGAAAAGCACATTGCTGCTTGCAAATACTCAACTCAAGAAATGGAGAACACTAATAGGTGAGAACACTAATATAAAATTTAAAATTTTTCATCAACAGAAAAATTAATTGGCATTTTCATGCAAATTTGCAAACACTAAACCATCTTATTCACAAGGTACTGTTAAGATTTACTAGTGCAATGGACAAAGCCTAAAAAAAATATAAAAAATAAATAGAACCCCATAAGCCACTTACAAAACACGCACCATAAGGTAATTGGATCACAGAGCATGATAAAGACGTGTGTGTGTGCGTGTGTATATATATCCATCATAAGCAATTAAAGTAAAACATATGCAAATTGTAGAATTTTAATTAAACATTGAATAATCTGTCAAAAATAAAAATAGAATATTGTTAGAACTCTCGATGGAACAAAAAACATGCTGATTCCTAAACCAACAACACCTAAACATCATCGAATTATTTAAACATATAAAAAAATTAGGGGCATATGTAAATTGAGATTCAACATACCTATATAGCTTTTGCATTCTCCCCAGTTTACTCAAAATTAAATGAATGAGAAATGTCATTTGATGGACAGAGCGAGGTGGTCGTCGTCAATAGCTAGAGCAAGGCGGTGAGTTTCCTAGCGAAAACCGTCGATCTTCCACCGAGCAAACATTGATAGCTAATTCGTCCATCAAAAGAAGCCAACTTCATCGGCCAAACAGTTGGAATCCCTTGCGGCGTACCTCCAAAATAGTAAAACCCTATGTGTGTTCTATTGGATTGTATATTAAAAGTCTAGCTTTTTGTATGAACAATGTTATAATAATTTATTTGAAATGAGAATCATATGATCAAATGATTGCGTCTTATAATTTATCTATATGCACGATGCAATAGTCCACTTACTTTATACTGTAGATAATATATTGTGAGACAACACGCGGAAGATCATATAATCGATTTTCTTATAATGTATAAACAGATGCTCACAACCGAGATAGACGGGGACTCTCTATCGGGATGATTATAGTGTGATTTGACATTAGTTTGTCTTAACTATAGAATCACATTAGTACCCTTGGTGTGTATTGAGTTGGACCGCTTGAGATCGTTCAACTTATACTGACTTATAGGAGAACTTGATCACAGTTATTATGGATATTTGTGCTCTTAATTCCTATACAATAACCTCGACACGTAAGGCATTATATATTTCTTTGATTCATCAATGGGTGAGATTTACATGTATTAAATCAACAAACTCGGTAAGTTAGGAAATAGTGTTGTCTCTATGGTGTGCTGTTGATTGTAGAAGGAATCCGTGTCCGACATAGGTTGATGATGTCCCCTTGAGGAGCTCATAAGGATTATCATATAAACCCTGCAGGTGGATTTATTCCGGCATGATAATGAGGTTGAATGGTACTACTCTCGGATGAGATATTAATTAATGGAGTTGTCAGTAACTTAATTAATTAATGGACATTGTATATCCTTAACATGGGGAGACTAACGGGCTCATAATAAGAAGGAGCCCATAACGTAATTATGAGATTAGAACGGTAGTGCAGTAATAATATTTTAGTTGTATATATTATTATTATTGGACATAAGTATAAGCTTTAGACTAAGCTTGGATACTTAAGCCCAATGGAGGCCCAACTCTAATTTCTCCTCCTGGTCCATGCTGTAGCCCATATATAAGTCATCTCAGCTGTCCGGAAACTCTAATCTAACTGAAAAGTTAATCACGCCTAACACTGTGAGGAGGGTGAGGGAACAGCAGATTAAGAAGATCTCGAGGATCGTCGCCCACATGTCGAGATTGGACTTGGGAATTCAGCCGAAGACTAGAAGGTCGTTTGCTGCTGCTGTCCGTCAACTTATATGATTTATATAAAATCGTATAGAAGTTAGAATTCAACATGTGATACACTGACAGAAAGCCACGGAAGAGAGGATCATTTTATTGCATAGATCACTCAAATTGGAGATCAGACGAGGTAGTTATCCCCAAAACGGTGAGACTGCGCAGGCTGACGCGAGAATTCATCTTCTCCAACATACCCTGGTGAAAGGTAATACATTTTTATGTTTTCTTTCTTCCGCTGATTGTTATAAACGTATGGAACCCTAACAGTTCACGTTAACCAAATGATCAAACGCCAACAATTGGTATCAGAGCTTCGGTTTTGTGGTGAAGCGTGAAACGTTAGGCTAGGGTTTATGTCAAAAGGTGAAAGGGTTTAAGTATTCATATTATGCTAGTATACCCTATTCGGACACTGTAGACAATTAAATTTTATCACCTAATAAATATTAATGCAAAGGAAAATATATTATATATTAATTAAATATTTATTTATTAAGGGATTTAAATAAATTAATTCCTAAAATAAATAAATATTAATTAATATAATTATTTGACCCAAAATCCAAGTTCAATGGGCTCAATCCATGTCAAATGGGCTCAATTCAAGTCAAGTGGGTCTGATTCAAGTCAACAAGCCCAGCAAGTCAAATCCTGCATGCCTAATTAAATTAAATAAGCCCAAGTCAAATCCTACGGGCCAAATTAAATTAAGGAAAAATAGATTTTTTCGTCCGCTAACTTTCATTCATTTTGAAATTAGTCCATTAACTTTTTAATTTTGAAATTAGCCCGTTAATTTTATAACAATTTTAAAATTAGTCCATTAACTTCATAAAATTTAATATTTTGGTCCTTTGACCTGCTATGACAGGTCATTTGAATAGTTTTATCCCAATTAATCTATATCATATTTTTATTTAACCAATTTTATCTCACTTTTCATTTTTCACTTTCATATACCAAACAAACAATATTAATCTCATTACTAAAGTGAAGCAAATTTGACTAAATATTGATACTTCCTCCGTCCGCTCGAAAGATGATCTTTTTTCCATTTTGGTCGTCCTTTCCAAAGAGGGTCACTTTCTTTTTTACACACATGAGATCCACACACACCCACTAATACAATTAAAATATGGGATCCACACTCCCACTAATACAACTACCCATTACACATTAAATAACAATACTTCTTAATCAACGTGCACAAAAGCAAAATGCCCTCTTTCGGGCGGACGGAGAGAGTATAATATAAATTCTTAGTGGAGGCTATTTTTTTAAAAATAGTATATATATATATATATATATTACATATTTTTTATTTTTATTTTTTAGAATAACCTACTAATGACCTGTTGAAGCGGACGATTTTGTTGAACTTGATAAACATGATGGACGATTTTTAAAATTTTCAAATATAATGGACGATTTTCAAAAAGTAAAAAACTTATGGACTAAATTTAAAATTGGGCAAAGTTAGTGGACAAAAAAATTTATTTTCCCTTAAATTAAATAGGCCCAAGTCAAATCCTATAGGCTTAATTAAATTAAATAGGTTCAAGTCAAAATCTATAGGCTTAATTAAATAAGCCCATATCCAGTCCAGCTGGCTTAATTAAAGGAAAAAGCCCAGCATATCTTTTAAGGGAGAAAATATCTCTCAAGTAGTTATTTTCTCTACCTATAAGTAAGGGCCTTCAGTCCTCATTCCATACATCTTGGAAATCCTGAAAACCCGGAGAGCTATGAAGAAACTTGGAATCTCTGAGAAGATCAAGTTATTCTTCAAAGATCAATCTAGAAACGTCATTCAATCAAGGATAACGGTGCGAAGCCCCTCAAATTCAATATTTTTTCAAATCAAGTTTATCCAACGATATTCGTGAAGTCAACGGTGTTCTACCAAATTGAACGGCGTTCTTCGCGATAAATCTTCAAGTCAACATTTGATCCGAATAAAGGCTCGACGCCTCCAGATAAAATGTTTTAAAGCTTCAAGACAACCCTGAGCTCGGACAAGCTTCATCCGAAGATCCGACTCCGAAAGTTGAAAAAATTAAGAAGTCAACTCAAGAGATGAATCAGAGGATATCTAGAGACTGTCGTTTAAATTCTCAAGTTCAATCCATCTTGGATTATCATTGTAATTTCTTTTGTGTTTGTTATTTAATAAATATAAATTTTGTTGTTACAAATTTTGACACGCCCGGTGGGACAGTGTCTACCTCTCATCTCTTCTCTTCAAAAGTTCGAAAGGCAAAGTATGGCTCCTCTCAGGGTCGTAATAAGAAGGTCTCCTGCCTTAAAGCCTGCAGAGCTATAAACTAAAGAGATTCAAAGAACAACTCTTCTCAGGATTATGGTGAAAAGGTCTTCTGTCTCAAAGTCTGGTGAGTTACAAACTGAAAATGTTGAAGTCGTTACAAGAAATATGGCCAAAGGCTCCTCAGAGACAAACCACATGGTGGGAATTATTCTCGGTAAGCCATTTAAGACGACAAAGATGTTAAAAATGACTACATCTGCCAAACTTCTCAATCCACAGAAAGTTTAGCGTATGACTCATCCATAGCCTTAGCCATGACAACAAGCACTTCATCTGTCGAAGAACAACTGGCAAGCTTAACTCAGTCTGTGGCTGCACTCACCAAACAAAGCCAAGAACAAGGTCTGTTAATCCTCAAACTAATGGAGAAGATGACCAACACTGAATCAAGTCATGCAAATGAAAAACAAGTTGAGGATGAAGGCGAGGAGGGGGACTCCGAGCAGCATCATCCATCTGAAATAAAGCCAGTTGAAGAAGAAATACACATTTCAGCTAACAAAATGCTTCCTATGAATCAATTGAAGAACATCGTATTAGAGACGATAAAAGACAAGTTTAAAGAGAGCTCCAAATCTTCTATTGCCTATAAAAAGCCAAGTACAAAGAGAGTTGACAGCTTGAAGATGCCAGTTGACTACCAGCCTCCTAAATTTTAGAAATTCGATAGCACAGGCAACCCAAGACAACACATAGCGCACTTTGTCGAGACATGCAATGATGATGGAACCTTTGATGATCACATGCTCAAACAATTTGTCCGCTCATTAAAAGGAAATGCCTTTGATTGGTATATCGACTTGGAAGCTAACTCCATCAACATCTGGAGCCAAATGGAAAAAGAGTTTATCAATCACTTCTATAACACTCGAAGGAGTGTTAGCATGATAGAGTTGACTAGCACTTGCTAGTCGAAAGAAGAGCCAGCAATCGATTATATTAATCGATGGAGAAATCTAAGCTTGAACTGCAGAGATCAATTGTCCGAAGTCTCTGCCATCAACATGTGCATTCAAGGGATGCAATGGAGTCTGCGATACATCCTTCAAGGAATTCAACCTAAGACTTTTGAAGAACTAGCTACAAGAGCTCATGACATAGAGCTGAGTATGGCATCAAGTGACTTCGAATTGCCTTCAATTAGCAACTCCTATGAGTTTGGAGACATGTCTTTCGATAAGCCTCTCGAGGAAGAGTCACATTCAAAGACACCAGTGCCTATTAAGATTCAAAGATATGAAGTTAAAACAAAAGAAAATAGTGCATCCCACGATTGGAGGCAATAAACTATTAACAAATTCAATGTTCTTAGGCACGAGAAAAAAACTGTCACATAATGTTCCTTGATATGAGCTAAAACTATCTAAAGTCCCTCAAGCCAATGCTACTCGACATGAGCAAAAACTGTCACATAATACTCCTTGATACGAGCTAAAACTATCTAAAATCTCAAGTCAATGCTCCTCGACATGAGCAAAAACTGTGCATTTTATATTCCTTGATACGAGCATAAACTATCTCCTTCAAATCAAATCTCCTTAAGAAAAGACGAAACTCTTCACATGTTATGCTCCATGATACGAGCTAAAATTATCTAAATCAAATCAAATCTCCTTGAGAAGAGACAAAACTCTCCACATGTTATGCTCCATGATACGAGCTAAAACTATCTAACTCAAATCAAATCTCCTTGAGAAAATATGAAACTCTCCACGTGTTATGCTACTTGATATGAGCTTAAACGGTCACACTCAAATCAAATCTCATTGAGAAGAGACGAAACTCTCCACATGTTCCTTGATATGAGCTTAAATTGTCTCACTTAAATCAAATCTCCTTGAGAAGAGACGAAACTCTTTATATGTTATGCTCCTTGATACGATTAAACTGTTTAACTCAAATCAAATCTCCTTGAGAAGAGACGAAACTCTCCATATATTTAAGACTCCTTGAGAAGAGTATAAAATGTCTACAAATCAAGCTCGAGACTCCTTGAGAAGAGTATGAACTGTCTACAAATCATGTTCAAGACTCATTGACATGAATATAAATTGTCAACAAATTCAAAATTCTTTGATGCATGAGTCTAAATTGCATGTTATTCTTGGCCACATGAGTATAAGATATGCACGGCATATCTCCGTTCAAATCAACTCATGTTCGTGCTATTTCAAACTATGTAATAACTTGATCCTCTGCAAGGAGGTACGTAGGCAGCTTAGCACTCTACTAAGTTCAGTCATAAGTTGGCCTTTCACATTAAGTCTATGAGGCAAGCAATAAATTGAAGCATGAATGAGTTGAGAAGAAAATGGTCGACAAGGAGAAGACGGTGGTTAAAAGCGAAGTTGAGTGAAGAAATTCAAATTATTGAAGTGGCAAAGAGAGTCCAAATTCTTTGAGCATTGAAATCATCCCAAATTGTTGCCATGGAGAAGTGATGGAGGTGGTCAATATTGTCACATCATATATTACAAAGTGAATTGATATTAACAAGTTGATGAATTCATGTGAATTTAATTTGTGGATTTAATTAATTAAAAAGCCCAAAATATATTTAGTGGGTCAATTAATTAATAAATCAAAATTTATAACTTAACTAATGATGGGTGAAGCCCAAATATTGGGGCCCAAATTATGCAAGGGGTAATTAAAATTCTGAGCTTAAAGCCCAAAAAGGTCATAAAATTAATCAGTTTGATTAAGTATGGGCCCAATACAAACATAGAAGGGGAAGCCATTAATTTAAGCCCAGATTGGAAGAAAGAGATCGATAATTGTACTTTATCCAAATGGAAAGTCAAAATTTGATACTCTCTCCGTCCCGAAGAAGTTAGCACATTTTTGTTTTGGCACAGAGATTAAGGAGTATAATAATTTAATGTAAAGTGAAGTAAAGTGAGGTTAGAGAAATAATATTGAATGTGTAGTGGGTAGTTATATTAAAGGTGGTATGTGGGCTCCATTAGAATAAATTAATTGTTTTGGTGTGGATCCCATGTATTAAAAGGAAATGTGTCAATTTTAATGGGACAAACCAAAAAGAAAAGTGTGTCAACTCCTATGGAATGGAGGGAGTATTATTTCCATGATATTGGCGTGAAGAGGACGTTGTTTTCTTCAAAAGGATGGATAACAGTTCTTCTTTCCAAAATTAAGCAAAGTAAAATCCTTTTCTCTTCCCTCAACGAATCAAAGCCATCGACCAACCTTCGCACCACACCAAAATTTCACCTCCATTTACACCGAGCAGCCAACACCTTACCAGTTCACCGCTGCCGCCAAGAGCGAGCGACAGCCACCACCATTCAATGCCGGTGCAACCGACGATTACGGCTGAAGTCGCGTATGCCCGCCCGGTCAAATTTGCCTCCGAGCTGAGCCCGGTCAGATCTGCTGCCGGAAGCACCGCACCATCTGCCCATCGCCGAAAGCACCGCTCACTGTCCGTCGATCATCAACAGCTGCCAGCAATAGCCATAGCCAAAGTCTTATATGTTCGCCCAGTCAGATCTGTCTCCAAACCTAGACCTGTCAGATCTACCGCCGGAAATGCCATCGCCATTGTAGGGTGTCACTGCAGAAAACATGAAGGATCGACGGACGGAGTCGCCTCTCATTTTCAACACCCGACAACCACCGCTGCGACTGAAAAAGAGAGCTTTATCTCGCTGGCAGTCTGCTGCCACTGCGGGATATCGCTGCTGGATAACCAGAAGGTCCGACGTACAGCGTCACCTCCCTTTCCAACACCCGATAATCATCGCCAATCCGACCCCAGCTGTTGAAAATTGTGGGTCTGAAAGACCACACGTGTCTGAAACATCACCCTCGGGAGAGTAGTTGCGCTGAGCTACGTCCGCCAGATTGTTGCCATTGCATCCCAGCTTGGTCAGAAGTTTTCTGCTCGTCGCACCACTTGCGATCCACTTATTTGATTCGAACATTGGACTCGTCGCGACCTCCGATCGAGATAAATCCCTAGTCGCCAGGAATGTGCGACGCTGGTCTCGACTGCCCGTTTCATCTTCAAAAAGAACCTACAGATCAAATCAAAAAAAGAGAGAGAGAAAGCTAGTATGGTGAAAAGAAATTACAGCAGAAATAGAGAAAAAAAGAACAAAAGCAGAGGGGAAAGAAGGGCAGTAAAAGAAGATGAAGACTTTCACTGTGATGTTATGGAAATTTGAGCGAGGAGCACTGGATGTGGGAGCGAAACCTTCAAAAGGAAAAAGTTTTAATTAGTTGGTATCCCATGAGTTATTGTGTGGAAACTGGAGGCATGGCTCTTATTATATAGTGCTTGAAGTATATTGAGGATAACTCTTTATGGCTTGTGAAAGATTGCATGAATAATGATAGGAATAAACGGTTGATTATGAGAAATTATTTTTACGTATTTTTTCATAGAAAGAATTTCATTTCAGTTTCTATGCATTTATGGATGGATACTCCATTTCATTTAAATGACATGGTCATAGTGATGAGGGATGGAGCTATAATCTGTTGTGGTACGTTAGTGACAATTTGTAAACCCTTAAATCATGTTTATCCTACGGATGTAACAAATAGTAATTAATAGCGCGTCTTCTAATTCCTAGTAGGAGAAAGGAACCTTTGGAGATGAACTAAACATACTTTTGGCATCTAAGACAAGATCAATTTTACTTGAGTAGGATTCAAAGGTTGATAGCCGATGGACCGTTGGATTTATCTGAAGCGGAAACTATCAGACTTGCGAGTCTTGCTTGGAAGTAAAATAATTAAAGGCCTTTTAAGGCAAAGGGGTGTAGAGCCAATGATATGTTGGAAGTGGTTCATTCTGATTTAAGCGGTCCTAAGACTATCCCAACGAGAGGTTGTCATTACGATTTAATCATAGCGGCATGCACCACTTAGGATAGTTTAGGATCTATTCATCAGAGGATGAGAATAAATCTCAAATAATCTATACCGGGCATACCCCAGCTGAATGGTGTGGCGAAAAGAAAGAATAAGACTCTTATGGAAAAGGTTAGATAGATGATGAGTTATTTGGAATTATTAAATTCATTTTATGGGTATGCCCTAGAAACAGCATGTCATATAACGTTTGTCTGTTTGTGGGATATCTAAAAAAATGGAGGGTGATGATTCATTTAGTCCAAAAGATGAAAGTGTGATTGTTAACACAAACACTAGATTTTTGGAAAAGGACTATGTAATAAATCACATACCTATGTATAAATTGTTCTAAAGGAAGTGAGAGGAAAAATACAAAGTATTAGTACCAATTGTATAAGAGGATATACTACAAGATAAACTGCATCGCGTGTCATATCTGATATACAATTGCATGTAATGCCATATCGTAGTGGGAGGGTTGTTCGACAATCCGTAAAATATATATTTTGGGAGGGTTGTGAGACTTGGTCCCTAGTAACATGGCATTGACCTATGGATACGACAAAGCACTACAAAATAAAATGCGATATCTTTAGTAAGACGCAATGATTTCTGGAATAGGATCTATGGATTCTAAATCAAATCTGGGAGCTTGTACGACCACTAAATAGTGTAAGAAGTCATTGGAAGTGGTCATACAAAATAAAAGGGGACCATACGGTAAGGTGAAAACCTTTGAAGCAAAGCTTGTTGCGAAAAGGTATACTCAGAAAGAAAGGGTTCGATTATGAGGAAACCTGTTCGCCGGTAGCTATGCCTATGTCGATCCGGATACTTTTATTTATTGTTATTCATATTGATTATGAGGAATAGAAAATAGATGTCAAGACAGCTTTCCTGATTGGAAGTCTTGAGGAAAACATCTATGTGAAGCAACCAGAATAATTCATTGCAAAGGGCTAAGAGCACTTTGATTGTAAGCTTAAAGATGTCCATCGATGGACTAAAGCAAGCTTCAAGATCAAGAAATATTTGTTTTGATGAGGAAATCAAGGCATATAGATTTATTCAATAAGCGAATGTGTCTTGTGTATTGAAAAGAGTGACGGAAACGTGGTGGTATTTCTTGTACTGTACGTAGATGATATATTACTCATTGGAGACACTGAAAGAGTATTGTCGGGCATATGGGTATGGTTGATAAAGTAGTATGAAATGAAGGACTTAAGAAAAGCAAAATGTATCCTTTTGATCACGGTAATACGGACACAAGAAAGGATGTTATGCTTGTCTCAAACTTCATGGAATGATACAATCCTTACTCGTTTAGCATGGAACTTTATCTAAGGAAATGTGTCTTATGACACAAAAGAAGATAAAGGTGATGAAAGCGGTTCTTATGCTTCGGCGAATAAGGAAGCTTAATCTAAGGAATGCTATGCACGAGATCGGATATCTGCTTTCCCTAAGGTATGGTCAGTGAGTATCAAGGTAATCCGAAACAAGAATGATGAACTGTGGTAAGACATATACTTATGCACCTGAAAAGGACCAGAAATTATATGTGAACTTACCGAACAGATTCAATACTTCTTATGGGTTATATAGATTCAGATTTTTCAAATCAAATAGGGACGACAGTAAATCCACCTCAAAGGTTATGTGTTTAATTTTAGGAAGTAGAGTCATAATGTGGAGGAGTGTCATATAGAAATATATTTCGGACTCCACCATGGAAAGATGATAAATTGGAGCCTCTGAGGCAGCCAAAGTATCTGTAAGACTCTAGAAACTTCATGATGGACTTCGAAGCGTTTCTAAGTTTGCCCAAGGTTATCATAATTTATTGTGATAATAATGCTGCAGTTACAAACATTAAAGAATCACGAGCCCATAAGCAATTAAACTCATAGAGCGCGAGTACCATCTGTTATGAGAAATCGTATGATGAGGGGAATGTTATTATCACCAAGATTGCATCAGATGATGACCTAGTAAATCCATTAACAAGGACCTTAAGACGAGAGCTTTTAATGGTCGTGTAGTGGGAGTGGAAATCAGATGTATGGCAGAAGACATGATAGCATAGTCTTTTAATATAAGTGGGAGATTGTTGGATTGTATACTAAAAGTCTAGCTTTTTGTATGAACAATGTTATAACAATTTATTTGAAATGAGAATCATATGATCAAATGATTGCATCTTATAATTTATTTATATGCACGATGCAATAATCCACTTACTTTATACTGTAGATAATATGTTGTGCGACAACACGCGGAAGATCATATTATCGGTTTCCTTATAAAGTATAAACATATGCTCACAACCGAGATAGACGGGGACTCTCTATTGGGATGATTATAATGTGATTTGGCATTACTTTATCTTGACTATAGAATCACATTAGTACACTTCGTGTGTATTGAGCTGGACCGCTTGAGATCGTTCGACTTATACTGACTTATAGGAGAACTTAATCTCAGTTATTATGGATGTTCGTACTCTTAATCCTTATATAATAACCTCGACACGTAAGGCAGTATGTATTTCTTTGACATGTATTAAATCAACAAACTCGATGAGTTGGGAAATAATGTTGTCTCTATGGTGTGCTGTTGATTGTAGAAAAAATCCGTGTCCGACATAGGTAGATGATGTCCTCTTGAGAAGCTCATAAGGATTATCATGTAAACCCTGCAGGTGGATTTATTCCGGCATGATAATGAGGTTGAATGGTACTACTCTCGGATGAGATATTAATTAATGGAGTTGTCAGTAACTTAATTAATTAATGGACATTGTATATCTTAAACATGGGGAGACTAACGGACTCATAATAAAAAGGAGCCCATAACGTAATTATGGGATTAGAACGGTAGTTCAGTAATAATATTTTAGTGGTATATATTATTATTATTAGACTTAAGTATAAGCTTTGGGCTAAGCTTGGATACTTAAGCCCAATGGAGGCCCAACTCTAATTTCTTCTCTTAGTCTCTGTTGTAGCCCATATATAAGTCATCCCAATTGTCCGGAAACCCTAATCTAACTGAAAATTTAATCACGCCTAATACTGTGAGGAGGGTGAGGGAACAGCAGATTGAGAAGATCTCGAGGATCGTCGCCCACACGACGTCGAGATTGGACTTGGGAATACAACAGAAGACCAGAAGGTCATTTGCTGTTGTTGTCTTCCAACTTGCACGATTTTTATAAAATTGTACAGAAGTCAGAATTTGACATGTGGTATATTGACGGAAAGCCACGGGAGAGAGAATCGTTTTGGTATATAGATCACTCAAATTGGAGATCAGACGAGATAGTTATGTCCAAAACAGTGAGACTGCGTAGGTTGACAACGAGAATTCATCTTCTCCAACATACCCTGGTGAAAGGTAAAATGTTTCTATATTTTCTTGCTTCCACTGATTATTAGAAACGTATAAAACCCTAACGGTTCACGTTAACTAAACGATCGAACGCCAACATGTTCGTCCCTCTCCAAATCTTCACCATATTCTTCACAAAACTTGCAATCCGCCAAAATAAAATAAACCCTATGTCTACTTCGTCTCTCTCCAAATTCCAGATCTTCTCAATCTCCATAGTCTACATAAAATTGGCGTTCCTCCACAATAGAATAAACTATACCTTGCTCGTCTCTCTCCAAATTTTAGGAGAAATGATTCTAAAGGGCGTAATTAATGTCGGGATTAATTGTGTGAGATAATAAGATATCAATGGTTTGATTTAATTGAAATAGATCAATGGTGGAGATAAGTGCACATAAGTTACGTTTAGGTGAATATTAATTAACCAAAAGTGGTGAAATTGGTTTTGGGGGGAAAATCAGTGTAAAAATAGGTGGTAAAATAGATGCTATTATATATATAAAGATAAAGATTAATGATATAATAAAAAAATGGTATATTATTTTTAAAAAAAGAAGATAATGAATATTTATATCTTTTAAGTAAGATTCAAGATAAGGGATATAATAGGAACTTTATCATTAATTTTTTGTAGTTATTACTAATTTTATATATACCTTATATCTATGAGTAATATACTAATATAGTATGTAGTCAAGAGTAATTATTCCATTATATATACACACTCTTATCATTAATAACCTCATTATTAATGTAAAATATGAGTATGTATAAGTACCTCCAAGGAATAATTATTATCTAATTTAGTATGTATTATTACTATAAGTTATATCCTTTAAAAAAATTATTAATACACACAAAAAAAAATTAATTATCTAATATAACCTCAACTGGAAATGAAATAACAACTTTTATGCTGCTCACGACTTTTTTGCTGTATATAATATTCATAAATTTTTACTGCACATAAACATTGATCTTAAGTTGCACATAACTTCAAATGATTTAATATTTACATTGCACACAAAAATAAATTAAAATTAAACCACAAAATTAAATAAACATAAAACCTAATTAATTAGGATGTAACTTCTAGTTTAAAACTAATCATATAATACATAAATTAATTAGAAACACATTTGGATCGTTGAAATGATCTCCATAATCGTCTATCTTATCTCCAATTCAAAAGATTCACACTTAATTAATCATGATTAAGATAAAGTAATTTAACATTGGGGTATTTTTTTTCTGGATGGATCATCACTAATTGAGGAGTTTAATATTTTTCATGAACTCATGGTAGGTGTGGAATCCACCCAGGGTGGAAAACATGGCACTGAGGAACGGAATGATTAACACTTCATTCAGATACTTTAATTATTGATGATTTGTAAAGGAATTGAATTGGAAAAAGTTATTGTATTTTTTTTTTTTTGGGTTAAGTTGGGGATATTATTGGTATTATAAATTGAAATAATTTAAGTTAGTTATAATTAACAATTTGAGTGTGTATCTGATAGTATTTTAAAAAATATATATTATACCTAATGGTAATTTGAGTGTGTATCTCATAGTATTTTAAAAATTATATACTATACCTAATGGTAAGTAACTAAAAGTGTCAATTCATCTATGTAATTTTTATAATTATATTACTCCGTCATGTTCTAAGGTATCATTTGCTTTTTGCATGTGGATTAAGAAGTATTATTATTATATGTAAAGTGGGTAGTTGTACTAGAGGGAAGTGGTGAGCCATATTGTGTACTTTTTTACTAAATATGAGAAATGAATACCTTTGAAGCGGACGCCAAAAATAGTAAAATAGATACCTTAGAAGCAGATGAAGGGAGTAATAAGTAAGTGGTATAAATAAGTTAAAACTTGCGTGCCTCCAGGGATATCGAGCCTTCAAATCTTGTATTTTTTGAAAGTTATACCCTTTAAAATTAAATTATATACTTCCCTTTAGTATAAGAACGTGTATACTTTATTTTTTGAAAAAAATTATTTTTTTAATTAAATATTTATATTATTCATATTTCAACTGATCTTTTAAATAAAAAAATTATACTCTTATTAGTTAAAGTTAGGGATGACAATTTGACCCGTCCCACTCTTTTCCCGCCCCGATTGGAGCAGATCCGCCCCGCCCCGCGCACGGGCCAGTTTGGGTATAGGTCCTAGTGTTGCCCCGGCCCGCCCTGACCTGCCCCCACATTATTTTTATATAAAATTTATTATTTATCTATTTATATATTACAAAAAAATATATAATTTCATATATTTACTTTTCTATCATTTAGACATTAAAATTTTCAAATGTTGTATTTCATGGTTTGTAATGGATATTTTTATCTATGAACTTTAGTTTTTTATAATAACTTTTGGTTGATATTGATGTTGGTTGTAATGAACTTATTATTGGTAGTGATACTGTGGTTTGCAATGAAAATATTGTTGCTATTGATCTTGTAATATTTAGAATGATATGTTTCTCTTTAAGGTAGATATTAGATTATTTTTTAAGTGAATAAATTTTGAAATGCATTTTTTAAAACATATACATAAAATTAAACGGGGCAGGGTGGGGCGACCAAACAAAACCACAGGGTGGGGCGGGGCGGAGAGGTACCTGTCCTGACCTGCCCCATTGTCATCCCTAGTTAAAGTGTATATTTTTTAAAACAAAATGTTGTACTCTTACACATTTTGTGCACTAAGGAAACAAGAGACCAACTCATAAATAAAAGGATAATAAATTTTTTTTTCTCCCTATCAAAATGAAATATTAATTTCTAAAATTATGGAACAGATAATACTATAATAAGTTAGATAAATATGATTCTAAATGAACATCGGATTCCATGTTTCTAACTAATTAAACATATCAATCACAAAATTCAGAATGAAATTAAGTTTGATGATTTAATTCTAGTCGATTTCATCGTATCAATCACACGGCAAGTATTTATCAATCAGTAAAACTAATGAACACAAGACAATCTTGGCCTCTTTTTTTTAGTTGGTCACTTCTATATTTGGGTGGGCAACGTGGGGATAATTTCAGATTTAGTCCCGTAAAAACTGCTCAATGCCAAAAAGGTCCCAAAACTGATAGTCTTAGTCCTATAGGATTTTTTTCATCAAAATCTGTTAATAGTTGACGAAATATTCTGAATCATTAACAAGATCAAAATAGACTATAACTATTTTAAAAGACAGAAAATAATATAAATATGGTAGTTTATAATAATGTAAGTTAATTTGGGATGAAAATTTTCGAAAATTATGATTATTATATTCTTATGGGACCAAAACCGCTAGATTTGAGACTAGTGTATTCCTACGTACTATAATTGAAATGAAGGAATTCTTATGGGACCAAATGTGATATTTTTCCTGCAATGTAAGTGGGTGTATAATATTTTGTTTTAAATGAAATATACTTTAATTGATAAATGTATAGTAATTTTTTTACTAAAACCATTGAAATATGAATAATATAAATATTTAATTAAAATTTTTTTGTCTCATTAAATCAAGGATATACTCCCTCAACCTTAACGTTTACGTTTGCTTTTTACACGTATATTAAGAGAAGTATAACATTTTTACGTATAGTGAGGTAAGAGAAGTAATACTCCCTCCGTCCCATTGAAGTTGATATAATTATTTTTGGTCACGGAGATTAAGGAGTATAATAATTTAATGTAAAGTGGAGTAAAGTGAAGTGAGAAAAATAATATTTAATGTGTAGTGGGTAGTTGTATTAGAGGTGATATGTGGGGGCCCATGAGAATAGATTAATTGTTTTTTGTGGGTCCATGTATTAAAAATAAAATGTGTCAACTTTAGTGGGACAAACAAAAAAAAAAGTGTGTCAACTGGGACGGAGAGAGTATTTAATTTAGATTAATTGTTTTTTGTGTGGGTCCATGTATTAAAAAGGAAATATGTCAACTTTAGTGGGACAAACCAAAAAGAAAAGTGTGTCAACTGGGATGGAGAGAGTATTTAATTTGAAATGGATATTATATTAGTATTGTGTGTGAGCCATATATAAAATAATTAATTATTTCGTGTGGATTCTACTTAATAAAATATATATATATAAACTTTAACTTCAAACTAATTAAATACTAAATATTACAACGTTCAAAAATAATAAGATTTGAGGGGACCATTTCTCCGAGGAAACGCAAGTTTTAGCATTTTCTTATCAGTTTTGCTCCCAAAAAGATAGAGGCCAACCCGTGACATCGAATCGGACTAAAGGCAGGCATACAGAGTAACAGAGGCCTTACATTTTGTATCATTGGATATAACCAAACAAAAACTCCTATCACAATAATTAATGCAATCACTCTTTCATAATTCATATCTCTAACTTCTTTTTTTTCTTTTTCTCTATTTTTTTTTCTTGATCCCCCATTTTCATAAATATACATCCCCCAAGATTATTCTTGTTTGTGGAATCTGACTTTCAATTAATTAAGCAAAAAATGGGTGAACACAAGTTTTTGTTATACACTTCCACATTGCTTCTGCTGATTCCATTATCCTTTACATCTTCAGAGAAACATTTAGTCGAATTATCAACTCCACCACTGCCAATTCTACCCTTGCCATCATATTCCCAATTAAAATGGCAGCAAAGAGAGATCATAATGTTCCTTCATTTTGGCGTCAATACGTTCACAGACTCTGAGTGGGGAACCGGGCTGGAGAGCCCGTCAATTTTCAATCCAACGGGCCTCGATGCGGGCCAATGGGCCGACGCTGCAGCCCGGGCCGGCGTCTCGTTGATGATTCTGACTGCTAAGCATCATGATGGCTTCTGCTTGTGGCCTTCTAAATACACGGATCACTCTGTGATTGGAAGCCCGTGGAAAAATGGGCGTGGAGATGTGGTGAGGGAGTTTGTTAATGCCGCTAAGGCCCGAGGTATCGATTCGGGCTTGTACCTTTCACCATGGGATCGCCATGATCATAGATATGGAAATGTTAAGCTTTACAACGAGTATTACTTGGCTCAGTTGCAAGAACTTCTCAATAGGTATGTTTGTTGCTTCATTTCCTAATATCATTTCCGGCTAGTCTCTGGTTGTCCGCGTGATTTCCCTTATGTCATCTTCATATGTTATTTCTTTTAAGAGACAAATTCGGTAACAAACTAGTACAACCTAATAGTTTGTAATTTTATTTCTGAGGTTTTTTTTCCCCCATATATCACGAATTTACAAGGTTTAATGGCAAAAAAAAAAATTCATTAATTACTTAGATCATCTCATTTGAAAAATGGTAAAAAAGAAATATCAACTTTAAATATAGTGTAAAATGCACTCAATGTGTGGTAGTATATGTATGTCTCTTAAAGATGGAGATTAAAGGTGGTTTTATTTTTTTTAGAAATTGAGTGCATTTTGAAATCATGTTTAGAAGTGTTTTTTTTTAATTTTTTATAATGAAAATTAATTTGTAATAAAAGTAAAATTTATAAATTTTCTTACAATAAACCTAATTAATGATACAATGTGGTACATGTTACTCCATTTTAGAAAAGGAAACTTAGAAATAAAAAATCTTGACCAACTATTCCATCTTGATGAGCACACCGGATCTTCTGCCCCATTTTGGTGCGTCATCTATGCCACATGTTAATTGATTGACATATAAGAGGGGGAAATAAATTCAACCATTGTCCCTAGAATTTAAGGATTATAGTATAGTTCATCTCTCCTACGTGTCGACCATCTAACGGTGTGACACATGAGATGATGTATCAAATGGCACAGAGAATCTGATACTAACCAATATATAAAAGTATAATAAATCCACTACTTGTCATTTATTTCTCAAACAAATTTCAAAACTTTGAGAAAAAATTGTGCTAACCTCATCCGTTGAAAGATACATATTTACCTTTTGCATGTAAATTAAGACAAATGGAGTATTTTAACTAACTTTATTAATATGGATAAAACTTGCATGCTCCCAAGGATACATTGCAACGCAACTTTGATAGATTAAGAAGTTGTATTTTATAATATAATTTGACTAATTTAGAAAGTTGTATTCTTTATTACTATTAAATGTCATACTCATTGATATAAAATTGGAACAGTCATGAGACAATTTCATGGTGAGACAAGTTCACATTTTTTAGTTAATTATCACTTTTTATTAAAGATGTTATCATTTTTTTTTATAAATATTGTCACATTTTAGTTATACTTTAAATTGTTCATGAAATAGTTCACTGCATCTTTAATTACCAATTTTTATCGATTACGTATAACATTTCAGTAAAAATGTTATCACTTCTTATTCCGTCTCACATAAGCCCTTCCATGAGACGGTTTAACACGAATCTTTGCCAATAAAATTTATATCCTTAATTTTTCGAAAAACATAATATTTTTATTCATTCATTAATATGGTTCATATTTTAATTGATTCTTTCATTAAAAAAAAAAACTCTTATATGTATTAAAGAGTAGATTTCACCATATTAATACACATACTCACTATACATTAAAATATTAATTTTCTCACCTTAAGTTTGAACCTCTAACTTCTTCTATTTAGAATGAGATATTTCTACCACCTTAACTAATCATAATTTTATTTTCATTTTAAGTTTTTATTTTATTTTACATGACTTCAACATATTTTTTTATTTTATTTATTAAAATATAATTTTTAAAATCATCTAATACATTTAAACTTAAGTTGTTATTATACTAACTAATTTTTAAAAATTATTATATTATACGATATAATTTTATTAAGAAATATAATAATTTAAATAATTTAAAATAATCATATTATATAATTAAAATTTACTTTTATTATAAATAAATTTATATGTATTATCATTATTTAAATTAATTATAAATATATTTTTTTCATACATTATTAATATTTTTATATAACACAATAAATATTTTACATAATAAAAAATTTATTTATATAAATATAAATATATATATATATATATATATATATATATATATATATATATATATATATATATATATATATATATATATATTCAACTCGTATGATATATAAATTTTTTAATAGTGTGTTAGTTTGTTTTAATTATTTAAACTATATAAAATATTACATATTTCATTTATATAAAATGTTATGTATTTAAAAATGTAATATGATAGTGTTAAATATTTCATAGTGTTACATAAAAGGTGTAATATATGAAAATTGATACGACTAAAATGTTATGTATAAAAAAATGTAATATGAAAAGTGTTATATTTATAAATGTGTTATTTAAAAAGTGTGATTATTTTCATAAAAATGTTACTTTTTGATATTGCATATAAAACAAGTGTTACATATTATTATAATTTAAATAGTGTTACAATTACGTGTTATATATAATAAAAGTATTACTGTAAAGTGTAACATAAGATCATTTATGTTGTAGTGTCCACGGGTAAAAACCTCAATTTCATTGTTAAATTAGTTTGCAAATGGATTAATAACGAAATTCGTTAGTAATTTACGTTGGTATAAAGTGGTGGTGGTAAAAACCTCAATTTCATTGTTAAATTAGTTTGACAACGGATTAACAACGAAATTCGTTAGTAATTTAGTTGGTATAAAGTGGTGGTTGGTAAAATTAATTTTTAATAACAAAAATTCAATTCAATTGGAAAATAATTCTGGTTGTAATCCTTTGCTAATTATTATGTTTGTATTCCGTTGGTAATTACCAACGAATTGAATTATGTTGGTAAAATTGAGAATAAATCCGTTGGCATTCGGTTGCTAAAAGAAAAATGTCATTTTTGTAGTTAATCCGTTGGTAATTAGCAAAAGGTTGAATTCCGTTGGAAAATTCAATTACTAAAAGAGTAGTTTTTTAGTAACTTTTTCACATGCTATTTATCATCCTCAACATCTTTATTTACTTTTTTTAATTATCAACGTAACCCTATTTTTCTTACCTTATTTATTAAATTACAACATTTCTTTGTGCCCTATAAATGGGTATAACTACGTGGAATGGAGGGAGTATTATGAAGAATTTTTTATTTTAAAACTTTTATTATATTTTTTAGTACGAAATTATAATAAGAGACAAATAGAGGAAAAATATTTGAAGAGTGTAACGGGAATATTTGAATAGTGAATTTTAAAAGTACGTAGGCTAGAGTAATTGAGTAGTAAGGTGGAAGTGTAATCTATTTGGAAGAAATTAATGAAGTGTATATGTGATGGCAGATATGGAGATGTAAGAGAGGTATGGTTCGATGGAGCAAAAGGAAAGAATACACCAAACATGAGCTATTACTTCAGCGACTGGTTTTCCATGGCCAAGGAATTACAGAGTAGTATCAACATTTTCTCCGACGCCGGTCCTGACATCCGATGGGTTGGAAATGAGAAAGGCTTTGCCGGAACCACGTCTTGGTCCACCATCAACGCCACATCATTATCAATTGGCAACGCTACTATCCTTCAGTAAGTTTTATTCCTTACTCATACTAGCAAAAACTCGTGTTAGATATTTTTGTTCAGACACATAACAAGTGATTATATTCTTAATAAAATACTCTTATACTTAGTCATTGAACAGTGATAATTATTCAATTTGACTTATTCTATTAAAATTTTATAGAACGAAAAGGGATAATTTTTAAAATAAAAATAATACAAACTTATAAAGAAAAAAATATTGAAATATCACACGATAGGATCATCTCACATAAATTAATTTATTTATTAATTATATATATATATATATATATATATATTTTTTTTAGAAATTCTTATTTAAGACAATGGTTATGTGTATTAAAATATGATTGACATATAAATAAAGTATGTCTATTGATATTTAACAATATATATATTTTCTTAATATGATGAATGATGTATTAAAAGATGATTTTAAAAAATTATGATATTTTATCTTCCCAAAATAGCTTTCACACTTTTTTTCATTTGTTTTTCTCACAATAGCTTTCATACTAAAAAAAAGAAAACAAAACAATAAACAATAACCTCAAAAGTTACTTTAATTTCAAATTTCTTACTAATTTTTTACACTCATAGCATTATTTTACACTTTATTTATTATTATCTAAAAATACTAAAATACCCTCAAATTTAATAAAATTGGTCAAAAATAACTTTTTTAAGCAATATGAAACCATAAATGTGAAGGTTAATATGAGATGAAGGGAGCATGATTCACTACAAGCATATTTCCTAAAGTATAATAAATTATAAATTAGAATATAATTCTAGAGTATTTTACAATATGATTAGCTACAAACATACCATATGGGACAGATAAAAAGTGATATCTTCTATAATAAAAAATGATATTCAATTAATGTAGAGTGATCATGATATTTCATGAATAGTTTTATACTATAAATGAAAAGTGATATTATTTTATAGCGATAACTAATTTAAATGTGTAAAATAGTCCCATGTAAGACAGTCTCATGCAAGACTTGTCCATCTTACATATACTCAGGTTGAGAGATAAAATATATAGGCAAAGACTTATCTGAGAATGTTTCACGTAAACCCTTACCTAAGATGCATAAAATATGATAATAATATTAATAACGAAAAGTGATAATGGTGCAGTTAACTATTTCATGAACAATTTATAATATAAATAAAAACTGACAACATTTTATAGCGAAAGTGATAATATTTTGTAGCGAAAGTGATAACTAAATACGATAGCATATAATGGTCTCGCCGAGACAATCTCACAATAGAGTTGCCCTAATATTTAATGTATAATGAATGATTATATTAGTGCTGTGTACATGAGTCACATATAGAATAATTAATTATTTTTCATGTATATCAAAGGAAAATGTAAACCTTAAACTTGAAATAAATTAAAATAAAAAATATAAATATTAAAGTAGGACGAAAGAAGTACTAATTACGAATATACTAGAATAAATAACTCTTTAAAAATATAATATGTATCCACGTGGTTAATTTTTTTTTTTAATTATTTTATATTAGTATCACATATATAATAATATAATAAATCACTATTATTAGTAATTTATTAATATATAGTTTTAAGATATTTATACTAAATACCATCTTCATTATAAATCTTTACCTATATTTAAAAACAAAACTAAACTCTAACTTTATTTTAAATTTTCTCCTTCTTCTTAATTGATTGAATTTAAAATTATTTAATTTTAATTTTGAGCATCTTTGGCAAAGATGTAGATGAGATCGTCTCTCAAATTCTAATTCGTGACTCATGAAATGTATTATTCATTTATCCAATTAATTTATTTAAAAAGCTTTATTTGATTCCTGTCAAATTAGATAAGTGAAAAATTAATTATAGAAGATAATTAATTAGACACACTGCTATTTTAGAATGATGATGTAAATAATGGAGAATGTATTTCAAAGTATAGGGCCATTAAAATTTGTCAATCACTTATAAGAAGTAATGGTATTTTAATATTTAATTGATGAAAAATATTAAATATTCAATAATTAAATAATTTTGAGTATATATATAGAAAACGATGATATCTTTTATGAAATGTGATAATATATCTATTTAAAATTTAAAAAAAATAATTAAAAAAGAGTAAAATGATTTTATTGTAAAACAGTCTATGTTGCTATTAATATTTTACTAAACTTGTCATTTTTCTTTTCTACAATGAGTTTTTTTTTCCATGCCTTATTATATATTTTTGATGTTATTTATTTATAATAATATTGTATTTAATTATTTATGTAGTACATTTCAATTATATATATATAACTATTGTGCAGTTATCTTAACACTGGAGATTCCAAAGGGACAAATTGGCTACCAGCCGAATGTGACGTCTCTATAAGAAATGGTTGGTTCTGGCACAAATTTGAAGAGCCAAAAAAATTAAGTGAATTACTCGAGATTTACTATAAATCAGTGGGGAGAAATTGTGTTCTACTTCTCAATGTGCCACCGAACACAAGTGGCTTAATATCAGAATCCGATATACAAAGATTGCAACAATTTAGTGAAGCAATTGACACGATCTTTTCTTCAAACTTAGCTGAAAAATGTTCAACCAAAGTAAGCAGCCAACGAGGCGATGAAAACGGAAGCTTCAGGCCGGAAAGTGTACTAGATGAGGACCATTTATGGACATATTGGGCTCCAAGTGAAGACATGAAAGAAGACCATTGGATTGAGTTCCAAGCAAGAAGTGGAAAGATTAAGTTCAACGTGATCAGGATACAAGAAGCCATTGGATTAGGGCAAAGAATCAAGAAACATGAAATCTATATAGATGGAGCTAGAGTTGCAAAGGGGAGCACAATAGGATATAAGAGACTTCACAGGTTGAAAATGGGAGTTGTGCATGCATTCAATGTCAGAATCAAGATTGTTAAGGCAAAGGGAACACCTTTGATCTCTTCGGTAGGGATTCATTTTGACCCCTTTTGGAACACTTAAAGGGAGGTCACAACACCGAGTTTTTGTTGCATTTCTCATTAAAGTATTATAATTTTGGATAAATTATTAAAACGCCAGTTTTGTTCAAACTATTAAATAAACTATATAGTTTGAAAATCTACCAATTATCTTTTTTTACTTGTATTTGATTTGAATATTGAAAAAAATATCCCTTTTTAAAAATAAAAAAAAAAGAAGGAAATGACATTAATACATTTAACATTCATGTATTCTCAAATTTTTTTTAAATGTAGAAAATTGGGATTAGAGAGATTTTATTTTTTCCATATTAAAAAAAAATCCCTCTGATCCCTAGGTATTGAAATTTAAAATAAATAAATAAAAAATTAAATAGTGGAATTTAAAAATACAATTAAATATATAGGTGATGCCATATCCATGTTAAAAAAATTCCACGAACTCTATTTTTCTCATTTAAAAAAATTTAAAAATACAATGTTAAATACATGAGTCTTAATGTCATCTTCATCTTCTTAATTTTAAAAAGAGTGAGGCTTGCGTGCACCCGGGCGCACGGAACACATTCCGTGCGCCTTTAGAAATTTTGTATTATGGGTAAGGGTACATTAATTTGGTCTAAAGGGTATACACTTTAATTACTAAAAGGTACACAATTTTGTTCTAAAGGGTATACACTTTTCATTAATATTTTTTTTTCTTTAGAAAATAAAGGGTACACATTTTTATACTAAAGGGTATACAATTTAACACAAAATTCTAAAGGCGCACGGAGTGTTGTTCGTGCGCCCAGATTTTTCTTTAGAAAATAAAGGGTACACATCTGTATACTAAAAGGTATACAATTTAGCACAAATTTCTAAAGGCGCACGGAAAGTGTTCCGTGCACCCGGGTGCACAGGAACTTTTGCCTTTTAAAAAAGGGTATTTTTACTAAGGGTAAGTATTGTGTGAAATCGTCTCACGAATCCTATTCCTAAGACGGAGGAGGGGGAGCGTTTTTCTCTCTCTAAATTTTTTCTCCCCTTCCCCCTCACCTAATTTTGTCTTGCATATCCGCCGTCAACATCTTCTTCAGGCAGATCTGTTCTGAAACTGTGCCTTTTTTGTACAGATTTCTTCAAGCCCTAATCTTCGCTGGGCTTTCACGGGTGGATTCTCTGGCTTCACCCCAGATCGTCGCCCCCTCCTGATGCACAGGTCTTCTCCTAGCCGCGGGCGGATCCCTGTTCGATGGCTTAAACGATCGGGCCTTCGCCCTTGGTTCTGGCCCCCTCAAATTCGCCAATTCACACCCTTGTTTAAATGTCGGCTTCTCACGTTTAATCCGCCGCCGTCGTTGTGACCGCTCCTGGCCACGGGTTGATATTACTTTGAGCGATTTCCGGCAATCGATCGATAGATGATGCTAAGGCGAATTTCTGGAAGGTCTATTGCCTTGTTCGATTGCCCATCGCGCAGCCGTTTTTTAGGGCTGCCACTGCGGCTGGCTCTCACAGCCACCGACATTTCTTTAAGGAGCCCAGGGCTCACTTTTTCAATCGAAGTCGGCCGTGCATTTCACGGTAATATATCAGATGTGTTTGCTCTGATTTTCTCATGGCCCTCGATTACAACGAGCCTTTAGCCGTCGCTTTCCTTCATCACCGCCGCTTGTTGTTCTGACAGATCAAATTTCTTTTGGTGGCGGTCTGCTGGGATTTCTCCAGATTTATTGAGCAGCTACTCAAGCTAATATGCCACTGGAGATTTCTTTTCCCTCGAACAGGGGCCCTCATCTGCCAATAGAAGTTTCTCCGCGCCGCCATCTGCGATATTCTCCACCGGTGCGCGTCTTGCGTGGGATTTGTAGAACTCGGCGCACTCTTTCTCATATTACCTTGTTCCTGTATGCATAGGAAATTTTATTTTCTACTGAACATGGTTCTTTTGTCTACGGTTTGCTATTGTTTCTGATTGACAACAAGAACTGGTTGTCATCATCTTTCACCGTCTCCAATTGGTCCAGCCAATTATGTGCGGTTCTTTTCTCCCCTGTTTAGGGGTCTTTTATCGACGCCGTCAATCAACCTGATGAATCTCCCACCGGTGTACTCCCAACTGCCCACGAACTCTGGGCGCCGTCATATTTGCAGCGTGAAGGCAAATATTGCAGATTCATGCTTCATGCTTTAGTTTGTTTGGCTCATCTTCTATGTCCAACTGCAGAATACCTTGAACTGGATTTGTATAGTTTAGGTTGGTTTAGTAATACAAGGTCATCTATTTGACCTTTATTCTTATTGGGACGGCTTGTTTGGTCTTATTTTAGTCACCTGTTTTGCTCTTTGAATGATCATCTTTTCATTTTCTTTTCTATATCCCTCTTCTTTTTCATTACCTTTTAATAAAATGCAACTTATTAGCCTATTTTTAAGACGGATCATCCATCAAAACCTATAATCCATTAGTGCGCACCAAATTAAGGGGATGGTAGGTCTTTTGTGAGACCGTTACTTTTTATAATAATTAATATATAAACAATAACTTTATTTTAGTTTTCTAAATTACAATTAATAATATATATATATATATATAGTGTATATTGGGTGCACCCATATATATATGTTTTTTTATTCTATTTGGTATACATGTTATTCTATTTTGTATACGTGTTTTGTAATAATTGTATAATTTTTCCTCACTAAAAAAATTAACGTCCATATGGCTATAACTTTTTATTTAATAGTATATACATGTTTTTTAATAATTGTATTTTTTTTATACTCAATTTTTATTAAAAAAAACTAACAATTAAATTGTATACATTTTTGTTCATAATTGTATATATTTTTGTTTATATTTGTATATGGGTGTACTCTATCTTAGGGTGCACCCGATATATATATATATATATATATATATATATATATATATATATATATATATATATATATATATATATATATATATATATATAAAGCTTATCAAATGGTAAAGACTTGGATGAGACCATTTTACGGATCCCTTTATGTGAGACGGATTATCAATTAGCCCATTAAGTATATTTTAAAGGACCCTGTTTGGGTGTAATCAAATTAAAATTGAAACTTTAATTATGAAATTATGTCTTTTATATGTATAGTATGAATCCTGTGTATTACTCGGGTTGTAAAGTTACAATTTTAAAAAAATATAATTCAAGTTTAATATAATTATTTAAATTAAATTATAATTTAATATAAGTTTATATTGCAAAGTGAAATTTAATTTATATACACTCAAATGCAAATTTGTTTTTTTTTGGAAAACGCTTAATTTCGTTGTTAAGTTGATTTACCAAAAAAATATTTTTGAAAAAAATTATTGAATTGATTTTCAAAATTTATTGTGATTGTTGTTGCAAAATTAAATTAATTATTGAAGGAAAAAATTTTAAAATAAAGTTAATTAATAAAAGATAAGTTCAATATAAATCAATTTGATGAAATAAAAAATTACAGAATTAATTTAAAAAAAATTACAATATTAACCATGAAAAAAAATTAATAACATAAAAAAATCAAAAGATTAAAATATAATAAAAAATTATAAAAAAACATAATTAAAATAATTTTAAAAAAAATAAATTACAAACGTTGAAAAATATACAAGAATCAACATGAAAATAATTAATAAAAATTTTCTAAAAAAATTAATGTATACCTTTTTGCAGAACATAAATAGAACTTGAAGAAAATTCTTTAACAAAGAGTTTTATTAATAGTGGAGAGCAGAATATTTGAAAAAAATTCACATTAAAAACTCAATAAATAAATAAAATAAAAATTAAAAAATATAAACAAAAAAAGTTTAAATAAATACAAAAAATAATCAAATAGAATTAAAAAAAAAGCAAATGTTAATCAATTAAAAAAAGAAACGGAAAATTTTCTTTAGAAAGTGAAGATAAATTTCGTTTGTTATGGTGAATAATTTATGTGAACGAATGAATAAAGAGTCTTATTATATAGGTGGGAAGTGATAAAATTTATTTATTTGTAATTTTTATGTTTCTAGATAAGATTTGATTTTATTTTTATTTGATTTAATTATATAAATATTTGAATCTTAAAGAAAATTTGTGTATTTATCACTAAATATTAATTAGTAATTATTAAAATTTAAAATTAATTTAGATGATGACACATCTTTAAAATTTAAACTTTTTGTAAATTTAATCATAAAAATTTAAAAAAAATTAAAAGATTAAAAATTACTAATAAAAAAACCGAATATAAATAAATATAAATAAATAAATAGAAAAAATAATCTGAAGAGAAATTATAAAAAAGTAATTAAAAAAATAATAAAATAAACCATAAAAAAATATATTAATGTAAAAAAATTAAATATTAAAAATTACATAATAAAAACAAAATACCAGGATTAAAACAAAAATTAATCAAAGGAGAACTTAAAAAATATAAAAGAAACATTAAAATTATTAAAATAAAAAAATATCACATTCGATCTAAAAAAACTTATTTATGTATCATTAAATATAAATGTTGGTGAAAATATATTAAAAGAAAAAAAAATTAAAACAAATAAAACTAAAAGAAAATAACAAAAAATAATTAATTTTTTTAAAAAATATATATAATAGAAAAATTATTATAAAATCAATAGTATATATTATTAAAAAAATAAAAAATAAATTTATAATGGAAAGCATTGAGAAGAGTGTTGAGATACTTGAAATACACTCTTGATGTGGGGCTACACTATTCAAAGTATCCAGCAGTACTTGAAGGGTATAGTGATGCAAACTAGATATCTGACACAAAAGACTCGTTCTCCACAAGTGGATACGTATTCACCATTGGAGGTGGAACAGTGTCTTGGAGGTCTACAAAACTGACCTGTATAGCCCGTTCTTCAATGGAATATGAGTTCATAGCTTTAGACAAAAGTTGGGGAAGAAGCAGAATGGCTTAGAAACTTCCTAGAGGACATTCCATATTAGAACAAACCAGTCCCTACGGTGATGGTACATTGTGAAAGTCAAGCCACAATTGGCAGAGCTCTTAGTGATATGTACAATGGAAAGTCTAGACATATCCGTAGGCGACACAACACAGTGAGACAATTAATCTCGAGTGGTGTAATGTCAATTGACTACGTAAGGTCAAAAGACAATATAGCGAATCCGCTCACAAAAGCAATTAATGGAGATCAAATTAATTAACTCTCACAAGCCATCTCAAATATATAACGTCTCACAAGAGAGTTTATCATAAAAATTACATTAAGACATCATATGGACCATATTTTGTGAGATCTTATTAATTATTTCTAATAAAATATAGTAAGTTGGGCTTGGTGGAGATTAAAAAAATACACAATATGATACACAACTTCCCTCTAATACAACTACCCACTTTACATATAATAATAATACTCAGTAATCCACGTGCAAAAAGCAAATGGATACCTTAGAATCGGACGGATGGAGTACTTTTTATTAAAATTGTTATTACTTTCATTTAAAAAAATCATAACTTTTTATCTGTCATGACAATTGTTCATGAAATATTTTAATTGTACGAATGTCACTTTTCTTTTATCAATTATCACTTTTTATGAAAATATTAGCACTTCTTATTCGTCCAATAAATTATTTATAAAAAAGTTTAATTGAATAAATAGTACTTTTTATTTTTATAAAATAATAAATATAAAACAAATAGAAAGTGATACGTACAGAAAAAAAGTGATCGTCAAAAACAATTTTTTTTCTATCGCTATTAATTTTTAAAATATCACTTTTAATTATATTATTTTCACTATCCAATTAAATATGTACTTCACCTTTTAAATTAATAAGTGTCACTTTCTTAAAACATCGTATAATAATTTTTATCATTCTCACTATTTACTTAAATAAATATCACTTGCTATATAATAAAATTTTATTTAATTATTATTAAAATATTTACACAATAAAAATTTGTTTAAATAGAAAAAAAAAAGGATATTGAATAAAGACTCCTAATGATGGTATGGAATGCGCAAGTTACATACTCCAGCGGTAATTCGAGAATGCGCCATTAAACCGCCTTTAATTTAAATGGATATATTTGATATTCATCTAATGAAATAAGATCCGTGAAATGATCTTATAAGTATTTGTCTTTTTTCACATTTTATTTTTCATATTTTTTTAATATATTTTTTTATGTTTTTTATGCATAATTTTATGTCATATTAGTAATAGTTTATTTATATGATATATAAAGTAACATCTATAATTATTGACCTGTAACAATCCAATGTTCGAAAGAAAAATTTGGAGAAAAATTGTGAAAAAAAATATGCAGAAATATTGTTAAGAGAATGTGCAAATAAAATGTGCAACTGTTTATGAGTAATTTTTTCTCCTTGCTATAAATTTGTGTAATTGATAGAATTTCCTTCAATGTGTCTTGAATATATCATGACTGAGTCAACAGTTGTGAGAAAAATCGTTAACCATGAAAAGAAATTTAATACCAATAACACAATTGTACGTATCTAAAAATTAACAATAAAACCCCAAAATAAACCTTAAACACTATAATAAATCATAAATCACAGAAATAATCACTGAAATGTACATAATTTAGAAAGCAAAGAGCGCAAAGAATAATTTACTTATATAAATAGGGAATGGGATTGTGGGTGTGGGATGATCTTTTAAATCAAAATTTTATTTTATTTTTATTTTTTTCTTCTTCATTTTTATATTTTTATTATTTTAAAAGAGTGTCTTGGTAATTTTCTGACCAAAATGGGTAAAATAATTCGTCTTCAAATGGATGGCCAAGAAACTCTCACGTACTCTCGTTTACGTATTTTGTCCATCTTTCTATTGAGCCCTATCATAGAAATTTTCTCAAGTGACAAGCGCTGTTGTTTGTGTCATAGTAAAGTCAAAATGAAAAATATTCAGGGTGCTTCGTATGCAAATCCCTGTCACTTGGCTAACTCACCAATTCATTATTTGCTCTCCATACAGAAACAGAATCAAACAGAAAAACATTTTAACAAACTTCTTTCCTATGATGTTTTTTCTGGTTTTTATACATGACCAAAAGCACTATGTATTATTCTTGCCCTGCATTACATATAGAAAACATTATTCAAGCCATGATTGTCCAAGAGATAGAAATAGTGGATATTAACATTAGGTAATTAGAAGCTCAAACGGAGAAACGTGTTGCTCGTTTCTAGACCCTGAAACGAGCACAGAGATGGAGGCCTCCATCGATCTGAAGTGTGAGCATAGTTCGATAATGTACACTCTTTTGTTCATCAGCCAATTTAAATGAGAAAGCACTCAGCAAAACTGATGCAAAAACTTTCATCTGCCTGTAAGCAAATTCTTTTCCTAAACATATCCTTGGCCCTGCCTGCATATCACAACCAAAACAAATTTAGCCAAACTTACTTCATGTTATTCCAGTGTTAACAGGGGTGTGAGTGGAATGATCTGATCCTGTTGACAGGGAATTGTTACCTGAAAAGCAGTGAATTTAAATGAGCTTTCTTGTTGGAAAATCCCATGTTCATCGAGCCATCTCTCAGGGCGGAAATCCTCTGCATCTTCACCCCATAAAGATTTCATCCTCCCCATTGCATAAGGTAAATATGACACCAAATGCCCTTTCTTCACGCTAAATCCATCTGGGAATGTGTCATCTGCAAAACACATTTTCCCATCCTGGTAACACATATCCAGGATTATATGAAGTTAAAAAGCTAAGAATAACGCGATTGACTTCAACAGAAATTGATTTTTTACAGCGGGAACAGCAGGATATAGTCTGAGAGTTTCGCTGAGAGCTGCATGGAGATACTGCATCTTGTTTAATGATTCCTCAGTAATACTCTCCGCGATCTCATCGATGCTTGAATCTTGTTTAAGGTTTGAAGCATCACGTACTTCTCGTACAATCTTTTCTTGTATGTGAGGGTGTTTGCACATCATGTAGAAAAACCATGAAAGAGTGCTAGCTGTTGTGTCTTTCCCAGCTATTATAAAGCTTAGTATTATGTCCTTGAGATATTTGGGATCTGTTTCATTCATTTCCAGAAACCTTGACAGAATATCTCCTTTGTTAACCTATCATTCATGTATAGTCCATTAAACTCATGAATGTATTACGGAGAACATCCAATATTCTCAAATTAAAATTGAGGATGATTCAAAATATTTTTTCAGTTTTTTTTTACTACAAGGGTTCATATGTACATAAAATGAAAAGAATGGTGAATAATAGTAACTATTTTCTTATAAAAAATTGGTGAAAGGGATGAATTTTTAAGAAATAGAAAAATAAACTTCAATTATATCATATATATATAAATGAAAAGAGAAGATTAGTTTGCTCACTTGTAGCCCTTCTTGCATCTGTAAAATCTTGTTTTGAATAACCTTGTAAACAAATTCATCTACTACTTTCATGCACTTCTTAAGTTTGGCTTCTGACCCGATGTTGAGAAACTTCTTGACAGGCCATGATATGTCTACATATCGGTAGCATGTCATTTCGCTTGCTTCATCAAAAGCCTCGGAAAATTGGGAGCCTTCACTTGTTCCACGCATGCTCTCTAGGTCAACTCCAAGTACAACCTTGAAAACCGAGTCCAAAGCAGATTTCATGAACAAATCCTGCAGCACATCAAAATATTTGATGAAACATGAAAAATGGAACAAATTAATTAAGCAATGAAAAAAGGAAGTAGATATTTTGCTTACTTGGATTTCAATGACCTCATTCGAGTTCACGGCAGTGGAGACTATATGAGCAAGTTTAGCCGCATTTTTCTTAAAGACGCCACTGCTGAACTCCCTGAGGTTTCGGGTGGAGAATTCATAGCTTGACATCTTTCTTTGATGCCGCCACTTTTCACCATCAACACTAAAGATCCCATCTCCAAGAAGACATTCCAAGATGTCATGGTGGAATGACCCCTGTATATTCAATATCCTCACGAGTTATTTACTCGACTCTAGCTGTTTACTAAACTTCATTTGAGCATATCACAAAGAATAACATTGATTTGGAATCTTCCTAGTGTGAAATTATCTTCCTCTATTGAAAATCATCATGATGTAGTAACATGTTTGTGAAATCAAATTAAGTTCAGGTGATCTTTGCTCCAAACTATGTTAAAACAACACTTGCATGCATGAATCCACACTATGTACAAAACATCAATCCCACGAAAATTATCTTTGACTAGTTTAAAAATGAATCAAAGAACACCATGGCTTTGACCAATTTCACCCAAGGAAAATAACATCATTTGTTTTAAGAGTGGCGTTGTTTGCCCCAAATTTATTGGAACAAGTCTTGTGCAAAATCGTCTCACTTTTTCATGATAAGTTATCACTTCCATTGAGTGTTTTCACTTTTTATCACCCCTATTAATTGTTCAAGAAAAAAATTAATTAGAGGTATGATTTTTTTAAAAAAAAATACTAAGTCTCACAGAACCCTCACACAGGTTTTTGTCAACTTTTTGTTACACTTATTAAAATAAATTTACAAATAAAACAGTGTTTTCAGGAATTACCAGCATACATCTATAATTTTCAACTGTAATTTCGATCTTGAAATAGTCATACGGCAGAGGGTCAGAAAAGATTAAAAAGCTTTGGTACTATTCTAAGATCCAAAAGAACAAGTTAAAATTAAAACTATATCCTTAAAAATCCTAATTATATTTCTGCAAGCATAAAGATAAATTTGAGCTTAATAAGAAGTTAGACCAAGTGATGTTCATCCATAGAAAAGAAAAAATTAGGTAAAAATAGGACCACCATGGTGTAAAAAGTATATAATCACAGAACAAACAAATTAATATTCCAAATAATTCCACTGAAGCAGTAATCAAGCAATAAAAAGGGGGAAGAAGGTACCTTGCCGTAGTTTGCAAAATTGGTTTTGAGGAAATACTCAACATTTGCAGGATCCGAAGTGTAAATTTCAAAATTGTCAAGATAAAGGATTCTGAAAGTGGTGTTGTTGAGAGTGAGACGAGTGAGATAATCGTAGATGTGTGTGAAGTTGAAAAGAAGATGAAATATTGTTCCCCCAATTGGATGGTACTTCTTCTTCTTCTCCTCTTTTCTTCTTCGTATTCCAATTATACTAAATACACACACTACTAAAACTGCACCTAAAATTGGAACTACAAAGCTATTTCTCAGCACATCCATACCCGACTCAAATATTCTGATCTTCCTATGACTTTCCCTCTATTACAGAATATTTATGCATACGCACACGAGATGGAGTCACAAACTATGGCGAGTGAGATTTCATATTCCACTGTTTGATTCTACATAGACAGTGTTATGTGACGATTTAGTTATTACCTCATTTGTTGTAGTCCCTCAAGGCTGACGTCCCAATTTTGAAATTTTTATAAGAGTATTTATTCTCTTTTTGGAGCAATATTATCTCATGGGTTGACCTGACCGTTTACGATTTATAAAGGGGAAGTATTGGATGAGACTGAGAGATTATTTATGAATAAGAATTATGTGTGTTTTACTTATGATCAATCATATGTAATGTTTGATAAAGACGCACAAAATTCTTATTCATTTCCACCTACAGAAAATTTATGTAATGTTTGATAAAGAGGAGCGCTTTTTTAATTATTACTCAATCCGGTTAACGCTTGACAAGCTTAACAAGTTTACTTTTTCCCAGGAATTAAGGAAGAGTTGCTCTAAAGGGTGAAAGATATAATATTTTGTTTTAAAAAATACACTTTAATTAATAAGGGTATAACATTTTATTATAAAGTGTATATACTTTTATTATTTTTTATTTTTTAAGGAAATAAAAGGTACACGTACTTATACGAAAGGGTATATCATTTAATACCGAAGGATATATGGGCGCACAGTATTATCAGGACACACAAGTTTTAGCTATTACAGGATATATTATTTTAATGTGTATTAAGGTGAGAAAAAAAAATATTTTAACATGTAGTGGATAGTTGTATAGTGTAGTGTTGTATGCTCTATGATGATATTTGAATATTTTATGTGGGTCCCACGGAGGGGTCTGGATCTTCTGTGCTACTTTGGTGTGACATCTCTTGTGTCACTCCGTTGGATAAGTGACACGTATGAGAGAGAAGAAAAACTATACCCTAAGTTAATCAGTCAACCCTTGGGGCACCCTTGGGGCAAGGGATTAGATTTCTCCACCCCGACACACGTCATTCCATAAACAGGTATTATAGAAAATATTACACTAATGTGTCATAGAACATCTCGTGTCCCCATGAAGATATTTAAATGCTTGTGTGAGTCTCATTTGTTATAAAAGAAAATATAAACATTTTTATAGGACACCTAAAATAAAATGTATAAACGTTTTTATGGAATGGAGGAATTACTAAGTAAGATTAAGGGAGATGAAATCTATAAGATGGTTTCACCCGACATCATTCCTAAAATTAATATTTCACTATCCTAAATTTAACTTCACACTTTCCATTTTGATTCGTCTCAAATTCAATCTCACTTCACACTTTCCATTTTAATTCATCCTCACACTTTATGGAAAAACAACTAACTAATATCCCTTTAACATATTTTGATTTTAAATTTCTCATCACCTTTTTAACACACTTAACATACTTTATCATATTTTTATTACTTAAACGTATCATATTATTCCAAAAGTAAGTCAAATAGTATTTTTTCTTTAACTTTATATTTAAGTAAACATGAAGATGAATTTGAGATTGAAGAAGTACATGAATTATTTTAATTTCAATAATTTTAAAGTTTATTATGTAAATTTTAATTTAACATGAATCCAATGCAACTAGGATTGAAGTAAACGATGAGGTCTTTATTAATGGGACGACGAGGATAAAAACTTTTGTTCTTTCTTTTTCGGTGTTGATGTTTTTAGCACAACTTTCAACTTTGGCGTGCTTTGCTTTATTTAGAAGACCAGGTGCATCCCATAATGTGTTTGTACTCCCAGGAAAAATTTAATTTTGGTTCTGTAATTTTGATTAAATTCAACTTTTGGCCTTTTAATTTTTTTTTTTAGTCCTTGTACATCAATTTAGTTGTATAACTAATAAAATCTGAATTTTGGTTCTTTAATTTTGATTAAAAACAATTTTAGTCCTTCAACGTTTTATTTTTTGAATTTTAGTACTTTAAATTAAAAAAAACTAATTAAAAAGAAAATTAAAGATAAAATTTGTAATAACTCAAAATTTTCAAATATAAATAAATATATACATCTAATTTTCATTATTTATAAAAAATTTATATCAACATATTTTATAATATATATATATATATATATATGGTGAAAGATATAATATTTTGTTTTAAAAAATACACTTTAATTAATTAGGGTACAACATTTTATTATAAAGTGTATATACTTTCATTATTTTTTATTTTTTAAGGAAATAAAAGGTACACATACTTATACGAAAGAGTATACCATTTAATACTGAAGGGTATATGAGCGCACAGTATTATCGGGACACACAAGTTTTAGTTATTACGGAATATAGTATTTTAATGTGTATTAAGGTGAAGAAAATAATATTTTAACATGTAGTGGATAGTTGTATAGTGCAGTATTGTATGCTCCATGATGATATTCGAATATTTTATGTGGGTCCCATGGAGGGATCTGAATCTTCTGTGCCACTTTGGTGTGACATCTCTTGTGTCACTCCATTGGATAAGTGACACGTAAGAGAGAGAAGAAAAACTATACCATAAGTCAATCAGTCAACTCTTGGGGGCAAGGGATTAGATTTCTCCACCCCGACACACGTCATTTCATAAACAGGTATTATAGAAGATGTTACACTAATGTGTCACAAAACATCTCATGCCCCCATGGAGATATTTAAATATTTGTGTGAGTCTCATTTGTTATAAAAGAAAATGTAAATATTTTTATAGGACACCTAAAATAAAATGCATAAACATTTTTATGGAACAGATGAATTACTAAGTAAGATTAAGAGAGATGAAATCTATAAGATGGTTTCACCCGACATCATTCCTAAAATTAATAATCCACTATCCTAAATTTAACTTCACACTTTTCATTTTGATTTGTCTCAAATTCAATCTCACTTCACACTTTCCATTTTAATTCATCCCAAATTCATCCTCACACTTTATGGAAAAATAACTAACTAATATCCCTCTAACATATTTTAATTTTAAATTTGTCATCACCTTTTTAACACACTTAACATACTTTATCATATTTTTATTACTTAAACGTATCATATTATTCCAAAAGTAAGTTAAATAGTAATTTTTCTTTAACTTCATATCTACGTAAACATGAAGATGAATTTGATATTTTTTTTTTATTGAAGAAGTGCATGAATTATTTTAATTTCAATAATTTTAAAGTTTATTATGTAATTTTTAATTTAACATGAATCCAATGCAACTAGGATTGAAGTAAACGATGAGGTCTTTATTAATGGGACGACGAGGATAAAAACTTTTGTTCTTTCTTTTTCGGTGTTGATGTTTTTAGCACAACTTTCAACTTTGGCGTGCTTTGCTTTATTTAGAAGACCAGGTGCATCCCATAATGTGTTTGTACTCCCAGGAAAAACTTAATTTTGGTTCTATAATTTTGATTAAATTCAACTTTTGGTATTTTAAATTTTTTTTTTTTTTAGTCCTTGTTCTTCAATTTAGTTGTATAACTAATAAAATCTGAATTTTGGTTCTTTAATTTTGATTAAAAACAATTTTAGTCCTTCAACGTTTTATTTATTGAATTTTAGTACTTTAAATTAAAAAAAAAAACTAATTAAAAAGAAAATTAAAGATAAAATTTGTAATAACTCTAATTTTTCAAATATAAATAAATATATACATATAATTTTCATTATTTATAAAAAATTTATATCAACATATTTTATAATATATATATATATATATATATATATATATATATATATATATATATATATATATATATATATATATATAACACTTTATTTGCAATTTGTGTACAATTTGTATCATTTAATTGTTATGAAAATTTGAATATTTTAAAAGAACGCTAGTCGTACGGTAAAATTAATATGATTTCACGTACTGTTAATTTTGAAACTAAGTTAGAGAATTATATATATATTTTTGAGATAAAAAGGTGATGTGTAACTTATATTCTTGATAATTAATAGTATTTATTTAAAAAATTTTAATTGGAATTGGATATGTTATATCTCCCGAATCATAGAAATTAGGATTTTATCACTTTGTTAGCTATGTAAAATCCTAAACCTCTTTATCTACTCTCTTAATCAGGCGTTACATCCATATAAAAACCTCTACCTCATTATTTGTGTGACATCAATCCCGCATTGCTTTCCAATTATAGCTCTCATATTTCTCAGAAACTTGTAGTCAAACTTTCTCCCTTCGTTGAAAAGTTCGTTAATTTGAGATCAACTACATTCGTATCACAAATTATCCGTATTACAAATTATTGAGGTGAGGGATTTCTAACTTATTTTCTGAATATTATATGTGGTATTTTGAGTTTATGTGATGCTAATTAATATGATATTGAAAATTACTTATGAGGCATAAGAAGAAAATAAGTCTTATGGACCTTAAATGAAGAGGTATTATGTACGTAGGTCTTTCGAACCCTTATAAAGGACGGGACGGAGGGAGTATATTAAATTAAAAAAAAAAGACTGTTTAGTTTGAGAATATAAAAAAACCTTTCTTAATGTTACTTTGGCCCGAGACGACGACTTCAAGTCTTCAACTACAAACTCTATTTTAAATCAATTTGTCTCACTTTTAATAGAAAAATATTACTCCTTTCGTCCGTTCTAAAGAGGTATTTTTTTCATTTAAGTCGTTTGTTCTAAAGATGATTATTTTTTTTATAAATATGTGACCCATACACAATCACTAATATACCATTAAAATATAAGACTCACACTCTCACTAATATAACTACTCACTGTAAGCATAAATTCATAAAAGTAATTAATTTATTAATTTACATGGATCTTAAATCTTCATGATCTTCACATCTTGTAACAATAATGAGAAGACTTACCTTGAGACGACCTTATATTCCTGCTAATAACATCGGGAATTGGTTTCTCTCTCCTCACCCCTTCTCTTTAGGACACAGTATGTAAACTTTTAAATGATAGAGAATTCATAAAATTGTGTCTCTTTAATAGGTGGGGAGAGGACCAGATCGGGATATTAAATATTTATCAAATCATATTATATCAATGTGATTGTTATCCATAAATATATATTGACCTTATTTATCTCATATATATTATTTATTTAAACCATATCTTTATATAAGATATTTGATCATAATAAATATTTTATTTATTTAATTATTAATGACACTAGGACATAATAATCTTACATTCTCTCACTTGGCATAGTGAAAGAATTAAACATTAAACATGAGGGTTTAAATAATAATAATGTGCGCGATATAAGATAAAGTAATTGGTCAACTCATTATATCAATATTAAGTATAGACTAACACAAGTCATGGCGGTTCTATATCATTTATTCGATATAGTTCCTTCTATATACTATGATACCAGTTTTCTACTCAACGTGACTCATCAACCTAAGGATCAATAATGGTCCACATAAGTATCTCAATTTGAGATAAAATCTTGTTTAAGTAATGTCAACATTCATGTATACTAAAATGACAAATCAAGATATATCAATTAGAAACAAATCATAATGAGCTCTTAATGTCAATTCTTCATCATAATAACTTTTCAATGGTTTCATATTCACGTACATTCAATGAATATCTTTAGAGAAGATCATTTGCGTAACGGATGCGAAATCATAAGATTGGTGTCAATATGATCAATTGACATCTTTGTTTCTAAAATTTTTCTTAACGACAAATACTTTTATTCCATATGTTTTAGCAATTTTGGAATATCTATTGTTTTAGAGAAGAACAATGCAATGGAATGATCATAATAAGTTTTCAGCAACTTGACATTATTATCAACATATTTCAAATCCTGAAATTAAGTTCCACATTCAATTTACTTAAATTGTAGCTTCAAATCATGCCACAAGTTAACTTTAATAGTGAATGTAGTTTTCAAAAACTTCTTCACACTTTTGCATGACACAATATCTCTGACTAAGAAACATAAAAGTCGAAGTTAAATTTCTTGCATCATATAATCATCTTAATCTGAATTTGTATTTAATTACATTTAAGTAATTAGAATTTCGATAAGTAAGCATTTCATTTCATATAAATACACCATAATATTTCCTTATGCAATATTATGGTCATCCATTTATGAATCACTTCAATAATGACCAAACATTCAAACAACAAGGCTGATATTTGGTCTTCATACAATTTTGTATATCTTAAGTTACTAATAACATATGCATAAGGAATATTATAGTACGTTCCAATTCATTATTGGACATTACATAAGATTAAACTTATAATCACCCTTCCAGATTGGAACGTGCTTTACAAACACCTTTCCATCTATAATCATAATTGAACTTTAATAACATATACTTACTGAGACATCGTAATCTTTGTGATATGTACTGAAATATTTCTATCTCAATCACATAAGTTGACTCATCATATATTTCATTTCAAAGGTCTTTGAGAGAAATAATTTATTGGTTTCACATAATAAACCAAGACCATCAGTTGCAAGCAAGTTTATCATCAACATATAGAATTAATGTGCTCCCACTGACTTTCAGATATGTACACCGATTTATGATGTTTTTCTTAAATCCAAAAGATATCTTTAAAAGAAAGCATTCTTAAGTTCGTATGTGATTCTTTAAATTTACACAGTCATGTGATATTTTCCTTCAATGGAAAAACTTTTGAGTTGATCCATTTAAATTCTTATACTAAATCACCATTTAGAAAAGCAAGCATAACATTTATTTGATGCAACTCTAAGTTATAATGAGTTACCAAAGCCATGATAATTCTAATAGAGTCCTGTATAGAAATAACTTGTTATATCTCTTTGCAATTATGCCATCTTTTTAAGTAAAATCTTGAGCAATAACTTTAGTTTTATATCTTTCGATATTTCCATTATAATGATACATCTGTATCAAATTCTTTTATAATTTTCTGGCAATTCTTACAAGATATAAACTTCATTGTGAGCCATTGATTTCAACTCGTCTTTCATAGGATTTACTCATTTAATAGAATTAGTACTTTCCATGACTTGTTCCAAAATTGGAATTTTATCATTTATTATAATGTCAAATTTTAGCTTATTTTATTATACCACATATGCAATCGTTAGAAATAGCGGATATGTTGTCATTAAGATATTCTTAATGCTATTTAATATGATATACCTAATGAAAGCTCATTGATAATTGATTTAGTAAAATCAGATCCATTAAGAGAGCAGAATAACTTAATGTTGTCCTTGAAAGTTGTTTGACTATTCAACAACTATATAAGAACTTAAGAAGAAGTTTCAGATAAATGTATTTTCAAATTCACTACCCAACTTCTTCAATAACCACATTTCATGGTTTCATACTCCCACTGATCTTACAATTCTTAATGAATTTGACATTCTAATTAACTTTTTTTTTCGTACTATGGTTAAAATCATAAAATTCATACCCTTTAGACTTTATGGATAACTTATAAAGAAATCATTTATGTTTCTTATATCCAATTTCTTTTCACGTGGATGTTAATTATTATCCCTGCCAGACAATTTGAACCATGCAACTGCTTAAAATCGAGGTTTCTACCCTTTCACAGTTCTTAAGGTATTTTGAAAACTGTTTTACTAGAAACTCGACCATCAAGTAAGTGGCTGTTTTAAGTACACATATCCACAAAATATAGGTATAGATTAATCTTTCAACATGCTTTTAACCATATTCAATAAAGTACGATTACATCATTCTGCAACACCAAATTATTGTGGCGTGCAAGACATTTTGCATTAAGCATATATGCTAGCTTTTCTCATAATTTAGTGATTGAGGATGATAATTCATCATACTTTATATGAAATTTCATCACTTCTTCCCAACTTTATAATTTTCATTTTTCTATCTAATTATCTTATCTTCATTAACAAATGATTATCTAGCATTTGGAGAATGAGATTTTTTCTTGTAAAGATAGTTATAACCATAATGTGAAAATTTAAAAATTGAAGATTATAAAATATCCATATTCCATTAAGAAGGATATTATCATAAGACTCACAATAAGTGGTGTAAACTTTTATAAGAAGCTGTGTAGTTATCGTGACTCTATTCTTTGTGTGTTTTGTTTGTTTTTCTTTAATGCAATTCACATAAATATTTAGATCAGTAAAAGCCCAGATCATGAAAGACCTTATTCTTAATTAATTTTAGAATCATTCTTTTGGAGATATACCCAGACATTAATGTCACGTTTAGTTTCAACTTTATTATTTTTAACCGAACATAATATTTAAATTTAAATTCTTTCTTAAACATTGTTTCCTTTTGAACCAACATTAATTTCAGCATTACGTGAATTTAATTCACATTCTATTTGTCTTATAAGGTGTTATGGTTCATTTGGAATATGTCATACTTAGAAGATAGTAAGTTTGTAAACTACACTAATAAGTTTTAAATCAAATTCATTATGGAAGGCTTAAGTCTTGCTGCAATATTTGTTATCTTCAATGATAAGTTCAGGTATGTCATGAGAACCATCAAATTTTATGGTGGTTAAGGTAGCCATTAATGTCTCGTCAAGAGGTTTATTAGTAACTTGTGAATGATTTCTCACTAATTTCATAAATTCCTTAACACTTTTAACTATAGGTATTATAGACTTAATTTCTTAGTCACATTCATTCGCATAAATATTATACTCAGTCTGTTTGATCTAAAACAAACGTTATAGTTAGATTATTTAGCTTTATTGCTAGTACAAGCAAATAAGCAATTTATCTTGAAGTGATAAATAAAATCCAAAATACTTTGGTGAAATTGAATTTATTCACACTATTTAAATTACTTTAATCCATTTTGTAATAGAACAGATGCATCATGCGAATATAGGTAATTTTAAGAATAAGAATAATATAATTTATTCCATAAATACCTTAAGTAATAATTTAATAATATATTCAGGATTGAAAGCAATAAATGTATATTGAAGTTCTCCTTTGGGGGATACAATAATATACAATCATGATCATAATGATACTTGCAAATTTAACATAATTTGATAATTAAATATATTCATTAAAACTATTTTATCATCTTTGGATATACCAAATAGTTTGACATAATTTATTAATTTTATCAATTTATTACAATCATATTCATGAATTATAAAGACTAACAATCACCTTTGGATGAATTTAAAGTCTTATAATTATGAATTTTTTAATGACCCATATAATAAATTCTCTTTATTCAAGTATCACATAAATATGAGAGATTAAAATTTAAATAAACGATTTATCTTTATAATCTTTCTGGTCAGACCACTTTGATGATTGACAGACCAAGATTAAATAAATATAAATGTATATAAAATTATTCATTATAATCTTATCAAAAATTATATTCTCATGATAGATTATACTCAATAGCTGAGTAATAACCAAATCATTATTTAATAAACATTCATAAATTACAGTCAAACATACCTAACATAAGTGAGATATTCTAATATCATATATCCCAAAATAACTTTAATTATTATCAAAATAATATAAGTCATAAACATTAGTGATGAATTTATTTCATTAACATTATTAAATCACTTTAGTTGGAAAGTTACAATTATGTTAATAAGTGGACATTAAAATGTGACACTCAAGTCATATGATTTGGGCAGATTGTGACTGTAATTAGTTGTCATTATTCTTAATTAGCAACTCTCAAAATTAAAGAGAGTAATTTTATATTAAAAATCCCATTAAAATCTTATGACATAATTAACTTCCAAAATCAATCTTTTAATAGTTCAGTCCAAAAAATTAAATAGGGCATTTATTATTTTTGTCATACATCATCAATTTATCACAATTAGTTATACATGGTATAATAATTTCATGTTATATCAATAATATGTATAAATACATGATACTGTTAATTAATATCATAATTTTCAAAATAAGTAATCATCATATTCTAATTAAATATGACATTCAGAATTCTTTAAAATATTAAAATAAGTAATCATCATATTCTAATTAAATATGACATTACTACTTTATCATAATATTTTTAACGGGATAGTGCTTAATTTCCAAAATAATCATTATGATACGAGAATCAATTCCAACTAATTTCATAAACATAATTGTGCCTAAAATTCAATAATATGATCGAGATCAATTCATCATCAATTTTCTCATACAAATTACAGCAGAAAAATATATATGCATGTTTTGATAATCTCATTCATTTAGTCATATGATAAGTGGATTCATTCAATCATATACAGATTCATAAAATTTTAATTGATGAAAAATCATTAGATCCAAAACCATGCTCTGATACCACATGTAAGCATAAATTCATAAAAGTAATTAATTTATTAATTGACATGGATCTTAAATCTTCATGATCTTCACATCTTGTAACAATGATGAGAAGACTTACCTTGAGACGATCTTATGTTCCAGCTAATAACGTCGGAACTAATGGAAATTCTATATTTTCCAACCCAAAAAGCAATAGCCATTTTAGGCTAAAAAAATTAAATCAATTTCACCATCTATTCATTCTAATATAATCCAACCCCTATCAAATTATTTAGAATTTTTAGTTCTAATTATAATTTTTCTAAAGTAAAAAAATCTATTAAATCATTACAAATGATACGTGTTTCAAGATTACAAATAAAGAGTGAGGCTTGTGTACACCCGGGGCACACCGTGTGCCTTTAAAATATGAGTAATGGTACATTGTTTTGTTCTAAAAAGTATACACTTTAATTAGTAAGGGCACACCATTTTGTTCTAAAAGGTATATACTTTTTATTAATATTTTTTATTTTTTCTGCAGAAAATAAAGGGTACACATCTTTATACTAAATGGTATACAATTAACACAAAATTCTAAAGGCGCATGAAGTGTGTCCCGTGCGCTCTGGTGCACATAAGTTTTTTTCATAAATCAATTACATTTAGGGGACGTCTATTTGCACCTTTAAATATACTAAATGCTCTTTATAAATAGCTAGATTAAAATATTTAAAATTAATAAAGACATAAATATCCTTTAATATTTATTTCTCTATCAATGAAGTTAATGAAGACGCCGACGGCATCCTTGTTCTTCAATCTTAATTGTTTCAACTCGAAATTTTGAATATAAAAAGTCAAATGTGATTAATTATTTAGTTTCTGTTGTTTGAGTACGTCAAAGAGCGAAGATTCAGGGGGAAAAATGAAGGTTGATCATGATGATGAGTAGGAAATTTTACTCGGTGAGATTCCTCATGCCACATCATCATCGTATACTCATCAATATTCATTATCATCAACAAAATAATCTTGTTTATTTTCATGACCATTCATCTTAATGTGTACCAGAGTATGAATGAACATGCCCTTGACTATTTTATCTACCCCAATCATAACTCTTGAAGAACAAATACCATACATATGCATCATACCTAGTAAATGGGTTTTCATCCCAATTCGATGGTTCTTCAACCAATTTATATTCTAGTGATGTGTCTTCGTCTTGCCTATTTGAATTGCTTCCATTTCCGTTGCCATTTCACGAGTTTTCAATGGCTACGGATTTTGATCGGATTTTCAAGAATGACAACCATAGCAACTAGTTTGATAATTTTATTTTTTCCATGAGAGCTCTCAAATAACGTCAAGTCTTGTAATCAATCTTCAAACAATGTTATGAAAGGGGTTCTCAAGGTTTATAATTATCTAATAAAAATGTTTAATGTAAGGGTAAGAATGTCCTAAGCGGGGTGTATTTAGTAATATGTATGTATAAAAATCAATTATATTGAGGTGTGTTTAGTAAATGAGGTATGCCTAGTAAATTCGGGGTTGTGAATAGCCGCCCCTTACATTTATTATACAAATTTCAATCATATCATTACATCTAATTATATCATTTTCTTACCACATAATATATAACTAGTTTTTTTTACCTGTGCACACGGGGAATAAAAATATATTCCTTCAGTTCATCAATAAGGAAACCATTTACATTTATATGAGAATTAAGTAATATTATTATTTTATATAAAATTGTTAGTTATATTAGTGATGAGTGATGTGTCATGACTGGGTTCTTTATGCTACAAAGGAAAAATTGATATCTTTGAGTGAAACGAAAAAATAAATACCATATCAACGGACGAAATGATATATATATATATATATATATATATATATATATATATATATATATATATATATCTTAATCTTATCTTAATATATTAAAAGTGAGAAGTAATGATATCTATTCTTTTTTTAACCTTTAACCTTTTATTTAATTTAATTAATAATGTACTATATTTAATATCTTTAAATTTTAAAAATTTAATGATCATAATAATATTCTAAACTATTATTTCAGTTTAACATTAAATTTGAATTAGTGATGACTTTTTATATTCTATATTTAATTTTTTTTATAAAGAAAATAATATTTATCATGTAAAATAATTATAAATTCAAATTTAATTTGCTATAATATATAATATGTCTCAACTACTTAAAACATATTTTAAAATTTTATTTTATTTCTTATGATTTTTATTTTAATATTTAATTTTATTTAACTTTATTAAAACTTGAAATTTATTAATCATTACACTAATGCATAAACCCATTATATGTATGGACATTAATTATGATAAGTGAAACTATTGCAGAAAGGTCGATCTCGAACAGGCGTTGAGCTTTGGCTGTTTTTTATTAAAATTATCATAATTCTAAAACATGTAGGGGACTGACGATACTGTATCAACGCAAGAAAGTGTATTCTCTCCAGTGAAGCCAACGATGAATCGAAGAGATAGCAGAGGTGAATTGAGGTTCAAGATTTTTACTAAGCCACTTCTTGTCTTAATTAGATTGTCACCACCACTTGGTTAACTTTCTTCTACCTTAATATCTTGAAGCATGAAAGATTTTCACGATAAGTTTGAGAAGTTTGGTGAAGTCATGAGTTCGTAAGGATACAATTTGTTTCTAATATTGATGAGCATTTACTTCGAATTTTTGTCATTTTTTTCAGGGTATTTTGTTTAGGTATAGATTACAATGGTTATAATTTTGTTTCAATTTTGCAGGGCAAAATAACAAGGAAAGATGATATAATCAAGAAGCAAATCAATAAAAAGTGCAAAAGAGTTTTGCTTTTGAAATAATTTTCTCTTTTCTGTCTATTTTTTTTCAAATGGATTTTATTTGGGTGGTGAAAGATTATTTCTTCGTATGAATCGTGATGCAAGATCTATTGTAATCAATCAAGAACTCACACACGATGTAAAATTTATTGGATTATATGCTAAAAGTCTAACTTTTTGTATGAACAATGTTATAACAATATTTGAAATGTGAAACATTGATCAAATAATTGCATCTTATGATTTATGTCGATGCAATAGCCCACTTACTTTATATTGTAGATAATATGGTGTGTGGCGTCGCACGGAAGATCATATAATCGGCTCCTTATAAAGTATAAATAGATGCTCACAATCGAGATAGATGGGCACAATCTATCGGGATAGTTGTACTGTGATTTAGTATTAGTTTTGTTGGTGTTCGATCATTTCGTTAACGTGAACCGTTAGGGTTCTATACGTTTCTAATTCAGCGGAAGCAAGAAACCAAGGAAATATATTACCTTTTACCAGGGTATATTGAAGAAGATGGATTCACGCTGGCAGCCTACGCAGCCTCACTATTTTGGGCGATCTACACGCTAAAACGATCATCTCTTCAGTGGCTTTTCGTCAGTATATCAAACGCTGAATTCTGACATTGGTATGATTTTATAAAAATCGTGCAAGTTGGCAGACAACAGCAGCAAACAACCTTCCGGTCTTTTGCTGTATTCCCAAATCCAATCTAGACGTCGTGTGGGCGATAATCCTCGAGATCTTCTCAATCTGCTGTCCCATCTACCATCTTCACGTGTTAGGCGTGTCTCTCTAGGGTTAGAACAGTTGAGATGACTTATATATGGGCTAAAGCAGGGACCTGGAGGAGAAATTAGAGTTGGGCCTCCATTGGGCTTAAGTATCCAAGATTAGCCCAAAGCTGATACTTAAGTCCTATAGTAATAATATATACCACTAAAATATTATTACTACACTACCGTTTTAATCCCATAATTACGTTATGGGATCCTTCTTATTATGAGCCCATTAATCTCCCCATGTTTAAGATATACAATGTCCATTAAATAATTAAGTTACTGACAATTCCATTAATTAATATCTCAACCGAGAGTAGTACCACTCAATCTCATTATCATGCCAGAATAAATCGACCTGCAGGATTTACATGATAATCCTTATGAGCTCCTTAAGGGAACATCATCAACCTATGTTGGACACGAATTCCTTCTACAATCAACAACACACCATAGAGACATCACTATTTCCCAACTCACGGAGTTTATTGAATTAATAACATGTAAATCTCACCCATTGATGAATCAAAGAAATATATAATGCCTTACGTGTCGACTTTATTGTATAGGGATTAAGAGCACGAACATCCATGATAACTGAGATCAAGTTCTTCTATATTGACAGTACAAATCGAACAATCTCAAGTGGTCCTGCTCAATACACGCAAAGCATACTAATGTGATTCTATAGTCAAGAAAAACTAATACCAAATCACATTACAACCATCCCGATAGAGAGTCCCCGTCTATCTCGGTTGTGAGTATCTGTTTATACTTTATAAGAAAACCGATAATATGATCTACCACGTGTTGTCGCACAACATATTATCTACAGTATAATGTAAGTGGACTATTGCATCATGCATATAAATAAATTATATGACGCAATCATTTGATCATATGATTCTCATTTCAAATATTATTAAAACATTGTTCATACAAAAGCTAGGATTTTATTATACAATCCAACAATCTCCCACTTATACTAAAAGACTATATTGCCCAGTGTTCTACCATACATCTGATTCCCACTCCCATTACACGATCATCAACACTTTCAACTTAAGGTCCTTATAAAAGGATTTACTAGGTAATCATCCGATGCAATATAGGCGACTACAACCTTCCCCTCATCATACGATTTCTCGTATAAGGTGGTACTTACCCTTAATGTGTTTAATTGCTTATGGACTCGTGATTCCTTCAAGTTTGCAACTGCACCATTATTATCACAATAAATTGTGTTAACCTTTGGGCAAACTCAGAATCACAACTAAGTCCATCATGAAGTTTGTAGAGTCATACAGATACTTTGGCTGCCTCAGAGGCTCCAATTTATCATCTTTCCATGATGGAGTCCGGAGTCTGAAATATATTTCTATATAACACTCCTCCATATTATGACTCAACTTCCTAAAATTAAACACATAACCTTTGAGGTAGATTTACTGTCGTCCCTATCTGATTTGAAAAATCCAAATCTATGTAATCCCTAAGAGGTAGTGAATCTGTCCGGTAAGCGCACATATAGTTTCTAGTGCTTCAAAATTATGTGTTACCACAATTCAATATTTTTATTTTGGGTTACCTTTGATACCCACTGTCTATGCGTTCAGCAAAACAGATATCCATTTTCGTGCATAGCATTCCTTAGATTAAGTTTTCTTATTCGCCGAAGCATAAGGAACCGTTTTCATCTCTTTTATTGTCTTTTGTGTCAAAACACATTACCTTAGATAAAGTCACATGCTAAAACGAGTAAGGATTGTATCATTTCATGAAGCTTTAGAAAAGCATAATATCCTTTCTTGTGATCCATATTACCGTGATAAAAAGGATATTATTTTTCTTTTCTTGAGTCCTTCATCTCATACCGCTTTCTCAACTATACCCATACGCCTGACAATACTATTTCATTGTCTCAAATGAGCAAGATACTATCTACGTATAGTACAAGTAATACCACCACATTTCCATCACTCTTTTCAAGACATATCCGCTCATTGAATAAATCCATATGCCTAGATTTCCTCATCAAAATGGATGTTTCATGATCTTGAAGCTTGCTTTAGCCCATCGATGGACACTTTTAAGCTTACTATCACAATGCTCTTAGCCCTTTGCAATGAATCACTCCGGTTGCTTCACATAGATGTTTTCCTCAAGACTTCCATTCAGGAAAGCTGTCTTGACATCTATTTCGCTATCCCTCATATTTCATATGAGTAGTAACAGATAAAAGAGTCCGATTCAACATAGGCATGGATATCGGTGATCAGGTTTCCTCATAATCAAATCTTTTCTTTCTCATTATACCTTTACTCAACAAGCTTTGCTCCAAGGTTTTCACCTTACCATATGATCCTCTTTTATTTTGTATGACTACTTCCAATGGCTTTTACACCATTTTAGTGGTCCTACAAGCTCCCAGACTTGATTTAGAATCCATCGATTCTATTTCAGAAATCATTGCACTTTGCTAAGATTCACATTTCTATCTTGTAGTGCTTCATCGTATCTGTGGGTCAATTTCATGTTTACAAGAAACCAAGTCTCACGACTCTCCCAAAGCATAAATCTTATGGGTTGTCGAACAGCCCTCCCACTACGACAAGGCACTATACACAATTGTATATCAGATGTGACACGAGTTACAGTTTACCTTGTGGTATCTCCTCTTGTACAATTGGAACTAATACTTTGTATTTTCCTTCTCACTTCCTTTAGAACAATTTACACATAGGTTTGTGATTTATTACATAGTCCTTTTCCAAAATCTAGTGTTTGTGTTAACAATTACCCTTCGATCTTTTGGGCTAAATAAATCAACACCCTCTGTTTTTTTAGAATATCCCACAAATAGACAAACGTTAAAAGACATGTTGTTTCTAGGGCATACCCATAAAATGAATTTAGTAATTCCAAATAATTCATCATCTATCTAATCATTTCCATAAGAGTCTTTCTCTTATTAGGATTAGAAGAGGCGTTATTAATTATTATTTATTGCATCCATGGGATAAATATTATTTAAAAGTGTTCAAATTTTCCACCAACATACAACAATAGATTATAGCTCCATTCCACATTACTATGACCATGTCATTTAAACGAAATGGATTATCCATCCGTAAATGCATAAAAAGTTAAATGAAATTCTTTCTATGAAAAAGTACGTAAAGATAATTTCACATAATCAAACATTTATTCCTATCCTTAGATAAATAAACAACTCTCATTGCAACATCCATTACTTTTGTAGTATACCCATGTACCCAATAATAATTTTATCATCACTTAATTACATACTTTTAGTGATTCCGGTATCTATACACAATATGTTAGCAGATGCCATTACTAATCATGCTTCAATGACTAATGAATGAGATACTAACCTTGTTCACATTATGATGAAAATGACTTTCCTTCGCCACATGTTTTGTCAGAAGTTCCCCACCATATACATCATCTTGTATTTTAGGTAGAACTTGCTCAAAACATCCAGGCAAATTATGAAGAATAAATTGATCTAGGTTTCCCTTTCAGTTTCTATTCCAAGCATTCACAATTCATTCATCAACTTATCCATGACCTCTTACCTTTCTTACTTACTCGAGTATCTGAAGAGTCGCATGAGATCATCATATTTCTATGAACCTCTCACCTCTCCACTAGAGACTTTAATAGGCATCATATAAACATCCTTAGTGAGCACACATTTTATTTTCCTAAGCAGCAAAATTTGAAACACAGATTCTTTTCTAATCATCTAATTTTAGACAAGTAAATATGTTTCTTTTAGTAAACAATAAGCGAATTAAAACTATTTTTGAAATTCAGAGAATTATAAATAAATACACCGATCAAATCTTCGAATTTTATTCTTTTATATTGATTCTCTCAAAATAATATAAAAATAAAATTTACCGACATCTCAAGCACCGTGAGTTTGCAACAGAAGATTTTACCCATTAATTTCATTCATCAACCTAACCTCATGACAAAATAATTAATAGTCAGTTCCTCTTTAGCCATGCAAATAATAGCAGTGACTCCGTTGGGGAGGATACTAATTATTTACATTTAAGTGTACACCATTATTTGATCCCAAGTCGGCTGCCCATGCTTATGTGTCTTACTGTTGGAGAAGTACACACGCGCTCAGATAACTTTCTACAACCATTAATTATATAAATTTGTACCAGTGAACCGCATATAAACTCATCCATTAGGGAGGAAGGCACTATAGCTAATGCGCAAGTCCATAAGCATCACATTACAAATAATAATTATTTAAAGAAGTCTGTACCAGTGATCAGTGAATAAACTCATCCGTTAGGGAGGAAGGCACTATAACCAACGCGCAAGTTTATTCACATCACTTTACAAACCAATAATGGAGGCCACGTGAATTAATTACCAATCCCCTCTCCCACTTAGTTATTTAACACTGAAGGATTTCAAATGCATATAATATTCAAAAATAAAATATACAACCTAGCAAACTTCTATTACGACAAATAATGCACTAAATCATAGAGTATCGTGCATAGCATATACAACAATAATAAAATAATTAAATCGATTATAAACAGTTATACATATTATGAAATAAATTGCCAAAAATAGATTGACTTGATCAACACTCCAAGCAATTAAATGGGTGCCTTGTGCGCTAAGTAATCCATCGGCAGATATTGCCGAAACCCTAGACGCCATTACGAATGTTTCTGCTATCGGAAAAATACTGCTGGTGGTGCCGGTCGCCGACACGACTAGTGCCTGAGCTTCTTAGTGGTCGTGCCGACTGGCAGAGCCGCTTGTGCTGCCCATTCCTTTCAATCGTGTCGATGTCACCACTGATAATACTACACACGTTGACAGGTCCCTGTCGGCACGACCCGTGTCAGACATGCCAAGTAGTTTTGCCGGCAGTCTCTCGTCGATCTTGCCGCATTACCCCGTCAGCTATCCGTTTCTGCCCGACTGAAATCCTCCACCAGAAATGCATCTACATGGCACAAGTCGTGCCCTCTTCCATCATAAATCATACCGACAGCTATGAGAACTCGTACCATACACTACCTACCGTGCGCGCCAAACGGGCACACCTCGCACAACGCTGAGCGCTCCCTACACTCCATCGTGCTGACACTCATGCGCCAGCCCTTCTTCACACGGCAGGCAACATGTGTCTACAGCCCATCTGCACATCTACTAGGTATCGAGATGCCCACGATGCGCCGCAAGCCACCATGAAGACTCGATCAGCCATAAGCTAGATATGCTCGCGTCATGTGCTGACTTGCCTAGAATTGTGATGGACTCGAATGGATATAAGATAGACTCGATCGGAAAAACACTCAGGCCCAATTTAGCCCATGCCCTGACTTGATCAAAATTACGCAAACACCATGATCCATGTCAGATGCGATCGGTAATCTAGTCAACTCACTCGGCACACCGTGTGGATTTTCTAGGAAAACTCCATCAGCCCACGCTATCTGCTGGCCAGACAACACTACCGAGACTTGCTGACTTGAGCCACACGAAGTCTTACTGCCGCACTTCTACCAACAGCCAGCTAACACCACCGGCCAACAACCAGACCCACCCAAGTCACCGGTCTGACTCGCCTGCAACTCCATAAGACCCATCCCAGAAGAGCTATCTGACTTGCCCCAAACCCCATCAAACCCGCTAGAGACTCGCTTAGCTCAGTCGCATGTCGTCGGGAAAACACGCCATCCTACCGTCAACAATCGCCGTAGACTTACTGTTCCATCAACATCACATCGACTATCAGTTGCTTTCGTGCCAATGAGCAGAGTCGGTTCCCTTCGTGCCATCACCATCTGGGTTTCACGAAACCCTAGTGATGAGAAAACAGCGATGCTTGTTATCCTGGCAACAAGTCATTCCGACTTCAATCACCGTGCACCTGTGCCTACGATAGAAAACCAACGTCGTGCCTGATTTCGGTGCTCACCGCCTTACCACCGTGGTGTCATCGTCGATGTTTCACCTATCGAGCGGCGTGAGCTACCTCGCACGAGTGTCTTCCTCCATGTTGTCGTGATGATCAGTTTCATCACCGGCCAATCATGCTCATCACAGTATCGTGTGTGTGCATCGTGTACAGTTAGGGTGTTCATCAAGAAAACAAGTTATAAAACCCTAATATCAGTACAACATATAAACCCTAGCCTAACGTTTCACGCTTCACCATGAAACTGAAGCTCTGATACCAATTATTGGCGTTCGATCATTTAGTTAACGTGGACCGTTAGGTTTCCATACATTTCTAATTCAGTGGAAGCAAGAAACTAAAGAAGCGTATTACCTTTCACCAGGGTATGTTGAAGAAGATGGATTCTTGCCAGCAGCATGCGTAGCCTTACCGTTTTGGGTATAACTCTCTCATCTAATCTCGGAATTGAGTATCTACGTGCTAAAATGATTCTCTCTTCAGTGGCTTTCCGTTAGTATATCACATGTTGAATTCTGACTTCTGTACGATTTTATAAAAATCGTGCAATTTGGCGGACAACATAATCAAACAACCTTCTAGTCTTTTGCTGTATTCTCAAGTCCAATCTCGACGTCGTGTGGGCGACGATCCTCGAGATCTTCTCAATCTACTATTTCGTTTACCCTTTTCACATGTTAGGTGTGTCTCTCTAGGGTTAGAACAGCTGAGATGACTTATATATGGGCTACAACAGGGACCAGGAGGAGAAATTAGAGTTGGGCCTCCATTGGGCTTAAATATCCAAGCTTAGCCCATAGCTTATACTTAAGTCCAATAATAATAATATATACCACTAAAATATTAATACTGTACTACCGTTCTAATCCCATAATTATGTTATGAGCTCTTTCTTATTATGAGCCCGTTAGTCTCCCCATGTTTAAGATATGCAATGTCCATTATTTAATTAAGTTACTGACAACTCCATCAATTAATATCTCATGCGAGAGTAGTACCACTCGACCTTATTATCATGCCAAAATAAATCCACCTGCAGGGTTTAAATGATAATCCTTATGAGCTCCTCAAGGAGACATCATCAACCTATGTCAGACATGGATTCCTTCTATAATCAACAACATACTATAGAGACAACACTATTTCCCAACTCACCGAGTTTATTGATTTAATTACATGTAAATCTCACCCATTGATGAATCAAAGAAATACATACTGCCTTACGTGTCGAGGTTATTGTATAGGGATTAAGAGCACGAACATCTATAATAACTGAGATCAAGTACTTCTATATAGACAGTACAAGTCGAATGATCTCAAGTGTTCCTACTCAATACACGGAAAGCATACTAATGTGATTCTATAGTCAAGACAAACTAATACCTAATCACACTACAACCATCCCAATAGAGAGTCCCCGTCTATCTCGGTTGTGAGCATCTGTTTATACTTTATAAGGAAACCGATAATATGATATTTCGCGTGTTGTCGCACAACATATTATCTACAGTATAAAGTAAGTGGACAATTGCATCGTGCATATAAATAAATTATAAGATGCAATCATTTGATCATATGATTCTCATTTCAAATATTGTTAAAACATTGTTCATACAAAAGCTAGGCTTTTAGTATACAATCCAACAAGTTTGTCTTGACTATAAAATCACATTAGTGCACTTTGTGTGTATTGAGCAGGATAACTTGGGATCGTTCGATTTATACTGACTATATAGGAGAACTTGATCTAAGTTATTATGGATGTTCATGTCCTTAATTCCTATACAATAAACTCGACACGTAAGCCAATATATATATCATTGATGCACTGCAGAAGTTGGCTTTACAAGTGGTTTTTGCTTTTGTTAGAAACAAGATGCTAGCTTTAATAGATGTATTTTGAGGAAATCTTGGTACTGCATTCCACGGACGATAGCTTTAGTAGATGTATTTTTAGGAAACATGGAGCTGGTGGAGTTGGAAGATTACAATAAGAAAAGCTGAGTGAAAGCTTAATAGTTCCACAAAGCTGGTTTCATGGTGTTGATTGGATAATGCAAGAATTATTACCACCACTTGATCCCATGACCAGATTACCCGACCCACTGCAAAACCTACAAAGCTAGACCGACACACTTTAATCACAAGTTGCAGTTGTTGATCATTTTGCATTTCATTCACTTGATATTTTGATGCAATATTCTACAAAAAATTTTATGCAATGCACATGCTGCTGTATATCTACTAGAGGCATTAGACATGCCTCTAACTACTTACCAGATTAGCTATGTTTGTAGCATCAACTATGCTATTGTGAATCTTCTATTTTAGTATAGTTATAGTTTGACTGTTAAGTGTAAATTTCTATATCTACTAGAGGCTTCAAACATGCCTCTAACCACTTACAGGATTAGCTATGTTTGTAGCACTATGCTACCATGAATCTTTTATTTTAGCATATCTTTTGTTTTGTAGTTTGACTCTATGTAAATTTATATTAAATTATTATGTGTAAACATTTATCTGAATTTTTTTGAAGTCAAACACCCTTTCATATTTTTACTATGAAAACGGGTGAGCACCTCACGAAGTGAGGTGTCACCAACCTAGTATTATATTATACATAACATTATTGTCTTATATTTAAGAAAAAAATTTACAACTACATATGTTGTTATATATGTTGTCTTATAACAAATTACCTTAAAAAAATAACATGTTTCACACCATATTAAAACAACACCAGTCAATATGTGTAGTCTTAGTGCGTGAAAAAATATTTAAGACAACATATATTTTAAGACTACATATATTAAGCATACGATAATACATATTTCTTATCTATGTAGTTTATTTAGTGGTGTCTTAATGTTTTTTTGTTGTAGTGGTGGACTTTTGCACAGACATATAAGTAAATTATAATATGCAAAATATTTGATTATATGATTCTCATTTCAAATAAATTGTTAAAACATTGTTCATACAAAAGCAATTATAGCATTTATAGAAAATTTATCGTACCTTGATTTTTGGTTGCACCTTTTTTGACCAAATTCTTTTCTCTCTCCATGATTTTCATAGACTCCTCGTCCACGTCCAAGACCTCGACCTTGTCATTGGCAACGACTTTGACTGCTACTTGGGCCTTCGTCTTTCTCCTTTGCACTCACTTGCAATTTTAACAATTGCTCCACCATATCTTGCTTTCGTTTTTATTTCTCTTCATAAGCTTGTAACGACCCCATTAAGAGCAATTGTCATCTCCTCAAATTTTTAGTCTCCTCAATAGTCACCACAATATGCTCTAATTTGGGAGTCAACGAATGTAATATTTTCACCATTATTCTAATATCCTCTAATTTTTCACCACTCCTTTTCATCTGATTAGAGACCGTCAATACTCTAGTGAAATAATCCAAAATAGATTCGGACTCCTTCATATGTAGAGACTCAAATTCTCCTCTTAAAGTTTGAAGACGTACCTTTTTAACTTGATCGGCTCCTTTACATGACACTTGGAGTTTGTCCCATGCTTCCTTGGTGGTTGTCGCGCTCGAAATTTTCTCGAAATCATGATCTCCCAAAGCTTGGTAGATGAGAAAGAGAGCCTTCTTGTCCCTCTTTCTTGAATCTCTCAATTTATCCTTTAGTTGGTGAGATAGTATTGCCTCGTCTTCCGGTTGCTCGTAGCCTTTCTCTATAATCTCCCAAATATCATGAGCACCTAGGAGCGCCTTCATCTTGATACTCCAATTATCAAAGTTGCTCTTGTTGAGCAACGGGACTTGAAAGGATTGAAGATTGCTAGCCATCTCTCACAGGAGGATCTTATGGCTCGAATACTATTTTGTAGGATGTAAAAGGTTGGAGGGATATGTGTAGGTATTTGTGGACGGATGTAGGAATTGGTGAGTTGGGTGAACAAAATGTGATAGAGGAAGTTTGAAGGAAAGAATAAGATTTATAATAAACACACTTTACTAAATTTTAGGTTACATCTTCAAACTGACACACCACCACCTATTTATACTACACAATCGTATAATCTTTAATATTTTAGAGAATTCTATACTAGTTTCTTTTTAATTAATCTAGATAATTCTTCTTATTTGATCACATGCATTTTTCTAGATTTTTCATTCACCACATTATTCTAGATCTTTCTATCATCTTCTTGATGTCCAACTATCTCCGCCTTCTAGTCTATTCTATATATTATCTCAAATATTATAGAATTATCATGACATCTCCACAAAATTAAGTTTGATATCCAACAACGTAAGAGCGGGAAATAAATTCAACCATTGCCCCTAGGGTTAAGGTTTAGGGTATAATTTCTCTCTCTTACGTGTTTTCAATCTAACGGTCTAACATGAAAGATGATATATCAAATGACACAATGCGAGCCGTTCTTTGCCTTTCATGAAATATAGTTCATTATTAAATGTATTACTATTTATTTTTTCTTTTAGATGCCATAATTAGTGGGGTGTCACTTTTTTTTAATTTTCAGCTTTCACTTTAAAAAATTTTAATGTTCAGATTATTTTTATAAGTATTAGTTGTAATTATAATAATTAATTAATAAAATTATTTATCTTAAAATGTAGTATAAGAAAAGGAATAAATACAAGAGATCCCTTTAATTGCATGTACGTTAATTTGAATATGCTCCGAGCGAATTTGCATGGGTAACCGGCCAAGGCCATTTTTTTTCTTCTTTCTATTTTTTAATTTATTACTCACATTGTCCCACAAAAATTATAATATTTTCCTTTTTGGGTTGTTAAGTTGTCAAATTTCCTTTTTAAATATACGAGTCCCACACAAAAATATTGACTCACATACGCTCCACACATACTACTAATGCATGTCCACTACACATTAAAATATAATATTTTTAATCCACCATCCATTAAAATATTATACTTCTTAATCTTCATGCCAAAAAAATTATAACAACTTCAATGAGATGGAAAGAGTATATTATATTAATTAATTAATGAATAATCCACTTCAATGAGATGGAAAGAGTATATTATATTAATTAATTAATGAATAATCCATTGCATATAAGAGATCTGTGAGACGAACAAGACTCACCCAAATTATATATATTGTCGTTAATTATTAAGAACACTGCAAGTATAATCTATTGTTGTTTGAATTTATTTTATATTTCATAACAAAAATAGATAATATATGATGTATTAAATTTGAAACATATAAACTTTTAGACTACCACAACATTTTATTATATAGAAATTGCAAACGGAATCACCTATTCCATAATCATGTTTTATTTCCTATTCTATCGATTAAATGCTTGTCACGTGTCATAATCAATACTCAAAATTCAAGACATGCTTCAAGGATTTAATGGTTAGATATAATTTTTTATATTATAAAACACCAATAAAACATAAATATGGAAAAAGGAATTAAACTTGTAAAAATGGGTCATATAAAAATTTTACTAACTTTAGCAGGTCACAGTCTTAGATTTTTCCTAAAATAAATGTCCATCCATATATGTATATTCTTCATTGCTCTTTTTTCTCCTTGACTCTCCTCAAAAATCCTTCAACAGCCACATCGAATGCGTCCTTCATACCCTCTATTCCTTTGTTAGAACTTGCATAAACAAGCTTTGGTATTAACTCAATCACTTCTCTCCTCATTTTTTCCACATTTTCTTCACTAATTTTTTCAAGTATACTCTTTATTGAGATGGTTCCATTTCTCACGCCCTTTCGATCTATGAAAACTGAGAAAGTCTCCGGTTTAGTAGGAAGATACCAATCGTACTGTAAATGGACCGATCCGCGCCAGAAAAAAACCGGGATTGAACCGGCCACCATGCAGTCAAAAATCGATCGCCGGGTCATGCTATCCCCACGAGGTTGCAAGCAAAATTTTGAACCTAGAAAATTTTCCAAGATTTCTAGGCTACCGCCTTCGCAGCTCGAACCGCCACACTCGACGAGGCCGCAGAAACCCGGTTCAGATTTGCACTGGTTCAGCAGAATTGCCCTGAAATCAGTCTTTATGTGAGAGCGTCGCCCTCCGGTGAAGCTGAAGAGGGTGCGGCGCTCGTGGCTGCTGACGAAATCCTGCCACATTCTGACGTCAACAATCGAGCGGGGGTGGAATCCACTGGGGTACGGTACAGCGATATCGTAGTAGTCCTCAGTGTACCTCTCGATTATGAAGCGCGTGATTTTACGGGCGATCGGCCTGTTGATGCAATATGTTCCCCAGCCATACTCTTTTCGACGGCGGAAATCTGCCGAGATACGGCCAAGGGTAAGAAGGTGATCACTACCGCCTGATTTCTTGAAATATGGCTGATCTCTTACCCAGTCTAGCATCATCTTGCAATGTCGATCGCGGTCTTCAACACTGGCACCAGTGAAGAAGTCGTATTCGACTGCGAGTCCAAGGTAACTCGGGATGTAGTACGCCGCAGCGGATTCCGGCTCAAGGGTTCTGCAAGGGTAACTCATCATTCTATTGTGGTAAATTGGCTCGAGTGAGAATTGATTAGTCCAATACCACGCGCCACTCAAGTTATGCGGCATCACTCTCGAGAGTCCAGCGGCGGCCGACTTTCCGAAACCGGCATTAGCGACGTCGTCGCAGCGGGAACGTGTTGGACTTATATGGTCACAATTTCGCACTATGTTGGCGTTCAACTGAGGTGGAATGTTGTACACGTAGATTTTTCCATATGGACAGTTGTCCTTGATCCCTGAAATGCTGTTGCTGAGCTTGGTGGCAGTGGAATTGAAGAAGGCGAACAGGGAGAAGGGAAGGGTGGGGGAGGAGAGGAGGAGGAGGAGAAGCTGGACGAGGAGGACGGAGGCAAAGAACCATAGGCGGCGGCTGTGGAGGGAGAGGGAGAGGTAAAGTTTGAGGGAGGACAAGTATGTGTAATGTTTGGTATCTTCTGCATCTGGTTTTAAGCTGGAGGGTGTATTTGAAGAGAGAAGCATTACTTTAAATTAAGCGAGCTCGAAGTAAGAGTCTGTAGATTATAGTTTATTGCCTACTCATGCTATTTAAACGTACACATGCCAGCTTCTGGTTATTAAGACTATTAGTCTAATTAGGAATAACAATTAATTATTTAAGGCTGCAAATAAATCAATTATCAACCCAAGTTTGATCACTAAACGTTTTGCATGTTTATAAATTATAAATTATGTATTTGAATCGTCTTCCATTAATGTTTAGGAGATTTTATTCTCTGTGTTTTAGGAGATTTTCTATTATTAAAACAATAGAAATTAATTGCATGTCTTTTTAGACACATGCAATATTACTGTATCTGATCTTACCATTAGTTACCAGACTCTATAATCATGTCATACAAATTTAATTTATTCAAAATAGTTATAAAAAACTTAAATGGTTCTTTTCCCTTAAAATGTCCATATTTTTTTTAATATTATAGTATTCAACTATGAGACTAAATCGATATTTTTACAAAAGTTATAAAATCAAATTGATGAAAAATATTATTTTAAGACAAAATTAGAGCAAAATTATAAAGTTTCGAACTAAAATGATGGTTCGAACTATTTTAGAATATTCTCGATAAAATAAAAAGTACGCCGAAATTTTTATTTTAATTAATGTCAGTAATATACTATACAAGTCTCCCTCATGATCCTCCCCCTTCCTAGTTAGTTATAATTTTGTTTTGGGTTTTTGGTAAAGCATGTTTTAATACTATGTTTGATGGGTGTTTTCTAAACACTCAATTAATCCCAAGTATGAAGGATATTATCGTAGCTTAAGTAAGCGACCAAGTTATCAATATCAAACTCAAAGGACGATTGCTATCAATTTATTATTAACTAGATTAATGAAAACTAATACTATGTAATCTATCAAATAGAATTGTCACTAAACTAATCGACAGAATAAGTAAATAACAAGTAAAAGTAATACGGTAGAAAGTAAACGAGAGTTGCTCATGTGAGAAGATAGGTAGCTCTTCGGGCCATCCAATTAATTTCCCTTCCATATGTCAATGTCTGACTCTACCTTGTGGAATATGAATGCATCACTAAGTCATGCAAATCTACTCTATAGACACAAGTAAATATACGTGTAAAACGTGTGAATAACCTCGAAGCAAAAGATAGAATTTTACCCCCCCCCCCTTTCTAGATACTTTCAATATCAACAATTTCCACCAATAATTGGTACTCTAACCCGATGTGATCTCTCTTTATAAGTACTATATATTTATCCTCTTTATCCTACTTAATAACCCGAATTCAATTCAGTTAATAAGTATTTATATAGGATAGTTCTAATTAAGTTTCAGAGTCCCCTCACTTAGAATCATAACATTGAATCCTGCTCAACAGTGAACGCACTCAATCAATAACCAAGATATGTATTCAAACTCTACATAACAGTTAATGATGCACAAAACAACTCTAAGTATGAATTAAAAATGCAAATCTTATATAAACCACAAGTAATGTTGTGCGGAGTATACACACGGAAGTTCAACTAACTAGATCAAAACCTTCATAACCCTAGAACTACCAAAGCAGTTCTAGCCCATGACGCTTCGAAGAACGTTCATGGTGTTTGGATAGATCTTACCCATAGTCTTGAAAATTACAAGGAATATTAAGTTGCAAAGTAAACCCTAAACGTGGGCGTCATCACTTCTCGCTCCGTCTTGAATCTTCACTTGGTTCTCACTTGATTTGCTGCACGAATCTCTCTCTACAGCTCCTACGGATAGAGTTAGGGTTTGAATGTGGTGTAAGATGGATGGATGTGGAATCTAACTGCCTTTTTGATGTGATCGGCACTCCTTTTTATACTTGTGACTTCTCCTCATGGACATTTACTGGGTTTTTTCGTATAAAACACGCACATGCATGCACTGGAGGTGAAAGTACCGACGTTTCAGTGTTGATATGTCCCCGTTCGACCAGACTAAGGTTGAATGGAACCTCTTGGTCCAACGAGCTTTCTGTGCACTGAAACTCCTCCTGTTCGACTCAACCTCTGCAGTTCGACTTGATAAAACTTGGTCGAACGGGATGTCTTGGTCAAACGACCACTCTGTATGCTGAAATCATTCCCGTTCGACTTTGTTCTTCAGTTCGACCAGTCTAAGTCTGGTCGAACGGCCTTCCTTCTGGTCTAACTGCTCCTCGAAAAACGTATTTTCTAATTTCGAGCACTTTTAACCTGTTTTTCTGTACAAATATGCTCAAATAGTCTTAGTAGCAACTGACTCGTGGATTTTTCCTAAACAACCCGATTCGTCTTGATAATAGACCAAATCATACTCAATTTTCACACAAATCGGAGCTCAAAATACCTGAATTATCACTCTCATTAATGTCAAATCAATATATTAATTTATTTAAAAGTTAGATGAGTGAGGAGAGATAAAAAGAGAAAGTATATTAATTGAGGAGACAGAATGTAATAGGTATATATATAGGGGTGTTTCTCCCGTGCAAACCATGAATAGTTATTCTTTTTGGTAGAGTATGTTTTAAATTTATGTCAAATAAATATATTAAATTATTCAAAAAGTTAGATGAGTGAGGAGAGATAAAAAGAGAAATGTATTAATTGAGAAGAGAGAATGTAGTAGGTATATATAGAGGTAGTTTTTAAAATTGAAAAAAACTTGTGAGAGATTGTCTCACGGATCTCACTCCATGAGACGGATCTTTTTTACCCGAATAAACCTTCTTCTATAGCCTATTAGCGTCTTTATATTATGTGTCATAATTTAATTAGCGCTATTTAGGTGACACTATTGTAGTATTTTGTTGGGGGCTCTGTGGCGTACGGTTTGAGCCCTTTTGAGGAAATAATAAAAAAAGTTTTTTTATTATGACTTATTTAATAGCTTTTTTATTGTTATTAATAATAATAATAATAATCAAATATGTTAAATGAAACTGTATTATATTCTTAATTTAGATTTATTATTATTATTTTATTTTGTAATTAAAAAGTAATAACACATTTATTAAAAAGTGATTTTACATAAAGAAAAATGATAACCGATAAATTAAACTATTTTGTAAATCGTTAATAAATAGATAGATAGATAGATAGATAGATAAAAAGTGATTATATTTTTAATAGAAAGTGATACCTAAGTAATAAAAAGTGATAATAAACTAATTAAACTATTTCATGATAATTAGATGCACAAATAAAAAAGTGACAATATTTTTTATAAAAAAGTGATATCGACTAAATGAAAAGTGATAATCGACCAATTAAACTTTTTTCATAAATAATTAACATTTGTCAGATAGAAAATGATAACATTTTTAATAAAAAGTGATACATAGTTAATGTAAAGTGATAACGACTAATTAAAATATATTTCTTGAAATTTTTATGGGATAAAAAAAATGATAAATATTTTTAATATAATAAAAGTGATGTCTAGTCAATGAAAAATGATAGCCGACAAATTCAAGTATGATTTTTGAAGTGATAATACTTTTAATAAAAAGTGATTTATGTAATAAATAAAAGTGATAACTAACTAATTAAGTTATTTGATGAATAAGTAATAGGACGAATAAAATATTTTTTTATAATAAGAAGTTATACATTGAAAAGAATAACTACCCATTAAATTATTTTATAAATAATTTATAGATGAATAAAAAATAATAATATTTTTATATTAAGTAAAATAAACGTTTACTAATAAAAATAATCGTTTTATAAAATTTTATTATAAAAAAGTTAAAAAATGGCAAGGTGATGAAATTAAGTATGACTTTATTCGTTAACTAACAAAATTAATTAGTAGTTATACAGCTGCAGTGTGTCTTGCTTGTTACAGGAGGACCGACGGTAATGGATGGATATTATTATTAATAAATAGTTCGTTTCATAGTAGGATCTGTGAGACAGTCTCGTATAAAACTTATCCTTTAATATTTAGATGTGGATTTTTAAAACTAAAACTTGAGTTTAAAACCCAAAAACGAACATAGCCTAGTGTGTAAACTTTTTGAACAAAATGAAAGTGTATATCCTTTAGAACAAAATATTGTAACGTTACACGCTTGTGTATTTAGGAACACAAGAGACCAACTCATCACTTTTTGTTTAAAATGTTATCAATTTTTATTTATGTTTATAAATTGTTCATTAAATAGTTCACATCACTGTTACCACTTTTCATCAATTAGGTATCACTTTTCATATAAATTTTATCACATATTATCACATTTTGTAAATTTATAATATTTAAATTTAAAAAAATTAAATGAATAACATAATTTAATTTATTATATTTTTAAATAATAACTATTTAAATTATATATATATATATATATATATATATATATATATATATATATATATATATATATATATATATATATATATATATGGCTTAATTTAATTTATGTAAGCGTAAAAAAGGAAGGTTGAATGGGATTTAGGAAGTGATATAAATTTTTAAGAAATGATATATGATAAAAAAAATGATATATCCATCCAGTTGAATTATTTCATAAATAATTAATTTGATAGAAAAAAAATGATAGTAACTTTTTTAATGAAATGTGATAGCTATTCTAGGAAAAGTGATATATGTCCAATTGAATTATTTCATAAAAAATTAATGAAATGAATAAAAGTGATAATATTTTTAATAAAGAGTGGTACTTGTTCAAATAAAAGTGATAAATGTTCAATTGAACTTTTTTTATAAGATGGATAAGAAGTGATATATTTTTAATGAAAAGTGATATCTGATCGAGGAAATGTAATATCCGTCTAACTAATGAATAATGAAAAACTTCCAATTGAACTTTTTTTCATAAGATGGATAAGAAATGTTTTTTTAACAAAAAGTGATTATATGTAACACCCCAATTTTTCTTAATTTATATTTTTCATAAAATTTTACTTTTAAATAAATAAAACTACTCATACATAGATACATAAAGATATTATATCTTAATTATTAAGTATTATATATTTATCCGTAATAAATAAATAAGATTGGATGATATTTAACTATATAATATAATAATATATATAAATAATAATAGTAGATAAATGTAAAGGGAGAATTAACGTGGAGCACTATTACCCCAACCATATTAATTGGTAGTGAATTAAGCCACGTAGGTGTTACTTAGCCTAGTTCAATTTTTACGCCTATAAATACTTACCAGGTTTTAAATTCATGATCACACACGTATATATTTTACTGAGAAGACAAGAGGGAGTTGTGAGGAAGGAAGAAGAAAGGTCCACAGGACGACAGTACGTTCTCTGTTTTTTATCGATTTTTATCACATTATATATTGAAATGATACTCTCGTCACGTAGACTTCAAATTTTAAAGCCATTTACCGTTCTAATATTTTATTAGTTAGATATATCTGTTGGATTGTATACTAAAAGCCTAGGTTTAGTATAAACAATGTTATAAATATTTGAAATGAGAATCATTGATCAAATGATTGCATGTCAATGCAATAGTCCATTTACTTTATATTGTATATAATATAGTGTGCAGCGTCACACAGAAGATCATAAATCAGCTCCATATAAAGTATAAACAGATGCTCACAACCAAGATAGATGGGGACAATCTATCGGGATGGTTGTAGTGTGATTTGGTATTAGTATTTCTTGACTATAAAATTACACTAGTACACTTTGTGTGTATTGCGCAGGACCGCTTGAGTTTATTCGATTTATACTGCCTATATAAAAGAACAAGAACTCTGTTGTTATGGAAGCTCATGCTCTATACAATAACCTCGACATGTAATTTAGTATTTATTTCTTTGATTCATCAATGGGTAAGATTTATTTATTAAACTAATATGCTCGGTGAGTTGGAAGATGGTACTGTCTCTATGGTGTGTTGTTAATTGTAGAAGGAATCCGTGTCTTAATAAATTAGGCTGATGATGTCCCCTTAAGGAGCTCATAAAGATTATCATGTAAACCCTGCATGTGGATTTAATCTGACATGATAATAAGGTTGAGTGGTACTACTCTTGGATAAGAGATTTATTAATTGATGAGTTGTCAGTAACTCATTTAATTAATGGGCATTGTATATCTTAAGCACGAGGAGTTAAACGGGCTCATAATAAAAGGATCCCATAATGTAATTTGGGATTAGGGTGGCAGTGGAATAATAATTATTTAGTGGACTGATTTATTATTATTGGGCTCAAGTATAAGTTTTGGGCTAAATTTGGATGCTTAACCCCAATGGGGGCCCAACCTTAATTTCTCATCCTGAATCCTGTTATAGCCTATAAGTAAGTCATCCCAACAGTTTCTGGAATTAATTATTCACGCTTAAACTAATTCTTAAGATGAGAAATCAGATTTCTTATAAGATAAGAGGGAACGTGAGAAATATGAGAGAGACAATGGATTGGCATCGCCTAGAGGATCGTCGCCCACACGACGTCTAGACAAGCCAAAGGAATACAACAGAAGATCAAGAAGTCGTTTCTGCAGATTCAGACTTATCTGCCAGTCTTCTTTGAAAGGTAAAGATTTCTGTTTTTCCGCTGCGTTAGATGTGCATGGAACCTGAACTGTTTTCGTAACCCATAAGATCCGATCACCATCAATATCTCCATATAAGCTTGTATGTTCTGACATTCTGCTAACGAGGATAAAACCTTATTGTGTTTATATCTTAAAATATTCATCTCGTAGCGTAAATATCTAACACTAAAGTCGTTTATCGTTTCGATGTCATGAATGTTAGATATTTTTCATTGAAATTTAAATGCTTTATTATCAACTTTTGTCTTGGTGAACATGGTACCTTGAATTATATACCATTTTGAAGCACTCCACATGAGTATCACAACCGTATAACTAGTTTTGAAAACGTCAAAATATAGGACAACGAATAAGCCTATTAATGTAAAAAATTTCATGACTTTTGTAAGTTAATTTTCTTATGAAAAGTGGATAAGGTTGAGACCCTCGTCTTGCCAAGAGCCCTACATTACTTTTGGATTTTCAATAGGAATTGGGACAATTTGCAATAAGGTTGAAGTTTAAGGAATGTAAAATTAAATTTGATTAGTAAGGATTAAAGTGTAAATAAAATAAAATTATATTATGAACGTTTTCAGTTTAACTTACATTTTATGTTTGTTTAATAATAATAATAATAATAATAATAATAATAATATTATTATTATTATATTATTTAATAAATTTATAAAAACTTTATATTTTCAAAAAAATATACGTTCTTCGTTAATTAAATTTTATAATAATTAGTTAGAGGAAGCACTTTGATTTGCATTCCTAATTTTTAAGTTAAACTCATGTTTACAAAACCTTAAGAATTGATATATGTGTAAATCAAACTTTATAATTATAATTAAATTAGTGTGTCTTTAAATACACACCCTTTTTTATTGAATAGACACCTTTTATTAAATACACACCCTTTTTAAATTTTTATTTCTTAATTTTACTATATACACACTTAGGGGTGGGTAAACTCGGCATTCTGAAATACCGATACCGTACCAAAATTTTCAGTGTAATGTTTATCATATCGATGCCAATATCGAAATATCGATATACTGATATTTCAGTTTACTAAAATGAATTAACGTTACCAAACTGTAATTTATACCGTACCGAATATGTATAGAATAGGAGTATAATTTAAAATTTAAATAAGGTATGTATTTAGTGAGACCCTTATAATTATTATAATTATAATTATATTATATTTAGGTTATACAATAAAGCTTTCATACTTCAAAACTTTAAGTGTGACCCACGTTTTCAAATACTATTATACTATTTAATAAAACAAGATATTACCCATCCGTGCGTTGCACGGAAAGAATTAAGTATATTACAATTATGTACTTTTATAACTATTTTTTTAACCATAATATATATATATATATATATATATATATATATGTGTGTGTGTGTGTGTGTGTGTGTGTGTGTGTGTGAGACCGTCTCACGTAAGCCCTTACGTGAGACGGTCAAAAAGTGATAACTTTTATAAAGAAAAGTAATAATAAATAAATTAATGAAAAGTAATAATGCTATTTTATGACCAATTTAAAGTATAAATAAAAAGTGATAATATTTTATAACAAAAGTTATAACGTTTTATAGCGAAAGTGATAACTATTTCTAAAAGTGAAAAATAGATCTCACGTGAGACGATCTCACGCAAGACCTAAACCATATATATATATATATATATATATATATATATATATATATATATATATGGATTTATGTATTTTATAAAAACTACTAACTATTTATGTATAATATATAATTTTTTTAACATATGTAATTTTATATTTATTTATCAATTAAATCTCATTGTTTACACGCTTATTTTTTATAACATTAAAATTAATTCGATATTTAAGATAAATAGAGTATATATTAACTTTCAATTATTAATTATATTAAAATTATTTTATATCTATTTATCTTAATAAAATAAACATAATCTCTCTGTAAAACTCAATTAAAAGATATAGTATGCTATTATTTATAATTTATTTTTAACTGAATTACATATGAATAAATAAAATATAAAATATTATTTAATATAATAATTTATAAATATTAAAATAATATTTATGGAGACGATCCTAATGAAAATAAAATTGGAAGAAAAATTAAAATAAATCACAAAATTTTGAAAGTAAATTTTATACAGTAGTCCTAAAGATTGAATTAAAAGAATATTTATAGAGACGATCCTAATGAAAATATAATTGAATAAAAAATTAAATTAAAATATAAAATTTCAAAAATAAATTTCACACATTAATCCAAAAGATTAAATAAAAAATATATTTGACATGTGCTTTGAATCTTCAATCTAAAATTTCTAAAATTAATTTTAGATTGTCCAAATTTATCATTCAAAACACTGACTATTTATTTTTAATGATTGAAGCTGCAAATAAAATCAAATGAAAATAAGAACAATAAGGTTTTAAAAAATATATAAAAATATATTTTATATTATAAAATATAAAAAAAATAATAAAAACGAAGGAAAAACCATAAATCATAAGATAAACGAAAAAAAAGAATATACCTAAAAGGAGAATGATTGAACATGAAAATAAGATCAAATAAAATATAAAAAATAAAATAAATTAAAGTATAAAAATAGAGTTTATAAAATTATGAAAAAAATATTTTAAAATTAATTATAGATTGTCCAAATTTAACACTCCAAACATTGATATGATCTTTTCTAATTATTTAAGCAGCAAATAACATCAAATAAAAATAACATCAATAAGATTTAAAAAATTATAAAAATTGGGTTTATAAAATATAAAGAATACAAAAAAAATAAAGAAAAAAATCATATGATAAACGAAAAATAAAAAAGAAGAATGATATCTCAAATGGAATGATTGAACCTGAAAATAAGATCAAATAAAAGTATATAAGATAAAATAAATTAAAGTATATAAATAAAGTTTACATAATTATAAAAAAATACAAAAATCAAAGAGAAACGAAAATAAGATTTCAAAAACTAAAAAAATGATACTTTAAATGAGAATTATTGAACTTGCACATAAAAATCAGGTATGAAAATGATTGAATATAAAAATAAGATCATATAAAAGTATAAAAGATAAAATAAATTAAACTATAGAAATATGATTTATAGAATTATAAATAAAGTAAATAAATAAAAGAAAAAAAATAAAATAAATAAAAAAGAAGAATGATACCTGAGAAAATAAATTTGCAAAATCAAATAAAAGTAAATTTAAAAGATAAAACAAATTAAAGTATATTAGAAATAGTACGAAAGTGAAATAGAGAAGAAAAAGAATAAGAACAAAAAAGAAAAAGTAATGATTTGATAAGGTAATGAAAAGGTTTATATAGAATGATACTTTAAATAATGAACCACCGTAATTGAAAGCAATCAACAACGTAGGAAAAATATGAAAAATTATCAAAAATTGTGTTGAAAGACTTGATATTATATATAGATTAAATTAAAAATATATTACTTAGTAAATTGATTGACAATTAGTAGAATATATGCCAATAATATTTTTTATATTTACCAAATTTATATTGTTAATTTAAAAATAGATAAATAAATTTTTCCATATTAACAAAATTTATATTGTAAATAAAAAGTAAAATTTAAATAATAAAATTCATTATTAGTATAATTAAATTTTAAGATTAAAATCAAAAGCATTAATTAATGGACGATTAAGATTAAAATTGAATTATTTTTAAATAGAATAAAATTAAAAATAAAAGTAGAAGTTTAGATTTGCTTTTATAATATATATATATATATATATATATATATATATATATATATATATATATATATATATATATATATATATATATATATGAAGAATAAAAAAATAAAGAAAAAAATCATAAGATAAACGAAAAATAAAAAAGATTAATGATACCTCAAATGGAATGATTGAACTTTAAAATAAGATCAAATAAAAGTATATAAGATAAAATAAATTAAAGTATATAAATAAGGTTGATAGAATTATAAAGAAAATACAAAAATCAAAGAGAAACGAAAATAAGATTTCAAAACCAAAATATAAAAATAAAAAATTGATACTTCAAATAAGAATGATTGAACATGTACATATAAGATCAAGTATGAGAATGATTGAATATAAAAACAAATCAAATAAAAGTATAAAAGATAAAATAAATTAAAGTATAGAAATAAGGTTTGTAGAATTATAAATAAAATAAATAAATAGAAGAGAAAAAAGAATAACAAAAAATAAAAAAGAAGAATGATACCTGAGAGAATAAACCTGCAAAATCAGATAAAAGTAAACATAAAAGATAAAACAAATTAAAAGATATTAGAAATAGTAGAAGAAGCACCAAAAAGAAAAAAAATAATTATTATTTGATTAGGTGATGAAAAGGTTCATATAAAATGATTTGAAAGAATGAACGACCCTGATTGAAAGCAATCAACAACGTAGGAAAAAATGTGAAAAATTATCAAATATTGCGTTGAAAGATTTGATATTATATATAAATTAAATTAAAATATATTACTTGGTATATATCGATTTAAAATTAGTCTATTGATTGACAATAGTAGAATATATGCTAATAATATTTTTATATTTATTAAATTTATATTTTTATTTAAAAAATAAATATATAAAATTTTCCATATTAACAAAATTTATATTGTAAAATAAAAAGTAAAATTTAAATAATAAAATCCATTATTAGTATAATTAAATTTTATGATTGAAATCAAAGGCATTAATTAATGCATGGTCAAGATTAAAATTGAATTATTTCTAAATAGAGTAAAATTGAAAAAAAATTGAAAACAAAAGTAGAAGTTTAGGTTTACTTTTATATATGTATAGATTCTTATTTTATTCAATTTCTCATAAAACTTCGTCTGAATAAATGTGTACCCTTTATTTTCTAAAGAAAAAAAATTAATGAAAAGTGTATACCCTTTAGAATAAAATGGTGTACCTTTATTAATTAAAGTATATACCCTTTAGACCAAAGTAATGTACCCTTACCCATAATACTAAATTTCTAAAGGCGCACGGAATGTGTTCCCGTGCGCCCGGGCGCACGCAAGCCTCACTCTTTAATGAATTGTGATTCCTAATAAAGTAAAAGTAATGTCCGACAAATTAAATTATTTTTTAAAAAATAATTTAAAAATAAATAAAAGTGATAGTATTTCAATTAAAAAATATATATACTTATCAAACAAAAGCATTATATATATGTTTAATGAAATCATTTCATTAAAGAAAATTATTAAATAAATTAATACGAATAAATAAAATAAATAAATACTATAAATAATTTGATTATTAAAGAAGATTTTAAAAAGAAAAAAAATAGAGTAAGCATGCATACTGTAATCCAGGTACAAGAATTTAAAATGGTGTACCTCACCATTAGGGGCCCCACCGCCCCTGCCTTGGGGATTGGTGGAGGAGGTAAATTGCAGGATGTGCCTTAAGTGGCTTATAGAGAGGGTTCATTATTAAACTTGTGCTTGCAAGGAGCCAAATCCATACCAAAGGCAGGATTCGAACCCCCACCCTAAGTGGCTTATAGAGAGGGTTTATTGTTAAACTTGTGCTTACAAGGGGCCAAATCCATACCAAAGGCAGGATTCGAACCCCCACCCTGCAGCAATCAAGCTCGGTTGGAAGGTCTTTCCACCCTCCCCTCTACCACTTGAGCTATGCCCTGGGGGCCAGGCACAAGAATTTATGAAAATGATTATGTTAAATAGCCCGCTTTCTTAATTATTATAGTGATATCCATCTAAATAATTTTATTAATAATTCCTTTAATTAATTAATAAAAAATGAAATTTTTAAATAAAATATGATACCTAATAAAGTAAAAGTCAAATTAAATTATTTCAAGAATAATTTAAAAATAGATAAAAAAAACGATAGCATATCAATAAGAATAAAATATACTTATCAAACAAAAGCATTATATCTCAAATCACTAGTAGAAAAACGCTGATAGACATTGGTGCTGCACCGATGTCTATTTCACCAAAGGGGTGATGTTATATCCCGTGATGTCAAAAAGCCACGCTGATAGACATTGGTTATCCACCGATGTCTTTTCTTTAAAAGACATCGGCTAGAATTCATTAGACATCAGTTATCCACCGATGTCTTTCTGGAAAGATATCGGCTCGAACCCATTAGAAATCTGTTACTCACCGATGTGTTTCAAAGAAAAGACATCGGCTCGACCACATTAGACATTGGTATTTCACCGATGTCTTTTCTAGAAAAGACATTGGCTCAAACCATTAGACATCAGTTACCCACCGATGTCTTTTTCAAAAAAGACATCAGCTCAAATTCCTTAGACATCTGTTATCCACCGATGTCTTTCCAACTAAAGACATCACTTGGCAATTTTTCTTTAATATAATTATACTTGAATGTAAATAATTATTAAAATAAAATTATATTATATAACTAAAAAATTCTGAAAATGATAAGTAAATTATATTTAGAATGGTAACTTTACAAAGTACAATACATCAAAAGCACAAAAGTGCAAAACCAAAAACTAGCTACTTAATGAACACAATCTATATAAGTTTAATTTGCCCTAAACATAATGTTATAATGAACACCAACAAAATGTACACAAATTTAACTTCCACTAACACTAACCTGCCTAGAACATAATGTTATAATGAACACAATTTATACAACAAACCAGCAAGCACCTAATGTAGAAGAAACCAACCATACAAGCAGAGAAAGTGATTCCATTTCTGTTTTCATGCCAACAGCCACCATTACTGATTTTGCATCATCTAGGTTCACATGCTGCACGGAGAAACCAGAAATATAGTATCACATCACCATCTTATTATACCAGATGACAATTTTCTAATTTGAACGGGAACTGTGGGAACAATATGGCATAAGAAAAAGCACACTGAAACAAGTGATAATTAAGACCTTTATAATCTTATTAAAATAATATTTGGATAGTGGCATGAAAACTTACAGTGCATGGAAAAAGAATGTGAAACTTACCAATTTAATTCATTTACTCCTCTCTCCTGAAAGCAAATCATAAACGGCAAGCATTAGAAAATTACCACATCATTGAAGTAACTCATCACATTAAAATTTCAGACATATTTCCATTTTGTCAAAATATCATTAGAATAAATTAGAATTCATGGCATGACAAACATTACAGTAAAATTAGTGTATCAGCAAAATTATATCATAAGGTTGGACACACATTACAGTAAAATGAAAAATCACACTCAACTAAAGTTCATTATCTAAGTTAACAATTAAAAAATGAAAGGTAAAAAAGCAATAAGAACACAATCGAACCCCCACCATACTAAAAAAACTTAAGGAATCAATATATATCATCACCAAATTACACTTGCGCTAATATTTGTAACAATCATACAAGAGCTGCAAGTTCCAATCTGGAAAAGATTTCATTTATCACAAACATCAATGTCCTTCGTAGTCAACTCCAAACACGGCATATCCATGACTTGCAAGCTTCATACCAACACCAAATCGAACAACACTATCAAATTTGAACACCTAACTAAAACGTTAACCACATTTCTATAGTTCAATAACCGAACTCACAAAATTTCTATTTATATTAATTAATGATGACAGGAACAAGTGACAACCAACCCAACCAAACCAAACATAACCACCAAACTTATTTTCAATGATACTTACAATTTTTTTTCTTGAATCTAATATTACAAATGAAGTTTAACAAGTTAAAAAAGGATAAAAAATTTAAGATAGTAAGAAAATACTGTAGGTTGTTATGGTTTCCCACAAAATTAAAAGTTGGTTGGTGTAACTCATGAATGAGTTCACATTCAATAAAGAGAAGACAGTTAGTTGCAATATGGGATGGGCGTTGCCATAGGTTTCAATTATTTAAAGAAATTATTTGTTTTTCATAATAATAACTTAAGTTTCAATTTTATAAATAAAAAGGAAAACAATTCAGTCTATTTTTGCAAAGATAATTGATTTATAGTCAAGAATAATTTTCTAACTTGAATAGAACGAGCTGGGTTTTTTATTACATGAGTTAATATAAGTAAAAAGACCTTAGATTTTAAATTGGTGGAATAGAGAGGTATGAGTAATACAAGCAAGAATGGCTAAACATGTGAAGATTTTGTCTGCGATAGAAAACACATCAAAGGTTCTTGCCCTGTTCTTATGTTGCTCATATTAAAATCCAATTCACTTTAAAAATTAGTACACAAAACAAATTTTTCACAAAAGTTTAGGAATCATCAAAAAGCAGAATCTTGGAAATTAAAGAATAATTCTAAGATAACAAACCCACCAATGTTAATAAATTGGAGAGAGAGAGAGAGAGACACTTATACTTAAAATGAAAATAAGAGAACACATAATGAGAGAAGCAGGAAAACATTTACTACTCACCTTTCATGAAATTATTGCATCCCATGCCATAACCTGCACATTATTAATCGATGTTATTTAATTCAAACAAAACATAAAGACCATGAAGAGAGAGTGAGAGAGAGACCATATCAAAGAAAAACCAGAGCTTCTGGAGAAGAAGAAGGCAACCATCTACAAGTGAACAACTGAACTACTCTGGAATTCTTTACGTATCCCTAAATCACCACCTTCTTCCACCATCTTGCACTCAACTATGCTATTAAGCATTCACAAAAAATGGGTGAAGTAAAAACAAACACAAAGAACTGCAGAAGTGATAAATGCTCACAATGCTGCTAAGTTTTACTACAAAAATCCTCAGCCTTTCGGATTGCTTCGCCCATCTTCTTCCCTATCTCCCCAGCACATCCTTAACACCATCCACAGTTTCTGAATCATAAAAACACATTCAAAATTTTGTTAAGCACATGCACCGCTTCAATAATTAAAGAAAGTTTACTTAATAAGCTTAAGAAATTGAGTTCTTACTAATGCAATTAGATACCTTCCTTACACAATTTTCAGAATCCTAAACTAAAGCAAGCAATAATACTTCAAAGATCTTAAACCACCAATATCAATCGATGCATCAATTAAAAAATATGCTAGTGAGATAGCAGAAGAACAAAAAACATTCTGCCCTCCAGATAGGAGAAGAAAGCCCATGGAAAATCATACCTTATAATTCCGTTTTGTAACAAAATAAAAATAAGAGAAAGTACGAGAAAATTACAGTAGTGTAGGCTGCGCATTCTCCAACATTGATTCTTCTACCCAATAAAGTTAGACCCTTAAGTCTTCGTCGTTCTCTGCCCCCGAAATAGACAGCCACCGGATCTGCCGCCTAACTTTCGTGCGCTGCCGTTACGGAGTTGTTTTCCAGTAGTTGTATGCTCCGTCCATCGTCAACCACTGCTAGAAAATGCAAACGTTTGTCGCACCTCCGCACTTTCACAACCGCAGATCCGAAGCGCCGCCCACACCACAGATCTGAACCGCCATTGCCGAGATAAGCTACTAGTCTTCGGAGATCATCGGGGCTCTAGATCTGAGAATGCAGCCGGAAGTGACTCACGGATTCACGACTGAGGTAGAAACTCCTTCGATTGAGAGTTTAGAGGCAGGTTGCAGATGGAATTTTCCAAGTGTTGGTTCGAATGGAAAGGATCTTGGATGGTGTTTTAGGGTTTAAATGCAAATAGAGAAATTTTATTGTGCTCAAAACCATATTAAAAAATGTTTTCTAGCTATTCTGGTTTAAATGGGGGAAGCCATGGTTCGAAACACGGGTTCGAATCCGTAGAAGCAATATATTTTTTCAAATCAGAATTTTAAAAGACATCAGGGAAAAGACATCAGTTTTAAGAAGCGATGTCAATCAGCGCATTTTCAAAAACAACTGATGTCTTTTAGAGAATACACATCAGGTAAAAGACATTGGTTTCTAGAGCCGATGTCTATCAGCATATTTTCATAAATAATCGACGTCTATCATCGTCTTTTTTCACTAATAGACATCGATTTTGGAAAAGACTTCGGTTTTCATCAGAAAGACATCATATTTGATGTAAAACCGATGTCTATTTGTTGATGTCTATTAACAGATTTGTAGTCATTAATGAAATACTATAAATAATTTATAAAAATAGCGTAAGCATGCACACTGTAATCCACGTACAAGAATATATGAAATGATTAATAAATAGAGTGCTTTCTTTATTATTAATGGTTAGGATTAGGATCCGTCTCATGAAATGAGATCATGAGACGAATCTACCCAAGACGAACCCTTGACTTAGGAATGCATGTTTTCTATATCACATTTTTTAATAAGGTGGGATATGAAAAAAATTATTAATCATGTTTTAAATATTAAATTTAGTTTTTATTTTATCTATAGTAAAAGTTTTATTAAATTTTAATTCTTATTTTATTTTTTAGTAAAATTTCCGTTCCTCGTTCAATTTAACTATAGTTAATAATATTAATACCCATATTTTATTAACTACAATATAAGATTAAATTAAAAATATAAGTTTTACCTTTATTTTAAGAAAAAATCATAAATTTATTTTTATTAAACAATTTAAACTTAATTTAACATATTCTTTCAAGAATCCAAAATATCAAATAATCAATCATAATTTTCTACTAATCACTTTAAGGTATGAATAATTTCTACTCTTTATTGAATATTATTACATTTCATGTTTATGATTGCTATTGTTAATATGTGTACGTAATAATTATGTATATACTACTGAAATATATGTTCATATTGCAGTTCGATACTAATTGGCATATTGCCTAACGCAGCCGGAGCCTGCGCTAATTGACATATTGGCTGGCTTTGAGCCATTGCTGACACATATTTTATCGTCTGCCACGATATATTATTTTACTGTGTATGTATTTTTCTTACTTATATATATTAGCAAATGCAATCATTGATGTTCTCTCACTGAGTGTATTTTAGACACTCACTCAATTATTTTGAATTTCGAATTCTCTAGAGATAAAGAAGCATGACTTATGTGGATTTTCATATTTGTAGTATTTACATGTCTTGTTAAATTATATAATTTATGTTGTACCATCACTCACCAGTTCTTATCCTTGATCATCATATTACGACTTTCGCTTACATGCTATATTTAATTAGTGATGCCTGGTTGGTTGCTTACCTTTGATAGAGCAAGTGTACTTTAGTCGATGTGCGTGCATGCGTGGTGACCAAGTAATAAAATATATCAAACCCAAGGAAAAATGTAGTATATTCGTATTCAATATGTGCTCACTTTAGAAGGATGTAATCAATTATAGGGATTGGAATTATACTACAATTATCAACTAACAAAATCAAGTAAAATTGACAACTATTAACAATCGAAGAACAAATGAGATGAATTATGGGTGTAGATAGAATAATCTAAAAAACATGCAAGACTAATAATATCATGAAAAAAGGGAACATAGACTCACATACACATGCATTGACGAACATCAAGTATTATAATATTAAAAGTTCTCACTTATAATACTACAAGCTCCTTCATAATATACAAGTAGATGTAGATCACTTTGCACCTAAACAACTCCGATAAGCACCTAATTAAGAGAGTTTCTCTATACATCACATTCCCTTATAAGGTATTAGTCCTATAGAAAAGTCATTTCATGTTATCCAAATGCGTTCACGCACTACTCTTCATACATGTCCTATCATAATGGCTCTAGGTATGTTATCATCTTCACAAACTCACTTCACACCTATAGTATAAACAACTCATGCAACAATATGATTCAATTAACCACTTATCACATGCACATAAGTTCGCACTCCATAACATGCCATAACCAAATTAATTAACCACATATATCATTGCATCAATTGAGAAATACGCATTCATGATAGAAAATATTCATACCAATCCATTCATAAAACACATGGTGTAAAGTTTAAATGTCCTTAGCCAATCATATTGCTAGCCTCATAAGAGGTCTACTCTATTACAATCATAATGAATTCAATACAAAATGAGGCTTGCTCCACATGAGCCATAATAAGAAGAAAAAAAAAGCAAATTAAAGGTTGATTGGCTTCCCTTTGATGGTGAACATTCTCTCCCTCTCACATACCACAATCTTCACTCATTGCAATCTCCTTCTTAGATTAATGAAATATGATGAAATTTTGAATGGATGCCTGGAAATCAAGTGGATTTGATGGTGAAAGGTGCAAAAATGTAGAGATAAAATATGGAGAGAAGTGTGTTCTAGGTGTAATTGCTCCCAAAAGTGATTCATCTCTTCAAAATGACGCTTATTATGTATTTATAGACCTAGAAACTATCTAGAATCAAAACTGATCAATTTGTCAATTTCGGACCACACTCGACTCGAGCTTTAAGCTCGACGTGAGTCACTGCTGATTTCTCGGTAGTTTTCCAAGCGAGACAGAGCTCGACTCAAGCTCTGGCTCGACGAATAGGGGAGGCCAAGTATACGTTGCAGGTGTTCACAATTGGCCTTTTATTGCAGCTCAACACGGACCTGTGCTGCCGAGCTCGACCCCAGCCCATGCTCCTTGTCAAGCTCGGTCACATGCTGCCTATTTCTTCCCATTTCGGCTCCCGACTTCATTTTGCTCCGTTTTCACGTGTTTCATGCACATTTAAACTCATTTCTACACTTTTATCAATTATAGTACAAATTCTCCAAATGAACAATAACACCACCAAAATCTACATAAAATGAATAAAATAATAAGAAAATACACAAAAAAATATTACAATTTAGGTGAAAGTAGAGATGATCAACACTCCCATTCTAGGGCGACCCCTTTAATTTATTTAATTGTTTTTTTAATAATTTATTTATTTTAAAAAAAAAGTGCGTATATCCTTACTAAAGAATTTAGGGCATTATATAATAAGATAAAATAAATTAATTGCGAAGGATCTATGCTGTCGGTTCCACGCAATAGGCCTGAATAACATAAGAGTATATATCATGTGCATCAGGGTACACATGTGTATCAATATATGTATAAATTTTTATTTACTAGTGTATGTATATTTTTTTAACAATTGTATAGTTTTTTTAATATTCAGTTTTTCATTAAAAAAATTAAAAGAAAATTCGCTAACAAAGTGTATATAATTTATTTATAAATTTATATATTTTTATTTACTAGATTTTTAAAACGTGCTTTGCATGTTGCTTGTACGTTATACTTTATAATACATTCTAAATGAATTATAATTTTAAGACTAAAAAAAAGCTCTTTGTTTAGATATAAATTGTGTAAATAAATGAAGCATATTTTGATTATTCAAAGAACAAAGTGAGTAATGTTGGTAATTAAACTTTCTTGTCTTTTTCATTTTCTTTGATTTATTTAAGGTAAAAATCAAATTTAATGAATCATTAAAAAAATGTAAATGATAGTAATGATACAATTTGATTGAATGGCATGTAAATAAAAATAAATTTAATGGAACATGTTGAACCAAATCCAATTTAATTGATGGAAATATGCTGTACCATGTTGTTCTTTTTAAATCATTTTCTCCTTGTAAGATTTTCAATTGGAGCTACTCCCTCCCATCTTTCTTTTCATGGCTTACATGTTTGAAACGAAATTGTAGACGCTTGCACCATCTACCATCCGTTATGGCTACATGCAGAGAGTTTTGACTTAGAGAAATATTTTGCCATACGCAACTATCACAGTGTTCTAAGATAACAAATTCCTTTCTTCCATTCTATTGAATATATCTCTTCCCATCTTCAATGTTCCATGTCTGCCCTACATAGTAATGAGAGAGTTTATCAACTTATGTATTTTCCTAAAATTCTCGATATATTCTATCATTACTTCGTAGATCAAAGTTGTAATCATAGTTGTCCATGATACCCTATCATTCATCTCATACGTACAAATATTTTTTTACAACATTTTATAAAACCACATTTAGCATATATATGTTGATAAATTGATTTAATATGTCTATTTGCTCCAAAAGTTTCCTACCACTACACACTCGCTTGTCCGTAGTCTTCCTGTCGTTCCACACAACTTCTGAAATTCATTGTATGAACAATAGAAATAGCCATGTTCCATTATCTAAAATTATTATTAAAAAAAAGCACGTATATAAACTTAAGTTATATTCAAAAAACACTAACAACTAAAATTTACATACAGATACACATTCATTTGTCCAAATTTGATACTTCAAGTTTAGGCCTCAACTTGATCAAATAAATCTTAAAGGTTGCAACTTCCCACCCATGAAACGCAAAATAAAATAATAAGAAATAAGAATAGCACAATAGTTAATCAATAATTTCAACCCAAATAAAAAAAAAATAGTAGAATTTACGAAATAATACCTTGCTATGTGCTATGCACTAAATCAGAGAAGGAATTCATCCTCAAAGTATGAAACAATAAATAGTCATTCCATAAAGCCTAAATCTACACAACTTAAGAGTCCAATTGCCAAAAATAATAAGACAACCTCAGTTATGAGCTCGAACCATTTGACAAAACATGTTATATGTATCTAATACATGTCCCATTTGGAAAAAAACCTGTCATCAACCATTCAAAGAAGTTTTTATTTATTTTTTTTAGTGTTGTCAAATATAATGGATTCCGTATAGCCACTCGAACATAACCATCATTTGGAAAATAGATCAGGCAATGGTCATTTAAGAAAATAAAAAGTTATCCCTCCTTCCTCAATACATTCTTTCATTTCCACTCACGATCCAAAACAACAATTCAATTAAGAGAGTTAAGATAAACACGATCTACCTGCTTTTAGGAGAGTAATTAACAACATAATTCTAAAAGTACCTATCAAGATTGTGCAAAGCATAATAACTATGTAGGATCGACTGTTCATAAGATGTTTTTTAAATAATAAATAATAAAATAGAGAAAAATACAATTGAAATTGTCATCCTTTATCCTTGCATGTGTTTATCTCCGACTCAAATGTAATGCCATCACCTTGCTCGGTGAAACGGTCCTATTCATAAAGATTATCTAGGTAGTCATGAAAAATGGAACTAAAATAATTACATCTGTATTCATTCAAATTCCATCTATTGTTAATTCAAGATTTAAAAAAATAAAATTGTTTCAGTAGAAAAGCATCATATTCGAAAATACTTGCAAACTTGATTACAGTTCACAAACAAAATACCCTCTTATATCATGCAACAATTCGAGAAGCTTGCAATCTCCGATTGGAACAGAAAAATCACATACCAAGTGTCAAGTGTGCATTGAAAATCTTGAAGCTAGCTAGCCATCTTCTTGCATCCTTACAAGGGTGATGGTAGAGTGAGTATAGGGTTTTTTCACAGTGTTCCGCAACTCCATTGTCCCACTAATCTCCTCTGAACCGATTGAGTTACTTTTTTTTTTCCTTCACCAGTCTCACATTACTTTATATTCCTATTAGAAGGTAAAAAGTTGTACGTACAAATAAATTTAGCATAGAAATAAGATTGATGACAGGAGCTCAAAAGACATCTTCATAATGACATTAAATAAAACAGTTTATTTTAATTGGGAGGATTACTACTAGGTACACAAAAAAACCCTAAATTACTATGAGATACAAACATACAAAAGTATTACTACTAGGTACAAAAATATATAGTGATATTCCAATATTACCCCTATTAATGTGCTGCACATAAATATTGTGTGCAGCAAAAGTTCATGTGCAGCAAAGTGTGTGCAGCAAAAAAAGTGTGTGCAGGAAAAAAAAAGTGTGTGCAGCAAAAAAATGTGGTGGTCCGGCGGCGGCGGTCCGGCAGCTTTTCCGGCGGCGGCAGTTTTTCCGGCGATCAGTTTTTTTTTTTTCTTTTTTTTTTTTGGACGAACAGTTTTTCCGGCGACCGGCTGCCGGAGCTCCGGCGGCGGCGGCGCGGCAGCTTTCCGGCGTCCATTTTTTTTTTTTTTTTTTTTCCTGACGAACAGATTTTCCGGCGACCGGCCGCCGGAGCTCCGCCGCCGGCGGCGGCGGCGGCGGCGGTCCGGCAGCGGCAGCGGTGGTCCGGTGGTGGGTGGAGGTTGGGGTTAGTGTTTTAAAGGTATATGGGTTTAGGGGTATATTTGGTATTTTACTTTAATATTTTGTATTAAATAATAATTATTTTAAATCAATGTATCTAGTAGTAATTAGGGGTACAAAGTGTATACCTATCAGTAATTATTTCATTTTAATTCTATGGTTTTGGGTGTTACAACTTTTTAAATGTAATGAATAATAAATGATAATAACTAATGCATTAATGGTATAGATGTTACTTAGTATGAGTAATATAAGGGTATAAATGTAAGTGAGGATAAAAGTGGAAAACATGTTTTACAAACTCAAGCCAGTTTTAATTGTTTTCAATTTTACTCTATTTAGAAATAATTCAATTTTTTAATTATGTATTTTATTATTTATATTTTACTTTTATATTTTACAATTTAAATTTAGTAAATGTGAGAAATATTTTCGGCATATTTGACTAATTTTTTATTAATATATGTTTAACCCCTCGCAATCTTTGGTAATTTTCACTTTTTTTCCTACGTCGTTGATTGATTTCAATCACAATTGTTCATTCTTTCAAATTATTTTATATAAACATTTTCATTACCTAATCAAATTCTTACTGTCTTTTTTTTCTTCTTCTTTTTTGTGCTTCTTCTTTTTTGTCTATCTTCTTCTTCTTCTCTATTTCATTTTCGTACTATTTCTAATCTACTTTAATTTATCTTTCTCTTATAAAGTTAATATTAGGTTTTCACTTTCATAATATCTGGAATTTTATAACTTATTTTATGTTAATATTAGGTTTTCACCCATAATTTATAAAATTTTGAGATGGTATGAGAGCGTGAACTTTGGAATTGCTGGCTTTTGTGAAAAAATCAACTCAAAAAGTTCCTTTTATAAATCTCTTTCTTCCAATGGCCAATCTTAATTAATGATTCATTCATATAAATTTATTTTTAATGAATTAAAACATCAACTCAGATAAATAAAAAAATTAATATAATCTAATTCAATTAGTAACTTATCATTATATATTATATTTTATTTAATTATAAAATTCTTATGGGACCAAAACCGCTAATTATGAAACCAGTGAATTCCTATGAGACTAAAACTGAATTGAAGAAATTCTTATGGGACTAAATGTGACATTTTCCCTGTATGATAACTGTATTTCCTTTTTTCTCCTAAGTTTTCTTCTTACAATTTAGTAGTAGGAAACTTTTCTATGAGACCATTTTTTTATCTTTATTATTGTATAAACGTATGTTTATATGTAACTTCAAAATTTGTATGTGGATTACTTTTTTTCTATATTTTGCATGTTTCTGACTCCATATGTTATGGATTGGTGATAGATATCTCATTAAAAGTTTTATTATTAATTAATATGCATTATTTTGTCTCTTTTGACTTTTTTTATAATATCTTAATATAATATATATATATATATATATATATATATATATATAATAGACATGGTTAGATGGAAATTAATTGAGTATATAACATTAGGTGATTATTATAAAATTTAAAATAATATTTTAAAGGGTCCTTACTATTAGGTACAATTTATATATCAATATTACTACTAGATACATAGGTAAAAACTATTACTAATCAATACAAAATAAATACGTGTAATACTATTCTTATCCCTCTTTTAATTATCTTTAAAAATTAATCTAAAAGAAAAGGTATGATACATAATGCGATAAGAGAAAGATAAAGACTCTCATTAATTTCTCCACAAAAATCGGTGGAAGATAACTCCAAAATCTCTAAGAAATCAAAATTAAAAAACTTGTTGAATTCTCATTCCGTTTGTATATGCAGGAACCTGTGTCCCCATTGTGTATATATGATATATGAAATATTTTGTATTCAGATTTGTTTAGTATTGTGTTCAGAAATAAATTATTTAACAAATTACTTGTCAAATTACCGGATCATACTATTTTAATATTCAGAAATTACTTAAAAATTTATCAAGATTGATTATATATTAATCCGATAAAAATTTTCCACCTACGACAATTGATTCGATGTATTCAGGAATATTTAAGAATATACATATTCAGAATCAATTTAATGTATGCAGAAACATTTAGAAATATATGTATTCAGAATCAATTTCAACAAGATTGATTATATATTAATCCGATAAAATATTTCCACCATATATTCAAAAATATTTAGAAATATTTAGATTTTAGATTTGTAATGTATTCAGAGTCAATTATAAATGATCCGATGTATTCAAAAATATTTAAAAGTATATATATAAATATTTTTTTAACCGAGATTTCAAAATATATCGTGATAAATATTTTTTAACACAGATTAATAGTATTTTTGAACACATATTTCAGAATACATTGTGATAAATATTTTTGAACACGGATTACACCACTCTAATTGACGATTTCAAATATACGTAAATACTTTTTTTAACATAATTTCAGAATGGATCGTCATAAATATTTTTGAATACAGATAAATATTTCTGAACACATATTCAGAATATATTGTGATAAATATTTCTGAACACGGATTACACCACTCTGATTGACGATTTCTCCCATAGTAGGAATAACGCAGCCGTGGAAAGGTCAAGATCTGTCTAGAAGTGCTAAGTAGGGCAGAAAATCTAACGGCAGCATCTATCGAGTTCGAGGCACGGTTGATAATTTTATTGATTTTCACACTAACTCTGGACATCGAACTCATATTTTATTGACGGATTACCTCTCTGATTGATTGATAGGCAGCGACGAAATGATTCTTGTAGTATTGTGTAGAATGGATTAATTATGGAAATTAGTGGAGAGAGAAGTAAAATATAGAATATAGAAAATAAATTCACTAATTGATATATAAAGGGGTAATTATGACTTTTTAATAAGTATTTTTGTAGTGGATAGTAGTAAAATATATAGTATGTATCTACTAGTAATATTGATAGTAATATTGATGTATATTTTGCACTAGTTAGTAATAAATCCATACTACTAAAAGTATAACTTTTTGAGGCGGTTAAATACCCCCGAGTTTATCCTTAATTATGTAACAATAAAAATAATAATTGTTTATCCTTAATTATGAAACAACAAAATTAATAACTAAATTAGAAAATATTAAATCACTAAAAACCACATAATATAAATTGTTTGCCAAACACTTATACACAACTGAATTTGATAAATTAAAATTAAATATAATATTTTAATAAAATTATATCTATTTAATAATAGGTGATAATAGTTCGAATGTACTGTTTGACAATTAATAATATAAATCAAGGTGCTAACATTTTCTATAAAAAATTTAAAATATATTTTTATAAAATAAAATAAAATAATTATATAATATTACTCCATTCGTCTCATAAATACATGCACGTATTTGGTGGCACGGAGTTTAAAAAAATTAACTTTTTATTGTTATAAATTTTATTTATGACAAATTCTCTTGTGAGACATTAAATATGTGAGATGGTTTTTGAGATGTATTAAAGTATGCATATTGTATAAATAAAGTATGCTTAGTTATGGTTAAAGTATGTTTTTTAAAGTATAATAGGATAAATTAAAGTATGATTTTATGGTGTTATAATATCATTCATTATTGACAACTTTAACTATAAATAATCATACTTTACATATATAATAAGGATACTTTAGTGATGGGTCGATCCGTTTCACAACCGTTTTACAAAAAACTCGTCTCACAAGACTAGAGTAGCTCATATCTACTTTAAAAGTTTATAAAATAAGATTATCACTTTTAATTAATTAAATATTACTTTTTCTTATAAAAATTATCACGTTATATACATCTCACATAAAAGTCCTTACCACATGCTTATTTATCAAATAATACTAATTCTCACAGCATAGCTCAAAATTTTCTTATATATAGTATAGGAGAGAGAGATCATCAGAGAGACTTGTATCATGTATTACTTATTTTAAAAGGTAGGACTTGCATAGGTCCGTGTCAGATGATATCATTTTACACATTTTTAAATAGTTGTCATTTTCGCTATAAAACTTATTATTTCCTATATAAAATGTTATTAATTTTTATTTTAGCTATTAATTGTTCATGAAATAACATTATCAATTTTTATTAATTTAGTATCAATTTTTATTACACTCCCTCAGTCCCGGCATAAGAGGTGCATTTCTTTTTTGCACGTAGATTAAGGGATATAATATTTAATGGGTAGTTGACGTGAGAGAAATAATATTTTAATGTATAGTGGGTAGGTATATTAGTATGGTGTGTGGGTCCCGTGGATATATATTACGAAAATCCCAGAAGTTGCCCTATATGGATTGTTCAATATCTATTTTGCCCTACCTTTTGTGATACATCTAATTTGCCCTAAAAATACATGTAATACCATGAATACCCCCAAGGGGTGGCCCATCATTTGGGGGCAGGGAAGTACACTTGCAGGCACACTCAATTTGTCAGAATATGGGGATTCTTTCATGACATCATTAAGGACAAATAAAATAAACAAATGTATAAAATGTTATCACCTCCTAAAATATGTGCGGACAAGCACCTATTTAAAATTGTAAGCGGACAAGCAACTATTTAAGTTACTCTCAAGAATTTTTTTTAAAATTCATAAAATTCTTATCAAGATAAGCGGCAACTATTTAAAATTGAAAGCGGACAAGCAACTATTTAAAATTCATCAAATATTAATTTAAAATTCATAAAATTCTTATCAAAATAAGCGGACATAATAGGCATATTAAATTAGAGTTAGTCTCTTGTGAGGCGGGTTATTGGTGAGACGGATGTGAGACGGGTCAACCCGTCACTAAAGCATGCTTATTTGTGGTTAAAGTGCGCTTATTTGTGGTTAAAGTATGTCGATAATAAATCAAATTATAACACACTAACATCATACTTTAATACATAATCCAACATACTTTAAAAAATATACATTAACAACCATTAAACATACTTTATTTAAATAATCGACATACTTTAACACGTCTCACAAACCGTCTCATGAAAGTAGCGTCTCACAAGAGACTTTGTCATTAAATTAAACACATACATCCGGTTCCGGTTAAATTGTGCATGTCTACTTCATCCTGTCCCAATTGTTTGTTAAGAGTGTAATAAAACAAACTAATGAGAAAATTTGAACAATCTTTTGACACAGGAGCACATAAGATTCATATAAATTGTCTTTGTTGTCTAACAATATAGTCTCTGCAGCAGCAATTCAATTACGAAACAGGATATCAAAGTGTTAAGGAGTTAAAAAATACATTATACCAGGAATATTTAAAGCAAAGGTTACACTGAATGGAGGAACCTTTCAAATCTCATCCAGTTACATTACTCGTTCAATGAGAAGTGTATCGGTCGAAATGCCTATCTTTGCATGGCTGCTTATTTCTTCTCAAGAAGATGAGAGTATGTTGGAACTACGAGCTATATTGAACTTCATATGGAGATCCCCAAGGATGATTTCAACCTCTCAACCTCCAAATATACAGTCGAATAAGGTAAATACTCCGAATAGTAGCTTCTGCTCAGATCATTAATAGCAACGGCAAGTTTAGGGATCTCAAGCGTCTCCTCATGAGTCAAAGTCCTCACAAACTTGGCTGGATTCCCACACCAAAGCTCACCGCTTGGTATTCTTCTCCCTGGAGGAACCACGGACCCAGCTTCAAGGATAGAATGTGTTTCGACTAATGAACCCTCCATAAGAATGGAGTGCTGCCCGATAATGCACTCTGGCTCGATTGTGCAGGATCGTAAGAGACTGTATGCACCGACTGTCACGTACCTTTCAATTGATGTGTCAGCTGGCAACCCTGTCATAGATGCATATATTTGGGTAAGTGCACTCATGTCATAATTTCTTTTCAAAAAGGCCTGTGAGGAAAAGTAAAGTTAAGAATACAAAATAAATACACGAACATATTCAATATTACACTAGTATATACAAATTCAGAAACATAGGCAAAGTTTTATATGCAATCGTGTGTCTATGAACATCTACTTTTAAATGATAAGCTCTGTGGGCTTCAATTTTTTTTTTCTTTCTCAAATTGATTTCAAAATTGATCCGGGTGTAAGTACACTTTGGTTCATGTAAGATAACTCATAAGCATATACAGCATTATAACATATAAAATTTGCTTGACATAGTTAAGTTTATTAAATTTCAAAAATCTAGTCATTCAATTAAATTAAAGGCATACTAATTACAGTGAGAAAGTAACTAACAAAATTACTTTTCTGAAACTTTAAAACTTCAATCAAATACAGAATTTTATTGTGCGAATGAAAGAATCTATAAGATAAAGACCACTGTAGCTCTATGCAAGTCAGAACTCAGAACTACAATGTGGCATTTGAAATGGAAATTTCCAACATAATTTTATCAGAACTGTAGATTGATATGACTAATCAATGTTTGTAATAAAAAGCAAAGCAAAGAAAGACCATAAGATTCGGGCACTGCTATAGATAAATAACTGGCTATTAGGCAAACTAACAACTGCAAATATTAGCAAGCTGCAACCGTAAAACAACTCTTAAGTAATATTGGTTTATACCTACAATATTTAGACTAAGACAATCAGTTAAATTATACTTAACCCAAAAAAAAGTTGAACATCTTATTTAAATATGTATGTTATCTAACTCACAAGGCCAAGAATTCAACCTCTACATGTTACTGTACTTGTTGCAACTGCAACCAAAAAAATCACATGGCCCAAAATTTATATTCAAATGGAACCAGACATTAAAAAGAAAAAGTCTCTGATAAATTATTCCAAAATTTAAGTCATGTCACATTCATCAGTAGCGCCTACAGTGCAGCCTATAAATAAGATGCAGATAGAACACAGTCTGTACAGAAATGGTATTTCAGCAAACCTTGCTGGAAAGTGGAAATAATTTCTATCTTCTATTCAACTGCAATTAAGATATTGCCACTGATATGAAAGTTTATAAGGTTAAACACCGGCCAGTTTAGGATTGCTGGTTCTGAGAAACAAACACAGCCCAATAAGGATTGTTCTAAGGTAACCAAATTAATTGCCAATAAAAATATAGCTAAAAACGGGTGTACTTAGGTTTCTTTACAAATTAAGTACAACGTTAATCTCGTGATAGAATTGGACAAGTATTTTGGTCTTACATTTAACTGTCTAAGAACATGAAACATTAATCCGGGAAGATGTTCAGCAGTACCTTGCTCATAATATTTTTTAAATCATTTATATAAATAACCTTTGTCATCACCGCAATCTACTTAATTTCAAAGACTGCTAAACCAACCAATTTTCTGCAGAAAATTATTAGCAGTAATATAAATAAAAGTAGAGGAAAGAAAGATGCATAATGCATGATCTGCTATGAAAATTGGGCAAAGGGCACTCACAGAATCAGAATGACTTGTAAACAAACAAAAGTTTGCTGATTTTAACCCCCCTTTTTTATAATTACAATCAGCTTGACTACACTTGTATTCATTAATATATAGAACCTTTGATTAAAAAGATATGTTATCCAGCTTACAAGGCAGTGCAATCTTAACATTACAATTTAGTCATTGCAACTACAATTAAAAAAATATATCATGTTGCCTAATATAAATAGAATCAAACATAAAATGACAAAGTTCAAGTTTTAGAAAGTGCAGATACATCAGTCAAAAATTTAAACATGGTACATATCTGTAGTTCCAACGAGTAAAATGCACAATATAATTTTGGAAGGAAATGGTGTCTCAGCATTCTTTGCTGGAAATTCATTTCTGACTGCAGCTGTGTGCTGCAATTCAAAAATTATCACTTATATGAAAGTTCATAATGTTAAACTTCATGCAGAGTATTAAAGTTAACCGTGCTGAGGCATCCAAAGGAAAAGCAAATAAAAAGATTGCCTCAAAGGCAAATAATAGGAATATTAATGGATTGACTATGCCAAATACAAAGTGTCATGGTTACGGTAGACCAGGACAAACAATATGGTGGATGTTAAAGCTCCAACACTAATCAGATTATTATCAACTAGACTAATTTTATTGTTTGGGGGGTGAGGGCGTTGAAGCTCCTCCTATTATCTTTTTCCAATCAGTTTCTCAAAATTGTTGCATTATAAAAATAAAGATGAGATAGTAGAACAAATTACAAGGGTTATGGGTAGTTTTTTTAAGATGCATACAAGAAACGACATAGCTACCATTTTACACCTCAACTACAGATCTTTCCTACGTGTAGTTATTTGATACTTTTCCTCACTTAAATATTCAGTCATTCATTTACAAGCATGAAGTGTAAACCACGGGTTATGGTTTTCAATTGCATGAACAACTGATAAGAACAGGATCAATCAAACGGAAATTGCTGTTTGCCAAAAAGCCTCCAGGCTCCTTAATTCAATAATAAAAATGTGACAAAAATCCATAAATCCTAATCAAATCCTTAAATACTTCAACTTGCCAATACCAAAATGGAAAGTAACAATCCCACAATATATCAAAACAGAAATATAATTAAAATATAAATAAGCTCAGCGAGTGGACCTAAGCCCATCCACGTCGTCCGTAAACTAGCATGAACCCTCAGCCACGACGGACAAGGGCCGTGATTCCTCAGCCTTGCCCAACCCTTGCTGCTCTTGCTCTCTATCATGAACCCTAAAAGACTGCAGCTTTATGCCCTTGACATTTAATAACTGATCTCTTCTCTCAATCTCATTGTTGGGGAAACAGCATAGAGATGAGAACTAAAGAGCTACTAGATTCTCACTTCCGTTCGAATAATTCATTTTCCTCAAGGTACTTTTGTGCAAGACGTCAACAAAGTCCAAAACAATGCCAAGCTCCAGCAACTAGCTAACTTGAGTCTTAACATAATAAACCAGCTCATTTTTCAAAAATTCCAATGAATGAAATTACAGGAACAATTAGTGATATCATTCCCATTATAATTGAGGAGGTTCTTAGTAAGGTGTAATGGAAGTAGTTAATGGGACTGAAATTTTTTGATTACCATATCTTATGCTTGGCATGAAAATTAGAGAATCAAAATTCATTAATCATTCTCATTGATTCATTAAGGCACTACCTATAATCACAATCACTCCCATTTCTATGGGGCCCTTAATGGTACCCATTACTATTGACAACCCCAAATTTGAACCAAGCACTAAATGATAGTATTCAAGATCAAGTCTAATTTGTTTCGAGAGGTTGAACCTCAACCAACTTTAGGAAATATTTTTGTTACCCGAATTCTTAAGCAAGTGAAACAAACCCATTAAGTAAGCCCTAGCAGTAAACCTCTTAACCCATGGGAATAAGACTATGCCGAACAAGATAAAAATTCCAAAGCAATTCATCATTAGTATTATTTGATCAGGACAACATTTTCCTCAAATACTCATCTACAATAGTTGAGATCTGAAGTTCCTGGCAGCAGGACTCCAATCTATTGTTCGTAAAAGAAGAATAAAACAAATTGACTATTACAAAAATGCCAAAAAATTCTACTCTATGCCAGTTATACAAAACCACAAGCAAGAATACATTCATGTGGTTAGGATCACACACGATATTCTCTGTATCCGCTAATCCTAAATCAAGACAAAATGAAATTAAGATTAAATCGAGACTGAGGAATAGAAACTACAGGAAGCACTTCAACCCATGTTACAACATACAAAATTATAGACCCAAATGGTTAAATCCCAAAAGTACAACAACCAAAGAGGTGGGTACAACTCAGAAGCTGACCTGTGGGAGAAGACCACGCGGCGTGGAGAACACAGCGTTCCTGTACATTGGAACAAAACCCTACGGTAATCTTGTTAAGGTCACCGCGTAAAACGGCGCCGTTCCAGACGGAAGCCCCATCGTAGACTAACACTTGACCGGCCAAGACAACATTAGCCGCCACGTAAGCATCGACGGCGATCTTGGGGGCCCACTGCCCCAAGGGTATGATCCTTCTCTGGCCCCTATAGTCCCATTTCACTCGATCCGGCGACTCACCAATGATCGGAGCGGGTCGGGTCGGGTTGTCTGCCGACTGAATAGCTTCTGCCGAGAAAGACCGGCCAGGAAGAGTGGTGGCTAGGGTTCGCGGCAACAGCCTTCGGGATATCCTGGCAATGTTTGCCATTGTCTTACTTTTTTCGCTTGTTTATTGCTGTTGGGCAGAAGGAATTGAAAAGACGTCAAATTGAAATGGACCTGAAGGCCTTGTTATGGTGTGTCCATGTCTAAATCTCTACCAAAATTCCGAGGGTGTGGTTCTTTATGGTTAAATCATTTGAAGTATGTTGTAATTTAAAAGAGTTACTCCATCCGTCTCATAGGAGTTGACACACTTTTCTTTTTGGTTTGTCCCAATAAAGTTGACATATTTCTTTTTTAATACATGGACCCACACAAAAAACAATTAATCTATTCTGATGGCCCACATATAACCTCTAATACAACTACTCACTACACATTAAATATTATTTCTCTCACTCCACTTTACTTCACTTTACATTAAATTATTATACTTCTTAATCTTCATGCCAAAAAAATTATACCAACTTCTATTTGATTATAAAGTTGTATTTCGTCCCCAAAGTAGTCTCTTCATTTAAAAAGATTGTCATTTTCCTTAAATCTATACCGTATTTACAGTTAATAATGAAACCAAATCATCTATTTTAGTTTTAATAGGTTATTAAACTTAAAAAATACTCCATCTTTCCCGTTTCAATGTTTACGTTTCTATTTTGCGCGTCTTATTTCAATGTTTACGTTTTCCTTTTTGAAATATAGACCCACCTAAAACAATTAATATATCATCCAATACTGATACACCTACCCACTTTACATTAAATATTATATCTTTCCACCCATTATCTATTAAAATATTATGCTCTTTAATTAACGTGCAAAAAACAAATATAAATATTAAAACGGGATGGAGGGAGTAATTCTTAGTGTATCACAACTCGAAAATATTCAATTACACACTATCGTTCTTTATTTTATTATCTACCGCGATGTGATTATAACTCGAAAATATTAAACAATGTTGATCATAGGAGTATCACTTTCTATATAGGAAAGTGATAATAAATTAATGAAAAGTGATAATGTTACTTTATCAACAATTATCGTATAAATAAAAAGTGATAACATTTTATAGCGAAAGCGATAATGCTTTACAGTGAAAGTAATAACTATTTTAAAAAGTAAAAAATAGTTTCACGTGAAACGGTCTCACGCAATACCTACCAAAAAAATAAGAAAGGATGGAAGACATTGCCAAAAAATTTGGTTGATTACGGTAAAAAGATTGGATTTGGCGCTAGAGGCAGGAAGAATAATGGCTCTATCACGTCTTGCAGATTTGTTTTCTCTAACGTTTTCAAAAAGATAACAAAAGAGACTTTCTAATCGTGAATCCTCAATAAGAGACCAGAACTAATTGCAAAGTCAGGATATCACTCACACATGTCATGAATTCGAGGAAGATCATAATCATGAACTTCAACTGGTAGAGATGAACCATATGTTTACTTGTCATCATAAATTATCTGAAGTTCAAGCTCACGAGATTGAATTGGCAGATGATTCTGGGCATTATCAACAAGATTTATTTCAATTAATAAGTAGGCGAGTGAGAGAAAGAGAATATCTTGAATACACCCAACTGATCAAAAGAAGGGGTTGGTTATTCACACACACTATATTACTTCCATACACCCTTTTAATTTTGAAAAAATAAATATATACACTAAATTATTATAATACCCCTTTAGCATATACTACACATACCTTAATATATCTTAGGCAAAAACTCTTGTGACAGGGGGGAACTGTGTCCCCATTTGAACACAAAGGACACTGTGTGTTCCGGGGGTATAGGAGACCAACTCTATATTTAATTGTAAAGTACTTTCCTTAAATAAAATTTTCAAAAACATATGTGGCAAATTCTAATGAAATGTTCAATTTTAAAACACAAATGTTTACATGTTATTGGTTGAAACTAATTTAATACCATTAAATACTTTAAATTATTAATTAAGGTATGCATAAAAAACTTTTTTTTAATGTTATCTTAATTTCAAAGTATTTACAGTATTTTATATTTTTATTATTTATAAAGATACCCTGTATAATTAATTTTGTGTTTAAATAAATATGAATAATGAATAAATAATTAATATAATGTGTATAAAAGTTTTGAAAATTTAATCGGTTGTAATGAATAATTTAATATCTACTTAATATTAATTTTATTCCATCAAAATTTATAAAATCATTTATATATAATTAAAACAGAAATTAGAATTAATTTAAATTAACAAAATATTATGTTCACTTGAGTGCACAAAGTAATATTCACGCGCTTAAATTTAATTCAAATACGTTGATTAATAAATAATTATATATTAGTGAATAAAAATTTAAAAAAATTACACAATTTTTATATGTAAAATTAATGTTATAGTTAAATATAAAAGGTGATATATTTATTATGAAATACATATACATTAATTATTGAATTAAAATTAATATAGTATGCTATTAAGAAAAAAAATTGAGTGTATAGATTCTAATTCATATATCCCGAGTAAATTGAATATCTATTCATTTAAATTAGAAGATTATTAAAAAAAAGTATATACTATTTTTTTATATAAAAAATAAATAATATTAATTATAAAACTAAAAAATATAATATATCGGTGCATTTATCTATGAGAGACTCTCTTGTGAGATAGGTTTTTTATTAGACGATTGTGAGACGAATTGACCCATTATTAAAGTATGCTTTTATAGGTAAAGTATGCTTATTTATAGTTAAAATATGCCAATAATGAATCATATAATAACATCCTAAAATCATACTTTAATTCATGATCCATCATTCTTTACAAAACATACTTTAACAACCATTAAACATACTTTATCTATATAATAGGCGTACTTTAACATGTCACACAAATGGTCTCACATAAATAGCGTCTCACAAGAGAATTTGTCTTTAACTATTAATATATTAATACATTTGTATTTCATTAAAAAAATAATTTTAAATGTAAAGTAAAAAATTTTAATCCTGTGTAACATGCGGGCATTATACTAGTTAAATATTATACACAAATATTAAATACTACATACACACACCAAACATTACAACCCTACATTTCACTAAATTATAAATACACACACAAACATATTCACATAAAAAGTTTGAACCTAAATCCAAAAGCAAAAACACACACCCACCTCTTCCTCTAACATCCTTAAACTCTAATTCGCTCGCATGTGCATCATGTCAGAAGAAGAAATACCTAAGAACGTAAAGGTACGTATATTTATGTATTTACACCGATTAAAAAGTTATTTTTACGTTTTTTTTCCCGACGCTAGCAAGTTCGACCAACCAGGGCCGGAGATGTTCACACCCATTCGACCAATGCCGGCCTAAATCTAGCTTTCCGTTCGATGATTGTCGTTATTTTTACTTAAATTTTAGTATTTTTTTATGTGTATTTTTGTGTTGTTTTATCCGTTTCATGTAGCTTTTGGTGGTGTTTATTGTTCACATGGAGAATTTGTGTTACAATTAATAAAAGTGTGAAAATGAGTTTAAATGTGCACGAAATACCCGAAAACAAAACAAAATAGAGTAGGGAGCAGAAACGGAAAGAAATGAGTAGCAGGTGTCCGAGCACGACACGGAGCATGAGCTCGAGTCGAGCGCACAGGTCCGTGTCGAGCTTCGACAAAAGGCAGACTGTACACATCAGAAATATGAACATGGCCTCCCCTGTTCGTCTAGCCTGAAGCTCGAGTTGAGCTTCATCACTGCTTAAAATCTGTCGAGAAAGTTGTCACCAATCGTGTCGAGTTCGGCCAAATTTTGGATACTTAATCAGCACATATTCTAGAAGGTTCCTGGGCTATTAATACATAATTAGCTTAATTTTGACAAGGAGAATCATAATTGGGAGCAGTTACACTTAGAACATAGTATAATTCACACAAATTTCTGTCCATTTTCCATCTATCCATTTCTACAACCTTCCACCATCAAATCCACTTGATTTCCTCAATTCATCCATACTTCCATCATATTTCGCCAATTTAAGAAGGAGATTGCAAGGAGTGAAGATTGTGGCATGATAGAGGAAGAGAAGGTTCACCATCAAAGGGAAGCCAATCAGCCTTTATTTTATTATTTTCTTCTTATCATGGCTTATATGGAATAAGACCTATTTTGTATTGAATTCATTATGATTGTAATAGGCTAGACCACTTGTGAGACTAGCAATATGATTGGTTAAGGATATGTAGACGAGCTTGCAGGGGACGGAGGGATTATGGAATTTACTTTCAAGATTTTTATTTTTATGCATTATTATATTTATTTATAATATATATATATATATATATATATATATATATATATATATATATATATATATATATATATATATATATATATATATTCAATCAGTTGTCCATATAATTGTTGTAATGTGGGGTTTGACAGACAGAGATGTAAATTTTTTTTTTTTAGGAATAATCCTTATTTTTTGTTTAGGATTATAAATTATGGGGTAAGTGTTGTGTGAGATTGTCTCACGTGAGATCATTTTAAATTATTTTTACTTTTATAAAAAATATTTATTTTTTGTTAAAAATATTATATTTTTTATTTGTATCATCAATTATTTTGAAATAATACCTTTATCACTTTTTAATACTTTTAGAGTATTTTTTATCAAAATATTATCACATTTTATTCGTCTCAATAAAATCTTATTGTGGGACTCATACAAATATTTGTTAACAACCGTACCAGATGGAGTAATATATTATTCAATCTAGCCTTCTAATTAACTATATTAAAAAGAATCTTATAAATTACTCGAGCATATAATATTTTGATCAACTATATTACATAGTGAGTAATATCAATACATTATTAATCATGAAACTATAGTTAAGGTGATTAACATTGATCTTATTAATACTAGGCATGTAAAAAATGACCCGCCCAGGCCCTATCTCAGTGATTTTTGGGGTGAATCCGACATGACCTATACTCCTTTCGTCCAATTTTAAATTTTACGTTTGCTTTTTGCACGTAGATTAAAGATTGTAATATTTTAGTGTGTAGTGAGTTAAGAGAAATGAAGTAATATTTTAATGTAAAGTGGGTAGGTGTATTATTATGAAGTGTGGGGTTATGAGGAAAGAAAAAATTAATTTGTGTTGGACCCATCTACTAAAAAGGGAAATGTAAAGATTAAAATAGAACATCCAAATTGAAAATATGTAAAAATTGAAATGAGACTGAGAGAGTATTGAAATTGAAATGGGGTGATTGTGGATAGTAGTGATGCGTCGATTTATCCCGTTTAGACCCATTTGCTCAATTTGGAATTTACATTACTTATATAATAATATATATTATGTATATAATTTGTATATTTTATTTATATTTTTATAGTAAATACATTATTTTTAAGATATATTTATTTGTTTAATTGATTAACTAAAGTAAAAAATAAATGCAATTACTATTTATATAATTACTCATTAAATGAAATAATATATATTATATTATTTATAATAATTATAAATATTTAAAATAAAATAAATATACAAAATGGGCCAAAAAGGGGGCGGCCAAGACCCACGACAAAAGAATAGGTCTAGATTTGGATATTCAATTGTCCGTCCCACCCCCATCTATTGACATCCCTAATCAATACTCCTCCAATCCCGCGTTAACGTTTACGTTTTCATTTTAATTTGTCAAAAGTTAAGATTTACATTTATTTTTTTCAAGTTGGACCCACACAAAACAACTAATTATTCCATATGGGTCCGCACAACGCTAATACAAATACCATTTTACATTAAATATTATTTCTCTCACTTCACTACATATTAAAATATTATATTTTTTAATCTACATGCAAATTACAAAGTAAATATTTATGCGGAATGGAGGGAATCCATTTCAGAAAAAATGATACATGAGTGAATTTTAATTATTAATACAAAGATACTCTATTGTGAGACGGTTGTGAGATGGGTCGATCCATTATTTATTATGTAGGTAAAATATGCTTATTTGTAGTTAAAGTATACTAATAATAAAATATATTATAACACCCTAAATCATACTTTAATTCATCGTTTATCATACTTTAAAAAATATACTTTAACAATAATTAAGTATACTTTATTTATATAATAGACATACTTTAACACGTCTCACAAACCGTCTCACATATATAACGTCTCACAAGAGAATTTGTAATTAATACATTCTAAATTATATCTAAAAAAAATTATTAATTATAATTAATAGTTTCGTTCGACGTAAAATATTCACTAGTGGCGTTCGACATAAAATAAAAATAGAAAATACTCCCTCCGTCCCACGTATTTTTACCCACTTTCCATTTTGGGGTGTCCCACGTATTTTTACCCATTCCATTTTTGGCAAAAATACATAATATTTTATTACCTACTTTTTACAATCCCAACAACTTTAATTACTTTTTTACATTTTATTCATCATTCCCAATAACTTTATTCACTTTTTCTTTTTAAATTACTAATTTATCCCTACTTTCTCTTACATTATATATTAAAAAATAAAACGTCTTAATCTTCGTGCCCGTACAAATGGGTAAAAATACCCGGGACGGAGGGAGTATTGTAAAAAATTATACGTATAGTGGGATCTTACTTTCAATTTTCAGTACATCACCTCCCCCCCCCCCCCACCCATTAATTTTGGTGGAAATATTAAATTAAAGTAAATTAAAAAAGATGCCCCCACATTGATTTTGGCGAAAATATTAAAAAGATGGACCGCTTCCCTCCATGGAAGATGCACCCTCCTTTTCAATTTCTCCATTTCAATTTCAATTGCTAATTATGCAATAATCCCTGCGATTTCTCCCTTTCAAATTCTAATTTAAGCTATAAATCCTCGATTAATCTCTGAAGGCGAGTAATCGTCAGTACTGTATGGGAATTGATGCCCAGACTAAGCCAGAAATGTGCGAACGGGAGTTGCTGGTGACCGGCAAGATGGATTGCTGAAGGATGTATCACTATAGTGGAATGGGTTGGCCGATTCGGAGTTGCCGAGCAATGAATCAGCTCTGCCGAAGTTAAATAGAAATCAACAAGTTCTTCTACCTCATGAAAATCAGATGAACGACCACGCTCCGCCGATAAAGCTAGGCGGTTAGGTATCTTGCTTGAAACCTTTCTTATGTTCTTCTATTGGAATGTTGTCTATTGAAGATGGGTTTACTTTTGGAGCATCGTAAAATCCAACAAAAATGCAATTCTTTGGTTAGCTTGAGTTTGCGTGTAAGTTTTGATTCTGATTTAGGTGTGATAATTAATTCAATTGTATGAGGGACAATTATTCAGTTGTTTTTTTGAAATTGATATAGACCATATAGGGATAATATTATAGTCTACTCTGGTGTCTATTGTGTTCTCAAACTTACGAGTGATGCAATTTAGTTTTCTGATCAATATTTACGGATGTGATATAGTATATGTTATTGATATAGCTTTATCTATATTAACGGAATGCACCAATGGCTTGAGGTTAAGTGTTTTTGAATTTGTTTGTTGCATTATTACTACTACTAGTAGTAGTATGTATCCCTTTTACTATTGTTGAAGTGTCAATACCGATTCATGATAGTTTTAGCACAGTTAAAAAGGAAAACCTACAGAACATTAGAAACCACTTTAAGCTTGGAGTAAGGTTGGGTTTTAGTTACTGTTTTGTGATTATTCATGTTTTCTCTGAATGATCAGTTACTTAAATATAATACTCTATATTTAATCTATAGCTCCATATCATATCATATGTATAAGTGTATAACTATGTCTTCATTTCGCTGCCTGTACTACGACTCTTATATACTGAGTCATCTTAGATGTTCATACCCTTGTGCAACAGTGGAAATACCCGCACATTGACTGCTGTTTTTTTTTTTTCTAAAAGATGTTTCATTATAGCTTTACATTTTGAGTTATATGTATATTTAACTATTTCTCGCTGACCTTTTATGAACATGTAAAATGTAACAGATGTCAACCAAAAGGATCATTTCAGCAAAGGTTTGGAAAGATGCATTATCCAGTGAGTTGTACCTTAAGCAAAGAAACAAAAGCAGGTATAATTCCCCTCTCCATTTCTCTTTGCATTTGTCAAATTATCATGAGTTGGACCGACTTACTGATCATAGACAGTTTGTAAGAGTATTTTTTCATTTATTTCGGTATATCCCACTAAAATATTGTTGTCAGATTAAATAGCAGTGTGTTATAGTACTAGCATAATCATCCGCTTTGAAAATTTTCATTAATAATTACAATGCAGAAAACGATCAATTTCTGTGAAACTAAGAAACTACTTTAAACTTGTAGAAGTTTATGTGTATGTGCTTATTCACATTGTCTCTGAGGTTAGTGGCTCATTTGTTTTAAATTGCTTGTGTATGCCTAGTTATAACACATAGTTAAATTTGACTTGATTGTGCTACCTCTACCATGAGTCTTATTGAATGAATCATCTTGATGTCCATCAATTTGTGCAAGGCTGAAAAAACTCTCCAATTAAAGAAAATGACAGTCCAGCAAGTAGGAGAAATGAGAAAAAAATAAAAACACCCCCAAAAATGTCATACAACATGAGATAAAACACAAAGTGCATTCATTGCTTTCTTTTTTCCACAGAATGTGTGCTTTCCTATGTGGGGTAGGGGTATTTGACAATGCATTCAAACATCTATCCAACTGTCATTATAGAAATCAAAATCTAGAAAGTATGAGAAGTGAGAAAAAATTGAAAAAGCAATTTAAGTCCTAATTTTATCAGTATTTCAGTTTAAGGTTTAGAATTAATATCTTTTCTCAAATTAGGACCTTAATTTTACATTTTTATATTTTTTTCTCATGTTAACACTTGTAATATAACTTATTTGTTTATTTCAAGTTATAGAATAAAATTCTCACCCGTTTGGTTGTCATTCCAGCTCGAGTTGCCTTGTGGAACCACTTTAACCCTGCTGCCAGAGTGGTGACATTCCTATACCAGTTTGAATGAACCTCAAAGGTCATAACTGCTAATCCATAACACTAATAATTACTATGAAATCTGCTCAAAGGTGGAAAACTGTAGTAAATCAGAAATTTTCTGAGGTCATGCTACAAGTGTTTAGAATTTTTTTTTGAATCTATAGGTTTGATGTGAAGCTGATACTGTCAAGCTGTGTTTGTATGCTGTTTTATTAGTATGTGTTTGTGGGTTCTCCTTATCTTGCATGTTTTACAGAGCAAGCCAGTAATATCAGCAAAAAGGTGGAAACACTACATACATTTGTAATTTGCAATGAAATTTAGCATTATATTCAATGTGAATCGTTCTATGGCTGATTTGGTTGTTTGTTAAGGAGTCACATTGTCTTCACTGCATCTTGCCTATAAACGAGAATACCAAAACTTATATATCTTTTACATGAATGTAGGCTCATTGCCAGCAAGTTTTGGCCTTTCAAATATGTACATAGATGTCCAGCTGAAGCAGATAATCACCTCAAAATATTTTTTAGCTAGCAAGTTGTCATTTTCAAATGCAAGGGGTTCGCTGAAGATTCTACACTCATAAGAGGTCAGTGATGTTCTTCGATATAATCATTTACACATTGACAAGTTGTGTGAAGGACATATTGGTGTGCTCTGCTGATTACCACAAGAAAAATATTGTTATATTTATCTTTTGTTGATCATCTGTGCAAGATTTGCTTCCATTTTATTTATGCTTATCATGTGGTGTAAGGGTTGGTATGAGATGCAAAAAAACTTCATTATTTAGCATTTGAGTTGGAATCATTTTGCAACATTTTTTTGTAAAATATGCTAGTAGTTTGTCTCGTTTCACGTTCGAAATTTAATGTAAAATATGTTGAGGAATTCTGATTTGAACTTTTCAATCGATCATAATTTTATTTTAGTTTTTTGGTTTTTTGAAAGCCAATCAATCATAAATTGATTTGTACAGAGCACACTAAATTTTGTCATGACTCAGAAAAGTGACATTTATATGAAAATATCAGTTAAAAGAATATATTTTGAAATTTATATTTGAATGCACTTTTCCTTGATTAAAGGGCTATGAAGGGATGGATTTTATCATTTTGTTAGGGGACATTTGTTTCATTTGTTTCATGGCTCTAGACGTGTGGAATTGGAAGAATTAAGATGTGATGTTTGTTTGATTTTTTTGATTCCATAGAACAATGAAATTATATCTAAAAATTCTGGAATTGGGCTGCTAGTGCTGGATGTTCTCATCATTTGTTGAAATTGCTGTTGCAATTTTATGGTTCTGAAAGTTCCGCCTTTGTGCTCCCCGCTCCATATTCTGCATAAACAGAGTAGTCTACATATATTTTATTTGCTCAAACTATTGGTTTTCCACGCTGCTGATACTTGGATTCATGCATCCACCATGCGAGAAGCACCGACTCTAATATCTTTTGTATAATCCCTTTGTATCTGATATTTAGCATCGCTCTTTTGCTATTATGATTGTAATTTGAGTATAACTTTGTTGTAATTACGATTCATTTTAAAGTTGATTGATGTTTACAGGACTTAGCCTTGTAATCACTAAGGTGTTAGAGTTAAAAGATCATTAACATTGACATATCAAAAGTTCATACAAGTGCTACTTTTACAACGTCTGATCTCTTTACCAGGATTTAAATGCTCTTAAGGAGTATTAAAAGCATTGTCATGTCAAAATGAGAGATAATATAAGAAACATCATAAATTTAAGAAAAGATGCTTGCACTTAGATAGGCTCCAAAACTACATTACTTACATAGTTCAGGTCTTTGCTTGATCAAATTGGTACGAAAAACAGGAGAGCAAGTTTTCCATTGTTGAGAGCAAAGCAAAATACATAAGATACCTTGTTCTTTTGTGCTCTAGGCATATTTGTACTTTATAATTTACTTTCTAAATCTATTTACCTTTTTGAAAAATGAGAAAATAGGGATTCCTTCACTTTTTCGTTATTATAATAATCACTCCCGATGGATTCACGTCATAAATTTTTTTTCTTTTATGGAGTCTCTCTCTTTAAAATGTTATTTAATTATAATAAAATCATTAAAAAATAAAAAATAATTTTTGTATTTATAAAAAATAACAAATTAAAAAAATTGATTACATTTCTAAGTAAAATAAACAAAATTAAAAATTATTTTTCAATTATAAACCAAATAATACACTTATAAACTACACATTCTACAATGTAAATATACTATTGTTCCAATTGCTATTTCCATATATTCGTTTTAATATACCAAATGACCTCTTAAAAATAATTCATCTATTTTACAACATGTATACTTATTTTTTAAGTATAATACCATTCCAAATTAAAAAAAAATTATTTTTTAACAAATAAAAAGTACTATATGAAGTAATAAAATATACTCCCTTTTGTCCATATTATTTATATACTCTATCCGTCCCATCCAAATAACATCATTTTACTATATTGGGCGTCCCGTCCAAATTGTACCATTTTCCTCTTTTAGTAAAAAGGGCCCACCAATGGCCCATCATTACCCATTACATATCTCTAATACACCTACTCACTTTACATAAAATAATAACACTCCTTAATCTACGTGAAATAGAAAATGGTGTACTTTGACCTGGACGGAGGGAGTATAATAGAACATAATAGTTAATTTTTATTTATATAGATATTTATATAATTTATTTACTTAGTAGATAAAACTAATTAAAGTATAACGTACATATTTCACTTGTATAAAAAGTATTATATACAACTGTTACTTATATAAAAGAGTTATATAATGGTGTTATATATAAAAAAATATTAAGTGTAACTTATTAGAAAGTGTTACTCGTGTATGTTACATATATAAAATGTGTTACAAATATGTTACATATTATAATAACTTTGATAGTGTTACCAATTTGTGTTACATATAAAAAAAATATTACTCTAAGTTGTTACTTAATGTTACTTTATATATATATATATATATATATATATATATATTATGGCACTTTTTACAAGAGGCGCAAGCCTCGAGTGCGTTTCAAGGTCCTTGCACTTCTCACCTCAAACAAATACACTTATGTTGGAAGGGGTGGTGTTGATCAACCATAATTCAAGTGGATATGGCAATGATTAATTTTACTGGTCTTTCGTGAGCACAATTTCTTTTTATTGGGAAGAAATTTAATTTAATAAAAAGTGAAGCGAGGTAAGACAATTACCTCGACTTAATTCATGTACATGAAAAAATTCAAAAACGTAAGATACAAATTGAAATATTACAAAAATCATTGTTTCCTTTTAAGTAATTAGTTTTTAGGATTATGAAGTCAATCTTGAATATTTTCAAGCCTTCTAATTAAACAAGTATCATATAACCAACTCCAAAGCCTTGATTTCAATTCTTCCATGAGCTTATCCACGTCAAATGTATACCATGAAAAATATATGCATTCCGATACTTCCAAATTAACCAAACATCACACTCCCATATGCACACACAAAAATCCAAACATTTTATCCCTCTAAGAAGACGACTAAAGTGTAATAAGTTCATAGAGGGGTTAGAAGAAAGAGCTGGAAATAAAGTATATAGGCTATGTTGTGAAAGGTGTGATATAAATGACATGTTTTTAAATTAGCTTGGTTTGGAAATAGCTTAAATTTTTTTAAAAAATAGTCAATATGTCTATTTGTTTGATTTATAAAAGATAAAGGGTGCATTTGATCCCATTATAAAAGATAAAAGGTCTAGATGATCAAAATGAAAGTACGAGGGCCTGTTTGATCCTTGAGAATAAGTTTAGGGTCCTCCATGAAACTTTGCCTTATTTACTAAGGTGACCTAATCATCCACCTCACCATCAGAAATAGCCCCGTTATCCTTGAAATCTCCAGGTACATTAATGAATATCACCACAGGATCCTGTGGTACTGCAATAGGGAATTGCATCATCTGCACACTGAGAAATCTGACAGGGGAGAGGTGCGTGGCAACGTAGGAGCCACAAGTGGTATAGGCAAGCATTAAAAGCCACATAACTCAACTCATGCCTCGGGGGGCCACAAACATCTCGTGATAAATATGCTGAACAAGGTCAACCCATATGCCGAGCAAGGTATGAATTAGGAGAAAGCAATGTTGTAGATCAGTACTCTCCGTGGACCAATTCCTCATAATGTATGATAGCCATTAAGCCTATGTGAGTGTCTAAATGGTCAATCTCCATTCTTTCACAAAGTGCAGCTCACTGGACCCTAATGGCATTAATATTCGCGATAGCTGCGTTCACTTGGTTTACATAATTTAAACTTACTCTAAGCTCATTCAAATATTAAAGAATTTAAAAAATTAAAGAATTAAAATAATCACACATAAAAATCCTAAAGTGTAGTTACGATGTAGTCATAGAATAGTCAATACTAAAGTACGGTATTAAATTTTAAGTTAGGTACTTGAGCAAGTGTTAGATATACCGCTCTGATACTACGCTGTAATGTCTCGGGTAACGCTATGGGGTTGAGACGCTACTACATATATATATATATATATATATATATATATATATATATATATATATATATATATATATATATATATATATATATATATATTCCCAAAATAAAAGAGTGTTCGAGCATGCACAGCTAAAATGATATAAAAATTTTCAAAGTGATAGCATAGTAAAGTAAAAGTGATGTAGAGATGGTTTTACGAGAAAATATTAATTTTGGTCCTGTATCTTTTACCAAATTCAATTTTAGTCCTCTAACTTTTAGTATTTTAAATTTTAGTCCTTTTAGTTTCAATTTTGGTTATGTAACTTAAAATTTCAATTTTAATCCTATAAGTTAAAAATTTAGTCCTATATCTTTTTTAATTATCAAAATTAGTCATATATCTTTTGTAATATGATATAATTTATAATATGATTAATTTTGGTAATTAAAAAAGGTATATGACTAATTTTGAAACTAATAGGACTAAAATTGAAATTTAAAAAGATATATGACTAAAATTAAAACTAAAAAGACTAAAATTGAATAAACTAAAAATTACAGGACTAAAATTGGATTTGGTAAAAGATACGGGACCAAAATTGATATTTTCTCATGGTTTTACATATTAACATCTACTTTCCTAATTAGACTGAAATATCCAAAATAAGTGAGTATAGATAATATATTTGAAATAAAGTTCTTCTAAGGCTCTGGACATCTGCAGTAGCCTCTTCATCTTCTAAACCTTGTTTTGAAGTCAATATGGGGGGCACGGGATGTCCTGTAACACTTTGGTGTGACATCTCCTGTAACATCTTCTCATTGAATGACATGTGGCGCTGTGGATAAATCCAATCCCTTGCTCCAAGGGTTGACTGGTTGACTTAGGGTATAATTTTCCTTATCTCTCTTACGTGTCACTCATCCAATGGAGTAACACAAGAGATGTCACACCAAAGTGGCATAGAAGATCCAGACCCAATATGGGGTGAGTGTCTAAAATACAAGCAGTAGGTTAACTAAAATAATTGCATAGTTAAAAATAAATATGCATGCCAAATATACCATAAAATGTAACGTATGCCAATTTAATAAAATATTTTGCATATTATCGTTCGATAACTCATTAAAAATATTTTAGATCAAAACGTCGCTCGATAACTTGTGTTAGTTGGTATATATGTACTGAGTCATCACCTAATTCAAGTGTTAGTAGATTTAAAATATTTTTAGTACCAAACCATCGTACAATAACTTGTGTTAGTTGGTATATGTCATGTTATGTGTCATGTGAGCTTTATGACCCAACTAAAATTATACAACCACGATTGAAAATTCGAAAGTATTTTTAGAATCCTCGCAAGGCGAGGATCACATGTATACAAATTTTTCATAAAAATGACGAAGTTTAAAATGACGCAATTTAGGACTCGAAGTGGGTCACGTTATATCTTTTTTATTTCACGTCCAAACTCAAAACTAATTATATGTTTTTGATCCTCGTGAGGAGAGCTACAGAATGACTTATAATATCAAAGCTAACTCACACCGAAAAAAATATGTCATTAAAGTTTTAAAAACTTCGATGGAGGTTTTCTAACTCAAATGACATCCATTTCACAAAAGAATTATATATTTAGAATCTATGCATTGAAACGATCATTTTCATATATAACATGATAAGGATTGACAAAGAATTGAGAATTCTTTAAAGTTGCAGTGTGCGAAATGTATATATATAGTGTATGCATATACTCACCTCTCTGATCGGCCTCTCTCTTTCGTAAAGCCCCCAAAATTAACAGTGGTTAAAGGTACATTTTTATATACTAGTTATGTTGGACGTGCGTTGCACGTCACATGTACGTATTAGTATGCTATACTATTTGTTTTTAGGGGTTAATTGTAAAAAAAAAAACTTTATTCATATTGCAAATTAATCTTCATTTGAGAAATTGCAAAAAAGTATTGTTGCAAAATGCATGTAATTTGTAACTAAAAGTAGGGGTTTTTTGGTGCGTTTTATAACAACACTTAAATGTTGTGATTTTTTTTTACAATTTTTCAAAGATGGTGATTAATTTGCAATAGAAATAAAGTTAATCTTTTTTTTAATGAGTATATTACATTTACTGATGTCAAAGAGTAAAATAAAAATATGATTCTTCAAGAATATTTCATCATAATATATCTTTTAAGAATTTAAGTAAGACTTGTGGAAATTAAGGATACACATTTTCTAAATAATATATTTTTACAGTCGTTGAATAGTAGTTAACCTGTAGTTCATAGACAATAAGTTAGACCAAAAAAATAAGTTAGAGAATAAAATGCATGGAAACATATGTTAAATATAATAAACCAAAACTTGCAAAGATTCTTTAGTAAGACAGATTTTGTTAATTGACTTATGCATCCTCCTCCTCTAAGCCTTCTTTACATCTCTTTCTTACGGAAGAAAAACTCTTCAAGTAACTAATAATTGGTTGCTTCATGTTATCTTTAACATAGTCATGATCTTTGAACCTTTATCTTATGCCCACGTATAATAGAAAAATAAGAATCTCAATTACCTAGGTGAACTCATCGGTGTATAAGGATTCAATGCACGCCCACACATAGGAGTCCTCGTACCATCATGGAAAGGAGTCACTGTATGATTGTTAATCAAAGTCAAAATGTATGATGGTTAAAATTAAAATACAATTGCAAGTTATGATTAATTAGTTCACCATCCAAAATAACGAACCACCAGAATTCCTCATTTATAGATGCAGAGGAGTGTGAGAAGAATGGATCGGGGTCTCATTTCTCATACCATATCAAGATATTTTTATAAGAAAAGACAAATTAAAAATCCCAAAAAGGGTTTAGAATGCATTATGACAAAGAGAGAAAAGGATACAACATAGTTTGTACATTTGAATTGTATCAAATGATAACATATTATACTTTTAGAATCCTTGTTAATTCATAGATTTGTGAGAAAATAAAAAATGAACAGATTATCTTGAGCATTTTACATTTAGAGAAGTCCCAAAAGAGTCAATCTTGATCTCTTATAAAATTGCTTGTGTGCAACCTTTGCAAAGAGAAATAAAATTGCTTAATATTTGCTTAATATTTCACGAGATCAAACCTGAGCACTTCTACTTGGAAACCATGTCTCTTAGCAACATTTAAATCCATCAATTCGATAATCCAAGCAATAGAAATGAATATATAAGAAAATAGTGTAGGGTGTAGTAAACAGAAGATGAAGAGTTAAAAAGGTGCATTAAAATTAATTTAATAAAAGAAGGTGGAAAGACATGATGAATCAAGAAATAATTATATTAATATCACCTACTACATACAACATAACTATTAAAATAATTATAGAAAAATGAAGAGTCAGTTATTAATACAAATTTAACATTAGTAATATCACATTACAAGTATAATTTAATAGTAAATATTATTATATATCATTAATTGGGAAGAAGGTTAAAAAAATAATACGAAAAAAGAAAAGACATCACATTTATATTTTATAATTAATAATATCACTTTTAATATATTTAGAGTTATAATATGATAAATAAAGGATAAAAATGTAATAAAGAAAAATAGGTAGGGACAAAGTGGGAAAAAAATGTTAACACTTGGCCAAGGGACAGTCTCAGATAGACAATTTCTATGGGGCGTAGGCCTCCCAAAAGGTAACAGAGGCGTGCAAAGGTTTCCTCGGGCCGGACGGAGATTGGCCCTCGAGTGCAAAGGCAGAAGGGAGCTTGACTGCAAGACCCACCCGTCGAGCAGGGACGAAAGTCGGCCTTAGTGATCCGACGGTGCCGAGTGGAAGGTCCGTCTTGTTGATATAATAAGTTATATCAACTCCATCATCTACTTCTTCACCGTTGTATTTATTCAGAAGTTTCCTCTAAAATCCATGTTGATCCACGCATGTTTTTTTGGTGCCAACCATTGTCAATTCCCTTCTTTTTCTTCAACTATTTATAATGTGATGTTTCGGAGGTGATTAAATGTAAAAACTAAAAAGTCACAAACAAATATAACTTAATAATTATTACTAATTAATTAAGGTAGGAATACGAATAGTTTAATGTAATGTATATTAGATCAAGAATATAAAGAGTTTAAATTATTGATAATAAGTTGGTGTTATAGATGTAAAAAAGAAAAATATATAGGGGTAAAATTGGAAAAATGTTAACCATGAAATAAATTATATAGAAAATAAAAAGACATTTCATTAATATATCATAATTAATAATGTCACTTTTAATATATTATATATGTATTATGAATATTAGTAATGTAATAAATGAAGGATAAAAATGTATTAAAGAAATATAGGTAAGGATAAAATGGGAAAAAATGTTAACACTTACTCAAGGCACTTTTAATATATTATGATAGAAAGGAATTAGTTATTTAATGAAATAAAATATATACATCAATATATGATTAAGGCTATAAGCTAGCTGATAGGCTACCTATTCGCCATCACTTTACTTGGTCACCAATTAACATATATACATATTATTATTATATTCCTAATTTGTTAGCCTATATATATATATATATATTCATTTATTTATTTATTTCTTTACATAATTATAATTACATATATTAAACTAAACAACAGTTTATTAAAGAGAAAAAAGACAGAAGGGTACAGAATTGAAAGATGTTTGAAAAAGTCAAATAAATACACACACATACACACACATATTAAAAAATGTGGTTATTATTGTGGGTGTTAAAGAATTATAGGATGACTTGATTTTTCTCTATCTATTACGTATTTTGTTATACTTTATGCATATGGGAATTATTTTTGAGACTTGATAGGTTGCTTGGATTTGAATTATTATATTAGGATTTCTTATAAATGACATTTCAATAATGTGGTTTGTGAAGTTAGTAAGTTGTGAATGTTGTAATGTTGCAAGTTTTAGGTGTGGATGTGAGAAATAATGTAAAAATTGATGTTTAATATTACATTTTTTATTTAAAAAACAATATTTTGGTTTGGTTAACCGGTGAAACCGAAAAAAATATTTCGATTTGGTTTAATTTAGTTTTCGCTTAATTTAGTTTGGTTTTAATTTTCCAAAAAAAATTAGAAAATATTCAGTTTTTCGGATTTCAGTCGGTTCGGTTAACCGAATCGACCGATGCACTCTTCTAGTGCTTCTTATCCATCTTTGCTTCAATCTTGTCTATCCTTTGATCACTTTACTAGATATATAATATGATTGCCTCCTCCAACGAAGTTTTTCCTTCTTTATTTAGAGATTTAACCTCCAGATCAAATTCTGGTGGGTACCCTACTATAATTTTTTATTTGAATATGAGAAGTTTTCAAGCCTTTTTTAGTTGTTGAAATTTGAATTCCCTAATTTTAGTCATCCTGATAGTACCATTTTTTTCTTGTTTCTACCCCCTTGGTACTTACTAGGTTGAAATTTCTGCTTATTCATATATTCCCCCTTGAAAATTATGTCTCATAACTTAGACAACATCCTCTGCATTCTCTCAATTTCCATTCTCTTTTTGCTTCATATCCCTTTCTTTATTAGGGGTGTCAACGGGCCGGGTCTGGGCCGGGTAGTGCACTACCCGGACCCGGCCCGTTTGTGAAGTACCTGGCCCGGACCCGCCCCGGACCCGTACGGGTCCTATATAATAGGACCCGTGCCCAGACTCATACTGGGCGGGTCCGCCCCGCCCCGCCCCGTTTTTTTTTTAATTAGTCCTAAAAAATTTAAATTATACAAAAATTATTCATATATTTAAATAAATAATCATAAGAATATTAAATATAATTATAATTTAAAAATTATATATATATCATATAATTATAAATAATTTTTATGTATAAAATATAAAATAATTGTATAATATATATATATATATATATATATTAACATAAAATATAATTATATATATATAAAATATAAATTAATTTTTAATATATTATATACGGGGCGGGCCGGGGCGGGGCGGGCCGGGGCGGGTCTAAGTTAATACATGGACCCGCCCCGGACCCGTACGGGTCCAGGCCGGGCAGCCCCGTTTCTCCTACGGGCCGGGTCTGGGCCGGCCCAAAACGTGCGGGGCGGGCCGGGTACCCGCGGGTCGGGTGCCCGTTGACACCCCTTGGTTTGGTTAACCGGTGAAACCGAAAAAAATATTTCGATTTGGTTTAATTTAGTTTTCGCTTAATTTAGTTTGGTTTTAATTTTCCAAAAAAAATTAGAAAATATTCAGTTTTTCGGATTTCAGTCGGTTCGGTTAACCGAATCGACCGATGCACTCTTCTAGTGCTTCTTATCCATCTTTGCTTCAATCTTGTCTATCCTTTGATCACTTTACTAGATATATAATATGATTGCCTCCTCCAACGAAGTTTTTCCTTCTTTATTTAGAGATTTAACCTCCAGATCAAATTCTGGTGGGTACCCTACTATAATTTTTTATTTGAATATGAGAAGTTTTCAAGCCTTCTTTAGTTGTTGAAATTTGAATTCCCTAATTTTAGTCATCCTGATAGTACCATTTTTTTCTTGTTTCTACCCCCTTGGTACTTACTAGGTTGAAATTTCTGCTTATTCATATATTCCCCCTTGAAAATTATGTCTTATAACTTAGACAACATCCTCTGCATTCTCTCAATTTCCATTCTCTTTTTGCTTCATATCCCTTTCTTTATTACCTGCCCTATTGAGGTAAGGAGACTCAATTGCTTAATCAACTCATAAGTTTATTATAAACTTTTTTAAATAATTTAATTATAAGAAAATAAAAAAGAATTCAATAAATAATAATGAGTTATTTGTCGAGAAAATATCAATTTTGGTCCAGTATTTTTTATAAAATTTAATTTTAGTACTGTAACTTTTAGTATTTTCAATTTTAGTCCTTTTAGTTTCAATTTTGGTCCTATATTTTAAAATTTTTAATTTTAGGCCTATTAGTTTTAAAATTAGTCCTATATCTTTTCTAAATATAAATGTGAAAAGTAAAGGATTTGTTGAAAGTTATTTTAGTGAAACCTTTTTCAAAATGTTGATTTCTTATTTATAATAGCTTTTATAGATGCTAGGGGTAGTTTTGGGTGGGATTATCTTATCGTGAGACCATTTTATGATTTTGTAATTAGTTATAACTTCTTATTAAAAATGTTATTACTTTTATTTTAAATATTATCACTTTTTATTTATATTATAAATTATTCATGAAATAGTTCATTTCACCATTATTACTTTTTATATGTCTCATGAAATAATTTTCGTGAGACGGTCTCACACAAGTCTTTGCCTAGATATTTTTTTTTTATAATTAATAAATTATAAATATTTTGTATTATGCGTGGTGTAATTAAAATAAGAATATCTATACTATATATAAAAAAAAGCTTTAACCCTTAAAATGGCTAGTTAGCGTCCGGTACCTGGTCACCCATTTCACACGTGAGAGTAGCTAAAGGTAGTTCGTTTATGGCTTCATTTCTTATCGTTACACGCTTTATTCCAGTTTTTTCTCGTCTTCTTCTCATTCGATAATTTTTCTGCGTTTGCCCATCGTCCTGCCCCCTTCTATGACGGTATCTTCTCCATACATCGTCTGAACTTGAAGGCTTCAAGTCATCGCCGGTCGCCGACTTCAGTCATAAATTCATCAAAGGTATGCTTGATTATTTTTCTATCCCTAGCTATTTTAAAGGTTGTTGCCTCGCAAATTGGTTGAAGCACACGCCTTTTTTTACTCTAATCTTACATGATCAGTTGTAATTTTTCCCCATTGCTTTTGGTTGGTGAGTAGTTGTAAGCCCCTCCTATGAATTTGACAGAGTTGGAGGCTTTCCTTTTTCTTAAGAGAACAATTTTGTCGGGAAAATAAAAATTCCACATAAAATTGCCACTAAATCAATTAGTTGAACTATTTAGTGAAGCAACTTTTTCTTAAGTAGCAAGTGTCTCCACTTGTTAGCCCTCAGCTATTGAGCACCATTGGCTCTGTTTCAACCCGTGTGCCCACCCATCTTGTCAATTCCCGTTTTCTATGGTTGCTCTCCTCACTTAATTTGTTCAACTTACGCGTACTGGTATGGAACTTTTGCTCCTTTCTTTCATTTCTCACCACACCACATTTTGTTTTTTCTCTGCTTGTGAAATCTTCCCTTTTCCTGGTCTTCATTTGCTGTCGCTCAAGACGAGGTGTTTCCTCACACGTTTCTCCTCTTCATCATTTTAACCCGGTTTAGGATTAGCCCCATTTTTGTTGTGTGCACGTGTAAGTTACTTGAATAGCCTGCCATTGCTCATTTCGCATCTTACCCACTTGATTTTAGATTCAATTTCTAAATTTGACCTTGTTTTCTGCACTTTTTCACAGACCTCCGTTTCTTTAGATTCCTCTCGGATTATTCTTTCTGCTATTAAAGCTTTCAAAGGTTGTTACTTCATTAATACTAATACTTATAAAAGGATAGAAATGAGCGTGATAACGTTATACTTGCTGAATTACCCATGATTGCACATATTCATTCAGCACTTTTTAGGACAATTTTTCATATTTCTAAATTTTACTTTTACAAAGAGAGCAAAGCTACAAAAAGTTGACAAATACGAATAAAAATTATAGACCGAGTTATTTTCACACTCTTGAATAGAAAACTGCATAGTATTACAAATATGTTGCTTGCTTAACATACATTTTATTGAAATATTTTTATTGGCATGATCAGAGAATTGAATGTATATACATATACTATTTAATTGTGTTTAGCTCTTATTGTAGTTAGCCCAACTATATAAACAGTGTAATCCAAAATTTTTTCTGCCAATTATCGTACCTTTTAGTGCTACCTCTTCAATCTAATTGTGATATCATAGATACTGTAATGTTTTAGTGATATGGAAAAGGAATGTTAGGTGGTGTTCCTATAATATGTAGTTAGGCCTTATTCTTTTTATTCTTAGTTTTATATCTTTGACTATGTTGTTTTGTGGTTATACAACTTTAATAGTCTCTCCTTGATTGAGCGCACGCGATCATAACATGAGTGTTGTCTGTAATAATCATTAAGAAATATTATAAAAAGAGGATATTGTGTTAAATGTTTATGTTTCCACATCATAGTCATTCTCTCTCTGTTGTCTGCTGTGTAATTATTTACTATTAGTATATTTAAAGAAGAGATTAGCAACTAAGTTTAACACATCTTCTTTCAAATAATTATTGGCTAAAACTTTTGTCTGATAAAATGATAGATTATTGCCTAGTATTAAGAAACTCTAAAGTTTGTGCCGAATTATATTATTTTATATATATCTCAGCAACAAGGGGTTCTCGATGTGATTCTACGCAATGAGAAAAATATATAGCTCAACCTTAAGAAAATGAAGACTGCAATAACAGGTTAGATGAATGAAGCAACTAATGTCGCTAATGTGATCAAATCAGCCAAACATCATGTTAAAGATGTTATAGTCCTAAATTTTGGGGTAGTGCAGATTTTCCTTTAGGTTGAACTTGCACGCAAGCTCCTTCTTGTTTAGTCCCTCTGCATCCATGAAATGGTAATTAATTCAAGCATTTAGGAATATCATGCAGGGTGTTGGATTGTATACTAAAAGCCTAGATTTAGTATGAACAATGTTTTAACAGTATTTGAAATGAGAATTATTGATCAAATAATTGCATCTTGCGATGCAATAGTCCACTTACTTTATACTGTAGATAATATATTGTGCGACAACACGCGAAAGATCATATTATCGGGTTTCTTATAAAGTATAAATAGATGCTCACAACTGAGATAGACGGGGACTCTATCGGGTGGTTGTAGTGTGATTTGATATTAGTTTGTCTTGACTATAGAATCACATTAGTGCGCTTTGTATGTATTGAGTAGGACCGCTTGAGATCGTTCAACTTATACTGACTAGACAGGAGAACTTGATCTCAGTTATTATGGAAGTTCGTGCTCTTAATCCCTATACAATAACTTCGACACGTAAGGCAGTATGTATTTTTTTGATTCATCAATGGGTGAGATTTAAATATAATTAAATCAACAAACTCGGTGAGTTGGGAAATAGTACTGTCAATATGGTGTGCTGTTGATTGTAGAAGGAATCCGTATCCGTTATAGGTTGATGATGTCCCCTTGAGGAGCTCATAAGGATTATCATCTAAACCCTGTAGGTAGATTTATTCCAGCATGATGATGAGGTTGAGTGATACTACTCTCGGATGAGATATTAATTAATAGAGTTTTCAGTAACTTAATTAATTAATGGGCATTGTATATCTTAAACATGGGGAGACTATCGAGCTCATAATAAAAATGAGCCCAAAATATAATTTTGGGATTATAGCGGTAGTGCAGTAATAATATTTTAGTGAAATATATTATTATTATTGGATTTAAGTAAAAGTTTTAGGCTAAACTTGGATACTTAAGCCCAAGGCCTGACTCTAATTTCTCCTCTTGGTCCATGCTGTAGCCCATATATAAGTCATCTCAGCTATCCGGAACCCTAATTATTTACACGCCTAATACAAATTGAGAGAGGGAGGATAACAGATTGATTTAAATTATCTAATTATTGTTATATATGTATGCATGTTCTCTGTGATTTACTGTCTTATTTATCGTAATAGGAGCATGCTAAGTTGTGTATTTTATTGTGGAATATTATATGCATGTAAAAACCCTCGGTGTTAAATAACTAAGTGGGAGAGGGGATTGGTAAATAATTCCCATGGCCTCCATTATTAGTTTGTAAGTGATGTGAGTAAACTTGCATGTTGGCAATAGGCCTTCCTCCACAGTGGATGAGTTTATTCACGGATCACTGGTACAGACTTCATTAAATAATTATTATTTGTAATGTGATGCACATGAACTTTCGTGTTGGCATAGAACTTCTTCCCTAACGGATGAGTTTATGTGCGGTTTACTGGTACAAACTTATAATTGTTGATTGTAGGAGGTTATCTGAGCGCGTGTATACTTCTCCAACTGTAAGGCACACAAGCTCGCGCAATGGACTTGGAATCAAATAATGGTGTACACTTAGGTATAAATAATAAGTATCCTCCCCAACGGAGTCACTGCTATTATTTGCATGGCTAAAGAGGAATCGACTATTAATTATTTTGTCATGAGGATAGGATGACGGAAATTAATGGGTAAAACCTTCTCTTGTAAATGTTTAGGTTTGTATACGTCCACACTAACAAGGTATGCAGACTCACGGTGCTTGAGATGTCGGTGAATTTTATTTTTATATTATTTTGAGAAAATCAATATAAATTGATAAATTCAAAGATTTGATCGGTGTATTTATTTATGATTCTCTAAATTTTCGAATGGTTTTATTTCACTTATTGTTTACTGAAAGAAATTAAATTTACTGGTAAAAAATTAGATGATTAGAAAAGAATTTTGGTTTCAATTTTTACTGCTTAGGAAAACATATGTGTTCTCACTAAGGATGTCCTCTGATGCCTATTTAAGTCTCTAGTGGAGATGTGAGAGGTTTATAGAAATATGATGGTCTCATGTGACTCTTCGGATACTTGAGTGAGGTTAGAAAGGCAAGAGGTCATGGATAACTTGATGAATGAATTGAAAATGCTTGGAGTAGAAATTGAAGGGGAAAGCTAGATCAATTTATTCTTCATAATTCGCCTGGATGTTTTGAACAAGTTCTACCTGAAATACGAGAGGTTGTATACGGTGGGAACTTCTGACAATACATGTGGCGAAGGAAAACAATTTTCATCAAGGTATGAACAAGGTTAGTATTTCATTCATTAGTCATTGAAGCATGATTAGTGATGACATCTACTGACACGTTGTGTAAAGATACCGGAATCACTAAAGGCCTACAACTAATTGATGATGAGATTATTGTGAATATGAGTAATACTACGAGAGTAGTGGTTATTGTAGTAGGAGTTGTTTATTTATCTTATGATATGAATAAATATTTGATTTTGAGAAATTGTCTTTAAGTACGTTTTCATAGAAAGAATTTAATTTGAGTTTCTATGCATTTACGGATGGATACTCCATTTCATTTAAATGACATGGCCATAGATATGAATGATGGAGCTATAATCTATTATGGTACGTTAGTGACAATTTGTGCACTCATGAATCATGGTTCTCTCATGATGCTACAAATAGTAATTAATAACAAGTCTTCTAATCTAGTAAGAGAAAGGAACCTTCAAAAATGAACTCCCCACCTCAATGGTGTGACAGAAAGAAGGAATAGGACTCTTATGGAAATGGTTAGATAGATGATGAGTCATTTGGAATTATTAATTTCATTTTATGGATATGACTTAAAAACAGTAATTCGTGAGAATGTTTGTCTGTTTGTGGGATATCTAAGAAAAATGAGGGGTGATTTATTTTGTCCAAAAGATCGAAGGGTGATTGTTAACACAAACACTAGATTTTTGGAAAAGGACTATAATAAATCACAAACCTATGTGTAAGTTGTTCTAAGGAATGTTAGAGGGAAAACACAAAGTATAGTACTAGTTGTACAAGAGGATATACCACAAGTAAACTGCATCGTGTGTCACATCTGATACACAATTGCATGTAGCGCCTTGTCGTAGTGGGAGGATTATTTTACAACCTGATAGTTATATGTTTTGGGAGAGTCGTGAGACTTGGTCCCTAGTAAACATGGAATTGACCCACGGATACGACGAAGCACTACAAGATAAAAATGCGATATTTTAGCAAGTTGCAATGATTTTTGAATAGAATCTATGGATTCTAAATTAGATCTGGCTGCTTGTAGAACTGCGAATGGTGTGAAAACCATTGGAAGTGGCTCTACAAAATAAAATAGGATCATACGATAAGGTAAAAACCTTGGAAGCAAAGCTTGTTGTAAAAAGGTATACTCAGAAATAAAAGGTTCGATTATGAGGGAACCTGTTCGTCGGTAGCTATGTTTAAGTCGATCTAGATTCTTTTATTGCTGCTCATATTAAATTATAAGGTATAGCAAATAGATATCAAGACAGCTTTCTTGATTGGAAGTCTTGAGGAAAACATCTATGTAAAGCAACCAGAGTGATTCATTGCAAATGGTTAAGAGCATTTAGAGTATGTGCTTAAAATTATCCGTCGATGGACTAAAGCAAGCTCTAAACTCAAAGCATCTATTTTGATGAGGTAATCCAGTGACATGGATTTAATCAATGTACGGATGGGGCTTGTGTATTGAAAAGAGTGACGAAAATATGGTGGTATATCTTGCACTATACATAGACGATATATTACTCATTGGAGATAATGAAAAGGTATTCTCGGGCGTATGGGTATGGTTGATAAAGCAATATGAAATGAAGGACTTAAGAGAAATAAAATATATCCTTGCGATCATGGTGATCACAAGATAGGATGTTGTGCTTATCTCAAGCTTCATGAAATGATACAATCTTTATTCGTTTTAGCATGTAACTTTATCTAAGGAAACGTGTCTTAAGATACAATAGAAGATAAGTAGATGAAAACGGTTTATTATGCTTCGGCGAATAAGGAAGCTTAATCTAAGGAATGCTATGCACGAGATTGGATATCTGTTTTGCTAAACGCATGGTTAGTGGGTATCAAGGTAACCCGAAACAAGAATGTTGAACTGTGGTAAGACATATACTTATGTACTTGAAAAGGATAAAAAATTATATGTGGACTTACCGGACGATTCATTGTTTTTTGTAGGTTACATCGATTCGGATTTTTCAAATCAGATAGGGACGACAGTAAATCCACCTCAAGGTTATGTGTTTAATTTCAGGAAGTAGAGTCATAAAGTGGATGAGTGTCATATAGAAATATATTTCGGACTCTACCATGGATAGATGATAAATTGGATCCTCTAAGACAGCCAAAAAAATCTGTATGACTCTAGAGACTTCATGATGGACTTGGATGTGTTTTCTGAGTTTGCCCAGGGTTATTACTATTTATTGTGATAATAATGGTGCAGTTGCAAACTTGAAGGAATCACGAGTCCATAAGCAATTAAACACATTAAGTGCAAGTACCACCTTTTACGAGAAATCGTATGATGAGGGAAAGGTTGTTGTCGCCTAGATTGCATCTGATTATAACCTAGTAAATCCTTTTACTAGGACCTTAAGGTGAGAGCTTTTAATGGTCATGTAGTGGGATTGGGAATCAGATGTATGACGGTGGATAAGCCAGCATAGTTTTTTAGTGTAAGTGAGAGATTGTTGGATTGCATACTAAAAGCGTAGCTTTAGTATGAACAAATTTTTAAAATTATTTGAAATTAGAATCATTGATCAAATGATTGCGTCTTGCGATGCAATAGTCCACTTACTTTACACTGTAGATAATATGTTGTGCGACAACACGCGGAAGATCATATTATCACTTTCTTTATAATGTATAAACGGATGCTCACAACCGAGATAGACGGGGACTCTCTATCGGGATGGTTATAGTATGATTTGGTATTAGTTTATCTTGACGATAGAATCGCATTAGTGCGCTTTGTGTCTATTGAGTAGGACCGCTTGAGATCGTTCAACTTATGCTGACTATATAGGAGAACTTGATCTCAGTAATTATGAAAGTTTCGTGCTCTTAATTCCTGTACAATAACTTCGACACATAAGGCAGTATGTATTTTTTGATTCATCAATGGATGAGATTTACATGTAATTAAATTAACAAACTCAGTGAGTTGGGAAATAGTGTTGTCTCTATGGTGTGCTGTTGATTATAGAAGGAATCCATGTCCGTTATAGGTTGATGTTGTCCCCTTGAGGAGCTTATAAGGATTATCATGTAAACTCTGCAGGTGAATTTATTCCGGCATGATAATGAGGTTAAGTGGTACTACTCTCGGATGAAATATTAAGTAATAGAGTTGTCAGTAACTTAATTAATTAATGGGCATTGTATATCTTAAACATGGGAAGACTAACGAGCTCATAATAAGGAGTCCAAAACGTAATTTTGGGATTAGAGTGTCAGTGCAGTAATAATATTTTAGTGGAATATATTATTATTATTGGACTTAAGTATAAGTTTTGGGCTAAACTTGGATACTTAAGCCCAATGGAGGCCCGACTGTAATTTCTCCTTCTGGTCCCTGCTGTAGCCCATATATAAGTCATCTCAGCTATCCAGAACCCTAATCATTCACATGCCTAATACACGTTTGAGAGAGGGAGGACAGCAGAGTGAGAAGATCTTGAGGATCGTTGCCTACACGACGTCAAGATTGGACTTTGAAATACAACAGAAGATCGAAAGGTTATTTGCTGCTTCTGTTCATCAACTTCTATAATTTTTATAAAATCTTTTGGAAGTCAAAACTGTATGTGTGATACACCATTGGAAAGCCATTGAATAGAGGACCGTTTTGGCGCGTAGATCACTCAAATCGGAGATCAGATGAGAGAGTTATGCCCAAAACTGTGAGGCTGCGCTGGCTACCGGCGAGAATTCATCTTCTTAACATACCCTGATGAAAGGTAATACGTTTCTATGTTTACTTGCTTCCACTGATTTTAAAACGTATGAAACCCTAACAGTTCACGTTAACCAAACGATCGAACGCCAACACAGGTTCTGTGGCAAAGTGGGTGTTATTTGTAACATGACTTTGCAAGTTGCTTCTAGTTTAAATACTTTGCGGGGACACCACCAACAGATACTCATGATGTAGATGCTTATAGTGATGATGAATTAAAATGGGAGTAGTTTTAGATATTTTGACTAAAAAGGTTCGGTTGGAAATGAAAAGATCAAACATGTAATGAGATTAGAAAGTTTGTTGTTCTTTGCGACCTTTACCACAAGGTAAGCTAATTGATGCAGATGAACTTCGATGGATTTGGATTTGCTTGTTTGTTTCATTAACTTTTATTTTTTATCCTAGGTTGGAGTTGAACTTATTCCCAAGGACTATGACATGGATTCTCCCTCTCCATTCAAGAAATCTGATATAAGCAACATGGCGCATGTTTATAAAGTATATATGCAGTAGTGATCATTTTCGAAATTGGAATGCTACTTATTCGTTACTCTGATGTGGAGTACATATGCTTATTTTAATAACTCTTTCTATCAAATCTATTGATATAAGTCAGTGCACCTTGATTACATCCAACAAAATTTGCTTTGTGGCTAGCATATTAAGATTAGTTTTAAGAAAAATATTCTTTGATTGTTGTCATGGTGTGGATACTATGCTTATTCTCATAGCAATGTAAAGGTACATTGTAGAATAATTATAACAGTGTATTTACACATATACGGCTGACACCTTAAGGAGTGAGGTGCAACTCTTCTAGTATTTAGTGTAAGATTATTATGGCCTAGTGTCATTAATATATATATATATATATATATATATATATATATTATGATCAAATATCTTAAATAAATATATGATTTAAATAAATAATATATATGAGATAAATAAGGTCATATATATTTATGGATAATAATCACATTGATAGAATATGATTTGATAAAGATTTATTATCCGATCTGGTTCAAACTCCATCTGTTAAAGAGACACAGTTTTATGAATTCTCTATCACATAAAGTTTTATGTACTGTGCCCTAAAAAAAGATGTGAGGAGAGAGAAATCAGATCTCGGCAATTCGTATGGAGGACCGCCATTAATGTTATATCAAGGTAAGTCTTCTAATCGTTTTTATGAATGTGAAAATTATGAAGATCTAAGATCCATGTCAATTAATAAATTAATTAATTACGTTAATTTTATGCTTACATGTGGTATCAGAGCATGGTTTAAATCTCATAATTTTTCATCTGCTAATATATTTTATTGAACTTAAATTTAATTAAGATTTTCATGTGTAATACATTAAGGGTTGGATTCGAATGTGAATACGATTGACATGTATTATTTCTATTGTTTTATCATTGTAATATGTGAGATAAAATTTAGTATTATATATTAATCATTATCAATTATGTAAAGACGTATAATTGGGTATGAGTTTTACAATAGAATTACAATCTATGCACTTAAGTTGTCAATAATTGTGATTTTAATATTAAAGATTCATTATTAGTTATTTTAAGAATCATCCCATAATGCGAGTTACGATGTGGGCGTGGATAATCCTATGTTTTATAGACAATCTTAAAGATTCATAACTAAACACCAGAAAGCTTATGATGATAATAATAATAATTTAAAATAAAAAAATTGGAGTTAATGGTGATTTCATTATTATAATATAATAATGAATTATCATGTAACATTATTAAGTTTTATATTACGTAATGTTTGATGACTTATTTTCTCACAAACCTTAATTGTAATATCACTTTACATAATAGATTTAAAGAATTATGATTGACTCATGACTAACTTAATTTATGTTAAGTTACGTATATAATTAGTGTTTAATTATGATAAAAGTTTTATGTTTTTGATTGATGATAATAAAAGTTGTTTTGGGGAGATATACTAATTTATTGATATTAGAATATCTCACTTATGTTATGTATGTCTGCTTGTGACATATTTATTATGTTAATGTACCTGCCAAATTCGTTAGAATACGAATATAAATTATACATGATATCTTTATTGTGATATGTATGAAAATGTTATGTATATTTATGATGACAACCTTAAGATTTTAATTAATGATATTGACAGATTTATGAATGTTTATTAAATAATGATTTGATTATTACTCAGCTATTGAGTATAATCTATTATGAGAATATAATCTTTGATAAGATTATAATGAATAATTTTATATACGATTTATATTTATTTAATGTTGGTCTGTTAATCACCAAAGTGGTTTGACCTGAAAGATTATAAAGATAAATCGTATAATTAAATTTTAATTTCTCATATTTATGTGACACTTGAATAAAGAGAATTTATTATATGGTCGTTAAAAATTCATAATTATAAGACTTTAAATTCACCCAAATGTGATTGCTAGTCTTTATAATTCATATGAGTGTAATAAATTGATAATTAATAAATTATGTCAAACTGTTTTGTATATTCAAAGATGACAAAATAGTTTTAATGGATATATTTAATTTTCAAATTATGTTAAATTTGCAAGTATTATTATGATCATGATTGTATATTATTGTATCGCCCAAAGGAGAACTTCAATATACATTTATTGCTTTCGATCCTGAATCTATTATTAAATTACTCATGGTATTTATGAAATAAATTATATATATTTTTTTTAAAATACCTATATTCATTAGTCTCTACTCGCATGCTGCGCCTGTTCCATTACAAAAAGAATTAAAGTAATTTAAATAGTGCGAATAAATCTATTTTCACCAAAGTGTTTTGGATTTTATTTGTCCATTTGCTTATACTAGTAATAAAGCTAAGTAATCTGATTATAATATTTGGGTTAGATCAAACAGACTGAGCCTAATGTTTATGCGAATTAATGTGACTAAGAAATTAAGTCTATCTTACCTAAATTACTAATAAATCTCTTGATGAGATACTAATGGCTACTTTAACCATCATAAAGTTTGATGGTTCTCATGTCATACATGAATGTGATTGTAACTTATTAGTGTAGTTTACAGACTCACTGCCTTTTAAGTTTAACCTGATTCAAATGAACCATGGCACCATGAATGATTAATAGAATGTGAATTAAATTCACGTAATGCTAAAATGTTAGTTCAAATTAAAAGAAAGATTTAATAAATAATCTAAACATCGTGTTTGTTTAAAAATAATGAAGTTGGAACTAAATGTGGCACTAATGTTTGGGATAACTTTTTAAAAAAATTATTCTAAAGATTGATTAAAAATAAAGCCTTTCATGATATAGGCTCTTACTAATCTGGATATTTGTGTGAATTGCATTAAAGAAAAACAAACTAAACACACAAAGAATTGAGTCATGATAACTACAAAACTTATTATAATAGTTTATACAGCTAATTGTGAGTCATATGATAATACATTTCTTAAAGGAATTATGATATTTTATCATCTTTAATTTTAAATTTAAATTTTCACATTATGGTTATATCTATCTTTGCAAGAAAATTCACATTCTATAAATGCTGGATAAGCATTTATCAATGAAGTTGAGAAAATTAGATAGAAAAGTGAAAAATTATAATGTTGGGAAGTAATGAATTTCATGAAAAGGATGATGAATTATCATGCTCAATTACTAAATTACAAGAAAAGCTTGCATTTATGCTTAATGCAAAATGTCACGCACACCACAATAAAGTGCTATTGCAGAATGACGTAGACGTAATTTATTGAATATGGTTAGAAGCATATTGAAAGATTAATCCATACCTATATTTTATGGATATAAGCACTTAAAATTGCCACTTACTTGATGGTCGAGTTTTTAGTAAAGCAGTTTTCAAAACACCTTATGAACTGTGAACGGGTAAAAAACTCGATCTTAGGCAGTTGCATGTTTTAAATTATCCGGTAGGGATAATGATTTACATCCACGCCAAAAGAAATTGGATAAAAGAAATTTAAGTGATTTCTTCATAAATTATCCTTAAAGTCTAAAGGGTATGGATTTTATGGTCTTAACCATAGTACGAAAATTTTAAAACTGGAATGTCAAATTCATTAAGAATTGTAAAGTCAATGGGAGTATGAAACCATGAAATGTGGTTATTAAAGAAGTTGGGTGGTGAATTTGAAAATATATTCATCTAAAACTTCTTCTAGAGTTGTTATATAGTTGTTGAATAGCTAAACAACTTTTAAGGACAACATATAAGTTATTCTACTCTCTTAATGAGTTTGATTTTACTAAATCAATTATCAATGAGCTTTCATTAGATATATCACATTAATAGCATTAAGAATGTCTTAAGGACAATATATCGGCTATTTCTAACATTGCATATGTGGTATAATAAAATAAGCTAAAATTTTACATTATAAATTTATAATAAATGAAATTTCAGTTTTGGAACAAGTCATGGAAAGTACTAATTCTATTAAATGAGTAAATGATATGAGAGACGAGTTGAAATCAATGGCTCATAATGAAGTTTATATCTTATAAGAATTGGCAGAAAGTTATAAAAGAATTTGATACGGATGTATCCTTATGATGGCAATATTGAAAGATATAAAACTAAAGTTGCTGCTCAAGATTTTCTCAAAAAAGATGGCATAATTATAAAGAGATATAATGAGTTATTTCTATACATGACTCTATTAGAATATCATGGTTTTGGTAACTCATTATGACCTAAAGTTGCACCAAATGAATGTTATGACAACTTTTTTAAATAGTGATTTGGTAGATGATCAAATTAAATGGATCAATTCAAGAGTTTTTCCTTTGAAGAAAAATATCACATGACGTGTAAACTTCAATCTACGAACTTAAGAATGCTTTTCTTTTAAGATATCTTTTGAATTTAAGAAAAATATCGTAAATTGGTGTATAAATTTGAAAGTCAGTGGGAGCATATTAATTCTTATATGTTAATGATAAATTTGCTTGCAACTGATATTCTTGGTTTATTATGCAAAACCAATAAATTTCTCTCAAAGAACTTTGGAATGAAATATATGATGAGACAACTTATGTAATTGAGATAGAATTATTTCTATACATATTATAATAACGTTAAAGATGTCTTCGTAAGTATATGCTATTGAGGTTTTATAGAGATTATGGATGGAAAAGTGCTTGTAAAAGCATCGTTCCAATTTGGAAGGGAGATAAGTTCAACCTTATGTAATGTCCAAGAATGAATTGGAACGTGTTATGATATTTCTTATGCATATGTTATTAGTAGCTTATGATATACAAAATTATACAAAGACCAAATATCAGCCTTGCTGTTAGAATGCTTGGTCATTATTGAAGTGATTCATAAATGGATGATCAGAATATTACATAAGGTAATATTATGGTATTTTTGTATGAAATGAAGCACTCGTGCTTACTTATCAAAATTTTAATTACTTAGATGTAATTAAATAGATTCAAATTAAGATGATTATATGATGCAAGAAAACTCACTTAGACTTTTACGTTTCTTAGTCGGAGATATTGTATCATGGAAAATTATGAAGCAGTTTTTAAAAATTACATTCACTATTAAAGTTAACTTGTGGCATGATTTGAGGCTACAGTATAAGGTAATTGAATATGGAACTTAATTTCAGGACTGAAATAAGTTGACATTAATGTCAAGTCGCAGAAAACTTATTATGATTATTCCGCTGCATTGTTCTTCTCTAAAACGATGGATATTGCACAGGTGCTAAAACGTATGGAATGAAAGTATTTTGTCATTAAGAAAAACTTTAGAAACAAAGATGTCAATTGAGCATAATTGCACCAATCTTATGATTTCGTATCCATTACGCAAATGATCTTCTATAAAGATATTCACGAACGTTACGTGAATATGAGATCATTGAAAGACAGTAACAAATTTATGATGAACAATTGACATTAAGAGCTCATTATAATTTGTTTCTAATTGATATATCTTGTTTTGTCATTTTAGTATACATGAATGTTGACATTAAATAAACATGATTTTATCTCAAATTGAGATACTTATGTGGACCATTATTGATCTTTAGGTTTATGAGTCACGTTGAGTAGAAAACTAATATCATAGTACTTGGAAGGAACTATGTCGAGTAAATGATATAGAACCGCCATAACTTGTGTTAGTCTATACTTAATATTGACATTACGAGTTGACCAATTACTTTGTCTTATATCGCACACATTATGTAAATTATTTAAACCCTCATGTTTAATTATGTCACTTGACCAAGTGGGAGAATATAAGATTATTATGGCCTAGTGCCATTAATAATTAAATATATATAAGATATTTATTATGATCAAATATCTTAAATAAATATATGATTTAAATAAATAATATATATGAGATAAATAAGGTCATATATATATTTATAGATAACAATCACATTGATAGAATGTGATTTGATAAAGATATATTATCCGATCTGGTCCTCTCTCCACCTATTAAAGAGACATTATTTTATGAATTCAATATCACATAAAGTTTTACGTACTGCGCCCTAAAAAAAGAGGTAAGGAGAGAGAAATCATATTGCGGCGCAATTCATAGGGAGGACCGCCATTAATGGTATATCAAGATAAGTCTTCTAATCGTGTTTATGAATGTGAAAATCATGAAGATTTAAGATTCATGTCAATTAATAAATTAAATGTTTACGTTAATTTTATGCTTACATTTAGATTATAAAACTAAGATGGTGTATAATTTTTCGATGGTACAAACTATAAAAAGTACTTCATTCGTTCAGTTTAAGGAGTTTTTTTTTTAATTAGGGAGTCCATCCCATAGAATCTCATTTCTTTTTTACACACATAAGAACTATACACACCCACTAATACAATTAAAAAATAGGGCCCATACACTAATAGAAAAACTATTCATTAAATATTAAATAATAATGCTCCCTCCGTCCCATCTTTGTTTTTACATTTACTGTTTGTACGGAGATTAACTAATATTTTATTTTAATATTTTGTAAGAGAAATAATATTTTAATGTGTAATGCTAATTGTATTAGTGTAGTGTTGTGGGCCCCATGATGATATTTAAATATTTTGTGTGGGTCTCATCTACCAAAAAAAGAAATATAATATTATTTATGAGACACACTTTTTAGTAAATTTTGACAATATTTACGGAGCAGAAGGAGTACTCCCTTAATCCTTTTGATATGTATTTATTTTGACATTTTGGTTCGTCTCATTATAAAGTATTAATTTCTTCTTTAGATGGATGTAACCTATAAAAAATTATTATTGTACACAAACCATTACACATGGGCCCCACACTTAATATTAATATAACTCTCCACTACACATTAAATATTATACTCCCTCCGTCTTATAAACAAATTCACACTTTCTATTTTTGTCCATGCCATAAATAAGTTCACACCCCTAAATAAGAAAATGCACGCAAATCAATAACCCCACAACACCCTTTAATTTCAAAAATATCACCTCTATACAACTCATATAACTTACTTTATAATTAATTTATTATCTAAAAATACCAAACTACCCCTAAAAGCAAAATGTAATTTTTTCTTAAACTCCATAACTACACTAATCGTGAACTTTTCTTTGGGATGGAGGTAATATTCTTCAATCCACTATATATTAAATTATTATATTTCTTAATTCAAGTACAAAAAGGAAATTATTACTCCCTCCGTCCCGTTTCAATGTCTACGTTTGCTTTTTGCACGTTGATTAAGGAGTATAATAATATTTTAATAGATAGTGAGTGGAAAGATATAATATTTAATATAAAGTGGGTAGGTGTATTAGTGTTGGATGTGGGGCCTATGGTGATATATTAATTGTTTTATGTGGGTCTCATATTCCAAAAAGAGAAAAGTAAACATTGAAATGAGACGCCCAAAATAGAAATATGTAAACACTGAAATGGGACGGAGGGAGTACATTTTAAAGGGACGGATGGAGTAGGGATCGTAATGGGATGAGTATTTTCGGATACCCAGTCTACCCGAATCCTAATGGGTAGAGTACAAATAGTTATAAATGGGTTTGGGATGGGTACGAGTAGTTGTAAGAAATATCATTAGGGGTTTGGGACGAGTGCGGATAATGCCTCAAAACCCGCGGGTACCCCGATTATATATATATTTTTTAATAAAATTTAATGTATATTATATAATTTATATATTATAAGATATTTTATATATTTAATTAATAGTTTTATTTATTAAATATTTATTTAAAATAATAGAATCTATATTATATTTCTTGTATATTATATTAATAATAATTAAATTTTATTATTATATTTATTTAGATAATAAAAAAATATAAATATATATAAAATAAAGGAATATTAAATGGGTACGGGTACCATATTAATTTTTTTTAACGGGACGAATACGGGTAATTATTTTTTAATCGAATACAGGTACGGGTACCTAAAAATAAGCGGGTACCCACCCATTGCGATGGAGTACTACTTAATACTATACAGATAAAAGTAAATGACTTTTTAAATCAGACGATAGTGAGTAAGAACCGAGGTTTCTTCACCGGAGAATGCCGATGGAGTTTCAGATATGGGTCCCTCTCGTCCTAATTTTGGTTTCTTCACCGGAGAATGCCGATGAAGTTTCAGATCTGGGTTATGAGAGGTGTAGAGAAGGGCTGCAGTGGAGTTCTGATGGTGAGGAAGAGATGGAGGTGTGGTGGCTGGATGGAGAGGAGGCTCCTTTCAGTGTTGTTTTCTCATTGTTGTGTGATTGGAGGTTTCATTCATGGATTTAACTAGCATAGGTTGCTTTGTTCAACAGTTTGTATTTGTTAGTCCTGATGTTTCTTTCTCTCGCTCGACTGTTTGAGCTTCATTTTTATTGTTTGTCTCCTTCATGGAGTATGGTGTCCTCTATATGAGGTTTGAATGTCTCCTTTATGGAGTTGTAATCTCCCTTATGGAGGGATTGGTCTCTCGGTTATTTACCGTAGAGTCCGACGTAGCCTGTTGGGCTAGTATATAAATGAAACCTATCGTCTTTGATAAAAAAAAAAAAAGAACCGAGGTGAAATAAATGGAACGGCAAGACACTATTAAGGAGCACGGTCACTCACCATTTCATTAGAAAACAATTTTTATGAATTAAAAGCGAGAAGCGTGATTTTCTCCTTTTAATTTGTTAATTAACGGGTCAGGGGAAAAATGGCACGGCAAGACACTGTTAAAGCCACTCACCATTACATCAGAAAATTTTAATATCCGTAAAACTGTTACATGAATATTTCTCGCATGAAATAATTAAGGATTAATTAAAATACCCATGTGCGGTTCATTGACATGTCTGAAATTATTAATTATTTTAAGGATTTTATTATCCTAAATGCACAAAAAGTTCGGTGGAATGAAAATGAGTGGAATAGTTTTGACGCTTTTGGCTTTAAAAAATTGCCCCTGTTTATAAATCAAACCAAAATAGCACATAAATTCGCCGAAGTTTCGGGCAGCAATTTATCATTTAAAAATCCACCTGATTACGGTGGTCATCCACGTAACCCTATGCACATGTTCGTGAAAATTATAATTGCAGTTAGGAGATGAGGGAATGTTTTGATTTAAATTTAAATTGAATTAATAAACAGTAAATAATTATTATTCTATACTCCATCCATCCCATAAAGAAGTTCACAGTTACTATAGATACGAAGTTTAAGAAAAAATTACTTTTTGCTTTTTGTTAAGGGTAGTGTGGTATTTTTAGGTAATAAATAAATTATAAAGTAAAATATGTGAGTTGTAAAGGGGTGACAGTTTTGAAATTAAAGTGTGTTGTGGAGTTATTGATTTATGTGTATTTCCTTATTTGGGGGTGTGAACTTGTTTATGGGACGGACAAAAATAGAAAGTGTGAATTTGTTTATGGGACGGAGGGAGGATTTTTTTTAAAGAAAATTAATTAAATAAATTCAAACTTTATCTCAAATCGAAAAGAAACTGTCTTGTGAGACGAGTTAACCCATCTCTAAAGTATGTTTATTGTAGAAATAAAATATATTTATTTGTAGTTAATGTATGTCAATAATAAATTATATTATAACACGCTGAAATCATATTTTAATGCATAATCCAGCATACTTTAGAAACATACTTTAACCACCATTAAACATATTTTATCTAAATAATAGATATACTTTAACACGTCTTACAAACCGTCTCATGCAAATAGCATCTCACAAGAGAATTTGTCTAAATCAAATACTAATTGAGATGAAAGAATATTTGAAAAAATTAGAAAAATAAATAAAATAAATAAAATATACCCAACAGTTCTGCATTAAGTTTACGTTTGTTTTTACACCTAAATTAAGAAATATATAATATTTTAATAAATAGTGAATTGAGAAATAATATACTTCCTCCGTCCGCTTCTAAAGTATCAATTTTACTATTTTTTATGTCTGTTTCAAAGGTATTCATTTCCCTTATTTAGTAAAAAAGTACACAATATGACCCACTACTTCCCTCTAATACAACTACTCACTTTACATGTAATAATAATACTCCTTAATCTACGTGCAAAAAGCAAATGGATACCTTAGAATCGGACGGAGGGAGTAATATTTAATGGGTTAAAACTTGTGTGACCCCGGGAACACCATATACCCAGATACCTTATAGTATTAAATGATATACCTTTAGCATGAGGACGCGTGCCCTTTATTTCTTGAAAAAAAATTTAATAAAAGATATAAATCCTTTAAAATAAAATGTTATACCTTTATAAATTAAAATATATACATTTAGAACAAAATATTATACTTTTACACATTTGTGCACCTGGGGACACAAGAGATCAACTCTATTTAATGTATAATATTTAATGTGTAGTGGGTAACTGCTATTAGTTTTGTGTGTGGCCAATTTAATAAAAAAAATATAAACCTTAACTTTGGACAAATTAAAATGAAAAACGTAAACGTTAACACGAGACGGAGAGAATATTTATTGAGAAAGAATAATACTCCCTCCGTGCAATATCAATGTATCCATTTATTTTTTTCATGTGGATTAAGGAATATTATTATTTTATGGGTAATAGGTAGTTGTATTAGTGGAGGGTGTGAGTCCCATATTTTAGTTGTATTAGTGGAGAGTGTAAGTTCATATGTATAAAAGAGAAATTGATAGATTTAGGATGAACGACCCAAAATAGTAAAATGGATAATTAAGAATAGATGATGGAGTATATAATAAAAGTAGTTAAGGGTTAATAGGGATTTCAAGGTGTATATATGAGATATTTAATGGAGATTTATTAAATCAAAATTTGGGATATTAAATTTGAGGGCAAATATGTTTTGTGTGAGATCCGTTTTCATGTTAAAATTATTTTAAGTTTTCGTAATTAGTTATCACTTTTTATTAAAAATATTACTATATCTTTCACTTTAAAATGTTATACTCCCTCCGTCCGCCACAAAGGGTGCCATTTGCTTTTTGGCACGTGAATTAAGAAGTATTATTATTATGTGTAGTGAGTAGTTGTATTAGTGGAGGTGAAGGTCCCATTTTTTAGTTGTATTAGTGGGTGTGTATGGGTCCCATATGTGTAAAAAAGGAAATGAGACCCTTGAGAGCGGACGCCCAAAATAGAAAAATGTGACTCTTTGAAGCGGATGGAGGGAGTACTTTTCATAGTAAAAATTGTTCATGAAATAATTCATACACGTTATCATTTTTCATGAATTAATTATCATTTTCTTATTGAAATGTTAACACTTTTTATCTGTTTCACAATTTCATCAATTAAGTATCATTTTTTTATTGAAATTTAAACATTGTTTTTATTGAAATATTGACATTTTTTATCTGTTTCACAAAAGACATTTTGTAAGATGGTCTCACACAAGTCTTTGCCTGAATCCAAGGGCGAACGCGCACTGGGCCCCCTGGAAATTTAAAAATAATTAGTATATATGTAGTAATTTTTTGTAAGTATTGAAATAGCCCAGTGGTGGAGATCACACTTATAGGAATTTAAGCGCTGAGGTCGAGCGTTCGAACCTCCCTTTACAATAACATACATTAGTCGCCTGAATCCAAATCAAATGTCATCTAAGAGTTGGGATAGTTTTGGGTAAGATAGGAGAGATCATTTACATCATAAAAACTATTGTAAGGTCTCATTGATTTATACACCCTAACAATAATAGAATATATAGTCGCCTGAATCCAAATCAAATGTCATCTAAGAGTTGGGATAGTTTTGGGTAAGATAGGAGAGATCATTTACATCATAAAAACTATTGTAAGGTCTCCTTGATTTATACGCCCTAACAATAATAGAATATATAGAATCGAAAGAGGGGATCATAGGGTTATACCATAAATCCGGTTTATTTCATATCTAGCACATAATATAATTTACATATTATGATTGTTTTTTTTCCCTAAAAAAAATCTTTAAAAAAGTCAATGAAAATAATAAATAAAATAATTTTTCTTAAACATGTAAAATCACAAAAATAAACCATATCATTAGACGAATGAAGCAAAATTTGAGCCCCTGAATATAAATCCTGCGTCCGTCACTGCCTGAATTCGAATCAAATGTCATCTAAGAGTTGGGATAGTTTTGGGTGAGACAGGAGAGATCATTTTACGATTTTCTAATTAATTATCCGTTTTTATTAGAGACTATCACTTTAAATAATAATCTTTTATATTAAAAGCAATACATGTAGAAATAATCTTTTATTAATCGGGTTTACATCATAAAAACTCTTGTAAGGTCCCCTTGATTTATACACCCTAACAATAATAGAATATATAGAATCGAAAGAGGGGATCATAGGGTTATACCATAAACCCGGTTTAGACAAGTTTAAGTGATATATATAATACTTTGAAACAAATAACCATGGTCCAAAACAACAAAAAAATAATGGATAACCGTTGATATATGCATCTATAACATATACCAAACCAAAATGAATGCCCAATTCCAATATAAGCCTTACAATCCCATCCAAGCTCAAACGGATTAACTTCACCCAAGATGTAGCAATAATATAGAACACCACGCATTGAATATTAACCATATAAGTATTATTGTATCCTTGTGTACTAATTATACAAAATTTTACCTGTATGGTGCAAATGACCTTCAAATCGCGGAGTGCAACCCCTAATCTAGAGTTGCGTATAATTAATATATATGAGTAAATAAATTACTTTAAGAAAACAAAAAAAACCAATAATCCTCCTATATCAATAAATAAACAAACACCTAATTTTTCTTCATTCCCCCATTATACCCTCCTTGTTCCCTCACTCTCCTCAGAAATCCTTCCACAGCAACATCAAATGCATCCTTCATACCGTCCAACCCTTTGCTGGAATTTGCATACACAAGCTTTGGTATATATTCAATCACTTTTTCCCTCATTGACTCCACCTTTTCTTTGCTAATCTTATCAAGCACATCCTTTATTGAGATGGTCCCATTTCTCACTGCATTACGGTCTATGAAAACCGAGTAACTTTCCGGTTCATCAGGAAGGAACCAGTTGTACTGCAGGTAAGCCGTTCTGTGCCAGAAGAAAACTGGTATTGAACCGGCCACCATGCAGTCAAAGATGGACCGCCGAGTCAAACTATCGCCCCTCGGCTGCAAGCAAAATTTTGAATCCAGAAATGTTTCCAGGATGGCGGAGCTGCCGTTGATGCACTTCGAACCGCCGCAATCTGCGACCCGGCAAGAACCCGGTTCGGAGTGGCACTGGTTCAACAAAACCCCCCGGAAATCGTTCTTTATGAAGCCACGCGTTCCTCCAGCGAAGCAGAAGAGGGTGCGGCGCACGCGCCCCCTTACAAAATCCTGCCAAGTCCTGACGTCGGCGATGGATCGAGGGTGGAATCCGGTGGGGTACGGCACAGCGATATCGAAGTAGTCCCATGGGTGCTTCTCGATTAACAGGCGCGTGATGTTACGTGCCCTCGGCATGTAGATGCAGCTTGAACCCCAGCCCTGGTCTTTAGAGCGGCGGAAATCCCACGTTATCCGCCCTAGAGTGATAAAGTGATCCCACCCATTTGATATCTGAAAATACGGTTGATTGCTCACCCAATCGAGCATCATCTTGCAGTGTAAATCGCGGTCTTCAGCGGTGGATGTTTTGTTGAAAAGGATCTTTTCCATTGCGAGTCCAAGGTAGAAGGGGATGTAGAACGCCGTAGCGGATTCCGGATTTAGGGTTCTGCAGGGGTACTTCAGCATCCGATTATGGTAAATAACCTCAAGTGAAAATTGATCGGTCCAAAACCACGCGCCGCTCCCATTCTCCGGTATGATTTTCGAAATACCAGCGGCGGGCTTGCCGAAACCGGAGTTGGAGAGCGCGTCGCAGCGGGAATGCCATGGGTTCAGATTGTGGCAGTTTCTCACCACTTCGCTGTTGAACTTGGGTTCAAGATTGTACACATAAACTTTGCCGTACTTGCAATTTTGGTTGATCGCCGATTTATTCAAAACAATACCGCTTCCGGCAGAACTAGAAACGGTGCCGGCCGGTTTATTCAAAATTATACCATCGTCGGAAGAACTAGAAGCGGCACCTATGGAAAGATAGAACGGGAGAGAGGGAGCGGCAAGCAGGAGGAGGAGCTGGAGGAGGAGGACGGAGAGAAAGAACCATGTGCGGCGGTGGTGGAAGGAGAGGTAGGGTTTGAGGGAGCTGAAGTAGGAAGGTTTGCGATCTAAAATATCTGGTGTTTTGGGTTTCGAGTAGGCGGCCGCATCTGAAGCGGAAAGCATTAGATGGCTGATGGTTCGGCGGTAGTGGAGCGTGTCGGTAACGGTGGAGAAAAATGGTATGGAGGAGTTTTCGAAAGTGTTTCGGTAGTTCGAGGAATTAAAAGTAGTCGTTGATGATCAAATGTTGTGTGGCCGCGTGCGACTTAGGTTTTTATCCCAAACCGACAGCGATTCGTGGGTTGGAATTTATTAATCTCCACCTTGAATTTTATTTTATAAAACACTGCTTTAAGAATAGTTTTAATCCATCTATATCAATTTCTTATATCTCAAAACTTAAAACAGCTGTTGGACTAGTATTAAGCCGGTTGTAGGTACCCCCACCAAAAACATATTGTAGGTTAGGGGTGGCAATTCCCAACACGACACGATAGCACGACACGAGCACGACACGATAATTGCGGGTTAGTGTTTGATCTTATTGGGTTCGTGTTATTATCGTGTCAACCCAATAAGGACACGAAAATTTCGTGTCGTGTTCGTGTCGGGTTCGTGTCAACCCGTTAAACACGATTAATATTAACAGATGATCCATTAACCCGTTAACAACCTAATAACCTGTTAACAACCCAATATAAATATAAAATTATAAAAATATTTAATAAAAATATTTAATAATAATTTTAAAATATATTAATTTAAAATTTTATTTATTTTAATTAGTATTTTTTATTTATTATTTATTTTTTATTTTCTTATCGTGTTGTTATCGTGTCGTGTCAACCCGTTATTTTTCGTGTTCGTTTCGTGTTGGAACGAATCCTTATCGTGTCGTGTTCGGGTTTGCCCTTATCGTGTCGTGTCACTATCGTGTCGACACGAAACCCAATCCGTTAACACGAATTGCCACCCCTATTGTAGGTTAAAAAACTTTTTCATTCCACCTACACGGTTACACATGCTAATTAGTACTCGTTGTCTTAGTTACAGTAGACACTGAATTTAAGAAAAATTATTTTTTGACTAATTTTATTGACTTTTTAAGGATATTGTGGTATTTTTAGGTAATAAATAAATTATAAAGTATGTTATGTGTGTTAGGTGGGTGTGGCAAAGTTGTACTCCCTCCTTCCGCCACAAAGGGTAACATTTACTTTTTTGGCACGTGAATTAAGGAGTATTATTATTTAATGTGTAGTGGGTAATTGTATTAGTGGATGTATGAGTCCCATTTTTTAGTTGTATTAGTGAGTGTATGTGAGTCATATGTGTAAAAAAGAAAATGAGACCCTTGAGGGGCGGACGCCCAAAATAGAAAAATGAGACTTTTTGGAGCGGACGGAGGGAGTAATTAAGATGAATTTTTAGGGATGGTGATTGATGTGATATTTCCTTTTTTTGGAATGAAATAATTAGTTTGGGACGAATAAAAATGAAAAATAAGATAACGAGTTTGGGACGGAGGAGTAATTTCTTAATATTTCTCTCTCAACACACTCAGGGCGTTCGGCTAATTATTTGAGAGAAGAGGAATGAGAATGGAAATTCAATTTGGTATTTGGTTTAAAACTTTGATTTCCATGTATTCCCTTCGGAGCCAAGATTTACCGTTAAGGGCCCAAATTAATAAAGAGAAACATTTGTGTAAGATCGTTTTTATGTTTTCTTAAATACTTGTCGATTTTTATGAAAATTTCTATAAAAAAGTGAACTAAATAAAAAGGAGAAAAAAATTATGTATTTTAAAATTAAATAAACATAAGATAAAGAAGAAGAATGAATACCAACAAACATACCAAATAAAAAAAGTAAGAAGAGAATAAAACATAAAAGTAATTATAAATAGAGTGAGGCTCCTGTGCACCCGAAAGCACGGAGCACATTCACGCCTTTGCAATTTTCATGCCCATTTGCAATTTAAACCCCTAGCAATACATAGATTTAAATAGAATTGTAGGGAGATAGTTGTGTTCACATGGGAACACGGAGTATCCCTCCGTGTCCCGAAGGTGCAGGAGCTTTTGCCTTATAAATATAAGAAATATAGTAAACTGCAGAGAAAAAATAAATATAAATAAAATTATAAATATAAATAAATATAATAGCATCAAATAAATAAAAGAGAAAAAATAATTATAAACAAAGGAAACAATAAACTAGAAAAAAAAGGGAGAAATTAGCAAAAAAGGAGAGAAATAAAATACTCCCTCCGTCCGTTCGAAAGAGGGACTTTTACTTTTATACACGTTGATTAAGTAGTATTATTTAATGTGTAGTAAGTAGTTGTATTAGTGGAAGTGAGACTCCATATTTTAGTTGTATTAATAGATGTGTGTGAGTCTCATATCTATAAAAAAAGAAATGACCCTCTTTGCAGCATACGACTAAAATGGAAAAAGATCCTCTTTCGAGAGGACGGAAGGAGTAGAAAACAATAAGAGGGATTAAAACCATTAGGCTAATGATGCATATTATTAATAAATACTATACATATAGTAATTATTTTTAAAATCTCATGAGGCCCAATGCCCCCCCTGGCCCCTGCACAGGCCCGTCCCTGATCACGGATCCCTTTTTTTATTTTGTGCGTCTCATCTAAAGGGTCTCATTTATTTTTTACACACAGAGACCCACACACACACCGACTAATACAATTAAAATATGGTGTTCACATTCCCACTAATATAATTACACACTACACATTAAATAATAATAATACTCTTTAATTAACGTGCAAAAAGCAAACACTACCCTTTGAGTGGGACGGAGGATGTAAGTCATTTGATATCCCAAATATTGGGAATCCCCATTCCTCAAGATTTTGAGGGGTATTACTTTCATACCAACCCATGTGTTGTTCTTATTCTTTATTTCTGTTAAAACTATTTTTATTTTTTATAATGTAAATATTATTTTAAAAATAAAATTAATTTTTTTAAAAAATAAAAAATAAAAACACATCATATTAATTCTATTCCCAAATATTTTTTGAACAATCTAAACAAAATGAATGACTATTATAGTGATTCCGAATTCCAACCAAAACTTAAAATGTTCATACCACTACAACATAACTTGCTTTATATTACACGTCAAAAGTGTTATTTAATTGTAAAAATGTGTTAGTGTAGATAATATGTAACATTTTTTATGGTGCAATGTTTGCACGTGCTGCTTATTGTTTAAGACAACACTATTTCGATCATTAATAACACTTTTAAAAAAATGTTACAATAGATAAAAAAACTTTATTTAACACTTTATGAATGTTACATGTGGTATTCTTATTATGCAACACATTTTATAAGAAAAAAAATACGCTTACCAAATTTGAACCTTTGACCACTCTATTTGAATAAGCTACTTCTACCACCTTGAATAACAATAACTTTGTTAATATTTTGAGTTTTTATTTTATTATACATGACTTCAATATTTTTATTTAATTTATTTAAATATAATTTTTAATACCATCTAATACATTTAAACTTGAGTTGTTATTATACTAACTAATTTTAAAAAATTATTATATTATACGATATGGAGTAACTTATAAAGAAATATAATAATTTAAATAATTAAAAATAATCACATTATATATAATTAAAATATATTTATATTATAAATAAATTTATATGCATTAAAATTATTTAAAATAAATATAAATATTTGTCTTTTCATACATTATTAATATTTTTATATAAAATAATAAATATTTTACATAATAAACATTTTATTATATGAGCATATATTTTTTCAACTCGTATAATATATTAATTGTTTAATAGTGTGTTAGTTTTTTAAAAATATTTAAACTATATAAAATATTACATATTCCTTTTATATAAAATGTTATGTATTTAAAAATGTAATATGATAGTGTTAAATATTTTATAGTGTTACATAAAAAGTGTAATATATGAAATATGATACAACTAAAATGTTACATACTCCCTCCGTCCGCTTCTAAGATATTCATTTTACTATTTTTTGTGTCCGCTTCAAAGGTATCCATTTTCCCTATTTAGTAAAAAAGTACAAAATATGGTCCACCACTTCCCTCTAATACAACTACACACTTTACATATAATAATAATACTCCTTAATCCACGTGCAAAAAGCAAATGGATACCTTAGAACCGGACGGAGGGAGTATAAAAAAGTATAATTTGAAAAGAGTTATATTTATAAAAGTGTTATTTAAAAAGTATTACTTTTATAAAAATGTTACTTATTGATGTTACATATAAAAAAAGTATTACATATTATTAAAATTTAAATAGTGTTACAATTACATATTATATATAATAAAGGTGTTACTGTGGGATGTAACATATGCTCATTTATGTTGTAGTGTACCTATTCTCGTTCCTTAATATTTTCATTTCCATTATTATTCTCATTCCAAATGAAATACCAAAAATACCTTCAGTAGACCTCTGTTCAGTGTTTTCATAACCGGATTGGAGATCGAACCGGTAGCCTCAACGGTTCACGATCGGACCGATCGAACCGGCGGTTCAACTGGAAAAACTAAAATTATACATTTTTTTTATAATATCTTATATATTTTATGTATGATTATATTTTAACATGCTTAGTGTACATTTAAATAAATACTTAATTATAAAATAATAATAATAGATTGAAAGAGGAAAGTTTAATGTGAAGAAAAATAATATTTTGAATTTTTAATTCTTATAATAGTTAACTACTTCGATCACAAATAAATAAATTGGAAAGAAATATGCTAATAATTATTCTTTTAATCCAATTCAATAATAAATATTCATATGAATTAAAATTTGAAATAAATCTAGAAGGAAAATTTGATTGAATATTGAATTGAAATAAATTTGGAACAAAAAAATTTGAAATAAAACAAAAATCTCAAAAAAAAAATATAAAAAAATAAAAGAAATATCAAACCGGCTGTTTTTGGTTCGGCCGGTCCAACCGGGTTTTCCAGTTTTGGCCAGTCCGAACCGGTTCTTCCCGATTTTAAGCTAAAAATGGTTCTTAACGGGTGATCGGACCGGTCATCGGATCGGTTTCCGGTCCAACCGGTCGAACCGGCCGGTCTGGTCCGGTTCTGACAACAGTGCCTCTGTTCACTGTGGTTGTAAAACCTTTGTTACTGTCGCTACCCTCCATACACTTTGAATGTCCACTCCATACACCACTCTTATAGGTATCATCATGGACTCATACTGTAATTTTACATGCATTTTCTTCATTAAACTTTTGGGTTAATATTGATGAGCGATAAGTTTGTGTAGTTTATCTTCACCTAGATTAATTGTTTTCCTTTATTTATTGTCCTTGATATTCACCTTTATTCTTTATTTTTCTTTGAATTTTCTGTATTATGTTAGGTGTTAGCTTATGTGCTGTCCATTAGGTGTTCGACGAAATATTTTAAAGAAAGTTTGACATATTTTTATTATGTGATGTGTGTATAACTTTGATATCTAGTAGCATGCATTCACCATTGCTCAGGATTTAGTGACATGCATACATATTATAAAGTTCTATATAAGTAATCGTGATTTGGAGAAACTAGATAAAATTGTGTTTTCAATTCGGGTAGTTTAGCTGTGAGTTGCCAATTAATTGAAGCATCTTGAATTTTGTCAGTGCAATATCCTTTAACTGTGAGTGAAGGGCGCCACTCCACCTTGATTTTCTTGTGAGAGATCAAACTTGTTATCTTGATCCCTTCCCTTGATTCTACATTTTTAGTGTCAGATGCTTTATGCTCTCAGATTACAAGTTTTAATGACTTTTATTTGCTATTTTTATTTGTTATCTATCTTTTATTGAAAAAAGACATTAGTTCATCGGTAACTTTTGAAAAATCACTTCATAATTGTTTATTTAGGAGTCAGGTTTAGTAGTTTAGGTATACATTTCCTAATACTTTAACCTCATTTCTTTTAATAAATTGATGAGAGATAAAATTGTGTAGTTTAGCTTTACCTTGATTCCTTGTTTTCCTCTAAATTATTTATCATATTCTTCGGTTTAGGTATATATCATTTAATAATATTTTGATATTCAATTTCATAATTGAAACGGGTTGGGGTTTGGTTTTATTTTTTTTACATATGATTATGTTAATTTTTAAAAATTTGCATTTCATATTTGAAAGAAATTGGGTTAATCCTCTTGTTGTTGATGATATGATGTAACTCCTTTGTCAACAATTGTTGAAGCATACTTTTGTGATAACCTATACTTATGATTCTAATCTTTTTAAGATTTGCATTCCTTGGGTGAAAGAAATTGATCTAATCCTTTATTTATTTAAGTGTTCTGATCCCATTGTTATAAAGGTTGCTATTTGGAAGATAAAGTCATGTTTGTTTGCATTCGATAAATTTTCTAGTGTATTATTTACCTTAGTTTATTTATTTTTCTTCTTTTATTTTTTCTATTGAAAAACCATAAAAGCTAATGTAAAGCGAGAAAGAAAGGATTAGGGTTAGGCTTTGGTTGTGTTCCATACTGTCTTAGCTTGTCCCCTCTACTTAACATAGCACCTCTCTCTCCATGTACTCTATTTTACATATATACACAAGAGAAATCCACCCGCCACCGCTGATTCTCTCTTTGATGTCGTTCCCAATATTCTCTCATTTTTTTCCTCTCCACCATTCGTTATGTGAATTAGATAATTAATATTTTGAATCGATTTTTTTTAATCATGTTTTATTTCCTCTTCCTTATGTATTCTGATTTACTCAATTTCAATTAGGATTAATTTTGGTTATTTCTATTTATGATTTGGCTTTAAAATTTTTAGATGTTTAATTTCTGAATTAGCATTGTTGTTCTTGTTAGTTACATACCTGGAGAATTGTACCAGAAATTAGAGAAATAATAATCATATCAGAAACAAGAGAAAGAAGAAATGAAGTAAACTAATATTTCTATTTAAATCTTTAATGTATATGTTTGACTAAAATAATCATATCAGAAACAAGAGAAAGAAGAAATGAAGTCTTAAACTAATATTTCTATTTTAATCTTTAATGTATATTGCTGAAGAGTAAATGTCGTAATCCTTTTATTTTCGCCGTTCCTTCGTTTTTGTTCATTTTGTCTTTTAGGTGGTTGCAACAATCTTGCCAACATATTCGACTTATACTTTGGATAAGGTTGTTGAGAAGATTATCATGGGAATTCAAATATCAAAAGCCAGATAAGATGTGATTAACCTGAATGCGGTTTTCTTGCGGGAGTTACTTGGTGGAGAATTCAAATATTAACGGATGTTTCAAACCTTGGTGGATAACTGCCACAACTCCCACTGAACTCTATACATCCATGCTTGTCCATAAATGGGAAGCGATGGTGTAGAAGTTTGGGAGAGATTACAGAGTATTTTGTTTATATGCAATAAGAGTTTACGTTAGAGAGTTCTTCCATCCAGTGTGTACTTGAGAGTAGATAATAGAGAGACTTGTCTCTTTAGTAGGGTGTTAACAACAATTGGCATAATTGTTGTTGTGGATAATGATTCTCTCTTAGTTTGTCACTTTCTTGAAGTGGGTCATTGTTCAAGTTTTCTTGTACAGGTCAACTTGTAATTGTTCATGAACATGTGAACTATGATATGCATTTACCCTGAAGGCCCTACTAGTGAAACACCCATTAGATAATTTTGAAAAATACTTTGTCTTGTTCTCTCCTTTTATTTTTTCGATGTGCACTTTACTGATTTTATTATAACATTCTGTGTAACAATGTACACTCTCATCAGGATTCCATTATGTGTACACATCATGTTTAAACAAGTGGTATCAGAGCCTCTACTAGACGTCATTTACTATAGATCCTTGGCTTTTGTTGTGTGTTCTAGATGGATGTGTCTTTTCGTCCTCCTGTCCTTTATGGTAAAAATTATTCTATTTGAAAAGTTAAAATGCGTCAGTTTATAAATCCATGGATGAACAGGCATGGATCAATGTTCTTACAAGATGGTCTCCTCCTAGGATTCAAGATGGTGATAATGATCCTGTTATAAAGCTTGAATATTGATGAGCGTTTTCTCAACACACAATATTAATCCCTAAGTGTGAAGGATGCTATTTTAGCTTAGATAAGCGACCAAGTGATTATCGAACCAAAATAATGTATTATTATTAAATTAATTATATTCTAACTTATTAAGACTAGTACGACAATAAAGTTTTGATGATTAAGTAACCAAACAACGAGTAATTAAAAGAACAATTAAAATATATAGACAGTAGAGATTCAACGAAAGTGAATAAGTGAGAAGATGGCAGCCCTTCGGGCTATTCAGTTTTACTTATTAATTTCCTTTCCATGTATTAATATCTGACTCTGCCTTGTGGAATATGGACTCATCACTAAACTATGCAAATATACTCTATAGACATAAGTAAATGAGCGTGTGACACGTGTGAATATCTTTGGAGCAAGAGATATAATCACTCCCCTTTCTAGGTACTATCAGTATCAATTATTTCCCATGCACTAAGTACTCTAACCCGATATGATCTCCCTTTATAGGTACTATGATGTTACACTCTTTATCCTACTTTAACCCGAATAATATTCAATTAATAAGTATTTATATAAGATAGCATTAATGAGACTTCGGAGTCCCCTCACTTAGAATCATAACATAGAATCCTGCTCAGCAGTGAACATACTCAATCAATAACCTAGATATGTATTCAGACTCTACATAACAATTAATGATGCACAAAACAACTCTGAGTATGAATTAAAAACGCATTGTCTTATATAAAATAAACCACAAGTAGTGTTGTACGGAGTATACACACGGAAGTTCAATTAACTCGTAAAACCTTCATAAACCCTAGAACTACCTAAGCAGTTAATGATTGATCGAAGAACAATCATGGTGGTGAGATAGATCTTACTCATAGTCTTTAAAATTATAAGATAAATTAAGAAGCGAAGTAAACTCAGATGGGGTGTCATCGCGTCTCTTTCCATCTTGAATCTTCACTTGATTCTCACTTAATTCGACAGGCGAATCTCTCTCCACAGCTCCGTGAATGGTGGTAGGGTTTCGGATGTTGTGTAGAATGAAGGTGGTGGTGAACTCCTTTTCCTTTGCATAGGATTTTCCTTTTATACTTGTGAGCTCTCCTTATGGACTTAGAATGACCTTTTATGCAAAAACACGCACTGAAGGTGTAAAATACAGATCCAAACGTGTCCAGCGCATCGCTTCGACCAATGGCCTTGGTCGAACCACACACTCCTGGTCGAATCGCTGATCAAATCGGCTTGTAAATCACTGGCAGGTGGCCAGCTCTACTCGAACAGTGGTTTGAGTCAGAAGCATCGTGGTCGAATTGCGACTGCTTCTCTTTAGGCTTCTGGTTCGACCACCAAGCTTGGTCAAACCACAGTGTCGTGGTTGAACCACACTTCTGCTACCTTCCTGCACCTGGTTCTACCATGGGTGCTTGTCAAACCACTCCCCTACTGGTCGAACCACTCCCCTGTTGGTCGAACCGGGTGTCTACAACACCCTTTCTCCGTCTCTGATCATTTCTATCCCATTTTCCTTCAAAAATCCACTCAAACGGACTTAAACACACTTGATTCATGACTTTCCACTAAACCACTCGATTTATCTTAACTTACGATCAAATCATACATCATTATCACACGAATCAGAGCTCAAAACACATAAATTTACACACTCATCAAACCCCCAAACTTACATGTTGCTCGTCCCGAGGCAACAAAGTCAAAACCATAAGAGTAAGTGTAAAGTTCACAAGTCCATCTAGTCAAATACAAGTCATATCTACACATGCAATTCTATCAATTAAAAACAAATATCACTTATATCATACATTCATTCATGCAAAATATCACTCAATTACAATACAATTGGAGTACTAAGTCATCTTGCTCACAGGATAAGTATTTACTCTCACTCTCAAGTGTAAAAATACTTAAGTAGGTTAATATGTACGCTCATATTCAATTCATATTCCCGCGTAACAATAAGCTTGGCAAAGGTCTCAAAAATCAACTTATAATCACTTTGTTACTAGGATCATAAAGGACTTGCTTTTGGGTTGTAATGTTGGCTCTTTGGTACGGTGGAAAAATTTAGATTAAAGTGACTAATTCGCTAGTAGAGAATTATCTTGGAGTTTTGCTTTTCATCAAACAGCTTCTTCCTCTCCATCTTCTTCTCATGATCTTGCGATTCATTTTTTCTTTCTTTTCTTAGCATCAACATCTTCCTCTCAAGTACAAGGGTACCAATTTTGGGTACTACCCTTCTAAGCAGTTGGGTACCGGTTTCAGGCACTACTCCTAAACAAGATTTAACCATATTTCTCTTTCAATTCATACCACTCAACCAAAGTTTTCCTCCTTTTCTTCTTTCTTCAAATTCATGCTATCATATATTCATCTAAACTCTCTACTAATGAATAGGGTATTCAACAAAGCTCAAGTAAAGGATAAATAAAGGCTTTTTAATCAAGGCTTGCCAAAGAAAAAGCTTTTAAAGGCTCTAAAGGGCTTCCAATGATTCATTCAATATAAGGGAAGGTAAAATTTAGGCTAAGTGACTCAAATAACAATAATGGCTTAAGATCATGTCCTAATAACTAAGCAACTATAAGTCTCACACAAGACTCCAAGCCAAGTTCTAGAATACGGTCATATGAATGATACTCTCAAGAATAAACTATCATGCATGAATATAGCATGATTTCATAAAGCTCAAATTCTCACATGGGTAAATAGAATCCTAAGTACTCCTCATTGCGTATAATCAACATCAATTTGTATAATCAACATCAATTTCACAAAGAACTCCACATACTTACAAGTTATATATACTTCTCATTAACAAAATTAACACATGCAAAATACGAATGCAACATACTTAGCAAATAACCCAACATATCACTCAAACAAGTATAACCAACCAATCCAACCTCAAATATCAAGTATCACACCTCAAACCAATCTCAAATCAGAAGATCTATATACGTACGTGCCACTCACACTACAAATACCCATCCTGTAAAGAGAAAAAGAGAAGGGAGATGAGATGAAACAGACAAAGGAAAAACCTGACGCACTCTACTCCTCCGGAGCATCACCACCATCACTCATCTCCATGCGCCAATAATCAAGCTCCCTATGAGATGATTTACCTTCCTATCTAACTCACGTTCATCGGCATACATCTTTCCCAATCTCCTATCCATCTCTACATATTTAGCATGCAGCGCATTGTCTCTCATATCTAGCATGGCATAACTAGTGGTAAGCAAGCCTGGCTAGTGGTTCGTTTCATTCTAATTATTGTTCAGGTTGGCAAGATGCTCATTCATCAACCTAAACTGCTCCTTGAAATACTCGTCAGGACTGCCTCAATACTGATGTTGTGGCCCTACTAGAAATGGTGGTGGTGGCATCCCATGCTGCTGCGGAATATCCATCTCAGGATGGACCTGCTCCTCTCCAAGTATCGCACCATGCTCATGAGCGTGATCTTCATGCTCTCCATGCTGCTGCTGTGGCTCAAGCTGCCCTTGGTGCCCTTCATCAACTACTCTTTGCAACTCAGAAAATATTCCTCCAGCGTACATCTGAGCCACAGTCCTCTAGTTATCTCTCATCAAACACGTAACTGATATAGACTCGTGCACCAACGTGTTCATCAACCTATTATCATCATTACGGATCGTAATCAGACCCCTCACATCGTATGAAAACATGAAAGGAAAGGACTTAGATCCCCTAGTGTACAACCAATATCCATCCCGATGATAAGCGAACCCAGCTTTAACACAAGTACTCATGACTAGGTCCGGATTCTCCAAGATGGGTGTAATACTAGTGAAATCCATGTGGTACGACTCAGCCATTGGAGTAAGCAATCCTCCAATATTAACTCTCTGAAATGTGGAACTCCTGAATCTATAAAATTGCTGAATCAGGTACGATCCCACATTGAACTTCACTCCATTCAATATACACCAGAGAGCATACAACTCTTCCCTAGACACGCAACTTTCTTCAGATTGAGCAAACAACGTGTTGCTTAAAACTCTATTCATATACCGAATAATAGGGTTCCGAATCAAAGAAGCATGATCATCCTTGGTCTTGAAGTCCATATCCTCAACAGAAATAGCTCTCCAAAATTCATTCGGCTTGAAATACCCATTCTCGTACCTAGAGATCCACCTCGGATTTTCAAACAGTATGTTGAAATCCTCTGCTGTCCATGTTCTCATCTCGCCTCCCAGCTGAAATGAGCAGTCATAAGGAAGAGGACTCACACCCTTCTTGATAGTGATTAGCACAAAACCTCCGCAGTCACATGAAAGTACGTTAGCCTCTTAAGCTCCATGAAATGATGTATGCCCACTTGATCAAACATCCACATGATATCCTCACGGATATGCATCGTTAACATAGCTCCATCATCTGGGTACCTCGTTCGAGCAATCTTATCAGACATATCACCCCATCGATCCTTTATCTCCTCTCAATCTTCCATTTGAATCTTGAAATCTTTAGACAACCTCTCCTTAAGTCTCAACTTCTTTGTAACCTTATCCTCACGAGACGACCTATCTTGTCTCTTCTTAGAACGAACTTCAGTCTCCTTTCCTTTTCCTATAAAACAATATTTCAATACCAAACAGATACAAGAAAAGCAAACTAAACCTAGTTCAAAACTAACTATACATGAAACTCTACTCAAGACTTCAAGTTAAACAAGTATAATCAATTCCAAACAAGCATGCTTCCAACTTATATGTGTTCAAAAATTTAGCAACAATGAACCATACACATGCAACATAATTTCATTCCAAATTCAACTCCTAATAAGAACTATCAACAACCACATTACTTCCTTAAGAATGCATCGATCAAATTCAACAAATCAACTCAAAATTCTTCATGCTTCACTTCACCACTCGAATTACTCATTAATTTCACATAAACATCAAGGTCTAACAACAAATCAACAACTAAAATTGGACCTATCACTTGTTCATATACGATTTTCAACAAAAATTCAAATTGCACCATGAATCTATACATAAACTAGTTCAATCAACTTACCCACTTATAATCAAGAAATTAGAACTTCAATCCTAGGGTTATTGAGTCAAGAGAACATATCTTTCAATCCGGTCATGGCTTATATGAACTAAGTAAGAAAAATCCCCGAATTGGATGAAGAACCTTAGTTTTGCAATCAAATTGCTCCAAATCCGTGAGAAATAGAGTGTGGAAAGGATGAGAAGTGGTTTAATCAGAGTAGAATCAAGTAAATTTAAGTTTGGAAGAGAGGGTTTATTTGTTCAGAGGAGATTCGAGTTAGGGTGGTGTGCAAAGTGATCGAAACAAGGGTAAAAATTAGACTTAATGCATGACTTACCTATGCGGTTTGACCTTAATTGGGTGGTCGAACCACCTCGCTGTGGTCTAACCACATTTTTGGACAACTTCAGCATTTTGTTCTACCCAAACCAAAGGTCGAACAAGGGCATCGAGGTCGAACTGGCCTGTTACAACTTTCAGGTTGCTGGTTTGACCCGAACTCTTGGTCGAATCACTTTCCTCTTGGTCGAATCGGCCTATAACAAATTCTCTGATCCATGATTCGATCACCTTCCTTGGTCAAACCGCTTGGTTTGCCAGGCTCCTTGGTCGAATCGAGCCCCTGTTCCTTCTAAATCCTTTCTTCTTCTTCCCCTGCAATCTCCAAGCTCAAAAATGATCATTAGGTACCAAAATAGAGCAAAACTAAGCTAGAGAACCACTTTTAAGACTCTATAATCAATGTATATATACTCCGCTTACGACACAATAAATAAAACACCACTAAACATTAGGCAAATTCTAAAAAAATTGACGCATCAAAATCGGTTAAAATTTCAATATGCCTAAAAAAATCAGCTCCCCTAACAAAAGTTACAAAGAAAAGATTATACTCTCAGTGCTACGGATGAGGTATGTACATCACACTCCCCAAACTTAGTGGAAACTAGAGTCGTAACTAAGTTTGAAAGAAGATGTAATTTTCGATAAGTAAGCACGTCAAATATAAAAATTTCTTACTCACAACTAATAAAATAAAATAATAAAACAAGAGAGAAAGCCCACAACAAGCGCTCATGTTTAACGTCCTAGAGTCACGACGGTACCAAATCAATGCAAGGTATCCTCAAAGATGATACAAACATCATCCGGTGACTTATAATGCTTCAATCGATGCCCATTCACCGCTATGATGTCTCCGTCCTTGTCCATGATTTCAAAAACTCCCCCTCCGCAGGCTCTATGGATAATGAATGGTCCCGTCCACTTTGATTTTAATTTTCCTACAAAGAGCTTCAAACAAGAGTTAAAGAGTAATACCTCATCACCTTGCTTGAGTTCCTCATAAGTGATCATTAAATCATGCCATTTCTTCATTATTTCCTTATAGATTACCGAATTCTTATAAGCTTGATTCTTGAACTCTTCTAGCTGATTGATATAAGTCATCCTCAACTCTTTTTGTTCCTTGAGACATAAGTTCAAACTTCTTAATACCCAAAAAGCTTTATGTTGAATCTCTACGGGTAAGTGGCATGGCTTCCCATAGACGATTTGATACAGTGACATGTCAAGCACCGTCTTGTACGTAGTTCGGAACCCCAACAAAACATCATCGAGCTTCATAGCCCAATCTTTCATATTAGTTCCGACTACTTTCTCTAAAATTTGCTTAACTTTTTGGTTGGAGACCTCGGCTTGCCCATTCGTTTGAGGATGATAGGGTGTAGTAACCCTATACTTCACACCGTAATCCTTGAGCACTCTCTCAAGAAGCTTATTGACGAAGTGGGAACCTTCATCACTTACAAGTGCTCTGGGGACTCCATAGCGAGCAAAGATATATTTCTTCAAGAAAGACAACACGGTCTTTGAATCTTTCATACGGGTAGGAATGACCTCCACCCATTTAGAAACATAATCCACAACTAGAAGGATGTAGAGAAGACCATTAGATGGGGGAAAAGGTCCCATAAAATTGATTCCCCATACATCAAAGATCTCAACAACAATGCTCGGCTAAAGTGACATCTCATCTCTTCAACTTATGTTTCCCATCCTTTGACATCTAACGCATGTCACTACATAGGATTCACAGTCTTTAAACAAAGTAGGTGAATAAAGAGCAGATTGAAGTACCTTAGCTGTAGTTTTTTGGGCTTCGAAGTGCCCCCTGTTAGGTTGTGCATGGCAAAAATCAAGAACGCTCTCCATCTCCATTTCGGGCACACACCTACGGACGATAGAATCTGTACAAATCTTATAGACGAACGGATCATACCATATGAAAGTCTCAACATCCCTCTTAAATTTCACAAGTTGATACCTGTTGAGAGCTCTTGGAATTTCTCCTACGACAATGTAATTGACATAGTCCGCATACTATGGATCCACTCCTTGAGCAGCTACTACACAAGCTCTTTCTGCTCCTTCAGCAAACATCGCCATGATTGATGAGTGATATTTTCACCTAGATTTTAGTGTCTTTTTATATGTGTTTTCGTATTATTTTACCCGTATTTTATGTACTATTTGGTTGTGTTTTGTGTTTTTATGTAAATGTGTGTGAATGAGCTTAAACCTATAATTTTCACTTTTTATTGGATGCTAGATATGATAAGGAAGATGTAGGAAAAAATGGATCTCAATTTGGAGTTGAAACGAGGGAGAACGAGCCAAAACAGTGAAGGAAACAGGGCAGCAGCAACATGACTGGCCGTGTCGGGAGCACGAGTCGTGTCGCAGCACACGACTCGTGTTGCTAACATGGGCCTGTCCAGAATGGCCGTGCGGTGACATCTATTTATCCAACACGACCACCACTTGGTCGTGTTGCGGAGCTCGACTCGTGTTGCAGCACACGACACGTGTAGCCAACACGGGCCTGTAAGCGATGGCCGTGCGGGAGCATCAGTTCACGCAACACGGGCACCTTATGGCCGTGTTACGCCACATGACTCGTGTCATGTCAGGGATCAGAAAAATTCAGAATCCTTCTAGAAGCTTGTCAAGGAGTATAAATACCCCTCCATTCAGATTTTATGAAAAGAATCCGATTTCCACCTCTTCCACACACACCTCACACACCATTTCTTCCATTTTCCACCATCATCTTCATCCATTCTTCATCCACCTATCTACACTTGATCCCCTCCATCAAATTCACTATCCAAGTGATCAAGGAAGCAAGGGAGAGTGAGATCACAAGAAGAAGAAGGAGATCTCCATTGAAGCACTTCAAAGGGGGAATCTAATTCTAATTTTTGTGCATTTCTTTATAGATTGATCATGTTTTGTAAGGATCTTAATGTCTATGTTAATTTTCTTATGGATATGAGAGACTAATCTCCTTTGTGAGATTAGCTCCATGATTGGTGTTGGATAATTTAGTTTTTTATGCAAATTGATTTTAATCTTGAATGGGCTTTGTGTTATTTCTATCATTGATTGTTGATTGCTTGATGTATATGATGATTTGTGTGATTAATTGTCATGGGCATGTGATTAGATTGAGAAATCAATTATGTGTTTAGGATAGTTCATTGAATCATTTCATCATACACTTCATGTGCATTAATTTAGAATGAGATAGAGATATCCTTCTAGATTTAGAACCCTTTGATAGAACATTTGATTAGCTTAATCGAGAGGTTGGTTGATTAAATGAGGAGACCCAAACAATTAGTGAATTCATAGTAGCTTAAAAGGGAATATTGCTTATGATTTAGTACCTAATTAGGGAACTCATAGAGTAATTAGTACCTAGTGGGAGGTGTTTGCTATTGTCTCGATCCTATGTGCGTTTGGGAGCCTTGTTGAGGGCCTACATCCTATCCATCTCGAGAGAGAGTTTAGGTGGAATTAGTGATCGCTTCTATACCTTGTCCATGAGAGATTAGAATTAATTGCATGATTACTTAATTATCTATGCCATGATTGTTGTTAATCTCATCCTTGCATCATTTGGAACCATCTTATCTTTGCATTCATTTTATCCTTATTTCTTGCTTTAGCATAACTGCATTCATTTGCTCCTATCCGCTCCTTTCCGTCATCCTTATAAAATCACGATAAACTTGAGATCGCTTAAACTCTAGTACCTTCCTCCCTGTGGTTCGATAAATTCTTTAATTGGTCATGCCCACTATATTATGGCCAATCAATGATCTTCACATCAGGAAACATCTCTTCTATATAATCAAAAGAATCATCACAATGCTACCTTGTCTCCAATCTTGATAGGTGATCCGCTAACACATTCTCCGTACCCTTCTCATCTCAGATCTCCATATCAAACTCCTACAGAAGAAGGATCCATCTAATGATCCTTGGCTTCGCTTCCTTCTTTTCCATCAAATACCGGATCGCTGAATGATTTTTGTGTACAATGGTCTTCATGCCAATCAAATACTGACGAAACTTATTGAATGCATACAGAACAACTAGAAACTCCTTTTCAGTGATAGTGTAGTTCTTTTGTACTACATCAAAAGTCTTACTTGCATAGTAAATGGTGCATAACTTCTTATCATTCATCTGCCCAAGCATCACTCCAAGTGCTTGATCACTTGCATCACACATAAGTACAAACAGTTGAGTCCAATCCGGTGTGATCAAGATAGGTGATAAGTGCCTCCTTCAAAACCTGAAAAGCTGTTAGACATTCATTATCAAATACAAAAGGAACATCCTTTTCAAGTAAGTGAGACAACAGTTTGGAGTATTTTGAGAAGGCTTTAATAAATCTCCTGTAAAATCCTGCATGTCCAAGAAAGGACTGCACTCCCTTTTCATTAGTAGGTGGTGGAAGCTTCTCAATCGCCACAACCTTTGCTCTATCCACCTGCAATCCTTTAGTCAAAATATGATGCCCAAAAACAATTCCATCTCTCACCATGAAGTGGCACTTCTCCCAATTCAAGACAAGATTAGTTTCTTGACATCTCTTCAAAATAGTAGACAAGTTAGATAAACAAATATCAAAGGAGGAACCAAACACAAAAAAATCATCCATAAACACCTCCATGATTTTTTCTATCAACCCATCAAATATGACCATCATGCAGCACTGAAATGTAGCAGGTGCATTACATAATCCAAAAGGCATCTTTCTAAACGCAAAAGTTTCATAAGGGCAAGTGAAAGTAGTATTTCCTGATCCTCGTATGCAATCATGATTTGATTATAACCTGAGTACCCATTCAAGAAATAATAAAAATCATACCATGTAAGACGATCAAGCATTTTATCCATGAAAGGAAGGGGAAAGTGTTCTTTGCATGTGTTTTCATTTAGTTTCCTATAATCAGTACACACACGCCATCCCATAGGAATCCTAGTGGCTAAGGTCTCGCCATCATCGGCTTTTACTATAGTCATGCCCCCTTTTTAGCTACAACATACAATGGACTCACATGGGGACTATCACTAATAGGATATATAATTCCTGCATCTAGCCAAGTTAGGATTTGCTTTCTAATCACTTCTTGAATGGCGGGATTTACCCTTCGCTGATTCTGAATGCTACTCCTAGCCTCATCTAATAATCTTACCCTATGCAGGCAAGTTGATCATCAGTAACGGAAGAAGATACAATTACTGAAAACTTTCATTGTCACCTAAATAGGCATACTTCAAATGTTCCGGTAGCAGTTTCAAATCCTCTTTCTTTTCATCTTTTGCTGTGCTCTCACGATCCAATGGCTAGTATTTCCTAGTCCACTTCACCTCTTCAAGCTTGGTCCTTTTTGATTCTTACCTGTCATGACCCAAAGCAAGTAGATTTTCAAGAAATTCAATACATACATCATTAGAGAGCTCATCTAGCTCCGTGGTGGGAAAAGTAAGAGACTCCAACAAGCATGTCTCCAAGTAGGGCTGTCAATTTTATCCGTGGGTTCAGATACCCTGCGGATAATACCCTATCGGGTAAGGGTAGGGTAGAGCGTATTCGGGTATCGGGTAGGGTAGTACCCGTACTCGCTTGAAAATATTGAGGGTAGGGGTAGGATATGGTATTTATAAAATACCCGATTACCGGATTACTTTATATATATATATATATATATATATATATATATATATATATCATATTGCTTATTTAATTTAAGAAAATAAAAGGCTTCAAGGGTGTGAGTAATAAAATGATACCCTCTAATATTTTATATCAATTTTTATTTTAATTATTGGGGATTGAGGCGGGTACTCACGTCTAAGGTTGGGAAAAAATACCAAAATTTAGGTATACAGCCCTTACCATATCGAAAAATACTGATTTTACCAAAATTTTAGATATGCCGAATTTTTTGGTAAGGTATGATACCATATTGAAAATTTTGGTACGATAAAGATATAAATGATCGATACCGCGGTATTTCGGTATATACCAAAATACCGTAATATATTTAGTTTTTTAGAATATGATACGATATTACCATAATACATGATGTATCCAATTATAATTATTATTTATATATTATAATTTTTAATTAAATTATATATATACACTATTTAATTAAAAGATTAAATCTAAAATCTTACTGTATATTTCTTCATAATTATTAATGGGTGATAAAGTTGATAGGCTTTCATAATATCTTGTACTTCTTTTTTAATGACGTAGTTCTGTCCTATATAAAAATTTAAAAGTGTTGATTTTAATATAAGTTTCATATGGTTTTTGTGTAGATCTCTTAGATACTATTTAATTAATGACAAATACTTGTGTAAACCGGGTTTAGATATATTAATTATGTAAACTCGATTACTGTTTAGTACATAAAAAATTACTCTTTAGCACATAAATTGTTATTCTTCTAAATTAAAAAATTACTTTTCAAATTCTTGTAAATCCTAATTTATCGATTACCTTTTAGTACATGAAAAATTACTTTTTAGAGATATGAATTATTATTCTTTTGTATAAAAATTATTACTCTTCAAAGAGTAATTTTTTATATACTAAAGAGTAATATTAAAAAATAAGGTTTACATGTAAACCCAGTTTTCATGAGACTTACTCTTATTTAATTTGGTCGTTTGTGGATTGTCATATATTTTTCTTATTATGAATTTGTTATCTATTAGAATTTATTTTATAGCTATCTTTCACTTTTCTAGTATAATATTTTATTAGATTTATTGAATTTTAGATATGATATGGTATACTGAAATATCGGTAAGTAGAAGGTATACTATTTTCTTATACCGAAATATCGGTATACCGAACTATGGTATACCAAAAGTTTAGATAAGGTAAATGTATAATTTTTATATACTAAAAATTTTAGTATGGCATTTGGTATGACCAAAAATTTTCGGTATGCCATACCGCCCACCCCTACTCACGTCTCAATCTTATTCTTCATTTTTTTTAAATCTTTTGCATTTACTTTGATTTTCTTACATCATTGTATATTTTAGAGTGGTATATTGTTTGATTGACATGGGTAGCCATTTAAAAATTTTGGATAACCGTTTATCCGTGGGTTATCCATTACCCATTGGATATTATCCGTACCCTACCCGATCATACATTTGAGGGTAATAGGGTAGGGTAAGGGTAATAAAAATATGATACGGGTAGGGTATGGATTGGGCTTACCTATACCATACCCTACCCGTTTACACCCCTATCTCCAAGGTATCCTTAGAAAGGATCAAGGATATATCTTCCTCATGATCTCCTCCACCACATCGATACTGTGACACTGTGTCTCTATTGGCATCTTTATTGCTTTATCAAGGTTGAACAAAACCTCTTCTTTATCCATGCGCAGCCTTAACTCACCCTTTTGAACATCAATCATAACTCCAGCAGTAGCAAGGAATGGTCTCCCTAAGATAAGGGGAACATTATCCTTGTCATCCTCCATCTCGAGTACAAGAAAGTCTACAGGAAAGACTAGTTTCTCTACTTTTACTAGGACATCTTCAACAACACCCTTCGTAAAAGTCATAGACCTATCCGCCAATTGTTGAGCAATCCTTGTGGGAGTTAACTTCCCAAAGCAAGCCTTTGAAATATCGAAAAGGGCATCAAATTGATGCTTGTCCCAAGATCGCACAAGGCTCGTCATTCCGGCCCCTTCCCAATTTCACATAGAATAGTGAAGCTTCTCAGATCCTTCAACTTTGCTTGTACCTTTCTCTGTATGATCAAGCTGCAGTTTTCAGATAAATTCACTATTTCAATTTCCTTCAATCTTCTTTTCTTCAAAAGTATATCCTTTAGGAATCGGATATAATATGGCATCTTTAAAAGTGTTTCAGAGAAAGGGTTTCTCAAGCTTATCTTGTTTATGATATCTGAAAACTTCTTGAACTTTTCTTCCAATCCCTTCTTGACTAGCTTGAAATTAAACAGAGGAGGTATCTTTGTTTTGGGAATCCCCCCATTCATCACGTTCAACCTTCTCCGCTTTATCCTTCTCGGTTTTCAATCTCTTTGCTCTTTCCCATTTTTTCTCCGCTGTAAGCTCAGTATTCTGCTCTTTGGATGGTACTGGAGTAGCATCAACATCATGTAAAGCATTCAGAGTGAAAAATGGTGTCGAACAAGGTGGTTCGACCATGGTTCGACCAGGGTTCGACCAGGGTTGCTAGTCGAACCAGGCGAGTAAAGGTTGAACTGTGCTTCAGAAAGTAATTTCTCCCCCAGACAGGCTGGTTCGACCCCTGTTCAACCAATAGGGTTGGTCAAACCATGTTGATCGTGGTCGAATCGTGCTTCAGACAAATCAGAGTGCTCTAGATAGGGTGGTTCGACTATGATTCGACCAACAGGTTAGTCGAACCATGACAGTCATGGCCGAACCGCTCGGTGGGGGTCTCTGGAGGTTGTCCAGGTGCCTGGTTCGACCTTCATGATGCGATTCGACCTTCATGATGCGATTCGACCTTCTGGCTTGGTCGAATCAAGGTTTAATAGTGCTCCTGGAGATTCTAAAATTGTTTCCAGCTTCATTGGTCCCTCATACTGCGTTCTAGACCTCAACATGATTGCGTTGCACTGCTTCGAGTTTGCTATACTTTGAGATGAGAACTTACCCTTCTCTATGGTTTGCGTCAATTGGCTAACATTCCCGGCCATCTGTCCCATCAACAATATTAAGTCCTTCATCTGCTTAAATATATCCTCATGATTTGCATCTATCTTTGCCTCTAGCTTTGGCTCTAGGCGATCCACTCTTGCATCATTCCTCGCCATGTACCTATTCACCGAATCCTCAAATCCAAGTTTTCCTTCTTCGACTTTCATGCCCGGATCAACTCCAACATGAGGTTATATTGCTGCATTAGGATCTCTCCACGAGAGCTCCGGCCTCCTTGTAGGAAAATTAATCCATTAAGCCTTAACCCTATTATGATAAACTGAGATCAAACTGTAATGCGGAAGCGTACATTAATCCAGAGTTAGGCGGAACATGATTGATAGGTATTATGACCTTCCTCAACTAAGCCTCCTTATTTCTTATGGGGACCACAGTAATCCCTCCCGATGGGGAGAAGGGAAGACCATGTTCGGCTTAGTATATTGGGGACCATAACCTGTTAGCCTTTATATACTACTTGACTAGACTACCCATAATCACCTAATCACGTAGTATTGGGTATCTACTCAATTGGCACATATCATTATTATTATTATTATTATAGCCCATGGACCTTTATACCTTAATTGGATCACTTAATTAAGTCCATAAAATAATTGAATAGCTAATATAATTACATAATAATATATTGCCCACAATTAAACTGTATAGGAAATTAAAATTTCCTTACAATCTGCCACTTAGGCTATATATTTTTCCGAAAGCAATTATATCAAGAGTCTTTAATCGTGCAACTTTATGTTATTCCTCTTCAGGCTATACTTTACAATTTGGACCATCTCATATACTAATATGGAATCACCACGGCATTCACCACATTACAAATCGTGGTTAAACTCCAACAATCACCATATCAGTGTTGGATTGTATACTAAAAGTCTAGCTTTAGTATGAACAATGTCATAACAATATTTGAAATGAGAATCATCAATCAAATGATTGCGTCTTATAATTTATTTTATATGCATGATGCAATAGTCCATTTACTTTATACTGTAGATAATATGTTGTGTGACAACACGTAGAAGATCATATTATCGGTTTCCTTATAAAGTATAAACAGATGCTCACAACTGAGATAGACGGGGACTCTCTATCGGTATGGTTGTAGTGTGGTTTGGTATTAGCTTGTCTTGGCTATAGAATCACATTAGTGCACTTGTGTGTATTGAGCAGGACCGCCTGAGATCGTTCTTCTTATACTAACTATATAGTAGAACTTGATCTCTGTTATTATGGAAGTTCGTGCTCTTAATCCCTATACAATAACCTCGACACGTAGGGCAGTATGTATTTCTTTGATTCATCAATGGGTGAGATTTATATGTATTAAATCAACAAACTCGGTGAGTTGGGAAGTAGTGCTGTATCTATGGTGTGCTGTTGATTGTAGAAGGAATCCATGTCCGTCATAGGTTGATGATGTCCCCTTGAGGAGCTCATAAGGTTTATCATGTAAATCTTGCAAGTGGATTAATTTCCGGCATGATAATAAGGTTGAGTGGTACTACTCTCGGATGAGATATTAATTAATTTGAGTTGTCAGTAACTTAATTAATTAATGGACATTGTTTTTCTTAAACATGGGGAGACCATCGGGCTTATAATAAGAAGGAGCCCAGAACATAATTTTGGGATTGGACGGGTAGTGCAGTAATAATATTTTTGTGGAGTATATTATTATTATTGGATTTAATTAAAAGCTTTGGGCTAAGCTTGGTTAATTAAATTCAATTGAGGTCCATTCCAATTTCTCCTCCTGGTCCCTGCTGTAGCCCAGTATATAAGTGAACTCAGCTTCCTGAAACCCTGAGATAATTCCTGCGCCTCTTTTGGTGAGAGAAGGGAAAGAAGCAGATTGAGAGATCCTGCAGACTGTTGCCCACACAACAGCAGGATCACACTTGGGACATACAGTAGAAGATCAGAGGTGGTTCTCTGCAGTTCATCCTCTACACCAATCCAGAAGTACGGTAAACGATTTAATTGCTTCCGCTGTTAATTGTTTGCCTGATAACACAAACGGATCACGTTGATCCACACGATCCAATTGCCAACAATTGGTATCAGAGCGTTGGTTTCGTGGTGAAATGTGAACCGTAAGGATGTTTTTGTGATTATTTGATTAATTGTTTTAATCTGGTTTTAATCACATGTTCATTGGACCATTTCGTGTGTTCAAACTGAAGACAGATTGACTTGTATATTTGATTTGATGTGTGTTCCTTTTATTCATGTGTATTTTTATTATATGCACTGTACACACAATTGTCATACACAAATACAATCTGTTTTGTCTGTATCACACACGTGCACACTACACGATGTGTGTTCGTCCGGCGACGCGTGCTCATTGGAGGTTAAGGCGGGTCAGTTAGGCGCAGACCATGATGGCTGGTGGCTTCGGCCGGATCAGACTTGTCACGGTGGCGCTGGCATGGCGAGTGCTTCGACCGATTCGACTGACAGCGGCAGAGCGTGTTTCTAGACTGCCATCGCTCGACTGCATGGCGGCGGCGATGAACCCGGCGGTTCAAATCTCAGTGGAATGATGGAACTTATGCCGAGATCTGCGGCACCGAATCATGGCCGGTTTTACCAGGTAAACGGCGGCGGACTGAGGAAGCAGCGTTCCGTGCGGATTGTCAGAGACGATCGCCGGAGGTGACTTACTGGACACGAACCGCTGGGAGCTAAACGGCGGCGTGCAGATTAGCGAGGATCTGGCGGCAAGTGATGGCTGGATGCACCGGTGTAGGAGGCGCTGTTGATCCCGATCGATGAATAGCTCCGGCTGGGCGATTCGTGGAAGATCCAGGCGAGTCGGGGCAGATCGTCGTAGATCCGGTGGTGCTGGAGCGGTCGCGCGGCTGTCACTGTTAATTGCTGGAGTGGTCGGCTGCGGGAGCGGCATCTGGTTGCGCCGGAATGGATGAAATCAGGCGACGGCTCAGCTGGTCTGTCTGGAGTGGTACGCGGCGGTGCGCGGCAGTGCTCGGCGATGCTGGTCATTGCTGCTGCGAGGTCTCCAGTGCGGAGCAAGCTCGGCAGTGGGCGGAGGGAGCGTTTCTGGGCGGACTGATGGTGCGACAGCGTGAGGCTGTGGTCGTGACCGCCGGTTGCAGCAACGGTGTCGTTTTCCACCGGTGATGCTGTCGTTGAAGCTTCGGCCGGAAGGAGACATTGCGGCTGGGTGTAATGACTAGGGCAGGATTAGTTTTGGGCTGCTGTGCCTAGTTCAATTCTGTGTATGGGCCCAAATTTGATAAGGGATTTGTTTTGGGCCTTGTTTTTCCATATGGGTTGCCTCAGTTGGGCCTTTATTTTAATTAAATGGTTTTGGGCTGTGGTTATGGGCCCAATTTTAATTAGATGGTATTGGGCTGCTGGGCCAATCCTAGTTTTAATTAATTGTGGGTAATGGGCCAAGCATGATTAATTAATTTTATTAATGGACTAATTTTGTGCTAGTGGGCTTTGTGGACTTAATTTAATTTTGGGCTAAGATTTGGGCCATGGATAATGAGCTTGATTAATTATTTAATCTGCTGCTCCTTTTGTGCTTATTTGTTGCTCTTGGGCCCAAATTGATTGATCCACTAATTATGCAATTAATTAATGTTATATAACTGATTAATTGATTTAATTGTCAATTATTGTTGTATATGTGTAAGACATGTTCTATGTGATTCATTCATTTAAATTGCTGTTAATAGAACGTGCTAGAATGTATATTTTATTTGAGATATTATATGCATGTAAATACCCTCGGTGTTAAATAACTAAGTGGGAGAGGGGATTGGTAATTAATTCCCGCGGCCTCCATTATTGGTTTGTAAGTGATGTGAGTAAACTTGCGCGTTGGCAATAGAGCCTTCCTCCCTAACGGATGAGTTTATTCACGGATCACTAGTACAAACTTCTTTAAATAATTATTGTTTGTAATGTGATGTATATGGACTTGCGCGTTGGCTATAGTGCCTTCCTCCCTAACGGATGAGCTTATATGCGGCTCACTAGTACAAACTTATATAATTGATGATTGTAGAAAGTTATCTGAGCACGTGTGTACTTCTCCAACAGTAAGGCACATAAGCTTGGGCAGCGAACTTGGAATCAAATAATGGTGTACACTTAGATGTGAATGATTAGTATCCTCCCTAACGGAGTCACTGCTATTATTTACATGGCTAAAGAGGAACCGACTATTAATTATTTTGTCATAAAGCTAGGTTGACAAATGAAATTAATGGGTAAAACCTTCTCTTGTAAATGTTCGGGTTTGTAAACGTCCACCCTAATGTGGCTTGCAGACTCACGGTGCTTGAGATGTCGGTGAATTTTATTTTATATTGTTTTGAGGGAATCAATATAAAAGGATAAAATTCGAAGATTTGATCGGAATATTTATTTGTGATTCTCTGAATTTCGTATAGTTTTATTTCACTAATTGTTAACTAAAAGACATTATATTTACTTGTCCAAATTAGATGATTAGAAAAGAATCTTGGTTTTGAAAATTACTGCTTAAGAAAATACATGTGTATTCTCACAAAGGACGTCTCATGATGCCTATTAAAGTCTCTAGTGAAGAGATGAGAGGTTCATAGAAATATGATGGTCTCATGTAACTCTTCGGATACTTGAGTAAATTAAAAGGCAGAAGATCATGGTTGAATTGATGAATGAATTGGAAAAGCTTGGAATAGAAATTGAAAGGGAAACCTAAATCAATTTATTCTTCACAATTTGCCTAGATGTTTTGAGCAAGTTCTACCTGAAATACGAGAGGTTGTATATGGTGGGAAACTTCTAACAAAACATATGGCAAAAGAAAGCCATTTTTCATCATGATGTGAACAAGTTTAATATCTTATTTACTAATGGTTTAAACATGATTAGTGATGCATCTACTGACACGAAGTATGTAGATACTGGAATCACTAAATGTTTATCACTGAGTAAGGATAAGATTGTTAATAACATGGGTAAAACTACAAAGGTAGTTGCTATTGCAGTGGGAGTTGTTTATTTATCTCATGATAAGAATAAACGATTGATTATGAGAAATTGTCTTTACGTACGTTTCATAGAAAGAATTTAATTTCAGTTTCTATGCATTAATGGATGGATACTTCATTTCATTTAAATGACATGGTCATAGTAATGAGGAATGAGGCTATATTCCGTTAAAGTACGTTGGTGGATAATATGTAAACTCTTGAATCATGTACATCCCACAGATGCAATAAATAGTAATTAATAATGCGTCTTCTAATATTAGTAAGAGAAAGGAACCTTCGAAAATGAACTAAACATACATTTGGCGTCTAAGATTAGTTCATTTTACTTGAGTATGATTCAAAAGTTGATAGCCGATAGACCGTAAGGTTTATCTGAAGTGGAAATTATCGGACTTGCGAGTCTTGCTTGGAAGTAAAAATGATTAACTGCCTTTTCAAGGCTGTGGGGTGTAGAGAAAAATATATGTATGTTGAAATTAGTTCATTCTGATTCAAGCGAACTTAATATTATCCAGGCGAGAGGTGGTTATGAATATTCGAAGATTATTCTAGATACCAATATATTTATTTGATGCACTGCATGTCTAAGTTCTTTGATTAATTCAAGAATTATAAGGCTGGTACAGTGAAGCGTCATGGAGAATATATTAAGTCATTACGATCTAATCATGATGGCGAATACCTCTTGGGATAGTTTGGAGCTATTGATCAGAAGTTGAGATTAAATCTCAAGTTGACTACACCGGGTATGCCCCAAACTGAATGGTATAGTGGATAGAAGGAATAAGGCTCTTATGGTAATGATTAGATAGATGATGAATTATTTGGAATAATTAAATTCATTTTATGGATATGCCTAAGAAACAGTAATTCGTAAAACGTTTGTCTGTTTGTGGGACATCCTAGAAAAATGGAGGGTGATTTATTTAGTCCAAAAGATCGAAGGGTGACTGTTAACACAAACACCAGATTTTTGGAAAAAGGACTATGTAATAAATCACAAACCCCATGTATAAGTTGTTCTAAAGGAAGTGAGAGGAAAACACAAAGTTAAAGTACCAAGTGTACAAGAGGATGTACCACAAGGTAAACTGCAACGCGTGTCACGTCTGATACACAATTACATGTAATGCCTTGTCGTAGTGGGAGGGTTGTACAACTACCCATAAAATATATGTTTTGGGAAAGTCGTAAGACTTGATCCCTAATGAACATGGTATTATCCCACGGATACGACGTAACACTACAAGATGAAAATGCGGAATCTTAGTAAGTTGCAATGAATGTTGAAATAGAATCTACGGATTCTATATTAAGTCTGGGAACTTGTATGACCACTAAATGGTGTAAAAGTCATTGCAAGTGGTCTAAGGGAAATAAAAAAGGATCATACGGAAAGGTGAAAATCTTGGAAGCAAAGCTTGTTGCGAAAAGATGTGCTCAGAAAGAAATGGTTCGATTATGAGGAAACATGTTCGCTGGTAGCTATGCTTATGTTGATCCGGATTCTTTTATTTATTGTTGCTCATATTGAATTATGAGGAACAACAAATAGATGTCAAAGACAACTTTCCTGATTGGAAGTCTTGAGGAAAACATCTATGTGAAGCAACCAGAGTGATTCATTGCAAAGTACTAATAGCATTTTGATAGTAAGCTTAAAATTATCCAGCGATGGACTAAAGCAAGCTTTAAGATAGTGAAGCATCTGTTTTGATTAGGTAATCCAGTGGCATGGATTTAAATCAATGAGCGGATGAGTCTTGTGTGTTGTAAAGAGTGACGGAAACGTAGTGGTGTTTCTTGTACTATACGTAGATAGTATCTTGCTCATTGGAGACAATGAAAGAGTATTATCGAGCGTATGGGTATGGTTAATAAAGCGGTTGAGATGAAGGACTTAAGAAAGGCAAAATATATCCTTTTGATCATGGTAATACGGATCACAAGAAAGGATATTATGCTTATCTCAAGTTTCATAAAATGATACAGTCCATACTCGTTTAGCATGTAAATTTATCTAAGTGAATGTGTCTTTGAGACACAAGAAGAAGATAAAGAGGATAAAAGCGGTTCCTTATGCTTCGGCGAATAAGGAAGCTTAATCTAAGGAATGCTATGAACGATATTGGATATCTGTTTTGCTGAATGCATGAACAGTGGGTATCAACGTAACCCGGAACAAGAATGATGAACTGTGGTAAGACATTTATAAAGTGCCTGAGAAGGACTGGAAATTATATGTGGACTTACTGGACAGATTCACTGCTTCTTGTGGATTACGTAGATTCGGATTTTTTAGTCAGATTGGACGGTAGTAAATTCACCTCAAAGGTTATGTGTTTAATCTTAGGAAGTAGAGTCATAATGTGGAGGAGTGTTATATAGAAATATATTTCAGACTCCGGACTCCATCATGGAAAGATGATGAATTGGAGCCTATGAGGCAGCCAAAGTATCTATATGACTCTAGAAACTTCATGATGGACTTTGAAGTGTTTCTAAGTTTGCCCAAGGTAATCACAATTTACATTGATGATATTGGTGCAGTTGCAAACTTGAAGAAATCACAAGTCTATAAGGCAATTAAACACATGGAGCGCGAGTACCACCTGTTACGAGAAATCGTATGGTGAGGGGAAGGTTGTTGTCGCCTAGATTGCATCGGATGATGACCTAGTAAATCATTTACAAGGACCTTAAGGCGAGAGCTTTTAATGGTCGTGTAAGTGGGAGTAGGAATCAGATGTATGGCAGAAGACATGACAGCATAGTCTTTTAGTATAAGTGGGAGATTGTTGGATTGTATACTAAAAGTCTAGCTTTAGTATGAACAATGTCATAACAATATTTGAAATGAGAATCATTGATCAAATGATTGCGTCTTATAATTTATTTTATATGCATGATGCAATAGTCCATTTACTTTATAATGTAGATAATATGTTGTGCGACAACACGCAGAAGATCATATTATCGGTTTCCTTATAAAGCATAAATAGATGCTCACAACTGAGATAGACGGGGACTCTCTATCGGTATGGTTGTAGTGTGATTTGGTATTAGCTTGTCTTGGCTATAGAATCACATTAGTGCACTTGTGTGTATTGAGCAGGACCGCCTGAGATCGTTCTTCTTATACTAACTATATAGTAGAACTTGATCTCTGTTATTATAGAAGTTCATGCTCTTAATCCCTATACAATAACCTCGACACGTAGGGCAGTATGTATTTCTTTGATTCATCAATGGATGAGATTTATATGTATTAAATCAACAAACTCGGTGAGTTGGGAAGTAGTGTTGTATCTATGGTGTGCTGTTGATTGTAGAAGGAATCCATGTCCGTCATAGGTTGATGATGTCCCCTTGAGGAGCTCATAAGGTTTATCATGTAAATCTTGCAAGTGGATTAATTTCCGGCATGATAATAAGGTTGAGTGGTACTACTCTCGGATGAGATATTAATTAATTTGAGTTGTAGGTAACTTAATTAATTAATGGACATTGTTTTTCTTAAACATGGGGAGACCATCGGGCTTATAATAAGAAGGAGCCCAGAACATAATTTTGGGATTGGACGGGTAGTGCAGTAATAATATTTTAGTGGACTATATTATTATTATTGGATTTAATTAAAAGCTTTGGGCTAAGCTTGGTTAATTAAATTCAATTGAGGCCCAGTCCAATTTCTCCTACTGGTCCCTGCTGTAGCCCAGTATATAAGTGAACTCAGCTTCCTGAAACCCTGAGATAATTCCTGCGCCTCTTTTGGTGAGAGAAGGGAAAGAAGCAGATTGAGAGATCCTGCAGACTGTTGCCCACACAACAGCAGGATCACACTTGGGACATACAATAGAAGATCAGAGGTAGTTCTCTGCATTTCATCCTCTACACCAATCCAGAAGTACGGTAAACGATTTAATTACTTCCGCTGCTAATTGTTTGCCTGATAACCCAAACGGATCACGTTGATCCACACGATCCAATTGCCAACAATCAGTACACTCAATGACATAGATCAAATATGGTGAATAGCATGGAAATTACATACAATGTGATCAAAAAATCATGTCTATTTACAACTGGTCCAACTTTAATCTTTAGTGAGATCAATCCATAATGTAAAATATTACAAAATAGAAAAATTAACTTTAGTGAATTCACTATGAATTCAAAACCATCAATTTTATTCTGTAGAAAATCGAATTATCCAAATCAAAGTGTCTTAAAAACTTTTAAGAGTAATAAATATAGACTCCCACTAAACCAATGTTTTCTAAAACCATATAATACCTAAATGAGTAGCTAGCTCAAATACAGGGCATTGAATACATAAGTGGTGAATCCTCATTTGGAGTCTATCACAATATGCTCTACTAAAATTTTATCTACACAAAACACTTTCTTTAACAACCAAGAATTCTATGTCAATATCTTGACTTATAATACTTTTGTCGTTAATACTTTACTGCGAACTAGCTGTCACAATAAACTTTATATGACTAAACTTCGTAACTTCATTTCATAATTGAATGCCCCTTGTGCTATTGATTCTGTTGTCATGGTTAATGAGCTAAAGTGTTTGCTTAATACTTTTACTTGTACAGCTTTTCCGACCAACAGAAGATGTAGCCTAAAGTGGATCTTATACTATTTTGGCATCCAATAAACTCAGAATCAGAATTCCTTATGATCTCTAACAAATCTGATCTTTGATATGCAAACATGTTATCATAGTTTTCTGTAAATACTTTATGAAGATCCATGCTAGAATTACTTAAATGTCTACTTAATATACTAATAAAAGAAGCTAAATTAGGTCTTTTACAGACCTCATCATACAACAACTTCCAATAGTCAAAGCATATATAATATTTCTATATTTCTTAAATCTTTAGTTTAACTTTTAAGTCACCTGATTGAGACTGCACTTGTCTCCCTTAGTTTAACTTTAATTTTCTCCCACTGAATCACATAATCATCTATATTTGTCTCAAAACTAAGTAAGACAATTACATCATGATGATAGTTGTGATTCCTCTATAGGAAAGCTTGCTTGAATGTATAGATGGATTTCCTTTAGTTCTTAAAATCATTGAGATTATTTCAATGAAACCATCCAAGAACAATTATTTTACATCCATCTAATATGATTCAAGATTAAAATGTTCTACTAATGTCACGATTATCTTAAAATAATGCCTTCCTTTCCTTTTGAATATAATCCTTTATCAAGATGCAAACCTAATCATCTTGTATTGATTTATACTCATAACTTATAGCATTAATCCACTTTCGAGTATTTAGACCTTACATGGCTTGATGAACATTGTTTAAATATTCTACCATTAATTTCATAGTGTCCTCATTATTTAGGAGAAAACTACATAATCATCCGAATTGTTTTTCTCCCAACTCTTGTTACCACTTGAGGGAAATAAATCCATGAAACCTTAGCCCTATTATGATAAACTGAGATCAAACTGTAATGCAGAAGCGTACCTTAATCCAGAGTTAAGCGAAACACGATCAATAGATATTATAGCCTTCCTCAACTAAGCCTCCTTATTCCTTTATGGAACCGTCGTAATCCTTTTCGATGGGGAGAAGGAAAGACCATGTGCGGCTTAATGTGTTGGGAACCATAACCTTTGAGCCTTTATATACTATTTGATTAGACCACCCATAATTACCTAGTCACATAGTATTGGGTATCTACTCATTGACCCATATCAAATATTATTATAGCCCATGGACTTTACACTTTAATTGGATCACTTAATTAAGTCCATAAAATAATTAAATAGCTAATATAATTGCATAATAATATATTGCCCACAATTAGATTATACAGGAAATTAAAAATTTCCTAACAATCTCCCACTTGGGCTATATATTGTTCCCAAAGCAATTATATCAAGAGTTCTTAGTTGTGCAACTTTATGCTATTCCTCTTCAGGCTATACTTAACAATCTGGTCCATCTCTTATACTAATATGGAACTACCGCGGCATTCACCACATTATAAATCGTGATTAAACCCCGACAATCACCATATCAGTACACTCAATGACATAGATCAAATATGGTGAGTAGCATGGAAATTACAAACAACGTGATCAATATCATATCTATTTCCAACTGGTCCAACTTTAAACTTTAGTGAGATCAATCCATAATGTAAAATATTACAAAATGAAATTACTTAAGTGAATTCGCAATGAAATCAATGCCGTCAACAATCAACTTTGTTTTGCAGAAAACCAAATTATTCAAATCAAAGTGTTTTGAAAACTTTAAAGAGCAACGAATATAGACTCCAACTAAACCAATGTATTTTAAAACCATATAACACCCACATGAGTAGCTAGCTCAAATACTGGGCATTAAATACATAATTGGCGGATCTTCATTTGGAGTCTATCACAATATGCTCTACTAGAATTTTATCCACACTAAACACTTTTTTTAACAACCAAGAATTCTATGTCAATATGCTTGACATATAAGAACTCTTGTTGCCGATACTTTATAGCAAACTAAATATCACAATAAACTTTACGTGACAAAGTTTTGCAATATTTATTTCATGTTTGAATGCCCCTTAGTGTGCTACTAATTCAGTAGTCATGGTTAAGGATCTACAAGTGTTTACTTAACACTTTTACTTGTATAACTCTCCAAACCAACAAAAGATATAGCCTGAAGTGGATCTTATACTGTATTGGCATCCAACAAACTCACAATCAAAATTTCTTATGATCTCTAACAAATCTGATCCCTGATGTGCAAGCATGTTATCCTTAGTTCTCTGTAAATACTTTATAAAGATCCATACTAGAGTTACCTAAATATCTACTTAATATACCAACAACATAAGCCAAATTAAGTCTTGGAGAGACCTCATCATACAACAACTTCCAACAAGAATATTTCTATATTTCTTAAATCTTTAATTTAACTTTATGGTACTTGATTGAGACTGCACTTATCTCCCTAAGTTTAACTTAAACATTCTCCCACTGAATCACACAATCATCTATATTTGTTTCAAAACCAAATGAGACAATTACATCATGATCATAGTTGTGATTCCCACTTGCAGGAAATAAATCCATAAATCCTAATGCTTTAACCCTATTATGATAAATTAAGATCTAGACTGTAACACGGAAGCGTACATTGATCTATTGAGCCCTCTAGGCGGAATACGAACTCGATGATCGGTAGGTATTATGGTCTTTCTCAACTAGGCCTCCTAATTCCATTATGGGACCGTAGTAATCCCTCCCGATGGGGAGAAGGGAAGACCATGTGCAGCTTAGTGTATTGGAGACCATAACCTGTGAGCCTTTATATACTACACAACTGGGCCACCCATAATCACCTTAGTCCATATAATTTATTATTATATCCCATGGACTTTACACCTAAATTGGATCACTTAATTAAGTCCATAAAATAATTAAATAGCTAATATAATTGCATAATAATATATTGTCCATAATTAGATTTTATAGGAAATTAAAATTTTCTACAATCTCCCACTTGGGCTATATATTTTCTCAAAGCAATTATATAAGGGTCCTTAGTTGCACAACTTTATGCTATTTCTCTTTAGGCTATACTTAACAATCTGGTCCATCTTATATACTAATATGGAACACCACGACATTCACCACATTACAAATCGTGGTTAAACCCCGACAATCACTAAATTAATATATTCAATGACATAGATCAAATATGGTGAGTAGCATGGAAATTACATGCAAAATGTGATCATCATCATGTCTATTTCCAACTGGTCCTACTTTAATCTTTAGTGAGATCAATCCATAATGTAAAATATTATAAAATAGAAAAATTAACTTTAGTGAATTCACAATGAATTCAAAACCATCAACTTTATTCTGCAAAAAACTGAATTATCCAAATCAAAGTGTCTTGAAACTTTAAAGAGCAATAAATATAGACTCCCACTAAACCAATGTACTTTAAAACCATATAATACCCAAACGAGTAGCTAGCTCAAATATAGGGCATTGAATATATAAGTGGTGAATCCTCATTTGGAGTCTATCACAATATGCTCTACTAAAATTATATCTACACAAAACACTTTCTTTAACAACCAAGAATTCTATGTCAATATGCTTGATTTATAGTACTCTTGTCATTAATTCTTTACTGCGAACTAACTGTCACAATAAACTTTGTGATAAAACTTCGCAACCTTTATTTCATGTTTGAATGCCCTTAGTGTGCTATTGATTCTGTTGTCATAGTTAATGACCTAAAGTGTTTGTTTAATACTTTTACTTGTATAGCTCTCCAGACCAACAGAAGATACAGTCTAAAGTGGATCTTATACTGTATTGGCATCCAACAAACTCAAAATCAGACTACTTTATGATCTCCTACTAATCTGATCTCTTATGTGCAAGCATGTTATCCTTAGTTCTCTATAAATACCTTATAAAGATCCATGCTAGAGTTACTTAATTATCTGCTTAATATACCAACAAGCAAAACAAATCAGGTCTTTTATAGACCTCATCATACAACAACTTCCAACAGTCAAAACATATAGAATATTTCTACATTTCTTAAATCTTTAGTTTAACTTTAGGGCACCTTATTGAGACTTTACTTGTCTCCCTTAATTCAACTTAAACATTCTCCCATTGAATCACGTAAATATCTACACTTGTCTCAAAACTAAATGAGACACAATTACCTCATGATGATACTTGTGATTCCTTTATGGAAAAACTTACTTGAATGTATAGATGGATTTATTTTTAGTTCTTAAACTATTGAGATTGTTTCATCAATGTTACCATCAAGAAAATTTATCTTTACATCCATCTAATATGATTCAAGATCAAAATGTTCTACTAATGTCACGATTATCTTAAAACAATGCTTTCCTTCCCTTTTGAGTAGAATCCTTTATCAAGATGCAAACCTATTTATCTTGTATTGATTTATACTCATAACTTATAGCATTAACCCACTTTCGAGTATTTAGACCTTGCATGGTTTGATGAACATTGTTTGAATGTTCTACCATTAATTTCATAGTGTCCTCATTATTTAGGAGAAAACTATATAATCAACTAAATTGTCTTTCTCCCAACTCTAGTAGTTTCTATAGCGACATTATTTCTTGAGATTGTTGAGTTTGTATTCCTTAAATATTATTGACAATGTCCAAGGAATGTACTGTATTTACACATTCTTAAAAGCATAAGTAGGGGTCGAATCGATTCCCCTTTAGGGACAATGTCTATAATATCATTTTCTCCCCAAATCAACATCCTCAAAGAATACCGTATTACCCGTCTCAAATATCATCCGATTAATTGGATCATAAACTTATTATTTTTATTCATAACAATAAAGTAGCTTGTATTTATTTGAGTCCAATTTTCTTTAGTAGATACCAATGATCTAACCTTAGTTGGACATCGCCATATGTGAAACTCAAAGAGTTCTCACAACTACTTTGGTTGAAACTTTGTTGAGACTATAAGCTGCAATCTTTAGTATTACTCTAATTAGTAACAATATGTTGTGGAGTACTATATTTTTTATGTCTTTTAACTACACCACAACACTATTCATGCTAAGTAATATTAATGTGGTGTATTATAAAACAATTCCACAAGCCTTTAGGAGTAAACAAAAAGGTTGTTCTTTAGTTGTCTTTAGCAGCTTTCTTAATGATTTTCTTGTATTGCCCTTATACTTTATTAAGACCGAATTTTCATGAAACCTGATAGTCTTATCTTTATTGTTGAAGTTATCATCATGTATGATTTTGTTGTTGATATAGGATAAACTTAATTAGCAGACTTCTTAATTGTACAGAGAATTAATCCAAAATAATTATTATGCTTGTATTAAACTTTATAATCTTTCAAAATGTAAAATAATTAGAATCATCTTGAGGAGTTGAGTAGTATCATTAGTATCAAGTCTAATGACAACAATACAATTTGTAAATGACACCCTCTACATAGTAGTCAAATACTGACAATAAAACTGTCAAGCAATAGCCTTCATTTGGGCCGACTTATTACTCACATGTTAAACAAATAATTGTCACGTATTCACCACCATAGGTGCTTGTGTATTTCGAGCCAAATATTAATATACCTATGGACCGATCAATACCCGCATGAAGATACACTTGCTCACAATATTATTTATTGGGGACCCATCACAAGACACCTTGTGCAACATTAACCTCGCCTATGGACAAAAATTAACTGCAGGGATAATATTGGTGTAATAATCAAGTACTGATAATAAGTTCTGTCAAACAAAAGTCTATCTATGGACCGACAAATGTTCACATGAACAATTTAAATAATTATCACATACTTATCATCACATGTGTGTTATTATTCTGTCAAACTATACCTACCTATGGGCCGAATACAGAACACATAAATAATTCCACACTCATCTATGTAATTTTAATAAAGTCGTTCTCCACACACAGAGGCTGCTATGGCAACATGATGCTTTGATTGACTAGATTGAAAAATTACTAGATTAATTAAATAAATATTTTAAAATAAATATTTTTGTTTAATTGAACGATATTAAAAAATGTCTCCCCAAATTTAAATTAATTAAATTCCACAATCAATGGGAATATTAGATGATTCATATAAATTTAAAAATATGGAAGATCCCCTTAATGAATTAGAATTTTATTCTAATTTATTATGAGCCAAATTAGGCTTAGCATTTAAAAATTAATCAAATCAACCCACTACACTGTACACGCATACCGCATGATCAATTAATTCACTGTTGCCCAATTTAAAAATAGAATATTGCATCTTAACTTAATTGATTTTAAACTAGATTATGCAAATACTCCTTTTCATGATAATCAGTTGTGGGAGATAAACTATGCTTAGTATGCTCTTCTGACACCGAAAGTTTGTGGCATATTTTTGTTTCATGTGATTATGCGGAGGAGTGCTAGAGGGAAGCTGGTTTTTTTGACTCAATTGAGAGAACTATCCCACATGTTGATTCTTTACGAGAACTTTTCCTATGCATTATTAATGATGCAACTATTGATAAGAAGGCTATTTTTGCCATGGTTGTCTGGAAGATCTGGAGTGAACGGAATAAGGTAGTTTGGGATGAGAATCAAGATTCTGCTGCAAGAGCAATATTCATAGCCAAGAACTTACTTACTGAATGGAGCATGGCAAGAAAGGCACCAACAAGGAAAAGTAAAGTTGTTATTTGCAAATCATGGCACAATCCCCCACCCTCTTACATAAAGATTAACGTTGATGCAACCTTTTTTGCGGACACATCAGAGACAGGAATAGGAATGATAATAAGAGATGAAGAGGGTATATTCGTTGCTTGCAGATCTATGGTTATTCCGGGAAACTTTCATGCATTCTCCTTGAGGCGATGTCATGGATAAAGGTTTTAGGGCTTGAACGTATTATCTTTGAAGTAGATGCCAAGACCGTCTATGATGCGATTTCAAAAACACAAGGAGAGATATCAGTATTTGGAGACTTTATATCAAAATGCAAAAGGTTTCTCATAACAAATATTTCTTGTTCAGTTCATCTTATTCCTCGTACTGCCAATACATTGGCACATTGCATTGTTCGGGCTTCGCGATCAGTCGCTAGTCCCAATTATTGGGTTGAGCCTCCTACTTTTGTGGATGACCTTCTCGATAGCTTTTGTTCTTATTCTACTTAATAAATAAATCTTTGTTTGATTAAAAAAAAGAATATAGTGAGTATTCAATTTCAATTGCACCCAAGTAGTGCATTCAGTAGCATCAAGAGTATCGTACCAATCTCTCGCCCTTTCAGTAAGCGAAAACTTAAAAAATATAATATCTTGCATCCTCATGAGTTCCTGTATTTTTTATGTACTTGCATAACCAAGGAACTTATTCAGATGTTGCTGAGGATCTTCAAAGGTTCCCCCAGAGAAGGGACTCCATTCAATCATGCTGATCAGAGCAGGGTGAAGATTGATGCGCATTTTGTTTGCACGCAAAATTAATCCCCAAGTATTAAGGATATCAGTTGCAGCTTAAGCAAGCGACCAAGTGAAATATCAAATCCAAAGGACGGCCTATTATCAATTTAATTATAAACTAAATTAATTAAGACAAGTTGGCGATAAAGATTGAGGTTTTATTATTAAACTACTAAGAAGAATTATTAAAAAATAAATAAAATAAAATATCACTAGATGAATACGAAAGTGGATCAAGTAGAAGAATAGGTAGCTTTAGGGTAATCCAGTTCTACTACTAAACTTTCCTCATAAGTGCAGGCCGACTCTGCCTTGTGGACTATGGACGCATCACTAAACCATGCAAATCTACTGATGGAGATGAAGCCGCGTTATTGTTCCTTGATAAGTTTGACCGTTTGCTGATTAACAAGTCCCAAACTCGTGTGTTTTAATTAGCTTTAAGTATAAATCAAAGGATTGCTTTGTAATTTCATAAGAAATCTTTGCTGTTAAAAGCTGCTATCCTTTCATGTTGGAGGTAGTGATAATATGTAGTGTCCGTAGTACCAACAGAATTCGCTGTTTATCTACAATCGTGTGCTTCTACTTCCGTTGCTGAATCAGTTGGTATCAGTTTGTCAGCGGTTGATCCTTGAAATGGCACTGCGTCGGCAACCAATAGTACTTGTAATGCACAATTAGAACAATAATTGGATCACCTAACTCAACAAATTACACAACAGGGAGAATTATTACAGCGAATAGCTGCTATGACATTCGGCGGCACCGATGTCAACCCTCCTACTCAGCGCAATGATGGAGTTCGTGAATATCCAAATCCTTTATTTGACTCATCTGACGATGAGGTGACGATAGATAATCCTTTTGCCCCACCTCAACAGCACCGTAATAATGATGGTTTTCGATGGGAATCCGGACTAAAGGTGGACCTCCCAGAATTTTGTGGCACCATGGATCCAGAAGGTTTTCTGGACTGGATAGTTGCAGTGGAAGAAGTATTAGAATACAAAGATGTTCCGGCAGATCGACGGGTAGCCTTGGTTAGTACCCATTTGTAGAATAGGATGGCTGCATGGTGGTCTCAGTTAAAGGCGGTTCGACGTCGACAAGGGAAACCAAAGAACACTTCCTGGGAAAAATTCACGAAGCATCTTCGTAATGAATTTCTTCCTTTTAATTATGAGTGAACTCTATATCAGAAGCTATAAAACTTGCGCCAAGGTTCAAGATCCATGAATGATTATACTGAAGAATTCTATCGATTGCTTGCTTGGATTGATTTATCTGAAACTACAGATCATTCGATATCATGGTACATTAGAGGATTACGTCTTCCATTTTAGGATGTCTTAAATATGCTTTCTCCGCGGTCTGTATCTGAAGCACATCAACGAGCCCTTTTATTTGAAAATCAGATTATGCGGAAGTCAGCCACTCCTTTCGTTCCAACTACTTCGCGTAGTTCTATTTTGCCAACTCCCGTAGCTACTCGACTTACATTTGATCAAGGTGTTGGATCGCAAAACATGTCCAAATCCAACGTTCCAACTTCTGGTACATCTACCCACCCAGGTCATTGCTTCTTGTGTTAAGAAATGGGACATGTACGAGCTAATTGCCCTCATCGTACTACACGCGGATTGCTGGTGGATGAATCCATGGGTACTGATGAGGAATACCAGGGACCACCTATTTTTGATGAAGAACTACCACAACATACCATGGAAGAAATACTTACTGGAGATGTTGGTCAAAACTTGGTGTTGAGACATACTTGTTTGGCTCCAAAACAATCAGAAGATGCGCTGCAACGACATTCTATTTTTGAGTCAACATGCACCATAAAAGGAAAGGTACGTTGTTCATCATCGACTCAGGATCTTGTGAGAATGTGATCGCTTCTACTGCTGTTGAAAAATTATCACTTGTTTCGGAACCTCATCCTGCTCCATATAGTTTGGTGTGGTTGCAACAAAATACCAATATCACTGTTAATCGTTTTGGTTTCTTTCTCTATTGGTGCTAACTATGCAGATTCTGTTTGGTGCGACATTGTACTGATGGATGCTTGTCATCTTATTGGGGCATCCATGGCAATATGATCGAGAAGTTGTGCATAATGGAAAGTTGAATACATACACTTTTCATTTTGAAGGGTTAAAATACACTCTTGTGCCATCTATATGTCAACCTCCTGTCCCACCTCATGATACTAAAGTTGTGCTTCTGTCATATTCTGCTTTTGTGCAAGAATTTAAAAAATCTCCATACGCCATTCTTCTGTTGGCTCATGATCTTTCCAATTCTAAAACAATGCCACAATCTATTCTTCCTTTGTTAGAAGATTTTTTTGATATTTTCCGGATGAACTTACGGATGTTTTGCCACCTCTTCGTGATATCCAACATCACATTGACCTCATCCCAGGGGCACCTCTCCCTAATCGTCCTCACTACCGAATGACTCCAACAGAGCATGAAGAACTACGTCGATAAGTTGAGGAATTGTTACGAAAGGGTCATGTGCATCCGAGTATAAGTTCGTGTGCCGTACCAGCATTACTCATTCCTAAGAAAGATGGGGAATGAAGAATGTGTGTTGACAGCAGAGCAATAAATAAAATAACCATTCGATATCATTTTCTTATACCCAGGTTGGATGATCTATTAGATCAGCTAAGTGGTGCAATGATTTTTAGTAAATTGGATTTTAGGAGTGGATACCATCAAATTCGAATTTGTCCAGAAGATGAATGGAAGACAACTTTTAAAACACGTGAGGGCTTGTTTGAATGGCTTGTCATGCCGTTCGGTTTATCAAATGCCCCTAGCACATTTATGAGGGTGATGAATCAGTCTCTTCGACCTTTAATTGGTTCATGTGTGGTGGTATATTTTGATGACATCTTGGTATATAGTAAGTCGGAGGAGGAACATTTGGCACATCTTAGACAAGTCTTCTTGATTTTGTGGGCTGAACACTTCTATACCTCTCCAAAAAAAATGCAGTTTTCTTTCGTCAGCTGTTATATTTTTGGGTTATCAAATATCTTCTATGGGTATTGGTGTTGACTCGGGAAAGGTGGCTGCCATTCGTGATTGGCCTATTCCATCCACTCTAACTGAAGCTCATAGCTTTCATGGTTTAGCTTCATTTTACAGGAGATTCATACCGCATTTTAGTTCCATAATGGCCCCTATTACTGATGTCATGCATGGTAAATCCTTCACTTGGACTACAGAAGCTAATCAAGCCTTTCAGTTAATCAAGCACAAGTTGACAAATGCCCCATTACTTGTTCTACCTGATTTCTCTACTCCTTTTGAACTTCATTGCGACGCTTCAAAAGTTGGGATTGGAGCAGTTTTGAGTCAAGGAGGCCGTCCAGTTGCATATTTTAGTGAAAAGGTGAATAGGGCAAGGGCTAGGTACAACACATATGATCTCGAATTTTACGCTGTTGTTCAGGCTGTTCGACATTGGCGCCATTATTTTTTTCAAAGGGAGTTCATCTTATATACTGATCATGAGTCTTTGAAACACTTGGCATCTCAAGATAATCTCTCTGCTCGACATGCTAAATGGTTGGCATATTTGCAACAATTTACATTTGTTGTTAAACACCAATCTGGGGCATCTAATCGCGTTGCTGATGTGTTGAGTCATCGTAATAACCTTCTCATTGATATAAGAATTGTGGTGCCTATCTTTTTTGAATTTTCCAGCCTATATACTTTTGATAAGGATTTTGGTGAGATTATTTCAAAACTTGCAGCAGGTTCTGTGGATGGGTACATCATAGTGGATGGATTTCTCTTTCGTGATGTACGTTTGTGTGTTCCAAATTATAGCTTGCGGGGTTTAATTATGTCTGAATTACATAATTTTGTCATGCGGATCGTGATCGGACGGCTGCTATGGTCTTGCACAGATACTTTTGGCCATCAGCCCGTAAAGAGGTGGCTCATTATGTTCAACGTTGTCGCATTTGTAAGGTTTCCAAGGACACATCTTCTAATGCTGGTTTATATCACCCTTTACCAATTCCAAAACAGCCTTGGGTTGCATTGAGCATGGATTTTGTGCTCGATTTTCCCCGTACTCAATGAGGCAACGATTCTATATTCATTGTTGTGGATATATTTTCCAAGATGGTACATTTCATACCTTGTAAGAAGACTTCAGATGCTGTTCATATTGCAACCCTTTTTTTCGAGAAATCTACTGCCTTCATGTTTGCCTACATCTATTATTTCAGATCGAGATACTCGATTCTTAAGTCATTTCTGGCGTTCATTGTGGTGGATGGTGAATACTGAATTACACTTTAGCAGTGCATATCACCCTCAAACTGACGGTCTGACAGAAGTTGTCAATCGATCCTTGGGAACTCTTTGCGTTGCCTAGTTGGTGATAAGCCAAAATCTTGGGATTTAGTTCTTCCACAAGCTGAATTTTCACACAATATGGCATCTAATAGAAGTACTGGTTATCCATCTTTTCAGGTTGTTTATGGTGTGTTGCCTAGAGCTCCTGTTGATCTCCTCTCATTACCCTCTGTTAGGCCATTGGATAATCATGCGGAGGAGCTTATTACTAATTTGCAGCAGCTTCATGCTGACACAGCTGCAAGATTGGAGGTCGCCAATGCAAAGTACAAAGCAGCATCTGATGTTCATCGTTGGGATTTGAGTTTCGAGGTTGGTGATTTCGTCTGGGCAGTCCTGACTAAAGATCGTTACCTAGCACATGAATACAACAAGTTATCCTCTCGCGAAATAGGCCCCTTAGAGATTGTGGAGAAAATTAACCAAAATGCATATCGACTCCGTCTGCCAAGCCACATCCATACTTCAGACATCTTTAACGCCAAACATCTGGTGCTTTATGTCGGCAAAAATTCTGATGGAGATGAAGCCAATTCCAATTCGAGGGCGAATCATTTCGAGGAAGGAAAGAGTGATGGAGATGAAGCCGCGTTATTATTCCTTGATAAGTTTGACCGTTTGCTAATTAACAAGTCCCAAAATCGTGTGTTTTAATTAGCTTTAAGTATGAGTCAAGGGATTGCTTTATAATTTCATAAGAAATCTTTGCTGTTAAAAGCGGCTATCCTTTCATGTTGGAGGTAGTGAACTTGAAATTATTTATTAAGAAAAGGGAAGTTATCCCCCTGCGATAATCTGTAGTGTACGTAGTACTAACAGAATTCGCTATTTATCTTCAATCGTGTGTTTCTACTTCTGTTGCTGCTACTCTATAGACATAAGTAAATATGCGTGTAATACATGAGAATAACTTCGAAGTAAGAGACATAATTTCACCCCCCTTTCTAGGTACTATCAGTATCAATTATTTCCACGTCTGGAACCTAACCCGATATGATCTCTCTTTATTGGTACTATAAAATTACCCTCTTTATCCTGTTTACTAACCCGAATTCAATTCAATCAATAAACATTCATATATGACAGTTCTAATGAAGTTTCGGACTCTCCCCACTTAGAATCATAATATGGAATCCTGTTCAGCGGTGAATGCATTCAATCTACAACCAAGATATATATACTGACTCTATATACCAATTGAAGATGCACAAAAACGACTGTGAATATGGATTAAGAAAGCACAATCACATATAAAATAAATCCACAAGTGGTGTTGTACGGATGACACACAAGAGAGTTTAATTAATTTATAAAACTTTCAAAACCTAAGATCTACCAAAACGATTCTAGCCCATAATGTTGCAAAGAACAATCATGGGTGTTGGATAGATCTTTCCCATATGTCCGGAAAATACTAGATAAATTAAGAAACGAAGGAAACCCTACATGTGGGCGTCGTCGCATCCCTCTTATTCTTGAATCCTCCTCTTGGTTCTCCTCTTGATTCGATAGACTAATCTTCAAAGTGATGGATGGATGGAGGAAAGGATGTGGATGGTTGTTGGAGGGTGATCCTCCCTTGTGGGGTGTAGGATGATTGTGTTGCTATTCTATCACATATGAATAATGATGTGATCTGCATCCCCTTTTATACTTGTAAGACTCTCCTTATGGACCATGGATTGACTTTTTCTTGGAGAATAAGAAAATACACACTACTGGAGGTACGGAATTACCAAAAATTTGATTTCGTGTCCCCGTTCGACCAAAGTGCTCCAGGTCGAGCGAGATTGACTCAGGTCGAGCAGTGGTCGAGCGTAGTGTGCAGTCTCACAGTTTTGTGCATAACTTCCACATACAAGCTCAGAATTGAGTGTTTCTTGCGCTCATGAGATCCTCACTTCCTTGGATTTATATCTATATTAAGAACTCACAAAAATACAAACATTTAAAACATTTAAATGTATAAAAAGCCATGCAAAGTAGAACAGTCTTGCTGAGCAGGAACAACTTGCGCGATATCACCATTTTGATCATAACTTTCTTGTTCGGACTCTGATTGGGATGTTCTTTATAGCAAAACGATTCTTTCTTCTATGGCTTTCCAACCATATATTCAAAATCCAACTCAGAGTTCCACACGAAGTTCCACCTTTTCTCCAACTTTTCTCTTTTGATCATTTTTCCACCTAAATCACAATAAAACACCTCAAACACACCTTTTTCTCAAATATATTGAATATAAGACACTTGTGCTAATATATGACAACAATTCTCATAAAAAATGTGTTAAATTGGACACTAAAATATGCATATTTTTACTCTCATCAATCCCCTAAACTTACCCGTTGCTCGTCCCAAGGCAACAAAATAAAAATACAGAGTAAGAGAGTAAGAAAATTAGCAGGGAAATAAGGATTATGACAAATACCCCATTCAAAATACAATTGTCCTCAACTTAGGTCATGCAACTCTCATTACATGTAATAATTAATTCATAGCATACAAGATATGACAATCACCACCAATTCAAATGCTCCATTAATATATTTTCACGGGATGTATATCACTCGCACTCAAGTGTAAGAGATGTATAATTTTGGGTTAAGGTATTTATGCTCAAATTCAATTCAAGTGCGTGGGTAACCATAAGCTTGCTAAAAATCTCAAACTCTCCACCAATAAAAGTATGATTCGACAATGGGATCAATAAGAACTTTTCTTTTAGATGTAATGTTGGCTCTTTGGTTAAGATAGAAAATATATGGATAAGTGACTCAAAACTCGGATCAATCAAGTCGTGATCCGTCATGATCTTTCATTCTTTCTACTCACTTCAATTAAGCACAACATCTTCCTCAACTCTTTCACTTTTCTCCTTCAAGCACAACATTTTTTTTCCTTCTTTTTTTTCTTTTTTTCTTGAGGTACCAGTTTCGGGCACTACCTCTTGCATCTTCCATATGGTACTAGATTTAAGCTCTACCCTAGGATGTTTGATTTCATAGAGTACTAGATTTAAGCACTACTCCATACTTTTCTTTAGATGCAATTTCAAGCTCAGTCAATGTTTTTAACACCAATTTCATTCCTTCACAAATTGTTATCAAACTCCATCAACACACTTTGAAAAGCCATTAATTCTCTTCTAGAAGGACAATCAAGGCTAAAAAAATTCAGATGCTCAAAGTGGCTATTTCTCGTAGTCTGCCTAAGAATGAGGCTTTTAGGCTCAACGGGGCTAACTATGGATAAACATCATTAGGTAAGAAATTATTTGGTTAAGTGACTTATAAATCAAAGATGGCCTTAAATCATCTTCTATCATCTAACATAACATGTAGACTCAAGTAAGAAAAGAGGCAAGGTCTAGAATACATATACAAGAACGATACTCACCAGAAAAGAAACATTATGTGATTATGTACATGATCAACAAGGCTCAAAATCTCACATGGGTTTTTAACAAGTAACAGAACACTTTCATGGTAAGCAATATCTCACAAGTACACATAGAACCTCATACCACAATATAACTCAAGTACACTACCATAATCAATTTCAAAAGCATATGAATTTCAAGTACAATTTTAAAAATATAAGCTCACATGGATCACCAAAAAATAAAAATTCAATCCTTTCACTCTCATGATTTAAAAGCTCACATAAAAATTAGAATAAGGAAACGAGGACACCTGATTTTTCTTAAACGTATGCACGAGCTCCTCGAGTTGTTCAACTCGATCAGGTCAAATCTCAGTGTAGAACTCGTCTTGCCACTCTAGTTACCTTTTCAATCATCAAAGCTCAAGCACTCCTCATCATCACAGATTCATCAATAATAAAATATGAGAACTATAAGAAAGACTCAATTGACTATTTGATTGACTCCACACACTAGACACACTAACACAACACACTAAACATTAGGTAAGTTGCAAAAAATTGATATACCAACACCGGTTAAAATATTAATATGCCGCAAAAAATCAACCCCCTAACAAATAAACAACAAACGAAAGGAAAAATTATACACTTAGTGCTCATAAGATGAGGTAAGTACATCATACCCCCCAAACTTAGTAAAAACATAAGTCGAACCAATGTTTGAAAAGAGATGTAATTTCTGAAACATGATGATAGAGATATAAAATGGGGTCAAGTTTATGTGTGCAAGAAAAAAGGAAAATTGGCTGGAAATTAGAGCTGGAAATTAGGCTGCAAATGATTAGCAAATCATTGGAATAATTAATGGCACAATTTAGGGGATTTGATTAAGAATTGATTATGCAGACTTTGTATATGAGCCTCTTGGTTGTAATGCATATATAGTCATTACACTGTAACCAGGAAACTCATTGAGAATCCTTGTATTTTGCAACTTTAGTTGTGGCCTCTGAAGAGGAATATTATCATTCTATCTCTTTGATCATCTTAACTCTATAAAATTGGTCTGACCTGCAGGATCCGATTTATGCCGGATAAGCGAAGCACTACAAAGATGGAGAAGGTGATCGAGGAATTAACAAACAGAGTATCGATCGTGGAAGATGCCCTTGTAAATTTGGACAAGAATGTAGGCAAATTTGATGCCCAATTCACTGCAATCATGGCAAAACTTAATGCCATGAGTCTGTCGACCCCAATTCCGACCAACCCACCAAACACAGCAACATCAGAAGAGAGCGGCGTAAATGGTAGCCGATCTGATCACATTGAAGAAAGATCTCATGACCGCCCAATCAGAAATACGACCCCTCCAGAGGTACTAAACTTGCCTCGGATGGAACTACCACCATTCGATGGAACTAATTCGGTGGCATGGCTCGTGCAAGCATAGCAATATTTTCTGTGCACCACATGCCGGTTGAGGATCGGGTGCAGTTAGCTTTGATCATGATGATAGGAAAGGCGATGTTTTGGGCTCAATTGGTACTACGGCAATCAGCCACCATTCCATGGAACCAGTTTTCACGCGAGCTTATTGAGAGATTCGGGGACAGCTCTGCAATCAATGCGTATGAAGCAATGCATGTAACTCGACAAACATGAAACATGGAGGATTATATCTCTTTGTTTGAGGAATGCGTAGCCCAACTGCCATTACTACCCCTGACGCAGTATCTTGGGATGTTTCTAGGAGGACTACAGCAATCGATCCATGATCGGATACCGGATGTGGAGATGTCCGATGTGTTTGCAGTCATTCAGGCAGCGCGCTAAATTGCAAGAGCCCCACGACCAAATGCGAACGGGAATAGTTTTTCCATGTTAGGGAGTTTCTCGCGATTCCCTCCATTAGGAGGCCTTTCACGACCACCAACAACCTTCAAAGGAGGCTCAAGTTACTCTACAACAAATCATCAAGGGTCAGGTAATTCACTAACATCGCACTCAAAATCAACAAATTCTAGTGTTGGGTATACAAACAGGATGAACAGAAACACGAAGTACCTAACGGTAGAAGAAGCTCGTGAATATCGCGAGAAGGGAAAGTGTTACCGATGTGGACAACAATATAGCCCCATGCATAAATGTGCTGGAAAGTTGTATAGTATCTACATCGAGGTGGAAAAGCACAGCACCATGAATGATGAGGATCAGGTTGAAGAAGTTATGGTTGAGCCTGCAGTAGTAACGGATAAGGAACATACTGAATTTCAGAACTTGGAATTATCTAAATTGTCATCTAACGGGCTTGACAGAGCCTGCACTCTTAAATTATTTGGTCGAATGGAAGGTACAAGACTTCTTACAATGATTGACAGTGGGGCCAGCAACTGTTTCATTTCACTAGAGATAGCTCGTAAGCTGAACCTCATGCCGGACAGGTCATCAACCTTACCCGTGGTGTTAAGAGATGGTTCTCGCATTCGCACAACTGGTAGCTATAAGAATATTCCTTTCATATTGGATTGTTGTACTTTCTATATTGCTACGTATTTCCAATTAGTGGTGTGGATATTATCTTGGGAATTTCTTAGCTGGCACAGTTGGGTGATGTGACAGCGAATTGGGCAGAATTAACGATGAAATGTGAGGTAGGGGGTAAACAGATTTGTATACGGGGAGACCCATCAGTCACTCAAAAGAGTTATTCTCCGAACGAGAACACAGTGTTGGAGTTGTCTGACCAAGCATGGTTGTTGTGGGCGATGGACGGAATAGTTGGGCCTGAGAGGGTAACAAGTCAGCAGCCATTAATGCCAGAATAGCTTCGGGCACTTGATTCCATCATTGCAGCGTATCCATCGATTAACCAACCATCGAGAGGGTTACCACCAGCCCGAGAATGCGATCATCGTATTCCTTTACAACTGGGGACGGCCCTAATTTCTGTGCGGCCTTATCGGTACAACCATATGCAGAAGGATGAAATGGAGAAGTTAGTATCCGAAATGCTTGGAGTAGGAATTATTAGACCAAGTACTAGCCCATACTACAGCCTGGTTCTTTTGGTTCTCAAGAAGGATGGGTCATGGCGATTTTGTGTTGATTATTGAGCCCTAAACAAGGCTACTGTTTCGGATAAGTATTCAATTCCAGTCATACAAGAATTATTTGATGAATTTCATGGAGCTCGATGGTTTAACAAGATTGACCTTCGAGCTAGATACCATCAAATTAGGGTACACCTCGAGGATGTGCCAAAAACTGCATTCCGAACTCATTCCGGCCACTATGAGTTCCTAGTAATGCCCTTTGGCCTTACAAATGCTCCCACCACATTTCAAGGTTTGATGAATGAGGTGTTTCGTCCATTTATGTGGAAGTTCGTACTGGTATTCTTTGATGATATCCTCGTGTACAGCCCATCTTGGTCGGCTCATCTCCGACATCTTCACCAGGTTTTCCAACTATTGCACACTCATTCTCTATACATTAATCCAAAGAAATGTATGTTTGGTGATTCTCAGGTTGAATATTTGGGGCACTTAGTGTCGGTCAAGGGAGTGCAAATGGACCCGGGAAAGGTTAGCGCAGTGTTGAAATGGCTAACTCTGGGCTCCACTCGCGTATTGCGAGGATTCTTGGGCTTGATAGGGTATTATCGTAGATTCATTAAGAATTATGGCAGCATTGCTGGCCCCCTCACGTGACTGCTGAAAAAGGATAAATTACGGGCTTGGGATTGGCCCCTAGAAGCGGAGCAAGCTTTCCAAGAGTTAAAATTAGCCCTTACCACCACACCCGTTCTTCGAATGCCAGACTTTGAAAAGCCTTTTATGGTGGAGTGTGATGCCTCAAGTCGTGGCATTGGGGTGGTCCTCATGTAAGAATGGCAGCCTTTGGCATATTTTAGCAAGCAACTTGGAGATAGATCTCTTTCTAAATCAGAATACGAAAAAGAATTGATGGCTCTTGTGCTAGCGGTGCAACATTGGCGACCCTACTTACTAGGTCGCCGGTTCAAGGTGCGCACAGATCAGCGCAACTTAAAGCTATTATTGGGGCAGACTCTCACCACTCCCGCACAACAGTATTGGGCATCCAAGTTGTTGGGTTTTGATTTTAACATTGTGTATAAGGAGGGTATGGCGAACTGTGCAGCAGATGCATTATCACGTCGTGATGAGGAGCTACATATGGCAGCCGTTAGTCTTCCTCAATGGTTGGAATTGTTGGGCAATTGGATCGTGCGGATCAACGTGATCCGTTAGGATTAACAGGCAAACAAAATCAGCGGAAGCAAAAATGTGTTTACCGTACTTCAGGGTCGATGTAGAGTCTGAATCACTGCAGAAGAACACCTCTTGATCTTCTGCTGTATGTCCCAAGTCAACTCTGGTGTTGGGTGGTCAACAATCCCCAGAGTTCTCTCAATCTGCTTCTCTCTAACTCACGTCAAAAGAGGCGCAGGAAGTTAGGTTTCCAGAAGCTGAGATGACTATATATATTGGGCTACAGCAGGGACCAGGAGGATAAATTGGGCTGGGCCTCAATTGAACTTAATTAACCAAGCTTAGCCCAAAGCTTTTAATTAAATCCAATAATAATAATATAGTCCACTAAAATATTATTATTGCACTACCCGTCCAATCCCAAAATTATGTTCTGGGCTCCTTCTTATTATGAGCCCGATAGTCTCCCCATGTTTAAGATATTCAATGTCCATTAATTAATTAAGTTACTGACAACTCTAATTAATTAATATCTCGTCCGAGAGTAGTACCACTCAACCTTTTTATCATGCCGGAAATTAATCCACTTGCAAGATTTACATGATAAGCCTTATGAGCTTCTCAAGGGGACATCATCAACCTATGACGGACATGGATTCCTTCTACAATCAACAGCATACTATAGATACAGCACTACTTCCCAACTCACCGAGTTTGTTGATTTAATACTTATAAATCTCACCCATTGATGAATCAAAGAAATACATACTGCCCTACGTGTCGAGGTTATTGTATAGGGATTAAGAGCACGAACTTCCATAATAACAGAGATCAAGTTCTTCTATAAGTCAGTATAAGTCGAACGATCTCAGGAGGTCCTACTCAATACACACAAGTGCACTAATGTGATTCTATAGCCAAGACAAGCTAATACCAAATCACACTACAACCATACCGATAGAGAGTCCCCGTCTATCTCAGTTGTGAGCATCTGTTTATACTTTATAAGGAAACCGATAATATGATCTTCCGCGTGTTGTCGCACAACATATTATCTACAGTATAAAGTAAATGGACTATTGCATCATGCATATAAAATAAATTATAAGATGCAATTATTTGATCAATGATGCTCATTTCAAATATTGTTATGACATTGTTCATACTAAAGCTAGACTTTTAGTATACAATCCAACAGGAATGGGGCAGCCTACAGAAAGAGTTTCGTACTGACCCGCTGTTGGGGCGGATTCTCGGAGATTTGGAGGGGGAGCTGCCCAAGCTGATCCACTACACTACCGTTCACGGGATTCTCTACTATAAGGGATGATAGTGATCCCTCGACATTCTCCTTGGGTGCCTCGCCTTATTACTGAATACCACTCAACGCCAACAGATGGTCATTCGGGTGTCTTTCGCATTTATCATCGGTTGACAGCCAATCTTTATTGGCCAGGAATGATGCGGATGGTTACAGAATTTGTGGCTGGATGTGAGGTGTGTCAGCGGAGTAAGTATGAGACTAAATCTCTGGCTGGTCTCTTAAACCCGCTACCTATTCCATCACGTGTATGTGAAGATATTAGTATGGATTTCATTATAGGCTTGCCTCAGTCCGGAGGTGTTGGCTGCATATTAGTGGTGGTAGACCGGTTCTCTAAGTATGGTCATTTCATGGGCTTGCGACATCCTTTCACGGCCCGCACTATGCCCGAGGTCTTCGTAAAAGACGTTGTTCGTTTCTATGGCATCCCGACATCAATAGTTTCGGACCGAGACTCGATATTTTTGAGTTTATTTTAGCGCGAGTTATTTAAACAGGCTGGCACAACATTGAAAATGAGCTCGACTTATCACCCTGAGACGGATGGGCAGTCGGAGATCTTAAATCGCTGCATTGAAACTTACTTACGCTGCTTTATCTCCGAAAGACCGAAGGGGTGGGGAACATGGCTGCCATGGGCTGAATTCTGCTACAATATAGCTTTTCAATCAAGTGCTGTAACCACTCTATTTTAGGCTGTATATGGCAGACCAGCACCGCTATTAGTGCTATTTTTGTCCGGGGAGGTGCGGGTGCAAGCGATGGCTGATATACTACGAGAGAGGGATGAAATTCTGTGGGACTTGAAGGTTAATCTCGAGCGTGCCCAGCAGCGTATGTTAAGAGAGGCAAATAAGCACCGTCGTCAGGTGGAGTTTGCGGTTGGTAATAAGGTTTTCTTAAAATTCTGTCATTACCGGCAGAAAACATTATTCACAAGCCGGAATGCCAAGTTAGCTCCATGTTATTTTGGTCCATTTTCGATTGTTGCACGTGTAGGAAAGGTTGCATACTAGCTACAACTCCCTGCACAGTCACGCATCCATCCAATCTTTCATGTGTCATTGTTGAAGCCAGCTATCGGGTCAGCAACAGCGGAGCCAATACTTCTAGAAGACCTACTATAAGTAGACCCTCCTTTTCGCCCTGCAGCTGTAGTGGATAGGAGGGTGTTGGATGAATTTGGAGAATAGGTAGAACAGGTTTTGGTTCATTGGGAAGGGCTAGGAGAAGACGAGCAAACGTGGTTGGACAAGGCTGACTTTCTGGGCCAATTTCCAGACTTCAGCCTTGAGGACAAGGCTGCTTCGTCGGATGCGGTAATTGATAGAGATACAAAATGGGGTCAAGTTTATGTGCGCAAGAAAAAGGAAAATTGCTAGAAATTGGAGCTGGAAATTAGGCTGCAAATGATTGGCAAATCATTGGAATAATTAATGGCACAATTTAGGGGATTTGATTAAGAATTGATTATGCAGACTTTGTGCATGAGCATCTTGGTTGTAATGCATATATAGTCATTACACTGTAACCAGGAAACTCATTGAGAATCCTTGTATTTTGCAACTTTAGTTGTGGCCTCTGAAGAGGAATATTATCATTCTATCTCTTTGATCATCTTAACTCTATCACATGAGCACCTTAAATATAATAACTCCTCACTCACACGAAAGAAATAAAACAGTAAATGGAAGGGACAAGCCCCCAACAGGCACTCATGTTTAATGTCGCAGAGTCGTGATTGAATACCGCTTTGTAGACTATTTGATCGGAGGGTGGTCTTATCGCATCCTCACCTTCAAGTACTTTCTTTCCCTCTTCTTGTCTACACTCAGCACCTCACCTTTCTTGGTCACAAGTATATGATCCTTAGAATTACCTTCCTCCCATTGCTGTCTAGACTCCTCCTTGTCAATCTTCCACTCAAATTTAGAATCATATGTCCTATTAAAATAAAGATTAAACAAGTTAGAAATCATATCTATGCTCTTGTATGATTGAGTCTTCAAGGGCATCTTCATTGCTTGATTGCTCGACACAAATGGTTGTTCGAATGGACCTCCTGGGCATGACTGCACAAAAATAGGAGCCGGATGATGTTGCTCGACCACTGCTCGACCAGGAGGGTCTGGTCGAGCGAGCTACCCCTTCGCGGATTTTCACTGTTCAGTCCCGATAGAGGCTGCTCGATCTCTGCTCGACCAAGAAGTTCTGGTCGAGCGACACCATTTTGGTCGAGCAAGGGACATGTACACTGATCAGCGGTTTTCAGAACACAGTGGGCTGCTCGACCTCTACTCGACCAGAGTGATCTAGTCGAGCGAGATAGTTTTGGTCGAGCGGAGGACCTGTACTCTGATTGTGACTTTTCAGAGCCTCAGAATGCCACTCGACCTCAACTCAACCAAAAAATTTGGTTGAGCGGGTACACGTTCTCTCCATTTTCTCTTGGAAGCATCATCGGACCTTTATATTGTGTTTGTGACTTTACTATGATGGCTTTGCACTCTTTCGAGTACATTATGCCTTGAGATGGGAACATTCTTTTCTCCAACATTTGAGTTAATTGATTCATGTTCCAGGCCATCTGCCACATAATAAAAGTAAGGTCCTTCAGCTGGTTAGACATATCTACATGATTAGTATTCAATCTGGCTTCAATGTGGTCAACTCTTGCCTCATTCTTAGCCATGTATCGGTTGAAGGTATCTTCAACACTCTTCACTTCTTGCTGCTGGATACTAGGCCCCCCTTTGTTCAACTTTGTAATCGGCTTCTGTTGGGACTCTAGTAGCTTGTTGATGTTAGCTAGACTAGAGACGATCTCATCATCCCTATTCGGCTTCACCACTTGATGTTTAACTTGAGCCTTTTTACTAAGTACATATGATCCTCTAACTCTCTCCATAGGCCATTCACATGAAACAATAGAGATGTCTTCAAACAACTTTTCTGCTTCAAGTGTTGTCTTAGATAACATCGCTCCTCCTGATGATGCATCAATAAAAATACGCGACTCACAATCCAATCCATATTAAAAGATGCTTATGTACTGAGCCTTAGACATCCCATATTGTGGGCACCGCCTAAGCATGTCTTTAAACTTGTCCCACGCGTCATGGAATTTCTCACCCTGATTCATAACAAATTGGGTGATCTCTTGCTTTATTCTTAAGATCATTGAGGCTGGCATGTATCTCTCCAAAAACTTTTGCTGCAGTTGGTCCCATGTAGTGCAATCAGTGGCATCAAGTGTTTCATACCAAGCTTCTGCCCTATCAATCAAAGAGAACTTGAATAGGATGATCCACCTAGCATTGTCATTAGCTCCAACACCCATGTGAATGTTTGTATAACCAAGGAATTTTCTGAGACGCTGATATGGATCTTCAAAGCAACCTCCAGAAAAGGAATTTTTCTTCACCATGTTGATAAGAGCGGAATGTATCTCAAAATCATCATCTTCCCCCTTACTCCTATCAACCCCATGTTGCCAATCCCATAGTTCTTGAAAATTTCACGTATGGCTACATTATCAGAATTCTGCCTTGCTCCGGCCATGTTTAGCTATGTGTGTTACTCCTTCCTTTCTTTCCTTTCCTTTTCCTAGTGCACAAGTACCTCAGAAAAATTTAAAGTTAGACAAAAATAAATAATCACAAATAAAAGTCTTAATCAAACTAGAAATAATAAAATCAATAATAACAGCCGTACCCGGCAACGGCGCCAAGAACTTGATGATCATTTTTTTTGTACGCAAAATTAATCCCCAAGTATTAAGGATATCAGTTGCATCTTCAGGAAGCGACCAAGTGAAATATCGAACCCAAAGGACTGCATATTATCAATTTAATTATTACTAAATTAATTAAGACAAGTTGGCGATAAAGATTGAGGTTTTATTATTAAACTACTAACCAGAATTATTAAAAAATAAATAAAATAAAATATCACTAGATGAATACGAAAGTGGATCAAGTAGGAGAATATGTAGCTCTAGTGTAATCCAATTCTACTACTTAACTTTCCTCTCAAGTGTAGACCGACTCCGCCTTGTGGACTATGGACGTATCACTAAACCATGCAAATGGACTCTATAGACATAAGTAAATATGCGTGTAACACTTGTGAATAACCTCAGAGCATGAGACAAAATTTCACCCCCCCTTTCTAAGTACTATCAGTTTCAATTATTTCCACGTCTGGAACCTAACCCGATATGATCTCCCTTTATAGGTACTATAAAATTACCCTCTTTATCCTGTTTACTAACCCGAATTCAATTTAATTAATAAACATTCATATATGACAGTTCTAATAAAGCTTCGGACTCCCCCCACTTAGAATCATAACATGGAATCCTATTCAGCGGTGAACGCACTCAATCTACAACCAAGATATATATATAGACTCTATATACCAATTGAATATGCACAAAACGACTGTGAATATGGATTAAGAAAGCACAATCATATATAAAATAAATCCACAAGTAGTGTTGTACGGAGGACACACAAGAGAGTTTAATTAATTCATAAAACTTTCAAAACCCTAGACCTACTAAAACGGTTCTAGCCCATGATGTTGCGAAGAACAATCATGTATGTTAGATAGATCTTACCCATATGTTTGGAAAATACAAGATAAATTAAGAAACAAAGAAAACCCTCGATGTGGACATCGTCGCGTCCTTCACCATCTTGAATCTTCCTCTCGGTTCTCCTCTTGATTCCGCAAACGAATCTTCAAAGTGATGGATGGATGAAGGAAAGGATGTGGATGATTGTTGGGGGATGATCCCCCTTTATGGGGTGTAGGATGATTGTGTTGCTCTTCTATCACATATGAATGATGATGTGATCTGCATCCCCTTTTATACTTGTAAGCTCTCCTTATTGACCTTGGATTGGCTTTTTCTTGGAAAATATAAAATACACACTGCTGGAGGTACGGAATTACCAAAAATAGGATTCCGTGTTTCCAATCGACCAAACTGCTCCAGGTCGAGCGGGATTGACTTAGGTCGAGAGGTGGTCGAATGGTAGTGTGCAGTCTCACCGTTTTATGCATAACTTCCACATACAAGCTCCGATTTGAGTGATTCTTATGCTCAAGCGATCATCACTTCCTTGGCTTTCTATCCATATAAAGAAATTACTAAAAATCTAACATTTGAATACAAAAAAAGACATGTAAAGTGGAACAATTGTACTGAGCAGGAACAACTTGCGCAATGTCACTATTTTGATCATAACTTTCTCGTTCATACTCTGATTGGGGTGTTCTTTAAACCAAAATGATCCTTTCTTTTATGGATTTCCAACCATATATCCGAAATCTAATTCGGAGCTCCAAAAGAATACAAAAAATTACACAAGTTGGACGTGCATTTTTCAGCATTCTTGTACAAGTTGCACCTTTTCTCCAACTTTGCTCTTTTGATCCTTTTTCCACCTAAAACATAATAAAACACCTCAGACGCACCTTTTTCTCAAATATATTGAATATAAGATACGTGCTAATATATGACTACAATTCTCATAAAAAAAGGTGTTAAATTAGACACTAAAATACGCTTATTTTCACTCTCATCAAAGATCAAAATCAGCTCCAGCCCCCTTTGTTCCTAACAGCCCTACATTGCCTCTTCCATTGTTATTAAAGACTTCACGGATGGTAGGATTATCTGGATTCGCTGCCATGTTGGTTGCTTCTGCTTCCAATTTAACGTCGGTTGCAACTTCAGTTGCTTGCGAGTTCAGCTCGTCAACTTCAACTCCTAAATTAAAAGCCTCAGTTGGTTCCACATCCCTGTTCTTATTCTTCTTTTTCTTCCTCGACGATGCACCGATCTCCAGATTAAAAAGGGCTAATTCTCCTGCCTTTGATCTAGTGTGCATACACTTAAGAAAAATAAGTGTTAGAAAATCAAGACAAGAATAAAGTAGTCTCAATTAAACTATAAATAATAAACTAATAATTATTGCCGCCACTGGCAATGACACCAAGAACTTGATGAGCATTTTCTCAACACACAATATTAATCCCCAAGTGTGAAGAATGCTATTGTAACTTTGATAAGCCACCAAGTGATTATTGAACCCAAAGGACGTAGTATTATTAATTTAATTATATCCTAACATATTAAGACTAGTATGACAATAAAGTTTTAATGATTAAGTAACCAAACAACAAATAATTAAAAGAACATTTAAAATAAATAGACAATAGAGATTAAACGAAAGTGAATAAGTATGAAGATGGTACTCCTTCGGGCTATCCAATTTTACTTATTAATTTCCCTTCCATGTATCAATGTCCGACTCTATCTTATGGAGTATGGACGTATTATTAAACCATACAAATCTACTCTATAAACACAAGTAAATAAACGCATGACACGTGTGAATATCCTTGGAGTAAGAGATATAATTCACCCCCCTTTCTAGGTACTATCAATATCAATTATTTTCTGTACACTAAGTACTCTAACTCGATATGATCTCTCTTTATAGGTACTATGACGTTATACTCTTTATCATACTCATTAACCTGGATAATATTCAATTAACAAGTATTTATATAAGATAGTTCTTATGAGACTTCGGAGTCCCATCACTTAGAATCATAATATAAAATCCTGCTCAGCAGTGAACACACTCAATCAATAACCTAGATATGTATTCAGACTCTACATAACAGTTATTGATGCACAAAATAACTCTGAGTATGAATTAAAAATACATTGTCTTATATAAAATAAACCACAAGTAGTATTTTACGGAGTATACACACGGAAGTTTAATTAACTCGTAAAACCTTCATAAACCCTAGTACTACCTAAGCAGTTCTAGCCCATGATTGATTGAAGAACAATCATGGTGGTTGGATAGATCTTACCCATAGTCTTGAAAATTACAAGATAAATTAAGAAGCAAAGTAAACCCTAGATGCGGGCACCATCACGTCTCTCTCTATCTTGAATCTTCACTTGATTCTTACTTGATTCGATAGACGAATCTCTCTCCATAGCTCCGTGGACAGTGGTAGGATTTCAGATGTTGTGTAGAATGAAGATGGTGGTGAACTCTTTTTCCCTTGCATAGGGTATTCCTTTTATACTTGTAAGCTCTCCTTATGAACTTAGGATGGGAATTTGAGCGAAAACATGCAATGAAAGTGTAAAAATACTGATCTGGACATGTCCAGCGCATCAGTTCGACCAAGGCCCTTGGTCGAACCACACATTTTTTGTCGAATCACTGGTCGAACTAGCCAGTAAATCACTGGCAGGTGGCCAATTCAACTCGAACAGCAGGTCAAATCAGAAGCATCATGGTCGAATTATGACTGCTTCTCTTTAGGCTTTTGGTTCGACCACCAAGCTCGGTCTAACCATAGTGTCGTGGTCGAACTACACTTCTGCTGCCTTCCTGCACCTAGTTTGACCATGGGTGCTAGTTGAACCACTCCCCTATTGGTTGAACCGGGTGTTTACAATACCCTTTCTCTGGTTCCAATCACTTCTATCCCATTTTTCTTCGAAAATCGACTCAAATGGACTTAAACACACCTGATTCATGACTTTTCACTTTACCACTCGATTTATCTTGAGTTAAGATTAAATCATACATCATTATCACATGAATCAGAGCTCTGATCATATGAATTTATACACTCATCAAATATGAGTGGACTCTTGAGGAAAAAATGTTGGCTAGTCCTAATTCCAAAGCGCTCTATGTTATTTCTGTGTCTGTTGATTGATTACTAATTATATTACAACTAAGGATGCATGGAATACTTTTCAGGAACATTGTGAAGGTTCACATAGTGTTCGTTGCACAAAATTGAGATTTATGGGAACTCAGTCTGAAAATCTACGCATGAGGGATGATGACGATATCATGTCTTATGCTAAAAAGCTGTATGACATAGCAAATGAGGCAAAAGCACTTGGAGATCCAATCAGTAATGAAAGGCTCATAAACAAGACCTTGAGATCTCTTCCTGAATGGTTCAATGTGAAAGTGTATGCTATTGAAGAAGCCCATAACACATAAATTCTTTTAATGAACGAACTCATGAGTATTCTTAAAACTCATAAAATGAATCTTTTACAATAGAAAGCATTGGCCAAAGGAAAAATAATTGCTTTAAAAGGTGAATCCAAGTCCACTGTATGGAAAGCAACTGAGCCTAAAAAAATTCAGGATGATGAAGAAGAAGATGATGTGGCACTGCTGTCTAAGAAGTTTAATTCCAGTGTTAAGAGGTTAACTTACCAGAAGAAGGAATTTAAGCCAAAGGTAAAGTACAAATCGAATTCGAATAGGGATCAACTCAAAAACTCATTTAAGAATTCAGGATCACATCATAAGAATGAGGAAGTAGAGTATGATTCAGATTATTTTGAATCTGTACCGTGTCGTGCTTGCTAGGGGATGGGACATTATACTAATGAATGTCCAACTGCTCTTCGCCGAAGAATGAAGAAAAAGTGAAGAATCGAAAAGCTACACTGTCTGATGAATCAGGAGAAGAAAGTGAAGAAATGAATGATTAGTGTGTTATGATGGCACATGTAGTTGATCAAAATCAATCTATATCAGATGCTGGTTCCTGTGTTGAAACATCCGATGGCTCGAATGAGAGGTATTTTTATAATTCTATTAAGTCATTCCCTGTCTCATTTATTTCTCATGATGGATCAGATTCTTGTTTAAATATTGATTTTTTAAAACTGTATGAGAAATACAAACTGCTCGAAAAAAAATAGTGATCTTGATCATGAGTGTGATGAGTAATGTGATATCATAACAAGATTAGAAGTATCTCTTACTAAAAAGGATCTTGAAATCTCAAATCTTAAATTCAAGTTGGAATCTTCCACTTTGAGCTTTAAGAAATTCAGTAAAGGTACGCCTGATTTGGATGAAATACTCATGACAGGTCAACATGGTAAAACTGGTTTAGGATATAGTAGTTAGAAGACTAATAAGAATCGGAAAAATTCATGTGATGCTTGATAAAAATTCTTGTCATGTCTATGATGAAACAAATATTTGTATTATGGTTGGCAGGCGTTCAAGTGATAATTGTTACTTAATTCAGTCACATGTTACTTTTTTAAATTCATGTGTTGATGAATATGTGATTTGGCATTTCAAGCTTGGACATGTGAATTTCAGAAATTTGAGAAATCTTGTTAAGTACAATGCTGTAAAAGGATTTTCTACTTTATCTTTTCAAGAGAAAAATATATGTGGTCCTTCTATGCATGGTAAGCAGACTCACTTGTCACATATATAGATTGTTGTCACATTGTTCCACAATTTGTTGTCTAGAACTTGTTCATATGGATTTGATGGGACCAATTGAATTGGCTAGCCTTGGAGGTAAGAAGTATATTCTAGTATGTGTTGATGATTTCTAAAGTTTCACATGGGTGAGTTTTTTAAAGAAAAATATGAAACTGTTGAAGTGTTTAAAAAACTGTGAAATGGCTTGAGAATAGATACTGTCTTAATTTATGGAAATAAGAAGTGATCATGGTGAAGAATTTGAGAATCTATTGTTTCGTAAGTTTTGTGATAAAAAGAAAATTTCTCATGAGTTTTCATCTTCTAAAACTCCTTAACAAAATCGAATTGTTGAAAGGAAGAATTGCACTCTTCAAGAAATGGCTCATGTCATGTTAGTTTCAAATAATTTGTCAAAACGATTTTGGGCTTAAGCAATCAAATACTGTATGTCATATTATAAACAAGACTTATTTGAGATCTGGATAAAAGAAAACTTCATACGAAGTGTTACATGATAGAAGACCAAATCTTAAATATTTTCATATTTTTGGATGTGTTTGTTTTGTTCTAAATGATCGTGAGCAGTTGTCAAAATTTGATTCCATAAGTGAACATTGTATTTTTCTTAGACATTCTCAAAAAGAGTCATGCATATAGGATTTTTAATGTGAAACATCGAATTGTGCAAGAAAGCATAAATATTGTATTTGATGAAAAACTCTTGATGATGATGTACAGGAACAAAATGTTGCTTAGGATATTTGAACAAGTGAAGCAACATCCACAACTCCAAATATTCCAGAAATTCCTAATGGCACATTTAGAGATTCTACAAAGGAACCTTCAAGCAGGATTCAAAAGAATCATCCATCATCCCTGATCATTGTAATACTAGTGAAGGAATCACCACACATCGAAAGTAACCGATAGATTATAGAAACATAGTTAGGCCATCTTGTTTGTCTATTGTTCACATTGACGACCTGTCTAGATTTGTGAGTATATACTCTTTAGCTAAATTTATAGACATTGGATGTTTTGTGTCTATGCATGAGCTGAAAAATGTGAAAGATGCATTAAAAGATGAGTTTTAGGTTGAGGCTATGCATGAAGAACTAAATCAGTTTGTTAGGAATGATGTTTGGTTTTTAGTTCCTAGACCTGATGATAAGAATGTCATAGGAACTAAATAGATCTTTAAAAACAAATTGACGAATGTGGAAAGATTGTTCGTAACAAAGCTAGATTGGTTGGTCAGGGATATACTCAGGTTAAAGGCATTGATTTTGATGACACTTTTGCTCCTGTAGCTCGAATTAAATCTATTTGATTTGTGTTTGCTATTGCATATTTTTTCAAGATCAAATTATTTCAAATGGATGTCAATGGTGCTTTCTTGAATGGCATATTGAATGAGGAAGTATATGTTGAACAACCTAAGGATTTTGAAGATCCATCTAAGCCATTGCATGTGTTTAGATTAAAAAAGGCTCTTTTTGGTTTAAAACAAGCACCTCGTGCATGGTACGACCGGTTGACAGAATTCTTACTTGAGTTTGATTTTACTTGAGGCATCGTAGATCGCACCTTATTTATTAAGCATGAAAAGAATGACATTCTTACTGCTCAGATTTATGTTGATGATATTGTGTTTAGGTCTACATCATCTAGGTTAAATGAGCTGTTTGTTTTTACTATGACTAATACCTTTGATATGAGTCTTGCTGGTGATTAAAATTTTTTCCTTGGCATGCAAGTACGACAATCACAAGATAGAATTTTCTTTTCACAGTCTAAGTATGCTAAAAATCTTGTGAAGCATTTTGGATTAGATAATTCTAAAAGAGCTTATACACCCAAGGGATCTTCACAGAAGTTGATTAAGGATGAGAATTGAGAAAAGGTTGATGAAACTTTGTATCATTCCATAAACGGAAGCTTGTTGTTTTTAACTGCTAGTCATCCAGATATTGTGTACAGTGTTGGCATGTGTGCTCGTTATCATTCAGATCCCAGATCATCACATTTACAGGCAGTGAATCTTACGAATTTGGAATGTGGGAATTGGGAATATATTTCTCTCATAACACGAATGTTGAGCTTGTTGGTTTCAGTGACTCTGATTGGGCTGGAGATGTTAATGATCAGAAGAGTACCAGCGATGGATGTTTATTTCTTGAAAATAAACTCATTTCTTGGCATTGCAGAAAACAAAATTGTGTTACCTTATCCACAGCTAAATCTGAGTATGTCACTCTTGTAAGTTGTTGTACTCAACTCATATGGATCAAACAAATGTTGCATGATTACGGGTATGAGAGTAACATGCTTACTGTGTATTGTGATAATTCAAGTGGGATTAATATCTCTAAAAATCCTGTTCACCATTCTCGCACTAAACATATTGATATACGTCATCATTTTATCCGTGATTTAGTTGAACAAAATGTATTTAAACTGGAATATATTTTTAATGGAGAAACAGTTAGTTAATATTTTTACCAAAGCCCTTAATTTTGAGAGATTTACTTCTTTACGAAAATCTCTCGGCTTATGTGTGATTTGATTTGTTTCTTTGTATGTTATATTGTTTATAGTATGTTTGCGTGTTTGTGCGTATATTTATGATATACATTATTATTTTTGAATTGCACAAGATATTCTGGATTCTATATCTCGAGACAAATACCTTGTAAAAAACTTTATAAAAACATATATGGTGATATTGAGATGCAAAAGTCATACTAAAAAATCATATATCTTAAGGATTATATAAGTTTTTCACTCAGAATCCCTGGCTTATATGTCATGATTTTTTTTAATAAAAAAAGGGTGATTTAATACTTCCTTAACAATATCATTCGTACTAGCAAAGTATTTAAGGACTGTGCGTGCTTATTTCTTTTAAATATGAATCCAGAATAATATCTTTTGCAATATGAAAATAAGTGTATATATATCATATTATTTTATTTTCTTGTGTTTTTTGTATTTCTTTTTCTTTTGTTTGTGGGTTTCATGTTCAAGTTTAGCAATCGTTTCTTCGTTTGATCGTGGTCTCTCTTAACTTCCATATTTTAATTAATTGCATCACTTTTTCTTTATAAAATGTATATCACATATTGTTTGTTCTTCATGATTATCACTTTACATTGTAATCGTGTAATTTTCTCTCTCGAAATCTGTTGTTGCATTGTTTATTTGTATTTTGAGTTGTCCCATCAGAATGTCAAACAACCAAGAGTCTTCTTCGTCCTTCCCTTTCTCTCTTGATTTTCATATTTCAGCTACACCTGAAATCCTTCCCCATTCCATCTCCACCACTAATATCACCTCTGTTGCCATGGCTGGACCCGCTCAAAATCCTATTCCTGATCTTGTTCCTCTTGTCACGTATCTTCTTGATTCTTCAGAAATTGTATAACCTTCTATAAATCCTTTAACTCCTGTACCTTTGTCGACCATTACTACATCTGTCTCTCATAAGAAAGGAAAATCTGCAAGCGGATCTTTGTCTCATGGTGGAAAAGGTAAGAAATCTAGGGTTTCATCGGCTTCAGATAGTGGTAAATCTAAGAAGAAATCTCTTGCTCCAACCTCTTCTGGCACCAGGAAATCTGGGAGAATTATGGCAAAACATGGGCCAAAATCGAATTATACAGGGAAGGAGATAAGGATTGATCCGAATGAGTCTGGTCATGCTTCAAATCCAATCTTTCTTGGAGATTCTCAGTCTTCTTGAGATACAGAGGAATATATATCTGAGTATATTGCTCCGAACTTACCAAAACCATTTGGGTTGTAGAGGTCTCCAAAGTCTCCGAGATCTTTTCGGTTAGTGGATGAGGATGATGATGATCTTAAAGAAACACTTGCTGCATTTGTAGTGTCTCTGAACCAGGCTGCCTCTGATATTAAAAGAACGGAAAAGAAGGCAACCAAAGATCTTCAGACCAAGTCTTTTCTGCCAATTCAACAAAATGTTCCCAAATATGTGACACAACATGTGTCACACCTAGAAAGAGAAATGCACAGGACATTAACATTGGTTCATCTGGAGCTACTTCTAAGAGGAAGAAGTCTATTTTTTCAACTGGTGTATCGAATCGCTCTACTTCCAAAGGCAAGGCCAAAGTGAGGGTGTCTAAGAGCCCTTTTGTTTTAAAAGAAAAGGGAAAAACAAAAGTTTTTGAGAGTGTTTCTGCTGATGTTGATCCTTCTGGAGACCCTTCCTCTGATTCATGAAATACTCCAACAAAAAAGTCATCTCCAACATGTTCTTTGCACTTATCTAGTTCTGATTACTCTACTGAGATTCCTAGAATATTTTACTACTCTACGTTAGAGAAAATGTACAAAAATCTTGTTAATAAACCTTTTATCGATGATCATAAGATTAGTGTTAAGAATTTTGAAGAGTATGGCATGATAGAGTACTTGGCAGTCTGTGATTTGATGGGATCAGTAACTTATGCTACCATGTATGTTCCTGCTATTGTCTGTTAGGTTTATTCAAACATTGAGTCTTGTTTTGAAAGCACAAGTTCAAAGAGATATGGCAAAATTTATGTTCAAGATGCAGTGTTTGATTTCTCTCCAAGTGGCATAAATGAGTTTCTAGATTATGAGTTTGAGGGAGAGGAGGATGTGGTTGATCAAAGTGATGATGTGACAAAGGTCATCACTGGAGGAAAACTGAAAGTTTGGAAGCCAGTGATTCCAGCATCAAAACTGGCTACTGTATATGCAACCTTGCATAAGTTAATGTATCAAAAAATTTGTTTCCATCTTCAAACACTACCACTGTCACATCTGAACAAGTTGTGTTACTGTATAAGTTGGGGATACAATCAAGAGTAAATTCGAGAAACATTGTGTTTCGAACGATGTTTAAGGTCATTTAGCGTTTAGGTATGTCTGGTTCCATTCCCTATCCTATATTGATTTTTGGAATGTTGATGATACAGAAGTTCAAGCCCAAAACTGGAGATTTTTTTTCTCGAGCTCTTCGTGAAATGATCATCTTTTCTTGATTGTTTGGTGTTGATAGAGTGAATGACTTTCCAAGAACTCCAGTGTGGATCTTGATTTTATTGCTCCTGAACTGGGATAGGTGTAATAATTGCGGTATATTAAGCAATTTTGGGGTATAAATAGCCGCCCACTTTTTCAAATTAGGAATCTCAAAAAAATTGTAATGTAATATAAGTAATAATAAATAATTTTTTATTGAATTAAAAGTATAAAATTAAAATAAATAAATAAATCAAATACAACGTGCAATGCACAGGTTATAATCTACTTCTACTTTAATATGCAATCACATATATGGTGTATATAATAATAATAATAATAATAATAATAATAATAATAATAATAATAAAAATAATAAGTATTAACTTTAAAATTATATAATAGTTAAATTAGTTTTTTTAATTTTTGATTAAGTATAATTTAAATATTATATATTTTATAAATAATTACTAATAGGTACACACGTTGTACACCTAATTACTACTAGATACATTGATTTAAAATAATTACTATCACATATAAAATATTTAAGTAAAATACCAAATATAACCCTAAACCCATACACTTTTAAACCACAAACCCTAAACCCCACCCGCCGCCGGTCGGTCGCCGAACCGCCGAAAATGCCACCACCGCTGTCGGAAATCTAATCTCGCCAGAGCTCCGGCGGCCGATCGCCGGAAAAGCTGCCGGACCGCTGCTGCCTGAGCTCTGCCGGACCCTACCGGACCACCATACTTTTTTGCTGTACATACTTTTTTTACTGCACACACTTTGCTGCACATGAACTTTTGTTACACACAACATTTATGTGCAGCACATTGTAGGGGTAATATTGGAATGTCACTATATATTTTTGTAGTTAGTAGTAATACTTTTGTAGCACAGCGGTCATGTTTGAACAAATATTTTTATGCAGAGGAATATACCTAAATTGTCTAGCATTTCAAGAAAATCTGAAATGTTGAAATTATACTTTGTCTCCTTAACCTTCAAGCTTAGGTCCCAAATTTTTCATCATTGAATATGTCAATATTTTATTTGCTTCAGGCAAATAAATATTTTTATTTACACCATTTTTATTCCAATATTTTATTTATTCAAATATTTTGATATTTTACAACCAAGTTATTTGTTGTGTGTTATTATTTACAAGACCACATATCGATATGTATAACAAATTTGCTTTTGCTGGAGTGCTTGGTAAAATCTTTGACTTTCGCCCTCAACATTATGAAAGGTCAATGTGAATTTATTTTTCAACTATAATTATTTCTTACTCTTCCTCGCCCTTCAATGCCATATATAATGGAGTATAATACTTTGGGAATATATCATGTGCTTCAGGCACAAGTTTTGAATCAACTAGTCTAGTATAATAATTTTTTTTATTTATAATTAATAATGTTTTTTTTCTACCAATAACGGAGAGATAAGCTCTGAATGCTTAATAATTTTTTTTAACTCTTTACTGCTACAAGAGTACGAGGTTGCTAGCATGAAAGGTTGGAAATTTTTTTCTAATTAATCAGTTCAAATTTTGTAATGTTCTGCTTACAGATCAATTGTGAGACAATATAGTGTAAAATGGAATGATATTATGTTACAGATTTAAAATCTCATAATCTTAGATTCAGCCAGTCATATTGAGTTTGAATAAGGATTATAATAGTATGCATATCGAAACGATCTTTTAGGGATTGCCGTTCATTTTTTGTTAAATTTTTATTCATAAATCATATCTAATATAAATCCAATTTAGATTATTTTAAAGAAGTTTTCTCCAAGTCTATGAATAGTGAGGTATTGAAGACAATAGTAATAAAATAATGAATTATGCAGTGTCAATTTTTTTTAAAATAATATTTCAACATAAAAAAATTAATATATTAATGTGTATGTATTTATACACATATCTAGTCATAATAATGAAAAAAAATTGAATTCCAATTTTGGATGCAAAATTCGTAATTAATTACAACCATGATTAGTTCAATAAATATGGTATTATAATATTTTATCATGAAATCCATAAGAATATATTTCAAATTTAAATAAGCAATGCATGATCACATTCATAATTATCAAAGTGTCATCCAATTAACGCATAGATATCACACACACTGAAAAGAAGTAAATTATATACTCATATGTTTCGTATTCTCAAAATTGAGATAGGTAAAATGGTAAAAAAAAATATATAACTATCATCACAATTTGATGATCAAAGTGATCCTTTAGAGATTGGAATAAAATAAGAGAATATTTTTCTGTTAGATACTCATTTTTAATATCTTTGTTCAGATGATAACGAAGAAATATTAGTACTTTAGCTTTCTGGACAGGAGTATATTCATCTTTTGAAATAGTTACACTTAAATATAAGAGATGAATATCAGCGTCAAAGCCATGTTAAATAATTATTGTCATTAAAGATGACCTCGAAATATCCACTCATACAATTATTTAAGAATAAGTGCATGTTATCAATTTATAAAATTTACTTGTAAAATATATCATATTAGAATAATATAATAATCATAAGATGAATATAAATAATTGATGATTTTCATAACATATAAAAATAGGGAGGATTACTACTAGGTACACAAAAAAATTCTAAATTACTATGAGATACAAACATATAAAAATATTACTACTAACTACAAAAATATATAGTGATATTCCAATATTAACCCCTATAATGTGCTGCACATAAATGTTGTGTGCAGCAAAAGTTCGTGTGCAGCAAATTGTGTGCAGTAAAAAAAATATGTGTGCAGCAAAAAAGTGTGGTGGTCCGGCGGTGGTCCGGCAGAGCTCCGGCGACAGTGGCGGCGATCCGACAACTTTTCTGCTGGCCGACCGGCGGTCCGACAGTGCTCCGATGATCGGCCACCGGAGCTCCGGTGAGGTCAAATTTCCGGAGGCGGCATTTTCCGACGGCTGGCGGCAGTTTTCCGGCGACCGGCCGCCGGCGGCGGTCAGGCGGTTTCCGGCGACAGGCCGACGGCGGTCCGGCGACGGCGGCGGCGGTCCGGCGGTGGGTGGGGGTTTAGGGTTTGTGGTTTAAAAATGTATTGGTTTAGGGTTATATTTGGTATTTTACTTAAATATTTTATATTTGATAATAATTATTTTAAATCAATGTATCTAGTAATAATTAGGTGTACAAAGTGTGTACCTATTAGTAATTATTTCATAAAAATATTTGATAGTATACAAAATGTTTAATCATATAATAAAGTATGATTTTAAAATTAAAAATAAGTTATATACATGGAAAATTCTGAATTTATGACAAGCATACTATTATTATTAAATTAAACAATATAAAATCATATAAAGATCCTACTAACCCACCTTTAAAAATATCTCGACTCATAATCTTTAAAAAAAATATTTCATAAAAATATTTGATAGTATACAAAATGTTTAATCATATAATAAAGTATGATTTTAAAATTAAAAATAAGTTATATACATGGAAAATTCTGAATTTATGACAAGCATACTATTATTAAATTAAACAATATAAAATCATATAAAGATCCTACTAACCCACCTTTAAAAATATCTCGGCTCAAAATCTTTAAAAATATTTTTTTTTACTCTAAAATATTTATGGTAATTATAATCTTAAAAAAATATCAGCAATTCACGGATGAATTAATGACTAAATGCTGATTTTATCATATTAGTGGATTTTATTATTTAGTGGACTAATTAGAATAATTCCTTGCAGGAACCACTCAATTATTTTCCAATTTTGCTCATAAATCTTAAATTGGCAGATTCTCCCCATATTAGAAGATAGAGCCACATATATAACCATTTACGTTCATATATAATTAATAATGTATTAAAAATAAAAGCAGTATAACCCCTAAATATTCATTAAGCATACTAATTAGGAGCATAATTCCATATAATAATCATTCAAAATATGACATAAAAGTAATGGAAAATTAATCAATAGAGATTTTGTGTTCAACAAAAATGTTTACGAGTATTTTCGTTAAAAATATTTATTTGGGCAGATTCATGAATACAAACATATTGAACAATTATGACTTATATTATGAATTTATATAATTCGAACCCATGTCTAAATTTTATTGAAAATAATTGTGAACACTGATAAATTATATAAATCTTCGAATTACCTCGCAGAAAAGATACGATTATTTTCTATGGCTCTACTCAATTATTGGTTCTCCTTGATGAGTGTAAAGAGGGATCAAACCATTCACCGATGAATGTAGAGATAGCCAGTTGATTAGATCGTGCTGATAACGTATTGTAAAGTGTGTTGTAAAATAAATGATAAGAACGATAAGAGAAACATAAAGAAGAGGAAAGAATACAGAGAAGCAGGGAGAAAGAGATTTTTATTAACGACAGAAGTCTGCAGTATCCAAAACTCTAATATTCTCACTCTTTATATAGAGAAGAGAAATGGTACAATAATAAATAAACTCTCTTCCTATCTAATGATAGGAGGAGTAATATCCATATAAAATATTTTACAACAATAATTAATTTTTAATTTTCAAATCTGAAAAACAAACAAACATAGCACTTTAAAATTATTTAATTAATTTTACGAATTAGAATTCGGGAGACAGTTTTACCCAAATATTTTCTTAAATTCATAACATCTTTTAAAAACATTAAAATTTATCATATTAATTAAGCACGTATTTTAAGATTATATTTTTAGAAAACATTTGTGCTAGTTTATGTTCTATTATATACATAAGACAAACCAAACTCTCCTGTGATATGCTTCTTAGGACGCTGATTTCAATTAATTAAGCATATAAGTTATAAGATGACTTTTTAAAAGAGATCATAATTATTATTTTTAATTCTTTAAAAGAAAAAATATTAAATTTATTTTATATAAAAAAAAATAGAGCGTTTAACCTTAATTGAATTTATGAAAAGGAAATTGGAATGAGTTAGTGTTAGCCACTGAAGTCGAACCAAAGCATACAACCAATATACACTCCATTCGTCCCGCATTAAAGCTTACACTTTCCATTTTGATTTGTCTTAAGTTAAGATTTATATTTTCATTTTTGTCAAGTAGGACCACACAACAATTATTTATTCTATATAGGACTCGCACACAACACTAATACAACTACCCACATACATTTTATATTATTTATCTCACCTCACTGCATATTATATCTCTTAATCTCCGTGTAAAAAACAAACTTCAACGTTAACATAGAATGGAAGGAGTATTGGTTTTATATATTGATTCAAGAAGGATACTAATGAAAATAATGATATCATAAATTTTTTTATTTTTAATATATCAATATTGAATATTTAATTTTATAAATGAATATTTATTATATTATGAATAATTTTAATACAAAATTAAATTTAAAATTTTAATTAAAAAAATATAGAATTCGTTGGAACTGGTTATATTGGTTTTCTTAAACTATATCACCTTACTAAATATGTAATTGGATCCATGTATTACTTTATTTAAAAATAAAAGTTATTTATCAATAAGAATATTAATGTAGTACAAATTATAGAGAATATCATAAATAATATATATTTATCATAAAATATACTTTTTATATATATATATATATAAATGCACAACTAACAACTGTACTTGACTAACGGGTACATCATTAATTATTCTTCATAATTCAAATCAAAATCAACCCCTAAGAAATTTTAATTGTCTGTACCCATCAAAATTACAACAAAAACTCAACATGTTCTAATTTAGAGTTTAAAAAAAATTATGGAGAGTCTAAATTCAAAAAGAAATGGATTAAATTTGATGTATGAAATATTTGGTTTCGATATGAGGGGAATCGTCTATGTATTCTTTATCAGAAAATGAAGTTAACCAAGAAGAAGATTTTGAAATGATCATGGAAGCTGTCTAAGCTACTGAAACAAGCAGTGTTGAAGTTGTGCCTCAAACAGGTATGATTTATCAAAATATTGAAAGTTTATTTGTAGCATACCAAGAAATGCAAAACATAAAGATTTTAGTGTTAGCAAGAGAACAAATAGCAAAGGTAAGGGAGAAGATTACAAATACTCATTAATGGTGTATGATAGAGCTCGAATCTCATAAAAGCAAAAAGTATAAAAAAGAAAGGGTTGCGGGCTCGTATTAATGCTATAAAGCAAGAAGATGGAAGTTGGATTGTTTTAAAAATTATTTCAACTCACAATCATGATCTTTGTCCTCATATGTCAATTTTAATGCCTGCTCATAGGAATATTTCACTTAACATGAAGGGACAACTTGAAGCAAATGACATAGTTGGAATTCGGCCATCTAAGAATATTCAACTAGCGGAGGTTCAAGTGGGTGGCTCACAAAATTTAGGGTGTCTCCCGAAAGATTGTAGGAATCACATAGAGGGCAGAAGAAGATTAAGACGGACTTGGATTTGGAGATGCAGAAGCTATCAAAAAATTATTTTTGAGGTTGCAAAAAAGTAATAAAAACTTTTTTCCATTTGATGGATATTGACGACAGAAGCAGACTATAAAATGTGATGTAGATTCATCCTCGAAATAAAGCTGCTTATCAAGATTTTCATGATGCTTTGAGCTATGATACCACATACATTATTAATAGGTATAACATGCCTTTTGCTACAATAATTGGTATCAATCACCATGGACAATCTATTTTGCTAGGATGTGCCGTGCTTGCACATGAAGATTCTGACTCTTTTAAGTGGTATTTTTCGAATTGGTTGGAAGCAATGGATGACATTCATCCTATATGCATAACTACAGATCAATATGAAAGCATCTATGTTGCAATACGAGAAATAATGCCTAATATAATTTATCGATATTGTTTGTGGCATATTTTATCAAAATTGCCACAAAAGCTCAGAGGTGTTCCTGAATTTAACAACGCTATTGTTGAATTAAAAGGAATCATGTATGATAGTATTAGCATTGAGATGTTTGAATCAAAGTGGACTGAATTCTTGATGAAATATAATCTTGAAGGTAATAACTGGCTTATGGACTTATTTAATGAAAAGGAGAGATTGGTCCCTGTATACTTAAAGGCTAATCTTATATACACACATCCACTTATTAAATACACACCCAATTATTATATAATTAATATATATTTTTAAAAAGTCTCAAATGCCCTTAATTTATTAAATACACCCATATATTTTACTATCTTATAAAAAGTCAAATTCTCATTCATTCTTTATTTTTATTTTTCTTATTCAAAAACCTCAAACTTCATTATGTGAATAATGTAAATTATAAACCTTGATTTGTACATAGAAGAAAAATATGTACTAGTGAAAAACAAAAATAGAATCAAGCCAAAGCTTCGACAGAACAAAAACACTTGAATGTAAAGCCCTACGACTAGCTTTTAAGCCTAATTTCTCCAGCTTCCCTCACCACCACTACAATCGCTACCGCCTGTTGCCTTCCTAACCACCATCTAACACCTTCACGATGGTGACCATAACTGCCACCATTGTTGCCTCTACCATAACCACCACCACCCTCCAGGGGAGCACCGCGGAATCCACCGCCGTCTCCATCATCACTGCCATATTGATATTGTTCTTTGTTGACAGTAATAATCCGCCCATCGAGATCGTGCCCCCTCTATGCTTGATTGCATCTCTCATGAACTGTCCATCCTTGAAAGCAACGAAACTGAAGCATCTTAATCTACCTGTCTCGCGATCATTAATGATCTTCCATTTGATGATGGATCCACTGATGGATAATGCTTTACCAATGAGGCTTATCTTCTAAATTCATCTCAAAATTTTTTTAATCAATTATTCCATTCAAATTCTTTTATATATATATATGATTTTAAATAACAGTTTACTAGAAAACTTGAAGCAATGCTTATGAAATTAGAAGCTCAATTACAGAGAAGCGTTTCTCGGAAAATAAATAAAGAGCACACTTATACGAATTAATTATATATACATGGTGTGTATAATTATAATTTTGTAAGGGTAGTTTTAGAATTTTAGGAGTGTGTAATTAATAAAAATAAAAATTGAAAATGAGTATGTATTTATTAACAGGATGATATTTAATAAAAAGGGGGTGCAAATAACAACACTCATACTTAAATCACATTTTTTGGGCCAGTATGATTTCAACACAAAGAAGTAGGGGTGTAAACGGGTAGGGTATGGTACGGGTATGCCAAATTCATACCCTACCCTATATCTATTTCCTTCATCCATACCCTACCCTATTACCCTCAAATGTATCATCGGGTAGGGTACGGGTATTATCCATCGGATAAACGGATATCCACCGGGTAAATGGATATCCACCTATTTTAAAATGACCACCCTAATTATCTTACTATTCTCATTTATCCCTATGATGCCGATACTTCTCTTTATCTTATTCGCCTCAAATAAATACAAATGTCCAACATAAAAATAAATCATCACTCTTAACCACACAAGAATCATGAATCAAAATACAAAATAAGGCTTCAAGTTATACTAATAGCATTAAAAAAACCCAAGTAGCACAATAAAAACTAATCAAACTAATCAAGCAATGTTTATAAAATCATCTTCAACTGTTGCATGGCTTCAAGTTTACACAAATTTGATAACTTCAAATGTAACAAAGATCTTCATAGTTTCATAATCTCAAATTTAATTGTCAACAGATTCATCCTAAAAAAAAATACATATATAAATATTAAAGGACATATTTTAATAACTATCATTATAATAATAATAAGTATAAAGAAATAAATAAATAAATAAATAAATATATATATATATATATATATATATATATATATATATATATATATATATATACACGGGTAAACGGGTAGGGTAATCGGGTAGGGTAGACGGATATTTTATAAAAACCATACCCTACCCCTACCCTTAACATTTTAAACGGATACGGGTAATACCCTACCCGATACCCGATTATACTCTACCCTACCCTTACCTGATCGGGTATTACCCGCCGGGTACCCGAACCCGCGGGTAAAATTGACACCCCTACAAAGAAGAGAAGAAATGCATGCATATTTTGATGGATACATCCACTCGAGGTGTACATTGAAGCAATTTGTAGAACAATATGAGATAGCAACAGCTGATAAAATTCACAAAGAGTTCATTGCTGATTATTATGAATAAAAAACAAGGTTATCAAGTGTGTTACTTTTTTTCCTTGGGAGAAATAATTTCAAAAGGCATACACTAATACTATGTTCAAGAAAATGCAGGATGAATTGATGCGCACATTACATTGCAATGTTATTCAATCAAGCGGGGATGATGCAACTAATAATGTGGTTGGAGTTAAAAAATACTGTGTGCAGGAGAAAAGAATGGTAAATGATTTTCTTGTCAAAGATCTATCATATACAGCTCAATATATGCGTATTGGAGAGTATCTTAATTGTAATTGCAAGAAATTTGATTTTTTTGGAATATTATGCTTTCATATTTTCAAGGTTATGGGAAAGAAAGGTATCCAAACCATAAAGGAAAGGGTATATGTTGAATAGATGGAGGAAAGAGTTGTACAGACAACATCTAGTATATTTTTTTGCTGGAGGTTATCCACAAATGACAGATGAGTATAAAAAATTTCAAGAGGTTGAAAAATATTTTCAAGAATGAATTGATGTTGCTATGGATAATATTTCAAAGTTGGAATTTTTCAAGTAAAGATGCATTGATATGAAGAATGAATTGCTTAATTGTAGCCCAACAATGACAGATAATGTTAGTGAATCAACCAGAAGAGTTGAAGATCATTCAATTAGAGGTATACCAGTATTAACTCCACACGTTGTTCGTCGCCAAGGCAGGCCTAGGGTGCATCGATATGTTAGACCAGGTGAAGGTAATAGATGTTCAAGTAAAAGAAATGCAAGAGGGCGACGTGATGGTGGAAGAAATTGAGGAAGTTAAAGAATTATGGACATTGCAGTCTACTTTATTTATTGCTAAAAAATTATGAACATTGTTTTATTTTATTTTTATTCGATATTGCAGCTTATTAAATCTTATCATCTTTAATTTTTATATTATTATATGGATCAACTTAATTTACAATTTTTTTACATTTTTTATTTTTATTGAAAATATTAAATTTTAAGGTTATTCTGTGGTGTACCTAAGATTTTATAGAGTAAATGTTGTGAAGTAGAGGGTAGTTAGTGTTTATATTTTTCATTATTTTATTTTATTTAGTTGTTAAGATTAAATATAAACATGATCTAATGGTTTAGGTTATTCAGATGCACCGGTGCACTGCAGTTCAACTCTAAATTTTAAGAGGCTAATAATAATTGTCATAGATAAATTTATTTTATTATAAATATTAATTATATAAGTTTTATAAGAAAAATTAAAATTATTATCAACAATTATTATGATTGAAAATTTTGATATAAAAATTTTATTAAAGTAAATCAATAATATTATAATTATCTAATATAGTTTTATATTAATCATTTTATAATTTACTTAAAATTAAAATACAAAATATTTCATTTTATTTCATTTCATTTTACTATGATTAAAAAAATCAGTAATTTTTAAATAATGTTAAAAAAATAGTATATCATATTTTAATTTATTTTTAAATTAAATTATTTATTTTTCTTAAAAAATGACGTTTATTAAAATTCTTAAATATGAGAAATACGTTAAAATGTTTACAGCGTACTCATCGAATTAAAAATGTAATAAAATTCTAATTATGAATTTTAAGATTCAAAATTAAAATTAAATATTTCACTAATTATTTTTATTTTTATTATTTTATTATAGGGATGTATTAAATATTAATATATTATGTTTTATAAAAATAAATCAAAAATATTAATTTTTTTATTTAACTTATAAACATTATATAAATAAATTTTACTTTTATAATTAATCATTATAATAATTTAGAATACATAAAAGATAATAACACATTAATTTAAGAAAAATCACTAAGATTAAAAATAAATTATTATAAATATTTTTTTAAATAACTATACTAAATATTAACGTGCAAAAATTAAAAAAAAAAACTATCAATTATAATAGATATTTATAATAAAAACTTTAAGATATATTATAAATAATTTTTAAGCTTAATACTAAAGAATAAGGGTAGGTCTTGAATGAGACCGTCTCACGAATTTTCTTATATGAGACGGATTCAATCATATCCCTTAACATAAAATAAAAATATAAAATGTAAAAAGTTAAAGGGAAAAGGGTCCCCTTAAGATCAACTAAACTCCTCATCTTATATTTTGTTCACTTAAACCCTTACACTTATTAGAATGGATCAATTGAGCCCTTTATTTTTTTTATACAAAGATTTATTAAGCCCTTTAATTTATATATTTTACACAACTAAACCCTTCATCTATTATTTTAGTTATTCAATCCTTTCCTTAATAATAAATAAATTAAATTTACTCTCTATTCTTCAATTAAATTGAAAACGTTACACACTGCACACTTATTTCTAATAATATCCAGCCTCGATCATTGATCTTGAACTGTCTTCCCCCTTTCTTTATTTCTTGTGATTTTAATCTTCTTCTTTCACTTTTTTTTTTAATTATTATTATAATAATTATTATATATTTTTTATAAATTAAATGTAATTCAAGTTGTTACGTTATTTTTATTTTTTCTTGTTTTATTTTTTTATTTCCAATTATTTTACGTATATATTTATATTAAAAAAATTATAGATTATATATATTAAATATAAAATAATACTCGTACTTATAAAAGATAAAATTGATATTATATTAGAAATAACAATATTAATAAAAAGTGATACATGATTAAAAAATATGATAATTGTCAATTAACTATTTCATAAATAATTTATAGAACAATAAAAAGTAATAATATTTTTAATAAAAAAATAATACCCTTAAAAAAAAGTGAAAACCATATATGCATTCAATTAAATTATTTTACACTTAATAATATTTTTATTATAGATGATACCAGATTAAGAAAAAACTATAATTATTCAATTAAATTGTTGCATAAATAATGTGTAGAGAAAATAAAAAATATAATATTTTTAATATGAAGTAATAGATTATAAAATAATAAAAAAAACCAGTGTTGTAAGCAAGGGTCAAAGCGATATTTATTTTTAATTTTTAGGAAATGAAGGTGACATTTTTTTATTAATAAAAATAGAAAAGGTGCTTGTTTGAAGAAGAAAATTCAATAAGGGGCTTATTTGATAAGAGAAGTAAGATGGAGGGTTTTCATGACCTTTGCCCTTTATTTTAAAAAGATAAGGGGTTAAATTGATCCAATATAATAAGAACAAGAAAAATATAATATTGTTATTATTATAAACTATTTGATAAGAACAATAAGAATATGATAATTATAAAGAAGAAGAAAGAATACTGAAGAAGTAAGGAGAAAGATAGATCTTCATTAACAGTGCTGTGTCTGTAAGTGTGTACAAAATCCTAATGTTCTCACTCTTAATATAGAGAAGAGAAAGGGTATAATAGTAAATAATCTATCTTTTTATTCTAATGATATAAGGAATAATGTCCATATAAATTATTTCACAATACTCCCCCTTGGACATTACGACGTTACGACGTCATATACATACCTCGTTAAAAATCTCGCTAAAAACCCTGTGGAAAAATCAGTCGAGGAAAAGAGTACATGTCTTATCATTTTAATATTTCATAATAGCTGCCTCATTAAAAAACTTTTATATAAGAAAACCTTGTAGGGAAAAATTTAGTCAAAGAAAAAGAGACAAGTTGGTCTTCGGGACCAAATTTTCAGGATTATTGAAACATTGTTTCTCCCCCAAAACATTTAACTTGTCTGTCTCATTAAAAACCTTCAACTAAGAAAACCTCTTAGGGAAAAAACTTAGTTAAGGAAAAGAGAATTCTCATGTGTTGCTTTAGTTGACTCATTAAAAACCATAGACTAAGAAAACCCAGTGGGAAAAACTTAGTAAAGAGAAAAAGAGTACAATTATTAGTCTTCAAGACTTAATCTTTTGGATTGTTTAGAAATTATTGCTCCCCCTGAAAATAGGGATACATTGTAATATAATTGTTGATCTTTAAGATTGAAATTTTGAAATTTACTTGGAATCGTTACTCCCCCTGAAGACGATAATTTTCTGGGTCTACATAATACAATACTATAAGCACGTACTAAAATATAATTTGGGAGTAAATAAAAACAAAGATAAATAATTTAGATTTTTACATGAGCAAATGCTCTTTGTAATACTCACTGCTCTTCTGGAGTATATAAAATAAATTTGTTATGCCTTGCATAATATATTAATTGTTCATCCATGCAATACATAATTTATTGCCATAAAAAACTAGGAAAATGTATATTTCATTATACTCCTTGGGCTATATATTTATTATATCAACAATCTTATTACACTAGTTTGAAACTTTAACATTATGGGATCATTTAATTAACATTCTAATCAATATGCCAATGTCAAGTTGGTTTCTTATAAATTAATCAATATATTTTGTATCTACGAGATACTTGGGGATGTATGTTAAATTTCATGTAACTTCTATTTGTCCGAGAGTCATAAAATCTTGCTAGCAAGTTCATCATAAGTGCATATCAGGCCTGATACAATTATGAGAAAATATGTGCTTCAAAAGCACTGAATGAAGGGACTTCTAGCCCAAAATATCCTCATTATATACTTCAAGTATATAGACATTAGTTTTCCACTTCAAAGGATAAAAAGACAATTAGCATACAACATGAATAGATATATCAAAATTGATCTAAAACAATCATCAAAATAAATTAACTGGTATTTAAATTTTAAAATATTCTCAACTGCAGGTTGAGACAACTCTTTGGTTTATCCAAATTCATTCATTCCGAAAAATTCGTCATCTTGGCATGAGTTTTTGTACATTCCAATCTTAAATCATTCATGCACACATAATTTTCATTCTTCTTCAGGAAGAAATAACAAATTAAAATATAGTATATCCATATTAACTATTTCAAGGTCTTATAATGACCAATATTATAGCTATATGTTGTGAAATTTTATTCTCATCCAAATTAAGAAGATTTAATCCTTCGTGGATTTTCATGTAAATCATATAATGATGTGTATTTACTGCACATCTAAATATATTTAAACTGTCATATAAATTAAGTAGCGAAACGTAATGTATAATGGGAGAGTATGTATCATTTATATTGTGGGCCTCTGCAAGAACCCTTTGAGCTTTAACTGATCACCACTTTATCATTTATATGTTCTTCTGGGAAAAAATATTTATATCATTCTAGATAACATTCAAATAAATATTTAACGAGTTAAGCTCAACCCCAATACTTTATCTGTCTTACTAAATATTTGTGCTTCTGCCACTTTGATATCAAATATAAGTTACAGATCCATATTATTATTTAAGACAGTAAAAGCAATTAAAGAGTCAATATTTTCGAAAACTTTCTATTTCAATTCATATTCTTCTCCCAACTTTTATAATACTTTTTATATTTATAAAACTAGATCCTCGTCATTTTTCAATACGTTTTGATCTAACCGTTTCGTACCCAGTATTTTTTTTATCTTGATGCATGTGCGAATATACTGTGCATTTATCTTCTGGACAAATATATTGAAGAGAATTTACATTATAAAAAACAAACTCTTCAGATAATTTTGGAAATGTCTATTTGTTCTTAAAATTAATTTCCACGGATTTTTATTTTCAAATCATAAGTCTTTTCACGCTTCTAGCATTGATAATTAAAGTACGATGTCCCCGGGGAACTCCACTTCCAGTGGTGCATTTATTATAAATATAAGGGACTTTGTCACTTCATCATAATAGTTTGACAGTTTATTTGCTGTTGTAAATTAATAATCTTTTGAACTTCTGGTTCAGTCAATCTAGTGCAAAATAATAGAATTTGTCAGCATTCACATAAATATTGAGCTTAAATCTCCCCATGATGCTGGGAAATAATATTCATTAATGTGCAGTTAGCGTATTAATATATATTGATCCCCTATTTTGGGCTTTATAGAAATTGACGGATAATTATTATTAGAATGCCCATTGAAGTACGCTATGGTGATGATATAAAATATTAAATACACAATTCAAAATTTGCAGATAGGAAATGTTTAAGGCTTCTAGCCATAGATTAAGTAGCACTAGTTATAAAGGGAGTATAATTTGATATGCAAGAGCCAGAATTTGTGTTTAGTTATTCCAAATTCTCCAAATATTAATTGTTGGAAAAAAATATTCACTGCATGTAAACATAAGATATTGGAGGTTCCACTTTTTTAATATTATCAGTTGATATCCATTCCAATTGATTAACTCAAATATTAGTATTTGAGCTCTTTCATATGTAATTTCATTTGTATTAGTGCACTTTGAATAAAAAAATTATTTATTCAATGGATACATCATTAAAATATTTTGGTCATGTCATAAAAAAATTGACCAATTTTTCTCCTTAAATCTCTTAAACATATTAGAAGAAAATAATTCCAACTTTATTATCATACTATAAATATCCACACAAACTTATTTCATTTCATATGTCATGATTAAAAGAATTTAAATTATCTGGCTCATCCGTTTGCCCAAAATAACCCAATTACTCATGCCATATTTTAAAAATATTGGGTTTCAAATATAAATATCATAATAATATATATATCCAACTATCATCTTATAAGATATATATGATCAAACAAAATTATTTAATAGCATATAAAAACAAAATAATAATGTCATAGAAAATAAATATGTTTGGATATTCAGAAGAATATAGCTAAATTATTTAGCATTTCAAGAAAATCTAAAATGTTGAAATCATACTTTGTCTCCATAATCTTCAACCTTAGGTATAAATTTGTTATCGTTGACTAGGTCAATATTTTTATTTGCTTCAGGCAAATAAATATTTTTATTTACACCATTTTTATTCCACAAATAATTTTGATATTCCACAACCAAGTTATTTGTTGAGAATTATTTACAAGACCACACATTGATATGTGTAACAAATTTGCTACTGCTGGAGTGCTTGGTTAAATCTTTAATTTCGTCATCGACATTCGAGAAGGTCAATGTGAATTCATTCTTCAACTATAATTATTTCTTACTCTTCCTTGCCCTTCCATGCCATATATAATTAATATAATATTTTGGGAATATACCATGTGCTTCATGCACATGTTTTGAACCGATCAATCTAGTATTATGATTTTTCATTTATAATTAATTATTTTTTTCGACCATGTATTACATTGTAAGTTCACTACTTTAATAAGCACCTTAATAAGATCAATTTAAATTTTGTCAATCAATACGGGAAAGACAATATAAATTAACTTTTCTTCTATAACTATTCTTATTTTCCTTCTCCATTTTTATTTTCTACGCCAGGTATAATTCTTTTCAAATATACCATGTGCTTCAGGCACAATTTTTTTTTTACCTACTGGTTTTGCATTGTGGTTTTTTATCAATAATTGGTTATGTTTTTTTGTTACCAATAATGCAGGAATAAGCTCTGAATGCTTAGTAAAATTTTTAACTCTGTACTGCTACTGGAATACGAGGTTGCTAGCATAGAAGGTGAAAGAGTTTTTCTAATTAATTCAGATGTTGTAATGCTCTACTTATAGATCAGTTGTGAGACAATATAGTGTAAAGCAAAATTGTATTATGGTAAAAAAATTTAATCTTAGCTAGTCATATTGAGCTTGTTGATAAAAGTGTTCCTTCAGGGATTGTCATAAAATAACAGGATCTTTTTTTTTTGTTAAAAACCTTTTTTTATTAAGGTCTTTATTCAGATGATAATAAAAAAATTTAGTATTTTGGCCTTCGAGGCCCAATTACATTCAACTTTTGAAAATAATAATTTTACTTAAATCTCAGGAGATGAATTTTAACGTATAAAGTGTTTTAGACAAAATAGGTATTTACATCAAAGGCTAGCTCGACATATTCTCTTTTAGTGATGTCGGATATTTTTAATGAATTACAATTATTAAAAAAAATAAGTGCCATCTTATAAATTTATATAAAATTTCATGTGTACATCAAGAAATAAATATTCATGAGACTTGCTTCTCAATTGCTTGGAAAATATATCTTATTATCATATGATAATCATAAGATGATATAAATAATTAAGAAGCAGTCAACATGGCCAAAGAAAGGGTAAATCCGGACAATGTTTCCATCCGTGAAGTCTTTAAGAATAACGGAGGGGGCAACGTGGGGCAGTTAGGAGCGCATGGAGCCGATGCCGATTTTGATCTTCATCCCGCTCTTATCAGCATGATAGAAATGAACTCCTTCTATGGGGGAACTTTCGATGATACTCAACAACATCTTAATAAGTTCCTTGGTAATGCAAGCACACAAAAAGATGCAGGAACTCATGAAGATGCAAGAAGGATCATACTGTTTAAATTTTTGCGTACTGAAAGAGCGAGAGATTGCTACTGATCGTTGTGAAATTCACCTAGATTTTAAGTGGATTTTTGTGGCTTAAATTTAATAATTGAGCATGATTTTAATGAAAATACTATTAATTGCTTGATTATTTGGAGAAAGGTATTTTTGTTTATTTTTGCAGAAAAATAGGTGATTTTGATAAAAATGGATTCTACAAGTGAAGAGGAAGATGTGGGAGAAAATGGAACTCGATTTGGAGTTGAAACGAGCAAGAACGGGCCAAAGGAAATTTTATTATAAATCCCATTTTTGGTCCCATGAGCTAAATTATCTCACATTGATTACTTACTACAAATTCCTCTCACTCTACCACTATATGAACCCGCTTGTCCCACATTAAAAACTCACTCAAATTTCTCTCATCCTTACTACTATAAATACCCTCTTCCATGAAAGCCACCATTGATCAATTCTCATCCATTAAATTCCATTAAATTGAATCATTAGATTCAATAGTTGAAGAGAGCTTTTTAAGATCTCCATAGTTGAGATCCCTCCCCCTTTCGGGGTGAGGGATCCGTCCGTAGTTTAAATATTTTTTCTAGATTAGGATTTTATTATTTTCCAAGAAGGTGGGGACACCAAGGAAAGGATGATCCTCATGGATGTAAAACTTCATTAAGGTGTAATCTAATCCTACTTATTATCTTTTTATTTTCTATGTTTTGGATGTTTAAGTGATGTTTAGATTATGGATTAATTTGTGATATTATTTAAATTGCAATCCCGGCTTTGATTATTTTATTTATGGATGCTTAATTGTTTAATCTATATGTTTGATTTGTGTGGTTAATTATCTAGTGCATGTGGTTAGAACGAGAGTTCAATTATGTGTTTTAGGAATTAATTTAATCATTTCATCATGTGGGTTATGTGGATTAATGTGGGAAGAGTTGGAGACGACCTCTCATGTTTAGAACTACATAAGTGGATACTAGAGAGGTTAGATCGAGAGGTCAATTAATCTAGTGAGGGGAACCCAACCTTAGTGAATTCATAGTACCTAGAAAGGGAATATTACCTATGATTTAGTACCTTTTAGAGAACTCGTACGTGTAATTAGTACCTATTGGGAGGTGTTCGCTATGGTATCGATCCTATGTGCTACTTTGGGGTCTTTGTAAGGGCCTACATCCTCTTCATCTCGAGAGAGAGTTTAGGTGAAAATAGTGATCGCTCTTACTATGATAGCTTAAATTGGGAGGCAATTAGATGTGTTACATGATTGATCCATTTGAATTGCATCATGAAGATTTCCTTTGCATTGAAAATTCCAAAAATATTGTAATTAGTTTCTTTTCTTATTTTTATTATCTCTCTTCTCGGTCGTCCCTAACTAATACGAGACTATAACTTGAAGGCCACGAATCCTAAATTCCCTTGGGTTCGATATTTTGTTGCTTGGTCTCCCGGACTATTACGACTAATCAAATGGCGCCATTGCCGGGGAGGTAACGGTCGCTAGTAGTTTGACGAAGGATTGTTTAGAGTGGTCTTAATAAGGATATTTTTTTTATTTTTGCATCTTATATTTGCTTTGAAAAATTTTGTTCTAATTTTTCTTTCTTTTATAGGTGCATACCTTGAGAAGGAAGAAGAAGGAGAGCAACCCCAAAAATATGAGCTACATGGATATTCTTCGAGATATGGTGAATAGAAGTGTTCATTCCGCTATGAACACACAAGGAAATTTTCAAGGATTTCAAATGCCAAATTGGGAGCCTAATTTGCAACCGGATTTTGGAGTACAAAATATGCAATTCCAACAACAAGGTTATGAGAATTTTGGAGTTCCTCATCAAATGCATCATCAAGTATACCCTCAAGGTGTGGAAGATGTTTTTCAAGGAAATTTTTCTAAAAATCAAGAAGGAAATCAACCACAACTATGGGGAAATTTTCAAGACTCCAACACCTCTTATTCCGCCCAACGTGACTACCAAGAGAAGCTTAGAGATGAGTTGATCGAAAAGATTATGGAGCGCATGGAGAAGGATAGTAAGTCTAATCAAGCGTGGATTGATAGAATCGGAAACTTGTGTGAAATGATGATGAATACAATGGTAGCATTCAATGTTAAGTTGGATTCATTGGAGCACCAAGTAAGTCAAATAGTGTCCACCGTGGAGAAACTTCAAGAAGAGAACAACAAGCCTTCTACCTCCGGAACGAATCTATGCATGGCCATTAAGGATCGGAACGAGACTAGTTTGGGGGTTGATGAGGTTATAAAGGAAAGAAGAGAAATGATGCCTAAGTGGGTGAAAGCTAAAGAGTTGAAAGAATAGTTGAAGGGGGAATTCGATAGATTTGTCGAGTCTCTTGAAGAGATGGTAGAGAAAGTCAAGATTCAAAATCAAAAAGAGATTCATGCCATTATGGAAGAAAAGAAGCCTCCGGAAACTAAGAGCATGGATTTCACTTCCCACAAGCCAAAACCTTCTCATTCTATTGAAATTTCAAATTCTCTTAAGAACTTCCATAATTTTATTGATAAAAATTTATTTGGTGATTGTAGGAAAAAGGTTGCAAGAGGGCACCAACACTTGTCAATACCCAAATTCTTACCGGGGGATGTGGTTGAAGTTCAAAATGCATATAAAGCTCCATGGAAGAAGTGGAACAAGTGGAAAAGGGCCATTTCTTGTGAAGAACGCCTTCGGAGAACAATTACTTGAGCTATTTAACAAGAAGGGAACCGTTCTAGTGGTTGAACGGGAGAGCACAAGGCACTACTTCAAGAAGAAACCTATGATAGTGCCTAAGGACTATTCAAGACCACCATGAGCTAAAGACTATCGTCCAGCTAGAAAACGTTAAACTTAGCGCTCGATGGGAGGCAATTAGATGTGTTACATGATTGATTCATTTGAATTGCATCATGAAGATTTCCTTTGCATTGAAAATTTCAAAAATATTGTAATTAAAAATATCAAACCCAAGGGAATTTAGGATTCGTGGCCTTCAAGTTATAGTCTCGTATTAGTTAGGGATGACCGAGAAGAGAGATAATAAAAACAAGAAAAGAAACTAATTACAATATTTTTGGAATTTTCAATGCAAAGGAAATCTTCATGATGCAATTCAAATGGATCAATCATGTAACAAATCTAATTGCCTCCCAATTTAAGCTATCATAGTAAGAGCGATCACTATTTTCACCTAAACTCTCTCTCGAGATGAAGAGGATGTAGGCCCTTACAAAGACCCCAAAGTAGCACATAGGATCCATACCATAGCGAACACCTCCCAATAGGTACTAATTACACGTACGAGTTCCCTAAAAGGTACTAAATCATAGGTAATATTCCCTTTCTAGGTACTATGAATTCACTAAGATTGAGTTCCCCTCACTAGATTAATTGACCTCTCGATCTAACCTCTCTAGTGTCCACTTATGTAGTTCTAAACATGAGAGGTCGTCTCCAACTCTTCCCACATTAATCCACATAACCCACATGATGAAATGATTAAATTAATTCCTAAAACACATAATTGAACTCTCGTTCTAACCACATGCACTAGATAATTAACCACACAAATCAAACATATAGATTAAACAATTAAGCATCCATAAATGAAACTAATCAAAGCCGGGATTGCAATTTAAATAATATCACAAATTAATCCATAATCTAAACATCACTTAAACATCCAAAACATAGAAAATAAAAAGATAATAAGTAGGATTAGATTACACCTTAATGAAGTTTTACATCCATGAGGATCATCATTTCCTTGGTGTCCCCACCTTCTTGGAAAACAATAAAATCCTAATCTAGAAAAAATATTTAAACTACGGACGGATCCCTCACCCCGAAAGGGGGAGGGATCTCAACTATGGAGATCTTAAAAAGCTCTCTTCAACTATTGAATCTAATGATTCAATTTAATGGAATTTAATGGGTGAGAATTGATCAATGGTGGCTTTCATGGAAGAGGGTATTTATAGTACTAAGGATGAGAGAAATTTGAGTGAGTTTTCAATGTGGGACAAGTGGGTTCATATAGTGGTAGAGTGAGAGGAATTTGTAGAAGTAATCAATGTGGGATAATTTAGCTCATGGAACCAAAAATGAGATTTATAACAAAATTTCCTTTGGCCCGTTCTTGCTCGTTTCAACTCCAAATCGAGCTCCGTTTTCTCCCACATCTTCCTCTTCACTTGTAGAATCCATTTTTATCAAAATCACCCATTTTTCTGCAAAAATAAATAAAAATACCTTTCTTCAAATAATCAAGCAATTAATAGTATTTTCATTAAAATCATGCTCAATTATTAAATTAAAGCCACAAAAATCCACTTAAAATCTAGGTGAATTTCACAACGATCAAACCCCCAAACTTAAAGTGTTGCTCATCCCCGAGCAACGAAAGAAAAGAAAGAACGAGGAGGGGAATTCACCTAGAATTGAATCAAGATATCAATGAGATTGAGTCACTTCAAAGCTATTTCAATTCAATCAAAACAAGCGACAAGATATCAATTTAAATGTATACAAATTAAATTTAGGAAATATGCAAGCAAGTGAGACTTTCACTACTCCTCTCTAGATTTTGCTTTTCACTCTCACACTCAAGGGGTGTATGGGAGAAGTGTATACTCTCAAAAATCAATTCAAATGTATGTCATTACCATATGCTTGCCAAAGGTCTAAACTCTCTACCACTTGTATGTGTTAATTATTGAATCAAAAAGGTCTTTAATGGGGTTGTAATGTAGGCTCTTTGGTCTTGGGTAGGAAAATTTAGGAAAAGTAAGCTCAAGATTAGTAGAGAATTTAAGTTGATTGATCACTTCAACTCTTATCCTCTCTTTTTCTCTTTTCACCTCAAGAAAAATGTAATTTTCCATCCAACACACTAACGAACCATTTTTCTTTTTTTTTTCCACTATTGAGTTTTTTTTGCTCTCTTTTCCACAATGGCTCTCTTTCCATTTTTCTAGTAGAGCTCCTTTATGCTTCTTTTATACAATCTTCACTCAAATTTTCTTTTCACACAACCTCCATTTTTTCTTTTTCATCTTTTCTCCATCTTTTCTTGCACTTTCACAATTTCTCTCTTTCCAAACTTTCTTGTAAGCTCAATTCAACCACTTCATCCCCATTAATCCTCTACTAATCAATAAAGGTGATTAGGATATAAAATATGGATAAAAATGGCTAAATTCGTAGGTTGCCAAAGAAATAAGGATAATAAGCTCAAAGGGGCAAACTACGAAATAATTTCATTTGGTAGGATTAATTTGGCTAAGTGACTTGTCAACACAAAGATGGCCTTAAATCATTTCCAATAATTTTCACACACATGTAGCTTTAAGAAGACACAGTGGGAAGTTCTAGAATGCGCACAAAAGAATGATGCACACACAAGAAAGGAAAAACTATTTGATTTCATGATTTTAAGGCTCAAAAATCTCACGGGCCTGTTGTAGTGAAAGAAACACAAAACAAGCACAAACCACAACTCAACAAGTACACAAAAAAAAATCCATCAAGTCACAAGTTCCAACCAAGCATCATAGCCTCAAAATTCCTCACAATGAAGCACAAGAGAGCTAAGAAAGATGTTCTCCTTATGGAATGCAAAAGAAAGCAAGAAAAGCACAAAAAAACAAAAACAACAAAAAAAGGAGAAAATACGTGCCAAAGAAAAGAGTAAGGACTTAAACGTGCGCCGGTGCAATATGATCAAGTGGGAGTTCATTGATGCAATTTTTCTAATTCAAACCGTAGAAAAGTCAAGTAACAAAGAGAACATACCCCCAAACTTAAATTAGGCAAAGTCGAATTTAAGTTGAGAAGATGTTCGTTACCTCAATTTGCACCACTCCTTTGCTCTTCAAGGCCAATACCATGGCACCATGCTTTCGTTCCTACAAGCACAACCATAAAAAAAAACAAATCAAATAAAAATGTCCCTATCCTAACACTCAACGAAACTCGAAGTCACAAATACAACTAAATTCCCCGGCAACGGCGCCATTTGATTGATCGTAATACAGGGGTATAACCAATTAAAGAAATTATCGAACCACAGGGAGGAACGTGTTAGAGTTTAAGCAATCTCAAGCTTATCGTGATTTTATAAGGACGACGGAAAGGAGCGGATAGGAGCAAATGAATGCAATTATGCTAATGCAAGAAATAAAGATAAAATGAATGCAAAGATAAGATGGGTTCCAAATGATGCAAGGATGAGATTAACAACAATCATGACATAGATAATTTAGTTATTATGCAAATTGATTTTAATCTTGAATGGGCTTTGTGTTATTTCTATCATTGATTATTGATTGCTTGATGTATATGATGATTTGTGTGATTAATTGTCATGGGCATGTGATTAGATTGAGAAATCAATTATGTGTTTAGGATAGTTCATTGAATCATTTCATCATACACTTCATGTGCATTAATTTAGAATGAGATAGAGATATCCTTCTAGATTTAGAACCCTTTGATAGAACATTTGATTAGCTTAATCGAGAGATTGGTTGATTAGGTGAGGAGACCCAAACCATTAGTAAATTCATAGTACCTTAAAAGGGAATATTGCCTATGATTTAGTACCTAATTAGAGAACTCTAGAGTAATTAGTACCTAATGGGAGGTGTTTGCTATTGTCTCGATCCTATGTGCGTTTGGGAGCCTACATCCTATCCATCTCGAGAGAGAGTTTAGGTGGAATTAGTGATCGCTTCTATACCTTGTCCATGAGAGATTAGAATTAATTGCATAATTACTTAATTATCTATGTCATGATTGTTGTTAATCTCATCCTTGCATCATTTGGAACCCATCTTATCTTTGCATTCATTTTATCTTTATTTCTTGCATTAGCATAATTGCATTCATTTACTCCTATCTACTCCTTTCCGTCGTCCTTATAAAATCACGATAAGCTTGAGATCACTTAAACTCTAGCACGTTCCTCCCTGTGGTTCGATAATTTCTTTAATTGGTTATACCCCTATATTACGATCAATCAGCTACAACACTCTTAGTGCTGCTGAATGCACTACCTGGGAGCAATTGAAAGTGAAGTTCTTGGAGAGATACATGCCACCTTCAAAGGTGTTTAGAATGAAGTAAGACATCAATTAATTTGCTATCGATAGTGGAGAGAAATTTCATGAAGCTTGGGATAGGTTCAAGGACATGCTTCGAAAGTGTCCACAGCATGGGTTATCTAAAGCTCAATACATAAGTATTTCTACAACGGGTTGGACTGCGATTCTTGTGTTTTATTGGATTCTTTGTCAAATGGAGCATTACATACTAAGACACCCGTTGAGACCGAAAAACTTTTTGAGAATATTTCGATGAATTCAAGAGATTGGCCAACTGATAGAGTAAGGGGAACCTATGTACTTGGATAAGTAGTGCAGGTTGAGTATACGATGGTAAAGTCAATTAGAGAGGATGAGATTGTCTCTAGCCTAGCGAATATCAATAAGCTACTTGAATCTCAAAAAAAGAAAATAACGAAGATGTCACAGAGAGTATCAATGATGATGTAGCAGGATCTTGGTGAAGAAAGACCGATCCAAGATGAATTTGAAGAAGCAAACTATGTCATGGGTCAAAGTATTTAAGGAACTAGGTTTTAAAATCAAGAAAACTGGAATTACCAAGGAAACTACAACAATCGTGGTCCCCCGGGTAATTATCAACAACCAAGGTGGACGGATTTTTTATGGAGCAATCTGAATGTAGCAATCAAACCTCCTATGGGTGTTGATCCTGTTGCTAAGTGTTCGATTGTATACTAAAAGTCTAGCTTTTTGTATGAACAATGTTTTAACGATTTATATGAAATGAGAATCATATGATCAAACGTTTTGCATATTATAATTTATTTATATATTTGTGCAAAAATCCATTAACTTTATACTGTAGATAATATATTGTGCGACAACACACGGAAGATCATATTATCAGTTTTCTTATAAAGTATAAATAGATGCTCACAACCGAGATAGACGGGGACTCTCTATCGGGATGGTTGTAGTATGATTTGGTATTAGTTTGTTTTAACTATAGAATCCCATTAGTGCACTTTGTGTACTGAGCAGGATCGCCTGAGATCGTTCGTCTTATACTGACTAATATAGAATAACTTGATCTCTGTTATTATGGATATTCGTGCTCTTAATCCCTATATAATAATCTTGACACATAAGGCAGTATTTATCCCTTTGATTCATCAGTGGGAGAGATTTATATATTAAATCAATAAACTCAGTTAGTTGGGAAATAATATTGTCTCTATGATGTGCTGTTGATTGTAGAAGGAATCCATATCCACTATAGGTTGATGATGTCCCCTTGAGGAGCTCATAAGGATTATCATATAAATCTTGTAAGTGGATTAATTCCGGCATGATAATGAGGTTTAGTGGTACTACTCTCGGATGAGATATTAATTAATGAAATTGTCAGTAACCTAATTAATTAAATGGACATTGTATATCTTAAACAATGGGAGACTGTCGGGCTCGTAATAAGAAGGAGCCCATAACGTAATCATGGGATTGGAGCGTCAGTACAGTAATAATATTTTAGTGAACAATATTATTATTATTAGACTTATGTATAAGTTTTGGGTTAAACTTGGATACTTAAGCCCAAAGGAGAACCGACTCTAATTTCTCCTCGTGGTCCCTATTGTAGCCCATATATGTCATCTCAGCTTCTTGGAACCCTACAGTTTGCGCTGTTTTTTACTTGAAACACAAGTAGAGTAGCAGATTGAGAAGATCTTGAAGATCGTCGCCCACACGACATCAGGATTGGACTTGAGAATACAACAGAAGATCAAGAGGTTGGTTTTTGCAGCTGTTTATCTTCAACACACCCTAGTGAAAGGTAATATGTTTCTGATTTATTGCTTCCGCTATGTTAGAAATGCATGGAGCCCCAACGGTTCTCGTTAACCAAACAATCTAATGTCAACAATTGGTATCAGAGCTTCAATTTCGTGGTGAAGCGGGAAATGTTAGGCTAGGATTTATGTGGTATACTTTAATTAATTCTCTTATAGAAACCATGATAATTAGGGTTTAGTGAAAGTTTTGAATTGTCCATGAAAACCAATCTGCTCTATCACTGGAAATCGGCATGTATTGTGGCTGAACACGTAAATGATAAGATCACATGGCTGTACGGCAACTTGGGAGATGTCATGTGGTGGCTGGTTCACAGCGACTTCACGGTAGGACAGTGCTACTGATCTTGTGACTACTGGAAATGCGTCGACAAGTGTGGGATTGATGATCATCGAAGCCGGCATCAGCGGATGACGTGACTGCGACTACACGGGCGCTGCTGGAATGCCAATGGCACGACGCTGCATGAACAATTATCGATGGCTGAAGTGGCAACTCTAGTCGCTGACATTGGATGGTGCGTGTTGCTGATCGCGCAGCCTGGCTGCAAGGTGTGGTACAGGCCACTGTTGGCCGGACCTTAGTCGAGTGGAGGTGGCTGGCAATCACTGGCTTCATGGCATTGACTGGAAGCAGTGTGTGGCAGAGATTAACAGAAGGTTCTGGGCAGCATCGGACGTGAGCAGTGGGTTTCGAGCGAGTCCATGGAGTTTCCGGGCAAGTCTGGTCAGTTTCTGGTCGGGTCTAAGGCACGGTCGATTGAGTCTTGTGGAAAGAGCACATGGCTGCACAACTCTGGTGGGCTGACGGCACGATCGCCAATAGCAGTTGGCACGAGTTATGCTAGGGAGATCTTGGCGTGCTGCGCACGGGTTGGCAGGCATGTGACGGCACGACTCGTTCCTAAACTAGGGGAAGAATGCATTTTCTTGCACGTTTCTGCACGCGGCAGACAGTCTGGAGGCTTGTGATGGTAGCAAGACTTGTACGAATGCCCCGCACGAGTCATGCAGGTGTTTTACGTCAGGCAGTCAGGCTTATTTTGACGATTCATCATTTTCTGCATTTTATTTCGTGATATATAACTCCATTAATTGATTTAATTGTCTATTATTTTATATATATTGTTGCGTGATCTATTTGATTTAATTTTCATAATAGAAGCATGCTAGGTTGCATATTATATTTAAATATTATATGCATGTAAAAACCCTCGGTGTTAAATAACTAAGTGGGAGAGGGCATTGGTAAATAATTCCCGTGGCCTCCATTATTGGTTTGTAAGTGATGTGAATAAACTTGCGCATTGGCTATAGTGCCTTCCTCCCTAACAGATGAGTTTATTCACAGATCGCTGGTACAAAGTTCTTTATGATGGTCATAGGAAGTTATCCGAGCGCGTGTGTACTTCTCCAACAGTAAGGCACACAAGCTTGGGCAACGGACTTAGAACCAAATAATGGTGTACACTTAGGTGTAAATAATAAGTATCCTCTCCAATGGAGTCACTGCTGTTATTTGCATGGCTAAAAAGGAACCTACTATTAATTATTTTGTCATTAAGCTAGGTTGATGAATGAAATTAATGGGTAAATATTTCTCTTGTAAATGTTCAGCTTTGTATACGTCCACCCTAACGTGGCATGCAAATTCACAGTACTGGAGAAGTTGGTGAATTTTATTTTATATTGTTTTGGGGGAATCAATATGAATTGATAAATTGGAAGTGTTTGATCTGTTTATTATTTATGATTCTCAAGATTTTCAAATGGCACTCAACTCACTTTCTGTTATACTTAAAGTTCATAAACTTACTGGCAAAATTATGTTGACTGGAAACGAAACATGGATATTGTTTTAACTGCTGAAGATTATATCTTTGTACTCACTGAGGAATGTCCTGCGAAACCTACTAATGACTCTATTGAAGAGGAAAGAGCTACTTATAATAGGTGGACCAAAGCTGATAGGATGGCTAATTGCTGTATATTTGCTTCAATGTCAAGTGTGCTTCAGCATCAACATCAAGCAATGAACTCTGCCTATGATATGATGCAGAATCTTAAGGAACTCTTCGGGCACCAGAGTCGTCCTGCTACCTGGGCATGGCTGTGCTGATGAACACCAAAATGGCTGAGGGCACTCCCGTAAGAGAACATTTTCTTAGAATGATGGGCCAACTCAATGAGTTGGAGGTCCTTGGAATTGAAATCGATGGGGAAACCCAAGTCGATATCATATGTCAAAGCTTGCCTAAGAGTTTTAAGCAGTTTCATCTGAACTACGATATGAACAAACGTTTGTACATGTTGGTGGAGCTTCTGATAGAACTTGTGGTGGTGGAAGGGCTGTTTTGTCAAGCTCCTCAGGTTCATGTTGCTAAAAATGCTGCTCGTCCTAGGCCAAGAGGCAGTAGGAACAAGAAAAAGCCAGGAAATTCAGCACCAGTGAACTAAGTGAAGGCAAAGAGTGGTGCAGCCAAGAAGTCTAAAGGCAAGTGCTTCAAATGCAAGCAGTCGGGACAACACAAGCCAGACTACCCTCTTTTGAAGCGGAACGGGAATGATATGTCTTTTATACTTGTTGTTCAATCGTGTTTAGCGGCTGTATCTGCTGACACTTGGTGTGTAGATACGAGAACCACTGGCCTTGTCTGCAATTCTTTGGAGGGGTTCCACCAAACCCGACAGCTTAATGATGGAGAGATTACCATATTCATGAGGAATGCTACAAGGGTAGTGGCTCTTGCAGTGGGAGACGTCTATTTATTTTTAATAAGAATAAAACTTTTTTTTGAGGAATTGTTTTTATGTACCTCATTTTAGAAAGAATTTAATTTCGGTTTCTAAATTGTTTATGAATGAATATTCTGTTTCTTTTAATGACAAGGTTATTTTAAGGAAGAATGGAATTATTATCTTTGATGGTACATTGATAGATAATTTGTATACTCTTAACCCAATTTCTCCCACAGTGCAACAAATTGAATTGAATGATACACCTACTAATAAGAGAAAAGAACTTTCGAAAATGAACCAAACATATTTTTGGCATCTAAGATTAGGTCATATTAACTTGAGTAGGATTCAAAGTTTGATAGCTGATGGACCTCTGAGTTCATTAGTAGTGGAAAATTATCTAACTTGCGAATCCTACTTAGAAGGAAAGATGACCAAAAGGCCCTTTAAGACAAACGGGTATAGAGCCAAGGATCTCCTGGAATTGGTTCATTTTGATTTATGTGGTCATATGTCTGTCCAGGAAATAGGGGGGATTATGAATACTTTAACACTTTCATTGACGATTATTCTAGATACGGATACATTTATTTGATGCGCCGCAAGTCTGAGTGCTTTGATGAATTCAAAGAGTACAAGACTGATGCGGAGAAGCAACTTGGATAATGTATGAAGACACTACGATCTGATTATGGTGACGAATACCTCTTGGAAGAGTTTAGGAATTATTTATCAGAGGAAGAGATTGAATCCCAATAGTCTGCACCAGGCACACCTCAGTAGAATGGTGTAGCCAAAAGAAGGAATAGGACTCTTATGGAAATGGTAAGATTAATGACGAGTTATTCGGAATTTCTAATTTCGTTTTGGGGATATGCCTTAGATACAACGGCTTACATCCTGAATTTAGTGCCTTCTAAATCAGTAGCTTCCAGACCCATCGAATTGTGGACCAAGCGAAAGCCTTGTCTCAAACACTTTTGGATTTGGGGTGCTCTGGCACATGTGTTGAAGGCGGATGCTAATAAGTTAGAATCGCGTACGAATGTTTGTCTGTTTATGGGGTATCCTAAAGGAATAAGGGATGGTTTGTTTTATAGTCCTAAAGACCAAAAGGTGATCATTAGCATGAACGCTAGATTTTTGGAAGAGGATTATGTAATGAATCACAAACCTATGAGTAAAATTATTCTAGAAGAAGTAAGAGGGGAAATACCAAACATAATACCAACTGTACAAGAGGATATACCACAGGACACTGCTTCGTGTATCACACTTGATACAAAATTGCCTGCAGAGCCTCGTCGTAGTGAAATCGACCCATAGAATTACAACTAAGCGCTGCATGATAAAGATGCTCAATCATGGCAAAAGGCAATGTAATCTGAAATAGAATCCATGTATTCTAATCAAGTTTGGGAGCTTGTAGAACCACCCAATGGTGTAAAAGCTATTGGATGCAAGTATGTCTATAAAACAAAAATAGGATCTGACGGTAAGGTGAAAACTTTTAAAGCAAGGCTTGTCGTTAAAGGATATACTCAAAAAGAAGGAATTGATTATGAGGAAACCTTCTCGATGTGGCCATGCTTAAGTCAATCTGGATTCTTTTATCTGTTGCTGCTCATATGGATTATGAGGTATGTCAAATGGATGTCAAGACAATTTTTCTAAATGGAAGTCTTGAGGAAAACATCTATATGAGACAACCAAAGGATTCATTGTAAAGGGCAAAAATCATCTTGTGTGTAAGCTTAATAGGTCCATTTATGGATTGAAACAAGCTTCAAGATCATGGAACATTCGTTTTGATGAAGTAATCCAGTCATATGGATTTATTTAATGTCCGCATGAATCATGTGTGTATAAGAAGTATGACGGAAACGTTATGTTATTTCTCATACTCTATGTGGATGATATTCTTCTCATTAGAAACAATGTAAAGGTATTGTCGGGCGTTAGGGTATGGCTTTTCAAGCAGTTTGAGATGAAGGACTTAGGAGAAGCCGGACACATTCTAAGGATCAAATTAATAAGGGATCGCAAGAAAAGAATGTTGTGCTTATCCCAAGCTTCATACATTGATACAATCCTGGCTCATTTTAGCATGCAAGATTCAAGAAAGGTTTCCTACCTTTCAGACATGGAATTCCTCTATCTAATAAAATATGTCCAAAGACACAATAGAAAATAGAAGAAATGAAGGCGGTTCCTTATGCTTTGGCAGTAGGAAGCCTCATGTACGCAATGCTATGTACGAGGCCAGATATCTGTTATGCCGTGGGCATAGTCAGTAGGTATCAAAGTAATACAGGACAAGGCATTTGACTATGGTAAAGCATATTTTGAAGTACCTGCGAAGGACTAGGAATTATGTGCTGGTTTACCAGGCAGATACTTTGTTACCTTTGGGTTATACTAATTCAGATTTTCAGTCAGATAGGGATGCTAGTAAATCCACCTTGGGTTATGTGTTTACTCTTGGAAGAGGAGCCATAATATGAAGAAGTGTAAAGCAGAAATGCGTTCTGGACTCACCCATGGAAGCAGAATATGTAGCAGCATCTGAGGCAGCTAAAGAAGCAGTATGGCTCAGGAGCTTCTTAATGAACTTGGATGTGATTCCTGGTTTGCCCAAAGTAATCACAATTTATTGTGATAATAGTGGTGCAGTAGCAAACTCGAAGGAACCATGAGTCCATAAGGCGAGTAAACACATTGAGCGCAAGTACCACCTGATATGAGATATCATTAGAAGAGGGGAGATCGTTGTCACTAAAATTGCATCTGAGGATAACCTAGCTGATCCTTTTACTAAGAGCCTTCCAGCAAAAGCGTTCGATGAGCATGTAGAAGGAATGGGGATTAGATGCGTGTCAACAGATTCTCCGTCTTGAATCCTCCTCTTGGTTCTCCTCTTGATTCCACAGACAAATCTTCAAAGTGATAGATGGATAGAGGAAAGGATGTGGATGAAGGTTGGGGGTGATCCCCTCTTGTGGGGTGTAGGATGATTGCGTTGCTTGCCTTCTCCCATGAATAATGATGTAAAATATATATAGGTGTGAGAAGGGAATTAAATAAGAAAATAAAAGATATGGGTGAATCATGAAGGATTATGTGATAAGGAGATTAATTGTGCTCCAAGAAATAGGTAATTTTCAGAAATTTTTGGAAATTCTCGAAAATTATCGCTGGCAGCTGCGCGACTTCACGATTTTAAGCATAACTTCCTCGTCGAATTTCCGATTGGAGTGATTCTTGCGGTCACGCGATTCTCTTTTCCTTGGATTTCTCAGAATATAAATATCTCACCAAAAATCCAATATTTGAAGATGTAATAAGTCATGTAAAGTGAAACAGTCGTGCTGAGTAGAAACAGCTTGCGCGACGTTTCCACTTTGATTATAACTTTCTTGTTTGAATTCCGATTGAGGTGTTCTATACGCCAAAAAGACCCTCTCTTCTGTTGATTTCCAACCATATGTTATACTTCTAGTTCAGAGCTCCACACAAATACAGAAAAATTACACAAGTTGGACGTGCATTTTTTAGCATTCATACACAAGTTGCACCTTTTTTCCAACTTTGCTCTTTTGGTCCTTTTTCCATCTAAAATACAATAAAACACCTCAAACGCACCTTTTTCTCAAATATATTGAATATAAAACACTTGTGCTAATATATGATATCAATTCCCATCAAAAAGGTGTTAGATTGAATACTAAAATACGCTTATTTTCACTCTCATCAATCCATCAAATTTACACGTTGCTTGTCCCAAGACAATAAAATAAAAATAAAGAGAAAGAGAGAGTATGAAAATTAGTGGGGGAACAAGGACATACCCCATTCAAAATACAATTGTCCTCAACTTAGGTCATGCAACTCCATTACATGTAATAATCAATTTATAGCATACAAGTCAAGACAATCACCGCCAATTCAAATGCTCCATTAACATGTTCTCACAGGAAGTATATATCACTCGCACTCAAGTGTAAAAGATGTACACTTATGGGTTATTGTGTTTATGCTCAAAGCCAATTCAAGTGCATGCGTAACCATAAGCTTGCCAAAAGTCTCAAACTCTCCACCACTAAAAGTATGATTCGAAAATGAGATCAAAAAGGACTTTTATTAGGATGTAATGTCGGCTCTTTGGTAAAGGTAGGAAAAATATGGATAAAGTAACTTAATTAGTAGAGAATCAAAATTAAAGATCTTTTGTACTATATATTTTTACATTTCAAGGCTATACAGCTTTATGCTCTTCTAATTTTCTTTTCTCTCCTTTCCTTCAAGCTCAACATACTTTTTTTTCCTTTCTTTTTTCTTGAGGTACCAGTTTCGGGCACTACCTCTAACATCTCGGGGTACCAGTTTCGGGCACTACCCCTAAGCAACTTATTTTTCAGCTCATAATCACTTGTACAGCTCCAAATATTTTATTCCTTCCAAACTCCATCAAAATCAACTTCACACACTTTGACAACATTTAATTCTCCACTAAATATAGGAATTTAAGGCTCAAATAGGATATCAAAGTGGCTATCTTCGTAGGTAGTCAAGGAAATAAGGCTTTTTGGCTCAAAAAGGGCTAACTACTATAAAATTATTTTGTAGGAAATTATTTGGCAAAGTGACTCATAATTATCAAAGATGGCCTAAAATCATCTCCCATTATCTAACATAACATGAGGTCTCAAGTAAGACAAGGGGCAAGTTCTAGAATACACACACAAGAACGATACTCACCAGAAAGAAATCATGTGTTTATGTACATGAATAAGGCTCAAAATCTCACATGGGTTTTCAATACGTAACAGAGCACTTTTTATGGTAAGTGATATCCCACAAGTACACATAGAACTTCATACCACAATATAACTCAAGTACACTTCCTTCATCAATTTCAAAAGCATATGAATTTTAAGCACAATTTAAAAATATAATCTCACATGGACCACCAAAATCAAACTCAATCCTTTCAAAGCACACATAAGAATTAGAATAAGGAAATGAGGGCACCTGAATTTTCTCCTTCAAAACGTATGCACGAGCTCCTCGAGTTGATCAACTCGGTCAGTTCAAAGCCTCAATGTAGAACTTGCCTTGCCACTCTTTTACCTTTTCTATCATCAAAACTCAAGCACACTCATCATCACATATTCATTAATAATAAAATTGGAGAACTATAAGAAAAATTCAATTGACTATCTAATCGACTCCACACACTAAAAACACCACTGAACACTAGGTAAATTGCAAAAAAATTGACACATCAAAATCGATTAAAGTTTCAACATACCGTAAAAAATCAACTCCCCTAGCAAACATTACAAATAAAAGATTATACTCTTAGTGCTTCAATGAGGTAACTACATCACACCCCCCTGCAAAGAGATAAAATTGCCGATTAGTAAGCACCTCAAACATAAAAATTTCTTACTCACACGAAATAACTAAAGCAATAAACAGAAGGGCAAGCCCCCACAGGCGCTTATGTTTAACGTCAGAGAGTCACGATGGTAGAGGACGGTCTTCTCGCATCCTCACCTTCAAATACTTTCTTTCTCTCTTCTTGTCTACACTCAATACCTCACCTTTTTTGGTCACAAGTATATGATCCTCAGAATTACCTTCCTCCGATGGCTGTCTAGACACCTCCTTGTTAATCTTCCAATTTAGAACTATCTGTCTTAGAAAAATCAAGATTAAACAAGTTAGAAATCACATCTATACTCTTACAAGATTGAGTCTCCATGGGCATCTTTATTGCTTGACCAAGAGAGAAAACCTCATCTTTAGTATCCATCTGCAGTCTAAGATTTTCGGCTCTCAACCTCTTTGCTCTTTCCACTTCTTCTCAACTATAAGCTCAGTATTCTGCTCTTGGAATGATACTAGAGTATTCTGAACAACAGGTGTAGCATTCGGTATGGAAACGAGAGGTGAATGAAGTTGTTCAAACATAGTTCGACCAAAGTGTTTTGGTCGAACAACATAGGTGTGGTCGAACGAGAGCTCTATAAGCGGGTTCAGTCTTCCCAATGGTTTTTTGGCACCGACTTCATCGGACCTTCGTACTGTATCTCGGACCTCAATGTGATGGCATTATTCGACAATGTTTGTGTCAATTAATTTACATTCGCGGCTATCTGCCCCATAATCAAGGTAAGGTCCTTCAACTGCTTAGATAAATCCGCATGATCAACATTCATGGTATCCTCAAGATGATCAATCCTTGCATCATTCTCAGCCATGTATCGATTGAAGATATCTTCAACACTAGCCTTCACTTCTTGCTGCTGCATACTAGGCCCTCTTAGTGTCAACTCTGTAATCTGGCTTTGCTGGGATTCTAGTAGCTTGTTGATGTTAGCTAGACTAGAGACGATCTCATCATTCCTATTCGGCTTCAACACTTGATGTTCAACCTGCGCCACCTTGCCAAGTACATATGATCCTCTTCCTCTTTCCGTAGGCCAGTCACATGAATTCATAGAGATGTCTTCAAACAACTTTTCTGCTTCAAGTGTTGTCCTAGATAACATCGGTCCTCCTGATGATGCATCAATAAAAATACGCGATTCACAATCCAATCCATAGTAGAAGATGCTTATGTATTGAGCCTTAGGCATCCCATGCTGTGGGCACCTCCTGAGCATGTCTTTAAACCTGTCCCACGCCTCATAGAACTTCTCATCCTGGTTCTGAGCAAATTGAGTGATGTCTTGTCTCATTCTTAAGATCCTTAAGGGTGACATATATCTCTCTAAGAACTTCTGCTACAGTTGGTCCCATGTAGTGTAGTACATGGCATCAAGAGTCTCATACCAGGCTTCTGCCACATCAATCAAAGAGAACTTAAATAGGGCGAATTATCTAGCATTATCATTAGCCCCAGCACTTTACTGAGGGTTTGCATAACCAAGGAATCTTCTGAGATGCTGATATGGATCTTCAAAATAACCTCCAGAAAAGGAATTCTTCTCCACCATGTTAATAAGAGCGGGATGTATCTCAAAGTCATCATTTTCCCCCTTGCTCCTATCAACCACATGTTGCCAATTCCATAATTTGTGAAAATTTCACGTATGGCAACATTATCTGGATTCTGCCTTGCTCCGACCATGTTTAGCTCAGTATATTACTTCTTCCTTTCTTTCATCTCCTTTTCCTAGTGCAAATAAAAGTCTTAATCAACCAGAAATAATAAACTAATAATAATGGACGTCCCCAGCGACGACACCAAGAACTTGATGTGCGTTTTCTTTGCATGCAAAACTAATCCCCAAGTATTAAGGATATCAATTGCAGCTTAAGCAAGTGACCAAGTGATTATCGAACCCAAAGGACGGCGTATTATCAATTTAATTATTTACTAAATTAATTAAGACAAGGCAATAATGTTTGAGGATTTAATTATCAACTAGTAAAAATTAATTAAAATAATAAATAAAATAGAGTCACTTAGAAGAATACGAAAGTGGATCAAGTAGGAGAATAGGTACCTCTAGAGTAATCTAGTTTCACTCATTAATCTCCCTTTTGTGTGTTGATGTCCGATTCTGCCTTATGCAATATGGACACATCATTAAACCATGCATATCTACTCTATAGACACAAGTAAACATGCATGTAATACGTGTGAATAACCTCGGAGCAAGAGATATAATTCCACCCCCCTTTCTAGGTACTATCAGTATTAATTATTTCCCTGGTCAATTGGTACTATAATTCGATATGATCTCCCTTTATAGGTACTATAAAATTATCCTCTTTGTCTTACTTACTAACCCAAATTCAATTCAATTAATAAGTATTCATATATGATAGTTCTAATGAAGCTTCAGAGTCCCCTCACTTAGAATCATAACATGGAATCCTGTTCAGCAGTGAACGCACTCAATCTACAACCAAGATATATATTCAAACTCTATATATCAATTGAAGATGTACAAAACGACCGTGAATATGGATTAAGAAAGCACAATCATATATAAAATTAATCTACAAGTAGTGTTGTATGGAGTTTACACACGAAAGTTTAATTAATTCTTAAAAACCTTCACAACCCTAGTTCTACCAAAAAGGCTCTAGCCCATTATGTTACGAAGAATAATCATGGTTGTTGGATATATCTTACCCGGATGTCTGGAAAATTACAAGATAAATTATGAAAACGAAATAACCCCAGATGTGGCGTCGTCGCGTCCTTCTCCATCATGAATCTTCCTCTTGGTTCTCCTCTTGATTTCATAGATGAATCTTCAAATTGATGGATGGATGGAGGAAAGGATGTGGATAAAGGTTGGGGGTGATCCCCCTTGTGGGGTGTAGGATGATTGTGTTGCTTGCCTTTCACACGAACTCCTTCAAGAACTTGTATGAATTTTCACCTGAAAGACAATGAAAAGCAGGAAGTAAGTGAATAAGTCCTAATTTCAATTAAAATGTAGTGTTCTCATTAATTGCAGGAAGGTTAATGCATAGTGGCTGATAGACTATGTCCGAATTCGCCAATTCATTCAAAGTTATTTTGGCATTTTCAACGATGTTTTCCTCTTCCAACTCAAAACCTACTGTATCTTCCTCCTCTAAATCAGAAATTTTGGAATCCTCCTCTCCAAGGTGAAGTGGATTAGCTGCAAGTTTGAGTTCGGTAAGGTTTCAAGTGGTTCCGTCATGGACGAACTAGTTTCCTTCTTCTTTCGGGACTCCTTTCTCAACCTCCGGGCAGTTCTCTCGATTTATGGTATGTATTCAAGCTATTTTTGACCAGAAGTACGAGTGATCATTCACAGAAATTTTTTCTGAAATAGGGCACAACTGATATTGATCGAAAATTCCAAAAAAATCTAAAAAATTCCAGAACTTGTAAAAATGCAGAAAAATATCAGAAACACAGATTTAATAAAATTTCAATTTTACTCCCCGAGTAAACGGCGCCAAAATTTGATAGGCTGTCGTCGGCCCACTAAAAATAATATTTATAATATTTTCGAACGAACCCACTAAAAATATAGTACCTAAGTAAGTATGGGTCGAACCCAAGAGAGTAAATCGAAATTTAAATTAAATTAAAGTATTGAAAACAAATAAAATAAATAGGGGAGAGTTTTGTTTGAGAAAAATCAAAAATAGCACGAATAATAAATCAACTCAATTTATAAATAGCAAAGTAAACGAAATTTAATTAGTAAATTCACCAAGTGAGAAAAACGTAGTTTAGGACGACTATCCCCTCCCTTTTATTGAATCAATTAATTGCAGGAATTGAACATCTCATCTAATATGCAAACTCAAATCCCCAGATTGACGGTACAACCAACCAACCCGAATGTTCTTAAGATTATCAATTAAGATACGACCTCTAAATTGAACTATTCTCGAGTGACCCTATGTATTCGAACTTGAAAATGAATTAAGACTCCAAACATAGAATTACTAGGCTATGAAAATCAGCTAGGAATCATACAACCTAGATCCCATTACATTTAGAGGGAATCATCTTTATTTTCTATTCAATTCAATCCTCACAACAATTATGGATTGTGGATCACGAAATAGCAATAATCAATTAAATAATTAATCTAGATGATCAGACTAAAATAATTATTAAAGTGCTATAAATCAATTCAAAGCATGTAATGGAATAAATTCACACAAAAATTTCAATATAAAAATCCTTAATAATTAAATTAACATTCAACGGGAGGTTCACGAAATCCTAAACTAGAAAAGGGTATTAGTCCCGCATGTTCATACTGAAAAATAAATTAAAAATATTAAAAACCAGGATGTCGATTGTTCTTGGATGTTCTTCACTTAACCTTGCAGCTGCTTCTTTCTTCTCTTCTCTCCAAAAATACCATGTGTAGTATGCGTGTCTTCTTGAATTCACCTGCCCTATTTATTTTCTTATCCCCCAAGAAACCCTAATTGATTTCATTCTTTTTTTCTTGCTTCCCAAAATATCTCTTTTCCATATACACAGCCTTGTTCGTGAATCCAACAGATTTGGAGGAGATTTGGTCACTCAAATATGTGGAAGATATGCTAGACGATTTGTTTCCTAATTTGCTCCACTTAACAGCCTGTTTCCACATCAATTCATATCATTAAAGATTTTATTTCTCATAGACAAAATAAGCCAATATTAGCACATAAAGAACATATAATTCAATCAAATAGACTTGAATTTTCACAAAATAATCTCACAAAGGTACGGCTTATCACCTACACAGCAGCCGTTATATTAACTACTAAGCAAACGGTTATTGATGAGAGTATAAATTCATGTATTTTGGATGTTGATTTGTGTGGGAATGGAGTACGATTGAGTCTTTTATTGAGACAAATCAGATTGTTTATGGAGAAGCCGTGAATTGGAGGATGGTAAGGTTGTTTTGAGCATATTTGTATAGGAAAACAGGTGTAAAAGGCTCAAAATTAGAAGACATGATTTTAGAGACAAGTTTCGAGTGCCGTTCGACCTCAAGAGCTTGTTCGACCGACATCACTTTAGTCGAACAAAGAGGCCAAGTTGAGCAGATTGTGCAGATCTGTCCAGAGAGCTAGCTCAACTTGGAGATGCTGCTTGACCAGAATTATTTTGGTAGAGCAGTAAGCAATGGTCGAACAAAGTGAACAAAAGTTACTGAGAGTTTGTTCGACTTGAAGGTGTTGCTTGACCAACATCAATTTGGTCGAGCAGAGAAGACTAGTTGAGCAGAATGTGCAAAGTTGTCCAGAGAGCTTGCTCGACCAGTTGCTCGAGTTGGAGTCCGTATTCGACCAGTTCAGGCTTGGTCGAACGGAGTTTTGCTACTGCTATTTATGATAATTACGGATGTCTTTTACCAAATTTGACGTGTGCTTCAAGCAAAGGCCCATCCTAAGCCTATAAGGAGGTCCCATGAGTATAAAAGAAGAGCTTTCGCAGGAGAAAAAGGACAATCATTCATCATCCATCCACCATCGAAACCCTACCATCATCCGAAGGGATCGTGAAGAGAGGTTCGTCTGGTGCGTCAAGTAAGATCATACCAAACAACCATGATTGTTCCTAGATTAATCATGGGCTAGAACCAACCCGGTAGTTCTAGGGGTTATGAAAGTTTTATGAGTTTTTTTTAATTCATACTCACGGTCGTTTTGTGCATCATTAACTGTTTTGTAAAGTCAGAATACATCTCTTGGTTATTGATTGAGTGTGTTCACCACTGAGCAGGATTATATGTTATAATTCTAAGTGAAGGGATTTCAAAGTCTTATTAGAACTATCTTATATAGATACTTGTTAATTGAATCTTATTCGGTTAATAAGTTAGATAAAGAGTATAACTTCATAGTACCTATAAAGGGAGATCGTATCGGGTTAGAGTACTAAGTACATGGGAAATAATTGATATTTGATAGTACCTAGAAAGGGGGTGAATTATATCTCTTGCTCCAAGGATATTCACACGTGTCATACACATGTTTACTTGTGTCTATAAGGTGAACTTGCATGGTTTAGTGATGCGTCCATAGACCACAAGAGAGAGTCGGACAATTACGCCTGAAAAGGAAATTAATAAGTAAAACTGGATGCCCGAAGAACTACCTAATTTCTTACATGATCACAACCATATTTTCTATTGCTTATTTTTTTTATTGCTATTTAAGTTAATTGCTATTTAATTTCGTAACAATTCAAAACCAATTTGCCAAACATAATCTTACACTACACCAAAAACGCTGATAGACATCACCACATAGACATCAGCTTATAATAAAACCGATGTCTTTTCATGTAAAACCGATGTCTTTTCTTAGACATTGGTTTTCAAAGAAAATGCGCTGATAGACATCAGTTTTCAAAGAAAATGCGCTGATAGACATCGGTTTCTTATTAACCAATGTCTTTAAAGCGATGTCTATTCAGAATTAAAAAAATATGCACTGATAGACATCGGTTTTTAATAACCGATGTCTTTTCTTGCAATGTCTATTCGCACCTCTAAATAAAATCCACTGATAGACATCGGTTTTGAAAACTGATGTCTTTTTCGTCATGTTTATTCCATAATAGACATCGGCTCCTTTAAAAATAAGATGATTGACATCGGTTTTGCGAAACTGATGTCTTATCTCCGATGTCTTTTTAAATTAAAAATTAAAATTTTTTAATGGGATTCGAACTTGACTCTCTAAACTTGCATTCCCTAGGCTTATCCAACAATGTCAATTTACTTTTGTTACATTATTAGAAAAAGTAATATTAACTTAAAAAAGACAAACCCTAAAAAGTATTCATTTCATTATCCCGCCTAAACACTTAGAAAAATTTAGGGATTCATGGCCACAACCTAAGTCTTCCCTCTTTGCTAACCGCAATTCCACGAGCAAGAAGTAGAGCCACCGTATCTTTGGCTGTTCAGCCGTCGATTCTCTACAGTGCCATTTCTTTGGCCGTTCAGCTGTCGATTCTCGCTATCCTCACTGACGGTGCGGTTTTTTTACGCGTGATTCTCATCCGCCGTCAAATCTATCACCAGTTACAGAGGGGTATAGCAGCACCGCTGTTCCTTTCCCGTTGCCTAAACTTTTGCCTGCTCCAGCTTCCATCGGGCGTCTGTCTTCCAAGGATGTTTCTTCAGATTGGGAATTCTCCCATATTTTGCTCGTTGCTTTGAGCTACACAGCTGCTGTTACCATTGCCTCCAGACGTTGTTTGCCCTGTTCCTATAAGGTTGGTACTGCTATTTTTGTAGTTATGTTTATGAACAAGGCTCTTTTTCTTCACGTTTTCTCAAGGTTTATATGTTCATCTAATCGGATGATGCAAGTTTTTGATGTTGTTCAGCAGTTGATATGTTTTGATGGTGCAACTTGGGTGATTTGTTGATAAATTTGATTGTTGTTCATCTCCTCTAGTTAGTAGTTATAAGTTCATAGCTTATCTATAGTTTTAATAGGCTCTTGTGGTTTATTGTTGATTTGGATGTTTTAAATTAAATTACAAATAGAAGTATCATACTTGGAAGAATCAATCGACTGGTAAAGTAGGCTCTGTGGCTTGTTGATAAAAGATAAAGCAAGTGCTATTTTCAATCTACATGTAGAACTTTCTTTAATGTTCCATGATAGAAAGGCTCATAGGCATGTTCCCCAAGTAGCTCTGATTATTTGATCAGCTTGAATAAATAGGTTCTTAAGGCTCAATTTGATTGAGGAATTTGTGTATGTATTTGTAAATCAATACTTCAAACTCCTGGCACATGTTTGGATGGAACACTATAACAGGTCGAGAAATGTGCTTGAAACTATTCACACAAGAGCCCAAAGAAAAGAAAACAATTTTAAATTTACCATCATGTGTCTTTGGTGTGTCTTTGTGCCTGGATTGCACTTCTCCAGCATGTAGAGATAAGAATAGAGTAATCTAAAGTAGTCGATTGGAGTGCCATAAACATACGTGTTAGCCAATTTATAGGCCCCTAATAGCATGACCATACTTTATCAAAATTCCATAACGCTTCTTCATGTTGTCAACAATACTTTTGGATGAGAGGGAAGTCTTTGGATGCCTTTGCTTGTCATAGTACAGTTTTGCTATCACTTTCGAATTACAGGATCACGGCGTCCGACGGTTGGCATTAGTTAAGCACGGGTACAGACATATGTGCATGCACCTCAACACCCCATGATGACCCTGGGCAGTAAGCAAGAATGAGCACATGATTATATCTTTGCAAACCACCTCTCCCACCTACTCGGCTCAGAACGCTTCACTCGGAAATCTACTCCCTTAATGAGATGATAAATAGAGACGTCATCTACAAGCTCATCCTTGCTTGGGTAAATCTTCTTAACAGAAATATTAGTAACTGCTTCATGCTCAGCATCCGAAATTGGTGCATTTGGAGGGGAAATAGGGGCATTACTAGGTATTATGAAAATGGGAGCATTAGATGCGGAGTCAGGATTGTTTCTTCTAAAAGAGGGGGGATCATTGGGCAAGATTGAAGAAAAATTCAACCCTCGCTGAGAAGATGATCAGATTCGGAATCCCCTTCACCCTCACTCACTTCAGTATCAGTATCTTCCTCGAAGAATGAATCTCCTTCAATATCATCCTCTACTGAGTCGTCTGTACAGTCCAAAGGGTTATCCATACTCAACCGTCAGCCCTACAGTCAGCCGAAAATTTACAATTCATGTCATTGAAAATATCTAACATTTCCATAGCACTGCTCCTAACAACATTACTCCCAGGTGCTTGTCCACCAATAGTGATATTTCCACTTTTGATTCGATCCACATAAACCTCCGGGGTACCATCGGTTCTAAGTAGACAACTTGCGTCAAGGTCGTTGATGATTGGAAGATGGACATTTATCTCATTAACCTTCTGTACTTGGTATATGTCATAGTACGCAGTTCTAGGATCCGTATTCAAGAGGTCGTTCTCCAATTTTCCAAATGTGACCACTGTATGGTCGCTCATAGGCATCCGCAAATCCCACATGGCACCTCCAACATACTCAACCCCATTACATTCCTCGTTAGCATGCACAAAGATAATCTAACTCGGTGGCATGATACTGCACACGAAGACAAACAATAATTAAGAGTTCATCCAGAAATTTAATTTGTTATAGCCATACTTTGCATACTGCCATTTTAAATTGTGAATAGATTGAAGTAGTCAATAAAAATAATAAATTCAATTCATGTGAATTAAACTAATAAAAAAAATTCCTGTTGTGTGATTTTGCGATATATAGATAATCTTAAGGCCGTGATCGTGATAAATATTTCCTGATAGCTTTCCCAATATTTTGTGATATACATCTCCGGGGAGATGGCCTAATTCTCGGGTTTTAGTAGTGCTATATTTTTTTTGAGTATCCATCTACAACAGAAAACTAAAAATCAACAAACATAAGTTTATGACAAAAAAAATTCTTATGTATAGCTCAATAATATCACTGTTTGTTATGAAAGTTCATGACTTGTAGCAAAATTCATAATTATAAATTTTGCTTAAAGCAATACTCCTCACCTACAACATCATACATTGCCAACTATGAAATTCGTAAAATTCAGATAGAAACAAAATTAAAAGTTACCACTTCTGGGATGCACGTATTGAATGTATATTTGTCCGACAACTTATGCTGAGGCCTGGCATGCGACGGCCTAGTTTTGCATTTGCTGCCACCAATGAGATTTTTTAAATTTTCATCTCCACGACCCCTGTACACTAATCAACCTACGGTAAATGAGGATTTTCCCCATAAGTAACGTAAATTCATGTGTGGGTTCAATATTTGTATCACACAATAATTACCTCCTGGATTTTCTCCATATTAGTTAGTGATGATGAATAGGCAGTTCTAGTTGAGACTTGAGATGAGAAATGTAATTAAATAAAGAGTGTATAGGTGCACCCGGGTGTACCCTTGCACCCATATTTGTATAACTTTTTATTCTATTTTGTATACATGTTATTCTCTTTTGTATACGTGTTTTGTAATATTTGTATACTTTTTTCACACTAAGTTTTTCATTAAAAAAACAATCATTCATATGTGTATAACTTTTTATTCAATAGTGTATACATGTATTTTAATAATTGTACATTTTTACACTCAATTTTTATTAAAAAAATTAACAATTAAATTGTATATATTTTTACTCATAATTGTATATGTTTTTACTTATATTTGTACGTGGGTGCACACGAAGCTTCGTGTGCACCCGGGTGCACACTATATTTAGCCTTAAATGAAATATTGTTTGTAGTGTAATGTTAAAAAAATAAAATTATAAGAATATTTTGTATTAGTTAGTGATGATGAATAGGCAGTTCCATTAGGTAGTGATGTGATTTGAGATTGGCAATTGTTGCTGCATTAATCGTCCTTATGGCCGTATTTCAAAAGTTGCACTGAAAATGTGATAATTTGTCCAATTAAATTATTTAATTAATCATTTTTAAATGATTTAACTATTCAAAAAGGTGATATTTGATTGAAGTAATAATTAGTATTTTAATAAAAGATAATACATGATCAAATTAAGAAAAGTGACAATATTTATAATTAAAAATGATATGTAGTAAATAAAAAGTGATATTTCTCAAGATGAAGAATTTTATGGTCAATTCATGAGATGTATAAAAAATAACAATAACACTTTTTTAGTGATAACACTTTCAATAAAAAAAAGTGATGCCTAAGGAAAAGTGATGGAGTATCTGTTGAAATGATTTTTTTTAATAATTAATATGACGAATAAAAAATTATAACATTTTTATAAAAAATTACGCATGATCAACGAAAAGTGATAAGCATCCAATTAAATTATTTCATTAATAATTCATAGGATGAATAAAAAATGATAATATTCTTTATAAAAAGTGATGCCCGATGAAGTTAAAAGTAAAAATAATATTCATTCTATTGAACTATTTAATAAACAGGAAAGAAAGAAAAAGATAATATTTTTATTAAAAGAAAATATATAATTAATGAAAAGTAAAATTTATTTAATTAAATTATTTTAGAGTAGATCTTGCGTGAGACCATCTCACGTGAGACCATTTTACACATTTTTCACTTTCGCTAACATTATTACTTTTGCTATAAAATGTTATCACTTTTCATTTATACTATAAATCGTTCATGAAATAACATTATCGCTTTTTATTAATTTAGTATCACTTTTCAATATAAAAGTTGTCACTTTCTGACCGTCACATGCAAGCCCGTACGTGGACGGTCTCACACAAGTCTTTGCCATTATTTTATGATCAATTATAAGACAAATAAAAAATTATAGCATTTTATTAAAAGGTTTAATTGTAAATAATGAAATATTAAAAATCATTTAATAAAATAATAAATATTAAAATTTTATTTAAAAAAAATTATTAACATGATTAATTAACAGCTTACAGTGTAACACCTCTTAACGCAAATGGTGTGGAATATGAATGGTGATAAGGCTCCCGGTCCGGATGGGTATACGGCTGCTTTCTTTAGGGATGCGTGGGATGTGATAGGTTCAGATGTCGTAGCAGCTGTTCAGGAATTCTTCCAGTGTGGACAGTTACTAAGGCAGATGAATGCCACATTTATTACACTTATTTCTAAAGGTAAGCATGATCCTGCTGTTACGGACTTTCGACCGATCTCTTGCTGCAACGTCATCTATAAAATCATATCTCGTATTATTGCGAGGAGATTGACAGATTTGATGGAGGATTTGGTGTCTGAAAATCATTTTGGGTTTGTTAAAAATCGTAGAATGAGGGATTGTATTATGCTCGCTCAGGAAATTGTGAAGAATTATGGGTGGGCAAAGCATCGTCAGTACAGGAGGATGGCGATCATGATAGACATCAAGAAGGCATATGATTCTGTTGATTGGGGATTTCTGCGTGGAGTCCTTACAGGTTTGAAATTTCCTCCTCGTATGATTGGGTGGATTATGGAATGTGTCACTACCACTTCTTTCTCCATTCTTATCAACGGGTCTCCAGAGGGGTATTTTGATGGCAAGAGAGGCTTACGTCAAGGTGATCCTTTGTCGTCCTTGCTGTTTGTTTTGTGTATGGATTTCTTCTCACGACTTTTCAGGAGCATGATCACGACAGGGAATTATAAATATCACTCCAGGCATTGTGAGAAGGTAGGAGTTACTCATCTAGCATTTGCGGACGATTTGATCATTTTTGCTTATGGCAACCGATCTTCGGCAGAGGTGGTAGCTACGACACTTAATCGATTCGCTCGTATGTCAGGTTTGGAAGTTAATGTGGATAAGACTCATATGTTTATGGCAGGAGTTCCGGAGCAGGAGGAGCATATCATTCGGGAAATATTGCCTTATCAAGTGGGCTCCTTTCCTATTTGCTATTTGGGTGTGCCGTTACAGGGGAGCAAACTTCGAGAGTCTGCGTTTGCGCCGCTCATCGAGCAGGTCTCAAATCTGATTAGAGGTTGGTCCACTCATCTACTATCATATGCAGGTCGACTGGAGCTTATTAGATCGGTCGTATATGGAGTGATGAATTTCTGGGCAGCCATGGTGAAGATCCCCAAGGGAGTTGTTGACAGAATAGAGAGGATGATACGTAAATTGCTTTGGGGAACTGTAAGGGGTGCGGTTAGGTGGGAAGAGATCATTCTCCCTAAAGAACAGGGAGGCCTGGGGCTTAAAGGAATTGATCTGCTGAATGATGTTGCTTTGTGTGGAGTACTGTGGGATGTTCACTTGGAGAAGAATTCCTTATGGGTTAAATGGATTAATGCCATCTATTTGCAGACGGATTCTTGCTGGGATGTTGAGGTTAACTATAGTGCCTCAATTGTGCGGAAAGACATCCTCCGTGCGAGGGATAGGGTCAGGGCACGAATTGGTGGGGACTTGGTTACCACGTTAGCTTCGTGTTCAGAGTTGGGAAAGTTTCGTACAGGTAGGATGTATTGGCTTGTTTCACATTCTATGCCAATACAGCCTATCTACAGGAAGTTATGGAGTCCATGGGTCCCTCAGAAGCATTCGTTTAGGATGTGGATTGCAGTTCGGAATCGCCTGCTCACCATGGATAGATGGAGAAGCTATGAAGGCCCGGTAGAATGTGTGTTTTGTGTTGGGACCCCAGAATCGAGAGATCATCTCTTCTTTGAGTGTCCGTTCACAAAACATGTATGGAATCGGGTTAGATCTGAGGTAGAGTGGAGGAGACAGGTAACCACTTTGAAGGCTGGATTCAAATGGCTTCGAAAAGATCGCCGGGTGCAGGTTCATAATAAGAAGAGATGGATGCTTGCTTTATATGGGAGTGTCTTTTTTATTTGGAAAATTCGGAATGAAGCTCTCTTTCAGGGTGTTCGTCCTACTATTACTAGTTTGGTTAACTCCATAATCATGCATGTAATTAGGTTTGAGCATTTGTTATCTAGATAGGGGTTTTCCTTTTTGGTTAATCCGTTTTGTTATCTAGATAGGGGTTTTCCTTTTTGGTTGCTCCATTCAGGAGTTGTAATTATTTGTAACTTGGCTTCGGCCTATTGTTTTGGTTAATTAACATATGATTCAACTCTTAACGCAAATGGATTAGGCAGATGCCTTAAATAAATTAATTGGGTCCATGAGATCCGTGAGACTATATCACACACTTACTCTGTATACCCTATATATATTTGAACTCACCTCCCATTTATATGTATACTAGTTAAAAGCACCTTATTGCTGAGGTGCAAGTGCTATCCCGAATAATATAGAGCTCATGTGTAAGTATCACCAAATAAATAATAAGAAAATGGAGAGACCAAGTCTTACGTACATCAATTATTAAAGAAATAAAGCATTCATAATAAACCTATGGTAAAAAGTGTGTATGCACCTAGAAGTTTTATTTCAGTAACAAAATGTTGGGGCCGTCGTCTCGGCTTTAGTTGCCACATTGCATCCTAACAAATCCAACTCTCCTCCCAACTTGGATCCTGCGAGTTCCCTGCAATTTTACAATCCAACTCATTTTGACTGCCATATCTAACGACTGATATAGCATAATCCAAATCCAATCTATGTTTTAATATGAACATACACTGGGATGTTAAATAAAGGGATTTAAGAGTCATCAATTAGAAACTGTGTGAAAAAGGTGAGACATGCTAAATCATACAAATCACTGATTTAGCAAAGATTAATGGCCCAAAACATTCAACCATTTAGCAGTACATAAACAAATTCCATCTTAATTTGGTCACCTTATGTACCATATATGGATTCATAAAGCATTCTAGCACAAATAAAATAGTTTAATAGTTATATAAGCAAGAACCATAATTTTCAAGCCTACTCACACTATTTTGTTATACCCCAAGCACAAACTTCATTCAGACAGAATGAAATGTGTTCAGAGAATACTCACCATTGAATTATCAAGGCCTTTATCTACTCCAGGTAAATCAATAAATTTCAATGGTGGAGCTGCAAGTTATCAAGTTGAACAACGTCTGGATTATACACAACACACTGCATGCTTGTACCCTGTAGTGTTACATGAGGAGAGTTGATTATTATTTTTATGATTGTAGATATTGGAACACAACACACTACATGCTTGTACCCTGTAGTGTTACATGAGGAGAGTTATTTGATTATAATTTTTATGATTGTAGATATTAGAACAGATCAAGGTAGAACTAAAGTTTATAGCGAATTGTCAAACCAACAGTTATTAAAACACAATAATATGTAGACAGAGAGTGACTTACCTGTTAGTAAGAACTTGTTGATTTCAGTTGAAAAGGCACTTGAGAATCTCTTATGAGCTCCTAATCTGCTCGTTTTTCCTAACTTAGAAATTAGACATACATATTTTATTTGTAGTTTTATTGATTATGTTAAAGGTTTCACGTGGTGTCCTTAGGGAACGTAAACTTAGACCATCACTTGCACCCAAATTATGTGGAATAAATACAGTAAAGCATGGTGTTTGATTCAGATTTAAATTCAACATAATACAATATTAAGTGGGTGTTAGTACAAATTTAAAATTTTTATAGATGGGTAAAAAGTGAGGGATTCAATGTAATTCATTAAGCACTAAACAATGTTCACAGATTCAGTGACATGTGTGGGTGTCTTCTAACTCAAATAATTAACTAAAATAAGAACCTTGGAAATTAGACACACTGTAAGCTAAACAACATCTAGTTCTGATACTATTTTAGCAAATCAATGAAGACCACAAACAGACGAAGATCATCTCGAATTTAATGGGAGGTAAAACCACATAAGAGGTAAAAAAAATAGAGAGAATAAACAGTGTACTTGTGGGAAATGGTCGATTGCGAGCAAAAGCCAAACAACGCCGATATCTGAAATTAGATATTGGAGAAAATAGTGAGACAAGTGCACTGGATAGTGGATATAAAAAAAATCAGTGGAACATACACACAATTTTTTCATAATTTCATTTAACCCAGCCTTACCATATAATAGTGATAAATAGAGAATGAGTAGAACACAATGAATCATATTCAACAGTAATATATCTCTCCTCAGTAATAGACAAGCTTACATATATGACCAACACCAACCACAAATTAAAAAACTCTGGCAACTAAATTACCTCCTGGCTATAGATAGAAATAAGGGCCTTCAGCTGAGCGCGTCTAGACAGAGCCTCATTGTGTCCAAGAACATAATTTGGAATCTGAATTCATCGAATTTTCGTACTTAGACACTCAAAATTTTGTGTGGGATCCAGGGATGTTTGAGGAAAATACAGATTAATCATGTCAGTGAAAAAATAAAATTAGGAACAAGCAAGATACTGTTAGATTTTAATTGAACTGATGTCCTGGGAAAACAAAAGGAACATGTAAAGGTAAATATAAATATTGGATATAAAATAAAAACCTGGAATACTGATAAGCAGAAGTTGCTATTTGATCTAGATTAAGGGAAGAAAAAGACTATGAGGTGCATGAGATTTTACGAATACATAAATTGATAGCAATCATTAATTGCCCCATGACTAAAAATAATAAAACTCAGTAAAAATTGTAGCTTGCAAGTTATGAACCATGTTTGAATTTTACATTCAAATAATAGTAAGGTTGCCTCGACGACACAATGTAGTATACATTAATAGATATGTAAGAAATTCAAATGATGTGATATCACACTGTTTCATTCTTTAAGATGCACTTAATATTACTTCAGGATAGCATAACTATATCAATTATATACATAGTTATGCCTTTCCATCATCAGTGATCACAAATTACCTTGCCAATTGGGTAAGCTATAGGTAGCATACGACCATTAGAATATGAACAAGCCACACTAAGTTAGCACCAACAGCAAGTCTATATCTTGTGCATATTAATTGAGGGATAACCTTAAAACAGAGAGTATCGGAGAATAGACCAAAAGAATTAGACAAATACAGATAACAAAAGAGAAGGCTGAAAAATCAAGAGAAATGTATACCTCTCCAAATGCAAAAACAAAAGTTACTGACAGTATAATGGCAACATATTGATGAAGTAGCATTTAGTTTTACTGAACAAGGTTAAGCAACTTTGCTCATCTTAACATGCAGATAGTAGCATAAAGTAATTATAATATTAACTTGAAGGCAGAAGCTGGGGGTTACCTAAGTCCCTGATAAAAAATGCAAACACATTATTCAAAAAATGAGAATTTATCTAAAATTATTAATTATCGTGTGCAAACTACTATATAATTAATTAAAATGCAAATGCATTATTCAAAAAAATAAGAAGTTATCTAAAATTATTAAATATAAGAAGCAATTTTTTATGCGTTTATAAGTTATTTAATTATAAAATACTTATTCCGTCCTGTCGAAAGATGGTCATTTGCTTTTTGTGCGTAAATTAATTGTATTAGTAATGAGGGGTGGGCCACATATTGTACCTTTTTACTAAAAGTGGGAAATTGGGACATTTGGATGGTACATCCAATAATTAATTAAGAGTGGTGGGCCACATGTGGTACATTTTCACTAAAAGTAGTAAATGAGGACATTTGGATGGTACATCCAATAATTAATTAATTAAAAAATAACTAAAGGATTAACATGGGAATCGCCAGGACAGGTAGTGATATGATTATTATCTCTATCAAATTTACTTTATTCAATGACCCATCTATTTTAGATTATATCAAACGGTGATTGTGATTGTTGGTTATATTTCAAGAATCGGTCTAAAATTACATTTAAATTCTAATTAGTATATTGCCTTATAAAAAAGGGTAAATTGATTTTACAATATTTTCATGTAAAATGAACTATAATATTCTTATTGATATGAATCAATTTGACCCTGTTATAGTTATCCCTTATTTTATTCAAATGTTGGGGCGTGAACACTGATTTTTCCTCAGATATCCTCAATCTCCTACAAATAATGTTTGGAGCCAAATTTTGGGATTTCACTCCAAAAAAAAATATTTGATTCTTCCAATCTCACACCCCTTAAAAACATGAATTCTCCTAATTAAATCTCCCCTATTTTATGCGATTTTACATCTTTTAAATTTAATTATGGGAAATTTTCAAATTTACCTTTTTTGGAAAAATGAAACCCAGAAAAGGGAGGGATTTAGTTTCCATGGAAGTGATACGCGTAGAATTGTGGTTGTTATTAAGAATGCTATATTACTTGGTGCTACTGATTTACTTGAATACTCTGGTATAAAAAAAAGATTTACTTGCATATTCAGGCAGTAGGATTTTCAACTTTCATTACAGATTTACTCGCATAGTCAAGAAGTAAGATTTTTCAACTTTGATTACCATTGAAGAACAGAATCTCTTCTCCGATTCCACAGTTAATCAATTGGGGAAATTCTCCGATTGCAACAGCAGCCGTCGCCGTCCATCTGGATCAAACTATAAAGGCATGATTAGACAACCCAACAGGAATTGGGGGCACAGATTTATGCCAACCATCACCGCTTTTGGCTCGAAACTTTTGAATCAGAGGAGGAAGCTGCAATGTCCTACGATAGTGCAGCCATCAAGCTTCGTACTATCCTTGATGAGAATGATAATTAACGTATTTTAAGCTCTGATTTGTGAGGAAATTGAGTACGATTTGAGCGATTATCAAGATAAATTGGTACGTTAATGGAAAATCCACGAATCAGAGGCTATTGGGCTATTTGAGCGAGTTTATGTAGGAAAACATGTCAGAAGTGTTCAGAATCAAAAAACACGAAGTCTGAGATGCCGCTCGACCAGGGAAGGTGCCGCTCGACCAAGACCTTTTGGTCGAGCGAGGGTGGATTTGATCGAGCGGATGTCTGTACAGAGTTTCAGCGAACAGAGAGTCCGCTTGACCGCCGCTCGACCAGGACAAGATCCGCTCGACCTGGTCATTTTGGTCGAGGGGGGACACGTGCGCCTATTTTTGGTAATTCCAAACCTCCTGTGCGTGTATTTCATATTCTCCAAGAAAAAGCCCAGAAAAGGTCCATAAGGAGAGTCTACAAGCATAAAAAGGGATACCGATCACATCAAAAAGAGAGTTAGATTCCACTTCCATCCTACACCATATCCAAGCCCTAACTCCATCCTATGGAGCTATGGAGAGAGATTCGTCTGTTGAATCAAGTGATAACCAAGTGAAGATTCAAGATAAAAAGAGACGCGACGGCGCCCGTATCTAGGGTTTTACTTCGCATCTTAATTTATCTTGTAATTTTCAAGACTATGGGTAAGATCTATCCAACCACCATGATTGTTCTTCGATCAATCAAGGGCTAGAACCGCTTAGGTAGTTCTAGGATTTATGAAGGTTTTACGAGTTAATTAAACTTCTGTGTGTATACTCCGTACAACACTACTTGTGTTTTATTTTATATAAGACTATGCTTTTTCAATTCATACTTAGAGTTATTTTGTGCATCATTAACTGTTATGTAGAGTCTGAATACATATCTAGGTTATTGATTAAGTGTGTTCACTACTGAGCAGTATTCTATATATGTTATGATTCTAAGTGAAGGGATTCCGAAGTTTCATAAAAAATATCTTATATAAATACTTGTTAATTGAATAATATTTGGGTTAATAAGTAGGATAAGAGTATAATCTCATAGTACCTTTAAAGGGAGATCATATCGGGTTAGAGTACTTAGTGCACGAGAAATAATTGATACTGATAGTACCTAGAAAGGGGGTGAATTATATCACTTGCTCTAAGGATATTTACATGTGTCACACGCTTATTTACTTGTGTCTGTAGAGTAGATTTACATGGTTTAGTGATGCATCCATATTCCACAAGCTGACAGAGTCGGACATTGATATACAGAAGGGAAATTAATTAGTAAAACTAGATGGCCCGACAGACTACCATCTTCTCACTTATTCACTCTCGTTCAATCTCTACTGTTTATTTACTTTAATTGTTCTTTAAATTATTGCTATTAGCTACTTAATTATCACAACCTTATTGCCATAATAGTCTTAGTAAGTTAGAATATAATTAAATTAATAGTAATCCGTCCTGTGGGCTAGAAAAATACTTGGTCGCTTATCAAAACTATAATAGCATCCTTCACACTTGGGGATTAATATTGTGTGTTGAGAAAATGCTCATCAAGTTCTTGGCGCCGTTGCCAGGGATGGAATTAATTATTAGTTTATTAGTTTTAGTTTAATTGAGACTATTTTATTCTTGTCTTGGTTTTCTTACACTTATTTTTCTTAGGTGTATGCACACTAGATCAAAGGCAGGTGAGTTAGCACCTTTTAATCCTGAGGTCGGTGCATCATCAAGAAAGAAAAAGAAGAAAAAAAATAATAATAAGAACGTAGAACCAACTGAAGCTCTTAGATTAGGAGTTGAAGTTGACGAGCTGAACTCACAAGCGACTGAAGCTGCAACCAACGTTAATTTGGAAGCAGAAGCAGTCAACATGGCAGCGAATCCAGATACTCTTGCCATCCATGAAGTCTTTAAGAACAACGGAGAGGGCAATGCAGGGCTGTTGGGAGCAAGGGGGCCGGAGCTGATTTTGATCTTCACCCTGCTCTAATCAGCATGATTGAAAGGAGTCCCTTCTCTGGGGGAACCTTTGAAGATCCTCAACAACATCTGAATAAGTTCCTTGGTTATGCAAGTACATAAAAAGATGCAGGAACTCATGAGGATGCAAGGAGGATTATTTTGTTTAAGTTCTCGCTTACTGAAAGGGCGAGAGATTGGTACGATACTTTAAATGCTTCTGAATGTACTACATGGGAGCAATTGAAATTGAAATTCTTGGTGCGATACATGCCACCTTCAAAGGTGTTTAAGATGAAACAAGAAATCAATCAATTTGCTATCAATGGTAATGATAAGTTTCATGAGGCTTGGGACAGATTTAAAGACATGCTTCGGAAGTGTCCTCAGCATGGGCTATCTAAAGCTCAATACATCAGTATTTTCTACAATGGATTGGACTGTGATTCTAGAGTTTTACTTGATGCTTCATCGAATAGAGCACTGCTTACAAAGTTATCCGTTAAGGCCGAAAAGCTCTTTGAGGATATTTTGATGAATTCAAGAGATTGGCCAACTGATAGAGTGAGAAGTAATTATGTTCTTGGAAAAGTTACGCAGGTTGAGCATACTATGGTGAAGTCGAGTCGAGATGATGAAATCGTCTCTAGTTTGACTAACATCAACAAGCTATTGGAGTCTCAGCAAAAGCAGATTACTGACATAGCTCAGCGAGTACCAATTATGTAGGATGTTTGTAATGAAGGAGGTAGCTAAGAGGATATGGAAGAGGCGAATTATTCCATGGGTCAAAGTATTCAAGGAACAAGGTTCCAAAATCAAGGAAACCTAAATTATCAAGGGAACTATAACAATCGTTGTCCTCCAGGTAATTATCAACAACCAAGGAGGCCGGAGTTTTTATAGAGAGATCCTAATGCAGCAATACAACCTCCTGCTGGAGTTGATCCGGGCGCGAAAGTCGAAGAAGAAAAACTTGGTTTGAGGATACGTGAACAAGTACATGGTGAGGAATGATACAAGAGTGGACCGCCTAGAGGCAAAGCTAGAATCAAATATAGATTCTAATCATGAGGATATATCTAAGCAAATGAAGGACTTGATGTTGTTGATGGGGCAGATGGCCGGGAGTGTTAATCAATTGATGCAAACCGTAAAGAAGGGTAAGTTCCCATCTCAAAGTATAACAATCTCGAAGTAGTACAATGCCATCAAGTTGAGATCAAGAACGCAGTATGAGGGTCCAATGCAACCAGTTGGTGAAAATGGGGAGAACGAGAGCCTGCTCGACCAAGTCACTTGGTTAAACTATGGTCGAGCGACATACAGAGAGTCTGAAAAATCACGATCAGATTACAGGTACCTCGCTCGACCAGAATGATACCGCTCGACTGGATCCTCCAGGTCGAGTAGAGGTTGAGCGAATACCTATAAGTCTGAACAATCTAGTTCCAACTTCAGACATCCCTTTCGACCATTATCTGGTCACTTGACCAAACATAACTGGTCGAGGGCGGTCGAGCAAGGACCATCGACTCTGATTTCCACGCAGAACGTTTTACCTGTTATACAGAACACTCCAGTACCATCACAAGAGCAGAATATTAAGATTATAGCAGAGAAGTAATGGGAAAGAGAAAGAGGTTGAGAGCCGAGAAGGACAAAGCAGAGAAGGCGGAACATGAAGAATCGGGAATTCCCAAAACAAAGATACCTCCACCGTTTCCTTTCAAACTCATCAAGAAGGGGAAGTTCAAGAAGTTTTCAGTCATAAACAAGATAAGCTTGAGCATTTCCTTCTCGGAATCAATCTTAGAGATGTCATACTATGCCCACTTTCTAAAGGACATACTGTTGAAGAAGAGGAGCTTGAACGGAATAGAACAGTGAATTTGTTTGAGATTTGTAGCTCGATCATATAGAGGAAGCTGTCAGCAAATTTAAAGGATCCGAGAAGCTTCACTATTCTTTGTGAAATTGGAAAGGGACCGGCACGACGAGCTTTGTGCGATCTTGGGGCAAGTATCAATTTGATTCCCTTATCAATGTTTCAAAGGCTTGGTTTAGGGAAGTTAACTCCCACAACGGTTGCTGTACAATTAGCAGATAGGTCTATAACTTTTCCGAAAGGGATGATTGAAGACGTCTTAGTGAAAGTAGAGAAATAGATCTTTCCTGTGGATTTTCTTGTGCTCGAGATGAAGGATGACAAGGATAATGTTCTCCTTATCTTAGGGAGACCATTCCTTGCTACTGTTGGAGCGATGATTGATGTTCAAAAGGGTGAGTTAAGACTACAGATGGATAAAGAAGAGGTTATGTGCAACCTTGACAAAGCAATGAAGATGCCAATGGAGATGTAGTGTCACAGCATCGACGTGGTGGAGGACATCGTGAAGGAAGATATGTCCTTGATCCTTTCAAAGGATCCTCTGGAGACATGCTTGATGGAGTCTCTTACTTTTCCCACCACGGAGCTAGATGAGCTCTCTAATGAGGTATGTATTGAATTTCTTGAGAACTTACTTGCTTTGGGTGATGATAGGTATGAGCTTAAAAGAACCAAGATCGAAGAGTTCAAGTGGACTAGGAAGTACTTATCAATGGATCGTGAGAGCACAGCAAAAGAAGAGAAAAAGAGGAGTTGAAATCACTACCGGAGCACTTAAAGTATGTCTATCTAGGTGACAATGAATCATATCCGGTAATTGTATCTTCTTCTCTTACTGATGATCAACTCGATGATTTATTAGATGTGCTTAGGAAGTATAAGTCTATGATTGGTTGGTCTCTTGATGAATTGAAGGGTATTAGTCCATCATATTGCATGCACATGATAAGATTGTTAGATGAGGCTAAGAGTAGCATTCAGAATCAGCGTCCCGCTATTCAAAAAGTGATTAGGAAGCAAATCCTAATGTGGCTAGATGCAGGAATTATTTATCCAATAAGTGATAGTCCCCATGTGAGTCCATTGTATATTGTAGCTAAAAAGGGGGCATGACTATAATGAAAGCCGAAGACGGCAAGACCTTAGCCACTAGGATTCCTTCGGGATGGTGTGTGTGTACTGATTATAGAAAACCAAATGAGAATACATGCAAAGACCATTTTCCCCTTCCTTTCATGGATCAAATGCTAGATCGTCTTGCAGGGTATGAGTTTTATTGTTTCTTGGATGGGTACTCGGGTTATAATCAAATCATGATTGCACCCGAGGACTAGGAAAAGACTACTTTCACTTGCCCTTATGGAACTTTTTCCTTTAAGAATATGACTTTGGATTGTGTAATGCACCTGTTACATTTCAGCACTGCATATTTGATGGGTTGATAGAAAAGATCATGGAGGTCATTATGGATGATTTTTCTATGTTTGGTTCCTCCTTTGATATTTGTTTCTCTAACTTGTCTACTGTTTTGAAGAGATGCCAAGAAACTAATCTCATCTTGAATTGGGAGAAGTGCCTTTTCATGCTGAAATATGGGATTGTTCTTGGGCATTATATCTCGGCTAAGGGATTACAGGTGGATACAGTAAAGGTGGTGGCGATTGAAAAGCTTCCACCACCTGCTAATAAAAAGGGAGTGCGGTCTTTTCTCGGACAAGCAGGATTTTACAGGAGATTTATCAAAGACTTCTCAAATTACTCCAAACTGTTGTCTCACTTGCTTGAAAAGGATGTTCCTTTTGTTTTTGATGATGAATGTCTAATAGCTTTTCAGGTTTTGAAGGAGGCACTTATTACTGCACCTATCTTGATCACACCAGATTGTACTCAACCGTTTGTATTTATGTGTGATGCAAGTGACCAAATACTTGGAGTGGTACTTGGGCAGTTGAGAGAGAAGGAGTTTTGTGCCATTTTCTATGCGAGTAAGACTTTTGATGCAGCACAAAAGAACTACACTGTCACGGAAAAGGAGTTTCTAGCTGTTGTGTATGCATTCAATAAGTTTCGACAGTATTTGGTTGGCATGAAGACCATTGTGTACACAGATCATTCTGCAATTCATTACTTGATGGAGAAGAAGGAAGCGAAGCCAAGGATCATTAGATGGATCCTTCTTCTACAAGAGTTTGATATGGAGATAAGAGATAAGAAAGGAATGGAGAATGCTTTGACGGATCACCTATGAAGGTTGAAGACAAGGGATCATTGTGATGATTCTTTTGATTACATAGAATAAATGTTCCCTGATGAGAAGATCATGACAGTGTTTGCTGAAGGAGCGGAGAGCGCTTGTGTGGTAGCTGCTCAAAGAATGGATCCATGGTATGCTGATTAAGTAAATTATATTACTGTAGGGAAAATTCCAAGAGATCTCAATAGATATCAACTTGCTAAGTTTAAGAAAGATGTTGAGACTTTCATATGGTATGATCCGTTTGTCTATAAGATTTATACGGATTCCATAGTCCGTAGGTGTGGGCCTGAGATGGAGAGTGTTCTTGAATTTTGCCATGCACATCCTAACGTGGAGCACTTTGGAGCCCAAAAGACAGCAGCTAATGTACTTCAATCTGCTATATATTGGCCTACTTTGTTTAAAGACTGTGAATCCTATATGGTGACATGCGATAGATGTCAAAGGATGGGAAACATAAGTAGAAGAGATGAGATACCACTTCAGCCAAGCATTGTTGTTGAGATCTTTGATGTATGGAGAATCGATTTTATGGGACCATTTCATCCATCTAATGGATTTCTCTACATCCTTCTAGCAGTGGATTATATTTCTAAGTGGGTGGAGGCCATTCCTACCCACATGAATGATCCAAAGACCGTATTGTTTTTCTTGAAGAAGCATATCTTTGCCCACTATGGAGTCCCTAGAGCACTAGTAACTGATAGAGGTTCCCGCTTCGTCAATAAGCTTCTCTAGGAGGTCCTCAAGGATTATGGTGATAAGCATAGGGTTACTACACCCTATCACCCTCAAGCGAATGGGCAAGCAGAGGTCTCTAACCAACAAGTGAAGCAAATCCTGGAGAAAGTAGTCGGAACTAATAGAAAGGATTGGGCGATGAAGCTCGATGACGTGTTGTGGGGGTTCCAAACTACATACAAGACGGTGCTTGACATGTCACCATATCAAATTGTCTATGTAAAGTCGTGCCACTTACCCGCAGAGATTCAGCATAAAGCTTTTTGGGCATTGAGAAGCTTGAACTTGTCTCTTAAAGATCAAAAGGAGTTAGGATGACTCATATCAAACAATTGGATGAGTTCAAAAATTGAGCTTTCAAGAACTCGGAGATCTATAAGGAAAGAATGAAGAAATGGCATGATTCGAAGATCTCTTACAAAGAGTTCAAGCAAAGTGATGAGGTATTACTTTTTAACTCTCGTTTGAAACTTTTCGTAGGAAAATTAAAATCGAAATGGACGAGACCGTTTATTATCCATAGAGTCTGTGGAGGTGGGAGTTTTGAACTCATGGCCAAAGATGAAAATATCATAGCGGCGAATGGGCATCGATTGAAGCATTATAAGTCGTCGGATGATGCTTGTGTCGTATTTGAAGATACCTTGCATTGATGTGATACAATCGTGACTCTCTGATGTTAAACATGAGCGCCTATTGGGGGTTTTCCCTCCTATTTTTATTGCTTTAATTATTTAGTGTGAGTAAGAAATTTTTATATTTGATGTGCTTACTTATCGGAAATTACATCTTCTTGCAAACTTAGTTTCTACTATAGTTTCTACTAAGTTTGGGGGTGTGATGTACTTACCTCATCGTAGCACCGAGACTATAATATTTTTTTGTAACGTTTGCTATGGGAGTTGATTTTTTGTGATACATTAAAACTTTCACCAGTTTAGATGTATTGATTTTTTTGCAATTTTCCTAATGTTCAGTGGTGTGTTTGTTTTAATGTGAATGGAGTTATATATACTTGATTTTTGGAGTATAAGTAAGGGTTCTCTAGTTATGGTTTTAACATGATATGAGGTTTAATATTGTTTTAGAGTTTGAGATTTTGCAGGGATGGAAGAGATCATGAAAAATTGAAGATCAGGGAGCCTGCTCGACCAAAGTTGGAGCCTCTCGACCAATCACTAAGGTCGAGCTGTAGTCGAGCGGATGACTGTGTGGTGGATCCTCGACATTTTAGAGTACAGAGACCCTGCTCGACCAAGAGTTTTGGTCGAGCACGAGGTCGAGTGGGTGGCAGAGGTAGTTTTCAGAAAATAGAGTGGTCGCTCGACCATCTGAAGGCCGCTCGACCCGAGCGGAGGCTAATTTTCGCAAATATAAGGTAAGTTTTCTATGCTGCTCTATCAGTTCCTCACTACCCCTTCCTGAGCAACCACTCCGAATAGTACGATTTTCGCCCTAATCACTCAATACACTTTATTCTACCCAAACCACACACATTTCACATTGATTTTGAGAGATTCAAGTCAAATTTGGGGCTTTTCTTCTCAAATGTGCATTTCCACTTCTCGTCACTTTCTTGCACCCATGGCCGAAAATAAAGGTATGTTTTCTTGACTTATTTTCTTGGAATTGGATTATATCCTAGGGAATTTGTTGGGTAAGCATGTTTTGGTTTGAATTTTGATTGGAAATTGGGTTATTTGTGTTGAAATTTTATAAGAGTTGCATGAGTTCAATTTACGTTGGATTGACAAAATTTTGTGAAATTGATTATACATATGATACGGGCTTGAGTTTAATTAACTAGATTTTGTATGGGCTCGTTGATTTTGAGGGATGAGGATAATGAATTTGAAGTATGAAATAGTGTGGATGCTAGGGATTAAGTTTTGAATTTTGACTATGTTTAGAAATTCTATTATAGCATGTTGGTTTGATGTTTTCGTGATGCCTACTGACTTAGAATGTTGAGTTTTTCGTGATTTTATGTGTTAAGTGAACGTATTATTGGTTAACATATGAGATTGTGGAGACATTGGGTTGAATTGTTGAGCATATGATTTGAAGTCTTAAGTAGAATCTATGTGAATATAAGTTCTAGGATTGGTATACTTGTTTCATTGCCTTTGCTAGTATTGAAGTATTATTATTGTAGGTAAGGGAATTGCTTCATGTTCAAAGTGAAAAGAAGATGGAATATCAAAGAAAGGATATTCGGGAAAGAAGAGTAAGAAGAATGGAAAGATGCCGTCGGATTTTGGAATGAAAATTCCGAATTGGGATGAAAAGAGAGAGCTATGGGGAGTAATTCCAAGGAACATAAATAGGACTCGTTATCAGGATGATCATGCTATGGTGGAGATGCACATCATCAATGACATAAGGTGAATGTTAAACCTGGCTGGAATTAGTGGTTTCATGGATTTGAAGAGGGAGACGTACTTCCATATCACTGCGGAAATGCTTTGCACTTTGGAAGTGATCCAGGAGAATTTCGTTCTTCCCACATCGGCATGGATCCGACTTGGAGGCGAGTTGAGGTACTTATATACTAGTGAGTTTAATAGAATGTTTGGATGCCCAGAGAATGTATCTACCCAGGAGGACGAAGGGTTCATGGCAAATGACTTTTGGAGGTCGATTACAGGGCTACAAGGAGCTTATGATCCTCAGCGATCGACGGTTGCTTTCATCCGCAACCTGATTATCACTTACATGGATAGGATTCTCAGAAACACTATCTTCGCACGAGCTGAGGGTGGGTGTATTCCGAGGAATGAGTTATACGTCCTCTAGTGTATGATGAACGCGGTTTATTTCAATTTGGGATTATATGTTTTGCAGCAGTTGCATTAGTTCACCACCCACACTTTTCAGAAGGTGAACATTGGAGGGTTGATCAGGCCATTGGCCGAGCGTTATAACATCGATTTATCGAGGCATAGGCCAGTCCAAGGTGATTCAAATTTAATTCTATCAGTATGCGTGAGGATGAATTTGGCCCGTCATGAACAAGGAGTATGGATGTTCATTTGGAGAAGCAACCCATTTCTTTTCAGATACCATTCTATCTTGTTGATCTTACTACAGTTTAGATCAACGCAAACTTGTTGGTGAACACTCCTTCCCACATCGCTATCTGATTAGTGTGAAAATCTGTGTGTTTTAAGGTCCAATTTAGCAATGTTTTGTGGTATTTATATCCATATTTGAGCATCTGTTGAATTATATAAATTTGTGTTTTAGATGCATGTGAGGTGTTATTTCGTGTGTTTAGGTGGAAACGAGGTAAAAAGAGTAAAAATGGAAAACGAGAACGAAGTCGGGAGAAGAAGGGCGGGCACAACTCATGCCGGCCAGGAGGAGCACACGTGCCAGGTCGTGCCTCGAGAGTTACCAAGAGTTACCGAGCATGAGCGTTGAGGGAATCAGCACGAAAGCATCCGACACAACTCGTGTCGTATGTGGCACGACTCGTGCCGCACACGAGAGCCGCGAAAGTCTGCACGACAATGCATGGCACGACTCATGCCGTATGTGGCACGACTCATGCGGCATTCAAGCGAGCCCAATTTTATCATTTTCGGCCCATTCGTGTTTTTGACGTGAAAAAGTCCACTTTTAAGTCATAATTTGGGAGTTAACAATACTGAACTATAAAAGGAGTCCTTGGGGGTGTTCTAAACCCTAACTCTTCATACCTCTACACAACCATACGTACTTTTCATAACCTTACAATTCACCATCCCATCCACCCATCCCGGAGAGTTCATCGATATTACTTACTTGAGAAGGAGAACAAGGAGGTTCAGAATTACGGAGGGAAGAACGGAGGATCACACCATATTTAGGGTTTTACTTCCTCTTTCTTTCTTAATTTTGGATAATATGCTTTCATACCTAACCATGAATGTTGCTTGTAACACCATGGGCTAGTACTTCTTGGATAGCGCTAGGTTGGAAGGTTAAATTATTTTGAATTGATGATCTAGATTTTAAGTTGGATACCTGCAGTATACTTATTCCTTTATTAATGCTTTAATTTGAGACTTATATTTTTGTCTTATATGATCTGTCCTTATTCATGAGTATGTCATTGTCTTATGCATGTTTATGATTACTGCTTGTGTCATAGAAGGAATTATATTTAGCTATCTGTTATGGGTAAAGGGGATCTAAACATATAACCTTTATTAATTCTTAAGTACCTATAAAGAGAAGTCTAGTGTACTAGCCTTTAATGGAATTTTACATGAAGTACCTAGAATGGGAGTAGGAATTATTCTTCTGCATCTAAGGGTTAGAACCAGAGTTATGTGTTAAGTTTACTTTAGAAAAGGAATTTAACATAATTAAGTGATTGCTTTCATAAGAACTGCTGGGATTCTAGCTGATCGTCTAGTGATTTGATTTGACCAATTTAACTGGATTACCTAGTGATGTCTATCTTTTCTCTTGAATACCTTCCATATTTAATTACTTGCTATTTTATTATTTTTAGTAATTATTTTCTGAGTAGTTAATTTAGGAAATTCACTTTAAAAACAGATTTGTCTTAGATTAGAGTAGTCATAATTAGTTTAAATAGTAGATCTATAATTATCCCTTGTGTACAATATTATTTTTACTTGGTCACACGTGGAATTACAATTGATTCCCTACACTTGAGGACACTCACAAATTAGTGAACACTATCTCCACTACTTGTTGTGCTAAGGGAGATTGGCGTACTTTGGCGGATATGCACCTTCAGGGTGTATATCTTGATTTGGATATGATTCTCGTGGAAGAGCCGGAGGAGGAGGATGAGTACGAGCCGATGCTACAGCAGTAGTTTGAACCTGAGCAGCAGTACCCGCTGTTTGAGCATCCGATGTCTGATGCACATATGGAGATGCCACATGATCATGTTATTCCCGAGATTAGAATTCCTCCGATGCAGCCACCGCCACCATCACAGCCGCAACAGTATGATTTTTGGCAGGGTCAGGATCATTTTTATCGAGATCAGTTCTGGATGATGAAAGAGCATTTTGCCACATTGAATACGAATCAGCAAAAGACGAATCGTCAGCTGGCTTTGGCGAATACCAATTATGTTGCGCTCAACCTTAGGTATGATTCGATGGATAGAAGGATTGGGGAGATATAGGCTAGCAACTGAGAGAGTGATAGGAAGCTATATGAGTTACATAGGGATTTCGACCTATGGCGTATAAATGCGAGCGATGATGATGATGCTCCGGAGGAGTAGTGGCGCCAGGTTTTCCTTTGCCTGTTTCCTCTCATCCCCCTTCTCATTTTATCTTTACAGGCGGAGGTTGATTTGGTGGTTGATTTGGGTATAAGATTGATGTGTGAGTGGCATGTATTGATGATATTTGGTGATGGATGATGCATTGGATATTTGTGTTTGATTGACGATCGATGGATGGATATTAACTCGTTAGTATGCTTGTGCGGTTTTCTTGTGATGCGTGTTAATTTCGTTAAAGAGAAGCATGTATTATTTATTATTACTTGAAGTTTATGTGGGATTGATGTTGATTGCATGCTTTGAAGAGTGATTAGGAATCTATTACCTATGTGAGAATTTGAACCTATTACTCATGCTATATCATGGCATGATAGTTTGCTCTTGAGAGAATCGTTCATATGTTTGTATTCTAGAACTTGGCTTGGAGTCTTGTTTGAAATTCATAATTGATAGATGCTAGGAGATGATCTTAGGCCATTATTTGATAATTGATCAACTTAGCCAAAATTTTACCTTACCTTAATACTAAATATATCATTGGAAGCCCCGTTGAGCCTTAAAAGCTGTAGTGCCTGAAATTGGTACCCTTGTACTTCGAAGAAGAATGTGTTAGATTGTATACTAAAAGCCTAGCTTTTGTATGAACAATGTTTTAATAATTTATTTGAAATGAGAATCATTGATCAAATGATTGCATCTTGTGATGCAATAGTCCGCTTACTTTATACTGTAGATAATATGTTGTGCGACAACACGCGGAAGATCATATTATCGGTTTCCTTACAAAGTATAAACAGAGCCTCACAACCGAGATAGACAGGGACTCTCTATTGGGATGGTTGTAGTATGATTTGGTATTAGTTTGTCTTGACTATAGAATCACATTAGTGCACCTTGTGTGTATTGAGCAGAACCGCTTGAGATCGTTCGACTTATACTGACTATATAGGAGAACTTGATCTCAGTTATTATGGATGTTTGTTCTCTTAATCCCTATACAATAACCTCGATACGTAAGGCAGTATGTGTTTCTTTGATTCATCAATGGGTGAGATTTAGATGCAATTAAATCAACAAACTCGGTGAGTTGGGAAATAGTGTTGTCTCTATGTGTGTTGTTGATTGTAGAAGGAATCCGTGTTCTATTAAATAGGTTGATGATGTCCCCTTGAGGAGCTCATAAGGATTGTCAAGTAAACCCTGCAGGTGGATTTATTCCGCCATGATAATGAGGTTGAGTGGTACTACTCTCGAATGAGATATTAATTAATGGAGTTGTCAGTAACTTAATTAATTAATGGACATTGTATATCTTAAACATGTGGAGACTAACGGGCTCATAATAAGAAGGCAAAACGTAATTTTGGGATTGGAGCGGCAGTGCAGTAATAATATTTTAGTGGAATATATTATTAATATTGGACTTAATTATAAGTTTTGGCCTAAACTTGGATACTTAAGCCCAATGGAAGCCTGACTCTAATTTCTCCTCCTGGTTTGTTGTAGCTCATATATATGTCATCTAAGCTATTCTAACCCTAGATAAGACACGCCTAACACATGAAGAGGGTAGAGGGAACAGCAGATTGAGAAGATCTAGATGATCTTCGCCAACACAACGTCAAGATCTGACTTGGGAATACAGCAGAAGATCGGAAGGTTGTTTGCTACTGCTGTTCGTCAACTTCCATGATTTTTTTTAAACTTTTTTAGACATCATCATTGGATGTGTGATATACTGACGGAAAGCCACGGAAGAGAGGATCGTTTTGGAGCATAGATCACTCAATTCGAGATCAGACGTGAGAGATATGCCTAAAAACGTAACACTGCACAGGCTGCCAATGGGAATCCTTCTTCTTCAACATACCCTGGTGAAAGGTAATATGTTTCTTTATTTTATTGCTTCCGCTGACTATTCGAAACGTATAGAACCCTAACGGTTAACGTTAACCAAATGATCGAACGCCAACATTTGGTATAGAGCTTCGATTTTGTGGTGAAGCGTGACACGTTAGGCTATGGTTTATGTGGCATACCTGTGATTAGGGTTATAAAACTTGATTCTTGATGAACACCATATCTGTACATGACACGCACATTGTATCACTGACTGATGGTCATCGGACCAACGGTGATGGCGTATGGCAGTATCGGAAGTACCGCACTATCCTCACAATAAAGGCGTATCATTGGTGGGCGGTGACACCATGAACGACGGATGAAAAGCTAGGCGAGACAGCAGGCGGAAGGCGCACTTGGCAGGATGGCGAGACGAAGCTATGTGCTGGGTGGCCAAGCGCTGATGTCTCTGGTTAGCTTGTGGATTCTCGATTCTGGTAGTGACTTGTGATGCTCGGCAATGATACAGATGTGCATGACGAGGTGGATTTATCAGTAGGGTAGCCTGCTACCAGGCAGAACAGAGGCAGATGGCAGGGCAGATGGCAGGGCACGGCACGACTGTCTGAAGGCCTAACAGGCTCGTGCACAGGTGGCAATGCATCAGCGCATGGCGCTAGGCAGTCGCCATGTTGAGACGCGGTGGCGAGGTTGGACAGGCATTGAGCAGTGCGGGTGTAGGCTGGGGCACGTCGGAACAACATTCCAGGCAAGTCAACCAGCCTTTCACACGAGTCAATAATGTTTTTGGGCAAATCAGATGATGTTCTGATCGAGTCCTACAGCAGGCTGGGTCGAGTCATGTGATTTTCCCGGGCGAGTCCAGCAATTTTTCGAGCGAGACTGCATCTTTGCCGAGCGAGTCGGTGAGATGGATATGCAGGGGCTTTTAAGACAAGCAGCATGAGTCAGGTCTTGGCCGGCGATGATGCATAGGTGATGGCTGCATGGCTGGCGGATGCCATGCGGCGCTGAAGAACCTGCAGCGGCGGTCGACTATTGCAGCAGTGTGGCTGGAGGCACTACGCACGCTAGTGAATCGACAAAGGCACTTAGCCAGAGTTGCTCCACGTCATGGCGTATGATGGTGGGCTGTGTGCTACTCGTGCTTTCCAGCGTGAGTCGACTGGCGTGCACAACGCGAATCTATTGCGTCCAGCAGTGTTTCAGCCCGAGTTGATAGTGTGCCTTGGCGCACAAGACAACTATCTTGGCATGCAAGGTAGAGTAAAAATAGGCGATGTATAGAGCAGACGCTCTGCGCACGATGACCCATGACGGGCGACACGATTCTTCCTAGGCGCTGGAAATCCTTAGCGGGCATGCACACTCTTTATCGTGTGGTTTTGCAGGCATTGGTGCCTGTTGACACGCATGGAGCATGCGGCTAAGTGCCGGGCGATGTTGGGCAGTGGATGCGCAGATAGGCGGGCTTGATACCGAGTGAGGAGCAGGGGGCACGCACGATTGCTAGGTAATTGGCGCCCGAATCGTGCAGGGTGCCAAGCTGGTCGAGCAGGTTATCAGGTAAGGAATTGGAAGAATTTTCCACATAGAGTTCTTTTGGAATTTCATTTTGGTTTCGGGGCGCTACCCCGAGCCCGCGACCTGACTAGGCAGGACGATCCCTGCGACCTCACCGAGGAGGTCGAACCCCTTCTGAGTTGCCCGCATTGGTGCTTGGAGACGAACTATCAAATTCGCTGATATGTAACTGTTTATAATTGATATAATTATCTAATTATTGTTATATATGTATGCATGTTCTCTGTGATTTACTGCCTTATTTGCCGTAATAGGAGCATGCTAGGTTGTATATTTTATTGTGGAATATTCTATGGATGTAAAAACCCTCAGTCTTAAATAACTAAGTGGGAGAGGGGATTGTAAATTAATTCCCACGGCCTCCATTATTGGTTTGTAAGTGATGTGAGTAAACTTGCATGTTGACAATAGGCCTTCATCCACAACGGATGAGTTTATTCACGGATCACTAGTACAGACTTCATTAAATAAGTATTGTTTATAATGTGATGCACATGAACTTGCGTGTTGACATAGACCTTCCTCCCTAACGGATTAGTTTATATGCGGTTAGTGTCCTATCGCTGGCGCCTAAAAATAATATTTATAAATTACCGAACAAACCCACTAAATGTAGTAGGACGAGTACTGGTCGAACCCAATGGGGTAATTTAATTTTTAATTGAATTTAATGTGTTTTCAAGTGACACAAAAAGGGGGGATTGAATAGAGTTCTAAATAACTAAGCATGAAAATAAATAACAATTAAAATAGCAAGAATGTAAAATTAAGTGAAAATAAAATTGAAACCTAGTACAAGGATTTGATCCCTTCACGTATCCTAATTCACATATATGAAATTCCTAAAATCCCAATAAGTTCATAAACTCAAGTCCCTAGGCTAATGGTACGATCAAATTAACTCGAAATATCCTTAAGATTAATAACCTAGGGTACGACCTCTAGATTAAACTACCCTCAAGCGACCTAAAAAGGTTCGAACCTAAGAGTGCATTAGGATTTAGATATTAGGACTACTAGGCTATGAAAACGGTGATAGCGAATCATATAACCAAGACCCTATGAATTCTAGAGGTACTCCCTCACTTCGCCATTAGATTTGCTAAACTATGACAATTACGGATCATAATCAAGCAAAATAACATTAGATATCACAACTAACAAGTATAGATGGCCAATCTAAACTAGCAATTGAATATCATAATTCTCATCAAAGTCATTCATAAGATAAATTCATAAAATAAATTAGTAATTTTAATCATAAACATTCATGTAAATTCATAATGGAAAGTTCACATCTCCTTGGACTAGAATCGAAAATTACATAATAAAAGCTAAATTAAAAGTAAATAAAAAATGATTAAACCCATGTTCTTGATGGAGTGCTTCCAATCGGCTGCCTGTGCAGCCTCCCCAACATGTATGTTCAAAAAATAGTGATGAACGATGTGATCCAAGGATGTCCAAGGAGCTTTTAAGACAAGCAGCATGAGTCAGGTCTTGGCCGGCGATGATACATAGGTGATGGCTGCATGGTTGGCGGATGCCATGCGGCGCTGAAGAACCTGCAGCGGCGGTCGACTATTGCAGCAGTGTGGCTGGAGGCACTACGCACGCTAGTGAATCGACAAAGGCACTTAGCCAGAGTTGCTCCACGTTATGGCGTATGATGGTGGGCTGTGTGCTACTCGTGCTTTCCAGCGTGAGTCGACTGGCGTGCACAACGCGAATCTATTGCGTCCAGCAGTGTTTCAGCCCGAGTTGATAGTGTGCCTTGGCGCACAAGACAACTATCTTGGCGTGCAAGTTAGAGTAAAAATAGGCGATGTATCGAGCAGACGCTCTGCGTACGATGACCCATGACGGGCGACACGATTCTTCCTAGGTGCTGGAAATCCTTAGCGGGCATGCACACTCTTTATCGTGTGGTTTTGCAGGCATTGGTGCCTGTTGACACGCATGGAGAATGCGGCTAAGTGCCGGGCGATGTTGGGCAGTGGATGCGCAGATAGGCGGGCTTGATACCGAGTGAGGAGCAGGGGGCACGCACGATTGCTAGGTAATTGGCGCCCGAATCGTGCAGGGTGCCAAGCTGGTCGAGCAGGTTATCAGGTAAGGAATTGGAAGAATTTTCCACATAGAGTTCTTTTGGAATTTCATTTTGGTTTCGGGGCGCTACCCCGAGCCCGCGACCTGACTAGGCAGGACGATCCCTGCGACCTCACCGAGGAGGTCGAACCCCTTCTGAGTTGCCCGCATTGGTGCTTGGAGACGAACTATCAAATTCGCTGATATGTAACTGTTTATAATTGATATAATTATCTAATTATTGTTATATATGTATGCATGTTCTCTGTGATTTACTGCCTTATTTGCCGTAATAGGAGCATGCTAGGTTGTATATTTTATTGTGGAATATTCTATGGATGTAAAAACCCTCAGTCTTAAATAACTAAGTGGGAGAGGGGATTGTAAATTAATTCTCACGGCCTCCATTATTGGTTTGTAAGTGATGTGAGTAAACTTGCGTGTTGGCAATAGGCCTCCCTCCACAACGGATGAGTTTATTCACGGATCAGTGGTACAGACTTCATTAAATAAGTATTGTTTATAATGTGATGCACATGAACTTGCGTGTTGGCATAGACCTTCCTCCCTAACGTATTAGTTTATATGCGGTTAGTGTCCTATCGCTGGCGCCCAAAAATAATATTTATAAATTACCGAACAAACCCACTAAATGTAGTAGGACGAGTACTGGTCGAACCCAATGGAGTAATTTAATTTTTAATTGAATTTAATGTGTTTTCAAGTGACACAAAAAGGGGGGATTGAATAGAGTTCTAAATCACTAAGCATGAAAATAAATAACAATTAAAATAGCAAGAATGTAAAATTAAGTGAAAATAAAATTGAAACCTAGTACAAGGATTTGATCCCTTCACGTATCCTAATTCACATATATGAAATTCCTAAAATCCCAATAAGTTCATAAACTCAAGTCCCTAGGCTAATGGTACGATCAAATTAACTCGAAATATCCTTAAGATTAATAACCTAGGGTACGACCTCTAGATTAAACTACCCTCAAGCGACCTAAAAAGGTTCGAACCTAAGAGTGCATTAGGATTTAGATATTAGGACTACTAGGCTATGAAAACGGTGATAGCGAATCATATAACCAAGACCCTATGAATTCTAGAGGTACTCCATCACTTCGCCATTAGATTTGCTAAACTATGACAATTACGGATCATAATCAAGCAAAATAAAATTAGATATCACAACTAACAAGTATAGATGGCCAATCTAAACTAGCAATTGAATATCATAATTCTCATCAAAGTCATTCATAAGATAAATTCATAAAATAAATTAGTAATTTTAATCATAAACATTCATGTAAATTCATAACGGAAAGTTCACATCTCCTTGGACTAGAAACGAAAATTACATAATAAAAGCTAAATTAAAAGTAAATCAAAAATGATTAAACCCATGTTCTTGATGGAGTGCTTCCAATCGGCTGCCTGTGCAGCCTCCCCAACGTGTATGTTCAAAAAATAGTGATGAACGATGTGATCCAAGGATGTCCAAGGGGGATGTATCTCCCTCCCCTCTTATACTTTCCTTTCTCTTCTCCTATTTTTTTTGGTAAGCCTTTTAATTTTTAGCTCAAATCCTTCATTCCATCAATAGCTTGGTCAACACCCTTAATATCCAGATTAAATATGATTTTGAAGTCACAAAGGGGTTACGGATTGCTGCAAACGTTTCAAAACTTTTCCCAAAAATCTGCTTCGCTAGACACTGACCCCTTCAGTGTTGTGACTTCGAAATTTATCTTGTTTTTGGCCTATTTGGATAGCAATTTAAATAATCAAAGCTCAAGCATATAAAATAGAAATAAGTCGTAATTAGTATTAAATAATTCACAACTCATGCGTAAAGAAGTGAATTTATCCAAAATAATCGTGTAAAATTACTACTTATCAAACTACCCACACCTAAACCTTTGCTTGTCCTTATGCAAAATAAGACCAAAACAAGGCATAGGAAAAATTGATAATCAATGTGAAAGTGATAGCAAAACAATGACACTTTCAAAAGAGATTAAATAAGGTGCACCAAATACAAATTAGTGATAGAATGCCTCACAAAAATTTGCAACTTATGTAGAATATAAAAAATTCAAGAATTCATGGCCTCACATGGTTTCGCTCAACAACGCTCAAGTATATGCATTGGGTAGCAAAACACTCAAAATTTAACAAGACAAGACATTACCATATGCTTGCTCCCAAATCAAATCTCCACCAAGTTCAATGAGCATTATGCAATTATCAAAAGGATTTTTAAAATGGTTGTAATGAGGCTTGGGATAAGGTGGGATTAAAAGGATTAGAAAAGCTATATGTTACCACTTTGCAAATTGTGTTAATCATGTAAGACTACATCAAAGAGATACATCTTGCCCTTCTCAATTTCTCCACATTCCCTTCTCAATTTCTTTTGACAAAATCTGATTTTCATCAACACATCCCCTACCCACACCTGTTTCATTTACATAATTTCGAAAAACAAATGCAACACTGAAGGGTTCAGTGTTCCTTTTTGTACTATTGCAGAAATTTCTTTTCAACTGACCACAACACCTTTGTTCTGCCAATTTTCTTTTCCCTTACAGAATTTTTTAAGAACCATTTTTCTTTCTCTCAATTTTTCTATCATCCTTTTCTTTTCTTTTTTTTTTCTCTGCCATCCTTTCTCCATTTTTTTCTTTTCCTACAACCACCAAATCCATTCATTTTCAATTTAACCTCCAAATAATTTTCAATGAATTCCACAATTTGCAAAATAGTAGAAGGTTCAAATGGAGGAGTTCAAGAACAAAATGAAATATGGCTAAGTGATATGCTCATTCAAGAAAGAAAAGACTAGGTTCAACTTGGCTCTCCTAAAGGTTTAGTACATGTAAGGGTAGGTAAAAGAAGGCCAAAATATAGTTTGCCTAGATGCCTTTATCATTCAATTACACATGCTCAAATGCATGATCTCAAAATGCATTCAAGGAGCAAGTTTTAGAATGTACTTATCAAGTTCAATTTACCCTCAATCAAGAAAATAATAAAGCTTATATAGATGATAGCTCCTTAAGGCTCAAAGCTCACAACAATAGAGTAATTTTGCCATGAATTCTCAAACAAAAAATTATTCCACATTTATCACAAATATAATAAGACAAATCCAACAACTCGCAAGTATAGATGCATCAAATTCAACTCTCTGGTCATGCCAAAAATTTCACAAATCAAAAGCACAATCTCACCATAAATCCAACACCAACCTCACATGTGCACAAGTGTAAAATATGATATCAAATGAATTTCCATATGCACATGTAATTAAACCAAAAAATAATAATAATAATAAAATAAAATGCAGCTTCAAATACCACTCAATACACCAAACCTACCCACACCTAAGTATTTGCTTGCCCTCAAGCAAACAAAAAAAAATTCAAAGGTAATTTATAAGTATAAGAGTGGAAAGAAGTCACCGAGTTTAAGCTCAATTTGTATCAACCAAGGATGGAATTTTTTCTCTTTTGAAACATCACCAACACCATTCATCGTTTCACTCAAGCCTACAAATAATCACACACCAAAGAACTGTTAGCATTCGATCGATTGGTTAACGTGACTTGTTAGGGATTCATACGTTTCTAATATCAGCGGAAGTAAGAAAACATGAAACGTATTACCGTTCACCAGGGTATGTTGAAGAAAGATGATTCTCGCTGGCAGACTGTGCAGTCCCATGAGAATGGCCATAACTTTCTCATCTGATGTTCGAATTGAATGATCTTTGTGCTAAGACGATCTTCTCTTCAACAGCTTTCCATCAGTATATTGATCATCAAATTCTGAGCAATATACGATTTTATACAAATTTCGCAAGGTCACGGACAGCAGCAGCAAACTACCTTCTGATCTTCTGTTGTATGTCCCAAGTCCGATCTCGACGTCGTGTGGGCGACGATCTACGAGACCTCCTCAATCTGCTCTCAACCCTCATCACACGTGAATAATGAATTACATTAGGGTTCCAGATAAGTTGAGGTTACTTATATACATGGGCTACAGCAGGGACCAAGAGGAGAAATTAGGTTGGGCCTCCATTGGGCTTAAGTATCCAAGCTTAGCCCAAATCTTATACTTAAGTCCAATAATAATAATATATTCAACTAAAATATTATTACTGCACTGTCTTTCCAATCCCAAAATTACGTTTTGGGCTCCTTCTTATTATGAGCCCGTTAGTCTCCCCATGTTTAAGATATACAATGTCCATTAATTAATTTAAGTTACTGACAACTCAATTAATTAATATCTCATCCAAGAGTAGTACCACTCATCCTCATTATCATGCCGGAATAAATCCACCTGCAGGGTTTACATGATAATCCTTATGAGCTCCTCAAGGGGACATCATCAACCTATGACGGACACGGATTCCTTCTACAATCAACAGCACACCATAGAGACAGCACTACTTCCCAACCCATCGAGTTTGTTGATTTAATTACATGTAAATCTCACTCATTGATGAATCAAAGAAATACATACTGCCCTACGATAATATGATCTTCCGCGTGTTGTCGCACAACATATTATCTACAGTATAAAGTAAGTGGACTATTGCATCGTGCATATAAATAAATTATAAGACGCAATCATTTGATCATATGATTTTCATTTCAAATTAATTGTTATAACATTATTCATACAAAAAGCTAGACTTTTAGTAAACAATCCAACAATCTCCCACTTATACTAAAAGACTATGCTGTCATGTCTTCTGCCATACATCTGATTTCCACTCTCACTACACGACCATCAAAAGCTCTCGCCTTAAGGTCCTTGTAAATGGATTTACTAGGTTATCATCCGATGCAATCTAGGTGACAACAATCTTCCCCTCATCATACGATTTCTCGTAACATGTGGTACTCGCGCTCCATGTGTTTAATTGCCTTATGGACTTGTGATTCCTTCAAGTTTGCAACTGCACCAATATCATCAATATAAATTGTGATAATCTTGGGCAAACTTAGAATCACATCAAAGTCCATCATGAAATTTCTAGAGTCATAAAGATACTTTGGCTACCTCATATGCTGCAATTTATATCTTTCCATGATGGAATCCGAAGTCTGAAATATATTTCTATATAATACTTCTCCACACTATGACTCAACTTCTTAAAATTAAACACATAACCTTGAGGTGGATTTACTCCCGTCCAATCTGACTAAAAAATACGAATCTACGTAATCCACAAGAAACAGTGAATCTGCCCTGTAAGCCTACATATAATTTCCAGTCCTTCTCAGGCACTTTATATATGTCTTACCACAGTTCATCATTCTTGTTCCGGGTTACGGTGATACCCACTGTTCATGCCATCGGCAAAACAGTTATCCAATCTCCTGAATAGCATTCCTTAGATTAAGCTTCCTCATTTGCCGAAGCATAAGGAACCGCTTTCATCTTCTTTATCTACTTTTGTGTAACAAGACACATTCACTTAGATAAATTCACATGCTAAACGAGTAAGGATCGTATCATTATATAAAACTTGAGATAAGCATAACATCCTTTCTTGTGATCCGTATTACTGTGATCAAAAGGATATTTTTACTCCTCTTAAGTCCTTCATCTTATACCGCTTTATTAACCATACTCATACGCCCGACAATACTCTTTCATTGTCTCCAATGAGCAAGATACTATCTACGTATAGTACAAGAAATATTACCACGTTTCCATCACTATTTTCAATACACAAGACCCATCCGATCATTGATTAGATCCATGTCACTGGATTACCTCATAAAACGGATGTTTCATGATCTTGAAGCTTGCTTTAGTCCATGAATGGACACTTTTAAGCTTACTATCACAATGCTCTTAGCTTTTTGCAATGAATCACTCTGGTTGCTTAACATAGATGTTTTCCTCAAGACTTCCATTCAGGAAAGTTGTCTTGACATCTATTTGATATCCCTCATATTCCATATGAGTAGCAACAGGTAAAAGAGTCCGGATTGACTTAGGCATAGCTACCGGCGAACAAGTTATCTCATAATCAAACCCTTTCTTTCTGAGTATACCTTTTTCGCAACAAGCTTTGCTTCCAAGGTTTTCACCTTACCATATGATCCTCTTTTATTTTGTATGACCACTTTCAATGGCTTTTACACCATTTAGTGGTCTTACAAGCTCCCAGATTTAATTTAGAATTCATCAATTCTATTTCAACATCATTGCACTAGCTAAGATATCGCATTTCGATCTTGTAGTGCTTCGTCGTATCTGTGGGTTCAATCCATGTTTACTAGGGACTAAGTCTCACGACTCTCCCAAAATATATATCTTACAAGTTGTCGAACAACCCTCCCACTACGACAAGGCACTACACGCAATTGTGTATCAGACGTGACACGCGTTGCAGTTTAACTTGTGGTATATCCTCTTATACACTTGGTACTAATACTTTGAATTTTTCCTGTCACTTCCTTTAGAACAATTTATATATGGGTTTATGATTTAATACATAGTCCTTTTCCAAAAAACTAGTGTTTGTGTTAACAATCACCCTTTGATCTTTTGGATTAAATAAATCATCACCCTTCATTTTTCTAGAATATCCCACAAACAGACAAACGTTACACGACATGCTGTTTCTAGGGTATACCCATAAAATGAATTTAGTAATTTCAAATAATTCATCATCTATCTAATCATTTGCATAAGAGTCTTTCTCTTATTAGGATTAAAAGACGCATTATTAATTACTATTTGTTGCATCCGTGGTATAAATATGATTTAAGAGTTTACAAATTGTCACTAACGTACCTTAACAGATTATAGCTCCATCCTTCATTACTATGACCATGTCATTTAAATGAAATGGAGTATCCATCCGTAAATGCATAGAAACTGAAATAAAATTCTTTCTATGAAAACGTACGTAAAGACAATTTCACAAAATCAAATGTTTATTCATATTGTAAGATAAATAAACAACTCCCACTGCAACAGCCACTACTCTCGTAGTATTACCCATGTATAAAATAATCATATCCACACTTAGTAATAAAAATTCAGTGATTCTAGTATCTACACACTTCGTGTCAGTAGATGCCATCACTAATCATGTTTAAACAACTATCAAGTAAGATTCTATCCTTGTTCACTCCTTTTATGAAATTAAATTTCTTTTACCACATGTTTTGTCAGAAGTTTCCTACCATATACTACCTCTTGTAATTCAGGAGAAACTTACTCAAAACATCTAGGCAATTATGAAGAATAAAATTGACTTAGGTTTCTCCTTCAACTTCTATTCCATGTAGTTCCAATTCATTCATCAAATTTAATCATGACCTACCGCCTTTTAAATTACTCAAGTATCCGAAGAGTTACATGAGACCATCATATTTCTATGAACCTCTCATCTCTTCACTAGAGACTTTAATAGGCATCATGAGACGTCCTTTGTGAGAACACACATGTATTTTCTTAAGCAGTAAAATTCAAAACCAAGATTCTTTTCTAATCATCTAATTTGGACAAGTAAATATAATTTCTTTTAGTCAACCATAAGTGAAATAAAACTATTTAAATTTCAGAGAATCATAAAAAATACACCGATCAAAACTTCGAATTTATCCATTTATATTGATTCCCTCAAAACAATATAAAATATAAATTCACCGACATCTCAAGCACCGTGAGTTTGCAAGCCACGATAGTGTGGACGTTTACAAACCCGAACATTTACAAGAGAAGGTTTTACCCATTAATTTCATTTGTCAACCTAACTTTATGACAAAATAATTAATAGTCGGTTCCTCTTTAGCCATGTAAATAAAAGCAGTGACTCCGATGGGGAGGATACTTATTATTTACACCTAAGTGTACACCATTATTTGACCCCAAGTCCATTGCGTTAGCTTATGTGCCTTACAGATGGAGAAGTACACACACGCTCGGATAACTTCCTACAGTCATCAATTATAAGTCTGTACAGTGATCCGCACATGAACTCATCCGATAGGAGGAAGGTCTATGCCAACACGCAAGTATATGTGCATCACATTACAAACATAATTTTAAAAAAGCCTGTTCCAGCAATATCCATGAATAAACTCATCCGATGGGGAGGAAGGCTCTAATGCCGACACGCAAGTTTATTCACATTGCTAACAAACTAATAATGGATGCCGCGGGAATTAATTACCAATCCCCTCTCCCACTTAGTTATTTAAAACCGAGGGTTTTTACATGCATATAATATTCAAAAATTAAATACGCAACCTAGCATGCTCCTATTACGGCACATAAGGCAGTAAATCACAGAAAGCATGCATACATATATAACAATAATCAATTAATAAATCAATTATAACAGTTATATATCAGCGAATTCGATTGTTCGCCCCCAAGCACGAATATGGGCAACGCGCACGGGGATTGACCTCCCCGCAGAGGTCGCAGGGATCGACCTGCCTGGTCAGGTCGCGGAGTGCGGGGCAGCGCCCCGAAGAAAAATTTATCCGCTGGGCACACCACACGAATTTTCCTTATCCGCCAACCTGCTCCACCATTCCGGCACCCTGCTCGACATCCACACGCCAAGCTGCCCATCCATCGTGTTCTAATGTACATGCAATCCAAATATATAATAATAATTGACAAATAAAACAATTATATCAATTATATATAAGGAAAGAAAAATAATGGCCAAATATATGTTGACTTGGTCAATACGCAAGCAATTAAAAAAGGCTTGTAACTTGCGCTCCAAGTTGGTTAATTTGTGCCCCAAGAAATCTAACCCACACGCAGCCACAGGCGACTTCCACCCATGCACAAGACCACCGAAGGCTCTTCACCAAGCCACTAGCACCGACAGCAACCACGCCGGAGAGCAAAAACATCGGCCGGAAACCCCATGTAGAGAGGCATCGCTCCAGCCAACTCACCGGTCACCGGAAAAAGCTGTTCGCCGGAGTCCAACACACAGCCAAGTTCACAGACGATGTCGTGTCAACCTCCGACGATTTGCCGTCGATCCAGCCGATCATGCCAACACTCTACCGCCGAAACTCCTACAGCCAGCACGATCGAAACCCTCTCCTGTCGGCAATTGTGCCGGCGGCTGTGAAGGACAGTACAGTCGCCATTCATCATGCCCCATCGACATCAGACTACCAAAACCATCACGATCTGCGCCGTGAATTGGCCTACACACGAGCCGTGCGAGTTGCAGCCCATGCGATACCAGCGCCGTCCATTACCTATGCTGGGTTCCACCATCCGGCAACGATCTCCCATGCCCATCTACGTGCAACAGCGCGCGCCAGGTCACATTCGAAAGCCATTGTGGCTTTACTGACCTTGCCAAGCCTCCGCCGCTTCTCGCCAACGAATAACCTCCATCGTGGCACAATAACCCTCCGCCGCCTGCTAGTTTCGGTTGTTTGGTTCGACATCCAGCCTCGCGCCTCTGATATACTGGGCAGCGACTGACTCACTCAGAACCAAGCTCCGTCAAGATCGAAAAAGCCCTGCGCTCCACCAACCATCTACAGACTCGACCGGAACTCATCACAGACCCGCCTGGAAACATCAGGGACTCACCCGGAACTCAAGTGCAACATGATCAGGAAGCTTGCAGGCTTACTTTTGAAACTCCTCCCAACCCGGCTTCGCCAGCAGCTTGATCGATGCACGACGCCACCGTCGTCCAGCATAGACAGGCCACACGCCGCCTGTTGTCAGAGGGTCAGCCACGCGTAATCGTGCACAGCCAGCTATGCTGATCTGTCAACATATCGTCGACCAGCAACAGCCATCGCACCAGCGGGCATAGCCGATTACATCCGTGCCATCGCTGCTCCCTGTTGTGCCATCTTACCAGCCTGGCGTTCTTGGAGGCAAGTATTCTTCCAGTTCGTCACGTCGCTGTTTGCAACGGTATCAGCGTGCCTCAACCGCAAGCCAACGTCGTGCTGCTTCTATTGCATACCATACTCCTGCCGGTCTTCCATCGGCGACCAAGCATTCACCGTCGCCGAAATATGCGCAGTGCTCATGTGTGAAGGTGTCGAGCAATTAGGGATAGCAGCTATAAGAACAACATAGGGTTTTGCAGCCGTGAATTAAAATTAGGGAATGTACATAATGTTGAAAACATCAAAAACCCTTTTATGCGATAATAATTCACGCATAATTCACATAATTCACATCAAACCCTAGCCTAACGTGTCATGCTTCACCACGAAACCGAAGCTCTGATACCAATTGTTGGCATTCGATCGTTTGGTTAACGAAACGTGACCCGTTAGGGATTCATACGTTTCTAATATCAGCAGAAGCAAGAAAACATGAAACGTATTACCGTTCATCAGGGTATGTTGTTGAAGAAAGATGATTCTCGCTGACAGACTGTGCAGTCCCACAAGAATGGCCATAACTTTCTCGTCTGATGTCGGAATTGAATGATCTTTGTGCTAAGACGATCTTCTCTTCAACGGCTTTCCGTCAGTATATTGATCATCAAATTCTGAGTACTGTACGATTTTATACAAATTTCGCAAGGTCGCAGACAGCAGCAGCAAACTACCTTCTGATCTTCTGCTGTATGTCCCAAGTCCGATCTCGACGTCGTGTGGGCGACGATCTATGAGACCTCCTCAATCTGCTCTCAACCCTCATCACACGTGAATAATGAATTAGATTAGGGTTCCAGATAAGTTGAGGTGACTTATATACATGGCTACAGCAGGGACCAGGAGGAGAAATTGGGTTGGGCCTCCATTGGGCTTAAGTATCCAAGCTTAGCCCAAAGCTTATACTTAAGTCCAATAATAATAATATATTCCACTAAAATATTATTACTGTGCTGTCTTTCCAATCCCAAAATTACGTTTTGGGCTCCTTCTTATTATGTGCCCGTTAGTCTCCCCATGTTTAAGATATACAATGTCCATTAATTAATTTAAGTTACTGACAACTCAATTAATTAATATCTCATCCAAGAGTAGTACCAATCAACCTCATTATCATGCCGGAATAAATCCACCCGCAGGGTTTACATGATAATCCTTATGAGCTCCTCAAGGGGACATCATCAACCTATGACGGACACGGATTCCTTCTACAATCAACAGCACACCATAGAGACAACACTACTTCCCAACCCATCGAGTTTGTTGATTTAATTACATGTAAATCTCACTCATTGATGAATCAAAGAAATACATAATACCCTACGTGTCGAGGTTATTGTATAGGGATTAAGAGCACGAACATCCATAATAACAGAGATCAAGTTCTCCTATAAGTCAGTATAAGTCGAACGATCTCAAGCGGTCCTGCTCAATACACACAAGTGCACTAATGTGATTCTATAGCCAAGACAAGCTAATACCAAACCACACTACTGTTGGATTGTATACTAAAAGTCTAGCTTTAGTATGAACAATGTCATAACAATATTTGAAATGAGAATCATTGATCAAATGATTGCATCTTATAATTTATTTTATATGCATGATGCAATAGTCCATTTACTTTATACTATAGATAATATGTTGTGCGACAACACGCAGAAGATCATATTATCGGTTTCCTTATAAAGTATAAACAGATGCTCACAACTGAGATAGACGGGGACTCTCTATTGGTATGGTTGTAGTGTGGTTTGGTATTAGCTTGTCTTGGCTATAGAATCACATTAGTGCACTTGTGTGTATTGAGCAGGACCGCTTGAGATCGTTCTTCTTATACTGACTATATAGTAGAACTTGATCTCTGTTATTATGGAAGTTCGTGCTCTTAATCCCTATACAATAACCTCGACACGTAGGGCAGTATGTATTTCTTTGATTCATCAATGGGTGAGATTTATAAGTATTAAATCAATATACTCGGTGAGTTGGGAAGTAGTGCTGTCTCTATGGTGTGCTGTTGATTGTAGAAGGAATCCATGTCCGTCATAGGTTGATGATGTCCCCTTGAGGAGCTCATAAGGTTTATCATGTAAATCTTGCAAGTGGATTAATTTCCGGCATGATAATAAGGTTGAGTGGTACTACTCTCGGATGAGATATTAATTAATTTGAGTTGTCAGTAACTTAATTAATTAATGGACATTGTATATCTTAAACATGGGGAGACTATCGGGCTTATAATAAGAAGGAGCCCAGAACATAATTTTGGGATTGGACGGGTAGTGCAATAATAATATTTTAGTGGACTATATTATTATTATTGGATTTAATTAAAAGCTTTGGGTTAAGCTTGGTTAATTAAATTCAATTGAGGCCCAACCCAATTTCTCCTCCTGGTCCCTGCTGTAGCCCAACTATATAAGTCATCTCAGCTCCTGTTAACCCTAAGTCAGTGCCTCATTTGACAGTTAGAAAGAACAGGAGCAGATTGAGAGAATCCTGCGGATTGTTGCCCACACAACAGCAGGATTCGACTTGGGACATACAGCAGAAGATTGAGAGGTGGTTCTCTGCAGTTCATCCTCTACACCAACCCAGAAGTACAGTAAACGATTTAATTGCTTCTGCTGCTTATTGTTTATCTGAAATCCTAACGGATCACGTTGAACCGCACGATCCAATTGCCAACAATTGGTATCAGAGCGTTGGTTTCGTGGTGAAACATGAGACGATTAGGTGGGGTTTGTTTCATACGTGTTTATTGTCATAATGAAAGCATGTATGTAAGGCTGTGTGATTATATGATATGACCTGCAATTTTATCGATTGGACAAGTGCATGTGTTATTATTTGGGTTCTTTTATTATCTATTATAACCCAATACTTGTATTGCTTGTATCGATAATGTCTCTATTGCTGTACACGTTATATCACACACGCATCACCCATCCGACGGGTCCCTATCATGGGCCAATGTTGAATGGCTTGCGATCGATCGGGATGGAGGCGAGGGCGTCACGCACCTGAATACACCCAATCGATTGCACGATGGTGAAAGTCGCAGTACATGGCGTGCCTTGTACGGCCGTATGATCTGATGGCGACAAGGTGAAAGGCATCGCGCCTCGACGACGAATGGAAGCGGGGATGGGCAACGCTGTTCATCAGAGGCTTGGTGCTGTTAGACTGAACGGTGATGGCTGGGTTAGACGGCGGCTATGGCAGTCTGAGAAACTTTCGATCGAGACTGCTTCTTCTTTCGATCGGGTCTGTTTGAAGACTGGATCTGGGCGTATTGCCGAGTGAGGAGAACTCCAATGTTATGCACCGGCGGTTTTTCCGAGCGCAACAAATGGATTACCAGGTCAGGTCTCTCCTCTGGCGACAAAGTCTGCCGGAATTAGAGCAGTTCCAGCGGGTTTCGGATGATCCAATGGTGTTGCCGGGATCATTCACGGCTGTGCGATCCAGCAAAAGGAGCCGCTCGATCTCTTGGGTTGACGCCACAGATTAAATCTGGAATAAGGCCAGGCAGCGAGATTGTTGATTACTATCAGCATGGAGGATCGTGAGACTGGCAAAGGAGTGATTGATGATTGAGAAAAGTGTGGCTTCGACTGGAAGTAATTCACGGTGGTAATTCACAGTAGAATTCAGCCCATGACCGACGGTGTTGCAGCAGCGCGGCGGGAAAGTGCTGATGAGGCGAGGCAGCGACACCACATGTCTGATGGTGGTTTTCGGCGCGTTTTATCAGGCGACCGGCAAGGCTAGAGGCTCCGTGACGGTGCTGATGGTATCGCCTTTCGACATCGATCGGGGCTGCCAACAGCCGATGCCTTCCGGTGGTCGTAATCGGGTGCACAGGTTGGGCTGACGGCAGATGTTCTGCCTGGAGGCTCGTTTCTGGACGGCTGACGGAGCGACTCCGGTGGGTTGAGGCGTAGCCTCCGGCAGCAGCGGCACCAAGTCGTCGGTGATAGCTGCGTGTAGAAGCAACAACGACTGTTTCTTTTTAGGGCAGCAAAGATGATCTTGATGCTGGGCCCATTTTTCTTATAAAATGAAAATGGGCTGCTAGGCCCAATTTTATTAAGGAATTTATGGGCCCAATTCAGTAATAAATAAAAGGCTGCTCAATTTTTAATTTGGTTTTGGGCTGTTGGGCCAAATTTAATTAAATGGCCTTGGGCTGCTGGACCTATTATTAATTACTGGTTTTTAATTAATTGTGGGTAATGGGCCAAGCATGATTAATTAATTTTATTAACGGACTTTTTGTGCTAGTGGGCTTGGTGGATTTAATTTATTTTTGGGCTGAGTATTTGGGTCATGGATAATGGGCTTGATTAATTAATTAATCTGCTGCTCATTTTGTGCTTATTTGATTCTCTAGGGCCCATTTAATTGATCCAACATATTATACAATTAATTATGATATATAACTGAGTTAATTGTTTTAACTTGACAATTAATTGTTATATATGAAAGGCATGTTCTATGTGATTTATTTATTTAAATTGCTGTTAATAGAAGCATGTCTAAGCTGTATATTTTATTCTGGAATATTATATGCATGTTAAAACCCTCGGTGTTAAATAACTAAGTGGGATAGGAGATTGGTTATAAATTCTCGCGGCCTCCATTATTGGTTTGTTAGTAATGTGAATAGACTTGCGCGTCGACATTAGAGCCTTCCTCCCTAACGGATAAGTTTATTCACGGATCACTGGTACAAACTTCTTTAAATAATTATTATTTGTAATGTGATGCATATGGACTTGCGCGTTGGCTATAGTGCCTTCCTCCCTAACGGATGAGCTTGTATGCGGTTCACTAGTACAAACTTATATAATTGATGGTTGTAGAAAGTTATCTGAGCGCGTGTGTACTTCTCTAACAGTAAGGCACATAAGCTTGGGCAGCAGACTTGGGATCAAATAATGGTGTACACTTAGATGTGAATAATTAGTATCCTCCCCAACGGAGTCACTGCTATTATTTACATGGCTAAACAGGAACCGACTATTAATTATTTTGTCATAAAGCTAGGTTGACAAATGAAATTAATGGGTAAAACCTTCTCTTGTAAATGTTCGGGTTTGTAAACGTCCACCCTAACGTGGCTTGCAGACTCACGGTGCTTGAGATGTCGGTGAATTTTAATTTTATATTGTTTTGAGGGAATCAATATAAAAGGATAAAATTCAAAGATTTGATCAGTGAATTTATTTGTGATTCTCTGAATTTCGAATGGTTTTATTTCACTATTTGTTAACTAAAAGACGTTATATTTACTTGTCCAAATTAGATGACTAGAAAGGATCTTGGTTTTGAAAATTACTGCTTAAGAAAATAAGCAGTGTGTATTCTCACAAAGAACGTCTCATGATGCCTATTAAAGTCTCTAGTGAAGAGATGAGAGGTTCATAGAAATATGATGATCTCATGTAACTCTTCGGATACTTGAGTAAATTAAAAAGGCAGAAGATCATGGTTGAATTGATGAATGAATTGGAAGAGCTTGGAATAGAAATTGAAAGGGAAACCTAAATTAATTTATTCTCCATAATTGTCTGGATGTTTTGAGTAAGTTCCACCTGAATTACAAGAGGATGTATATGGTGGGAAACTTCTGACAAAACATGTGGCAAAGGAAAGCCATTTTTCATCATGAAGTGAACAAGTTTAATACCTTATTTACTAATGGTTTAGACATGATTAGTGATGGCATCTACTGACACGAAGTATGTAGATACTGGAATCACTAAATGTTTATCACTGAGTAAGGATAAGATTGTTAATTACATGGGTAAAACTACAAAGGTAGTGGCTATTGCAGTGGGAGTTGTTTATTTATCTCATGATAAGAATAAACGATTGATTATGAGAAATTGTCTTTACGTACATTTCATAGAAAGAATTTAATTTCGGTTTCTATGCATTAACGGATGGATACTTCATTTCATTTAAATGACATGGTCATAGTAATGAGGAATGAGGTTATAATCCGTTAAAGTATGTTGGTGGATAAAAAGTATACTCTTGAATCATGTACATCCCACATATGCAATAAATAGTAATTAAATAATGCATCTTCTAATATAAGTAAGAGAAAGGAACCTTCGGAAATGAACTAAACATACATTTGGCGTCTATGACTAATTCATTTTACTTGAGTAGGATTCAAAAGTTGATAGCCGATAGACCGTAAGGTTTATCTGAAATGGAAACTATCGGACTTACGAGGCTTGCTTGGAAGTAAAAATGATTAACTGTCTTTTCAAGGCTGTGGGGTGTAGAGCCAAAGATATATATGTTGGAATTAGTTCATTCTGATTCAAGCGAACCTAATATTATCCAGGCGAGAGATGGTTATGAATATTCGAAGATTATTCTGGAAACCAATATATTTATATGATGCACTGCATGTCTAAGTTCTTTGATTAATTCAAGAATTGTAAGGCTGGTACAGTGAAGCGTCATGGAAAATATATTAAGTCATTACGATTCAATCATGATGGCGAATACCTCTTGGGATAGTTAGGAGCTATTGATCAGAAGTTGAGATTAAATCTCAAGTTGACTACACCGGGTATGCCCCAGCTGAATGGTGTGGTAGGTAGAAGGTATTAGGCTCTTATGGTTATGATTAGATAGATGATGAATTATTTGGAATAATTAAATTCATTTTATGGATATGCCCTAAATACAATAATTCGTGAAACGTTTGTCTGTATATGGGATATCCTAGAAAAATGGAGGGTGTTTTATTTAGTCCAAAAGATCGAAGGGTAATTGTTAACTCAATAACTAGATTTTTTGGAAAAGGACTATGTAATAAATCACAAACCAATGTATAAGTTGTTCTAAAGGAAGTGAGAGGAAAACACTAAGTATAAGTACCAAGTGTACAAGAGGATATACCACAAGGTAAACTGCAACGCGTGTCACGTCTGATACACAATTACATGTAGTGCCTTGTCGTAGTGGGAGGGTTGTATGACAACCCATAAATATATGTTTTGGGAGAGTCGTGAGACTTGATCCCTAGTGAACATGGTATTATCCCATGGATACGACGTAGCACTACAAGATGAAAATGCGGAATCTTAGTAAGTTGCAATGAATGTTGAAATAGAATCTACGGATTCTATATTAAGTCTGGGAACTTGTATGACCACTAAATGGTGTAAAAACCATTGCAAGTGGTCAAAGATAATAAAGAGGATCATATGGAAAGGTGAAAACCTTGGAAGCAAAGCTGGTTGCGGATAAGTGTACCCAGAAAGAAATGGTTCGATTATGAGGAAACATGTTCGCTGGTAGCTATGCTTATATTGATACGGATTTTTTTATTGCTTCTCTGAGGAACAGCAAATAGATGTCAAAGACAGCTTTCCTGATTGGAAGTCTTGAGGAAAACATCTATGCGAAGCAACCAGAGTGATTCATTGCAAAGTACTAATAGCATTTTGATGGTAAGCTTAAAATTGTCCAGCGATGGACTAAAGCAAGCTTTAAGATCGTGAAGCATCTGTTTTGATTAGGTAATCCAGTGGCATGGATTTAAATCAATGAGTGGATGAGTCTTGTGTGTTGTAAAGAGTGACTGAAACGTGCTGGTGTTTCTTGTACTATACGTAGATAGTATCTTGCTCATTGGAGACAATGAAAGAGTATTATCGGGCGTATGGGCACGGTTAATAAAGCGGTAGAGATGAAGGACTTAAGAGAGGCAAAATATATCCTTTTGATCACGGTAATACGGATCACAAAAAAGGATATTATGCTTATCTCAAGTTTCATAAAATGATACAGTCCATACTCGTTTAGCATGTAAATTTATCTAAGTGAATGTATCTTTGAGACACAAGAAGAAGATAAAGAGGATGAAAGCAGTTCCTTATGCTTCGGCGAATAAGGAAGCTTAATCTAAGGAATGCTATGAACGATGTTGGATATCTGTTTTGCTGAATGCATGAACAGTGGGTATCAACGTAACCCGGAACAAGAATGATGAACTGTGGTAAGACATTTATAAAGTGCCTGAGAAGGACTGGAAATTATACGTGGACTTACTGGACAGATTCACTGCTTCTTGTGAATTACGTAGATTCGGATTTTTTAGTCAAATTGGATGGTAGTAAATTCTCCTCAAAGGTTATGTGTTTAATTTTAGGAAGTAGAGTCATAATGTGGAGGAGTGTTATATAGAAATATATTTCAAACTCCGGACTCCATCATGGAAAGATGATGAATTGGAGCCTATGAGGCAGCCAAAGTATCTATATGACTCTAGAGACTTCATGATGGACTTTGAAGTGTTTCTAAGTTTGCCCAAGGTAATCACAATTTACATTGATGATATTGGTGCAGTTGCAAACTTGAAGAAATCACAAGTCCATAAGGCAATTAAACACATGGAGTGCGAGTACCACCTATTACGAGAAATCGTATGATGAGGGGAAGGTTGTTGTCGCCTAGATTGCATCGGATGATGACCTAGTATACCATTTACAAGGACCTTAAGGCGAGAGCTTTTAATGGTCGTGTAGTGGGAGTAGGAATCAGATGTATGGCAGAAGACATGACAGCATAGTCTTTTAGTATAAGTGGGAGATTGTTGGATTGTATACTAAAAGTCTAGCTTTAGTATGAACAATGTCATAACAATATTTGAAATGAGAATCATTGATCAAATGATTGCATCTTATAATTTATTTTATATGCATGATGCAATAGTCCATTTACTTTATACTGTAGATAATATATTGTGCGACAACACGCAGAAGATCATATTATCGGTTTCCTTATAAAGTATAAACAGATGCTCACAACTGAGATAGACGGGGACTCTCTATCGGTATGGTTGTAGTGTGGTTTGGTATTAGCTTGTCTTGGCTATAGAATCACATTAGTGCACTTGTGTGTATTGAGCAGGACCGCTTGAGATCGTTCTTCTTATACTGATTATATAGTAGAACTTGATCTCTGTTATTATGGAAGTTCGTGCTCTTAATCCCTATACAATAACCTCGACACGTAGGGCAGTATGTATTTCTTTGATTCATCAATGGGTGAGATTTATAAGTATTAAATCAATATACTCGGTGAGTTGGGAAGTAGTGTTGTCTCTATGGTGTGCTGTTGATTGTAGAAGGAATCCATGTCCATCATAGGTTGATGATGTCCCCTTGAGGAGCTCATAAGGTTTATCATGTAAATCTTGCAAGTGGATTAATTTCCAGCATGATAATAAGGTTGAGTGGTACTACTCTCGGATGAGATATTAATTAATTTGAGTTGTCAGTAACTTAATTAATTAATGGACATTGTATATCTTAAACATGGGGAGACTATCGGGCTTATAATAAGAAGGAGCCCAGAACATAATTTTGGAATTGGACGGGTAGTGCAATAATAATATTTTAGTGGACTATATTATTATTATTGGATTTAATTAAAAGCTTTGGGCTAAGCTTGGTTAATTAAATTCAATTGAGGCCCAGCCCAATTTCTCCTCCTGGTCCCTGCTGTAGCCCAACTATATAAGTCATCTCAACTCCTGTTAACCCTAAGTCAGTGCCTCATTTGACAGTTAGAAAGAACAGGAGCAGATTGAGAGAATCCTGCGGATTGTTGCCCACACAATAGCAGGATTCGACTTGGGACATACAGCAGAAGATTGAGAGGTGGTTCTCAGCAGTTCATCCTCTACACCAACCCAGAAGTACGGTAAACGATTTAATTGCTTCCGCTGCTTATTGTTTATCTGAAATCCTAATGGATCACATTGAACCGCACGATCCAATTGCCAACAACTACAACCATCCCGATAGAGAGTCCCCGTCTATCTCGGTTGTGAGCATCTGTTTATACTTTATAAGGAAACTGATAATATGATCTTCCGCGTGTTTTCGCACAACATATTATCTACAGTATAAAGTAAGTGGACTATTGCATCGTGCATATAAATAAATTATAAGACGCAATCATTTGATCATATGATTCTCATTTCAAATTAATTGTTATAACATTATTCATACAAAAAGCTAGACTTTTAGTAAACAATCCAACAAGAACAAGATTTCTTATTAAGAAAATAAAAGTAAAAACCTAGGTTGGGTTGCCTCCCAACAAGCGTCTTTTCTTAATGTCGTTGGCTCGACGTTCACTTCCTTTTCACGTAATGGGAGTAAAGTATTCAAACCAATATTTATGCTTTCTTGGTTTACGAGAAATGTTCTCTCCCTTCAAAATTATATGGTTCTTGGTCAGCCTTTTGGTGCAAAGCTCCATGAACATTTGCTTGATCGCCTCAAGAGAACGATCTTGAATTTCATCAATTCGAAATACTTCAACTACCTCATTTTCTTGAGGGGGATCAGCAACCCTTAGCAACCTGCAGTGAGATGAAAATAAATCAGAAGTAATGGAAACTGATTCGGATGATTTTACCTCAATTTCGTTTCTGGCAGAGATGACACTGAATGCTTCAGCGTTAGTTTCTGAAATTTGAATTTTCTGCAAAAATTCTGCAGAATTTCCAGCACCTTTAACCATATTATTTTCTGCCTCACACTCGAGTTTTTCATCTTGGGTGGACTCCACATGATATTCCCCTTGATTTACACTTTGTTGCGCTACCAAACGATCAACCTCTAACTCTAATAGACTACATTGAAGCTCTAAAATTGTAAGACTTAATTGGGTTATTTGTTGAAATTCCAATGTACTAGTTGCCATGATTTTCACCAAATCCTCCAATGAAGCCTTAGAGCTTTGTTCATTACCATAATAACAACCATCATCAAAATGGCTTTCACTATCATTGAAGTATTGAGGTTCTTGCTCATAGTAGCCATGACTTTGATATTCATAAGGTTGATTTTGATACTGGTCCACATATCGAGATTCACGAGGGCTTTGCCACCTTTGATTGTGAATGTTATTGGCATATGGATCACTTCAATGCCGCTGCAAATTTGCTCTAGTATATCCATCTCTTCGTCCTACTTTTAGTCTATGAATTAAGACAGGGCAATCATGAGTAGAGTGACAAGTGGTTGCACAAATCCGACATGGCTGAATATTCTGACCATAGCAACCATAAAATTGATCCATAAGAAGCAAGCCCACAAGGAGAGAAAGTGATTAATCCCAAAAAATTAGAAAAAAAAATAGAGCAGACTGACACTGAGGGGCTCAGTGTCAGTGGACTGCTGGACAGAATTCGAAAATTACAATTAAAAACACAAAAATTCAAAAAAAATTCGAGATACGGCGCCAAAATTTAGTGTGCTGTCGCTGGCACCCAAAAATAATATTTATAAATTACCGAACAAACCCACTAAATGTAGTAGGACGAGTACGTGTTGAACCCAAGGGAGTAATTGAATTTTTAATTGAATTTAACGTGTTTTCAAGTGACACAAAAAGGGGGGGATTGAATAGAGTTCTAAATCACTAAGCATGAAAATAAATAACAATTAAAAAGCAAGAATGTAAAATTAAGTGAAAATAAAATTGAAACCTAATCCAAGGATTTGATCCCTTCCCGTATCCTAATTCACATATATGAAATTCCTAAAATCCCAATAAGTTCATAAATTCAAGTCCCTAGGTTAATGGTACGACCAAATTAACCCGAAATATCCTTAAGATTAATAATCTAGGGTACGACCTCTAGATTAAACTACCCTCAAGCGACCTAAAAAGGTTCGAACCTAAGAGTGCATTAGGATTTAGATATTAGGACTACTAGGCTATGAAAACGGTGATAGCGAATCATATAACCAAGACCCTATGAATTCTAGAGGTACTCCCTCACTTCGCCATTAGATTTGCTAAACTATGACAATTATGGATCATAATCAAGCAAAATGACATTAGATATCACAACTAACAAGTATAGATGGCCAATCTAAACTAGCAATTGAATATCATAATTTTCATCAAAGCCATTCATAAGATAAATTCATAAAACAAATTGGTAATTTTAATCATAAACATTCATGTAAATTCATAACGGAAAGTTCACATCTCCTTGGACTAGAAACGAAAATTACATAATAAAAGCTAAATTAAAAGTAAATCAAAAATGATTAAACCCATGTTCTTGATGGAGTGCTTCCAATCGGCTGCTTTGCAGCCTCCCCAACATGTATGTTCAAAAGATGGTGATGAACGATGTGATCCAAGGATGTCCAAGGGGGATGTATCTCCCTCCCCTCTTATACTTTCCTTTCTCTTCTCCTATTTTTTTTGGTAAGCCTTTTAATTTTTAGCTCAAATCCCTCATTCCATCAATAGCTTGGTCAACTCCCTTAATATCCAGATTAAATATAATTTTGAAGTCACAAAGGGGTTACGGATTGCTGCAAACGTTTCAAAACTTTCCCCAAAAATCTGCTTCGCTGGACACTGACCCCCTTCAGTGTTGTGACTTCGAAATTTATCTTGTTTTTGGCCTATTTGGATAGTAATTTAAATAATCAAAGCTCAAGCGTATAAAATAGAAATAAATCGTAATTAGTATTAAATAATTCACAACTCATGCGTAAAGAAGTGAATTTATCTAAAATAATTGTGTAAAATTACGACTTATCAGCGGTTTACTGGTAAAAACTTATAATTGATGATTGTAGGAAGTTATCCGAGCGCGTGTGTACTTCTCCAACTGTAAGGCACACAAGCTCGCACAATGGACTTGGGATCAAATAATGGTGTACACTTAGGTGTGAATAATTAGTATCTTTCCCAATAGAGTCACCGCTATTATTTGTATGGCTAAAAAATAACCGACTATTAATTATTTGTCATGAAGTTAGGTTGACGAATGAAATTAATGTGTAAAACCTTCTCTTGTAAATGTTCGGGTTTGTAAACGTCTACACTAATGTGGCTTGTAGACTCACGGTGCTTGAGATGTTGGTGAATTTTATTTTATATTGTTTTGTGGGAATCTATATAAATGGATAAATTCGAAGATTTGATCGTTGTTTTTATTTATGATTCTCTGAATTTTCAAATGGTTTATTTCAATTATTGTTAACTAAAAGAAATTATATTTACTTGTCCAAAATTGTTGATTAGAAAAGAATCTTGGTTTTGATTCTAACTGCGTTGAAATATAAATATATTCTCACTAAGGATGCCCTCTGATGCCTATTAAAGTCTCTAGTGGAGAGTTGAGAGGTTCATAGAAATATGATGATCTCATGTAACTCTTTGGATACCTAAGTAAGGTTGATAGGCGGGAGGTCATGGTTGAATTGATGAATGAATTGGAAATACTTGGAGTAGAAATTGAAGGGGAAACCTAGGTCAATTTAATTCTCCGTAGTTTACCTGGATGTTTTGAGCAAGTTCTACTTGAAATACGAGAGGTTGTATATGGTGGGGAACTTCTGACAAAACATGTGGCGATGGAAAGCCATTTTTATCAAGGTATGAACAAGGTTAGTATCTCATTCACTAGTGGTAGACGCATAATTGGTGATGGCATCTACTGACACGTTGTGTGTAGATACCAGAATCACTAAAAGCCTGTAACTAAGTGATGATGAGATTACTGTGGACATGGGTAATACTACAAGAGTAGTGGTTGTTGCAGTGGGAGTTGTTTACTTATCTTATGATATGAATAAACGTTTGATTTTGTGAAATTTTCTTTATGTACATTTTCATAGAAAGAATTTCATTTCAGTTTCTACGCATTTACGAATAGATATTCCATTTCATTTAAATGACATGGTCATAGTGATGAGGGATGTAGCTATAATCTATTGTGGTACGTTGGTGACAATTTGAACATTCTTAAATCATGTTTATCCCACGGATACAACAAATAGTAATTAATAACGAGTCTTCTAATCTAGTAAGAGAAAGGAACATTTTTAAAATATACTCCCCACCTCAATGGTGTGACGGAAAGAGGGAATATGACTCTTATGGAAATGATTAGATAGATGATGAATTATTTTGAAATTATTAAATTCATTTTATGGATATACTCTAGAAATAGTAATTCGTATGAATGCTTGTCTGTTTGTGGGATATCCTAGAAAAATGAAGGGTGATTTATTTAGTCCAAAAGATCGAAGGGTGATTGTTAACAAAAATACTAGATTTTTTTTGAAAAGGACTATGTAATAAATCACAAACCCATGTATGAATTGTTCTAAAGGATGTGAGAGGAAAAACACAAAGTATAGTACCAATTGTACAAGACAATATACCGCAAGGAAACTACATCACGTGATACGTTTGATACACAAATGCATGTAGTGCTTTAGCATAGTGGGAGGGTTGTTTTACAACCTGAAAGATTTATGTTTTGGGAGAGTCGTGAGACTTGGTCCCTAGTAAACATGAAATTGACCTACAGATACGACGAAGCACAATAAGATAAAGATGCAATATCTTAGCAAGTTGCAATGATTTTTGAGATAGAATCTATGGATTCTAAATTCGGTCTAGGTGCTTTTAGAACCACATAATGGTGTGAAAGCCATTGGAGGTGGCTCTACAAAATAAAAGAGGATCAGACGGTAAGGTGATACTTTGGAACAAGGCTTGTTGCGTAAAGGTACACTCAGAAAGAAGGGTGAGTTCTAGTATGAGAAAACCTTTACGTCGGTAGTTAAGTTTAAGTCGATCCGGATTCTTTTCTTTTATTTTATTGCTGCTCATATTGAATTATGAGGTATAACAAATAGATGTCAAGACAGCTTCCGTGATTGCAAGTCTTGAGGAAAACATCTATGTGTAGCAACCAGAATAATTCATTGTATAGTGCGAAGAGTATTTTGAGTATAAGTTTAAAAGTGTCCATTATGGACCAAAGCAAGCTTTAGACTCAAACTACGTCTGTTTTAATGAGGTAATCCAGTCATATGGATTTATTCAATGGGCGGATGTGTCTTGTGTATTGAAAAGAGTGACGAAAATGTGGTGGTATGTCTTGTATTGTATATAGATGATATATTGCTTATTGGAGACAATGAAAGAGTATTGTCGGGTGTATAGGTATGGTTGATAAAGCAGTATGAAATGAAGGACTTAAGAGAAGTGAAATATATCCTTGCGATCATCGTGATCACAAGATAGGATGTTGTGCTTATCTCAAGCTTCATGAATTGATACGATTCTTACTTGTTTTAGCATGTGACATTATCTATGGAAGTATGTCTTAAGACACAAAAGAAGATAAATTAGATAAAGGCGGTTCCTTATGCTTCGGCGAATAAGGAAGCTTAATTTGTGGAATGTTATATACAAGAATGGATATCTGTATTGTCAATGGCATGGTCAGTGGGTATCAAGATAACCCGAAATAAGAATGATGAACTATGGTAAGAAATATACTTACGTATCTAAAAAGGACTAAAAATTATATGTGGGCTTACCAGACAGATTCACTGCTTCTTTTGGGTTACATAGATTCAAAATTTTTGAATTAGACAGGGACAGCAGTAAATCCACCTCAAAGGTTATGTGTTTTATTATGGAAGTAGAGTCATAATATGTAGGAGTGTCATATAGAAATATATTTTGGACACCACCATGAGAAGATGATAAATTGGAGCCTCTGAGACAGCCAAAGTATCTATATGACCCTAGAGACTTCATGATGGACTTGGATGTGTTTTCTGAGTTTGCCTAGGGTTATTACAATTTATTGTGATAATAATGGTGCAGTTGCAAACTTAAAAGAATCACAAGTCCATAGGCAATTAAACACAATAAGAGCAAGTACCACCTTATACGAGAAATCATATAATGAGAGGAAGGTTGTAGTCGTCTAGATTGCATCGGATGATAACCTAGTAGATCCATTTACAAGGACTTTGAAGCGAGAGCTTTTGATGGTCGTGTAGTGAGAGTGGAAATCAGATGTAGGGTAAAAGACATGGCAATATAGTCTTTTAGTATAAATGGAAGATTGTTGGATTGTATATTAAACGCCTAGCTTTTGTTTGAACAATGTTTTAACAATTTAGTTGAAATGAGAATCATTAGTCAAATGATTACGTCTTGTGATGCAATAGTCCACTTACTTTATACTGTAGATAATATGTTGTGCGACAACACGCGGAAGATCATATTATTGGTTTCCTTATAAAGTATTAACAGAGAGGCTCACAACCGAGATAGACGGGGACTCTCTATTAGGATGGTTGTAGTATGATTTGGTATTAATTTGTCTTGACTATAGAATCACATTAGTGCACCTTGTGTGTATTGAGCAGGGCCGCTTGAGATCGTTCGACTTATACTGACTATATAGGAGAACTTGATCTCAATTATTATGGATGTTCGTGCTCTTAATCCCTATACAATAACCTCGAAACGTAAGGCAGTATGTGTTTCTTTGATTCATCAATGGGTGAGATTTAGATGCAATTAAATCAACAAACTCAGTGAGTTGGGAAATAGTGTTGTCTCTATGGTGTGCTGTTGATTGTAGAAGGAATCTGTGTCCTATTAAATAGGTTGATAATGTCCCCTTGAGGAGCTCATAAGGATTATTATGTAAACCCTACAGGTGAATTTATTCTGGCATGATAATGAGATTGTGGTACTACTCTCGGATGAGATATGAATTAATGAAGTTGTCAGTAACTTAATTAATTAATGGACATTGTATATCTTAAACATGGGGAGACTAACGGGCTCATAATAAGAAGGAGCCCAAAACATAATTTTGGGAATGGAGCGGCAGTGCAGTAATAATATTATATTGGAATATATTATTATTATTGAATTTAAGTATAAGTTTTGGGCTAAACTTGCATACTTAAGCCCATTGGAGGCCGGACTCTAATTTATCATCCTAGACCCTGTTGTAGCCTATATATAAGTCATCTCAACTGTTCTAACCCTATATAAGACACGCCTAACACGTGAAGAGTGTAGAAGGAACAGCAGATTCAGAAGATCTTGAGGATCGTCACCCACACGACGTCAAGATCGGACTTGGAAATACAGCAGAAGACTGGAAGGTTGTTTACTGCTGTTGTTCGTCAACATCCATGATTTTTATAAACTTTTGTAGATATCATCATTTAACATGTGATATACTGATGGAAAGCCACGGAAGAAAAGATCGTTTTGACGCATAGATCACTCAAACCGAAGATCAGACGAGAGAGTTATGCCCAAAACCGTGACACTGTGTAGGCTACCGGCAGGAATCCTTCTTCTTCAACATACCCTGGTGAAAGGTAATACGTTTCTTTGTATTTTTTGCTTCCGCTGACTGTTAGAAACATATGGAACCCTAATGGTTCACGTTAACCAAATAATCGAATGCCAACAGAATGATGTTGATGCCAAGTAATGAAGGAAAAGTTGAATCGCAAAGATCATGAGAATGATGAAAAAGAAGAATAGAGCTATTGATGAAAAGTAATATTCCAAGGTAATTCTTTACTAGTGAATTAGTCACTTTATCTATATTTTCCTACCTTTACCAAAGAGCCAACATTACAACCCATAAGACAAGTCCTTTGTGATCCTAGTATTGAAATGATTATGAATTGATTTTTGAGACCTTTGCCAAACTTTTAGTTACGTAAATGTATGAATTGATTATGAGAGTATATACTACCCCAAAAAGTGTATATCTTTTGTACTTGAGAGAGAGTAAACACTTACCTAGTGAGCTAGATGACTTAGCGCTCGTAGAAGTATTGTAATTGATTGATGTTCTTGCATAGATGGAAGGGATGATGAATGCATGTTTTGATTTAATAAATTGCATGTATTATTAAGATGTGCATATATGAGGATCTTGTGAATGACACTCTCTTGCTTTGTTTTGATTTCGTTGCCTCGGGACGAGCAACATGTAAGTTTGGGGGTTTGATGAGAATGATAATTCACGTATTTTAAGCTCTGATTTGTGAGGAAATTGAGTACGATTTGAGCGATTATCAAGACAAATAGGTATGCTTATGGTAAATCAACGAATCAGAGGCTACTGAGGCTATTTGAGCGCGTTTATGTAGGAAAACAGGTCAGAAGTGTTCAGAATCGGAAAACACAAAGTCCAAGAAGCCGCTCGACCAGGGGAGGTGTCGCTCGATCAAAACCTTTTGGTCGAGCGAGGGTGGATTTGGTCGAGCGGATGTATGTACAGAGTTTCAGCGAATAGAGAGTCTGCTCGACCGCCGCTCGACCAGGATAAGATCCGCTCGACCTGGCCATTTTGGTCGAGCGAGTACACCCCGAACCTCCTATGCATGTATTTTCATATTCTTCAAGAAAAAGCCCAAAAAATATCCATAAGCAGAGTCTACAAGTATAAAAAGGGATACCAATCACATCAAAAAAGAGAGTTAGATTCCACATCCATCCTACACCATATCCAAGCCCTAACTCCATCCTACGGAGCTGTGGAGAGAAATTTATCCGTCGAATCAAGTGAGAACCAAGTGAAGATACAAGACAGAGAGAGATGCGATGGCGCCCGCATCAAAGGTTTACTTCGCATCTTAATTTATCTTGTAATTTTCAAGACTATGGGTAAGATCCATCCAACCACCATGATTGTTCTTCGATCAATCATGGGCTAGAACCGCATAGGTAGTTCTAGTTCTAGGGTTTATGAAGGTTTTACGAGTTAATTGAACTTATGTGTGTATACTCCGCATAACACTACTTGTGGTTTATTTTATATAAGACTATACCTTTTCAATTCATACTCAGATTTGTTTTGTGCATCATTAACTGTTATGTAGAGTCTAAATACATATCTAGTTTATTGATTGAGTGCGTTCACTGTTGAGCAGTATTCTATGTTATGATTCTAAGTGAAGGGATTCCAAAGTTTCATAAGAACTATCTTATATAAATACTTATTAATTGAATAATATTTGGGTTAATAAGTAGGATAAAGAGTATAATCTCATAGTACATATAAAGGGAGATCATATCGGGTTAGAGTAATTAGTGTACGAGAAATAATTGATACTGATAGTACCTAGAAAGGGGGGTGAATTATATCACTTCCTCCAAGGATATTCACACGTGTCACACACTTATTTACTTGTGTCTATAGAGTAGATTTGCATGATTTAGTGATATATCCATATTTCACAAGGCAAAGTCGGACATTGATACACAGAAGAGAAATTAATTAGTAAAACTAGATGGCCCGACGGACTACTATCTTCTCACTTATTCACTCTTGTTCAATCTCTACTGTTTATTTACTTTAATTGTTCTTTTAATTATCGCTATTAGCTACTTAATTATCACAACCTTATTGCCATAATAATCTTAGTAAGTTAGAATATAATTAAATTAATAGTAATTCATCCTGTGGGTTTGATAAACACTTGGTCGCTTATCAAAGCTACAATAGCATCCTTCACACTTGGGGATTAATATTGTGTGTTGAGAAAACGCTCATCGGTCCTCACCAATAGGAACTTTCAATGGTCAGAAATCACAATCTCTGAACCCAAATTCCAGGACCAGTTCATTACTGATACGGTTCTTTCCATGATCAAGGATCGTTCCTATGGTGTCCGATTTCCGAAGGATACAAGATCGACAGGGTCAGCATTCACCAGCTCACCATGTTAAGCATCTTTTCTATAAAGATTCACACCGAGTGATACAAGAAAGCTGAATCGGCTCATGATCCCAAAGAAGTACGCGTTGGAGTACTCTAACTTCCCTAACAACAACGACACGTATCTCGTATTCTTTGATCGATCCATGAGTTCAAGGTCGTGGAAGTTTCGATATTGCTATTAGGGTAGCGGTCAGAGTTTTGTGATCACTACGAGTTGGAATAGATTCATTAAAGAGAAAGGGTTAAAATCTGGAGATAGGGTTATTTTCTCCTCCTACGACTACTACGAATACAATAATCAGAAACTGTTTATCGACATGGAATATAGCGTCGACTATGCAAGTGATGGCCCTGTGTTCGTGTTGGAGGATGCGGATGCATTGAAAATGAAGATTGGCCATCAGTCCACGATGCCTTGGAGTTAAAGATTGGGCCACCGGTGTCGTAATGCTGCAACGACGTCGTGATGGATGAGAACCTTGAAAATAAGGAGAGTGTGGCTGCTATTTCATGCAATGAACCCGCAAAGGTATTTAGACTCTTTGGTGTCCCAATTTTGTAAGGCTAGTTTTGATCATAGAGGTAATTTAATCACAACTTGTTTGACATTTATGTTAACAATTTTCTTGGTAATTTTGATTTACATTTTTCTGGAGTTGTTTCAACTCTTGTTCTTGAATCCTGATAGTTCAGTATTTTTTAGATTTATTTAAATAAATTCATTGTTGGATTAATTGTTATCACGATCAGCTAAATTATTATTTATTGATTCAACAAAAAAAATATATTGTGGGTTATAAAATTAATTTTGGAGGATTTAAACGATACCAAATTAATTTAGGGGCTGAATTCTTCAATCGGGGCTCAATGACAATAGAATGAAAATGATTGAAGGGTGGAGTGTAGTTATCGAATAAATGGGAGTGATTGAGAAATTTTGATTCCCATTAAATAAAACAAGCATCGACAATGAAAATAAATACCCCTCCATTCTCAATAAACCCACTTAATACCCCAACCAAGCACCAAGTAGATAACTGTAGTGTATTTATAATCTCTAATTTTTTTTTGTGTGAATAAGAAATTAATACATAAAACTAAGTGTTTGAATTGGATTTTGGACAACAGGCTGTCTTGACCCTGGGCCTTGAAGCCCATAAATTCTTTCGGTCAAGAGTTTTGTGGTGGGCTACATTTCGCCTCTAAATTAATAAGCTAAATCAAGTTATAAAGTAATAGATTGTATTTGGAAAACCCTTTTTGGATGGAGTGGAAGTGCATAAAATCTAGGATCATCCCATGGATTGAAAGTGAACCTAGACACAAAGACAAAGAAACGAGCATACGTTTGCATTCTACACACATCATCTAGAACGATTTAGTCTCAGTTGTTCAAAGTTCATCAGAGCTCTTGTACACGTAGTGTTATTTGTGCTTGAGACGGAAAATCATTTTATCTTTGAAGACATGACTTCATAATCGGCACAACCGAAATGTATTGATAAACTATTACACTTCAATAATAATTCATCTTTTTTAAAAGTAATTTTTTGTATTCTAAAAAATTAGATAATAATATTATAAAATTAAGACGTACGATGAACTAAGTTCATTTAGACTTACTCATCCTAAAAACTTCATCTCCTATAACTAAGTTGAAATGTGTTTAACCCTAAATTAATAAATTATTAAAAGGAGGTATCGAACGTATGGATAATACAAGAATGAATAACAAACTAATCGCTTACCTACAAATGACTAATCTACAATTTACGAACCAATTATAAAAAGAAAATAATTTCATATTGTTAAAGTTAATTATTTCATAAACTCCTCTTAAGCTCATCAACAACATTTTTCATGTCACATTACCACTTATCAAAGATAATTTCATCTCCAAAAAACCAATAACGCAGATCCTCCCAAGGCTTGTTATTTAATTACTTTATTAATATATTAGAGTCATGAAAAAATGAACTCCATATATATAGTATCATAGTTTATGTTTTTAGACGGAATAATAATTTAACACATATGATTTTTTTTCCAATAAATGAAAATTTTATTGATGACAGTTGGGTATAAGTCATACCAAAAAATTTACAGAGTACAATTGTTTTAAATCACTATCAATTTTCATCACTAACATAAAATCAACTTCATACTCTAGTTTTCATTTTCTCTATCATTTTATAAAAAAAAAAAAATTAAAACCCTTAAAAATTATAGCATTTTTGACCTTCCAAATTAATTATATTATACATTGCCAAATAGTTACTAACTTCACTTTATTCTCTCTTAGTTGTACAACATTTAAACACATTAAGATTTCAACAAGGATTTAGGTGAAGTATTGATAAAATTTCAAGTCAATTCAAACAAATCATCCATGCCTAATTAGTCAATCCGTATTCAAAGAATAGATACATATGATGTACGTAATATTAAAGTCGTGACTTAATAAAGAAAAATAGAATGTACATCACGTTAAAATAATAAATTAAATATATTCTTCCCTCTTTAAATTTGTTTAGATGGGGTGGTTTAATTTGTTATAATGTGTAATTGGCCACTCACAACTAAACTAACCGTGCTAGAAAATAAAAATTTATCCATCGAAAATCCCAAAGCATGACTACCTAGCTAGACCTTAATAATATGTATGCATGTTACTAAATCCTATGTGAATGCATGCCACTTGAAATCACAATCACATACATATCACACAGTAAAAATGCATTAACAGTTGTAATTTTATTTGAAACAATTCATCGAACACATGATATGATCATATGATAGACAACAATACATATCACACACTAAAAAAAGTATACCAAATATAAACAATTCATCGAGCATGTGATGGGCATAAGCATAATTACCCAGCTACAACTTAATAATTTATATGCATGTTGATTACCCAACTAAAAACTCAACAATATATAAGCATGTTACATTATAATTTTCTTTGAAACAATTCGTCGAACACCCGATGCACAACACATTAACTAAGTCAAGGTAAATGAATGCTACTTGAAATCAAATCACCAAAAAACACGGACAACAACGTCCGTGAGGGAATGTACCCAGTGTTGTCGTCTTCTACAGCGAAAATGGCGAAGAAATGAAAGTGGTGACGGGGTAGACCGGTAGGGGGAATTAAGAGAAACGGGTGGGAAGGAAAGTTAAAAGATGAACCCACTGAATTTGAGATAAAGATTAAGAGCTAAAGCGTCGAATTAACAATTTTTCTCCTTTGGACCGAAGCTAAGATTCTAGCGACACAGATGTAGAATATGAAAGATGATGGAATTGGGATTGGGCGGCCATAATTTCTGTTCTTTTTTAACTATTTAATTATCACCGCAAACACATTTATATTTTTTTTTATCTCATTTATAAATAAATTAATAATATAATGTCGGAATCATGATTTTTTTTATTATTTTGATTATTTTTGGTAATTATTGTGTGTGATTTTTAGCTACAAATAATGTGACCGTTATAATTATTCTAACATTTGAATTATTAGTAATTTTGAGAAAATACCTACTACGATTGAAATAAATCACGCAAGTATGAATCTGAAAATGAGATTTTAAGACTATGAGATCGATTGTCTTGAGAAAATTAACTTTCGTATGATCACATGCAAAGTTTAAAAGATTGACTTCTATTGAGTTGTTCAACGAATTGAGTATCACCAAAAAAGATAATTATGTGGAAATGAAATTAATAGAATTTCCTAATTATACATTTTTTTATTTTATTTATTATAACTTCGATTGGTATATTGATGAAGAACAATTCCCATGGCAGTTCATTGGCCATTTGTGGCTAATATATATAATAGCATGCATGCCGTCATTTTAAAGTTATTTATACAACTTGATTGAAAAAATTAAAAGATAATTATAATAAAATTCACAACACTTACAAAACAATATACCCTTACCCATAATACTAAATTCTAATGGCGCACGGTGTGTCCCCAGAGGCACAAGAGCCTCACTCATTATTAATGACGTATGTTAGGTTTGTAAGGTATGAGTATTTATTTTTAAATAAAGTATAGGAAGTGATTCAATAAATCTTACCTCTTTATCAAGAGGCATTATCATTTGTTGTTGACCGTGTGCAAACTACTATATGATTAATTTGATGCGCTGACTATTATATGATGTTAGTTGTTCAATAAATCTTACCTCTTTATCAAGAGGTATTATCATTTGTTGTTGACCCCATGACATTTGACGTATAGAGGTTTTCTCTGTGACTACAATTTAATAACCCAAGTTTTTTAGGTCGGATTGAGTTCTGCCAGCGATATGCAGTTTTCTTCAAGTGACCTGAGAAGTAGATACTTAGAGTAAAAAACAATGCTATAATCAACATAACAATTAAACATGAAGTAGAATCAACCATGTTTAATCCAAGAGAAATGCAAAAAATCAATCGCAATTAAGTAAATTGTCAGTAAGATATATTATAAAAATGAACACAAATGAATTAACCATAATAAAGCAAACTCACTATTGGCAATTAATCTCTAATTTGCATCGCGGCCGCTAAAATTTCATGGTACACAATTTTTCGTGAAGCTAGTATTTTGGAGTGATGGAGTTGGCGGCCTAATAAGAACTTTTAATTGATCTGAAGTTTTTGCTCTAGATAATGCGACATATAACTGACCATGAGAAAACACAAGTTCTTTCAAGCATACTCCAACAAAATCTAAAGTTTGTCCTTGAGCTTTATTAATTGTCATTGCATAATATAATCTCAATGAAAATTGTTTCCTTTTAAATGGAACGGAGGAAAAAGTGTCATGTGGAGCTTCAAGTGTTATATGAGGAATAAATACAGGCTTTCCTACTTGTGTACCAACTGAAACTTCTGCATATATAACATTTCGGTCAAAGCCATTGCATAAGAGTCGTGTGCCATTGCATAAACCTTCGGTTGGATTGATATTTCTTAGCAAAATTACAGGGGCATTTATTTTAAAACCAATTTGTGAAGAGGGAGTCCTTGTGGTGTTAAAGCGTGTAATAATTTTTGTTGTTCAGGTGTAATGTATTCACATGTACTTTCATTATTGCTAAGGTATGTAATTTCTTCACCTGGAAATTTATTAATTAGAATATCATTTATTTCATGCACAAAATCATTTCTTGTAGTGAGTATGGCTCGCTTGGCAAATGAAGAAATGTTTATGGTTTTATCACAAATGCTCAGAAATATTGCATTTATTAGTTCATCTAATGACACCGCATCATCAGTAAAGGGTATGTTAATTTTTGAAGGTACTTGAATTTCGTTGTTTTCATTTGTGCTTTCGATTCCGTTTCCAACTTTCAAGAGATAAAAAGAAGTTTGGATCAAGCAGTGATCGTATATTCTGTGTAAGATTCAATTTCTCACATTGGCTCCATAAGTGAGACATTACTATCGAAGCATTTATAACATCGTCTTTAGGTCCATGCAGAACAATGGGTAATGTTTGTCGAAAGTCACCTCCGAAAACAACAATTTTGCCCCCAAAACTTTTATCTGAGTCAATGATGTCTTTTAACATTGTGTTAAACTTTTCAATAATAGTACGCTTTGCCATTATTGCTTAATCTCAAATAATCAATTTCGCAACCTTGATTAAATAGGCCAAGGTACTTTGTTTAGTAACTATACAAGATATTGAGCTATTTTCGTCTAAAGGAATTTTAAATCTCCAGTGTGAGGTATGACCTCCGGGTATTAAAGATGCAACTACTCTAGAAGTAGTTGTGGCAAGAGCAATATTTCTTGTAGACCGTACTTTAGCTAGCAAAGCTTTATATAAAAATGTTTTACCAGTACCTCCTGGACCGTCTAAGAAAAAACTTTTGGAAAATCATTATCAATGTGGTATAAAATTCGATCATATGCACATCGTTGTTCTTTGCTTAATTGTGAAGTAGCTAAAATGTCCTCTTACTATAATGTTTTTTTTCAGTTTGTAATTTTTTTGTTAAGCTATCATTAAAATCAATCCTAATTATATCGCTAACAGAATAGAAAACTTAATTTTTTTCCCACTGAATACCAATGGTAAGAAATTATGTCCAATACTTTACGCTTCACCATAGTGGCATTAGAGTTTGTAGCTTTTTGAGATCTTCAGAAAGAACGCCCTCAAATTTTAGCCATAGTTGTTCAGAATTTTTTGGATCACAATAAGCAAGGACAACAACAAACAATTGTCGTAAAGCGGATGGCATTAAGTACATTGCTGCTTCAGCAATACATGTTTCTGCAGTGTTGTCTTCATGCGTGAGTCCCAATGCTTGGGCTGCCTCTCTATATGTGGTATAAGTTCTTCCATTAACATTTCGTAAACTTTTTAAAGACGTTGGTCCTCTAATATGTATTAGTAGCAACCTTAAGTAAAATCTTTCTCCATGTAATGGTTGACAACTCACAATACGAGCAATTACTTCTTGTTGTTTACGTGGTTCCCACTCTTTTTTATCATTATGCCAAGTAAAATATTCAGGGAATTCAATGTACAAACAATTCAGACTTTTAGCATATTCATTGTGTTCGTTTATGTAAAAGAATTGTGTTAACATAGTCTTTTTCACTAAAGAGTTGTTAGCAATCGTGTCAAGATATTGGCCTGGCTGAAAAGTTACTGATTGTTCATTCTCTAAGTGAATTGGTAACATATCACAGGTGGGTGGACATGATTGAGCTCAAATTTAAAAATTTGCCAAATTATTTTAGGAGGTGAAATCCATCTAGAATTTTAAAATTTTTTATTTCATCAACTTGAGACTCTTTGTTATCAGAAACTAACGCATATGATATTTTGTCATGCCCTTTGTAGATAAATGTACATGTATTTTACAGCTTGAATGGTGGAGCAAATTTCGACATTAATATGACAATTAAACATACACAAAAGGTAGGGATTGTATGGTATGACCCATCTGCTGTCAAGTTCTGAACCTCTGACTATAATTGTACGGCTGTTATGTGGGCGTTTATAAATTGGATACAAATTAGTTCTACATTTAGTATGTTCAGATAATTCTTTAGGATAGTTAAATTTGCATAAACTTATTTTCATACAAGAGCACTTAGGGTTCAATTGTCCACAAGGACCATGTATCATATGTTTCTCTACTAAAGAAAACAAATATCCATTTACATGTGGACCAGGAAGTTCAGTGGAGACAATTCTATAAAATGCTTCAGAAGAGAACATTTTAGATGATTGGTTCAATATAAGCAAAAAATGGGCATGTGGTAATCCTCACTTTTGAAACTCTATTACGTAAGTATAAGCAATAACATGCCCAAAAATTTTCTTTTTTAGTATCTTATTTTTCAAAACGTTGACCTTAGCATTAAATATTCTTGCAGTTAGATCAGGATGATTTTGAACTTCATCAGTGGATAAACACAATGCTTTTATTTCTGGCCAATTTAGATTCAAAGTCATTGTTATAAAGAGATCATGTTTTCCAAATTTTTGTACCAAGGCAATGGCATCCATATATCGTTTGCGCATATCTCTTGGCCCTCCAATAAATAATGCTGGCAATATTGTGCATTGCCCAATGTCATTGCCTATTTTACACCCTTGTGCCATGTCGTGTAGTAGACCACTGTATACGCCTTTCCGTAGACATTTTTTCATTTCTACACTTCTGAAATAATCGAGCCTTGTTGTTTCAATTTTGATATCATATCTACTACATACTGTTGTAAAAGTCGCCCTGTATGCAGTAGATATGATTAATCAAAGTCTCTTGTTTTAACTTGTAGCAGTAGTACTGACGGCATGAGACAAATAATTTGTGAGAGGACCTATTTGTAGCTCCTAAATAAAGTGGGAAACATATTTTAGTGAATGGAATTATATAAACTTGCATATAATAACAAGTACTGTTGAGGTTTACCTTGGTATTCAGACTGGATAAAGTCATATACTGTGGCGTAGTTTTGTATGCCATAGAGGGATTAATTGAGGTGTGTTGGGTTCGTATTCATCCTCTCTTTTCTTGGGTTCAGTCTTTTAATTGTGCAGCTCCAACCGAGTTTTCCATCTGGGAATAAAAGAGGATACTGCATTAGGTCATAGCAGACAAAATAGTTTTTGATAATTTAAGGCAGACTGCTCTTAGGATAAACTTGGATATGCTGGCTTATATGTTGATCTACCGTGGCAGATTCTAACCATATTCCAGCAATTTTTTATACTGTAGGTTTATTATAAACATGTTCGTTGACAACAGGATTTGCTTGTAAAGTAATTTTATAGTCATTCAAGTTAGAAAATTTGTTAAGACTTTAGAAAAAAGTAGCATAGGGATTTCACGCAAGGCATGCATTATTTTTTCAACAATAACTTCCTTAAATTTAGAACTGAGAGAAAGACGATTTAAGATTTCATGTTCTGTATCAAAAAAGTAGAGTTGAAGGTTCTTGGGAGTTTTATTATTTGGTGATATAAGTTGATCCATAAAATGGTAAACCTGGCCTTGAACTCTAAAGGTGTAAACACCTTGGTTCCTCTTGGCCAATGACTTATCATAGTGTACTCCCATTGATGTAAAAGCGAACGTGTTATTATAACTTCGAACGCAATTACGAAAGTCTTTAGCCTCGTCATGTTAGTCCAAGTACAACTCCACTAAATCAGCAAACATCACACTTTGTGGTAGCTTAACCTCAGCGGAAGAGCAACAGAAAGTAAGAGGCTCCAAGTATAATCGCTTAGCAGCACAAAATTTACAGTCAGGTACACTTGGTAAGATGTCAGGTGTGCTTGCTAACAACTGAAGCATATCAACATTTGAATGTTGTTCGCGAAACACCAGATGCGTCTGTGGGCCTTGTTATTTGCGTCGACGAGCATTCTTCGCTTATCTGCGATCTTCTAAGAAAGCATATTTTCTCTTACGTAGCGGAGGTGTTATGTTATCAGCTATTCCGATATTGTCCTCTCTATTTCGGAATGTTAGAATCATTTAGTCAACTAGTGAAAGAAACTTGCAGCTCCACAAAAGATACATGCGGAGTTGTACATTTGAATAATTTAAGAGACTTTAAAAAGTGCAAGTTGCATAATATATGTAAAAAAACGGAACATAAACGCAAACCAGGAGCATTTTTTAGGCAGCTAGTGGAAGAAATACATCTCCATAAAAGATACACACATAATCATGTATGTTTTTTGTGAATTGGAACAATGGGTGTATAGTTGTACACAGTTCTTCAAAAAATGTAACATGCATAATATATGTAAAAACACAGGAGATAAATACAAATCAGGAGCATTTTTTCAGCTAGTGAATGAAAACTTAATGCATAACTCTATAAAAGATAAACACATAATCGTATATTCTATCTGTGAACAACCGAAAATTGTGTATAGTTGCACGCTGTTCAAGCAAAGCATACCGGCAAAAAATTTATTTCAAAGGAAAAAGTATAATATCTTTAAAGAAAAATAAGGCACATGCTATAAAATAAAAGAGAGAATGTTCTCTATTCAAATAAGAAATAAAAAAATATAAAAAAGAAGAGGTATTTCATTTTGGATAAGAGAACATACTTGTTTGTTTTCCTGCTAGAAGAAGCCATCAGGTTGAGTCAGCAAACAATGATGACAGTAAGTTATAGAGCGTGTGGATATTTCTATACCAAAGTACGCATACAAAGTGAGTAATAATTATATATACGACAGAGACTCATTAACCTATTTAAAGACTAAGTTGGTTCTAAAATTTTAAGTTTTTTTTTTAAAAAGTACATAACAAGTTCATATAGAAGAACAAACTGATGTCAGCATGTTTGGAAATGGACTACAATGAACATGCCATTAGAAGTCAACCAAATTGTTGATTTGTTAAATGATTCTTGCCATTTAGGAAGTATTAAAACAAAACTAATCAAGAAACAAAGCAACTAAGGATTTGATAGGTGAAAAACTTCTACAACCCCACCACCCATCATGTATTCAAATACTTGGCTGAAATTCAAACATGAAGAATCCATGATAAATAGATGAATCTGTCATACAATGTTGACTTGGACAAGGATCATTAACCTCAAATTCAAATAGATATAGCTCTAAAAGCAATGATACTTGAATATTAATTAAAACAATTTCAGCACCCTATTACTTCAATATCTTAACAGTAAGCTGCTCCAAAAAGATTGCATCATCTCTCTTTTTTTCTGTAAAAAAGTTAGGTTAAACAATTAAAGATGACGAAGTCTTTCATGATACAAAGTTTCTGTAAAAAGGAGAGGTGATGCAATTAAAAAGAACGAAGCCTCCCATGTCACAAATTGCAATAAGACTGTTAATCATGGTATAAAAATAAAATATTAGAAAAGGCTAAAATAATGTGTTTGTTCCACCAACATTACACCATGTCCTTTGCAAAAAGGATGTATTTATTTATTAGCATTTCCAGGTGGTAGCACAGCTCACAAATTAAACAAGGAAACTGGAGAACTTCATTATCTAAAATCCATCTTTTTCTACATGAAAACTGCAGAACTTCATTATCTAAAAACCAATATTTTCTACGTAAATGCAGTAAAGGAAGCCCAATTAATTAGTGTAGAAAAATTTACCAATTTGTGCTGCTATAAATTCTAATTGGCAAAATAAATGATCTAGTTATCCGAAGGGGGCGGCTATTTGCACCCCTGAAAATACTAGACATATCCCATCTTTTTAATATACCTCAATATTATAATAATATGTATATAAATATTACTAAATGCACCCCAATAAAGACTATTATATCCTCTTCTCTTTATCTTTATTTTTCTCATAAACAAGAAAAAAAATTCTCTCACAATTTTCAAATCACACGGCTATCTACTTCTATTGAAACCCTAATCCGCTGCAATTTCAATTACACATCCATCTACTTCTATTGTGATACCTTATCACAATTTTCAAATAACAGGGTCATCTACTTCTATTGAAAATTTGGGATACATTATCACAATTTCAATCACAAGTTTTTTTTATTAAAAATCCTAATCTGCTGCAATTTACTAACGGTGATGAAGACGTTGGCGATGGACTATTTCGGGAAGGCAGAAGAGCAGAGCGGCGGAGCAACGGTGGCTATGGACGTCGACGATGTCGACTCATATTTAGATCTCTTCGGAGAGGGGCCCATCTTGGACCTCCATCGTCTTGCAGATTCCGATTACTTCAACTCTTTTCAAGATGATTTCGACGATGAAGACATCAACTACTTTATATGTTTCACTTTCGATGTTTGAATATCATGTAACGAGTTGATGTATTCAATGTCTTTAATGGTGAACCCCAGTTTTTTTTACACAAATCCCCAATTAGGGTTTTATTTTTCTTATCAAGTGATGAACGAATCTTTATTGATTGTTGAAGCATCTCAGACCTTGTTCAACCATTTTAATCAAATAATGCTATTTACTAACTCTTATCCTTAAAAGAGACAAACTAGGTGTTTTCAACTATATAATTATGAACTCAACTAAATAGTCAATAAATCAAAATCCCAAAAAATATCATCTTTGAATGTTAAACTTTCTTGTATGTTTGGTATTTTTGGTTGAAAGATGATGATGATGAAATTAGGGCAATTAAACCTAGCTGTAGAAATTGTTATAGGAAAACAAGGATTTATTTTCATTTAGTTTTAATCATATAATTTATAAGGGTATTTATGTCTTATTACAAAAGGATATCTTAGTCTTTAATATAAATGGGGTACGTTAATTAATTCTGGGGGTGCGAATAGCCATCCCCTATCCGAAATACTATAATTAAAACTCATTCCCATAGTGATAAAATTAGAAGTTGCATCTTAATTAAGCTGCATTGATTTACTAAAAAAATGGGAGTATTATATTTTTAATCACATATATTAATTGTCATTAAAATAAGCATTGGCATGCCAGTCGTATAATCACACCCTAAATCGTGCCTTTAGGTTGCTCCACACATTTGAAACTGCAAATAATGATTAAATTATATATCGTAATGCCTGTAATGTTGAATATAATAAACGCACAAATTTTCACATTTCAACTATTTTGTAACATCGAAGATGCTGCAAAAACAAATTACAGATCAAAAATAGCATCAATCTCAAGATGTTGGTGTGATAAATTATGTGTAAACCAAAATTTGAGAAATGTATAAAATTGTTCAAACAGCAACTTTTGTAACACTCAACCATGAGAAGCTTATATAACTTGAAGTCTGCTTACTATCTAAATGAACTTCAACTCAACATAATACAACTTCGTCCTCCATCAAATCCTAATTTTTATGAAGTGAACATGCAGACAAATGTTTTCTTGAAAAATGCAGTGAAGGAAGCCCAAGAACTAAATGTGTGGATGCATGCCTATTGAAATCAAAATCACATACATAAGACCCTCTTTGGGTAGTACATTTTAACATAAAATGTAATCTTAAAATTTTTCCCTTAAATTTAAGGATTTTTTTAATTTTATTTTTATGGAGAGGCTGTCTCATTCACCTTTTTCATAAATTAGTCTATATACATCTATCTCCCATAGCTCCTTCTATAATACATTTATTTATATATTTATTTGTTTATAAAATCCCTCTTTTTCTTTTCTTTTCAATGAATTAAGTGAAGAAAGCATAAGAAAAAAAAAACCACCCACACCAGAGGCACAAATTCCTTCAAGCATAGCAACAGACTGCCATTCTCCACCTGCATAGGCCTAATTGATTATGTGGACATAGTGTAATTAAATTAATAAAAGTTTAATGAAATCATAATTATTTGTGATGTGCCCACTGAAAAGGACATCTACAGCAAACAAAAAGGCTTATGCCTTCGTTGGACAGAGAATTCAAGATAAGCATATTTCACCAAAAACATACAGGACACTTAATTTCCAGCCTCTTCTTCAGGGTAATATCATAAATTAAAATAGAGAAGAACAGTGCAAACTAACCCTTTCTGATTTGGAAAGAGAAATGCTTTTACAAATCGTGAGTGAGGTGGAAAATAGCGTTTCAAATTAGATGGCATAGAGAAAATTAAGCCATGTTATTTTGTGATCGGTGGTGAATTACTAATTGAGCTGGAAAGAGGCACTTAGCTCATAAGATGAATTTAAGTCATGCTAGTTTGTATTAGTAATGAATTACTAATGAAGCTGCAAAATTGAATAAACAACTTGAATTGGTTAAGAAACAACCTAAAGAAAATATACATATATTGCGCTGTGCAAATTTTGAAATTGCAATACTCGTTGAGGAAGTTGGGTTGCTGGATATCTCAGTTAAAAGGGAAAAAAGAATGTAGTTGAAGCAGAGCATTAAAATGCAGACCAATTATTTTCTTGAAAAATGCATAAAGAAAGCCTAAGTGGACGCATGCCTATTGAAATCAAAATCACATACATATCACACAACAGAAATGAATAGCAACTATAATGTTCTTTGAAACAATTCATCGAACACCTAATGGAAAGCACATTTGATATGCAAGGGCAAATGCATGCTAAACACTGAACACCCGATTGGCAACACTTTAAATAAGAAAATTTGAAAGCAAAATACCTAAGAGAATACACCAATAAGGATATGGAAGACACATCAGAGTATCTTCTACTTTAGGGAGAGATTTAAGCAAAAATGGCGAACAGGAAAAATGGTGAGAGACAGAGATTAAGAAGTGAGCAACGGCGCCGGAACCAGTTGGCGATGGAAATTGGCGGTGGAGGGATTCTGTGTATGCTAGAGTTTGGAATCGATTCCTACAAACAAATGGTGGGAAATTGATCAAAACCAAGTATATTATTTCTATCTCGTGTTTCTTAGTAATCCATCCTCACCACACTCTAAACAGATTATATTTCACAATAATTCCAGCAAAAGAAAACATAATATGAATTCAGTGAATTAACCTTAAAGACGAAGATTTATCGCAGTATTGTATTCTTCTACTTTAGAGAGCAATTGAGCGGCGAACAAAAGAAAAGGGTGGGAGACAGAGATTAAGAAGTTAATTCATGGAAAGAAAACATAATATGAAGTGGGTGATTTAAGATTATAGACGAAGATTAGGAGCTGAACTCGTGGAATTAACAATAATCCGATCCTACAACACATGACAATGAGACGTGTCCTTGACGACCACCAACTGGAATTCTCTTTGTATGACACATGGCAATGTGATGTGTCTTGTGCTTTATCGAAAACCGGCAGGAAATAGGCCGGACAACCTAAACTGCCTCTTTTAAGATATCTTAAACATACTAATTGGGAGTTTTGGATGCTTACACGTCATCTCCTCCCGCATTTGAAGCTGACGTGTCAGTTTTTTAAGCAGTGCCATTTTTATTTGAATAATTTTCATTTTCACTTTTTACTTCCAAAGTTATTTTACTAAGAAAGGTTACTTTCTCAATGATTTAGGTTCTATTAACTTCTCTCTCCCTCTTTCTTCCTTAAATTTCTCTTTCTTTTGGGATGACTTCTATTCTATGAAGGATTGTAGAGAAGTTGGGTAAATATTATGTTTGGCTTGCACGTACCTACCCCTCTCATGGAGGGGAGTGTTGGTGAGAAAATGTCTCAACATTGCAACCGATCACTTCGATTACTATGCAGATACAGGATCGCATTTCACTCCGATTAGATTTGTCATCAATATTGTGGTATCTCTCTATTACACATTGTTTTGCATTCATCCCTTTTTAGTATTTGTTTCTGTTGGGTTTTTGAACAAAATTGCAATTGAAGAAGAAGAATGAAAAATTGAATGAGGTTCATGTTTATGTTAATGGTACATGCTTTCTATGATTAATATTTATATTGCAATATGTCTTTATCAGTTTAGAATTCTCTAAATATTCATCTCTTACTCTACAAAGACAAACAATTGCGAAGATTAATGTGGAATGGAGAGGAGCCAGTACTAAATAACAATTTTGGTAGATATTTGCTGACAATGTCATGCATATATTTTTCAATGCAATTTTAATTTCTCTAAATCTTTGAATTTTTATTTAAAGAATTAGGTTGAAACTTAATGCTTTGTTTTGCCAAATTGCTCATATTTCTAAGTTGCGAGTTGTCTTACAGTTAAATATTATAAATAACTGTTTGTAGTATAAGGTATTGTAGTTAATATTATTATTATTACTATTGTTATAATTATTATTATTATTATTTTCAATCTGCACAAAAGAGCTATATGTTGACTGAAAATATGATGTTATTTGGATGTCGGGAATTTTGATAAATACTTTTGGTATCATTTTTAGTTTTTTAATAACTTTATTTATATTATTTTACATTTATGAAATTTATTTATACAGAATACAGAACGATAGTGTTTGTGCTTCAGCGTCTAAACTCATTAATGAATTTTCAAATTGAATAATTAATTTTTTTTCTCATATATTAATCTAGAATAATTATGGTAAACCACTGTAATTGAGTATAGAAAAAGGGACATATTATGAGACTTTCAAGCTAATTGATTTAATTCTCATTATTGAATTATGAGTATTCATTTAATTTTAAATAATTGTATAGTAAAAAATGATAACTCCATGATTAAATACCATAATTGCATGATTTAATCCTCCATGATTAATACATGATTTTACTTTTCCCGATTCTAATTACCTCCTTTTATTTATTTAATAATTTATTGGTTCATGCTAATTAATATTGATAGGAAATATGAAAAAAGAATTCTCTTACCCAACTATGTAAAATTATATATTCATGGAAATGTTTGACTTAATATGTATGCAATAATTTAATTTTATTAAGTTTGGACAATCACATCTAATTCTAAAATGGTAATTAATCCTTATGATAATATGTATGCAATAATTAAATTTTATTAAGTTTGGACAATCACATCTAATTCTAAAATGGTAAAATTTTATTAAGTTTGGGCAATCACATCTAATTCTAAAATGGTAATTAATAATTATGATTAAGTAATTTAGAAGACATCTCCAATAATTAACACCAATCTTTTTTTTAGAATATTCAAAATCTATGATCCTCTTTAATTTATATAATTATATTCTATTATATCATTATTGTTAGTGTTTAGGTAAAATTTTTAAAATATTAAATTTTTTCTATTCCCGTGCATTGGCACGGGCATTACACTAGTTAGATATATTTGTCTATCTTATTGCCGCCTATATACCCTATCGGCTCGTTTGGTAGGTACTATAAGATAAAGTGGTATTATGAAGGTAAGTACTCCCTTCGTCCCATACTTATGTTCACACTTTCTGTTTTCGTTCGTCCCACACTTATGTTCACCACCCCAAAAAGAAAATTTCACATTACTCAACAACCTCAAAAGTTATCTTAATTTCAAAAATACCACTCTCACCTAACACACATAACATACTTTATAATTTATTTATTACCTAAAAATACTACAATACCCCTAAAAAATCAATAAAGTTGGTCAAAAAGATGTCGGCGAACATAAGTCCGGGACGGAGGGAGTATTATGTATGTTGATATTAATGGGTAATATGAAAAGATGAGTTTGTTTGGTATGATGTATAAAGATTGAGATTAATATTTTGAAGGTGTTTGATAGGTGGTAGTAATAATAAGTATAAAGTGTAATATTACATTTATACCCTCATTGCATTTGTGAATTGTCAATTATATATATTTTATTTTATTTCAATATTAAAATTATTGCAGTTTAATTTATTCTATTGTATAATAATAAACTTAAAAATAACGTATGAACATAATTAAATTTTTCAACAGGTGTTATTATAATAATAGTCAATTTATTGTTATTATTTAAGTTGTATAGATTACAATTAATTTTGGTTTATTTATCTTATTATAATAAATTTAGTTATATTATTTAAGTTGTATAGATTACAATTAACTTTGGTTTATGCTTATCTTATTTTTAATTCTTAAATTATAGTTATACTTTAACTGATTTATTTTAATCATTTAATTTATTAAGTCCAAAATTTGTTACTTTTACTCGTATAATTTTACTTTTGATAAATGATAATTATTTTATTATAACTAATAAGTTTAATCACTAAGCTCAAATGATTTATTAACAATATTTTAATACAAAAATATAAAAAAATACATAAAACTAACAGCAATAAAAAAATATCCAAACTGTCAAAATTCCGACTAAAGGGTAGTCAAAATTTTCTTTTATTCATTCAACAATTCACCTTGACATCATATGCTTTTAAAGAGCATATTTCTAATTAACAAATCAAATACACAACATAGTAGCATTAAATTATCAACTTTCGAATGACAGTTTCAAGGAAATCATAAACTAAAAATAGAGATATTTTATATAACTCTAACAAATTAACAATATGAGTCATAAGATGTTCTTTATGAAAGATTACACTGATTTTGAACAGAAGGATTGTACTGGTATCAATCATTTAAACAAGATTAATCTAGTGTGAACTGTTTTGACAAAAGGACAAGAAGCTGAAATCAACCTACCCCTGTTGGATGCCATTCAAAATTCCAAATCTTATGTTTAAAAACTAGAAATCCAGACATTGAACCATTCCATAAGACAAACCTCAGCTCTCTTTGTTGTGGTGAGAACCAAGTTGACATTTCTGAAAGCAGTTAAACCTCTAGTGGAATCCATGATGGATTGTTTCTGTTTGCAACTCAAACAACTACATTTGGTGTAACTTTGTACCAGATTCCCAATAATTTAACTGTGGATTTCCCTGCAGAGAAGAATCCCACCTCATAATCCAAGGTGGTAATCCAGAGGAAGCTAACGGAGAGTACAACCAAATAATTTGCTATAGCTATTTAATTGGTGCAGTATACTTGAATAATTGACAGTCAAGACCCCTACTAGCATCAAAGACTGAAAAGAGATTTATCACTACAAAAGACATGCAAGTAACTATAGCCCTAAAATGTACATACAAAATTTCTTGTTCTCAATACTCAAAACTAAACCCTATTTGTCTAATAACAGAAAATTAAAAACCAATCATTTATATGAATAAATATATATGTTTACCTACATTTGCAGTTTTAAAATCCACAAATTTACGAAAATAGATTCACCTCAGTAGATAGAACAAAGCACACATGCCAATTAATTCAAAGTTTAGCAATATATTAGATAATAAGCAAAATATTCTCCAAGGTGAATTGGTGAATAGATTAAATGAGTCTTCAATTAAGAGAACACAAAAGATCGCATATATGTGAGAGATTTGAAATTAGGCTTCTACTATAGTCACAGTGACAAATCCTTGCTTGATAAGATTTTCTTTATTTCCATATGTTACTTCAAGCCTCAAACGAAGAATGATAAGATTCTTGAAAAATTATGAACAGGTAATGAAAGTTCATTGTATCAAGCATTAATTAAAAAGAAAAAATGCATCATTTTGGTTTTGAATTTGTTTTAGCTCTTACTGACAATCAATTTTGCTTGAAATAAGCAGTAAAAGGAGCTAAAGAACAATAATTAGCAGTATCCAAATGAAATTAAATGGCAAACAAAGAGGGCAAAATCGAAATGAATGTTATTTCGAAAACCTAGATCAATTATGAAATCAAAATTTTTTCTTATTTAAATAGGATTACATTACTTGGGTGAGAGAAAGTTGGGTGGGCAGGAGCGGCGCCGCCGAGGAGCAGGCATGCTGTAGCTCAGCTTTGTTGAACTACTCTTCTCGATCCATCTCAATGAGACGATTGGCACAGACCTTGCGTGCAGGCATCGGCTATCCTCTGCCGAACAATCGGAGATTCGAGAACCGTCACTCGCCGATGCTTCTGAACAAAGGCCGCCAAGTTGCCATTAGTTTCAGTGGCCGACTGTTGGCTTCTCTCTGCTCTCTCTCAAACACTTTCTCGACATTATTGAGGCTGTTATAAGTTTCTAACTTTTCTCAAGGGTGAGAAATATAATTTCAACTTATTATATGGATTACTGTTAAAACCCATATTCCTAATACTACGGTTTTGTCTGTATAAGTTATGAAAAGGAAATAGTGATTTAGTAACGGGCCCATCTATATTACCGGGCCCCTCCCTTTCTCTGTATCTGCTACCAAACTGTGTAAATAGCCATACAAAACACATGAAAAGACCATAATACAGCCTACCAAACGAGGCCTATATATCTGAACTCACCTCCCAATTATATGTATATATATTTGTCTATCTTATTGCCGCCATCATCATTGAATCTAGTGAATCCACTGATACCATTTAGACATTCTTCTAATTCAGGTATCTTACTATTGAAAGCTATATTAGTTTGTAAATTTTCAAACACATGGGGCAAAAAGTAATTTGATATTAAATAATTAAAATTTAATACATTCTATTCTATCAAACAATATCACTAATTTATATTACCTACTTATCTCAATATACATATTACTTAAATAATCTTATCTTATTTTTCCTACCAAACAAGCCTTAAATATAGAATGAAGCTAGGGTGTACTTGGGGTATTGGTGCACTTAGTTAGTAAGAATCGTTAAATAAAAAAACTGATCAACAACAACCCTTAAATTAAATAAAATAATTAAAATATACCCTAAAAACTAACATATCAACCTGTGCACTTAGTTAGTAAGACCGTTAAAAAAATTGATCAACAATCACCCTTAGATAAAATAAAAAAATTAAAGGGTATGGCTATTCGCATCCCCGAAATCGCTTGATGTAACCCATTTACTAACTATACCAAAATATTTTATTTATTTGTTTATTAATATTACTAAACACACCGGACTTATACCCTCCTCTTTAATCTTTATTTTTTAAATAAACAAGAAAAGAAAAAATGGTACCATGCCAATACGGCTATCATCACAGAGACATGGAAATGGTGTAGAGATTTGAATTCGATTCCTACGCAATCCATGTTCTTGTCACCAGTATAACTAAATTTGTCCATCACGAAACTAATAATGAAAATGGGGCAATGTCTGGTCGGAATTCGAAGAGAAATCAATTGTGAGGGAGAGTATGAAATTAACTCAACAAAAAGGAAAAAAAGGCTAGAATTCTAAGCGGTGATACAAGAAGACGAAGAAATGGACCGCGTTCGCACGAAGTCGGTGAAGAAGTCCTCCCGCCAAGTGACAGTGGATTTGTTGGAATCCCTTGGAATGAAGGACTTGCCCGACATTGTTTTCAGAGAAGACGAAGGCCCAATTGCTTCTGCGCCGCCGGCTAGCTTTCGCCCCAGGCGATATTATGTTATGTTTTCAATCAATTTTGTTCTTACTCCTTATTTTATACTTTTGGATAATTGGTTATGCTGAATTTTCTGAGATGTTCATTCACTCCTCTCCTATGGTGAATAATGATATTTTTGAAGATTTTAATTAATTTCATGCTGCTTTTACTCTTTTGCATTGATTATGTTTCACTGATGCATATTGTTTGAGAATTAATCTCTTAATTTATGTTTTTTTTTTAGAAGATTAATAGCTTTAAAACTAAATAATTAGAATTTTAGTGTGAAGTGGTGAATGAAGGTAAAGGCATAAAGCATGGGATTGTGAGGAGCACGCAATTCTTTGTTTTTAATTAATTTTAATTATATAATAATTAATAAGGATATTTATTTCTTATGATTTGAGGATATTTTATTCTTTAGAGCAACTCTCTCGTGAGACGTGTTATTTGTAAGATGGGTCAGCCCATCATTAAAGTATACTTATTTGTAGTTAAAATATGTTAATAATAAATCATATTATGACACACTAAAATCATACTTTAATGCATAATTCAACATACTTTAAAATCATTAAACATACTTTATGTATACAATAAGCATACTTTAGTAATGGGTCGACCCGCCTCATTAAATAACCTGTCTCACTAAGAATCCGTTTACTTTATGGGAGAGGGATAGGGTGTGAAGGTTAATGGAAGGTTGAGTGAAAATTAACTAATGTAGTGAAAGTTGATATAGTGTGTTTACTTTCAATGTTTGTTTATAATGTTTTTATTATAATACCCTTTATCTAAATTACTAAAATAAAATAAATATGGGAGATCAATTTAATTTCCTAATATATATATATATATTGAGATCTCTGAAATCCCAAATTGAAAATGCAGATCTCGTGAAATCCCGTTAAAGCAGATCTGGGAAATTGAGAGCAAAATTATTGCAGCAAGGGTGAGAAGAAAACCGTGTTTGATAAGGGATATCTTTTGCCCCAATTCCAGACTTTTCCAACAGCGAATCAATGGTGGAGAAGATGACGACCTCCGCCTCCCCTATCGCCGCCTCCATGGTCGGCATCGGAGGGATAAAGTGAAGCGAACCAGCGGGAGGCAGGTTTCTTCATCACCGAGGCTGGATCTTTTACTCCTCTGCGTAGTGGGTTTTTCTGTTCTGGTATTTATACGACAATCTCAATTGTGTCGAAAATGGCAGAAGTTTTGGGCAATCCATGAGACCAAGCTTCTCTGAGGCGTAAAAATGACGCTTGGTTGTAACTCTAGGTTGGACATTTTGATATATAGGTAAGAAATTGAGAATGATGCCAAAATTTTCTTTTTCTTTCTTGAAACCCATGATTCTGAAATCAAAACAAGAATTCCTTTTGTTGTTGATGAAGAAAATAGCAATGAAGAAATTGGAGTGAATGTTGGTGGGGGAGACTCCGGTCATCGGCTCCTCGTAACAGGAGTAATGAACTGACCAATTCAATCGAGTTTGGAGTCTTGGACATGAGATAAAGGACAAAAAAGAAATTTCATTTGATTAACCCTCGGGATAATTTCTGACCCCCCCAAATTTAGAGGGATAAATAAGCCCTTACATAACTCTCCATGTCAGCACTTCACACGGGGCCGACAAGGAACCCTCGGGATAATTTCTGACCCCCCAAATTTAGAGGGATAAATAAGCCCTTACATAACTCTCCATGTCAGCACTTCACACCGGGCCGACAAGGGCCTGGAGATTATCCTCTACTCCTTGCCTTAAATGTAAACGTATTTTAATCAGGTTCAACGAGGGATAACCCTCATTAACCCTTATTAAAGTAAATGGACTCTAAATAACTCGTCTCAAAATAGAAGTAAATGGACTCTAAATAACTCGTCTCAAAATAGATTTTGTTTATTCTTTAATATAAAAATGAAGTAGGTTAAGCAGTTTAATTTATACAGTATACCTTAAAAAACTAATCTATCAACACACGGAGTACCCTGGTTACGCCAATGACTTTGCCATGGTATATTTGAGGATTTTAACTCAATATTTAATTTTCAAGTGAGCATTTATTACCCACTAAGCAGTCAGGAGGCTCGAGCTGCAATTTATTCGCGCCATCGATCAGAAATTCCAACAAACCATTAAAGCATATATTTCCTTTCTCTTTACGATTCAATACCCAACCCCCCTCCTCGTATCCAACAAAACGAAGATCTGTATAAACTTCAATATTTTGCTGAAACATCAGTTGGGCCATGGGAACGATGAAAGAATATTGTATAATTTTTATTCCAATAATTGCTATTCTTTGCGCTGAGGTTTCTTATGCGGCAAGATCGAAGGACGAAACCAGAGAACAGTTTTATGGGAATCTAATTAATTCAACGGGCTCAGAAAATGGTGAAGGGAGTATTGCAAAGATGTTTGATCGTGTGTTAGAGAAAGAGTTCTCTGAAACTGATCAACCTGAAGGTTAGTTAATTTATCTGGCCTTTTTCTATTTTATTTTTTTCATAAACAGGACAACTTTTGTTATGGAACTTGATATGTTTGATTTTTCGTTGTGATTGACCTACTTGAAGTTTTTCTTGCTATATTTATTTGGGAATAGGGTTATGATTCTGCTATTGTTGCAATATATGTGCAATAAAGCAATGTATTCTATGAATTTATAGCTAAAAGGGGGAAATGGAAGAAGGAAATTCATTTTTTAGTAGTTATTCTCCATTATAAATGATTGATTTACACCTGGGGTTCTAAAGCTTGTTAAAATCGATGCTAATTACTGGATGTCCATTTTGAGTGACATACCCTAGACTTGGAGCATCTCCTAAAGGCTCTTGAAATTTTCACTACTTATATTTATCACCTCACAAGTCAGATCTACAATTAAATAAATTTGGAGTGAAAGACATAAAATAGAGGGAAAAACAATGTAATAACTAAACATTGGGAAAATAATAAATTAATTTAATGAAATATAAAGAGTGTGCTGAAAGAAATGAAAAATATGGCTTTCTAAAATTTTAAATACTCTTTATATTACATAAAATGCTCTCCACATTATAAATAGACTCTTGGGGATGCTCTTGGAATTCATTTAATGTGAACTCTTCAAATCCTTTCCTCAATTAAAACTATCCAAATCGTGACATTAGTGAAAAGGAGAGAAATGCTTTGAGGACTGTGGCTTGGATATTTATGTTAAAATTTTTAATGCGAGTTGTCATACGTCTTCATATTTGAGGAAGAATAACTAGCTGATTAACCTAGTTAGCTACTCCTCATTCACCTATTGATTTTAAATAGGAAGGTCACTTGGTTGACTTGTAATCTTCATCTAATAATGATTATATTTCAGTGTCAGCTTGCAGCCTATTAAAGCAAGAATGAACAATTTCTTTATGTGTATTTGCATAATTTCCTCTATTTAGGAATTTATTCCATCTGCTATCATGGCTCCTTTAAATTCTTCTCATATTTCCAAAGGTTCTAGAGAAAGCAGCTTCAATAGCAGCGTGGCAGACCAACAGGTAGATTTACCTTTTTCATTAAGTTGAATTTTTTTAGTTGAATCTAGTTACTCTATGGATTCTTTGTATCATGCTAGTTGTAATATAACTTCACTCATAATAAACATTATGTGCCATTAAACTAAATCAACCATAGTAGTTGAACATTTATCATTGATATGTCTGAAGATATCTAATATTGCGTAGCTTTGTATCTAGAATTCATTTCTCTACAACATGCTCTTGGGATTTAATATCTTCTGTTCATGTATTTGACTTGCTCATAGTATTCTAAACATAATACCATCACAGTCATATGCCTGAGGAAGTTTACTTTTCATTCATGATTCTTGATCTTATCTCCTTTAAAATTCTGACACTAAAGGGTAATGCTTGTCACCATTCCTTTTTATCTAGTGGGAGGAGGGGGTTGACTACCTGTCCTATATAACTTAAAAAATATTGGCTTTGTATTCTAGATTTACATTCTATAATTAGATTCTACATATTATAACAGGCTGAGTTGGAGACCGTTGCTAAAATCACCCATGAGAAGAAGAATGACACTAATGAGGCTAAGTAAGGGAATGATAATGAGTTGCACCGAAAATTAATTAAATATTTTGTTTTTCATATAAAGAAAATGACTTTACTATTGCTACTTTTTTTTCTTCACTATTTTAATAGTGGCACCAAACCTTTCCAACTCCAAGATGTTTTCTCTCTAGAAAATGAAGATTCTGATGACATGGCGACCCTCATAGACAGAAAGGTGAGACCTATATATACACACATATACACACACACACACACATATATATATATATATATATATATATATATATATATATATATATATATATATATATATATATATGTATGTATGTATATATATTATATATTCAAAATGAGTCATGCAACAAAGAAGATTTCTTTTATGTAAGAAGTCATTCCTAACATTACATTTTATGTGTAGGATAACGTGTTTGTGATGTCGAACAGGAAAACAAAATATCCGGTGCTTCAAGTAGATTTCAGGTAACCTATTATATTTGCGATTATGATAGCTGATTTAATTTCTCTATTCCTGCAATTCTGAACTATAACATATTACACTTTTGAGTCCCTTTTTTTACCCCCTTTTTCCTTGTATTACATTTGAGGAATGAGATAGTATCTTGAATGTTGCTTTGTAGGCTGATTTCAGATTTGGTGGTTGTGATAGTCTCTGCTGCCAGTGGTGGAATAATCTTTTCTTGTTTAGGTCAACCGGTCTGTAATCGCGACCTTTGTCCTCTTGGCATATTTTAGGCTCGCATTTTTTTATATACTTTTGACTCTCTTACTTCAGAGAGTATGTCTTTGGAAGATGATAAGATTCTTACCAATTCACTACTTATTTTAGGTCATTGTTGGCTACCTTCTTGCTGGATCAATTATTGGACCTGGTGGTTTGAAATTTATCAGTGAGATGGTGCAGGTGCGTTTCCTCTAACGTGCAAGATTTTCTTTAGTGCTGATGCATCTATTTGTTTTGCAAAGGAAGAATCATGTTCGTTTGTTGAATGCTATTCATTTCTTGATGAGAACTTTGATCTTAAGTTTCTTAGTTTCTGTATTTACTTTTCTGATGAGTTTAAGTTTTGCTTGGACTGTTTTTGTGATTTACTGAGTTTTCTTTAGACTTTATCGGGTAAAAATCTCTTGAAACAAGAAACCAAGAAAATACTTTATGGGTCGTAAATCTTTTACGTCGAATTCATTCTCCAATTGGTCCTTAAGCATACAAATTTCAGCACTATCATCATCTGTCAATATGATGTCTTCAACATATATTATGAGAATGACCTTCTTACCAGTTTCTCCAATAATAATGATGGTTAGCCTTTCCTTGATTGTACTCAAGCTAAGTGAGAGTTGAGTTGAACCTGTTGAATCGCACATGTGGAGACTGCTCCAAACAGTACAAGGATTTTTTATTCTGTGCACTTTAACATGTTCTCCTTCATACTCAAATCCAGGAGGAACCTTTATATACACCTCTTCATCCGGATTGCCCTTTAGGAATGCATTCTTTGTTTTGAACTAAAGTAATTCCAAATCTGGATTCTTTGCAAGAGACAAGATCACTCGTATAGAATTCAACTTTGCCATAGGAGCAAACTTTTCTTCATAATCAATCCAGTAATTATTGTGTAAAGCCTTGTATCAATTGCATAGTTGTTAAAGAGGCGCGCCTCAGGCGCGGCCCTGATCCCCTGGGATTCTAGGTTTTTTGGGGTTTAGGTTGATGTTCAAAACACCCTCGCCTTAGTGCGCCTTTCGTGCCTTTTTTTATGTAAAAGGTGCGCCCCAGGCGCGCCTCAGGTACATTTCCAAAATTTTGGATTTTTTTTCCTGTTTTGTATATTTTTCATGAAGAGTAAGAATCTAATGAATATAATGATCAATTTGATGGCAAAGAAGAGAATAAAGATTATGATGAGGACCATAGACCATGATAATTATGATTTTTATCTTATTGGTAATCATTTGAGTCTTTGACAATTGATATTTTCTTAAACTTGAAGGATTCTGCTTACTTGCCTTTTGTGATTGTCTATTTGTGTTGTGTGCTTAAATAGTGAAGTTCATGATGACATTATACATGGGTTTTTAATTTGTGATTATGTTATTTATTTATGAGTTATTATGTATTATTATTTGATATATTTTTTTATTTAAACCTTTATTTAGTTGGACAATTATGTGTTGAGTTGGATATATTAATGTATATATGTTCTAGAGTAGCTTGTACCTCAGGCGCGCGCCTCAGGCTCCAACAAGGCCTGTGCGCCTTTTGCCTTTAACAACTATGATCAATTGAGCTTTATACCTCTCTACTGTGCCATCTACCTTGTACTTTACTGTGAAGACCCACTTGCTATGAATCCCCTTTGTATCTTGGGGCAAATCAACTATCAAAGCTCTCATTTCCTCTTGCACTGCATTCTCCCATCCTGGATTCTTTAGTGCCCCGTGGATTGTTTTTGGAATTTCCAAGATGTCAATCTTTGTTGAGAAGGCTCTAAATCCAGGACCAAGAGTCATTTTATGCAGGTTAAGAAATTATATAATGGATGTTTAGTGCATTTCCTTACCTTTTTCTGCAATGCAATTGGCCGATCCAGATCACTAGCTTCAACAAATTTCGATTTTTGGGTCAACAATTTGTGTTGCTGAGGTGCCTTTTGCATGCGAGAGTAAGTCTTAAATGGCTTCTCGGGAGGACTAGATGACTCCGATTAGGAGTGGGGAGTAACTGGAATCTCTTTGGTGGAAGAAAGAGGCACAATATTTTCAGATTCTAAGCTGGCTGGAATTTCAGAATTAGAGAAAGGTAAACTTGTGAGATTTTAGGATGGAACATCTTGCGTTATTGAGAGGGAGATAGTAGGAGTTATTATAAGTTACATGGCATTAGACAAAAATAAATTCTTTGGAAACGCAGAATAACACTTGTAACCTTTTTGTCCTGAATATCCCACAAACACACTTATGAGTTCCTTGTCAAGTCCTAAAGCTCTAGGAAGTATAGGGTATCTTTCTTCTCAGCAGTTCCAATCATCTTCCCTGAAGAGCGATTCTGAAATTCACAATGAGTTGGAAGAAAGGTTACAACACAATCCATATCTCTAGTAACTTGCTAACTGACAGGAGAATAGGAGATTGTAAGTTAAGTTGGGCACATGTAAAATTGATCACAGGAACTCTGTGATCTTCCATAAGTTGAACATGACTCCAGAAGAACTACTTGAAGAGATCAAAGGACACCTCTGGAGCTTGTTTGAGAGGAGAAACTTGATGAAAAAACATTTCTCCTTTCATGATTAGATAATAAATCCTATAATAGCCCTTTAATGATAGGTGTATTTCTCGTATACAATCCGTTATAAGGCATGTCTGGGTGTTTCTTATACCTAGAATTCCTGATTATTAATAAAATCAATTTATTCCTGATCAAAAAAAAAAAAAAAGGATTTCAATATGACATTTGCAAACCGCTATACTTCTAATTGCAAGTGACCTTTTTCCATCAACAATCCATACACTAATCTCACCATTACATTTGTCATAACTTTCATATTCTTCCATTGATCCCGTCATGTGATCTGATGCCCCTGTTCAATAATTTGTTTTCTGTGACATTGACATGAAAGTTTGACATATGTTACCTGAGTGTGCAATAGCAGCAGCAGTATTCTTTGAATTTCGACTCTCGGTACCTTTGGAAACTGTGGTTTGATTAAGGATTTGCTGCAGCAATTCAATCTGATTTTGCTACAGTGATTCCACCTTCTCTGTTGGAATGTTCAGACTAGCAGCTTTTCCAAAGTCTGCCTCTACCAAATTTGCCGATTTTTAGGCCCTACACTGTTTCTTTTGTTTCCGCCCATCTGGTTTCCTTGCAGCCTGACATGTCTCTCGGGTATGATAAGATTTATCACAATATTTTAGCCAAACCTTATCTTTGGTCTGAGACCAACGATCACCACCTTTCCTCTTTATCACAAGAGAAAAATTGTTATTATATTCCATATTGGTTGCACATGAAAGTGTGGAAGGGCATATAAAATGGGGTCAACCCTCTAGCTTTTCACCATGACTTTGGGTTAGTTAGGGTCCCCTAGCTTATATGCATAACAATTTTGTCAGACCTATCAGATCCGGACAGGCTGCTTAAAGGGTGTACCTGGTGGTGTGCCCAGGGGTTGCCAACCCAGATGTGGTCCAAAGGGGCTTGTGACACCTGGAGTTGGGGGCTTGGCGTGTGGGTTGCCACCCGGTGTGTGCTGTTTGTGGACATTTGGTTTGAAGCGGGATGGATTGTTATGATACCCCACATTGGTTCCTCACGAAAGAGTGGAAGGGCATATAAGTAGGGGATAACCCTTTACCTTCTACCATGGTTTTGAGTTAAGTTAGGTCCCTCTAGCTTATATGCCTAAGAAAACTCTGCATATCCAAGGAGATGAATCTTGCTTGGAGGATTCTTCATCAACTGCATCCTGCTTTCTGCTCTTCTAACTTATGCAAATGAATCTCGGAGACTAGGAGAAGACTTCATTCCTAGCAGCGTATCATGAGCCTCATCTATGTCTGGATTTAGCCCCTGTAAAAAGTCAAAAGTATGTACATTTTGTAGTATCTTCTTGAACTTTTCTCTATCAATGGAACACTCCCAGCCTATGATAAAGGAAAAATTGACAATTGCCTCTAATTTTACTCTTGCAAGTTTCCCTAATTCACATATTCACTATATAGCTATTATTTATGGCTAGTTTCCTCCAATATGTCCTTTGGTGCCTCTTCTTGATGGATCCACGTTAAAAGATTGAACCAAGTTACAGCACTATGTTCCCTTTTCTCTTCTAATTCCTTTTTCGTATATTTCAAAATTGGACGTAGTACACATTAAGTATTGGTTATGCTTCCCATAGTTGTTAGATGCTGGAGGCGCACAAAGGCTAAGGGGTTTTCTCGAACCCAAGCCATGCCTCTTGATGGGGTGTGGTTCTCTTTTGAAAATTATGTATATAAACACTACCCTAACCCTATTATTCAAGGAATATGTCTCCAAGTGCTGACCAAGGGATAGGACTAGCATGTAAAAAAGAATGAAAAGTACTGTGTGATAAGCGGTGGTTGCATCTTCTGCTATCTGGCTCTATTCTCCTTTCTTGTGTACAACCGACTCCATTCTGTGCCCTTGTGTGCATCTGGCTCATGCTGCATCCTTGTGTGGACCTGGCTCTGTTCTGTGTGTTTGTTGTCCAATCAGCTTTACTTAGCGTCTTTGTGAGCTTTCCATCATATCACTGAATTTCATTCTCTCTTCTACTATTGCTGCATGCTAGCACCACTTCTCTCACGTTGCTGCATGCTTGTGCGATTAACTCTACTGGCTTTGCACTCATTGCTTCTACCTTGTGCTCATTGCACTATTATTGTTGTCTCGTGAAGCTTAAAAATTCCAAAACTCTATGGCAAGCTACGAAAATCTGTGATATACTCCAGCTTGAGGGGGATAATTGAAGGTTATGAATGAGGATGGTTATTAAAAATAATTTTATTTTCCATTTTCTATAGAAAAATTGATATCTAATCACTCCCATTTCCACAGATATGTCACATAATTAAACTTTTTCCCAAATTTATGTTCTCATTTTCTCTACTTTTCATCTTACTAAATTCTTAATTATTCATCTTATGTGAAAAATGATAATGGACATTAATAATGAAAATTTTAACCTATCCACCCTATGCTTCCATCTTTAAATGATGTATCCTATGTTTAATAGATAGATCTTTACTTTTTTGTATTACTTGGTCTTTACTTCATACCTTTTATTGGCTGTAACCCTAACTCTTTTCTCCTACTATAACGGGATTATTCTACTTCAATAAAATTTACAATACATAGAACCTCTACCCTTTTTTACTTTACAATATATTTATTTTTTTCATGTTAAAAAGTTTATGGGAAGTTTGTGCTTTGTGTTATTCGTACTTACTGAAGTTGGACAAAAAGCAAAGAACTATTCAAGCAATTGGAATTTCTTATCCATAGATCTAGGTAAGAGGTTTTGTTAGTCAGATTAGTTTAAAAGAATTAAGATTCTATAGCCATCGCTTGATGCCGAAAGCTTCCTCCATGACCACCTAGTTCTTGCTTTCATTGGAAAGAATAGTTAATTAAAGTATTTTATTAAGCATCTGGCTTATCATAATCATTGTAATTACCTGGAGAGAAAAAAAAATCAGATTATTCATTAAAATTTCCTTAATAGGGGGCTGATATCTTTTTCCTTCTTTGTTTAATTATATCCTATGTAGCATTAATATAAAATCTTGTCTATCTGAATTCTGAAGTAAGAAATGGTTTTGACCATAAGTTTCCATCATATAAAATCTTGTATATCTGAAGTAAGAAATTTTTTGACCATAAGTTGCCCATTATATGTTTCTGCACTTCAACTGTACATCATTACTTGCTTATTGGTCCTTGTGTTACACCACTCACTTCCGTATATAGTTTAAAAATGCACTGATCTATTACTTTTCCTATATTTGATGGTCTTATATATTTTGATACTTCTCAATTGCTTCATATTTTTTTCTTTGTTTCAATCTTCCTTCAATCCATATTTCAGGTTGAGACTGTTGCACAGTTTGGTGTTGTCTTTCTTCTATTTGCTCTGGGACTGGAGTTCTCTTTGTCAAAGGTATAGTTTTTGTTTAAATCATTACATATAGCTGCATATTTTTTTCTAGCCTTTTTCTCTAGAGTGCCTGATGTGTATGTTGATGCAGCTAAAAGTTGTGGGTCCCGTTGCTGTGTTAGGTGGACTGCTTCAGATAATTTTTCTTATCTTCTTGTGTAGCACAACAGCATTGGTAGACTTCTGATATTGTGTTATGTCCTTTGAGTCTATATGCTTGTAATTATCAATTGGCTTTCATTACATAATGTATTTGCTGTAGTTCTGTGGAGCAAAGTTGTCAGAAGGGGTATTTGTTGGTTGTTTCCTCTCAATGTCATCAACTGCTGTGGTAACTAACTTTTTTTTTTGTAGCACTGATTTTATCTTTAATTATATAAATTGTGAAGTAAAGAATGTAATGAATACATATTGATTTGCATATTCTTTATAGGTAGTGAAATTCCTGGTTGAGCAGAATAGTAACAATGTCCTTCATGGTCAAGTGACAATTGGAACTCTTATCTTTCAGGTTGTCTTTTGACCTCCTCTTTTAGGTGTCTATTTATTTAATTTATTATTACCTTTTTCAATTGATTTCTTTCCGGCTTAATGATCATCTAGGATTGTGCTGTTGGGTTGTTATTTGCTTTACTACCTGTGCTAGGTGGTAATAGTGGCATTTTGCGAGGAATGGTTTCAATGGGAAGAGTGTAAGCCAAGTAAATATGTCAATTCTCTCCTGTGGTTAATATATATAATTTTTAACTAATATATATATATATATATATATATATCTTTTCATATTTATATTTTAGGTTGCTCACTCTATCCATATATCTCACTGTGGCTTCTGTATTGGCTTGGTCGTTTGTTCCCCGGTTTTTGAAGTTGATGATGCAATTATCATCCCAAGTTAGTCAATTCTCGAAATCTTGAGTTTTATTTTTATGAGAATCATATTTATGTTTTCTGAAGTAGAGTCACATTACAATAATCTTATTAGAATTCAGTTTTTATTCAGTTTATGTATCAGTGATTCTTAAAATGTGCCACATACATCCAAACTGATGAAATCTGGTCTTAACGTGCTACCTGTAAACAGTTCATATTTTAGTTACTAAAGGCGCCTTGGCTGAGGGTATATCCTTTGTGCCTCAGTATCATTGCGTCAAGGCACTAATCTAAAGGCGAGTTTAGACTGAATGGAGGCATCCTCTCTATGAGCATGATGTTTTTTGCTTGATTTCTAGTTTTAGATTCTGTGAATGGTGACATCTTCTCTTTATTATTCATTCTTTATGTGCTTTCTGTACAAGAGATACTAAATGGAGAAAATAATTAATTGGTTTCAACTTGTTGATTGCTTTTTTTTATTTGTCCGGTGATTTCGTGGAAAAAATGAAATATAAATAAATATATATACCAAAGCTTTTCCTTTTGTAAAACTTTGGGGCTCTTTTATCTTTGGGTCTTATTATTATTATTATTATTTTTTTAATTTTAAGAAAGGTATTAATTACTGATGGAACTTTTTTTACTGATACATTTAGACAAATGAACTTTATCAGCTGGCTGCTGTGGCATTCTGCTTGATATCTGCTTGGGTAAGGAACACTGCACCTCTTTTGTTTAAGTGTTGTCCCTGATCATGTTTTATTTGTTTTTAATATGGTAAAAAGTAGTTCGTCTAATTCATAAAGTGAAATTCAAGATGGAAAACTTAAGTCGAAACAAGTTGAACGGTGAAGATACAAGGTAGAAATAATGAGTTGGTGAATTAAGTTTTGACAGAATTTCTACATCATTCAATTAATGATTGCTATGTGCACAGCGGAAATGTGATTGTTCTAGATAATATAAATGTGCATCTGTAAATCTGAATTGTTCTAGATCATATGATGGTGTCACAAAGTTATCGCAAGTATATAATTTTAGTATACAAATTCTTTTGTAAAAAGAACGTATTTACCCCTTCAATCTTTAGGATTGGTTGTTTTCCCCATTTACTTAGTTCTAGTATATTGCTCCATGCATCTTGGGAAAACATTACTTTTAATCTCATTACCTCTCTTACTTTTACTATATCGTCCCCCTGTACTTGGGAAAAAATGCATTTCAACTTCCATATTCTCTTAGTTTATTTATATTCCTTGAGGAAATTATTAAGAAAAGATATGAGGAGTAAAGAATAAGAAAAAAATTCAAGGGCCAAACGGTTTGAAAAGAGAAAGTGCAATGTGCCGAAATACGAAGTAAAAGGTATTTGCTAGGGGCAAAAGAAAAAACAAATAAAGAATCTATATACATATATATGCTTGTATTTGGTTTGCGGATGAGTTCAATGAAGTATTTATTTTCCGATCCATAAGACATATGTGAATAAAGTTATAATCAAATTTAATATTCTTGGTTCTTTCACGGAAAACAGATTACTAGCAATATGAATATCTGCTTGGTTATCCCAGTATGTAGGCGTGGTTAATTCCATTAGTAAATTTTCTTAATATCTTTGTCACTCTGTGGGTCATGACTCTGTACTCAGCCTCAGCAGATGTTTCGACTACAGTGATTTGCTTTTTCCTCCTCCATGTCACAAGATTTCCTCCTACATATGAGCAGTAACCAAAAGTGGATTGTCTATTTGTCTTAGAACCAGTATGGTCAGCATCAGAGTACGTTTTAATCTTCAGATGCCCATGTTTAATAAACACTTTTCCTGGAGATTTCTTGATATATTTGAGAATGCTGAGTGAAGCATCCAGATGAACTTGCTTAGGCGTATCCATAAAACAACTAACCAATCCAACAACAAACGTAATGTCAGGTTGTGTAATTGTTGTATAGATAAGCTTGCCCACAATTTGCTGATAATTTTTCTTATCTTCTGTGGGTTCACAATTATCGTACTAAACATTAAGACTAAGATCAACCTGCATTGCCCAACTCCCAATAGAACCTGATTCCTCGAGTCAAATCCATAGGATACTATTATGGGCTTAATTTAACTTCAGATTTGTTATGTGCAATTTCAGTTTCCAAAGAGTACTAGGACATCCATATACTCAGCGATAACATGTTGCTTCAAGTAATACTTAGTTCAGTCTGTCCCTTCAATATCATTACAAGATATTATGATGATATTAACGTTAACAATAAGGATAACAACTCTGTTTGTGCCATGTCTTACAGAAACAGAGTTGCTGAACTGCACAGTTCGCCCAAGGACTTTGCTAAAGATCATAAATGGCCTTCTTTACTTGCAGACCATAATATTGTTCTCCCCTTGAGCAACAAACCCTGGAGGTAGCTCATTATAGATAGCTTCTTTGTAAACCCCTTAAAGAAAAGCAATTTTTACATCAAGCTGGAACATCGGCCAACATTGATTTATAACCAAAGAGAATAAGACTCGGAATCTTGGATGGAATTCAAATGGAATGCTGGACAGAATATCTCTAAGTAGTCTACCCCATTTGTTAAAGTCAAACAATTAACCACTAGATGCGGCTTGCATGATCAATGGTACCATCAGCTCAATACTTCAAAGTAAAAACCCTTTTACATGCTACAATTTTATATGGAGGAGCCGGCACAATATCCGAAATGCCAAGACTAGGAATGGCAGATATCTTACCATTGCAATCCTCCTAGCAGAATATTTACATGCCTCAGGTCCGCGGCTGTGCTGACTGAGGTGCTACCGGTGTAACCTAATGAGGCGGCATAAGAGAGCAGAAAAACAGAGCAGTAGTAGGTCATTAGCAGTGAAGAGATAGCGCGATGGCAGCACTGAGCCTAGTGGTAAAGCAGAGTTGGCGGCTGTTGGGGCTGCATGTAGTTATGGGTTAGGGTAAAGTGTGGCACGATACGATTGTAGACAGCTGCTTCTTGCGCATTCTGACTTCAATAGAATTATGGCTGTGGTTGCTGTTTCTCTAACTTAAATAAATAAATAAATAAAATTATGGCATTAAGAAAAATCAAGGATAAGTCTCTCTTAACCGAAATGTTGGTTTTCTTGATTGCTGTGCATGAATAGTGTATGAAATCTATAAATATTTGTATAAATAGAAATAAGTTCACATCTAGAATATATTTAGAGCATTAAAAACATGTGAAGCACATGATATGTTGGCATTGGATATGTTTCCCTTTATTTGAACTCTAACATGTAACTTAGCATTTTTTTTGTAATATTTCGGCTGTTTCCTGGTAGTCTTATGTGGTTCCATGTTTCAGTGCAGTGATAAACTTGGACTCAGCCTTGAATTGGGCTCATTTGTGGCTGGGGTCATGATATCCACCACAGAATTTACACAACACACCTTGAATCAGGTATCTTATGCCTGCGGGTCCCCCACCAATTCTTATCTTTTTTTTCGTTTGGTTTCCTAAACAATAACTAGGAACTTGATGTTTTCTATTGTGTTTGTAAGTAGTCGATGTTGAGTTCTTCATTGGCCCTCCAATCTTTTGTTCAACATGACCAATTTGTGGACACACACACTCACACACACATATATATAAGAATCCAGCATGTTGCACAAGAAATTTGTGGGCATATATATATATATATATATAAGAATCCAACATGACCAATTTGTGGACATATACATACATACATATATATATATAAGAATCCAGCATGTTGCACAAGAAATTCATTGAATGAATAATTGTGCTTTTTTTTTTACTGGTGATGAATGATTGGGTGATTGGGTTCGTAAATTAAAGATGGATATCTAACTGATGGAGAGGCTTCTCATTTTATTACATTCAGTAACTAAATAAAATGGCATTGTTCCTACCATATCTATGGTGGAAAATATACCAAAACCATTCTTAAAACTCTAAGTACCCATACAATTTTGAGAACATGTTAATATAACTTGTGTAATTATTCTCATGTATTTCTAGTCTTGATACAAATTACTGGAATTTGACATCATATATCAGACACTTTAAGGTTAACTTTTTTATAAGGTGTTGGTTCCAATGAGTTTATGGAAGAAAGTCTTAAGGAGGGGGTGGGGGGGGGGGGATATATTTTCTCAACTTTTATTGAAGTTGTAGCTCAGCTCAGTAAGTCTTAACTGATAGTCAATTGAGAAAATTATAAACAATTGATCTAGGGCAGATAGAAGAAGTTTGCTGAGCCATGGAGTTTTAAGTGTAACACAAAGCTTAGCTGATATCAACTTCTCACTATTAACTCTATCTCTGATTTAGGAGTGTACAACTCTTATCTCATTAAAAAATGTTTTGCTCTTGAAACTCATAAAAGCTTTGTGTACTAATAAAGCTTAATTTAGTTTTACAAAGATAACTTATAAGTAAACTCAGTACAATATGCTATAGGAGTTTGTTGGTATGCCGGTCAATAAGCAATATAATTTCTGAAATCAATTACTAATACATTGTGTTTGTAAAGGTTTGAAAGTAGAATGAATAGTAATCATTCTATGTCATCTTTTCCCTTCCACTTAATGAGATCTCATTTTTCTTTTCCAAAAGTTACTGCATCTATTTCACCTTTTCTGATTTAAAGTAAGTTCTCACCAATTACAAACCACTTCTTATAAACTTTTCAAAACTTCCTAACTTGCTATCTTTTCATTACAGTTTGAAATATGCCTATCCAATTGACAAAATCCTCCAAGAATAAAATTTGATTACAAATATAAGATGAATTCGGAGGATATGTAGATAATTTCAGTTTAACCTCAGATGCATATTTCTCAAAAGCTTTGAAGGCTTGAGTGCTTGTGAAGGTGTGTTTATTCGTGTATTAAATGTAACCTTTTCTGAAATGTAGATGTATTAATCGATAACTTTTAGAATAGATCTGTTTTTTAGGGGTAAATAGCTCATTTGTATCACTGAAAAGTATGCTTTGCTCTTAGGTGAAAGTTTCCTTAAATTCCATGGAAAATGTGTCTTGATGCTCAGTTGTTTTCCTGAGTTTGTCAACAGTCAGAAATTGTACATCTGGCTGCTTCTCATTGGTGATTGGTCTACTTCATTTGAGTAGTTTAGATCTCAATAGATCTTTTCCAACTATCCATTTCAGTGGACGTGATAACTAAGGAGTCTAGGACTAGGGGTGGCAATTTGTGCTATAGGGTTGTGTTTCATGTCAACATGATAGTGACACGACACGATGCGGGTATATCCGAAATGACATGATGAAGATTCGTTTTGACACACACGAACACGAAAAAGACACAACACGGTAAGAAAATAAAGAAATAAAAACATACTGATTATATGTAATAAAAAATTTTTGGAAATATATTTGACACACACGAACACGAAAAAGACACAACACGGTAAGAAAATAAAGAAATAAAAAAATACTGATTATATGTAATAAAAAATTTTTGGAAATATATTTTAAAAATATTAAAGAGTATTTTTATTACTCCCTCCGTCCCGCACCAAGGGTTTCTTTTTTTCATTTTGGTTGTCCCACCCAAAGGGTTCCCTTTCCTTTTTTATACACATGGGTCCCACACTCACCCACTAATACAATTAAAACATGGGGTCCACACTCCCACTAATACAACTACCCACTATACATTAAATAATAATACTCCTTAATCTACGTGCAAAAAAGCAAAGGGACGGAGGGAGTATATAATTACCAAATTTTATGAAATATGTCTTTATATCAGGTTTTTAATAGATTAATGGGTTATTGAAAGGTTAATGGGTCATCTGTTAGTATTAATCGTGTTTAACAGGTTGAGACGAACACGACACGACTAATAGAACGATACGAAATTTTTGTGTCCTTATCGGGTTGACATGATAACGACACAAAAGAAAGTGAAATAACATGATTGTTTTTTGACTTCCAATATAGGAACATCAAGAAAATGGACTCTGGTATCAATCTGGTAATAAAATATTCGAATATTATAATCTTCCTGCTGTCCTCAAAATACTAAGGTGATGTTTGGTTTGGGGTTATGTGGGGTTTGAAAACCATGAATAGTCATTCTATGTTTGTTTTGGGTAGGGTACGTTTTAACTTTATGTCTTATTCAAAAAGTTAAATGAGAGAGAGATAAAGAGAGAAAGTGTATTAATTGAGGAGAGATAATGTAGTGGGTATATATAGGGGTGGTTTTTATAATCTGGATATGGGTTTTGAAAACCAAAACCTGGGTTTAAAACCCGGAAACAAACATCACCTAAGAGATAAAATGTTATTAATTGACGTTATAATATATACATTGTCGGTGGGTTGATCTTATGGTTGATAGGCATGTAGACGTGGTTACTTAAAACCAGATTTTCAAAATCCTAGCTGGAAGTGAAATCCAAAAAGAACATCACCTAAGTATTTATAGGCTGCAAAAGATTTGTGGTTTCAATGGATATAGAGAACTAAAGAAAAAGAAAATTTCCCGTGTGATACTTGACCGTCATTTTGGAGGGCCATCTCTTTGAATATTTCGTATATACTGATGAATAATATGTTGTTGGAAAAATAACTGAGTTGGGTTTCCTATGCCATAAACATGCTTGAAATGGTAAGTTATGACTCAAGCACAACCTGTACTATGTCAATATGTTGATCTATTAGTTCTCTGCTGTTATGTTACTAAGAAATCTGTCTTCAAAAGACAGCAACTATGTCAGTCAGCTGCTGAAGTTTCAGCTTGATTGACCAACACAGTGTGTGTTTGTTTTGAGCTTGACTTGGCTTAAATTAGTTCGTAAGATGTGAATAGTATGAGGGTGATTTGACTTCAGAAATAAATTAGATTTGTAGAGTTGTAGAGGTTCAGCTTGATTGACCAACACATAGTGTGTTTGTTTTGAGCTTGACTTGGCTTAAATTAGTTCGTAAGATGTGAATAGTACAACACATAGTGTGTTTGTTTTGAGCTTGACTTGGCTTAAATTAGTTCGTAAGATGTGAATAGTATGAAGGTGATTTGACTTCAGAAATAAATTAGATTTGTAGAGTTGTAGGGTAGGACCGAGAAAATAGATGTTAATAAGCATATTATTATAATATTGACAGAAATGTGACAATGCTTGGATGATTGAGAAGTATGAGAGATAAGAATAAATGTGTGAAGAAGAGTGTGTTTGAATAAAAAAAATAGATAAGATATAATAGGTTTATAGAATATGATTTATAGATTTGGAAGTCAGGTTTAAAAGGCGGGTTAAAACAGAGGATTTTTACTTGCCTAAAAAATCTGGTTTTATAAAATGAATAAATACAAGCTTTGTAAAAACTAAGGTTTCCTATTATTCAGTAGTTTGTTAACTGCTTTATGCAAGTCGACAAGCCAATATGTAGAATCTTTTCTGTGTTCCCTACTGGCTTGGCTGCTACTAGCTTTCTTCAGTTGAGTTTTCTCTCAATTGTACCTGTAAATTCATGATAGACTCGGAGAACTAACCTAATAAATTCTTGACATGTAACCAATACTAAACAGATCATTCACTGTGATTTGAAGTTAGTCATTGGGTAATCTATTATGTGCATTATATTTTGTAGGTGGAGTCTATCCGTAACTTCTTTGCTGCTCTCTTCCTTTCTAGCATTGGCATGCTCATAAATGTGCAGTTCCTCTGGGCACATGTGGATATATTGCTTGCCTCGGTTATTCTAGTTATTGTGGTGAAGACAACAATCTCTGCTGTTATTACAAAGGCCTTCGGCTATAGTCTTAAGACGTCACTTATTGTAAGTTTGGCTTTCTCAGTTTTGTAGTTTACTTTAAAAGTTATGATTTTATGGTGTATAAGCATTCATCTGCTCACAGGTTGGAGTCTTGCTGGCACAGATAGGAGAATTTGCATTTGTTCTCTTAGGCCGTGCTTCAAATCTGCATCTTGTCGAGGTGACTTCAATTTATATTTTGAATTTCTGTTTATATATGGCATACTACGTCTCTATTTTAAATTCTTCACACAATCAACATAGCACGGCCGTGATTAACTTATTATGAACATTGATTTGAGTCCCCTTATTGAATTAGAGTTTAGACCTATAATGCTTGAAATATCTGGAGTTTGAAATGTTCAACGAATCTCTTTGTTTATTTCTTTTATAAATCACCGAGTGTATCTCAGATTGTCTAAATATAACCTCCCATGTTGCATTCTTTCCTTTTAATATTCTATTATCCTCAGTTCATGCATACAGTTGTGTGATTACAACCTTGATACCTTACTTAGTATTATGTGCTGAGTTAGCTTCCTAACCCATAATTGCGTAATTCTTCATTAAATATGGCAGTCGAAGTATGTATCAGATAGGGATGATGTGATTATTTAGGTGAGGGTGAAGAAATTTTGAATCTAATTTTATTAAGAATGATATCTTTACATATCCTAAAATAGGAAAATGTGTCTGGCATTCCAGACTACTACAAAGGAAACCAGATTCCTATAAATAAGGAATCACAAAAAATTAGGAAAATAAAAATAATCCTAATACATAAACAAATAGATAACACAATCTACACTCTCCCTCAAGCCATTTGATGTTGATGTCATCACCCAATTGCTGAATGTATCTTTTTTAGTTAAGGATCTTGATTTGCAGTTTGTTTAATGGAGTCGTAATCCACCCAATGGATTACCATCCTCACCTTGTCGGGATAAGGCATTTACCTACAATTTCCAGGCCCTTTATTGTAAGCCACCTCAAAATCATAGATGATAAGCTTTGCAACCCAATTTTGTTTTGCTGGTCTGATGATTCTTTGCTGCAAAAGGCAGAATTAGTTAATTTTCATCAAATTAAATTAGGCCTCCAAAGTTGGATTGCAAGGACTAGGGCAATCAATTTCCAGTCGTAAGCTGATCTAGACTGCCCTTTTTCAGAGATGGCTTTGTTAAAATATGCAACTGGACAGGTGGTTGCATCAACACTGCCTGCACACCGCTACCTGAGGCATCGCATGCTACAATGGTAGGTTGAGAAAAGTTTGGCATGGCTAAGACTGGAGTAGATGTTATGGCTTGCTGTAATTTTTGAAAAGCAGTCTTGGCTTTGCTTTGCCCCTGAATCTTTCTTGGGAAATCTTTTTAAAATACTGCTGTCAAAGGCTGAGCTGTCTTCCATTAATTCATTAGGAATCTTCTGTAGTAACCTGTCAGGTCTAGAAATCTCCGAACTCCATTAACAATTTTGGGTGTTGGCTGTTGAAGTAAAACACTAAGGGTGTGATTGGTATGATTAAATGTGATTATGATTGAATGCGAAATTCTCATGAATGGAATAGTGATGAGAAAGGAATGATTAAGGAGCCTCCTGGTTCAAATGAATCAAATTCCAAAATGGGAATGATAATTGGAATCATTAATGAGGGTAATGGTGATGGGAGTGAATTTGATTGAAGGACGTGGAGTGGTCAATGATTCAATGGGAATGATATTTCTCATTACCACATACCAAGTATGAGGAATGAGAATCAATATCCTTTCATTCTCATCACCCTTCTCCAGTACTCCTTACCAAACACCCCTATCTATTTGGGTCCATTTGAACACCATGCTGAGATACAATGACTCCCAAATATTCAACTGATCGTCGCCCAGAAGAACATCTCTTTTGGTTCATCACAAATGAATTATAAAAGGAAGAACTTATGTAAGAAATTGAAGGATTTTATTTATAAGAGTGATGATAACAACGGGAATAATCCCATCAGCCAAAGCCCTCAAATAAAGAGATTACCCAACTAATCATTATCTTATTAATAATAATTTAATTTATTCCTATTTTCTTGCCCAAGACATATCCCATTATCTTTTAATTGTAGTGTTGATTGCCTGAATTTTTTATTCTTTTTCCTTCTTATTCTGGTGATAATAAACTTCACAAGGAAAATTAGCTTGATTGACTCTATTGAACACCCCCATATATATTAAGACTATTTGAGTTATTTCTTAGTTGTGACTTGTGCTAACTCATCTAGTTTGCAATTACTTAAAGGAAGTTTATTTAATACCAATGCAAGAATGGAACTCAAGTAATTAAGTTTACATCAATGCTATTATTGTGTCTTGTCTCCTGTTAAGTGACTTCTTTCTGAAGTTTAAGTTCTTCTTTTCTTTTTCTTTTCTGAATTGCTGTGTTACAATGTTAGGTTGTTTAGCTGATGGCTAATATATTTTGGAAATATGCAGGGGAAGATGTATCTACTTCTTCTTGGCACAACAGCACTCAGTCTTGTAAGTCTTGATCGATGTTTTCATTACCCTAACACCGAATGTCTTTTCTCTGAAATTAATAAATTGTTAAATATATCTATATATAAATAAATATATATGGTGCAGGTCACAACTCCTATCTTATTCAAATTGGTTCCTGCTTTAGTGAAGCTGGGTGTTCTTATGCATTGGTTTCCCTCAGAGAGTGCAACAAATACTGAGGTAATACTCTCTCCCCCCATTCCACATGAGTATTTCAAATTATAAGCTCTTGAATGTTCAAATGTGATTTTATAGATACCGCAAAAGTGGAATAACTTGATTCCAGAAATCATAAAGCCTATGTTTGATTTATTAAAAAATTTTAAAACAATTCAATTTTAACTCCCTGATAGAAGAAATTATATATTTTTATCTCTTAGTTTTTCCAAGGTAAAATCTCATTTTTACTCAAAGCATTTTACATCCCTACATTCTTAATTTGCAAATCATATTTTTATTTTGTTCTCCTATATCCATCGACACTCTCAATTTTCAATTCTTAATATTAGTATATGTTTGGACACACCGCAGCCCATATCCATCATCTGTTCATCCTAATATTTTGATAGGCTAATCATATCTACCATTGAATAATATGGGTGTCACCATTATTAGTTTCAATTATATTATAAAGCAGTGACTTGTAGTGATTTGTATGGTAATATAGTCTGAGAGAATGTGCAGGAGAAAATCCCCATGGTTCGAAGCACATGACAGTATCTTGCAGTCGAGGATCATGTAAGAAGCTAAACATACTAATATATTGGCAGCAAGATGGGGACTCTTCTAACTGTAGACAGTTACATCTGAGAGGTTAAATTCTTTGGTGTATATAACTAGCCTTGTATTAGGGATTTGTTATAAGATATACAAAGCTCTCTTCTCTTCTCTTCTATTTTCTCCTTTTAATTTTGAAATATGAAGAGGGTTTAATGCATAATATTAACTCGTTAACATGATGAGTCCCAACAGTGAGACACACTAAACAAAATTGTGCATGTTTGACATTAACAATTGTAAAGATGGTTATGACAGTTCACATATTACACTAGTCAAGTTCCAAGAAAAAACATGTTTTCATAGTGAAAAATCTCTTGGTTAGCAGAAGGACTGCTTGAAATAAGGTTTGTGAGCGAGGATGTATTTAATGTGGGGCGAATGCACCCATTTAGATATTTCAGAATTTACTAAGCAGTACTCCCTCCGTCCAATATTTATCTTCACACTTTTCGTTTCATCCGTCCCAAACTTATCTTCACCACCTAAAAAAGGAAACTTCACATTAACCAACAACCTCAAAAGTTATCTTAATTTCAAAAATACCACTTCCACCTAACACACATAACATACTTTATAATTTATTTATTACCTAAAATGCCACGATACCCCTCAAAGTCAATAAAATTGGTCAAAAAGCAACTTTTCTTAAACTCCGTATCTACAGTATCGGTGCAGATAAGTATGGGACAGAGGGAGTATGTTATAAAACTTTGCAAAGATTGTACGTAACTCTTACAATGGAAACGAATTAGAGACTATTACACGAAGTGTCAAATATTATTATTGTCTTATGTTGCGACTGTCATGAAGTAATAATTTCTGATTTGGCTCCAATTTAAAGGAAATCGCATTATTTTGTTCCCAAAAAAATTTACTTTGTAAATACTATGCAGACATGCACCCCGGTTCGGAACCGCCCGGTTCCGATTTCAAGGGAGGGGGAACCGGATTGAACTGGGGGTAGGAAGGTTTTGGTTCCGAAACTGTGACCACCAATTCCGGTTTGGAACTGCCGTTCCCATTTATTTATTTATTTTCATTTTTTTATGAAAATAATACATGTGCAATTTATTTATTAAAACATGTGTAATTGAAATATTGAATATGTGTAATTTCATTATTATAATTTAAAACATGGTCATGGTGTATGCAATAATGCAAATAAAAATTTGAAAGTTGATATTAAATTTATAATCATACAATATTAAAATGTTGTAATTAAAGTCTAAACCATTACAATTTACAAATGTACAACACTACAACTAATCTATTGTTACTATTCAAAAATTTAAAAATACAAACTTTACAAATAAAATACAACAAAATAAAAGAGGAAAAAAAAGGACTTGAGCTTAAATTTAGGGTTAAACTTAAAAATTCAAGTTCAACTTAAATTTAAGTTGTCTACGTATCTTCGAAAGGAATCAAAGCCCACGTAGTTCTTTTTACTTACCTCAACTTACCTCTTTGGCTCGGTGGAGGTGATGGCCTTTTTTGTTTAGTCTACCTCGCTTCCATATTTCGTATATTCGTCATCCGTATGGTCTTTCTCATTTTAATTTTGAATCCGTCTTTCCGCCTTTGATCAATCATCAAACAAACATAGATTTTCTAAATTTGTCACACTTAAATTGGATCGTCTCGGATCCAAAGTGAGACTACCAAGACTAAATGCTTGTTCGACGGCGACCGTAGAGGCGGGAGATGCAAATATCTCGCTTACAATCAATGATAAAATAGGGAAGGATTTTGTTCTCCTTGACCACCACTTCAAAATATCAAAACTAGTTCCGCTTGTATCAAACTCAAAAGTGTTTGTAAAATAAGAATCAAGATCTCGAAAAGGATTAGATATAGCCCGTGCACATTTTTGAGATCTAGCATCATAAAAATTATAAAAATTTTCAAGAGCATCATATTTTCTAGAACTATCACCACTACCACCACTTGTTGGATTGTACACTAAAAGTCTAGCCTTTTGTATGAATAATGTTATAACAATTTATTTGAAATGAGAATTATATGATCAAATGATTGCGTCTTATAATTTATTTATATGTCCGATTCAATAGTCCACTTACTTTATACTGTAGATAATATATTGTGCAACAACACGCGGAAGATCATATTATCGATTTCTTTATAAGGTATAAACAGATATTCACAACCGAGATAGACGGGAACTCTCTATCGGGATGGTTGTAGTGTGATATGGTATTAGTTTGTCTTGACTATAGAATCAATTAGTACACTTTGTGTGTATTGAGCAGGACCGCTTGAGATCGTTCAACTTATATAGACTAATATAGGAGATCTTGATCTCAATTATTATGGATGTTCGTGCTCTTAATTCCTATACAATAATCTCGACACGTAAGGCAGTATGTATTTCTTTGATTCATCAATGGATGAGATTACATATAATTAAGTCAACAAACTCGGTGAGTTGGGAAATAATGTTATCTCTATGGTGTGCTGTTGATTGTAGATGGAATCCGTGTCCTTTTAAATAGGTTGATGATGCCCCGTTGAGGAGCTCAAAAGGATTATCATGTAAACCCTGCAGGTAGATTTATTCCGGCATCATAATGAGGTTGAGTGGTGCTACTCTCGGATGAGATATTCATTAATGGAGTTGTCAGTAACTTAATTAATAAATGGATATTGTATAGCTTAAACATGAGGATACAAACGAGCTCATAATAAGAAGAAGCCCATAACATAATTTGGGATTAGAGCGGCAGTGCAATAAAAATATTTTAGTAGAATATATTATTATTATTATTGGAGTTAAGTATAAGTTTTGGGCTAAACTTGGATACTTAAGCCCACTTGAGGTCAGACTCTAATTTCTACTCCTGGTCCTTATTGTAGCCCATATATAAGTCATCTCAACTGTTCGAAAACCCTAAGAATACACGCCTAACCATGATTGGAGAAGAGAGAACTACAGATTGAGAGGATCTTGAGGATCGTCACCCTCACGACGTCAAGATTGGACTTGGAAATACAGCAGAAGATCACGAGGTCATTTGCTGCTGCTACTCGTCAACTTCTACGATTTGTCTAAAATCGTGTGGAACTAAAAACTAGTCATGTGATACATCGTTGGAAAGCCACGAAAGAGAGAATCGTTTTGGCACAAATATCACTCAAATCGGAGATTGAATGAGGAAGTCATGCTCAAAATCGTGAGGCTGCGCATGCTGCCGGTGAGAATTTCTTTTCTTCAACCTACCGTGGTGAAAGGTAATATAATTTTATATACTTGCTTCTACTGATATAGAATCGTATGGAACCCTAACAGTTTACGTTAACCAAACGATCGAACGCCAACAATTGGTATTGATGAGAGTGAAAATAAGCATGTTTTAGTGTCAAATTAACACCTTTTTAATAGGAATTATTATTGTATATTAGCACAAATGTCTTATATTCAATATACTTGAGAAAAAGGTGCATTTGAGGTGTTTTATTGTGTTTTAGGTGGAAAAAGAATCAAAAGTGCAAAGTTGGAGAAAAGGTGTAACTTGTGCAAGAATGCTGAAAAATGCATGTCCAATTTGTGTAATTTTTCTGTATTTGTGTGGAGCTCAAAAATGAAAGTTTGATACATAATTGGGAAGCTACAGAAGATTGGGTTGTTTTGGCATAAGAAACACCTCAATCGAAGTCCAAACGAGAAAGTTATGATAAAAAAGGTGATGTCGCGCAAGCTGCTCCTACTCAGCACGACTATTTCACTTTACATGACTTGTTACATCTTCAAATGTTGAAATTCTGATAATACCTTTATATGGATAGAAAGCCAAGAAAAAGAAGATTGCGTGAGCGCAAGAATCACTAAAATCAGAGTTTGGAAGAGGAAGTTATGCTCAAAATTGCGAGATCGCGCAGCTACTGGCGAAAATTTTCGAGAATTTCTGAAAATTACCTATTTCTATCACATAATCCTCCATGATTCATACATATTTTTTATTTCCTTATTTAATTCTCTTCTCACACCTATATATATTTTACATTATTATTCTTGTGAGAAGGCACATCAATACAATCATCCACCACCCACAATGAGGATCACCCTCAACCATCATCCACATCCTTTCCTCCATCCATCCATCACTTTGAAGATTCGTCTGTGGAATCAAGAGGAGAACCAAGAGGAGGATTCAAGACGGAGAAGGACGCGACGATGCCCACATCTAGGGTTTTATTCGTTTACTAATTTATCTTGTGTTTTCCAAACATATGGGTAAGATCTATCCAACCCCCATGATTGTTCTTCGCAACATCATGGGCTAGAACCTTTTGGGTAGATCTAGGGTTTTGAAAGTTTTTATGAATTAATTGAACTTTCGTGTGTATACTCCGTACAACACTACTTGTGGTTTAGTTTACATATGACTATGCATTTTTAATCCATATTCATAGTTGTTTTGTGCATCATTAACTGTTGAATCGAGTATGAATGTTCATCTTGGTTATTGATTGAGCGCGTTCACTGCTAAACAAGATTCCATATTATAATTCTAAGTGAGGGGACTCCGAAGCTTCATTACAACTATCATGTATGAATACTTATTAATTGAATTAGATTCGGGTTGATAAGTAGGATAAATAGAGTAATTTTATAGTACCTATAAAGGGAGATCATATCGGGTTAGAGTACTAATTGGCCAGTGAAATAATTGATACTGATAGTACCTAGAAAGGGGGTGAAGTTATATCTCTTGCTCCAAGGTTATTCACACGTGTTACACACATATTTACTTGTGTCTATAGAGTAGATTTGCATGTCTTAGTGATGCGTCCAAATTCCACAAGGAAGAGTCGGATATTGATACACGAAAGAAAAATTAATAAGTGAAATTAAATTACCCTAGGGCTACCTATTCTCCATTCTTGATTTACTTTCGTATTTTTCTAGTGTTAATTTTATTTTATTTGTTATTTTAATTAATTGTTAGTAGTTGATAATTAAATCTAAACTTTTATTGCCTTCCATCTTAATTAATTTAGTAAATAATTAAATTGATAATACGCCGTCTTCTGGGTTCGATATTTTACTTGGTCGCTTGCTTAAGCTGCAATTGATATTCTTAATATTTGGGAGTTAATTTTGTGTGCAAAGAAAACGCGCATCAAGTATCAGAGCTTCAGTTTTGTGGTGAAGCGTGAAACGTTAGGCTAAGGTTTATGTGTCAAACGTGGATTAGGGTTAGAAATTATTGTTTCTTGTTGAATAGAATACTCTATATGTTTGACGGCACTCGACGACAATTTGATAATCTGAAAGTTTTTAAAAATTTGATAATCTGAAATTTTAAAAAATTTGATAATCTGTATATTTTCGAAAATTTGATAATCTGAAAATTTTAAAATTTTGATAATTTGGATATTTTCAAAATTTTGATAATCTGGAATTTTTCAAAAATTAGATAATCTGGAAGTTTTTGAAAATTTTGAAAATTTGACAATCTGGAGGTCGTTGCTTGTATTCGTGCTTGGAGGTGAACAATCGAATTTGCTGATGTATTAACTATTTATAATTGATTTAATTATCTGATTATTGTTATAAATGTATGCATGATTCTCCATGTTTTACTGCCTTATTTGCTGTAATGGGAGCATGCTAAGATGCGTATTTTATTGATAGATATTATATGCATGTAAAAACCTCGATGTTAAATAACTAAGTGGGAGAGGGGATTGATAATTAATTCCCGCGGCCTCCATTATTTGTTTGTAAGTGATGTGAGTAAACTTGCATATTGGAAATAGACCTTCCTCTACAACGGATGAGTTTATTCATGGATCACTAGTACAAACTTCTTTATGATGATTGTAGGAAGTTATTCTAGAGCGTGTGCACTTCTTCAATTGTAAGGCAAATAAGCTTGCGCAATGGACTTGGGATCAAATACTTGTGTACACTTAGGTATAAATAATGAGTATACTCCCCAACGGAGTCACCGCTGTTATTTGCATGGCTAAAGAGGAACCGACTATTAATTATTTTTTCATAAAGTTAGGTTGACGAATGAAATTAATGGGTAAAACCTTCTCTTGTAAATCTTTGGATTTGTATACGTCCACACTAACATAGCGTGCAGACTCACGGTGCTTGAGATGTCGGTGTTTTTTATTTTTATATTGTTTTGAGAGAATCATTAAAATTGGATAAATTTGAAGGATTTGATTGGTGTATTTATTTACGTGATTCTCTGCAATTTCAAATGATTTTATCTCGCTTATTGTTTACTAAAAAAACATATTTACTGGTCCAAAATTAGATGATAAGAAAAGAATCTTGGTTTTGATTTTTACTGCTTAGAAAAACATGTGTTCTCACTGAAGATGTCCTCTAGTGTCTATTTAAGACTCAAGTGAAGAGATGAGAGTTTCATGGAAATATGATGTTCATTCTCATGTGACTCTTCAGATACTTGAGTAAGTTAGAAAGACAAGATGTCATGGTTGACTTGATGAATAAATTGAATGACATGGATAGAAATTGAAAGGGAAACCTAGGTCAATTTTACTCTCCATACTTTGCCTAGATGTTTTGAGCAAGTTCTACCTGAAATACAAGAGGTTGTATTCGGTGAAAAACTTCTGACAAAACAAGTGGCGAAGGAAATCAATTTCATCAAAGGAGTAAACTAGGTTAGTATCTTATTCACTAATTGTTGAAGCATGATTAGTGATGGCGTCTACTGACATGTTGTGTGTAGATACAGGAATCACTAAAAGCGTGTAACTAAGTGATGATGAGATAATTGAGAAATGGGTAAGCTACGAAAGTAGTGGTTGTTGCAGTGGGAATTATTTATTTATCTTCTGATAGGAATAAACGTTTGATTATGAAAAATTGTTTTTACGTATGTTTTCATAGAAAGAATTTTATTTCAGTTTCTATGCATTCACGGATGGATACTCTAATTTATTTAAATGACATGGTCATAGTGATGAGGGATGGAGCTATAATCTATTATGGTACGTTGGTAATAATTTGTACACTCTTAAATCATGTTTCTCTCATGATGCAACAAATAGTAATGATAACACGTCTTCTTATCCTAATAAAAGAAAGGAACCTTCGGATTTGAACCAAACATACCTTTTGGCATCCGAGATTGGGTCATGATTGTTTTTTAAGGAAAGGGATGTAGAGCTAAAGATATGTTGGAATTGATTCATTCTGATTTATGCAGTCCTAAGACTATCCAGTCGAGAGATGGTTTGTTATATTGTTTGATGCACCGCAATTCTATGTACTATGATTAATTCAAGAAGTGCATGGCTCGTGCGGTGAAGGGTCATCGAAAATATATCAAGTCATTATGATTTAATCGTGATGGTGAGTACTTCTTAGGATAGTTTAGGAGACATTTATCAGAGGTTGGAATTGAACCCCAAGTTGTCAACACCGGGCAAGCCCCCAACCGACTGGTGTGGCGAAAAGAAGGTATATGACTCTTATGGAAATGGTTAGATAGATGATGAGTTATTCGGAATTACTAAATACATTTTATGGGTATTCCTAGAAATAACATGTCATAAGGATGTTTGTCTGTTTGTGGGATATCCTAGAAAAATGAAGGGTGTCGTATTTAGTAGTCCAAAAGATCAAAGGGTGATTGTTAACATGAACACTAGATTTTTAGAAAAGGATTGTGTAATAGATCACAAAGCCATGTATAAATTTTTCTAAAGGATGTGGGAGGAAAAAACACAAAGTATAGTACTAATTGTACAAGAGGATATACCACAAGGATACTGCATAGCGTGATATGTTTGATACCCAATTGCGTGTAGCGCTTTATCGTAGTGGGAGAATTATTCTACAGCCTGATAGATTTATGTTTTGGGAGAGTCGTGAGACTTGGTCCCTAGTAAAAATAAAATTGACTCATGGATATGACAAAGCACTGCAAAATAAAAATGTGATATCTTACCAACTTGCAATGATTTCTGAAATAGAATCTATGAATTCTAAATTAGGTCTGGGTGCTTGTAGAACCGCAAAATGGTGTGAAAGCCATTGGAGGTGGCTCTACAAAATGAAAGAGGATCAGACGGTAAGATGATACTTTGAAACAAGGTTTGTTGCATAACAGTACACTCAGAAAGAAGGGTGAGTTCGAGTTTGAGTAAACCTTTTTGCCGGTAGCTAAGTTTAAGTCGATACGGACTCTTTTACTTATTGCTGCTCATATTAAATTATGTGGTATAGCAAATAGATGTCAAGACCGCTTTCGTGATTGGAAGTCTTGAGGAAAACATATATGTGAAGCAATTAGAGTGATTCATTGCAAAGAGCGAAGAGCATTGAATGTAAGCTTAAAAGTGTCCATCGATGGACCAAAGCAAGCTTTATGCTCAAAGTACATATATTTTGATGAGGTAATCCAATGATATGGACTTATTCAATGAGCATATGTGTCTTGTGTATTGAAAATAGTGACGAAACCGTGGTGGTATTTCTTGTACTATACGTAGATGGTATCTTGCTCATTGGAGACAATGAAGGAGTATTGTCAAGCGTATGAATATGGTTGATAAAGCAGTATGAAATGAAGGACTTAAGAGAAGCAAAATATATTCTTGTGGTCATGGTGATACGGATCACAAGAAAGGATGTTGTTCTCATCTCAAGCTTCATAAAATGATACAATCCTTATTTGTTTTAGCATGTTACTTTATCTAAGGAAATGATGGCTAGAAATCTTAATTACTTTAAATATTAAATTACTTAAATAAAATATTAATTGCCTTATGAAGATTATTAATGAGATAGATTAAACAAAACAATATTTAAAATATTAAATTAGTTAAAATAAAATATTAATTTAAAAATTAACATGAGAACGCCACTTTCACAATTTTTCCAAGAACGAAAATATCGATATCACATACACAAAATTTTTTAAGAGAAGCGTGACGCCGCCACATACACAATTCAAAATTTTTATATTCTCTTACTTCCCAAGAAAACATATTAAGCATGTGGTCATTGACAGTCTCTACTTTCTATTAGGAGAGTAAGAATTACCCTATCCTCAAAATAACATTAATTGCATGCTTAACGTGGGAGCACCTCGTATCTCCCTTTTATAATTTTTATATAAAATCATTAAATTACCTAAAATTATAAACGTTTATAGGAAAATTACATTAAGTAATATTATTTCATAATATTAATATTATTAAGAATAGAATATTAGATCTTTATTAAAAGAATTACTTAAAATAAAGTATTAATGCTAAGATTATAAAATATTAATTATTTAAAATTTAATAAAATTATTAAAATATGGTGTATTACTTAAAATAAAACATTATTGCAAGATTAATGTGGGAGCGCCACGTACACAATTTTTCTAAGAACGAACGTGGCGACGCCACTTACACAAACTTTTTCAAGGGGTGTGGCGTCGCCACATACACTAATTCAAGATTTTATTTTTGGCAAACACTTGTAAATCAACCTTCTGTTTGGTAAGTAATATGAGATAAAGTGGTGTTATGGAGGTAAGTATTATGTTTTTTGATATATAGGGGAAATATGAAAAAGTGAATTTGTTTGGTAGAATATATAAAGATTGAGATTAATATTATGAAAGTGTTTGGTAGGTAGTAGTAATATTAAGTATACAATGTAATATTACTTTTATGCCCTCATTAAATGTGTGGATTTTGAATTATATATACACACATATTTATACATATACGAAAAGATGATGAAAATAAAAATATATTATTTAAATTATTTTGTATTCTATTTCATATAAAATTTAAATTTACATCATCAAATACATAATAAATAATATTTTAAATTAATAAAAAAATTACTTAATTTAAAGTATCTATTATTATATAAAATCATAATTTATATTTAATATTCTGATTTTTTTTATAATGTTAAAATTTGCTAATATTATTATGTTATTTATTTAAAATCTAACAAACTAAAATTATTACTTCATTTAATCAATATATTTTTTAATAAATAAAAAATAAAAATTATAACAGTTAATTAGTAATTTTTAAATTAAAAAAAGGAATTAATTAAATAATAAAGAAATATATATTTTTAAATAAAGAAAAATCATTAAATATATATATATATATATATATATATATATATATATATAATTTACTTTAATAATTAATTTTTTTAATTTTTAATTTGATAGAAAGGCCTTTTAAAATATAATCAATGTATTTAGAATTGTGAAACGATTTCACTCAAGTCTTTATCTTAGTATTATATTTTTAATGTTATATTTTTAAATTATTAAGTAAAAAATAATATTTGATTTATACATCAATCGCTGATATTTTAAAATTGTAATTTACTAATGTTATATTTTAAAATTATATTTTTATAATTTATTTTAGATAATTTTATTAAAAATTATTATGAGACATTGACGTGGATTTATAACACGATCGCTTATAAACTACTATATGACATTAATTATGGATTATCAGTGAATAACCAATTTCATTTATTGATTTTGAGGGTAAATGGGTAAATTTATAGGTTAATCTAAATGTACTGTTCAGTTCATACAATTAATACTGCGCCCAACTAAGTATTAATAATGTAAAGGAAACAGTGATTTTCTGTCGGGCCAAGCATTTGTATTGAGCCCCTTTACAAAATAGTATGTACTACCAAACACTATTAAATGTAGTATTATTTATATTAAATGCATGTAATAACGCCTACCAAACGGAGGACAATAGTATTAATGATAAAGTGGGTATTACACCTACCCCTACTAAAATAAAAATTTCGTCATTGAAATTTTACTTACCAGGTATGGGTAGATTCGAATATTTATTCCGTACATCATCTTCGTATTCCCATGTCTCTTCTTCATTATTGTGTCTACTCAATTGAACTTTGACTAAAGTAACTTCACGAATCATTAGCTTATGAGCTTTCTTGTCAAGAATGGCGATAGAAAATTCCTTGTACGCTAAGTTGTTGTCAATTGCTATTACCTCGTGGTTAACAACATAGCATGGATCAATTATTTTTTTCTGTAGCATGAATATGTGAAATACATTATGTACTCTAGCTAGTTCAGGTGGTAAGGCTAATTTGTATACCAACTCGTCGATTTGCTCCAAAATCTCGTAGGGCCTAATGCATCTTGGTTTGAGTTTTTCTTTCCTTCCAAAGCTAGAAATTCCTCTCATTGGTGAGACTTTTAGAAAAAATTATCTCCTTCCTGGAATTGTAAATTCTTACGTCTCTTATTAGCGTAGGACTTCTCTCGATTTTGCACTGCCAAAATTCTTCTTCTGATCTTTTCAATCGCTTGCTTCTATTATCTTTTCTACTATCTCTGGTCCTAGAACTTTCTTCTTACCAACTTTGTCCCAATAGAGAGGGGATCTACACTTCCTTTCATAGAGTGCTTCGTAAGGAGCCATGCCTATCGTGGCCTGAAAACTATTTTTTTAAGCAAACTCTATCAATAGTAAGTATCTTTCCCAACTTCCACCAAAATCTAGGATGCATGCCCTCAGCATGTCTTCCAATATTTTAATAGTCCTTCAAGTCTAGCCATCGGTTTGCGGGTGAAATGTTGTGTAAACTTAAGCTTTGTGCCCATCGCGTCTTGCAGGCTATGCAAGAACTTTGATGTAAATCTCGGATCTCGATCCAAAACTATAGAACTAGTACACCATTTAGTCTAACGATTTCTTCTAGATAAATCTGTGCAAGCTTTATCCATTCCATGAGTCATTTCTACTAGGAGAAAATGCGCTGACTTGGTCAAACGATCTACGATTACTCATATAGCTTGATTTATTTGTGTAGATCTTGGTAAACCTGTAACGAAATCCATTGTGATATGCTCTCATTTCTACTCAGGAATCACTAATGGCTTCAAGAGTCCTGAGGGTTGTTGATGTTTTGCTTTCACTTGCTGGCAAGTCATGCACCTTTGGATAAATAAACCTATATCCTTCTTCATGTTTCTCCACCAGAAAGCCTTTTTCAAATCATGGTATATTTTAGTTCCTCCTAGTTGCGTAGTGTATGGGGTACAATGAGCCTCTGAAAAAATTTCTCTTATAGTTCACTACAAGAAAACGATGGTTTAACTACGAAATATTTCATCGCTAAAATAATGTATTTCGTCGCTAATTCATTTTAGCGATGAATTTTCTTGTCGCTAAATTTGGTGAGAGTATAACCATCGCAAATCCATTTTGCGGTGAATTGAAAAACTTCCCACTGTTTTTTGCCACAAGTTGATTTATTTAGTTGTAGATATTTAGCAACAAATATTAAGAATTTTATCACAAATATTTGCTACAAAATTTATTATTTCCTTGCAATATTAGCGACAAACTTTTTTATTTCATTGCTGTCATTTGCTGCGAACAGCTTTACAAAGCCGCCAAAATTTAACTATAAAACTTGAACTTTTGCCGTAAAAAATTGCTGCAAAATTAATACATTTCATCACAAATATTTTTCTTCGAAATTTTAATTGCGTAGATAAATATTTGCAACAAAACTTTTATTTTCATCGTAATTTTTTTTGCAACAACATATGAAATAATTATTTTATCATAAATTTTGCGACGAAATTACTTTGTTTGCCACTAAATACTAATAATATTTTTTAAATACTAAAAATGGTAAATATATTTCATTTCTTGCATAAAAAATAATGACTATAAAATAAACTGGGAAAAAATAAAATATTTAATTCATTCAAAATATTCAAAAGCCTAAAAGTTTCCACATGCTAAATATTAAAGTATTCAATGAAATAAGAAAATTATTGTATCTCAAATCCCAAATAACTCAAAACTAAAAGGAAGGTCTCAATCTATATCTAAAAAGAAATTAAGCAAATACATTTTAAAATTTTGAAATATAAGAGTTCAGCCGCAATTTCTTCCTTCTACGTTGCCCGACTTCCTTTCCCGCCTCCTAATGTAATCGTTCTTCTTCCTACAAAGATGTCAAAACTACAAACATCAAACATATACTTTTAAGGGTATTAATTTGTAGGTGTATGACCACACTTACTGAAAAGGAAAATGTAAGAAAATAGTACACAATCCAACAACACCACAATACGCTTTAATTACAAAATTTCTACCCTTTTACAATTCACTTCTCTCTCATACTCACGTCTTATCAACTAAATGTTCTCTGCTTCCGTCATTAACATAAAATTATATGTATTATACACGAAGTACTGAAAAGCAAATAGAGAAATAATTTATCGTACATATACAACATCAGAAAATTTTATAAATATTGCAGGACATTATCAGAAATCATCTATTCTGTGCAAGCAACAATCAGGTGTAGAGCACACCATATTAACCTCTATGGGCAGTGAAATAATAAAAAGATACCCTAAGACATATAAACAAAATATATTCACCCCAAAGGCTTAAAAGTAGACAGATAATTATTAATTTACTTTAATAATAAATTTTTTAATTTTTAATTTGATAGAAAGGCCTTTTAAAATATAATCAATGTATTTAAAATTGTGAAACGATTTCACTCAAGTCTTTATCTTAGTATTATATTTTTTAATGTTATATTTTTAAATTATTAAGTAAAAAATAATATTTGATTTATACATCAATCGCTGATATTTTAAAATTATAATTTACTAATGTTATATTTTTAAATTATATTTTTATAATTTATTTTAGATAATTTTATTAAAAATTGTTATGAGACATTGACGTGGATTTATAACACGATCGCTTATAAACTACTATATGACATTAATTATGGATTATCAGTGAATAACCAATTTCATTTATTGATTTTGAGGGTAAATGGGTAAATTTATAGGTTAATCTAAATGTACTATTCAGTTCATACAATTAATACTGCGCTCAACTAAGTATTAATAATGTAAAGGCAACAATGATTTTCTATCGGGCCAAGCATTTGTATTGAGCCCCTTTACAAAATAGTATGTACTACCAAACACTGTAAAATGTAGTACTATTTATGTTAAATGCCTGTAATAACGCCTACCAAACGAAGGGTAATAGTATTAATGATAAAGTGGGTATTACACCTACCCCTACTAAAATAAAAATTTCGTCATTGAAATTTTACTTATCAGGTATGGGTAGATTCGAATATTTATTCCGTACATCATCTTCGCATTCCCATGTCTTTTCTTCTTCATTGTGTCTACTCTATTGAACTTTGACTAAAGTAACTTCACGAATCATTAGCTTATGAGCTTTCTAGTCAAGAATGGCGATAGAAAATTCCTCGTACGCTAAGTTGTTATCAATTGCTATTATCTCGTGGTTAACAACATAGCATGGATCAAATATTTTTTTCTGAAGCATCGATATGTGAAATACATTATGTACTCCAGCTAGTTCAGGTGGTAAGGCTAATTTGAATGCCAACTCGCCGATTTGCTCCAAAATCTCGTAAGGCCCAATGCATCTTGGCTTGAGTTTTCCTTTCCTTCCAAAGCTAGAAATTTCTCTCATTGGTGAGACTTTTAGAAAAAAATTATTCCTGGAATTGTAAATTCTTACGTCTCTAATCAGCGTAGGACTTCTCTCGATTTTGCACTGCCAAAATTCTTCTTTTGATCTTTTCAATCGCTTGCTTATATTATCTTTTCTACTATCTCTGGTCCTAGAACTTTCTTCTCACCAACTTTGTCCCAATAGAGAGGGGATCTACACTTCCTTCCATAGAGTGCTTCGTAAGGAGCCATGCCTATCGTGGCCTGAAAACTATTTTTTAAGCAAACTCTATCAATGGTAAGTATCTTTCCCAACTTCCACCAAAATCTAGGATGCATGCCCTCAGCATGTCTTCCAATGTTTTAATAGTCCTTCCAGTCTTGCCATCGGTTTGCGGGTGAAATGTTGTGTAAACTTAATCTTTGTGCCCATCGTGTCTTGCAGGCTATGCCAGAACTTTGATGTAAATCTCGGATCTCGATCCGAAACTATAGAACTAGTACACTATTTAGTCTGACGATTTCTTCTAGATAGATCTGTTCAAGCTTTATCCATTCCATGAGTCATTTCTACTGGGAGAAAATACGTTGACTTGGTCAAACGATCTACGATTACCCATATAGCTTGATTTCTTTGTGTAGAGCTTGGTAAACCTGTATGAAATCCATTGTGATATGCTCCCATTTCCACTCAGGAATCACTAATGGCTTCAAGAGTCCTGAGGGTTGTTGATGTTTTGCTTTCACTTGCTGGCAAGTCATGCACCTTTGGATAAATAAACCTATATCCTTCTTTATGTTTCTCTACCAGAAAGCATTTTCAAATCATGGTATATTTTAGTTCCTCCTAGTTGCGCAGTGTATGGGGTACAATGAGCATCTGAAAAAATTTCTCTTATAACTCACTACAAGAAAATGGTGGTTTAGCTACGAAATATTTCATCGCTAAAGTAATGTATTTCGTCGCTAATTCATTTTAGCGATGAATTTTCTTGTCGCTAAATTTGGTGAGAGTATAACCGTCGCAAATCCATTTAGCGGTGAATTGAAAAACTTCCCACTGTTTTTTGCCACAAGTTGATTTATTTAGTCGTAGATATTTAGCAACAAATATTAAGAATTTTATCACAAATATTTGCTACAAAATTTATTATTTCCTTGCAATATTAGCGACAAACTTTTTTATTTCATCACTGTCATTCGCTGCGAACAGCTTTACAAAGCCGCCAAAATTTAACTATAAAACTTGAACTTTTGCCGTAAAAATTTGCTGCAAAATTAATACATTTCATCACAAATATTTTTCTTCAAAATTTTAATTGCGTAGATAAATATTTGCAACGAAACTTTTATTTTCATCGTAATTTTTTTGCAACAACATATGAAATAATTATTTTATCATAAATTTTGCGACGGAATTACTTTGTTTGCCACTAAATACTAATAATATTTTTTAAATACTAAAAATGGTAAATATATTTCATTTCTTGCATAAAAAAATAATGACTATAAAATAAACTGGGAAAAAAAATAAAATATTTAATTCATTCAAAATATTCAAAAGCCTAAAAGTTTCCACATGCTAAATATTATAGTATTCAATGAAACTAGAAAATTATTGTATCTCAAATCCCAAATAACTCAAAACTAAAAGGAAGGTCTCAATCTATATCTAAAAAGAAATTAAGGAAATACATTTTAAAAATTTGAAATATAAGAGTTCAGCCGCAATTTCTTCCTTCTACATTGCCCGACTTCCTTTCCCACCTCCTCATGTAATCGTTCTTCTTCCTACAAAGATGTCAAAGCTACAAACATGAAACATATACTTTTAAGGGTATTAATTTTTAGGTGTATGACCACACTTACTAAAAAGGAAAATGTAAGGAAATAGTACACAATCCAACAACACCACAATACGCTTTAATTACAAAATTTCCACCCTTTTACAATTCACTTCTCTCTCATACTCACGTCTTATCAACTAAATGTTCTCTGCTTCCGTCATTAACATAAAATTATATGTATTATACACGAAGTACTGAAAAGCAAATAGAGAAATAATTTATCGTACATATACAACAACAGAAAATTTTATAAATATTGCAGGACATTATCAGAAATCATCTATTCTGTGCAAGCAATAATCAGATGTAGAGTACACCATGTTAACCTCTATGGGTAGTGAAATAATAAAAAGATACCCCAAGACATATAAACAAAATATATTCACCACAAAGGCTTAAAAGTAGACAGATAATTATTAAAAGCTCCATCAATAAGCTGGACACTAATTACAATAACATGATGGTATACGTCTTAAACGCAACCATATAATTATAGTAGATTGCAAGTTTTTGAATATAAGCTAGCCTTGACTTAAAGGTGAAATGCTGATTTCAAAATAACTTCCGTGAAAGTCAATTTGATGACAAAAACACAACACTTGTGAACTTTAAGCATAAACCATGCATGTACAGACATTTTTTAAGTGACATATTCATTGAACTACTTATGTTTTGCCTAGATTAATCCACTAGAGCAATTCTACAACAAACATAAAAAACAAGCATTATAAATTTATAATTAATGGTCCATATAAGATTTGTCCATTAGATCTCTTTTGCTGACCACATTTCACCGCAATAATAAATTCTATATTGGCGTGCATACCGATTTTGATGGGATTTGGAAAAGCTTCTTCATCTATTTCATAAGATCAAGGTTGAGCGCTTTCGATCCCTATACATCTGTATGTATAAATATCCTAACAGCTTGTCATTACACTTTCCTGAATAAAAGAAGAGATGGATAGATAAACAAGAAAAAGACTTTGAAGTACCTGGTTCCATCTGCACCGTATGCCATTGTTGTGTACCAAAGTCCATGGGTATCATAATCTACACTTTATCCCAAAAGATCATAAAGCCATGCTTTTATTTTTCCTTTCAATGGTCGTAGAGAAAATAAACTGCATTCAGACTAAAACCAGATAGCCCCTATAAATATTATAAATACAATGAGACATATGTAATACATTTGTGTATAAAAGAAGACAAGAATCAGTCATTGATAACCAACCTGAATATTCTTTTTATAGTGAGGGTAGACAGAATAAACTGGAGCTTCATGACCTTCATGAGATAATCAACAAAAGTATTGCTTTATTGTTCTTCAAGGATGCAAAACCAGAAAGTCACTTTTCTTTTTCATAAAAAATATCTAAAATGCCCAAACAGGAAAATCATAATACTTCGGAGAAGTTGAAACAAAGAGAATGCGCAATTCAAGAATTGAAAATGGTTCAAACAATTTGTTGAACAGATTGTGAGCAAGAACAAAAATCTAAGTTTGGGCAAGCAAATTCACATACTCATAAGTCAAATCGATTGTTCAGAAATATGAAGATACCATTTACTTTGTATGAGAGTATACTTATGAGGAATGTATGTTGCCTAGAAAACTACTGAAACAGAAAATAGAGGTGGATGTAGAAGGGAGGAAAGGAATAAAAATGCGAAGGGATAAGGAAGAGGTAATAGAGAGTAAAGAAAGAAGTAGTAAAATAGAGAATTAGTAACTGTGTCCGCCGCCATTATTTTATGGAGCGACAATAGCACCGGTGAGACTGCAACGAGAATAGTTGGTGGATTAATAACAGAGGTCTGGATCCGATGAACATGGAGTCTTTCTGTTCACATTTTTTTCTAGAATCTCAGTCGAAGCAGAGATGAAAATTTTGCCCTACGAATCTGCAGGTATTTCTCAAAGAACCCCAATTTTCTTTCTTTCTTTTGACGATGTGAGAATTGTGAGCATCGAAGAACCAAGGTTTCTAAGTCGCAATTTGTATCTGTACGCGAAAATTTATAAGGGTTGAATTTATACCTACTTTTTTTAAAATTAAAATTAATTAAAAAATAAGATTAAATGGTTAGTGATGCTTAGATAACGAAAATTAATTTAAAAGTTGGAAACAAAATTTTGTGACAAAATTTATTTTGGTTCCAACGAATTTAAGGAATTATAGTTAATATTATCGGTAACTTTTTTTGTGCCGCAAATATGAATTTAATTTTAATCATTTTTAAAATAATAATTTTTGCAATCAAATAAAAAAATTAGTAGCAAATTTTAGCCATGAAATTAAATTAGATCGCTAATTAAAAAATTAGCAACAAAATGTAGAGATTTGTATCTAATTTTTGCGATGAATTTTTATTTGATGTCGCTAAAATAAATTTGTTTATTATTCTTTTAATAAATAATTATTTTAGCGACAAAATATTAATTTTCATCGAAAAATTTAGCGATGATTATCAGTTTAGTCGGAAATATAAATATTAGCGTCAAAAGATTACAAGATCATCGCAAATATTAGCATGAAATTTCTTTTATGTCGCCAAAATTAATAGCTAATTAAATTTATTAATAATTATTATTTAGCAACGAAAAACCACGTCTTTAATAGAATGAATTTGACTATAAAATCTAAATTCGCGGGTAATTTTTCGTCGCTATATCTCCTTTTTCTTGTATAAGATCCTCATTTTTAGAAACACATATCTTTTTCTAAAGATAGGTGCCCCATTGTCAGTGAGGGCAAATCCCTTTCCTTCCCAAGTCTCTACGCGTCCCTTAATTTTTTCTGAAAATTTGTCTCCTTCTTGGAGTTCCGTCACTATATCTCTTAAGGAGGTTCTAATCAGCAATGCAATTAATACTGCATGAATGCTACTTGGAGGTATCACGACGTCAAAACTCATCCAAGAGAACTCAGCCACCAATAATTCTTGATTTGTTACAGAGTAGGCTAATTCCACTTTTCCTTTTCTGCTTAAAGTATCTGCTACCACATTTTCCTTTCCTGGATAGTACAATATTGTACAATCATAATCCTTGACTAATTCCAACCATCTCATTTGCCTCATGTTTAATTCTTTTGTCCAAAGAAGTGTTTTAAGCTCTTTTGATCCGTATAAATTTGGCATTTTGCTCCATACAAATAATGTCTCCAAATCTTCAAGACATGTATCACCGCTGCCAGTTCTAAATCATGAGTTGGATAGTTCTACTCATGGATCTTGTGTTGTCTAGACATATAGGAAACAACTCTATCACATTGCATCAGAACACATTCCAATCCTTGCTTTAAAGCATCACTATAGATGACAAATCCTTCTGTCCCGTCAGGAATTATCGGTATAAGTGCAGTGACTAATTTCTGTTTAAGAAGACTGGAGCTCTTTTCAAACTCTTCCATCCAACGAAACTTAACTTACTTGCGAGTTAATCTCGTCAAAGGCCCTGCAATCTTCGAAAATCTCTCAAAGAATCTTCTATAATATCCAGCCCATCTAATGAAACTCAGTACTTCTTCTACATTCCTAGTAGTCTTCCTTTCTCTACTGCTTCTACCTTGGCCGAATCCACCTCGATTCTTCGAGCTAACAAAATGTGCCCAAGAAAGACAATTTTATCAAACCAAAACTCATATTTCTTGAATTTGGCATAAAACTTTTCATTTCGTAGTCTCTCTAGAACAATTCTCAGTTATTCTTCATGTTGCTCCCGATCTCTAGAATACACTAAGATATACGATCATGAATTTATCCAAGTATGAGTGGAAAACATGATTCATCAGATCAATAAAATTTCTGGTGCATTGTTGAGTCCAAAAGGCATCACCACGAACTCATAATGCTCGTAATGTGTTCTAAAGGAAGTCTTTTCAAAATGTCACTTTGCTTGACTCGCACTTGATGATATCCCGACCTCAAATCTATCTTGGAGAACATGCTAGCACCGCTCAGTTGATCAAATAGGTCCTCAATCCTTGGCAAGGGATATTTATTCTTAATGGTAAGTTTATTCAGTTCTTGATAATCAATTCACATCCTAAAAGAACCATTTCTCTTCTTTACAAATAAAACAGGTGATTTCCAGGGTGAAATAGTAGGCGTATGAAATTCAAATCCAAGAGTTCTTATAATTTGATCTTCAATTCTTGTAACTCTTTTGGTGCCATTCGATAAGGTGCTTTTGAGACTAGTGCTGCTGTCGGTACTAGATCGATTGTGAATTCCACTTGCCTTTCGGGTGGCTATCCTAGTAAGTCTTCTGGAAATACATCTTCGTATTCCCGCACAATAGGAACATCCTCTATGCTCATCTTTCCGCCTTCACTTTCCACGATACTTACTAAGAATGGTTGACATCCATCTTTCTTCATTATTTTGAATGCTTTCATTGCAATTATAACTCGTGGTACTACTCCAGCTTTCACTCAGTGAAAAGTAAACTTCTCATCTCTGGGAATTGGAAATGTACTTCTTTCTCACGACATCTAATTATAGCATGATTAGCCCCAAGCTAATCCATTCCTAAGATTACATCAAAATCTTTCATCTCAATTACGTGGAGATTTGCCAATATGGTTCTATCATTAGCTCCTCCTATCTTTACATTTCTGCATAATCGCGTAGTTCGGACTGTATTTCCCGAAGTTATACTAACCTCCAAAGTAGAGTTGTCTAACTCATCACAATATTTTTTACTTTCCTATACATCTTATCAGATATGAATGAATGAGTGGCTCCCGTATAAAAAAGTATAAGAACAGGAGTGTCAAATACTTATAGCATACCTGTCATTATTTTTTGTTCATCTTCAACTTCATGCTGTGTCATAGCATATGCACGTACTGGTCTAGCACTCGAGCCTCCCACGGCTTTAGCCTTTAGGCATTCTAGTATGCTGTGTCCCGGTTGACGCCATTGATATCATATTTCAGTTCTATATAGGCATGCTCCAAGGTGATTATTTCCACATTTTGGACAGGGAGAATTTATTCTGTGTGGCCGTTGTCCTGAACCTCCTCCAACTTTTAATTTCTTGTTCTGAATCTTATGGTTTTCTTTTCCGATCATCGATCCTTCCCACTTGCACTTTGTAGGTATCTCCATCGCCTTTTTGTTCTTGTTACTGTTGTTCTTCTGTCGAGACTTAATTTATTGAGCACTAGAAAATGCCTCTAAAAATGTCATCGTGCTAAGATAGTACTGATCTCAGACAACAATCCCTTTTCAAATCATTTTGCTTTCTTCTCCTCCGTGTTGAAAAGGATTGTTGTAAATCTGGAGAGTCTATTGAATTCTCTTTCATATTCGAAAACACTGATTGTTCATTATTTTGAGCGCTGAAATTCACTTTCTTTTTCATCTCGGTACAACTGAGGCATGTAGTTTTGAATGATCACATCCTTGAAGTCTTCCCATGTCATCGTAGCCTTCTGTTCAAGTGTCTTAGTACGTCCATAAGCCTCACACGGTTTTCTATGCATCAGTGCAATCGAGATAGGTGAAAATCTTGTCCAACGACCTTAACCATTTCTTAGCTTCTGCGGGGTCCTTTGTCCCATTGAATGTTGGTGGATAGAAACGTCAAAATTAGTAAATTACCAAGACTGGATCCTTTCTAGGAATAGGTTTTGGTGGTGGTGGTGGTGGTCGTGCAGAGTTTGCGCGAAATTGTTGAGCCAATCCCCGAAGGATTGTCACTAAATCATCTTCTGGGTCACCATAAACATTCTCAAGATTCTCATTTGTAGGTAGGTTTTGTGGTCTTTTTAAACTCATGATCTGCTCAAAGTTTTTATACTCGCCATTATTATATGCTGATATATCGATTAAACACGATGCATAAGATGCATAAACATATATATAAAAGTATTAGTAATAGCAAAATGGTGTTGTTGGCACTCTGATATACTCCCTCCGTCCCACCCAAAGGGTCTCTTTTTTCTATTTTGGTCGTCCCATCCAAAGAGTCTACTTTACTCTTTTACACACATGGGACCCACACACACCCACTAATACAATTAAAATATGGGACCCACACTCCCACTAATATAACTACCCACTACACATTAAATAATAATACTCCTTAATTCACGTGCCAAAAAGCAAAAACTATCCTTGCCGTGGGACGGGAGAAGTATATATATATATATATATATATATATATATATATATATATATATATATATATATATATATATATATATATATATATATATATATATATATTACATATGCATATAAAAGTCATTCTTAGTCTATAATACTATCAAAATGGCCTATTAAATACGACATCTAAGCATACATATATATACACATTACTCACTTACCGGACAAAAATATTCCTACTATAGAAACATGACGTTACTAATAATATCCAAAGTAATACTAGGCCTAAGCTAGTCTGTTTAATCAACCACTGTCCCATCACCCCAGGCCCATCCTCCCTAGGCTCCTCTGGTGCAGCAGGAATCTCTTCTTGTCCAAATGCTAGAACCGGAGGAACGGGTAGCACATGGCTCATAAGCCATGCACGAAACGAACATGCACTATAAGCTTTATAGTCTACCGTGGGGGTCCAGAGGAGTTGGGTTGACTCGATGACTCTAGATGTGAGTCCAGAGCATCGATTTTTCCTTGGACCAGTTCTTTCTTAGGAAATTTCAATCCAGGACTAATGCTATTGAATCCCTTGCTTCGGGTTTAGAGCCTCGTTCTTGACTGCTCTTCTTTTATTGATTGTTATCAATAGCCCGGATAAGTGGCTCTCGCATTTTGTCGAATAAACCCGTACTTGTGGATACAGTCTCGTATGTGATTGGACACTTTGGTCCAATCAATCTCTTGTATTTTTCCAACCAGCTCAGCATTGAGCACCAGATTCTCGAATTTCCTTTTGAGCAACTCAAGGTTGTCCATCAGGTGCCTTGAAGCTATCAGGATAGAGTCTATCTCACCTCTCTCCATCTCTTGTTAGAAAATCAGCCAAAATATTTTCAACAGATTTAATAATGACAATATTAAAGTCATAATATTGACATTCAGCTTGCCAACTTAAAAGTCTAGCCTTTTCTGGTTTAGATTCGATTTTATTTTTTAAAAAGTCTTTGACATTTGTGTTATCGATTTAAGGATAGATTTCTTCACAAGAAGAAATAGCGGTCATTTTTTGAATGCTTTCTGTACTGCAAAGAACTCCTTCTTATTATTGTGTCATCTATTTGCCTCGTTCTCCGCAAAGAGTCCACTACAGTATCTGCATGGCATTTCTCCTTCGGATGTGGACTTTGCAAGAACTGCTGCCTACCAATGGTCACTGACATCTGTATGTAGTACCAAATCATCCTCGTCATTAGGAATTGTTAACTTTGGGAGCTTCTTGCAAACCTCCTCTAATTGTTTCACCATTTCTCAGTGTAATTCCTCCCATTTTGAACTCGACATCTTTTTTCAACAGAGGACTAAACACCTTTCTTTATTGTGCTAGATTGTTGATGAACATTCCAGCAAAGTTGACAACTTCTAAGAAGCTTTGGAGTTGTTTCTTGTCCTTGAGATCTTCAGAAAATCCTTGAACCTTTTCTATAATGTGTAGTTGTAGAATAATCTTGGACTCATTAATCTTTACTCCAAGAAACTTGATCTGCCATGTTGCAATTACTGTCTTCTTTTCAGAGAGCACTAATCCTCCTTGTGACATACTTCTGAAAAGACTTCCAGATGCACCAAATGCTCTTTCATGTTCTTTGAGGCTATGAGAATGTCATCCACATAAATGAACACAAATGAGAAATAATCTTTGAAAAGATTATTCATCTTTTTTTGATATATCTGGGGTGCGTTCGCCAGGCCCATGGGCATGATATTCCAAATATAATGACCCTGTGGTGTGGAGAAGGTTGTAAACTTCATGCTTCCTTCTTTCATCATAATTTGGTAAAACCCAGATTTGCAATTGAACTTTGAGAAATACCTTGGCATTCTTGATACAGTTGACCAAGTGTTCCCTACTTGGTATTTAGTATCCATCAAACTCCAGGATGTTGTTGATCCCTTTGTAGTTGATTACAAGTCTCGGTTTCCCTTGCTTGACTTCTCCATGATTTCTAACCAGAAATCCTGGACTGCTACATGGAGATACTCTTGGTGATATCAACTTAAGGTCTATATGTTCCTTAAGTATTTAGAGCATATACCTCCGATCATCTTGGTTCATTAGGATAGGCTTGTATCTTACGAACTCATGCGCCTTTCCTTCTTTTACTTTGAGTGAGGCTATGAACTCGTTCTTATCCCACCAGGGTAGAGGATCCTCGTTGAAGTTCCTCTGTATCTTCTTCTTGATGTCCTCTAAAGATGTTTATTCTTTGATTGTGACGTCTTTCTGTAGATTTTCTCCCAAGCTTGCTTTGAGAAGGTGGATTGTATTTTCCTTTAGATTCTCCATCTTCCATCATCCTCTAGTCTCGGTTCTTATTTGAACAACCGCTTCGCCGTATCTCCTCCGTTAATTCATCTTTGGATGGCTATGTTTTCTTTCATTATCACCACGCTTGATGCGAACCTGATTAGCATTTTTCTTTGAAATGCTTTACGCAGTCTTGGTGCGATGATCTTATGTTCACAAAGGGTTGTGAAAATAAGCCTTCTTCTTGAAAATGTTTTCTTGGGTAAAACCTTGAATGTTTGTAGCAAATTATTTCCTAACAGGATATCTGCTCCAGTATCATGAAAATATATCGGTAGAGTCTTCACCTTGTACCATGGGGTCTGGTGTGCTCCTCCGATCATGATTTCCGCTTCCTTAATTCCTCTTTTAAGAATTAGTACCCTCTATGAGAAATCCTTTCCTAGTACAGTTGGCAAATCTTCGCTTGAGCCTTTAGGAAAGACTTATTTTTTTATGTAGATAACGACTCCTGAATCAATATATGCCGCGAAATATTCTGCACGGTGGTCCTTATATATCATTCCTACGGTGATATATATTGAGAACGGACTTGTGGTCATGGGTAGATCAGAGCTAATAGAAAGCCTCTTCCAGTGAACTTTGTATCTTTTTCCCTTGACCGTAAACTCCATTCCATCTTGTAAATGTTCCTAAGATTTATGATCCTCGAGAAACTCCAATCCCAGCACTAGTTGTTCTGGCAATCTTCCTGTAACTCCCTCGATTATTAGCTCAAGATCACCAAGTTTGAGTTATCCTTGGTATCTCCCAGTTGTTAGTTGTTGAAGATAATACAACACATCACAAGGAATATAGTTTTCCTTTTTAGTGATATCAAATATTACTTTGACTCCTCTCCATCCTTCTGGGCGTTTTAGTTCACCTTTTGCTGTGAACTTTTCTAGCTCCTGGATTACCTCCACGATAGGTTTCCTTCTCCATTTTTTACTGATCATACTATCTTCTTGGAAAGAAATCCTTCTTTGCTCGAATGTAAGGTTGTCTTGCTTGCTCTAGACTGGCTTATCCTTGATTCGCAAATCCATGTCGTGGATTGGCAGCAACTCCATTATTTCTGGCCTGGTTGCGCATGCAACCCTATCGAACACTTTTGGTATCTCAATATACTACTTCATTTGGAATAAATCCAAATGATGAGTGTTGGATAGAGCATATGAGATATTGTAGGTGATAGAATACGGTTAGTTCCCTTCTTTCATTAAATTTTTATTCTTGAATCTTGGTTAAGGGTGAGTACTCTACAGAAATCTTTATCCACAAGATTATAGGCAATACTTGGGTAGATATAAGATGCCACCTTGCCTGCGTGCAGGTTCCCTAAGATTCCTCCCAGGCATGGCTATCTTGTATTCTTAATCCTCTTATCAAAGATTGCAATATTGATTGGCGTATCGATACCTTCTTTGAAAGTTGCTTTGATGAGGATCTGAATAGCTCCGATATGGATCCAAGACATGGTCTTAGAAACTCCTCTCATCGACAGGAACTAGTTGCATTTCCATCATATTTCCCATGAGCTCCATAGGAATGGCGATCTCTCCTACGGCCACTTTGTATATGATCTGATGTTTTCTCTTTTTGAAGCTGAGAAATCGCTCCAATCTTCCTACAGTGAATCCATCATAAAGATTGAGTCTTGGATCCTCCTTCATAATTCTCATAAGGGCTTTACGAGAAATGGATGTCTGGGAAAAGAATCCAAACATATCTTTTTGCATCTCTTGCCTGAAGTTTTCTTCTGCACTTGGACTCATCTTCGGAAGATTTGACTTGACTGAAGAATTCTTCTTCATAGATGCTCTCATCTGAGGGTATATCTCTAAACAGATATACTTGTACCAGATATTGGAAGTAAACAGCTTTCTCCATTTCTGGAGTTATTTTGAACTGTCGCACTCCCTGCTTCTGGTTCTCTGGGCAATCAGGTGAGATATGCCCTCTAGCTCCACATGTATAGCAGTTACAATCCTTAAATCTTTCATTAGCTTGTGTAGCTGCTCTTCGGAACGTCATTCTTGTGGGAGTTCTTCTTGCACTCCTCTAGTTTGATCCTAAGGATGAGGCTTGACTTCTTAAACTCCATCTTGATGGTCCATACCTATGCCCTGATTTATAGCTTCGGGCCTTTTGTTTGGACCAAAAGGATCTTGGCCTTCTGGACCTCCATCCTCCGCTTTTTTGGGTGTAAGGATGACCCTTCTTCATCCTTTTCTATTTTCTTGGATTTCTTCCAATGATGGTTGGAAGATCATTACTCACGTAGCATATGGGTACTGTCTTATTGATTCTCCTTAATCTCTTATAATTCTTGTGTAATGACGCATGATAACACCACTCTGCAATCTTGGCTTAAGGAAAGACATCCTCATTGCTATTTAATCCAGCTCGCATGGTTCATATTATTTTATCGGCATTTCTTTCCATGGGCTTGGGATCTTAGAAAAGAACAAGTGGAATACTTCCTCCTCCTTGATCTTTGATTTTCATCTATATTCTGTGAAAAGTTTGATGTACTCATCTACATGACAGATGTCGAGTAGCTCCAGGCTGTATAGGGCATTCCTATACTTCTTCCTCTTTTCTTCTTCCATTCCTTCGATGTAACCTACTCTGATGAAGTGGATCTTGAAGATCTTGGCTATGCGATCGACAATATTGCCTAGGTCTTCGCCTTCCATGGCCTCCTTCTTGACTTCATCTGAGAGTACCTCCCAGGCACATTTTACTGATCCTTCTACGCTCATAGTTTGGAATCTTATGAACCCTTCTTTTTCCAGGTCCAGTGCGCCTCCTGCAATCTTCATTACATTTGTCCATTCATCGATCAAGGTCTCTCAATTCTTGAACTCTAGAGTGTCGAGATTTAGGATCAACCCATATGAATTTATTAGTTCAAGGTGAGACCGACCATATGGGGTATTGTGTAGATTAGATCCTCGAACTCGACTTGCTCCTATTGACATTCCTATCACCTTCATCTTGAAATTTCCTTGGTTATAGGATGTCTCTTCTTGTCTTGCTTCATGGATTCCCTGTGCCCCAGAAATTCCTTTATTTTAGTTCATATCATGAGGAGCCTGAGACTGCTGTTGAGAGTTTGAAGTTTCTCCAACATTCATCTTTAGATCTACGATAGTTAGTCCTTGGAAGGACTCATATAGATCTTGTAGATCTTCAAGATTCGCTCTTTTCATCCGGGGATGTGGATTCTCCTCGAAGGATAGCGATCATCTTCTTACTCTCCGTCTTTGGTCTTGTGACCTCCGTCGTCTTTCCCTTTTGGTGTAAAAGGGGTTCTATTCCGAAAATTTGGTGGTAACCTTCCTCCGAGCCTTCTTCTGGTCACCTTGGTTTCTAAGGACTCTATTTGCTTTATCAACTTCTTATGAGGACGAGTTGTTTGTTCTGCAACGTCTCCACCTTATCCATTTTGAGGTTGATCTCAAATATCGTCTAAGACATGTTTTGGCATTATTCTCCAAAGAATTTCACCGTCTTCTGTAATTCTCTAAGATCTTGGTTTATCTTAGAGTTATCTATCTCGATCTTCTTCCACTCTATCATTTTGACCAACATGAAAAGTGATAGGGCTTGCAGATCTCTCTTGGACCTTGATTTGGTCATCTTCTCTAATGTTCGTGTTTGGGGACACGTCCATGGATCTCAGTAAAACTTTAGAGTTCTACTATGTTTCTTGACACTTCTTTGGAGTATCTTATTTCCATCTGACGACTTTCCTCAAGATGTTCTTCCTCGGTGTAATTGACACGAGACTCTGCCTGCTTCCATCTCTGTTCGAGACCATCCTAGTATCGGTTGTTGGCCTCTTCTATCTTTTTCGCAATTTGTCTATACAAAATATTATAATATTATTGTATAAAATTATTGTTGTTTTGTATCCGACAGGCCAGAAGGTGCTGTCATTCCAGTCTTGAACAAGGCTAATAGTCCTGTCACTCTCGGATGTCGAACTTTCGTTCGAATCCATATATCTTTGAAACTCTCCTCTCGTTAACTGTTATGAGTATAAAATAATTTTTCTATTCATAAATAAATAAACATAGGGTTCTGATACCATTTTGAAGCGTGAGGAATATGAGAAAAATTAAGTTGAAATGAAGCTTTAGTTTTTAAAATATATTATCTACCATCATGATCACCTATATGGCTACCGGCATGGTTACCAACTCGTGAAAAACCTTTGATCAGTTGACCAGTTTTGACCGGTTGACTAATCTGACTTATCAAATTTATTTTTTTCGAAGGGCAAAAATTGTCCATATGTTATTGGATCATTGGAAAGGCTCTTTTTATAACCCATTTTGGGTATTTTTGTCTATTGGCTCTAAAAATGAGGTTATTTTAGTCATATCATATATAAATATTTTAATTTAAACTTTTATGGGGTATATTTTGATAAATGGGGGTGCAAATAGTCGCATCCAACAGAGAATCTAGTTTTCAAAATTAGTTTAAGACTATTTGTTGTACTGCAATGATGATATTGAACTGTAGAAACTTCGATCATTTGAATCTTTGAAATTCAATATTTTAATTTTTCTATCACACATCATCACACCACTCTAAAGAGAAGAAAAATGAGTAACAAAATTTGCATATTCTTAAAATCATGGGTGTAAAATTTAGAAATGAGTAAAATGAATTGGACAGCAGATAGAATTATTTGGAAAGGACCGATTGAGAGGATAGAAATGGTGAAAGTTAGATTAAATAATTAGAAGGATATAATGGTCACAAATGGGGCATATAGAGTAATGTTTTTATCTTTTTATAACTATTATTGGGGTTTAATTAGTAAATGGGTATGTTTAGCAATACCGGGGGTGCGAATAGTCGTGACCGTATTAAAATAGTGCAGTGAGATGGTAGTTTGGTTATATATAATCAAAAATATAAGTAAAACAGTAAATTAACTTCACCGGGTGGGTCAATTAAGATATGGTGGAATTCGTCTCATATAATGTGATCCGTAAGACAGTCTCACACAAGTTTTTTTCGTAAAAAAAATTAGAAGAATAAATTTACAATCATATAATATTTTGCAACAAATAAATTTTTAATTAAAATTCGATATGCGTTCATACCATAAATGATTAATTATGTTAATTATAATAGTAACTAAGACGAGGAAGATATATTTATTAACCAAAAATTTAAGCTTTTCAATTTAAACTTGTTTTCCCTTTTAGCCCTCTCTACAAAGTCTCACTCAATTAAATAACACAAAAATATATTATTCCTTAACCAATATTTATGTTTTTCAATTTATTATTATTATTTTCCCTTTTTCTCTCTCAACAAAGTAATAAATAAATTAAATAACATATAAAAATCCTCTCATTAAATAACAGAGCAAATCTGAAAGGATTAATTGTATATATATGTAACTTTGATTTTAGGCTAATAAATACGTTGTATTAAAAGGCAAATGAAAATAAGAAAAGTGGAGGGAGCATAAGTACAATATGTAATAAGAATTGACCTAGTCAATTGAAAAGGCCAAAAATTGCTTAAAAAAAGCCAACAAGCAGCATCGAGGGAAACACAGCCTAACTAATTTAAATTTTCTCACAAATTCTTGGGCTGGTATAAAAATGAGCCTAGATTAGGCTAAAATAGCAATCACAATTCAAAAACAAAACCCAAATGTTTTCACCATGTAGCATAGATAGTAGAGAATAGATGTGTTATCCAAGTGGTACTTGGTTAATAGAAAATTAGGCTTCTCCCATAGATAACGGAGAACATCATCCTTTATCTGTATAAGAAAAGCAACACATGAATAAAAAAGAAACAGAAGCACAACAGGCATTTGTTGTCGGCAGACCACTTCGCCATGGCAAGAAAAAAAGGGGCGACTCTAATCAGCAAAGGCTAAATGATCACATCCAATTCATATAGAAAAAATCTTGTTAATCCATTAGAGCCTTTTTCATCAAGATGTACAGTGGTACTAATAGTTAAAACCTTATGAACTCTTATCTTTCCAGAATTAAGGTTGAAGAATTGGCCCCTAAGAATACTCCTTCCATCTGAAATCTAGAATTTGAAACAACGAATGGACTGAGTTTGTGAATAATCTTCACATAAAGTGAAGGTGTTTCTGCCCTGTACGAGGTTGGGCGTGGAGATCACAGAGCATGGAGAGTTCACATCATGCAAAGTTGACAGAAGAAACTCGAGAACCAAGTGAAGCGGTGTGGGCCTAGATTTGAAATAAGCAGTAACCAATCTGGTACACCTGAGGTAGAACGAAGACCTTGAATCAGAAGAACCCTAGATTGAATTGGGCGTGGTGTTTATGGGGCAAAAATATGAAAAAGATGATGCCCTAGAAAGGGACTCCGAGAAGGGGGTACCATCTACTAGCGCCGGCGTGTCCTTTGACTACCAGCTTTTTAGACTGCCTGGGCGATATGTGACGAGGATAATCCTCTTGCAAAGGCTTGAGCCGATACCAAACCAAAGACACCATCGAGAACCACCTGAGAAGAAACAGCCATTGGAGGCACCAAATTGGAATACCCAGCTGTGATTGAGAACTCCTTTTGAGAAGACAATTGCTGTGCAATCGCTGAATTTGTGGGTATTGGATTGTATACTAAAAGTCTAGCTTTTTGTATGAACAATATTTTAACAATTATTTTGAAATGAGAATCATATGATCAAATATTTTGCATATTATAATTTATTTATATGTCATTGCAAAAGTCCATTTACTTTATACTGTAGATAATATGGTGTGCAGCGTCACACGGAAGATCATATTATCGGCTCCTTATAAAGTATAAATAGATGCTCACAATCGAGATAGATGGGAAAAATCTATCAGGATGGTTGTAGTGTGATTTATCATTAGTTTATCTAACAATAAAATCACATTAGTGCACTTCGTATGTATTGAGTAGGACCGCGTGAGGTCGTTCGATTTATACGGACTATATAAGAGAACTAGACCTCAGTTATTATCGATGTTCGTACTCTTAATCCCTATACAATAACCTTGACATATAAGTCATTATTTGTTTCTTTGATTCATCAAATCAATATACTCGGTGGGTTGGGAGATAGTGCTGTCTCTATGGTGTGCTGTTGATTGTAGAATGTATCCGTGTCCTATTAATTTGGCTGATGATGTCCCCTTGAGGAGCTTATAAGTATTATCATGTAAACCCTGTAGGGGAATTTATCCTGACATAATAATAAGGTTGAGTGGTACTACTCTTGGATAAGAAACTAATTAATTGAGTTGTCAGTAACTTAATTAATTAATGAATATTGTATATCTTAAACACGGGAAGATTAATGGGCTCATAATAAGAAGGAGCCCATAATGTAATTTGGGATTAGAGTGGCAGTGCAATAATAATACTTTAGTGGACTGTATTATTATTATTAGACTTAAGTGTAAGTTTTGGGCTAAACTTGGATACTTAAGCTCAATGGGAGGCCCAACTCTAATTTCTCCTCCTGGTTCCTGTTGTAGTCCATAAATAAGTCATCTCATCAATCCGGAACCCTATTCTGCATGCCTAACATCGTGAAAGAGAGAGGGACGATTGCAGATTGAGAATGTCTTGAAGATCGTCGCCCATACGACGTCAAAACTAAGCTTGGGAATACAGCAGAAGATCGAAGAGGTGTTTACTGCTTCTATTCGATCTCTATGCATGCAATCCACGGTGAAAGGTAATTTATTTTATTCATTTCCGCTGCAATAGAATTACATGGAACCCAAACGAATCGTATGTAACATAAGATTCGAACGCCAATAGTGGGTGTAACAACAAATTTTGTATTTATATTAAAATAAATACAAATTGAGCACAAAAATAATGTCAGAGGGATTTAATGTAGAAGATATGTAAATGGGTTACAATCTCAATCAATCATCAAATTCTTCTCTCGAACCAATTTGGCCTTAATTTTGACTTGTTGACTTGACTTTGGCTGGTGTTGACAGCGTGTGTGTTAAGCTGGATTTTCAGACGAAGCTTGTCCAAACTCAAATGTGTAGTCTTGTAACGTTGATTCGGAGGTGTTGAACCTTTTTTCGGATTGAACGTTGACTGGAGAGCATTCCGCGAAGAACGTCGTTGATTGTGTAGAACACCGTTGATTCCGAAAAGAATGCCAAAGAACTTGATGTGAAGAACACTTGATCGAGGGGGTTTAGCACCTAGATCTCGGATTTGAGGCCGCTCTTGGCTTGAAGTTACTTAAAGTTCTTGAGATTTTCTTGACTTGAAGCTTGAAGATCGAAGGCCGTTCTTGACTTGGAGCTTGAAGACACTTGAACTAATCTTCGCTTGAAGCTTGAAGGTTTGAAGATCTTCAACTTGTTATTCGCCTGAAGCTTGAAGATTTGAAGATTTCTTGAGTTGTTCTTCACTTAAAGCTTGAAGATTGCTTGGGCTGTTCTTCACTTGAAGCTAGAAAATCTTGAGGGAGCATTCCTCGTGTTCTCGATCTCTTAAGAAGCGTCATCATCTTCAGATACTTGAATCTGTGAGTTTCTAGAATGAATAAATGAGGCTCCTTATATAAGTGAAGGATAAAGACTTCTCATATATAACTCGCATTCTTATTGGTCCAGTGCCATTTTGACCTAATTCAGCGGGCTTGAGCCTCCAACTTGATTGGACTGTAATCAGACCTATTTTACTTGAGCCTGATTTAATTTGTATGGGCTTGTTTGACTTAAATCAGACCTCATTTGACTTTGGCTTATTTGACTTGTGTCAAGCCTCAATTAATTTAAGCCTCATTTAATTTGTTGGGCTCAAATTAACTATTAATTATTTACTAATCTATTTTAGAAATTAATTTATTTAAATTCCAAAATAAATTAAAATTGATATTAAGTTAAGAAAATTCACTTGTTGTCATTTGATTGAACCGTGAATTTTAACTGCTTAGAATGCCTCCTTGCGATTTGTTCACGGACGTCAAGTCTTGTTGTTAAGGAATCGCAAAAAGTCTTCATTCTCATAATTTTCTTCAACATTTGTAATTTTGCCTAGCAAATTTTGGGCTTTGGATAGTGCATGAAATTATTAGACCGAAAAATAATAGTAATAATTTTCTCGGCCCAAAAATATTTTTTAGCCCAAAATACATTCTTCTCTGCTTTTTCTTTCTTGCTCATTAAGATTTTACAAATCTTGATCAAAATTAATCTTTTTTTATTTGTAACGAAGAAAATCTTAAATTTTTGTAGGCATCAATTACATATAATTTCCATATATAGAATAGAGGGCTCGTCACTACATAAATCGTGCCCTTGATTTCTTCATCGACAAACTGCAATTCAATTCTTTTTTTTTTCAAGTTTCTTTACGAATTGTAGTGTAAATTTCATCAACCGTACGCATTTTCCCCTTTCCTTGCAGATTTCAGTGAAGTGAATGGAGGAAATGTTTGCAATTCTTCTTCAAGAATGGAAGATTCTCGAAGCGAGGGGAGTGTAGCTTATGGGCAAGGCTTCCTCAACCCCTCTCTTTGTCGCAGAAAATGGGACTTGGCTGGAGTGAACTCATTCGGACAGCAGAGCACATGAATTTCAAACGAGGCGTCAATTTTTTCTTGCAATGGATGCAACAAACCAGCAATCGATGGCAACAGCATATCTTCCGGTGGGAGTTGTTTGGGGAAGTGGCTCTTAGATGTTGCCACTTCTGCGAGCAGGATGTGCAGCGGGAGTTCTCATGTGGGGAAACTTAGATACGATACCACAATGATAATGGAATGCGCTAGACGCCAACTACACGCGATTTTTTTTCTCTCTTGCAGTGGAGGGTGATGACCAACGTGTAGCAGCGTTTTGTTCCGGCGAGAGGTGGCGGCCATGGCTTTGTCACTCCGATGCAACGGCAGCTATTCCACGAGGATGCGGCGAATCCGTTGGGAAATGGGTGACACGAGGAACTCCGGGCAGGTGTGGCTCGCATTCGCGACAGCATTGGCGTGGCCGGCGGAGAACTCCTCCGAAAAAGGCTTCCTGGAACTCCACAAAGGGCAGATCAGATCTACAACAGCGAAGAGTCGGCGCAGGGCACGGGTGACCGGTGGGACGAACTTCGGTGGATTCACGACTAGGAGGCAAGGTGCGGTAGATCAGGCTATTCATTGGGGTCGACAACACCATAGCGTGGCGTCGTGTTTTCTCCAGTAATGGGCTGCAGTTATTAAAGACGCAGCGACTGTTTTGCGGGGAGAAGAGGATGGCAACGAGAGAGGCTGCAATCCGAGATTTCGGCAAGAGAATCGGCAATGGTGGCATCACGATGGGCAACAGACTCAACAGCTGGAGCGGTGGAGGACATAATAGGCATATTAAAATTCATCAAATATGTTTTTTGAAATTCATAAAATTCATATCAAATTAAGCGGACATAATAGGCATATTAAAATTAAATACATGCACTAATTTTAGTTTAAACACATAATGAATTAAATCGCACACATGCATTAAATTGAACTTGTCACTCCGGTCAAAATGGGCTGACCTAACGCCTGACAGGAGTTCATTTAATGGACTGAATTTTAGGAGTTTTTTTATTTATATTTTTGTCTCATTAAACTCTCACCTATCCTCACCAACCAAATAATTTTCCCCACTAACCAAAAAATCTCAAACAACAAAATTGGACAAAGTGGATTCAAACTTCATTCCTCTTGTTGCAAAAATTATTCGAGCATAATAAAGATGAATGGCTCCCCTATTTACACACCATCGTTGTCAACGGATCCATAGTTAGAGCAAAAGGTAATATACTAACACTGTTTGCATTGTATTTTATTTAGTGGTTTAACTATTCATGCATAATCTTGCTATAATGTTTCGATTTTAGGGTTTTAAATATGCATGTGCGCTAAGTAAATGGTTATATATATATCCATGTCCTCCTATGTAATTGCCTAAATATGCACGTCCGCTGAAGAAAATGGTCAATTATGCATGTAATAAGCATATCCGCAGAAGAAAATGGTCAAGTATGCATGTACTATGTATGAATACCACTACATACACCCACAGTAGGCTTGTCCGGCAATTATGCACGGTCATTTATGCTTGTCCGCCCATTATTTGAGACTTTTGAACATGTCCACCCATATATTGAGAATGATTGAGCATATTTGACCATTATTAGAACCAGATTGAGCATGTCCGCCGAAATTTTAACCCTATTTTAGCATGTCTGGCCAATTTTAAGCCTCAATGAGCATGTCAGCCGACTTTTCTTTTATATTTTATCATGTCCGCTGATTTTCATAGCATAATTGGTATTTTTTATGCATAAATTATCCTGTCTGCCGATTTTTGTAACCTATTTGAGCCTGTCCGCCGATTATTTGACCCTAATTTAGCATGCCCGCCAATATTCTAGCCTAATTGAGCCTGTCTGCCTATTATGTGACCCTAAATGAGCATGTCCGCCGATTTTCTTAGCGTATTGAGCATGTCCACCAATTATTTGACCCTACTTGAGCATGTCCGCTAATTATTTGACACCCTGATTGACCATGTCTGCCTATATTTTAGTGTTTTTGAGCGTGTCCGCTGATATTTATAGCATAATTGAGCAAGTTTGGCCATTTTTTAGCATAGTATAGCATGCCCTCATATTATTTTTGCTTATTTGAGCATGTCCGTCAACTCTTAGCTTAATTCAGCAAAATAGTAAGACTTATTGAGCATAATAGACCTGTCCATCGATTTATAGAGCTTAATTGAGCTTGTCCGCCATTGGATAACTGTTTAATTTGCATGTACGCTAATACGTTAAGGCTCAATTTGATTGTAATTTTTTAAATATGAATTTTTATAAACACGCCTACCATAAAAATACTTAAATGAAGGTTAATCATGTGTCAATATAACAATTAATTGTCCTTTGTTGAAAGGTTTTGGCTTGGAAATGAGAAATTTTTTAATTTGGTGGGGCGGCTGGTGGCAAGGATTAGAGTATGCAGGTGGCCAATACACGAGCTTAGTATTAAATTCAGATCAGTTGAAGTTGGATTTTATTTTTGGGCATGTGCATAGTTTAGTGCATGCCGATGTGAATCATTACAAATATGTTATACACACACTTAAGGACATTGGTGGTTGTATAACGAAACATAAGGTAAAGAATGATCTCGATATTAGGGCCTTGTATCATCAGGATGATGAGCCAATGCTATTTGTCACAGTTAAGGCTATACCATAGCAATCAATGGATAATTTTTGCCCTAGTGCGGTGTCGTCTAGGAGCAGTTATTGGATCGACTTGCTTCATTCACAAATTCCATCTGTTAATATTCTTAATGTCGTAGATTTGGCTGGACCAAGTGGGAGTACATATTTGAACCTTTAATGTCGTACGACTAATATTAATTTGAACAGTGCCTACAATAGCGAAGAATACACCGAGAAAAAGGAGGACGGAGATTACATGAGCTTATCTAAAGAAAATGAAGTTGAGGACAATTTAAAAGAATGTTCTCAAATGGATGCATATGAGGTTTAGAGGGTGATGGGTCTAAGGGTTTTGATAGTTCTCAAGATGATGGGTCTGAGGTGCACAACGTGAGGGTTCTGAGGGTGATGAGGCTTCACAAGATGAGGGGCATGAGGGTGATCAAGGAAGTGCTGAAGTTGAGGATCCTTTAACTGCTCTGTTTGAGGGGTTGTGTGCCTACATCAGAGGCAAAGGCGAAATGAGTTTATTGGACCCCGTTACGACACACATGCACATGCCCACGCTGGTACGTCCTAGTAAAGAAACAGATAGTTCTTTCAATCGTCCATGGATCATTCCAGGTATGTATTCATAATAGTATGCGTTAATTTACTAGACCTTATTGTATTATAATACGAAATTAAGAAACTGTATTTCATGCTTGCAGGGTTTAGGGAACAGTGAAATGTGGACACTGAAGTTGAAGACAACAACAGTATTGACACTTTAGAGGAAATGAATGAAAAAGGTGCTTTCAATAACAAAGCAGATTGCCAATTTGCATTAGGTATGTACAACTTGCGGGATCAAGTTGAGACACGAGTCAAGAAATCAGACAGGTACAGGCTCAACATCGTATGCAAGTACCGAGTAGAGCAGAGTTGTATGTTTGAGATGCATTCCAGTGGCCTTGGTGGAGTATGGAGGGTAATCAAATTCTCACCTCCACATGTATGTCGTTTGAATCTAGACACTCATGCGCAAAGGCAAATTGGTTCGAAAATTATTGGGAGATACTTTTCAGCTCGACAGTTTAATAAAACCACAGCATTGTGTCCTGTTGGAATGGTGAGCGTGATACTTAAAGAATTTGGTTTTGACATATCCTATAATTTGGACCTTAATTCAAAACATATTACTGTGGGGCACACATACGGAGACCATCGCTCTTCCTTCAGATCTCTACCTTCGTACCAGCACAATCTTAAGTTGCAAAATCCAAGCACGTACACATCGTTGGCAATTGTAGATGATAATTGTTTCAAGTAAGTAACTACACACTCTTTATAATTATATTTTATAAAAGTGTACTAAATATTTCGATGCAGGTATGTCTACTATGCACTTGGTGCTTCTATACGGGATTTTGCAAGAGCGGGCCATCCCGTGATTATCATTAATAGTATACACATGGCAATCACAATATTTTTCCCCTAGCTATTAGTTTAGGTGAAACTGAAAACAATGAGTCATGGTGTTGGTTTCTTCAAAGGTTTAAGGAATCGTACAGTGCTCCTAATGGGCTAGTTTTGTATCTAACGCGCATAAGAGTATCTCACACGCTATATAGAAAGTTTACTCAGAGGCACACTATGGTTTATGTTTTTATCACTTGAAGAAAAGACTGAAGAGTTTTGGAAAGATTGTGCTACATTAGTTCAACATGGCTGTGGAGGCACTCACCAAGCATCAATTCGAGAGGTATGGGAATTTTTTTAAATGTACAATACATTTTTATTTGATTTATCACATTACTGTACTATACAGATGGGAAGGGAAGCTGCACATGCAAAATAATGCTGGATTAATGGAGTTGCTGGATGGGTGGGATTACGAAAAATGGTCGAGGTTTCACTGCCCGATTACTCGCTATGAGTTTACATCATCGAATGCAGCAAAGACCTTTAATAAGGCCTTCCTTTGGGCCAGGACACTACCCATTTGTAGTTTGTTAGAGGTTGTATGTGCTCTCATTCAGATATGGTCCTATGAAAGAAGAACGAGTCCAGATAATAGTCGGAAAATACTCTGCACACGAGTGCACAGAGAGTTGGCAGGGTTGAATGGTGAGGCATGGAAACTTAAATTTGAACAGCTTACGGTGACAAAATTCCACGTAGCTTCCACCACAAAAAACTTTACCATTGATTTAAGGGATTGTACATGCTCTTGTGGCAGCTTCCAATGCTATCAATACCCCTGCATTCACGCGTTGAAGGCGATAAAGTATGTTAAAATGATATTATGCTTATCATATAAGCTTTCATACTCTTCAATAGCCTTAATATGATAATTATCTATTACATAATACTCTTGTGTCCATGTTTGCTAGTAACAGCCATTGCAAACTTGCTACCAGTGCATTTGTTGCGCCCTGGTATCATCGAACGGCTATACTATCATTATGGAAAGATGTTGTTATGCATGTACTCGATCCTTCTGATTGGTCAATGCCAGAGCATGTGAGTAGTATTCATTTGAATGAGCCACCATCACATCGATAGGCAGGCAGACCTCATACAAACCGTATCTTTTTTGCTACAGAGTCATCGAGGGATACTAGGGGACGTTAGCGTTGCAGTAGATGCAGAGAGCTGGGACACAACAGAGTTCAATATCGAGCCAATGTACCCTTTCTAGTGCTACAGACACTACCTAAGTCCCTATTCCTCCAGCACTGACAGGGAGGATGTGCAGTCGTTGTCATCAACCAGGTCACACAAGGGGGAACTGTAGAACAACTGACTTAAATATAAAGTAGGATGTAAAAAATAGTCTGCACTTGGTGTTTATTTTCATGTTTCAAGTATGATATATCATTAGAACAAGTGAAATTTCCCCTATTTTCATTCTCAGAATGTTTTAGTACACTAATGTCATATAACACAAATGGAAAAGAAGAACATACTAATGAAAATGGAGGTCCATATTTGCACCCTTTCTCACGTAAAGATTGTACGCAAATAATATCATGTGCCCATTTTTTCCTGTACTCCATGAGGTGTACATCATTTCCCTATGAATTGTCGCCTGTGAGTAGATACTTTATCTCTTTGATGCTGGCCTGACCACAACACCAACTGTAATCTTGAATGTAGCACAGGGATGCTAGTGGTCTAGCCCACTTCAGTAAGGCTTTGAAATTCTAATCTGGAGTGTCAGTTAGGGCACCACTTCGATGGAAAATGATGGGGAGCAACCTTCACAAGTGCAATGTTCTCTTCTTTCTACTATCTTCAATAGCTTGACAATCTACCCATGTGTGAAACAAATAATCGAATACAGTGATCTTCAAATATATTATATACACACAAACACAACAAAATGGTGAAAATGCGAATGCGAATGCACTACGAACAAAAGCTGTAGAAGGAAATAAAAAATACGACCAGAAGGAGATTAAAAAAATAATAATATTATTCTTCCCGAAAAATTAAAAAATAAGCCATACTCACCCGTTCAACCTTATCCCATTCCTTATGGCCACAAGTCCCTGGCGGAGGCCTAAAGAATGACAGCTCTCCCTTCCACCACCTATCCAAAATTTGAAGCTTCTCTTGAGGTAAATCGACCAACTAGGAGGGGTCATCGCCATGTGCCATAACATGCTCATCCCATATTGCTTTTAGCGTCGCCTGATGAAGAAAACATTATAATATAAAAGGTTGTAATAAGCTTAAAAATCCCCTTTTTCAGCGTAGAATCACCCTAAACCGTATTGCATGTAAAAACTTACCGAAAACTGATACGGTATGATAGCATAGGATCCCATTCGATGATCCGGATGAACACCGACATAATCAGGTGCTTGTGCTAGTATAGCTAAATACGCATCAATTTGCTAGAAAGATAATATTTCAATGATCATAATAAGTAAGTATAATAGGTAAATAATTTTATGTTGATCACATAACTCATCCTCCATCCAAACATTTGGCGTCATCATTCTCACAAAGAAATCATTCTTCACTTGGAACCATATGCCGACGTCCATCCTACACATGTATGGCACAATGATTACATATGCCTGCACTATGTTAATAATAAAAGAAGAACATATTAAGGACAATTCTTACGTTATAAGGGACATCACGAACTTTTCCAATACGCTGTTGATATTCGCATCATCCACTATTGTGTATGGGGATTGGACTGTCGTCGCTTTTCTCTTCGGACGTTGCGGATGACATTGGAAGTGCTTTTCAGCTGAGACCATACTGAAACTAGTATTTCCACGGGATTCTGTACCGGGCCCTACAGGAAATCTTATTGAGACTCCGGGTATAGAATAACCATGTGGTTGTTGTGCAGTGGGCGATTTAAGCAATCTTGTTAAGCCACCTGGTATTAGCTCTACGTCTCTGGCAAAAAGGCCACCTGGTGTTGCGTAACTAGTCTGTTAGCATGTAGTATGAGCACTCTATTGTTCCTCCTATGTAAATGGAATACTTGGTGGGTTGTACGTAGATGGCTCAGGCGTTGGACCCTTGAATCCCTCCTTAAACATTTTGTATATCGAACTAAGAATTGACTTCTCGTAGCTACGCTGCATCTGGGACTTTGCTCCAATCAACCAACTAGCACCCTTTTTAATTTTAGTGCAGCCCTCCTCCTGGTACCTACGAATATTAGCATATTATGTATCCTGTGTGTCAAACCTCTTCTCCCATCTGTCGTCTCGATCAAGCAGCTGAGTGAAAAGGGTGTCATGTTCAAAAATCTTTTGATCATGATCATCCATTCTCCTCATTATCTTATCATACTGTTCTTGAGACAGACCCCCACTGTCTTGTTTCTGGTGATGAGGCACGGATTGATCCCATCGTTGACCTGATCTGGATTGAGGCTGGTAATCATCCTATGTAGATGGAGAGCTATCATGTGTTCCGTGATACCCCAAACCTCCTTCACTATGGACAGATCCATAAAACCCACTATAATGACCCTGCTGTGATCCTTCAAACCTACTATAATGACCCTACTGTGATCTTTCAAACCCACCATAAGAATAAGAGTGATGTGGGCCCTGAAATCCACCAAAGGGAAACTGATATGGTCCCTGATATCCACCATAAGGAGAAGACTGAAATGGTGGTTGAAATCCACCAAAAGGGAAATACAATTTTCCAAAGCTAGTAGGATATGAACTCTCCGGAATAGCCATCAGGGGGTGTGGAACTACAACCTGGGTAGAAGGCATATGCGGGGCGACTCTCGACCAAACTGAGATGGACACAGGGTGAATCCACAACTGGTTAGTAAGAGGTGTCATCCTGATCAGTCATATACTCGTCGTCCTCATCATCATTATCCCCTCCGACGTTAAGAAAATCACATAGTAAGTCCTCTGCAGTTCTGTATTGGCCCCCAAATGTTGTATCATCATCAACTTCAACATTTATCCTTCCATAATATCTGTCCCTAATAGCATAATTGGAAGAAATATTTATTTCAACAGGAATGTCACGCTGACTAGTAGCGTCATTGTCGGAATCAGAACTGGAGCGCACTATCTTTTTCTTTCCCTTACCCTTCCCTTTTGTTTTATGATTCCCAAAAGACCTAAATTGATCCCTAAAACCAGAACTCAAATCATAATGTATTCCCCTAAAATATGGCTGGTGGGATTTCTCAGGGAGGATGGCAGGTAAATCAACAACTCTCGGGTCCTGAAAGTAGAATAATAAAAATTAAATACAAATGCTCATGTCACTAAAATAATATCCAAATGTATCCAATTCAGATACTTAGAACCCTAAACTCATACAACATAAAAAATTATAAAACTGTCTAAAATACTGAGTATAGTCAAGTTTTTTGGCAGTTGTATACTTCTAGCGATTACACAAAGGTCTAACGTCAAGATCGGGCACTCCATCTGTCAAGTGTGCTGCAAAACCTTCGATACGCTTGGAGGCCCAAACATGAGAACGAACATCAAAGTAATTTGAATTTAAAATATAACTTTTAGTATGCAATTAACATAAGAATATAAAAGTTTCACATAAACTCAGTATCACTTACTGCTAGGGCAAATGAGCATCCATAAAAATTGATGTGATGCTGTTTGCCTACACCTTCCACCGTAGTCTTCATAAAGTCCATATGGTGCAGTAGGGTTAGGTATGTGTACTTCCCCCCAAGGGAAAGAGTTCCACTGGTGAGCATTCTCAGCTAAGAACTATACCCAGGGTTCTATATATATTTTAGATGTATGCCGGCCTAGCAAAAAGAAGTGTAGAAGTAGAATCTTGGTCGTTTTCACCGCATTATGACCCTTATATGTATTTTCAGTAAATCTTTTCATAAGTTCATCAACTAAGACCCTCTTCGTACGAAAGCTGGCAAACAAACTATCCGGTGGTAGCTCAAATGAATCATTGGGGTCAAAATACCCACTATCCTCAAACCCTAGTCCCATAACACGCAAAAACTCTAGTGGTGCAAAGCTAAAAATTGTATCGGACAACCTGAAGTATCGGGTGTACATATGTGAACCAGAGATTGAAAACTCCTAAGACATCAACTGAAATAACGCCTTAGGAGAACCATAATCCGAATCCAACTCCCAAAAATGACTGAAACACGATCTTCTAAATATCTATACTGTTTGATCGCCACTATTTTTTAGCACCTTGTATATGTAGTTCAAAACTTTTGTAGGCCTACAATACCCTTTAACTCCAACTTTTCGTGATTGAAGACCACGTTGTTTCTAGCTCCACTACATTGCATGCCAACTTTATTAAATATATGATGTGACTACATTTTATACTACAAATTTTTTATAAAAAAATTTAAAAATAATAATATCAAAATGTGCAAATTATTTTATTAAAGCGACGATTTTTTTAAAACAAGTTGTTGGTATTAATTTGTTCTGATAACTTTCAAAACATAATTGGCAGCTTTTTTATTATTAGTAGCCTAATAGAAGTATATTAAAATATCATTTTTCTTTTTAAAATAAAGCTTAGACCGCTTTCTCAATATATATATATATATATATATATATATATAAAGCGTTACATACAATCTTCTACCTAATGTATTATATTTTTAAAATATAAGTTTGATTATAACAATTACCTTTATGGATAATTCCAAATTTAAAATATAATTTAAGATGGCTTAAATATGATTTAGTAGGTACCATAATTACATAAAAGTACATTTTTTTATGAATATGTACCTAATTACACTCAAATTAATCCTTAAAATAACAAGGACATGCAAATTACCCATTTATTCATTGGCGAACAAGCTTAATTAAGCTCTATAAATCGGCGGACAGGGTCTATTATGCACAAAAAATGGGATTTACATGTTGAATTATGCTACAAGGTGACGGACATGCCCAATTAGGCAAAATAATTGACGGACATGCTATGTTATGCTCAAAAATGGCCAAGCATGCTAAATTTGCTTAAAGAATCGGCGGACATGCTCAATTACGGTCCAAAAATTGGCGGACATGCTCAATTAGTGTTAAAAATTCGGTGGACATGCTCAAATAGGGTCAAAAATCGGCGGACATGCTCTAATAGGGTCAAAATTTTGGACATGCTAATAAATGCTCAAAAAACACCAAACATAAACAATTATGCCATAAATATCGGCAGACAAGCTCAAATATTATGATTGAATGCTATATTATGCACAAAAAATGGCAAAACATGCTCAATAATGCTAAGAAATTCAGCGGACAACCTCCATTAGATTAGAAATATATGCGAACATGATCAATTAGGCTACAAATATCAGGGGACATGCTGAATTAGGCAAGAAATATCGGCGGACATGCTTAATTAGGTACAAATAATCGGGGGACATGCTCAATTATGGTCAAAAGAAAGGTGGACATTCTCAATGTTACTAGAAATATTGGCGGACAAGCTCAGTAGGTTAGAAATTTAGGCGGATATGCTCAATTTCGCTAGAAATATAGGCAGGCATGCTTAATTAGAATTGGAATATCGGCGAACGTGCTCAATTATGCTCATAAAGGGGGCGGAAATTTTCAATTATACTCAAAATATCGGTGAACATGCAATTATTAACTATATTTTCAGCGGACACGATGAATTCCTACGGAAACAATTTAAAGTCAAACTAGTTCCTCGGGGGACAAGCAAATTATACTCGGTTACACACTATGAATCAACACACAATCCATTGTACTATATTTAAAGACAGATCTATATTTACAAACTAGTTACTTGGCAGACAAGCAGTCTACACTCAATTATACTCAAATAAAATTTACACTACATCAATATACACATCTATATAAATGACTTATGAAAAAAATAAAATAACAATCAATTACTTCTAATTTACAATGAAATTTTGAGGATTCCCTAATACCCTAAACCCCCAAATTGAAATACTAACGTACCTGAATATCCATCGGTCGCTTTTGTAATTTCCATGGAGATGATGAGGGAATCACACAGATATGGCCGGACAGAGAGTTGTGTCCACGAAACAAATTGAGAGAAAAAAAAGAAGAGAACGAAAGGTGAGAGAGAGAGTAAATACCAGTGTGAATTTTGAGATAAGGGGTCAAAGATTCTGTCCCAAATTTCAATGCCAGTAAAAGCGGTATAAAAGCAACTGCTAGGCCACTTTTTGAATTTTCAAAAAATAAGGGAAAAGAAATGACATGTATCAGGGAGTAAATCAGGTATATACACGAAAACTGGGTATATTAGATGTTTTTTAAAGGTTAGGGCAAACTTGATGTTGCATGGTTGAAACTGGGCAATATAAGTGTTGTCCATTATTTAACTTGTAATTCAATTGGACCCATTATTAGTCTTGCAAATGAGCTTGGGCTTACATTAAATGCACAAACTTATACTTGAACATGATTTCACAATTCCTGCCAACATTTTATTTTTCTTCTAATATTTATCAATGTGTAGGGTAGGTTAATTCTCCTTCACCTCAAGATATACTTTCAACACAAGCATTTAAATTTGATTCACCACAATTTGCATTTAACCACTGTCTCTTTGTAAATCTTTTACTTCTCAACTTCTTCATGTTTCTTCTTATTACTTGCCTCACAAATTTGATATGGAAAGCTTGAATTATGACTGAACTTAGTAAAGTGTTAAGCTATCTATGTATTTCTTTTAAGAGATTCAAGTCATAACATAGTTCAAAAGTAACATGATTTGATTTGAATTGGGGGTGCCATATACATTTTATACTCATGTGGGCCAGGAGTAACATACAGTTTAGGCTCGTGCGTTGAGGAGGGTTGTAATTGAATTTGCTGACAGTTTATAATCTTCAATGAGTCTTGAATTTAAACTTGCATATAGTTTATACTCGTATCAAGGAGCCTTGTGTGGACTTTTTTTTCACTCGTGTCGAGGAGTACTGTGTGGATAGTTTTCTCTTGTGCTAAGGAGTTTTGTGTGTAGATAGTTTTAGCTCATATCAAGGAGCATAACTTGATATTTGCTGATAATTTATACTCGTGCCAAAAAGTCTTGTGTGGACATTTTTCGCTCGTGTCGAGGAGCATTGTGCAGACAATTTTCGCTCTTGCCAAGAGCATTGCATTTGAGTTTGTCAAGCATTCAATGCCCCCAGTCTTGGTATGCACTACTTTCTCTTACTTCAACTTTATTTCTATAAATCTTTATAAAAACTGCCATCTTCATTTGCGGTTCTTCTTCCATGAGCTCATCGAAAGGCATATCTTCAAACTCATTAGAGTCTTGATTAGAGGGCTATTCGATGTTATTTGATATCAAGCTCACTTCCATGTCATGAGTTCTTGTAGCCAGCTCTTCAAAAGTTTTAGGCCAATATCCTTGGAGTATATAGTGAAAATTCCACTGCATTCCTTGAATGTACATTTCAATGGCTGAAGTTTCTGACAACTTTTCTTTGCAATTGAGGCTTAGACTCCTCCATCTGTTGATGTAGTTGATGACACATACTTCATCACTTTGACGAGTATTTGTTAGCTCCATCATGCTAACAATTCGTTGACTTTCAAGTCGATGTACCAATTGAAGGAATTTCTTGTTAGAGATCGAATGAATTCTCTTACTATATGATCTCCGTAGGTCCCAGCATTTGCATGTCTCAACAAACTGTGCCACATGTTGTCTTGGGTTGCCTTTGTCGTTGAATTATTGAAACTTGGGAGGTTGGTAGTCAGTGGGCATCCTCAAGTTCTCAATTTTCTTTGTATAAGGCTTTTTGTAGGTAGCAGGAGATTTGGAGCTTCCTTTAAACTTATCTTTTATCATCTTTAACACAATGCCCTTTAGTTGGTTGGCAAAAAGTATTTTGTCAGTTGAAATTTACACTTTTTCCTCAGTTGGCTTCTCTTCAAATAAATGATGTTTCGTCGAGTCTTCCTCCTCATGCTCATCCTCAGCTTGTTTTTTATTTCCATGACTTGTCTCTGCATTATCCATTTTCTTCATAATTTGGAAGAACTTTAATTTTTGAGCTTCTATGTGCTTGTTGAGTCCTTCAATGGTTTTCATCATACTTCCGAGTTTTTCCTCAATGGTTACAGCACTCGTCATCATCACTATAGCTATAGTTGAGACAGATGACAAGCTTGGCATTGAGTGTGGAGTTGAGCAGGCAGAAATATTTTCACCATCCTTGTAGCCGTGCAATGGCTTATTTAGAATGACCGTGACCATATGGTTTGTCTCAAAGTTGCCTTCAGACTTACTTTTTGTAATGAGTTAAACTTTTTCTGTTTGTAACTCTGGAGGTTTTGATATAGTAGGCCTTCGTATCACAATCTTTAATGGAGTCATCATTTGATTCTTCACAGCTTGAAGCTTTGGATGCTTTGAGGTAGATGGCCTTTTGATCGCGATCATAAGAGGAGTCATTCCTTGTGGTTATAGAGAGAAGAGATGAGAGGTAGAGATTGTCCCACCGGGTGTGCCAAAATTTGTGGCAACAAATTTTATATTTATAATAAAATAATACAAATTGAGTACAAAGATAATTTCAGATGAATTTAATGTAGAAAATATTTAAACAGGTTACAATATCAATCAATCCTTTGATTATTCTCTCGAATCAATTTGGCCTTGACTTTGACTTGTCGACTTGACTTTGACAGGAGTGTATGCTGACTGTGTTGACAATGTGTGTATTGAGATGGATCTTCAGATGAAGCTTGTTCAAACTCGAATGTGTAGTCTTGTAACGTTGATCCAAAGGTGTTAAACCTTTGTTCGGATTGAACGTTGATTGGGGAGATTTCCACAAAGAACATTGTTGATTGTGTAGAACGCTGTTGATTCCGCAAAAAATGCCGAAGAACTTGATGTGAAGAACACTTGATCTAGGGGGCTTAGCACCTTGATCCCGAGGCCGCTCTTGACTTAAAGTTACTTGAAGATCTTGAGCTTTTATTGACTTGAAGATTAAAGATGCTTGAACTGTTCTTTTCTTGAAGCTTGAAGATTTGAAGATTGCTTGAAGATCTTCAACTTTTTCTTTGTTTGAAGCCTGAAGATTTGAAGATTGCTTGAGTTGTTCTTCGCTTGAGGTTTGAAGATTTCTTGGGTTGTTCTTCGCTTTAAGCTTGAAGGTCTTGAGGGAGCGTTGCTCGTGTTCTCAATCTCTTCAGGAGCATCGTCGTCTTTAAATGGTTGTATATGTGTGTTTCTGGAATGAATGAATGAAGGATCCTTATATAGGAGAAGGATGAAGACGCCCCACCCCATATATAACTCACATTCTGATTGGTCCAGTGCTATTTTGTTATAATTCAACAGGCTTGGGCATCCTACTTGATTGGACCATAATCAGTCCTATTTTACTTGGGCCTAATTTAATTTTTATGATCTTGTTTGACTTAAGTCAGGCCTCATGTCCCCACACAGGGGGCATGGGGATGTAACAAAGGGAATCCTATCAACTTTTTCTGATCTAGGATTATAAGCTCATCGGTTTGGTCTTACTTCACCATCGAGAAACGAAAGAAGACTTCCTTTAACTCAGACACAACTCCCTTCTTTTTGTTTTAGGTGTGAAGCAGTAGCAAACCAAAATACCCAACAAGAATTAGCTCTCCCCAAAAAAGAGGTAATCCAGCCACACCTTCAAGTATGGCTACCTTGTTAGGACTTCACTCCAGTCACTTATTTGACTTGTATCAAGCCTCATTTAATTTGAGCCTTATTTATTTTGTGAGTCTCAAATTAACTATTAATTATTTACTAATCTATTTTAGGAATTAATTTATTTAAATTCTAGTTTAATTATAATTGATATTTAGTTAAGAAAATCCATGTGTCGTGATGAGAATGAAAATAAGCGTATTTATTTGTCCAATTTAACACCTTTTTTTATGGGAATCATTGTTATATATTAGTACAATTGTCTATATTTAATATATTTGAGAAAAGGTGCATTTGAGGTGTAACTTGTTCAAGAATATTGAAAAACGCACGTCCAATTTTTGTATTTTTTCTGTGTTCATGTGGAGATAAAAAAAGTTAGTGTGATAATGGTTGAAAAGCCAAAGAATATTAGGTTGTTTTGGCATAAGAAACACCTCAATCGAAGTCTAAACGAGAAAGTTATGATCAAAATGGTGAAGCCGCGCAAGCTGTTTCTACTCAGCACGACTGTTCCACATTACATGACTTATTACATCTTAAAATGTTAGACTTTTGGTGATATCCTTATATGGATAGAAAGCTAAGGAAAATAGGATCGCGTGAGTGCAAGAATCACTAAAATTAGAGTTTGAACGAGGAAGTTATGCTCAAAATCGTGAAGTCGCGTAGCTGCCAACGAGAATTTCCGAGATTTTACAAAAATTTTCGAAAGTTACCTATTCCTTAGAACACAATTCATCTCCGTATCACATAATCCTCAATGATTCACCCATGTCTTAATTTCCTTCTCACATCTATGTATATTTTACATCATTATTCATGTGAGAAGGCACCGCAACACAATCATCCTACACCCGACAAATGGGGATCATCCCCCAACATCATCCACATCCTATCCTCCATCCATCAATCATTTTGAAAATTTGTCTGTGGAATCAAGAGGAGAACCAAGAGGAGGATTCGAGACGGAGAAGGATGCTACGACTCCCTCATCTAGGGTTTCATTCGTTTCCTAAATTATCTTGTAATTTTTCAAGACATATGGGAAGGTCTATCCAACCCTGATGAGTGTTCTTTGCAACACCATGGGCTAGAGCCTTTCTGGTAGATCTAGGATTTTGAAGGTTTTTAAGAATTAATTGAACTTTCTTGTCTATACGACGTACAACACCACTTGTGGATTTATTTTATACTATATATGACTATGTGTCTTTAATTCATACTCAGAGTTGTTTTGTGCATCATTAACTGTTATATAGAGTCTGAATATATATCTTGGTTATTAATTGAGTGCGTTCACTGCTGCTGAGCAGGATTTTATGTTATGATTCTAAGTGAGGGGACTCTGAAGCTTTATTGGAACTATCTTATATTGATACTTATTAATTTAATTGGATTCGGGTTGACAATTAGGATAAAGAGGTTAATTTTATAGTAACTATAAAGGGAGATCATATCGGGTTAGAGTACCAATTCTAGGGGGAAATAATTGATACTGATAGTACCTAGAAAGGGGGTGAAATTATATCTCTTACTCCAAGCTTATTCACATGTGTTACACGCATATTTACTTGTGTCTATAGAGTATATTTACATGGCTTAGTGATGTGTCCATATTCCACGAGGTAGAGCCAGACATTGATACATGAAAGAAAAATTAATGAGTGAAATTGAATTGCCCGAAGAGCTACTTATTCTCCTGCTTTATTCACTTTCGTATTCTTCTAATGTTTAATTTTTTTTGCTATTTTTTTTAATTGTTTAGTTGTTCAAAATTAAATCCTAAATTAATTGCCTTGTCTTAATTAATTTAGTTAATAATTAAATTGATAATACATCGTACTTTGGATTCGATATTTAACTTGGTCACTTGCTTAAACTGCAATTAATATCCTTAATACTTGGGGACTATTTTTTCGTGTAAATATGTCGCCATTTGATTAGACCATAAATTTTAACTGCTTACAGTGGGGACAAGGGAAAAAACAAAAATAATAAAGACCCTATGGAGAGGTTATAATAGAGGCCAACAAATTGGCCCGATAAAAGCACACTGGGCGTGGATGACGACGTGGGAGAACGTCGAGAAGAGCAAGGTCTAGCTTTGAAAGTGGCGGCTGCAATGGTTAAAAAACCCTAGAAAGAAGAGAAAGAATAATTTACCAAGAGAAATCATCTCTAATGTAACCTTGATTTTAGGACTTTGACATATATTCACCTTCAGATTCGCTATTTTCCCACTTTGATAAAATGGAGCTCCATTTCAATGATGGATTTCTATTCATCACATTATTCTTCCGTCTAGTTGCACCGAGTCGACTCAGCTTACATATACGATTAATCTTATGACTTGGATATCAACTCATTCTAGTTTTGCCAAACATCTCTTTGGATTTACTGTGTACGCGTGTCTTAAACCTTGATTCCAAACTAACATTAATATCTCAACTGTTTAGATGCCCCCCATGAGTGGTGGTCAAAGACGTTGCACAATATTTTATATTTGCTCCTTTTTATGCTATTTTTAATCTGTCTTTGAATTGATTTGTTTTACTCATGATATTATTGGTTATATAAAGATGTTGAAGTTCAACGGTTCTGTGGAGATGATGAGATTAATTAATTTTAAATAAATTTTATATAATTGTTATAAATATAAAGAGTCACATCAGTACAAAATTATTACTAATTCTCATAAAATTAGAATTTAATGTAAATCATTAAGTATTATTTTAATAATGAAAGGTGCTAGCCACTTTTAATTTATTAAGATTAAGATTTATGTTCTCTTTAATTGAGGCTTATATTTTATTTTAATTTATTTCTTTGATTTGAATGAATTTTTATTGCATTTTAATTATTAATTTTGAATTGACTAAACTAGCATGATGAAATTAAAAAATATATTTCTAACCTATTAATTCATTTAGGAAAATGACGAAGGATAAATGCAAATCAAAGAAGCAAAACACGACGACAAAACAACCAGATCTTCATCAATGTATGCTCAAGAAAATGAATTAAGGGGCTCCTTGCTCCTCATCAAAAGATGTCAAAGTTTCTCTTAATTGTGCGTCTTCTTTAACCCCATCATTTAATTTTCCAAGAACTCAAGAAAGAAAAACAGAGTTAAGTGGTTCAATTGATAGTAATAGTATCTCATTGTACGATGAAGAATTGTTGTATGATGTTGAGCTTCTTCCTAATAATCTGGGAAAAAGAGTAGATATAATGGATTATCCACCAAATCAACTAAATGCAGTGAGAAGTAAATATATTCTTAAAGCATCTTGTCAACCTAAATCTCATGACTTTGCTCAAAGAGATCTCAGAGGTTTACGTCGGTTTAGTTTAATTTGGTTCAAGAATATGATTGGCTTGAATATTATGTTGAGAAAGATGCAGCGTATTGCTTTAGTTGTTACATATTCAAGCATGAGATTAACATTAGTATTAGAGGAGATGCATTTGTTAGCAATTTAGATCATGGAATAAAAAAAGTAAATTAGAGAAGCATGTTGGTGGGGTTAAAAGTTCTCACAATGTTGCATATGAGAAATATATAAATTTAAAGGATTCAAAAATAAAATCCATATTACATATTTTTAATTATGCAAGTGACGTGATACGGAGTGAATATGAAGCTCGTTTGAAGGTTTCACTTTCTTGTTTAAGATTGTTTTTTGCAACAAGGTTTGACATGTCGAGAACATGATGAGAGTGATGAACCAATAAAAAAGGAAAAAATTTCTTGAGCTTTTGAAATATTTATAAGAGCATAATAAGGATTTTAAAAGTTACTTTTGAAAATGCTCCGGCAATAGCAAATGACATCTTCCATAATTCAAATGGATATTATTAGTTGTTGTGCTAAAGAAACATCTAAACTTATTATGAAAGATCTTGAAGATGACTATTTTGGTATATTGGCATATGAGTTTAGTGATATATCTCAAAATAAATAATTAGCTCTTTATTTGCGTTATGTAAATGGTAAAAAAGGAATGGTGGTTGAGAGATTTTTGGGACAAGTACATGTTGGTGATACTACTTCTTTAACACTCAAAAGTGTTATTGTATCTTTTCTTATTGAACATTCATTAAGTCAATTTAAAATTCGAGGGTAAGGACATGATGGTGCTAGCAATATAAAGTGTTAGATAAATGGCCTTAAAACATTGATTACCAAACTGAATATGGGCCTGTCATCTAAATAATCAAGATCCATGGCCTTGTTTTCTACATTATCATCTTTATCTTGCAAGCATGTCATGTCACCAGTCTTTTCTTCAACAACCTCATGCATTATGATCTCCATGTGTTGAGTCTTCGTTAGAGTCAATAACTTGTTTTAAATGCAAACAAAACAACGTATCAATGCTATTTCGAAGAAAATATAAATATTATCTCTTTAAACCTCATGGATATTGATTTAACATCACTCGCATATTTCTTATTAAGTTGATGCAGGGACACCTCATTACGCTTTACAAATTCTTTATACAGTTCATTTAGGTCCCAACTTAGAAATCTAGGGAGCACTTGTCATTGCCTTCACCAATCTTGTTTTCAAAACTATGAAGTATGAATTAAGTCAATTTTAATGACATTAAAGACTCGTATAAATAAACATCAATACTACGTTATTTAAAATACATACCGTAAGGAGCATAGCACACCCACCCACTTTCAAGTTCTTGCTGGATCTTATTTGATCTAGCAGCATCTCCACGATGTACGTATTCCAGCAGTATTCCTTAATTTTGCTTTTCTCCTCTAGTGTACTTGTCAGGTGTTAAGGCATCGACCCACTTTCGTTTAGAGTCAAGAGCGACATCAACATTGTACAAATTAAGAGGTTGTCTACGTCTGAGCACCTATTCACGTCGCTCCTACCCATTGCTTCAACTAACTTTTCCCTTATCAGTTTGCTGCATAAAGTTCCTTTACAACTCTTTTCAGCTGTCTCCTTAGCAAAATACCGCAAAATTCACAGGTTTGTTTGTATTCTGATCCTTTAAATGGGATCGGTCAAGATTTCCCACCAATACCAAATATCTCCTCAACGTCCCTCGCGGTGATACTAAGTTGCCTCCTAGCAACAATGAATGAACTGGAATTAATATCAAAACTCATTAATATTTTTTGGATGTCATCATCATGTTTGGAGAGTTTCTTTAATTTTCTCAAGGCACCAAACAAAGACTAAAAGGGTGTCTTTTAAGCTCTATCAGATCCTGCTCTGTGACTTTTGCCACATTCAACTCCTTTATTGTGCTTTTCATGTTGCATCTGAAATAGCTCCCTTTGCATTCACTGTCACAAAACCTGTTACAATGCCCTAGTTATTTCACATAATTACACAATGAACATTTGACATGGTCAAGATCACTAATCAAAATAGTTTGTTAGGGCTTTGTATCCACTTTTGGATAACCATTCAACATTTGATCTTCTCAGTTTCCTTGTTGAAGTTTTTCTACATATGAACGTATTTCCACATATGTATTTTAGTATCCTTTCAAATTATTCTAAAAACAAACCAGACTAGATAAAAATTTAAAGTATGATTCTGTAGACTTATATGCTTCAACAGATTCTCAATATACCTTCAGCATGATATTTAACACTTGAATTTGGATCCATTTCAAAGTCAGAAGAAGAATCATCCTCCTTTGGTTTTTTCTCTAATGAACAATGATTTGGGTTAAATATAACATAATTTAAGGCAACAATATGAATCAATATACGATAGTATACCATCTCATTATATGAACTAAACTGAAATAAAAATAAAAAGGGGACGGCTATTTGCACCCCCGAAATTGTTAAATGAACCCCAATAACTTATAGAATTAAAGTATAATAATGTAAAAGACATAAATAATCTTTTATAAATAATAAAACTAAATTAATTATAATTCAATTTCTAAATGCACCCCATTAGAATTCTAAATGCACCCTATTATTATAATCACCTTCTCTCCTAAAAAAGATTAAGAATATCTCCACTGTCCATCTTGGTTTGCAGATCATCGCCATGGCTGAACAATCATAAGCTTCTCAGCACCAACTCCATCTCCCTTCTGCTCATGATCCGATCATCAACAATGATCAAACTAACAACAAATTATATTAAATTGATGAACTAGAATAATTCATTTAACCATCTTGTTTGCAGGATTGGTTTTTTAACACAAGATGATGTTCTTTTCCCACAATTGACAATGGAAGAAACACTAGTTTTTGCAGCATTCTTGAGGCTCCCAACAAGAATGAGAAAATGCGAAACGAAAGAGTAGAGCTCATTATCATGGAAGTAGGCCTTGATAAGCTATCGCCGGCCTATCAAAATAAAATTTATTTCTGACTCACTCCAATACTTAATATGGTAGAGAGTATGGGTCGAACCCAAGAGATTATAATGAAATTTAAGTTAAATCTATGTGTTGAAAAAAAATAAAATAAATAAGGGAGGTTTTGGATTGGCAAAATTCAAAAATAACAATGACAATAATAAATTAATTCATTTAAATAATAAAGTACGTAGACGAAATTTAATTAGGAAATTAACAAGTGAGAAAAGCCTAGTTTAAGATGACGATCCCCTCCCATTTACTGAATCAATCAATTATACGAATTAAACATCTAGCCTAATGTGCAAACTCAAATACTTAGATTTGTTGGCAATTGGATCGTTTGGTTCAACGTGATTCGTTAGTAAAACAGGCAAACAATAACAGCAGAAGCAAAATTAAATCGTTTACCGTACTTCTGGGTCGATGTAGAGGATGAAGATCTGTGATGAACACCTCTGATCTTCTACCGTATGTCCCAAAGTCAACTCTGGTGTTGGGTGGTCAACAATCCCCAGAGTTCTCTCAATCTGCTCTCTGTTGTCTCCCGTATGTCAAATGAGGCACACACTTAGGTTTAACAGGAACTGAGATGACTTATATACTTGGGCTACAGTAGGGACCAGAAGGAGAAATTGGACTGGGCCTCAATTGAATTTAATTAACCAAGCTTAGCCCAAAGCTTTTAATTAAATCCAATAATAATAATATAGTCCACTAAAATATTATTACTGCACTACCCGTCCAATTTCAAAATTATGTTCTGGGCTCCTTCTTATTATGAGTCCGACAGTCTCCCCATGTTTAAGATATACAATACCCATTAATTAATTAAGTTACTGACAACTTAAATTAATTAATATCTCAACCGAGAGTAGTATCACTCAATCTTATTATCATGCCGGAAATTAATCCACTTGCAAGATTTACATGATAAACCTTATGAGCTCCTCAAGGGGACATCATCTACCTATAACGGACATAGATTCCTTCTACAATCAACAGCACACCATAGATACAGCACTACTTCCCAACTCACCGAGTTTATTGATTTAATACTTATAAATCTCACCCATTGATGAATCAAAGAAATACATACTGCCCTACGTGTCGAGGTTATTGTATAGGGATTAAGAGCACGAACTTCCATAATAACAGAGATCAAGTTCTTCTATAAGTCAGTATAAGTCGAACGATCTCAAGCGGTCCTGCTCAATACACACAAGTGCACTAATGTGATTCTATAGCCAAGACAAGCTAATACCAAACCACACTATAACCATACTGATAGAGAGTCCCCGTCTATCTCGGTTGTGAGCATCTGTTTATACTTTATAAGGAAACCGATAATATGATCTTCTGCGTGTTGTCGCACAACATATTATCTACAGTATAAAGTAAATGGACTATTGCATCATGCATATAAAATAAATTATAAGATGTAATCATTTGATCATATGATTCTCATTTCAAATATTGTTATAAGATTGTTCATAATAAAGCTAGACTTTTAGTATACAATCCAACAATCTCCCACTTATACTAAAAGACTATGCTGTCATGTCTTCTGCCATACATCTGATTCCTACTCCCACTACACGACCATTAAAAGTTCTCGCCTTAAGGTCCTTGTAAATAGTTTACTAAGTCATCATCCGATGTAATCTAGGCGACAACAACCTTCCCCTCATCATACGATTTCTCATAACAGGTGGTACTCGCGCTCCATGTGTTTAATTGCCTTATGGACTCGCGATTTCTTCAAGTTTGCAACTGCACCAATATCATCAACGTAAATTGTGATTACCTTGGGCAAACTTAGAAACTCTTCAAAGTCCATCATGAAGTCTCTAGAGTCATATAGATACTTTGGCTGCCTCATAGGCTCCAATTCATCATCTTACCATGATGGAGTCCGGAGTCTGAAATATATTTCTATATAACACTCCTTCACATTATGACTCTACTTCCTAAGATTAAACACATAACCTTTGAGGAGAATTTACTACAGTCCAATCTGACTAAAAACCCGAATCTACGTAATCCACAAGAAGCAGTGAATCTGCTCAGTAAGTCTACATATAATTTCCAGTCCTTCTCAGGCACTTCATATATGTCTTACCACAGTTCATCATTCTTGTTCTAGGTTACGTTGATACCCACTGTTCATGCGTCCAGTAAAACAGATATCCAACATCGTTCATAACATTCCTTAGATTAAGCTTTCTTATTCGCCGAAGCATAAGGAACCGCTTTCATCCTCTTTATCTTCTTCTTATGTCTCAAAGACACATTCACTTAGATAAATTCACATGCTAAACGAGTATGGACTGTATCATTTTATGAAACTTGAGATAAGCATAACATCCTTTCTTGTGATCCGTATAACCGTGATCAAAAGGATATATTTTACCTTTCTTAAGTCCTTCATCTCTACCGCTTTATTAACCATACCCATACGCCCGATAATACTCTTTCATTGTCTCCAATGAGTAAGATACTATCTACATATAGTACAAGAAACACCACCACGTTTCTGTCACTCTTTACAACACAAGACTCATCCACTTATTGATTTAAATCCATGCCACTAGATTACCTAATCAAAACAGATGCTTCACGATCTTAAAGCTTGCTTTAGTCCATCACTGGACACTTTTAAGCTTACTATCAAAATGCTATTAGTATTTTGCAATGAATCACTCTAGTCGCTTCACATAGATGTTTTCCTCAAGACTTCCAATCAGGAAAGTTGTCTTGACATCTATTTGTTGTTCCTCATAATTCAATATGACCAGCAATAAATAAAAGAATCTGGATCATCATTAGCATTGCTACCAGCGAATATGTTTCCTCATAATCGAACCATTTCTTTCTGAGTACACCTTTTCGCAACAAGCTTTGATTCCAAGGTTTTCACCTTTCTATATGATCCTCTTTTATTTTCTTATGACCACTTGCAATGGCTTTTATACCATTTAGTGGTCATTCAAGTTCCCAGACTTAATTTAGAATCTGTAGATTCTATTTCAACGTTCATTGCAACTTACTAAGATTCTGCATTTTAATCTTGTAGTGCTACGTCGTATCCGTGGGTCAATACCATGTTTACTAGGGATCAAGTCTTACGACTTTCCCAAAACATATATCTTACGGGTTGTCAAACAACCCTCCCACTACGACAAGGCACTACATGTAATTATGTATCAGACGTGACACGCGTTGCAGTTTACCTTGTGGTATATCCTCTTGTACACTTGGTACTTTTACTTTGTGTTTTCCTCTCACTTCCTTTAGAACAACTTATACATGGGTTTATGATTTATTACATAGTCCTTTTCCAAAAAATCTGGTGTTTGTGTTAACAATTACCCTTCGATCTTTTGGACTAAATAAATCACCCTCCATTTTTCTAGGATATCCCATATACAGACAAATGTTTCACGAATTACTGTATCTAGGGCATATCCATAAAATGAATTTAATTATTCCAAATAATTCATCATCTATCTAATCATAACCATAAGAGCCTTATTCCTTCTATCCACCACACCATTCAGCTGGGGCATGCCCGATGTAGTCCACTTGAGATTTAATCTCAACTTCTGATTAATAGCTCCTAACTATCCCAAGAGGTATTCGCCATCACGATAAAATCATAATGAATTAATATATTTTCCATGACGCTCCACTGTACCAGCCTTGCAATTCTTGAATTAATCAAAGAACTTAGACATGCAGTGCATCAAATAAATATATTAGTATCTAGAATAATCTTCGAATATTCATAACCACCTCTCACCTGGATAATATTAGGTTCGCTTGAATCAGAATGAACTAAATCCAACATATATATCTTTGGCTCTACACCCCACAGCCTTGAAAAGGTAGTTAATCATTTTTACTTTCAAGCAAGACTCGCAAGTTTGATAGTTTCCACTTCAGATAATCCTTACGGTCTATCGGCTATCAACTTTTGAACCCTACCTAAGTAAAATGAACTAATCTTAGATGCCAAATGTTTGTTTTAGTTCATCTCCAAAGGTTCATTTCTCTTACTAATATTAGAAGATGCATTATTAATTACTATTTATTGCATCTGTGGGATGTGCATGATTCAAGAGTTTACATATTATCCACCAATGTACTTTAACGGATTATAACCTCATTCCTCATTACTATGACCATGTCATTTAAATGAAATGAAGTATTCTCCGTTAATGCATAGAAACCGAAATCAAATTCTTTTTATGAAACGTACGTAAAGACAATTTCTCATAATCAATCGTTTATTCTTTATCATGAGATAAATAAACAACTCCCACTACAATAGCCACTACCTTTGTAGTTTTACCCATGTTATTAGCAATCTTATCCTTACTCAGTGATAAACATTTAGTGATTCCAGTATCTACACAGTTCGAGTCAGTAGATGCCATCACTAATCATGTTTAAACCATTAGTAAATAAGATATTAAACTTGTTCACATTATGATGAAAATGGCTTTCCTTTGCCACATGTTTTGTCAGAAGTTTCCCACCATATACATCCTCTTGTAATTCAGGTGGAACTTACTCAAAACATCTAGGCAATTATGGAGAATTAAAATTGACTTAGGTTTCCCCTTCAACTGCTATTCCATAATTTTCCAATTCATTCATCAAATTCTATCATGACCTATTACCTTTTAAATTACTCGAGTATCCGAAGAGTTACATGAGACCATCATATTTATATGAACCTCTCATCTCTTCACTAGAGACATTAATAGGCATCATGAGACGTCCTATGTGAGAACACATTTTTATTTTCTTAAGCAGTAATTTTCAAAATCAAGATCCTTTTCTAATCAACTTATTTGGACAAGTAAATATTATTTCTTTTAGTTAACAATTAGTGAAATAAAACCATTCGAAATTCAGAGAATCACAAATAAATATTCCGATCAAATCTCCGAATTTTATCCTTTTATATTGATTCCCTCAAAATAATATAAAATTAAAATTCACCGACATCTCAAGCACCGTGAGTCTGCAAGCCACGTTAGGGTGGACGTTTACAAACCCGAACATTTACAAGAGAAGGTTTTACCCATTAATTTCATTTGTCAACCTAACTTTATGACAAAATAATTAATAGTCGGTTCCTCTTTAGCCATGTAAATAATAGCAGTGACTCCGTTGGGGAGGATACTAATCATTCACATCTAAGTGTACACCATTATTTGATCCCAAGTTCGCTGCCCAAGCTTATGTGCCTTACTGTTGGAGAAGTACACACGTGCTCAGATAACTTTCTACAACCATCAATTATATAAGTTTGTACTAGTGAACCGCATATAAGCTCATCCGTTAGGGAGGAAGGCACTATAGCCAACGCGCAAGTCCATATGCATCACATTACAAACAATAATTATTTAAAGAAGTTTGTTGATGAGTGATATTTTCACCTAGATTTTAGTGTCTTTTTATATGTGTTTTCGTATATTTTTATCCGTATTTTATGTGTTATTTGGTTATGTTTTGTGTTTTCATGGAAATGTGTGTGAATGAGCTTAAACCTACTATTTTCACTTTTTATTTGATGCTAAATAGGATAAGGAAGATGTAGGAAAAAGCGGAACTCAATTTGGAGTTGAAACGAGGGAGAACGAGCCAAAACAGTGAAGGAATCAGGGCAGCAGCAACACGACTGGCCGTGTTGGTGGCACGAGCCGTGTCGCAGTGCACGACTCGTGTAGCTAACACGGGCCTGTCCAGAATGGTCGTGCGGCAACATCTATTCATCCAACACGACCACCACTTGGCCGTGTTGCGGAGCTCGACTCGTGTTGCAGCACACGACCCGTGTAGCCAACACGGGCCTGTAAGCGATGGCCGTGCGGGAGCATCAGTTCACGCAACACGGGCACCTCATGGCCGTGTTGCGCCACACGACTCGTGTCGTGTCTTGGATCAGAAAAAAATCAGAATCCTTCTAGAAGCCTCCCAAGGAGTATAAATACCCCTCCATTCAGATTTTATAAGAAAAATCCGATTTCCACCCCTTCCACACACACCTCACACACCATTTCTTCCATTTTCCACCATCATCTTCATCCATTCTTCATCCACCCATCTATACTTGATCCCCTCCATCAAATCCACCATCCAAGTGATCAAGGAAGCAAGGGAGAGTGAGATCACAAGAAGAAGAAGGAGATCTCCATTGGAGCACTTCAAAGGGGGAATCTAATTCTAATTTTTGTGCATTTCTTTATAGATTGATCATGTTTTGTAAGGATCTTAATGTCTATGTTAATTTTCTTATGGATATGAGAGGCTAATCTCCTTTGTGAGATTAGCTCCATGATTGGTGTTGGATAATTTAGTTTTTATGCAAATTGATTTTAATCTTGAATGGGCTTTGTGTTATTTCTATCATTGATTGTTGATTGCTTGATGTATATGATGATTTGTGTGATTAATTGTCATGGGCATGTGATTAGATTGAGAAATCAATTATGTGTTTAGGATAGTTCATTGAATCATTTCATCATACACTTCATGTGCATTAATTTAGAATGAGATAGAGATATCCTTCTAGATTTAGAACCCTTTGATAGAACATTTGATTAGCTTAATCGAGAGGTTGGTTGATTAAATGAGGAGACCCAAACAATTAGTGAATTCATAGTACCTTAAAAGGGAATATTGCTTATGATTTAGTACCTAATTAGGGAACTCATAGAGTAATTAGTACCTAGTGGGAGGTGTTTGCTATTGTCTCGATCCTATGTGCGTTTGGGAGCCTTGTTGAGGGCCTACATCCTATCCATCTCGAGAGAGAGTTTAGGTGGAATTAGTGATCGCTTCTATACCTTGTCCATGAGAGATTAGAATTAATTGCATAATTACTTAATTATCTATGCCATGATTGTTGTTAATCTCATCCTTGCATCATTTGGAACCCTTTTATCTTTGCATTCATTTTATCTTTATTTCTTGCTTTAGCATAATTGCATTCATTTGCTCCTATCCTCTCTTCCGTCGTCCTTATAAAATCACGATAAACTTGAGATCGCTTAAACTCTAGTACCTTCCTCCCTGTGGTTCGATAATTTCTTTAATTGGTCATGCTCACTATATTATGGCTAATCAAATGGCGCCGTTGCCGGGGAGGTAACGGTCGCTAGTAGTTTGACGAAGGATTGTTTAGAGTGGTCTTAATAAGGACATTTTTTTTTATTTTTGCATCTTATATTTGCTTTGGAAAATTTTGTTCTAATTTTTCTTTCTTTTATAGGTGCATACCTTGAGAAGGAAGAAGAAGGAGAGCAACCCCAAAAATATGAGCTACATGGATAATCTTCGAGATATGGTGAATAGAAGTGTTCATTCCGCTATGAACACACAAGGAAATTTTCAAAGATTTCAAATGCCAAATGGTGAACCTAATTTGCACCCGGATTACGGAGTACAAGATATGCAATTCCAACAACAAGGTTATGAGAATTTTGGAATTCCTCATCAAATGCATCATCAAGTATACCCTCAAGGTGTGGAAGATGTTTTTCAAGGAAATTTTTCTAGTCATCAAGAAGGAAATCAACCACATCTATGGGGAAATTTTCAAGACTCCAACACCTCTTATTCCACCCAAAGTGACCACATAGCAATGTTTGGAGAAAAGATGTTTGAAATGGTTATGGATCGCATAGAGAAGGAGAGCAAGTTTAATGAAATGTGGATGGATCGAATCGGAAATTGGTGTGACATGGTGACAAGTGCAATAGTAGCATTCGGTGCTAGATTGGATTCCATTGAGCACCAAGTTAGTCAAGTTGTATCCACCGTTGAGAACAACAAGCCTTCTTCCTCTATTAAAGATCGAAAAGAGGATAGTTTGGGGGTTGATGAGGTTATGAAGGAAAAGAGAGAAAGGGTGCCTAAGTGGGTGAAAGCTACAAAGTTGAAAGAAGAGTTGACGGAGGAATTCGATAAATTTGTCGAGTCTCTTGAAGAGATGGTTGAGAAAGTAAAACATCAAAATCGAGAAGAGATTCATGCCCTTATGGAAGAAAAGAAGTCTCCGGAAACTAAGATCATGGATTTCACTCCCCACAAGCCTAAACCTTCTCATTCTATTGAAATTTCAAATTCTCTTAAGAACTTTCATGATTTTATTGATAAAAATTTGTTTGGTGATTGTAGGAAAAAGGTTGCAAGAGGACAACAACACTTGTCAATGCCCGAATTCTTACCGGGGGATGTGGTTGAAGTTCAAAATGCATATAAAGCCCCATGGAAAAAGTGGAACAAGTGGAAAGGGCCATTCCTTGTGAAGAACGCCTTCGGAGAACAATTGCTTGAGCTATTTAACAAGAAGGGAACCGTTCTAGTGGTTGAACGGGAGAGCACAAGGCACTACTTCAAGAAGAAACCTATGATAGTGCCTAAGGACTATTCAAGACCACCATGAGCTAAAGACTATCGTCCGGCTTGAAGACGCTAAACTTAGCGCTAGATGGGAGGCAACCCATCATTATCTTTATTGCTTTATTTAATGCTTTCAATAAGGATTGTGGATTTGTTATTTCTTATATTTTTGGCATGTAGGTTGATTGTGCTTGTGAGGAATACGCGTATTGAAGACACGAAGAGTGCTTGATTTGAAGTGTGATAGTAAGTCACACCACTTTTTGCAAACTTACCTCGAAACTCTTGTTTCAATTTAAGTTTGGGGGGATATGGCGTGGTGTGAATTACTTTGCTCGAAGGCATATACTTTTCGTATTTTTTTGAGCTAATTTTGAATTTTTCTTGTGAGTATTGGTTGAATTTTGGTATGATTGGTTGTGTTGAAGTGCATGATAATCCATATTTTTAATGATATTGTTGAGCTAATATTTTTGATGAGTTGTTGAGCATGAATGAAGTGTAGTGGAAGCACGAATTGAGCCCGGAGATCAAGTCGAGATTCATTTTGCATTCAATCCGGAAGCCCGTGTCAACCATTTCCACTACCAAATGCCTTTCTAAGGGAGTTCGCTTTACATCTCATCTCTTCTATTTGCTTAGCATAAATTTATGTTGATTTGGAGTGATGTGATTAGCATGCTACTTCATGTGTTATGTTTTGGGATGTTTACTTCCGTAATTTAGGATTTCAATTTTCAATCAAAGATGGGGATACTTGTGAGCTTAATTGATCATGGATGATATAGAATGTGTGCTTTATTGTTAATGATGGTGATTTTTGTTTTTGCATGTAATGTGTTTTTGTTTTGTTTCTTGTTTGTTGAGTCTTTATTTTATGTTTTGTGTGTTTTCTTATTTTTGTCTTGGTATGTTTGGTGGTTTGTTTTGGGATGTTGTGAGTCATTTTTGAACATGAGTGGCGATATGTTGTGGTAGTAAGTGATGACAAGTTATGATTAAGAATCTCTACACTTTCGAATTGTGGCATGTTTTACTTAACTTGTTCAATTTTGAGATGAATGTGGTGTAATAAGTTCTTAAGGTCCAATGCATAAGCTTGTGAGAATTTGAGCCTCAACCGTGCATACATGGTTTTTCTTCATGAGTGGATTGGTTGTGTTTGATAAGCTAGAACTTGCTCAAGGACTATAGGAACGAGCCCAATTTGTGGAGATTAGTGAAATGATCTTAGGCCATCCTTGTTATTCATAGTCATTGCCATATATTTTCCTACCATGTACATCATCCCTAGTTAACCATTTTGAGCCTTTAAGCCTTTTTATTGTGAATATAGCACATTACAAGCCATGATTACCCACTTAAGCCTTACATATATACCATTTGTGTGGGTGATTGAGGAGATGGTAACTAGAAAGGTTTGATAAGGAAGAAAAAGAAAAAGGAAATGGTAAACAAGCAAGAAAAAGGATGAAAAAGAGCATAAAAAAGAATGAACATGCAACCTCAAAACAAGAAAAATGAGTAAAGCAACAACAAGATGCTCAAGGAAATAAAAATTCAAAGAAAGGAAGCATGCATCATAAGAAGCTCAATCCAAAGGAATGTTGATGATTAGTGCTTGTGATTACCAAAGTTGAGAAAGGAAGAAAGAAAAGTGGAGAAGTTGGAGAAATTGGCCATCTCTTCGATTACTTACACTTGCTTAGTCACTATTATCCATATCTTCCATACCCTACCAAAGAGCCTATCATTACATCCTTAATGTAAGACCTTTTTGATCATTAATGGAAACCTTGGGGTTTGTGAATATAGTCCACGAGCAAGCTTATAACGAGTCGAGCCAATCGATTGATGAGTGTTGATTTACCTACTTTAAAGAGTGTTGAGTGAAATTTATAACCTATGTATGGCTTGGACTAAAAGGGACTATATTACACTTTATTCTCTTTTGATTGAACTTGTTAATTTCTCATGTTATGATTTTATTGATGTAGGATGCCTTAGCATAATTTGTAATTCTTGTTGCTAATGATGTGTTGTTACTTATGTTCGTTTAGTCTTTTCCTAGGTGAAAATCACTCTCCTTGGTTTATCATTTTCGTTGTGCGGGGACGCACAACACTTTAAGTTTGGGGGTGTGATGAGTGATATTTTCACCTAGATTTTAGTGTCTTTTTATATGTGTTTTCGTATATTTTTATCCGTATTTTATGTGTTATTTGGTTATGTTTTGTGTTTTCATGGAAATGTGTGTGAATGAGCTTAAACCTACTATTTTCACTTTTTATTTGATGCTAAATAGGATAAGGAAGATGTAGGAAAAAGCGGAACTCAATTTGGAGTTGAAACGAGGGAGAACGAGCCAAAACAGTGAAGGAATCAGGGCAGCAGCAACACGACTGGCCGTGTTGGTGGCACGAGCCGTGTCGCAGTGCACGACTCGTGTAGCTAACACGGGCCTGTCCAGAATGGTCGTGCGGCAACATCTATTCATCCAACACGACCACCACTTGGCCGTGTTGCGGAGCTCGACTCGTGTTGCAGCACACGACCCGTGTAGCCAACACGGGCCTGTAAGCGATGGCCGTGCGGGAGCATCAGTTCACGCAACACGGGCACCTCATGGCCGTGTTGCGCCACACGACTCGTGTCGTGTCTTGGATCAGAAAAAAATCAGAATCCTTCTAGAAGCCTCCCAAGGAGTATAAATACCCCTCCATTCAGATTTTATAAGAAAAATCCGATTTCCACCCCTTCCACACACACCTCACACACCATTTCTTCCATTTTCCACCATCATCTTCATCCATTCTTCATCCACCCATCTATACTTGATCCCCTCCATCAAATCCACCATCCAAGTGATCAAGGAAGCAAGGGAGAGTGAGATCACAAGAAGAAGAAGGAGATCTCCATTGGAGCACTTCAAAGGGGGAATCTAATTCTAATTTTTGTGCATTTCTTTATAGATTGATCATGTTTTGTAAGGATCTTAATGTCTATGTTAATTTTCTTATGGATATGAGAGGCTAATCTCCTTTGTGAGATTAGCTCCATGATTGGTGTTGGATAATTTAGTTTTTATGCAAATTGATTTTAATCTTGAATGGGCTTTGTGTTATTTCTATCATTGATTGTTGATTGCTTGATGTATATGATGATTTGTGTGATTAATTGTCATGGGCATGTGATTAGATTGAGAAATCAATTATGTGTTTAGGATAGTTCATTGAATCATTTCATCATACACTTCATGTGCATTAATTTAGAATGAGATAGAGATATCCTTCTAGATTTAGAACCCTTTGATAGAACATTTGATTAGCTTAATCGAGAGGTTGGTTGATTAAATGAGGAGACCCAAACAATTAGTGAATTCATAGTACCTTAAAAGGGAATATTGCTTATGATTTAGTACCTAATTAGGGAACTCATAGAGTAATTAGTACCTAGTGGGAGGTGTTTGCTATTGTCTCGATCCTATGTGCGTTTGGGAGCCTTGTTGAGGGCCTACATCCTATCCATCTCGAGAGAGAGTTTAGGTGGAATTAGTGATCGCTTCTATACCTTGTCCATGAGAGATTAGAATTAATTGCATAATTACTTAATTATCTATGCCATGATTGTTGTTAATCTCATCCTTGCATCATTTGGAACCCTTTTATCTTTGCATTCATTTTATCTTTATTTCTTGCTTTAGCATAATTGCATTCATTTGCTCCTATCCTCTCTTCCGTCGTCCTTATAAAATCACGATAAACTTGAGATCGCTTAAACTCTAGTACCTTCCTCCCTGTGGTTCGATAATTTCTTTAATTGGTCATGCTCACTATATTATGGCTAATCAAATGGCGCCGTTGCCGGGGAGGTAACGGTCGCTAGTAGTTTGACGAAGGATTGTTTAGAGTGGTCTTAATAAGGACATTTTTTTTTATTTTTGCATCTTATATTTGCTTTGGAAAATTTTGTTCTAATTTTTCTTTCTTTTATAGGTGCATACCTTGAGAAGGAAGAAGAAGGAGAGCAACCCCAAAAATATGAGCTACATGGATAATCTTCGAGATATGGTGAATAGAAGTGTTCATTCCGCTATGAACACACAAGGAAATTTTCAAAGATTTCAAATGCCAAATGGTGAACCTAATTTGCACCCGGATTACGGAGTACAAGATATGCAATTCCAACAACAAGGTTATGAGAATTTTGGAATTCCTCATCAAATGCATCATCAAGTATACCCTCAAGGTGTGGAAGATGTTTTTCAAGGAAATTTTTCTAGTCATCAAGAAGGAAATCAACCACATCTATGGGGAAATTTTCAAGACTCCAACACCTCTTATTCCACCCAAAGTGACCACATAGCAATGTTTGGAGAAAAGATGTTTGAAATGGTTATGGATCGCATAGAGAAGGAGAGCAAGTTTAATGAAATGTGGATGGATCGAATCGGAAATTGGTGTGACATGGTGACAAGTGCAATAGTAGCATTCGGTGCTAGATTGGATTCCATTGAGCACCAAGTTAGTCAAGTTGTATCCACCGTTGAGAACAACAAGCCTTCTTCCTCTATTAAAGATCGAAAAGAGGATAGTTTGGGGGTTGATGAGGTTATGAAGGAAAAGAGAGAAAGGGTGCCTAAGTGGGTGAAAGCTACAAAGTTGAAAGAAGAGTTGACGGAGGAATTCGATAAATTTGTCGAGTCTCTTGAAGAGATGGTTGAGAAAGTAAAACATCAAAATCGAGAAGAGATTCATGCCCTTATGGAAGAAAAGAAGTCTCCGGAAACTAAGATCATGGATTTCACTCCCCACAAGCCTAAACCTTCTCATTCTATTGAAATTTCAAATTCTCTTAAGAACTTTCATGATTTTATTGATAAAAATTTGTTTGGTGATTGTAGGAAAAAGGTTGCAAGAGGACAACAACACTTGTCAATGCCCGAATTCTTACCGGGGGATGTGGTTGAAGTTCAAAATGCATATAAAGCCCCATGGAAAAAGTGGAACAAGTGGAAAGGGCCATTCCTTGTGAAGAACGCCTTCGGAGAACAATTGCTTGAGCTATTTAACAAGAAGGGAACCGTTCTAGTGGTTGAACGGGAGAGCACAAGGCACTACTTCAAGAAGAAACCTATGATAGTGCCTAAGGACTATTCAAGACCACCATGAGCTAAAGACTATCGTCCGGCTTGAAGACGCTAAACTTAGCGCTAGATGGGAGGCAACCCATCATTATCTTTATTGCTTTATTTAATTCTTTCAATAAGGATTGTGGATTTGTTATTTCTTATATTTTTGGCATGTAGGTTGATTGTGCTTGTGAGGAATACGCGTATTGAAGACACGAAGAGTGCTTGATTTGAAGTGTGATAGTAAGTCACACCACTTTTTGCAAACTTACCTCGAAACTCTTGTTTCAATTTAAGTTTGGGGGGATATGGCGTGGTGTGAATTACTTTGCTCGAAGGCATATACTTTTCGTATTTTTTTGAGCTAATTTTGAATTTTTCTTGTGAGTATTGGTTGAATTTTGGTATGATTGGTTGTGTTGAAGTGCATGATAATCCATATTTTTAATGATATTGTTGAGCTAATATTTTTGATGAGTTGTTGAGCATGAATGAAGTGTAGTGGAAGCACGAATTGAGCCCGGAGATCAAGTCGAGATTCATTTTGCATTCAATCCGGAAGCCCGTGTCAACCATTTCCACTACCAAATGCCTTTCTAAGGGAGTTCGCTTTACATCTCATCTCTTCTATTTGCTTAGCATAAATTTATGTTGATTTGGAGTGATGTGATTAGCATGCTACTTCATGTGTTATGTTTTGGGATGTTTACTTCCGTAATTTAGGATTTCAATTTTCAATCAAAGATGGGGATACTTGTGAGCTTAATTGATCATGGATGATATAGAATGTGTGCTTTATTGTTAATGATGGTGATTTTTGTTTTTGCATGTAATGTGTTTTTGTTTTGTTTCTTGTTTGTTGAGTCTTTATTTTATGTTTTGTGTGTTTTCTTATTTTTGTCTTGGTATGTTTGGTGGTTTGTTTTGGGATGTTGTGAGTCATTTTTGAACATGAGTGGCGATATGTTGTGGTAGTAAGTGATGACAAGTTATGATTAAGAATCTCTACACTTTCGAATTGTGGCATGTTTTACTTAACTTGTTCAATTTTGAGATGAATGTGGTGTAATAAGTTCTTAAGGTCCAATGCATAAGCTTGTGAGAATTTGAGCCTCAACCGTGCATACATGGTTTTTCTTCATGAGTGGATTGGTTGTGTTTGATAAGCTAGAACTTGCTCAAGGACTATAGGAACGAGCCCAATTTGTGGAGATTAGTGAAATGATCTTAGGCCATCCTTGTTATTCATAGTCATTGCCATATATTTTCCTACCATGTACATCATCCCTAGTTAACCATTTTGAGCCTTTAAGCCTTTTTATTGTGAATATAGCACATTACAAGCCATGATTACCCACTTAAGCCTTACATATATACCATTTGTGTGGGTGATTGAGGAGATGGTAACTAGAAAGGTTTGATAAGGAAGAAAAAGAAAAAGGAAATGGTAAACAAGCAAGAAAAAGGATGAAAAAGAGCATAAAAAAGAATGAACATGCAACCTCAAAACAAGAAAAATGAGTAAAGCAACAACAAGATGCTCAAGGAAATAAAAATTCAAAGAAAGGAAGCATGCATCATAAGAAGCTCAATCCAAAGGAATGTTGATGATTAGTGCTTGTGATTACCAAAGTTGAGAAAGGAAGAAAGAAAAGTGGAGAAGTTGGAGAAATTGGCCATCTCTTCGATTACTTACACTTGCTTAGTCACTATTATCCATATCTTCCATACCCTACCAAAGAGCCTATCATTACATCCTTAATGTAAGACCTTTTTGATCATTAATGGAAACCTTGGGGTTTGTGAATATAGTCCACGAGCAAGCTTATAACGAGTCGAGCCAATCGATTGATGAGTGTTGATTTACCTACTTTAAAGAGTGTTGAGTGAAATTTATAACCTATGTATGGCTTGGACTAAAAGGGACTATATTACACTTTATTCTCTTTTGATTGAACTTGTTAATTTCTCATGTTATGATTTTATTGATGTAGGATGCCTTAGCATAATTTGTAATTCTTGTTGCTAATGATGTGTTGTTACTTATGTTCGTTTAGTCTTTTCCTAGGTGAAAATCACTCTCCTTGGTTTATCATTTTCGTTGTGCGGGGACGCACAACACTTTAAGTTTGGGGGTGTGATGAGTGATATTTTCACCTAGATTTTAGTGTCTTTTTATATGTGTTTTCGTATATTTTTATCCGTATTTTATGTGTTATTTGGTTATGTTTTGTGTTTTCATGGAAATGTGTGTGAATGAGCTTAAACCTACTATTTTCACTTTTTATTTGATGCTAAATAGGATAAGGAAGATGTAGGAAAAAGCGGAACTCAATTTGGAGTTGAAACGAGGGAGAACGAGCCAAAACAGTGAAGGAATCAGGGCAGCAGCAACACGACTGGCCGTGTTGGTGGCACGAGCCGTGTCGCAGTGCACGACTCGTGTAGCTAACACGGGCCTGTCCAGAATGGTCGTGCGGCAACATCTATTCATCCAACACGACCACCACTTGGCCGTGTTGCGGAGCTCGACTCGTGTTGCAGCACACGACCCGTGTAGCCAACACGGGCCTGTAAGCGATGGCCGTGCGGGAGCATCAGTTCACGCAACACGGGCACCTCATGGCCGTGTTGCGCCACACGACTCGTGTCGTGTCTTGGATCAGAAAAAAATCAGAATCCTTCTAGAAGCCTCCCAAGGAGTATAAATACCCCTCCATTCAGATTTTATAAGAAAAATCCGATTTCCACCCCTTCCACACACACCTCACACACCATTTCTTCCATTTTCCACCATCATCTTCATCCATTCTTCATCCACCCATCTATACTTGATCCCCTCCATCAAATCCACCATCCAAGTGATCAAGGAAGCAAGGGAGAGTGAGATCACAAGAAGAAGAAGGAGATCTTCATTGGAGCACTTCAAAGGGGGAATCTAATTCTAATTTTTGTGCATTTCTTTATAGATTGATCATGTTTTGTAAGGATCTTAATGTCTATGTTAATTTTCTTATGGATATGAGAGGCTAATCTCCTTTGTGAGATTAGCTCCATGATTGGTGTTGGATAATTTAGTTTTTATGCAAATTGATTTTAATCTTGAATGGGCTTTGTGTTATTTCTATCATTGATTGTTGATTGCTTGATGTATATGATGATTTGTGTGATTAATTGTCATGGGCATGTGATTAGATTGAGAAATCAATTATGTGTTTAGGATAGTTCATTGAATCATTTCATCATACACTTCATGTGCATTAATTTAGAATGAGATAGAGATATCCTTCTAGATTTAGAACCCTTTGATAGAACATTTGATTAGCTTAATCGAGAGGTTGGTTGATTAAATGAGGAGACCCAAACAATTAGTGAATTCATAGTACCTTAAAAGGGAATATTTCTTATGATTTAGTACCTAATTAGGGAACTCATAGAGTAATTAGTACCTAGTGGGAGGTGTTTGCTATTGTCTCGATCCTATGTGCGTTTGGGAGCCTTGTTGAGGGCCTACATCCTATCCATCTCGAGAGAGAGTTTAGGTGGAATTAGTGATCGCTTCTATACCTTGTCCATGAGAGATTAGAATTAATTGCATAATTACTTAATTATCTATGCCATGATTGTTGTTAATCTCATCCTTGCATCATTTGGAACCCTTTTATCTTTGCATTCATTTTATCTTTATTTCTTGCTTTAGCATAATTGCATTCATTTGCTCCTATCCTCTCTTCCGTCGTCCTTATAAAATCACGATAAACTTGAGATCGCTTAAACTCTAGTACCTTCCTCCCTGTGGTTCGATAATTTCTTTAATTGGTCATGCTCACTATATTATGGCTAATCATTTGTACTAGTGATCCGTGAATAAACTCATCCGTTAGGGAGGAAGGCTCTATTGCCAATGCGCAAGTTTACTCACATTACTTACAAACCAATAATGGAGGCCGCGGGAATTAATTACCAATCCCCTCTCCCACTTAGTTATTTAACACCGAGGGATTTTAACATGCATATAATATTCGAGAATAAAATATACAACCTAGACATGCTTCTATTTACAGCAATTTAAATAAATAAATCACATAGAACATGCATTTTACAAATACAACAATAATTGACAATTAAATCAATTAAACAGTTATATAACATTAATTAATTGTATAAAATGTTGGATCAATTAATAGACCTAGCTGACCCAAACATCATTAGCATAAAATGAGCAGTCCATTAATTAAATAATTAAGCCCATTTACCCTGCCAATTTATGCATTAAGGTTTAGCCCAATATTTAACCTGGCCCAACATCAAACCAACAATTAATTAAATCCAACAATAAATAATAAGCCCAGCAGCCAATAAGCACCTCAATTAATAATTGGACCCAGCAACACCTAATAAATTAGGCCCAGCAGCCCAAAACAAAAAAAAAAAGAGCCACCAAGCCCATAAGCCCAGCTGCTGCCCTAAATACAACTGCCGTCAAAACACACGCAGCGTTGTCTTGCCTTCCACGCCGTCAGACCAAGCCGCCGGTGACTGAGTTATAGACTGAGGACCTGACGCCGCATTGCTGCCCGCCGATCTTGGTTGTCTTCCACTCTCATCATCACCGGACTAGTCCAAAAACACACATCCGCAGCCTCTACCCATCAGCGTCGCCGAGCACATCCAGCAAGCCCAAGCCATCGATTCGCTTAGCATCTAGCAGATACGACCCAACCATCATGAAGACTCTCGGAAGAGGCTTCAGGATCGACCTCGTCACCGAAGGATTCGCTCCAGAATCAGCTTGGACTCGACGGGAACATTGCTGCTTCTCTTCTGATGCCGTTTGCAAGATCGACACAGGCGCCTCCCACCAAGCTGCGACGATAGCCACGTTTCCAGCCATCATCACGACTCACCAGGGATCCCGCCTGATCCGCCGTGCAACCATCACGCCCAACAGTGACCACCCTCGCCCGGCACCGATCAGCGGCAATGGAAACATACCCCCCCGGAATTACCTCGACGCGCGCGGAATGCCGCTGCAAGAAACGATCGTCGTGCCTGGAAAACATCTGCCTCGCCGTGAAGCTGCTGTCCAGACTGGTATGGCTGCCGCTTCAACTCACTCCGGCATCCATGGAGGACTTGCTCGGATTGCCTCCTGACTCGTTGGAAATCTACCGTCGATTCGTCCAGAACACGCTGAGGACTTGCCCTGAACCCTAGTTCTGCAAGTTCAACGTCTCCATCAACAGGGCTGTCAATCGCTACAAAGTTATTTCGAGTCGACATGATGCTGCCTCCGATAGTCAGCAACATCCAGTCTGTCCTTCATCGAACAAGGCCCAGCCTCTCACCGACGCTACCATCGTTTGCAGCCATACGATTCTCTTCACCAAGTCCAGCCACCAGGCCGTGTGCGTGAGTATGCGGTGTCCAGTTTGATAGAAAATGGATGGGTTTCGAGCAGAGTGTGTTGTGTCCAGGGTATTAATCCATCAACAAATACACGATCATTATCATCAACAATGCACATAGGAATTTAGGGCAATTCTCACATATTCAATCCCTTTCATCATGCTTTGAATCAATGATTAATAAACATAGAATTTTCATAAATAATACAAAATTATTTAAATTCTAATTCACATGCTATCTATACGACAAGTAATACACGTATAGCACGTAAACCCTTCCTAACGTCTCACGTTTCACTACGAAACCAACGCTCTAATATCAATTGTTGGCAATTGGATAGTTTGGTTCAACGTGATTCGTTAGTAAAACATGCAAACAATAACAGCAGAAGCAAAATTAAATCGTTTATCGTACTTCTGGGTCGGTGTAGAGGATGAAGATCTGTGATGAACACCTCTGATCTTCTACCGTATGTCCCAAAGTCAACTCTGGTGTTGGGTGGTCAACAATCCCCAGAGTTCTCTCAATCTGCTCTCTGTTGTCTCTCGTATGTCAAATGAGGCACACACTTAGGTTTAACAGGAACAGAGATGACTTATATACTTGGGCTACAGTAGGGACCAGGAGGAGAAATTGAACTGGGCCTCAATTGAATTTAATTAACCAAGCTTAGCCCAAAGCTTTTAATTAAATCCAGTAATAATAATATAGTCCACTAACATATTATTACTGCACTACCCGTCCAATCCCAAAATTATGTTCTGGGCTCCTTCTTATTATGAGTCCGACAGTCTTCCCATGTTTAAGATATACAATGCCCATTAATTAATTAAGTTACTGACAACTCAAATTAATTAATATCTCAACCGAGAGTAGTACCACTCAACCTTATTATCATGCCGGAAATTAATCCACTTGCAAGATTTACATGATAAACCTTATGAGCTCCTCAAGGGGACATCATCAACCTATAACGGACATAGATTCCTTCTACAATCAACAACACATCATAGATACAACACTACTTCCCAACTCACCGAGTTTATTGATTTAATATTTATAAATCTCACCCATTGATGAATCAAAGAAATACATACTGCCCTACGTATCGAGGTTATTATATAGGGATTAAGAGCACGAACTTCCATAATAACAGAGATCAAGTTCTTCTATAAGTCAGTATAAGTCGAACGATCTCAAGCGGTCCTGCTCAATACACACAAGTGCACTAATGTGATTCTATAGCCAAGACAAGCTAATACCAAACCACACTACAACCATACCGATAGAGAGTCCCCGTCTATCTCGGTTGTGAGCATCTGTTTATACTTTATAAGGAAACCGATAATATGATCTTCTGCGTGTTGTCACACAACATATTATCTACAGTATAAAGTAAATGGACTATTGCATCATGCATATAAAATAAATTATAAGATGCAATCATTTGATCATATGATTCTCATTTCAAATATTGTTATAAGATTGTTCATACTAAAGCTAGACTTTTAGTATTCAATCCAACAAGATTTACGTACGACCAATCAACCTGAATGTTCTTAAGTTCATCAATTAGGGTACGACCACTAGATTGAACTATTTACGAGTGACCATATGGATTCGAACTAAAAAACGCATTAAAACTCCAAACATAGAATAACTAGGCTATGAAAACCGGCTAGGAATCATATAACCCATATTCTATTACACCTAGAGGGAATAATCTCTATTTGCTACTTAATCCAATTCCTACAACAATTACGGATTGTAGATCATGAAATAGCATTAAGCAATTAAAAAATTAATCTAGTTGATCAGGTTAAATTAATTATCAAAGTGATATAAAGAACATCAAAGTATGGAATAGAATAAATTCTCACAAAAGATTCAATGAAAAACCCTTAACAATTAATCTAACATTCAACGGAAGGCTTTTCTAAACTAGAAAAGGGAATTAGCCCCGCATGTTCATACTGAAAACCAAATTAAAAATATTAAAATCCAGGATGTCGGATTATTCTTCATTGTTCTTCACTTTACCCTGGGGGAAGATTAACACCGCTGCCTTTTTTTCTCTTCTAGAAAATCACGTCCCAAATATGTTATGTGTCTCCTCCCAGATTAAATATATCTCTCCTTTATTTAACTTCTTGTCCTCCAAGTAATCTACTTGATCTCTTTCCTTACTTTCTTCTCTTTAATCGAGCCTTATACAATTTTGGTAGAGATTCATTCCTTCAAATACATGGAAGATATGCTGGCTGATTGGTTTCCTAATTTGCTCACTACTTAACAGCTTGTTTCCACACCAATTCATATAATTAAAGTAATTTTTTCTTAAAGATAAATTAAGTCAATATTAGCACATAAATAACAAATAAGTGAATCAAATAGACATGAATTTCCACCAAATAATTATGCTAATATATTACTTATCAAATCTCCCCACACCTAAACATTACTTCTCCTCAAGCAAATCAAGACCATAGAGAATAGAAAACCAAAGAACTCCATCTAAAAAGGCAAATGAAAGTCACGACACAATAAGAGAAAAGTAACCAATGAGCATTCAGAACTAATATGAAAAATGACTCTTTACTCAAAGTTTGCAACTTTCATGGCATCAAATCTTTCAAAATTCCATGGCCTCACAAAGATTCACTCAAAAACACTCAAGTATATGATTAGACAGCAAGATCACTCAACAATTGAAAAGAAAAGCCATTGCTTACTCCCAAATCAAATCTCCACCCACTTTAATGGATCATGTGCAACAATCAAAGGGTCTTTGATAGGGTTGTAAGGGGGCCTTAGGACAGGGTGAGGTAAAAAGAGAGATAAGAATGGCTAAATGCACCACTTTACAACATGTGAACTTTACAAATCAAAATATCCATCATCCCCAAATTTTCCTTTTCAAAACAACATTTTTCTTGCACTTTTAATATCCCCGCACCTACTCCTTTTCACAATTTCAAAAAATAGGGGCAACACTGAAGGGTTCAGTGTTGGCCAGAAAATTTCAGCAATTCAAATAGTTTCGACAGTTCCTTTTTCCATTCTTTTTTTCTTTTTTTCTTTTTTTTTTTATAGAATTTTTTCTTTTTTTTACATCAATTCCCCTTCATCTTTTTCAACAATAAATTATTCCCACAAGACTCACACATTACAAAGTAATGAAGGGTTCAAACAGAAGAGTCAACGAAAGAAATGGGAATTTAGGGTTCATTTATGTGCTCATAATTCAAAGAAAAGCTTAAGCTCAACTTGGCTTCCCTAGAGTTTTCATGATCAGGTGGGACAATATAAGCCAAGAGGGTTAAACTTAAGTGCCCTTATCATTTTATCATATACATCCAATCACATGATCTTGATATGCATTCTAAAGAGCAAGTTCTAGAATGAGCAATTTAAATTCAATGCACTCAAAAAAGAAATTTCAATGGAGCTTATAGATGATAGCTCGTTAAGACTCAAAAGTTCACCAAAAATTGGGTATATTTGCCATGAAATTCGAAAAAAAATAAGTCACTACAATCACAAAAATTTATTGTAAAGAATATTAAATTTCAACAGCTCCTCAACATCACTGCCACCCCCTCAATCATGCATCACTCTCATAAGTGCAGAAGTGCTTCCACCATTCGGTTGCAAAAATGCGTGCTCTTGTCGTTGATAATGGATTGAGGAATTCCAAACCTACAAAATATGTTAGATCGAAGGAAACCTGCACCACTTTAGAATCATTAGTTCGGGTGGCCTTTGCTTCCACCCACTTTGACACATAATCAACAGAAAGTAATATGTAGGTAAAGCCAAACGAAGAAGGAAAATGTTCCATAAAATCCATCTTCCACACATCAAAGATCTCACAAACGATTATAGGGTTTTGGGGCATTTCATTTCATTGGGAAATATTTCCTTCACGCTGACATCTATCACGAGACTTGCAAAATTCATAAGCATCTTTAAATAGTGTCGGCCAATAAAATCCACACTCAAGCACTTTGAAAGCAATTCTCCTAAAACCAAAATGGCCACCACATGCATAACTATGACAAAAGGTAAGTATTGAATTAAATTCAATTTCAAGAATGCACCTTCTTATCACTTGATCAGAACAACGTTTTCATAAATACGGATCATCCCACATGTAGTACTTAGCATCACTACGGAGCTTATCACATTTTACTTTACTCATGTGGGCTGGAAACTAATAGGAGGCCAGAAAATTCACTAAATTGGAAAACCATGGAATAGAGCCTTTTGACACTAAAGGGTTTAGTGTCAGTTGACTCGAATTTTCCAGCTTTTGCAAAGCGGCCAGCAACTGTTCAAGAATTTTTTGCTCATCATCTTCTCTAATCAGCCAGTTTAGATGGTCGGCCACTAGGTTCTCCGATCCCTTTTTGTCTTTGATTTCCAAGTCAAACTCTTGAAGTAGCAAAATCCACTGAATCAACCGAGATTTTGCTTCCTTCTTGGTCATGAGATAACAAAGAGTTGCATGATCAGAAAAAATAGTGACTTTAGTACCCAACAAGTACGGTCAAAATTTTTCTAGAGCAAAAACCACAACTAGGAGTTCTTTTTCCATAGTGGAGTAGTTGGCTTGAGTGTTATCCAAGGTTTTTGAAGAATAGTAGATCACATGTATAGCCTTTTCCACTCGTTGCCCCCACATTGCTCCTATGGTATAGTCACTAGCATCACACATTATTTCAAAAGTCCTCCTCCAATCTGGCAGTTGAATTACTGGTGGAGTGGTTAGCAACTCCTTCAACTTATCAAAAGCTTTCTTACAGTCATCATTCACCTCAAACTTCATATCTTTTTGCAACAACTCACAAAGTGGCCTGGCTATCTTTGAAAATCCTTGATAAACCTTCTATAGAAACCTACATGTCCGAGAAATGAATGAACTTCCCACACAGATACGGGGTAAGGCAATGCAGATATAATGTTTATCTTGTACTTATCAACTTCAATCCCATTCTTTGAAATGACATGACCTAAAACAATTTCTTGTTCGACCATAAAGTGATACTTTTTCCAATTCAAAACAAGGTTTGTTTCTACACATCTTTTCAAGATCAATTCAAGATTTTCAAGGCAACTACTAAAAGATTCTCCATAGACACTGAAATCATCCATAAAGACCACATTTTTATTCCCCACAAGAAAACAATAATAAGTGTCATTAGTTGTTTTCTTTGCCCTTTATTACATAGACTACCCACAAGCTCAATAACATGACAAGAAAAGCTTATGCCTCTTCGACACATCGAGTAACAAGATATCTTGTTTGTCCATCAGCATGAATGAGATGATCACCTGTAAAGTAGAATCTGGTCGTAAGTAAGCGTACTTTAAGTGCTTAGGAAGCTCCTTTAACTCCAGCTTCGGTGCCTGCACTATAGACGGAAGAATTTTTGGAAAAATATCAGGCAATTTAACAGAAGCTACATCTAAGGTGCTTGGTCTCTAAGAAGAACTGTGCAAAGCATTGACATAGTGATTCAGCTCTTCATTATCCCATCTTTCAGCATCCTCCTTCATGATTCCATGTTCAATGACTATATCTAATGCATCCCTACTAGTGAATTTGAAATGTTCCTGGACAATAGGCTCAATAGTACTCACAACAGAAAGTGTGTTAGCATCATCAGGGTATTTCATAGAATCATATATGTTGAATTTAACGATCTGCCCATCAAATTCCATCTTGAGAGTACCTTCACTCACATCTATCTTAGTGCGTGAAGTGTTGAGGAATGGTCTCCCAAACAAAATCAGAGTCAAATTCAATGGGTGGTCATTCATTTCTAACACATAAAAATCAGCAGGGAATAAGAGTTTGTCTACCTGAAGAAAAACATCCTCAATGACTCTATCTGGGTATGCGTGGCTTCGATCAGCAAGCTGGATGGCAACTCCAGTCTTTTTCAACTCTCCCACACTCAGCTTCTCAAACACTGATCGAGGCATCACATTGATGGAAGCTCCAAGATCCAACATGGCTCTTTCCACCTTAAAATTCCAGATCTTACAAGGAACCACAAACATGCTAAGATCCTTGCGCTTCTAAGGTAACGTTTTCTGGAAGACAGCTGAAATATTTTCTCCATCACAACTTTTTCATCTTCTTTCAACTTCTTTTTATTGGTGCACAACTGCTTCAAGAACTTGGCGTATCTCAAAATCTGCTTAATCGCCTCAATGAGAAGTAAATTGATATCCACTTTCCGAAACACCTTAAGTATTTGCTTATTCTTTTCAGTGGTATCCGGATCCCTCATCCTGCTTGGAAAAGGCAAATGGTTAATGTTAAAAGCAATAGGGCCAGAAATTTTAACCTGATTTTTTCGGAGCTTCTGAAACTGAAGGGTATGTCAGTGTTATGTTTCTGCACATCAAATTTTTCTGCCTCAAACTGACCAATCTGATCCTCCCATATTCTAGCAGGTTCTACATCATCTTTTTCATGTCCTGGTTAGGCTTTTTGGGTGATACAACCTCCTCCAACCATTTTCCATTTTGCAGTGTAATGGCGCTCACATTCTTAGGATTAACCTCCATTTGTGAAGGTAACTTTCCACTGTTTTGAGCCTGCATCTAGCCCACAGTTGTAGCCAATTAGGTCACTTGATTTTCAAAGTCTGAATTGACGATTGGGTTGTCATTTTCAAGTCTTAGATGGATGAATGTGTCATCTCTTGGAATTTGAGATTGTTGGCAGCCATCTCTTTCATCATTTTCTCAAATGAAGTTCCGGAGCTTGCCCGACCTTGTTGGTGATTTCCACCATCTTGAGGGTGATCTTGTTGCCTATACACCAATTCTCTGCTCTTGAAATTTTTGTTGCCCCATATTTCCTCATTGTCCACTACCATACCTAAGATTAGGATGATCTCTCCAACCCTGATTATAGGTTTGTGAGAAGGGATCATAAGGTCGGCCCATGGCATTTACTTGTTCCTCGCTAAGTGCAAGCATGCAATTAAGAGTAGAATGGTCATAAGGTAAGCAATTTTGACAAGATGGAGGGTTTACCCCTTTTCCTTTAGTGAGATTCTCCACAGCAACTGTCAACTTATTCAAAGTCTCCTCCAACTTAGAATCATGGAACTCCTTTACTTCATTAAGTGATGGATCACGTGTGCCAAAATGTTGGGTGTTGGCAGCCATACTAGCAATCAAGTCTCTCACAGCAATAGGTGTTTTCATCGCAAAAGCTCCACCGCTAGCCGTATCAAGCATGTTTCGATCCATGATTGACAATCCTTCATAGAAGTATTGAAATAGAACTGTTCGCTTATCTGATGTTGGGGGCATGCTGATGTGGGGTGTTTAAACCTCTCCCAATACTCATGTAAACTCTCTCCTTGAATCTGACGAGCCTCAGATATTTCCTTGCGCAAGACAGCAACTCTAGTGGCCGAAAAGTAAGTTTGGAGGAAAAGTTTCTCCATTTCGGCCCACGTATTTATCGATCCGAAAGGGAGATATTACAACTAATCCTTTGCTATGTCTTTCACCGCAAAAGGGAATGTCCTAAGCTTGACTTGTTCCTCCATCGCCCCGGTTGGTTTTATGCTTGTGCATACAACCGTGAATTCCTTCAAGAACTTGTGTCGATTTTCACCAGAAAGACCATGAAAAGAAGAAAGTAAGTGAATCAATCCTAATTTTAATTCAAATGTAGTATTACCATTAATCGTAGGAAGGTTAATGCATAGTGGCTGATGGACTATGTCCGAATTTGTCAATTCATTCAAAGTTTTTTCTGTATTTGCAGCCATGTTTTCCTCTCCCGACTCTAAACCTACGATATCTTCCTCCTCTAAATAAGAAAATTCAAAATTCTCCTCTCCAAGATAAAGTGGATCAGCTGCAAGTTCGAGTTCTGTAAGGTTTCCGGCGGTTTTATCAGTCGACAAACTTATTCCCTTCTTCTTTCAAGACTCCTTTCTCAATCTCCGGGCAGTTCTCTCGATTTTAGGCATGTATTCAAGCTGTTCTAGACCAGAAGATCGAGTAATCATTCACAGAAAAAATTTTCAAAACCAGGGCACTACTGACACTGAAGGATTCAGTGTCAGTGATACTGGAAAAATCAAAAGTTCCAGAAAATTCGAAAAAATTCCAGAACCTATAAAAATGCAGAAAAATATCAGAAACACAAAAATTTAATAAATTTCAAATTTACTCCCCGAGCAAACGGTGCCAAATTTGATACGCTGTCGCCGGCCTACCAAAATAAATATATTTTCAACTCAATCTAATATTCAGTATAGTAACGAGTACGGGTCGAACCCAGGAGAGTATAATAAAATTTAGATTAAATCTATGTGTTGGAAACAAATAAAATAATAAGGGGAGTTTTTAGATTGGTGAAAATTCAAATATAACAATAACAATAATAAATTAACTCAATTATAATAATAAAGTACGTAGACGAAATTTAATTAGGAAATTAACCAAGTAAGAGAAGCCTAGATTAGGATGACGATCCACTCTCGTTTACTAAATCAATCAATTATGGGAATTAAACATCTAGTCTAGTGTACAAACTCAAATCCCTAGATTGACGGTACGACCAATCAACCCGAATGTTCTTAAGTTTATCAATTAGGGTACGACCACTAAATTGAACTATTTACGATTGACCCTATAGATTCAAACTCAAAAATGCATTAAAACTCCAAACATAGAATTACAAGGCCATGAAAATTGGCTAGGAATCATACAACCTAGATTCTATTACACCTAGAGGGAATAATCTCTATTTGCTACTTAATTCAATTCCTACAACAATTACAGATTGTAGATCATGTAATAGCATTAAGTAATTAAACAATTAATGTAGTTGATCAGGTTAAATTAATTATCAAAGTGCTATAAAGAACATCAAAACATGTAATAGAATAAATTTTCACAAAAGATTACATGAGAAACCTTTAATAATTAATCTAACATTTATTGAAAAGTTCACAAATCCTAAACTAGAAAAGGGAATTAGCCCCGCATGTTCATACTGAAAAGTAAATTAAAAATATTAAAAACCAGGATGCCGGGTTATTCTTCGTTGTTCTTCACTTCTACCTGAGGGAAAATTATCGCCGCTACTTTTTTCTCTTCCAGAAAATCATGTTCCAAATCTGCTGTGTGTCTCCACCGAGATTAAATATATCTCTCCATTATTTAACTTCTTGTCCCCCAAGTAATCTGCTTGATCTCTTTCCTTATTTTCTTCTCTTTAATTGAGCCTTATATAGATTTGGGAGAGATCGATCCTTCAAATACATGGAAGATATGTTGGCTGATTTATTTCCTAATTTGCTCTACTTAATAGCCTGTTTCCACACCAATTCATATAATTGAAGTAATTATTTCTTAAAGATAAATTAAGTCAATATTAGCATATAAATAACATATAAGTCAATCAAATAGACATGAATTTCTACCAAATAATTATACTAATATATGACTTATCAGGCCTTGAGAGGTAAGTTCATCAATCTCCTTCAACAAAGCATTAAATTATATATCCATCTGATCAACCCTTCTTGTCAGCATCGAAAAGATGCAGATGTCACCACACAAGAATCGGAGGACCCTTCATCAAGGTGTGTCTGGAGGAGAAAAGAAAAGAACAAGTATAGGGTATGAAATTCTGGTTGATCCTTCACTACTCTTGCTAGACGAACCAACATCGTGCCTCAATTCCACGTCCGCCAATGGACTCTTGCAGATACATCAAGGCCTTGCAAAGGTACAAACAAGTTCACATTTCTTAATCAATTTCACTCAAACAAATGTCTGTTTCCATTTGTATGGATGTTTAGGTAGGGAGGACAATTATAACGACCATCCATCAGCCTTCGAGTCGCCTGTTCCATACGTTCAATAAAATTTTGTATTAGAACAGTGAATTGGAAGGTGTTTATGTTAAGAAACAACCCTAAACCCTAACCCTTCTGAGGTGAATGAGTCATGGGTTTCATATTGCAAATCACGGGCTTCGTTTATGGCGAAGTCCTTTACGCAAAACGGCGTACACATAATTTTCATGAACTCCAGCAGGCCAAATAACATTCGTCCAAAACTTCTTACCATCATCAATGGAATAATATTCACATAGCCCCTCAATTTGATTTTTGTAATTAATTAGTTTTTCTTAATTTGGGTATAATTAATTAAAAGGGTAGAATTGTCTTTGTATGGGGTGTATTTAGTATTTTAAATATGTAATTTTTAATTTTTTTGGGGTATGTACAGTAATCTGGGTTCATTTAACAATTTCGGGGGTGCAGAAAGCCGCCCTCAAATAAATATTGCTACATTGTCCAGCTCATTAATTACCTTCACATTTGAAGTTTGGGGCTTTCAATATGGAACTTCTCAATTTCCTTCTTGAAGTTTCTGCATTTGAATGTATTTCCACACATGTAAGTTAGTAAATTTTCAAATTTAACCAAACAACATAGCAGACTAGATAAACATTTTAATTATGATTTCATAGACTTATTAGCTTCAGTAGATTTCAAACATACCTTCAGCACGACGTTTACCCCTTGAATTTGGATCCACTTGAAAGTTAGAAGAAGCATTGTATTCCTTTAGTTTTTTCATTAATGAAGAATGACTTGTATTAAATATTACCAAATTTCAGTAAACAATATGAATAAATATATGGGAGTCGACCATCTCAATATATGAAATAAATTGAATTAAAAATAAAAAAACTACATTGAGCAGATCATAAATCACCTTCACATTTGGAATTTGGGGCTTTCCTTTTGTTGGACTTTCTTGCACGTCCCATTACTTCATTTGCAGAAATAAATATGACATTAGGCAATAATTATCAGAAATTAGACAAAATATTTTTGCATAAACTTTGTATCACGGAATGCTCAAAATAATTATACACAAATATGTATATTGCATATTTTGCAGAAAACATCAATAATTCTTGCATTCCGTGCAAGTAATATCATATTCACAGCAACTACAAAATTTTTCAATAAATACATAACTATGCAAACACAAAATCTCAACTAAATGCATAATTATTTTCCAGGGATAAAGCATAGTTCAACAGAACTGCAGAAATAAAACTAAGCAAGGTTTGTAGCAAATGGAGAAATACAACTGCCAAATTTAGACAATATAGCAGAAACTACAGAAATATACACAAAATACCATAGCAATGCTTCACTAACAGGGAATTTAATAAAAGTTCCATCAGCTGGAGAAATTAACGTCTTAAATTTTGCCGCAAATCCAGATATTCATCTCTTACATTCTACTCTAAATAGATGAAATTTTGCATCAACTGCAGAAGATCTATAAAACTTTTCATGCATTTCCCACGTATTAATTCATCACTTCATTCATTTTAATTTTTCATCCATAAATACACTAATATTTCTTCACGAGATGCACCATCACCGAGAACCGTATACATGATTGGTCGTATATAGTTGGGATGACCAATTAAAGAATTTATCGAACCCAAGGGAGGAACATGCTAGAGTTTAAGCGATCTCAAGTTTATCGTGATTTTATAAGGACGACGGAATAGAGTGAAGGATAAATGTGCAAATGAACGCACTTAAACTAATGAAAATAACATAAAATGAATGCAAGAAAATGGATGGGTTCCAAATGATACAAGGATGAGATTAGCAAAAATCATGGTATAGACAATAAAGAAATCATGCAATTAATTCTAATCTCTCATGGACATGGCATAGGAGTGATCGCTAATTCCACCTAAACTCTCTCTCGAGATGGATAGGATGTAGGCCCTCAATAAGGCTCCCAAAAGCACAACGGATCGAGACCAAAGTGAACACCTACCACTAGGTACTAATTACTCTACGAGTTCCCTAATAAAGTACTAAATCATAGGCAATATTCCCTTTTAAGGTACTATGAATTCACTACTGGCTTGGGTCTCCTCACCTAGTCAACTAATCTCTCAATTAAACTAATTAAGTGTTCTATCAAATGGTTCTAAATCTAGAAGGATATCTCTATCTAATTCTAAATTAAAGCACATGAAGTGTTTGATGAAATGATTCAATGAACTATCATAAACACATAATTGATTTCTCAACCTAATCACATGCCCATGACAATTAATCACACAAATCAATCATATACATCAAGCAATCAACATTCAATGATAGAAATACACAAAAGCCCATTCAAGATTAAAATCAAATTGCATAAAAACTAAATTATCCAACACCAATCATGGAGCTAATCTCACAAAGGAGATTAGCCTAACATTGTCATAGAGAAAACAACATAAACAATTGAATCTACAAATTCCATGACAAATCCATAAAGAAGTTCACAAAAATTAGAATTAGATTCCCCCTTTGAAGGTCTTCAATGGAGATATCCTTCTTCTTCTTGTAATCTTCACTCTCCCTTGTTTCCTTGATCACTTGGATGGTGGATTTGATGGAGGGGATCAAGTGTAGATGCATGGATGAAGAATGGATGAAAGGGATGGTGAAAAATGGAAGAAAATGTGTGTGATCTAGGTGTAGCCCCTATCTCTCTCTCAATTTGGAAATGAGGGTATTTATAATGGTGGAGGATCAAAGTAATTAGGGCAAAATTTAGATCATGGGCTTAAGTGGGAAATGGGCCTTTTTTGTGTAAAATTCAAATTCTTCAGGAACACGGTCATGCCATCTCACACAGCCTAAATGAGGCCATGTTTCTTCTGTAACATGATCAAACATGGTCGTGTTTCTCCTTCAGTCTGTGTTTCTTCTGTAACACGGCCAAACATGGCCATGTTTCTCCTTCAGCCTGTGTTTTTTTCTAATTATTCATTTCTTGCTCGTTTCAACTCGGAATTGAGATCTATTTTTTCCCACATCTTTCTTTTTGCATCTAGAATCTATTTTTACCTGAAAATCATATGTTTAAGCTCATTCTCACACATTTCCACAAAAACACAAAATACCACCAAAACGTACAAAAAATACGGATGAAATACTATGAAAACACATATAAAAAGACACTAAAATATAGGTGAAAATAACACTCTTCAATACACACATTCAATTCTTCACTATATGCATAATTCAAAACTTACAAAACAAAACACTAGGGACATTTGAAGAACATGCACCAAATGTATCCAAAATATGATTAAAAAAATTGCACTATATGCATTTAATCTGATATTGCATATACTGCATGAATTCATATCTTAAATTCAACTCCAGAAGTAGTCAAATTATGCATCAATTGCATGACATCTACACTAATTGACATGCATTTCCCACGTGTTAATTCATCACTTACTTCATTTTAATTTTTCATCCATAAATATACTAATATTTCTTCACGAGATGCATCATCGAGAACTGTATACACACATTCAACTCTTCACTATATGCATATTCGGAACTTGCATAACAAAACACTAGGTACATTTGAAGAACATGCACCAAATGCATCAAAAATCAGATCAAAAATTGCATCAAATGCATTTAATCTAATATTGCATCTACTGCAGAAATTCAAGTCTTAAATTCAACTCCATAAAAGTAGTCAAATTATGCATCAACTGAAAGTCATCTACACTAATTGACATGAATTTTCCACGTGTTAATTCATCACTTACCTCATTCTAATTTCATCCATAATTACACAAATATTTCTTCACAAAAAGCATTATCGAGAATCGTATACACACATACAACTCTTCACTGTATGCATAATTCGGAACTTACACAACAAAACACTAAGGACATTTTAAGAACATGCACCAAATGCATCGATAATAAGATCAAAATTTGCACCAAAAGCATTTAATCAAATATTGCATCTAATTCAGAAATTCATGTCTTACATTTAGCCGCAACTACAGAAATTTATCTCTTAAATTCATCTCCAAAAGTAGTCAAATTCTAAACTTACACAACAACATACTTGGGACATTTGAAGAACATGCACCAAAATTCATCGAAAATCACATCAAAATTTGCACCAAATGCATTTAATTTTGCATCAATTGCAGAAATACAATTCCAAAATTTATGAAAGTTTGAAAAAACAGCAAAAATATACACAAAATTCCATAACAATGCTTCACGAAAAGGAAAATTTTCAAAGATTGAATCAACTGCAGAATTTCTACAATAATTCGGATGCATGTCCCACGTATTAACTTCATCACTTAATTTTTAACGAGATGCAGTGATGAGTCATATTTTCACCTAGATTTTAGTGTTTTATATCCGTTTTCATAGTATTTTATCCTATTTAGGTGCTATTTGGTGGAGTTATGTATTTTATGGAATTGAGTGTGCAATTGTATGAAAAAAGGTGAAATCGGAGCCAAAATGGAGAAGGGAGACGAAAGAAGGAAGAAAAAAAATAGGGCAGCAAGAACACGGCCAACCGTTTCAAGTACACAAGCCGTGTCGTGCTACACGAGTCGTGTATTGCAAACGGGCCTGTAAGAGATGGCCGTGAGATGACATCAGAATGCACAACACGACTATCCCTTGGCCATGTTGCAGCACATGTTTCGTGTGCCTTCGTAAGTTCGCGTTGACCCAAAACCCTGACACGACTCGAGGCATGTTGCAGCACACGAGTCGTGTAGGTGCCTGATCAGTAAAAAAATCAGATTTCTTCTAGAAGGCCCCAATGAGTATAAATACCCATCCATTCAACCTTTGAGGAGATACACACGAAATTTCAGCTACTCACACACCTCACACACTAATCCTTTGATTTTACACCATATTCTTCATTCCCTTCATCCATACTTTTATTCTACATTATCTCTCCATAAATTCTACCATCCAAATCAAATGAAGAAGTAAGGAAGAGTGGGTGATCACCAAAGGAAGGAAGGAGATTCAATTGGAGCCAACCCAAGGGAGTTTTCATCCCAATTTTGTGTTAATCCTCTAGTTTACTATGATTTGTAAGGTTTTTAATGTCTATGTTAAGGATTTTGTGAAGATTGTAGGCTAATCTCCCTTATGGGATTAGCAACATGAAAGTTTGTGGTTAAATTTTGGGATCTATGTATTTAAATTCATACGTTGATTGGGTTAAATGATTTCCTATCATTGATGCTTTAGATCTTGATGTTTTTTATGATTTGTGTGTTTAGATGCTCTAAATATATGATTAGATTGAGAAATCAATTATGTGATTAGGATATTTGAGTGAATCCTTTCATCAAACACTTCATGTGCATTATAAATTGTAAAGATATTGAGAAATCCTTTAGAGTTTAGAACCCTTTGATGGGACATACGTTGGTTTGATCGAGAGATTGATTAATTGTGTGAAGGGATTCTTATTTCAAGCATAGTACCTAGTTGGAATTGTTTGAATGAGAACCAACCTTTGTGCTAATTGAGATTAATATCATATTCATCTTGAGAAGGAGTTTAGGTGAATTTAAAGTTGGCCCTTAATCCATACCTTTGATTCATATGAGTTTAATGCATGTATCCTAAGATTTCCCACTACTTAATTGTTGATAATCCCACTTTTGCTTAATTTGGTATAAACACATTTCATCCATTTATCTTGTTTGTTTGATCATTGTTTGCATTGCTTTGATTACCTCTATTTACTTATTTGAATAACCACTCTATTGATGATTCGTCTCTATAATAAAATTACAACAAACATGAGATCGCTTATGCACTAGTGCCAACCTCCCTGTGGTTCGATAAATTCTTGAATCGCTCAGCCCGACTACAAGTTATGGTTAATCAAATAGCACCATTGCCAGGGAGTTAATGGTTGCTAGTAGCTTGAAGAAGAATCATTTTGAGTAATCTTACTAGAGATTTTTTTTATTTGTTTACTTGTATTTGCTTTGAAAACTTTGTTCTAACTCTCTTATTTTGAAGGTGTATGCACACAAGGTCCAAGGGTAAACAAGTTAAACCTCTTGATCTAGAGATTGAAAACACTTTGAGAAGAAAGAGAAAGGAGAACAAAACCAAAAAGTAATCGTATGTAGAACAATCAAGAAGAACGCGTAAACATTGAGCATGATGGAGACGGAGTGCAAATTGTGCAAGATAATGCACAAGCACCCTAAGTCAATGCTAATCCTCCTCAACAAGCTTATCAACAATTTGGAGAGTTTAACAATCAAGCTTTGCTTCAACAAATGGTGCAACAAGCTATGCTTCAACAAGGTTTTCAACATGCTATTGCACCTCCACCACCACATCCGGTGCATTGAGGGCCTCATGTTGATCCAAGAGTGATCCGGGATTTCTTTATGCCAAGGACAATGCCACAAATGATGGGTCCACCAATCAATGCCAATAATTTTGAGATTAAGGCGGGCCTAATCAACATGGTGAGAGACAAATAATTTGGTGGTCTACCGAATAAGGATCCTAATGCACATCTAGCTCAATTTATTAAGATTGCCAATACTGTGAAGATGAACGGGGTGAGCGATGATTGTCTAAAGATGAGGTTGTTCTCGTTTTCCTTGAGAGATCGTGCTAGAACACGGCTCTCCACTATTACTCCAGGTACGTGCAACACTTGGGATGAGCTTGCACAAATGTTCTTGAATAAGTATTTTCCGCCTTCCAAGACGCTTCAAATGAAGAGCTTGATCACTCAATTCAAGCAAATGCCTCAAGAGAGTTTTTATGAAGCATGGGAAAGGTTTAAGGATATGCTACGCAAGTGTCCATAACACAGTTTTCTAGAAAATCAACAAGTGGGGTTTTTCTACCAATGTTTGGTAAACGGGCAAAGAGTTTATGTTGATGCTTCGGCGGGTGGATCCATACTTGGAGTTACTCCGGAAAGGGCTATAAGAATTTTTTATGAAATTGCTACAAATGTCTACCAATGGCCATCGAAGAGAGTTAGTAGATGCTATGGAATTGAGAGCTTCGATCAAGGACAACAGTTGAGTGTGAAGAGTGCTAGTGTGGAGCCAAGTTTGCCAAGTGTTGAGATGATAGTGGCGGAGGTAATGAGGCAAATGAGCTTGAATCAAAGTGTCAATAATCAAGGAGTTAATATGGTTGAAGGCCGAACTAATCAAAGTGTGCTTCCTCCGAATGGTTTTAGTGGGGAACAATGGGCTATGACAATGCCACGTGTGGAGGATGTGCAATACATGCAAGGAAGGAATTACCAAGGTAACTATCAAAATATTTACCAAGGTAATTTCAATCACAACCAAGGAAACTACCCACCAAGGCAAGGAGGTTTCAATAGTCAAGGAAGTAGAAGCTCATACCCACAACAACAAAGGAGGCAAGATAATTTCTCTTATTCAAACTCGAACAATGTGGTTGCTTATCCTCCGGGGTATCATCTGGGAGCTAAAGCGCCAAACAATAAAGGGAAAGCAACCACTGAAAAACTCATTGAGAAGTTGATTGCATCGAACAAAGCTCAAGATGAGACAAGAAGAAAGATTGATGAAGCTAATGATAGAAGGTTCAAAGCCTTGGAGCACTCGGTTGGGCAAATTGCTAGTACGTTGAGTGCAAACGAGAAAGGAAAATTTCCTTCTACCACCATTGTAAATCCAAAAGAGCAAGGCAAGGCAATCACTTTGAGAAGTGGAACAAACTATGAGGGACCTTCTATGCCTATGGAAGATGAGAAGGTGGAAGAAAAGGAGGTTGAGGAAAACTTGGTTGAAGAAGAGTTTGTGGAAGATGGTGAAGTTGAAGCTAAAGCAAATGATGAAATGGATGTTGTTGGGCCAGAAGTTGTTGAAAAGAAATGGCAAAGAACCAAAGCAATGAAAAAGAAAGAGGATGAAGTGGAGATGGAAAGGGATAGTTGGGGCATACAAAAAACTCAAGTGCCTATTCCTTTTCTACATAGATTTTTTAAGAAGGGGCTTGATGAAAAGTTTGCAAAGTTTTTGGGGATCTTTAAGAAAATCTACATCAATATACCCTTTGCGGATGCTTTGAGACAAATATCCCATTATGATAAGTTTTTGAAAGACATCATGGCAAGAAAAAGGAGCTTAGTAGAGAATGAAACCGTCAACTTGACGGAGGAGTGTAGTGACATAATCAAAAAGAAGTTGCCTCCAAAGCTCAAAGATCCGGGGAGTTTTGTCATACAATGTGAAATGGGCAAGAGTGAAGTTCATAAAGCTCTTTGTGATCTTAGGTCTAGTATCAATTAGATGCCTATGTCTATCTTTAAGAAACTTGGTATAGTGGAAGTAAAGCCTACGTCCGTTACTTTACAACTTGCGGATAGGTCTTTGACTTATCCTAAAGGAATAGTTGAGGATGTGTTAGTTAAAGTCGGAAAGTTCATATTCCAGGTGGATTTCGTAGTGCTTGATATGGACGAGGATGCAAATGTACCATTGATTTTGAGACATCTATTTTTGGCCACGAGAAGAGCTTTAATTGATGTGCACATTGAGGAGTTGACATTGAGAGTAAATGAAGAAGAAGTGGTGTTTTCATTGAGGAGTGCTATGAGGCATTCGGATGAGAAGGAAGAATGTAGAAGGATTGAAATGATTGATGAAGTTGTTCAAGAGAATTTGTCATTCTTCTTATCTAAAGATCCTCTCGAGACAAGCATAAGTCAATCTCTTACTTTATCTCTTAACTCTAACTTTTCTTTCTATTTTCTAGAAAATGATTATATAAATGATTGCTTACATGATTTGAATGCTTGTAGGAAAATGCAAGAAGATGAAGCCAAGTTGATGTACTATGGAAAGAGGGAGTACCTTCTATTGGAGATAGAGAATGAAGAGCCCAAGGTTGATAAGGGAAAAGAGAAATTGAAGCCATTACCCGATCACCTTATGTATACGTACTTGGGAGACGACAAAATATTTCCGGTAATTGTATCATCATCCCTTTCACCTCTAGAACTTGATAAATTATTGAGGGTGCTTAGAGATCATAAAAGTGCTATAGGGTGGAGTCTTGATGATTTGAAAGGTATAAGTCCCACTATTTGTATGCATCACATTAGGTTGATTGATGAGAGTAAATCATGCATACAACCTCAACGTCGTTTGAACCCCATTATGCAAGAGGTTGTTAGGAAAGAAGTTTTGAAGTGGTTAGATGCTAATATTTTTTATGTCATAAGTGATAGTCCGTATGTGAATCCTTTGCATGTTGTGGCTAAGAAAGGGGGATTGACCATTGTTAAAATGAAATTTGATGAAGAACTTGCTACAAGGGTGAAAACGAGGTAGAGAGTGTTGTGATTATAGGAAGCTTAATGAAAACACTCATAAAGATCATTTCCCTTTGTCTTTTATTGATCAAATGCTTGATAGGTTGGCAGGATACAAGTATTATTATTTTTTAGATGGTTACTCGGTGTACAACCAAATCATGATAGCCCCCAAGGATCAAGAGAAAACAATTTTTACTTGTCCATATGGCATGTTTACTTTCTATAAATTACCTTTTGGGTTGTGCAATGACCCCGCCATCTTTCAACGTTGCATGATGGCTATTTTTGATGATTGAGAATGTAATGGAAGCGTTCATGGATGATTTTTCCATTTTTGGATCTTCATTTGATAAATGCTTGGCTAATCTTTCCATGGTTTTGCAGCAATGTCAAGATATGAACCTAGTCTTGAATTGGGAAAATGTCATTTTATGGTTCAAGAGGGTATCGTACTTGGACATCATATTTCGGAAAAATATTTGAGAGTTGGTAGGGTGAAGGTGGTAGCCATTGAACATCTTCCCCCACTAAAAAATAAAAAAAGGGTTAGATCATTTCTTGGTCACGCCGGGTTCTATCGACGTTTCATAAAAAAATTTTAACATAGCCAAACCTTTGTGTAAATTGCTTGAAAAAGATGCTCCGTTTGAATTTAATGATGAGTGTCTTGATGCTTTCAATGTACTAAAGGAAGCCTTGATTTCTTCCCCAATTCTTGTTTCTACCAATTGGAGTATGCCCTTTGAGCTACATTGTGATACAAGTGACAATGCATTGGGAGTTGTGCTTGGACAAGTTAGGGAGAAGAAATTTTGAGCTATCTACTATGCAATAAAGACGTTCAATGCCAATCAAAAGAATTACACCACAATAGAAAAAGAGTTCTTATCCGTGGTTTATGCTTTTGAGAAATTTCGTTCATACCTAGTTGGAACTAAAATGATTGTTTACATAGATCATGCCGCCATTAGGCATTTGATGAGTATGAAAGATGCTAAACCAAGATTAATTCATTGGGTTCTTTTATTGCAGGAGTTCGATGTGGAGATACGTGACAAGAAGGGGGTCGAAAATGTCATAGCCGACCACTTGTCACGTTTGGAAAATGTTGATGAAGAGGGAACTATGTAGTTCATTAAGGATGTTTTTCCAGATGAAGAGATCCTTCGAGCTGATTTTCAAAGGATGTACACCTTATGTGAGACCGAAAGGCCGTGGTATGCGGATTTCATGAATTAATTAGCTTGTGGCCTAAACGGGTCATCTCACTGAATCTCAAAGGAAGAAGTTCTATCATGATGTCAAGGAGTACTTATGGGATGATCCTCTTTTTTTTAAGAATTTTCCGGATAAGATCATAAGGAGGTGTATCCTGGAGGAGAAGTTAAGTGTCATGGAGATGTGTCATAGTTCACCTTGTGAAGGAAACTTTGGGTTTCAAAAGACAGGAGCAAAGATCCTACAATCGAGGTTGTTTTGGCCAACTTTGTTCAAAAATTGTAAGGAGTACATCAAGGGGTGTGATAGGTGCCAAAGGATTAAAAGTATAGGACAACGTGATGAAATGCCCATGAGGAACATTTTTGAAGTTGAAGTGTTTGATGTATAGGGGATGGACTTCATGGGTTCATTTCCACCTTCCAATGGTTACCTTTACATATTGCTTGCGGTGGATTAAGTGTTCAAATAGGTGGAAGCAATCCCGACAAGGACAAATGATGCTCTAGTGGTCAAGACTTTCTTAAAGAAGAACATCTTTGCTAGATTTGGGGTGCCAAAGGCCATGATTAGTGATGGGGGATCACACTTTATCAGCAAGCTTATTGAGAAGCTCTTGAATGGCTATGGAGTGAAGCATAAGATTTCTACACCTTACCATCCTCAAACAAATGGCTTGGCGGAGGTGTCAAATAGGCAAGTGAAGCTTGTACTTGAGAAGACAGTCAATGGAAATCGAAAGGATTGGTCTTCTAAGCTTGATGATGCCCTTTGGGCCTATCGAACGACCTACAAGACAGCCCTAGATTTTTCTCCATACAAGCTTGTTTATGGGAAGGCATGCCATTTACCCGTGGAGTTGGAGCATAAGGCATTATGGGCCCTTAGGAAGTTGAACGTTGATGAGAAAGAATCCAAAAGGAAAAGGTGTCTCCAATTGGTTTAATTAGAAGAGTTTAGAGAAGAAGCTTATTCAAGCTCAAGGATTTTGAAGGAGAAACTCAAAAGATGTCACGATGAAAGCATCAAAACAAGGGGGTTTATTCCAGGGGATAATGTTCTTTTATTTAATTCAAGACTTAAACTATTCCTCGAAAAACTTCATTCGAAATGGATCGGACCATATTTGGTGATTGAGGTTAGAGAATATGGATCTTTGAAGCTTGAAGGATCGGATGGGAATATTTTTGTGGTTAATGGTCATAGGGTGAAACATTACCATTCCCCCTCTCAAAGGGAATTGATATATGTGGGTACCTTCACTTCTTGAAGGCTCGTATCCTTTTAGTAGTTTAGGATTGTACATATTTCTTTTTCTTATTTTGCATTTTTGGTATGTAGGTTGATTGTGCTCATGAGGAGAATGTGTTTTGAAGATACGAAAAGGGCTTCATGTTAAGTGTATAGGTATGTCTCACCACTTTTTGCAAACTTATCTTGAAACTCTTGTTTCAATTTAAGTTTGGGAGGATATGGCATGGTGTGACATGTATTTTATTGGAAGCATGAACTTTTTGTGTTTTTGAGCTAATTTGAAAATTTTTCATGAGTTTGGTGCGATTTTGGTCCGTTTGGTTGTGTAAAAGTAGATGATAATCCATGTTTTGATACCTAATGTTGAGCTAATGTTGTTTTTAAGTTGTGAGCATGAATAGGGAGTATTGGAAGCATGAAAAATAGGGTTTGAAATAAAAAATTAGAGAAAATAGGGTAAACAGTACATGAGCCATGTGCAGTACATGGCCCTGTAACAAGTGGAAGTGTATTGACATTAGACGGAGCAACACATGCAGGCACAGGCCATTTTGCAAAACAAAAGTCATGTCCTATAACGAAGCACGGGTCGTGTCGTCAACACAGGCCTGTAACAGATGGTCGTGTGACGACATCAGAATGCTCAACAGGGTACCCCCAGGTCGTTTTGCGCAACACAACTCGTGTTGAGTGCCTCGACATGGTCCATATGAGCAACACGAGCCGTGTCGCATTCTAAGGTAGATTAAAAAATGGGCTGGCCTCTTCAAAACGGCTCATTCCCCTTCGTCATCTTCGACCCTCTCACTCGAAAATCTCTCTTCCAAACTCCACAAACCTTCAAACAACATCCAATAGTGGTGAGAGTAAGTGATTCACAATGTTTTAACATCCAATCTTCCATTTGATTCCAAGAAAGAGGTATGTCAATTCGAACCCTAGTCTTTAATTGAATGTGTGAATTCGTGTTTGAGCTTTGAATGATATCATGTTTGAAGCATGTCCATGATTGTGAAACATGAATTAATCTGTTTAATTGTTGAATTGTGTAGAATTGTTAAGGAATTAGGGTTCATGGAAAAATTGAATTTGGGGATTTTTTGGAAATCAATGAAATTTGATGCAAATTGTGTTATGAATTGATTGATGATGCTTTCATGAATTTGTAATAGTCTATATTAGCTTAGGTATTGAGGATTTGAGAATGAATAGGATTGAAATTAGATGCAAATGGTGATTGTGAAATACATGCATGCTAAGTGCTCGATGAAATGCTTGGGTGAAGTTTTGAGTTAGATTGAGAACCTATTGCAAGTATGAAGCATTGTTGATTTGTATTGTGCACATAGAAAGGAAAATATGATAATTTAATAAAAGAATGGAAGGATTGGGTGGTTGGAATTGCTTGGATTACAATTGAATGAATTGTTGAAATGTTGCTTAGTCTTAAATATAATCATCTTTAGAGGAATGTTATTGTATGTGTTGATGTAGGCTAGAATTACACTTAGTTGAAAACAAGTATTGATTCTACGCATTATGAGATATTTTGCCTAAGAGTTGAAAATGAATTTAACTTAGAACATGTTGAACATTGTAGATGGCTGAAAGAAGAATAAGGAAACGTAATGAAGACTTTATCATTATTGAGACGGACATGGAGTTATCAAACATTGATGCTCAGTTAATGATAAATGGAATACACCCTAAAAAATTTTGAGTGGCATTCTTGGAGTGGGAGAAGTATGCATTAAGGTGGTAATACATAGTGACCAAGATTAGGCCAACGAGATTTCAAGATCAGGCTACTCTGGAAGGTCTTGGGATTGAGAATGATCTGAGGGCTTTATTCAGAAGGGTAGACATGGAGGAATTTTTCGACAAGAGGCCTCCCACCTATCTTCATCTCAGAGCAGAGTTCATGAGCACGTTGCAATTTCACAAAGATAAGAGCAATTTTCCCTTAGTGATCACATTTCAACTAAACGATGTCATGTGGGAGAAGGTTCCTATAAATGACTTGAACAAGTTTTTTGGGTGTCCAGTCAAGAGAGGCCATCAGAACTTCTTGCCCGGAGGGAGTTTCAATCAGCAAACATGGTGGAAAAGGTTAGTAGAAGATGGGACTGAGCCTCTGGAGTACATACCTAGCTCCTCAAAAGGGACAGCGATCAGTAACCCAGTGATGAGGTATCTTGAGAAGATTGTATCAAGCACCATTCTGGGTAGGTTTAAGAGCGGAGCTGTCAGCGAGAAACAGTTGTACATTACGTTTAGCCTCTATAATTCAGAGTCAACATTGCTAAAAGAAAAACACTCAGGGGATTATGATTGGGGGTTTGGTCACCATGATTGCTAAAGGACTAGGAATTGATGTGAGAGGTATACATCATCGAATGGTGAGTGAAGGGCTTACATACACAGCTTGTTAGGATGGAGTTCCTATCAGTTATAGAAAATATGTATTGTTTGAGGCAAGAGAAAGGAGCTATATTCCCTCTACCAGCTCTGGAACTCACCACAGTGCGAGGGCCATGAAAGGTCCAGAATTTGGCTATGGCGAGCCCCAACCACTCTGCAGTGGTAAGAGTATTTTTTAGACAAAATAGAGAATGAGTGGAGGCAGTACTCCAACAAATGAGGATAGAAGAAGATAGAGAGCTAATAGAGCTTGGAGTCGAGCCAGCCGATATGGAGTTAGGGGACGAGGACGAGCAACCTCATCACGTTGAGTTTGAGGAGCAAGCACTAAAACCCCCGATTTTTGAGCAAGAAGAAGAATTCAAAGAGGATGAATTTCATCAACAGCAGCAGTACATGGGACCCAGAGTGGCTAGATGGAATTTAATGAAAAACAAAGTTCAAGGGATAAGGAACACTCAGTAGTCACATGGAGACCAGATTAGAGAGCTTAGGGAGGAGCAACAAAGACATGGTGTGACACTGTGGGAGATCCAAGAGGGACAACGTCGGAGGGATTACAACGATGAGCAGGTGCGTACTCATTCAAACAACATGGAGGAGATGCTCACGATGATCTAAAATTTCTAGTTCTTGACAACACCTCATGCTTACAATCCTTGGGCCCCATACCAGCCACCACCTCCTACGGAGAATTGAATGGAGTATTTTTGTGCTCTTCACTTCATTAGCCCATCCATTTTAGTTGAATTTGAATTGTGTTGGATTTGATACTTTTGATTGTTTTGCTTTGGGATGTTTAATTTCATACTTTAGTTTTATTGTTAATTAAGGATTGAGATTTATGATTATTTATATTGATTATGGATGGGGGGGAATTCTATGCTTTATTTCTTTATATTATGTTTTGTTCTTGTGCTTTTGGTCCTTTGTTTGTCTGGTGTTTTTTGGCATTCTTATTATTGTTTAGGGAATGTTTTGGTGGTTTGTTTAGGGAGATTGTGAGTCATTATTGAACAATAAGTGATGATATGTTGTGGTAATGAGTGATGACAACATATGATTAAGAATCTCTACACTTTCAAATTGTGACATGTTTTAATAACTTGTTCAATTTTGGGATGAATGTGGTATAATAAGTTCCTTAAAGTCTAAGCATAACCTTGTGAACATTTGAGCCTTAACCTTGCATACATAGTATTTTTTCTTCATGAGTGGATTGGTTGTGTTTGATAAGCTAGAACTTGCTCAAGGACTATAGAGGTTAATTACATGATCTATGTCCATCCTTTTTATTAAAAGTCATTGCCAAATATATCCCTACCATGAACATCATTCCTAGTCAGTCACTTTGAGCCTTTAAGCTTTTTTCTTGTGAATTTAGCACATTACAAGCCTTAATTACCCACATGAGCTTTATATATTCATCATCTTTGTGTGAGTGATTGAGGAAATGGTAGATAGGAAGGTTTGATATGGAAGAAAAAGAAGAAAAGGAAATGGTAAAAGAAAAGAAAGAAAAAAGGATGAAAAGAGCATAAGCAAAAATGAATATGAACCTTATAACAAGAAAATGAGCAAAGTAACAAAATGCTCAAGGAAATCATGAAAATCAAAGAAAGGAGGCATGCATTGAAAGAAGCTCAATTCAAGGAAATTTGATGATAGCGTTTGTGATAAATTAAGAAAAGAAAGGAAGAAAGAAAATGTTAAGGAATGGAAGAAAGTATCTACCTCTTCGATTACTTACACATGATTAGTCACTATTATCTATATTTTTCCTACCCTACCAAAGAGCCTATCATTACATCCTAATTAAAGACCTTTTTTTATCATTGATTGAAACTTTAGTGGTTTGTGAATATAATCCGCGAGCAACCTTATAGCGAGTCGAGCCAATCAGTTGATGAGTGTTGATTTACCCACTTCATAGAGTGTTGAGTGAAATTGATATCCCATTGAGAGGCTTGGACCAAAAAGGGACTATATTACACTTTATTCTCTTTTGATTGAACTTGTTAATTACTCATATCATGAATTTAATGTTGTAGGATGACTTAGCATAAATTGTGATTCTTATTGCTATTGATGTGTTATTACTTATGTTCATTTAGTCTTTTCCTAGGTGAAAATCTGACCCCTTGGTTTATCATTTTCGTTGTTCGATGACGAACAACAGTTTAAGTTTGGGGGTGTGATAAGTGATATTTTCTCCTAGATTTTAGTGTCTTTTATGTTCATTTTCATAGTATTTTATCTGTATTTAGGTGGTATTTGGTGGAGTTATGTGTTTTTATGGAATTGAGTGTGAATGAACTTAATCGTATGAAAAATAGGTGAAATCGAAGCGAAAATGGAGAAGGGAGACGAAAGAAGGAAGAAGAAAATAGGGCGGCAAGAACACGGCCAGCCGTTTCAAGTACACGAGCCGTGTCGTACTACACGAGTCGTGTACTACAAACGGGCCTGTAAGAAATGGCTGTGAGATGACATCAGAATGCACAACACGATCATCCCTTGGCTGTGTTACAGCACACGACTCGTGTGCCGTTGTAAGTTCACGTTGACCTAAAAACCCTGACACAACTCGAGGCATATTGCAGCACACGAGTCGTGTAGGTGCCTGATCAGTAAAAAAATCAGATTTCTTCTAGAAAGCCCCCAATGATTCAACCTTTGAGGAGATACACACGAAATTTCAGCTGCTCACACACCTCACACACTAATCCTTTGATTTTACACCATATTCTTCATCCCCTTCATCCATACTTTGATTCTACATCATCTCTCCATAAATTCTACCATCCAAATCAAGTGAAGAAGTAAGAAAGAGTGGGTGATTACCAAAGGAAGGAAGGAGATTCAATTGGAGCCAACCCAAGGGATTTTTCATCCCAATTTTGTGTTAATCCTCTAGTTTACCATGATTTGTAAGGTTTTTAATTTCTATGTTAAGGATCTTATGAAGATTGTAGGCTAATCTCCCTTGTGGGATTAGCAACATGAAAGTTTGTGGTTAAATTTTAGGATCTATGTATTTAAACTCATATGTTGATTGGGTTAAATGATTTCCTATCATTGATGCTTTAGATCTCGATATTTTTTATAATTTGTGTGTTTAGATGCTCTAAATATATGATTAGATTGAGAAATCAATTATGTGATTAGGACATTTGAGTAAATCATTTCATCAAACACTTCATGTGCATTATAAATTGTAAAGAGATTGAGAAATCATTTAAAGTTTAGAACCTTTTGATAGGACATACGGTTGGTTTGATCGAGAGATTGATTAATTGTGTGAAGGGATTCTTATTTCAAGCTTAGTACCTAGTTGGAATTGTTTGAATGAGAACCAACCTTTATGCTAATTGAGATTAATATCCTATTCATCTTGAGAAGGAGTTTAGGTGAATTTAGAGTTGGCCTTAATCCATACCTTTGATTCATATGAGTTTAATGCATGTATCCTAAGATATCCCACTACTTAATTGTTGTTAATCTCACTTTTGCTTAATTTGATAAAACACATTTCATCCATTTATCTTGATTGTTTGATCATTGCTTGCATTGCTTTGATTACCTCTATTTACGTGTTTGAACAACCACTCTATTGATGATTTGTCTCTATAAAATTACAACAAATGTGAGATCGCTTAAGCACTAGTACCTACCTCCCAGTGGTTCGATAAATTCTTGAATTGGTAAACCCGACTACGCATTATGGCTAATCATGCAGCATCACTGAAAATCCTATATACACATTCCACTCTTCACTATATGCATAATCAAAAGTCACACAATAAAACACAAAGGCAACTTTGCAGAACATACACAAAAGGCATTCAAACTCACATCTAAATTTTCACCAAATGCATTTAAAACTCACATAATTCAGAATTAACAAATAATTCACACAGAATTAGAACATTGAAGTTTTAAATTAACAGGTTTAATCTAATTATCACAGCTGATTGTGAATACCAATACATGCACACAAGAGCAGCTACCCAAATCGAAATGCCCAAGGAATAATTGAACAAATTAGATAAAAATATCAAATCCCCAATTGAAATGAAGGGTTTCTAGCATACATATTTGTTTCATAAAAATTATGCATATGCTATGTGTGAAAACTTCATGAGGTTCAAACCTGATGATGAAATTCAACTTCGTCGCCTATTTTTCATCAGGTCCTGCGTGGTTATCCAATTCATCCACCTTCGAGTGGGATGAAAACCTTAATATAAGCAATTAGGATGAAACCCCTCAACCTTTGATTTGGATGAAAATCTCCAAAATCGAGGAATACGGCCAAGAGAAACTGGCGGGTTTTCCTTTTTGCACAAAATGCACACTCCAAAAAAATCCTCCACGAACCGGTGCAAAAATCTCCTGGATAGTGTGATACTGGCGATATCAATAGTGGGAATTCGAAAATTAGGGTGAGGAAATCAACATTTTCAAATAATGCAATCTTCACCCAAAAAACGTGGGTTCAAAAATTAGGGAGACAAAATCGTGGGATTTTATTTCATAATTTGAATATTGCACCGCTTTTTTTGTTAAGGCATAATTTTTGGCAAAAAAGGAAATATAAATATATTTTTTAGTTAATAGTAAGATTTGATTTAGAATGTATCTACGTGTTAATTTCACTTAGGGGATGTAGTGGATAGTGATTATCTCATTATTTATTTACCCTAATTACTAACTAATCAGAATTAAGTAACCGATTTTCCAAGAGTGTGAATTTAATTAACCAAAGACTTAAAAATTAAATAACTTAATAACTAAAATAGATAAGAAATTTTTAAGAGTAAATCAACAGAGAATGAACAGTTCTAAGGTATAAGGTATATATTAATTAACTTGGATTCCTAGACTTTCAATTGATCATTCATGCAATTCCTATGAAAATACACCACATAGCTCTGTCAACCTACCAGATATGATCCAATTTTAAGCTAACAGTATAATCTAATTTATTTCCTAAAGTGCGTGAATATTACCAAGCCCCCTTTCTTGATACTAATCAACGCAAACAACAATACCTCCGGATGGTAAGTTTGACTAACAAGATATTTTTTAAAAGTACTACAAGGCTTTACTCACTTCCTACTTGAATGTCTAATTGTATTTTTTCACTAAACTATTCAAATATTTTATTTACTACTTCTCGAAATTAAAGTGTTTATGAGCAGACTACTCTAATTCTTAACAGATAGACAATATCGATCATAAACGCACACAATCTAACATATTAAATTGAGTATCACAGGCAATGACATGAATTTAGTATGAAGACATTATGAAGTAGAAAAGAAAAGTCTAAATAAACCAAGTAAAATCAAAATATTAACTGCATAAAATCATAAAATTTGGTCTAGGTTTCCGAAGCAATTGAATCTAACCTTCAAACCCTAGAATTGTTATAGGAATTATATAGCCCATGAGGTTACAATCAACACTCATGGCTATGAAATTCAAAACAATAATCAAAACAAAGGAAGAAGGAAGATAAGAAACACGAAATCCTAGTGTCAGTGTAGATCTGTGTTCATTCTCCATCTCTCTGATTGTATGATTCTCTCTCAACTCGCACTTGAATCTCCTTCGGATGGGTGAAACAATGGATGATGATGGGATGGATGAACGGAGATCTGATATGTGCGTGTGGATGGGGCTTGGATTGTGATGAATGATCGATCTCTTCCTTTTCTTGTGTGTTTGGATCTCTTTTTATACCCTTTGGTTCGAATCTGACTCAACTTGGCTTTTTTTAAAAGTTTTCATGCACTGGAAGGTGTAAAATTTGATTTCTAGCCCAAAAACACGCAACACGACTTGTCCCTTTGCAACACGAGTTGCAAACATGATCAATGTTGCACCAACACGACTCGGTTTGCAACTCGAGTTGCTACCTATCAACTCAAGTTGGCTAAATCTACAACCTGTTTCGCCTGCTCTGCCAAACTCATGCAACTCGAGTTGAGTCCTCTTCAGCTCGTTTTTAGCCCATAATTATAAATTACTTCCGTGAGAAGAATAAGAAGCGATACCCTTTATTAAGGAAAAATAATACTCAATTAAGGAAAAGTAATACCCAATTGATAGAAAGTAAGGATGGTTATGTAAAGGAGTTTTTTCATTGCAGGACCCGAAAGATGGATCAACAATCAATTAGGGATCCAAAACATAATTTTAATCAGTTCAAGTCGACCTAGAAGATTCTAAACTATCAATCCAAGCCCTTATTTCTCATCCTCTCTAATGCTGTTTATAAACACTCACATTCTCTCTTTTACATGGAATCCAATTTCCACATCATCTTCCATGTTTAATGCCAACTCGATATTAAAAAAACTTAAATACTTCCAAAAAAATAGTGAAAAATGGAACGTCAAAAGTTTTTCTACAGAAATTGACTCCACAGAGTTCAATAAGATATTAATCTTCTATCATCTATTAGAATTTAGTGTTCTACAACGGCTAGATGAAATTATTTCTATATTCTTTCTTTTTCGTTTTGATTTCTTGGGGTTCATTGAGACTTGATTATTATCATTTCTATATTCTTTTTCATTTTTCAACAAAGACAAATGCATCTCTTCTTATGTATTGCAAGAGTTCTGATTACAAGATCGTATTCTGCTAAGAATGAAAATCATGTTTTGTCGACAAGCATCACCAGTTCAAAAATCCACATTAGACCACATAAGGCACGACTTTTGCAGGAGAAAGGAATGGTTTTGCAAATCCATTACCAATGGTTTTGCAAATCCATTACCAATAGTTTAACTTCTAAATACTTATCTCTTCTCAGTAGTTGATAAAGAAAATTACATCTTGGAATTGGTCCGAATTTTTTATATTCCTCAGCGGTCAAGAAAAAAGTTCAAGGCATGCATCCATCCTAAAAACTTATCTGGATATCCACATGGTGTTTGATAAAATGTCTCATTTAAATTAGTTAGCGAAAGTAAAAGATGACATCATTTCTAGATAGAAATAAAACCTAATAAGAATCAAGATCTCAATAAACTCAGAGAAACAAAACAAAAAAGAAAGAATATAGAAATGATAAGAATCAAGATCTCAATGAACTCCAAAGAACACTAAATTCGAATGGATGATAAATGATTGATATCTTACTGAACTCTGTAGAGTCAATTCCTGCAGAAAAAACTGTCGACGTTTCATTTTTCACTATATTTTTGGAAATATTTAAGTTTTTTTTAATAATAATATTGAGTTGGCATTCAACATAGAAGATGAGGTGAAAATTAGATTACATGTAAGAGAGAGAATGTTAGTGTTTTCTAAGTCTTGAACTGATTAAAATTATGGTTTGGGTCCCTAATTGATAGTTGATAAATCTTTCGGCTCCTACAATGAAAAAACTCCTTATGTAAACTATATCATGAATAGTTTATACTATAACTGAAAAATGATAACATTTAAAAAAATGTGATAATATCTTTAATATAAAGTACTCCCTCCGTCTCGGGCAAAGGTGGTTGTTTCCTTTTTAAATGTGTATTAAGAAGTATTATTATTTATGTGTATTGGGTAGTTGTATTAGAAAGATGTGATGGTTAGTGATGTGACCTTTTTACTAAAAGGAGAAAATGAGAACCTTTGTATGAGACGTCCAATATACTAAAATGGGGACCTTTCGGCGAGATGGAGAGAATAATAAATAATTATGAAAGTGAATTAAACAATTTATAGAATTGATAAAATGTGATAATATTTTAATAAAAGTGATATAAGATTTATAAAAAGTGATAACTAAACAATTAAATTATTTCATGAATAATTTAGTAGGACGAACACAAAGTGATAACATTTTAAAGGAAAAGTGATAACTGAAAATTGAATTATTTGTTGAATAATCAATACTACATAAAAAGTGAAAACATTTTTAAATAAAGTGATATGTGATCAATAAAAAGTGATGAATAGTGATAACATTTATAATTTAAAAAAGTCATATTTAATTATGAATTTTTTTAAAATAAAAAATAAAAATGTAAAAATATTTAATAGTCAATAAAATAATCTATCAAAAAAATTCAATGGTTTATGGGCCAATAGCAAGTTTTCGATAGTCAGCAAAAAAATGCCCGCTTCTTCCTTCCTTCGTAGGCAAAGAGTTGCTTTAACCTTATTCATAAATATAATAATTAATTAAGATAACTAAACAAAATCGTTCTTTTTATTTAATACTATTTTACTTTGATTTAAAATATACTTGTTTTTGTTCATGGATGATATGTCTCATATGAAGGAATCCGTGAGACGATCTCATGCAAGACATAACCTTAAAAATCCATTTACTTAAGTAAATTAATAATATCAACAACAAACAACTTTTATAATCGACGACCGATCACCACCCAATATCGTCGATCGCTGATACTCACCGATACACATACCGACATGGGACACTCATCAACACTCTCATCTACAGTACTCACCGACATCAAAACTGACACTTATCGACACTCATACAGACATGAGACACTTATCGACACTCACCAACACCAACCAACATTCATACCGACACCCATACCGATATGGGATACTCACCGACATCCACCGACACCCATATCGACATTCACAGACATGGTCACCAATACTCATACCTACATGGGACACTCACCTACACCCACATCGAAATCCATATCGACATGTGACACATTGGGTATAATTTATTGAATAGTAGGGGCATTAGTGACCAAAAAGTGCATATTGATTATATTTGTTATAAAAATTGTTTGTTTTTAGTATTGTTATTGCTTAAGTGTATTTTGGACACAAATGACAATTGACACTTATTTTTACTTAATTTTTTTTCAAATGAATTTAAAATATTATTTTATTTATGGATAATTCATCTGATGTAAAAGGATTTGTGAGACAGTCTCACCTAAGACTTTCCCCAGATCAATGTATAAGAGGTACTCCATCCGTCTCGCGTTAAAATTTATGTTTTTCATTTTAGTTGTCTTAAGCTAATGTTTACATTTCTTTTTTTTTTTGTCTAATGGGATCCACATAAAACAATTATTAATTCTACATAGTGCTCACACTACCCACTACATATTAAATATTATATTTCTCAACCCACTTTTTATTAAAATGTTATATCTTCTTAATTTACGGACAAAAACTGAATGTCAATATTAACACGAGACAAATGGAGTCTATGATAATGTGTAAAATAATATTATTTGAGAGAAAATATGAGAGATTGAGATAACAAATAAAAAGAGAGAGAAAAAAAAGATAGTATATATAATATATCAATTGAGGAAAGATATATAATATATAAAAAGTGAATGTGCCAGTAATATGATTTATAAGTATATATAAGGTTGATTTTAAAATTGTGAATGTAGATTTCGAAAACAAAATAAAAATAATGTCAAAAGTTGTGAAATATTCCCTTCGTGCACTCATAACGAAGTTATCAATTTTATTATTTCCGTTGTCTGCTATAAGGTTGTCAATTACTCTCTGCCGACAAGATACATAAAATTAATAAAATTAATTGTAATATATAAATTAATAATATTCCTTTAGTCCTAGAAAAATTAAATAATTTTCATTTTGATGCATACCATAAAAGTTTACATTCTAAAAAAAACTTAAAACATTTACTCATACATCTCCTTATATATTATAGTAAAATAAACTTTCAAAATTAGATTTGAAAAATGTAAGGTGTCATGATAAGTTTAATTGAGTATTTATAATTTTTGTGAATTTGTGAGGTGTCAAAATATTATTGATTTGATTAATTTTAAAGAGGTCACAAATTTAAAACTCAAAAGACTATTTCTTTTATTTATTTATTCCTTCAAATGAAAATTTTAAATTGAATTGGGCTTAAATTTTAACTAAAAAACTAACATTTGTCCATACAAATTTTCTTCATAAGCCCAATCTTCACACAACCAATTTTCCTTACAATTTTAGTATGTAAGAATGAAATATGACTTCCTTTTTTTAATATATTGATTTTAAGTTTTTATTACTTGTAATATTCTTATATATTAAATCAAAATACATTTCCTAAAATAGATTGGACAAGTGTAAGGTGCCAATATAAGATTGATTTAAAATTTATAATGAATTAAAATTTGTGAGGTGGAATATTTTGATTTGTTGGACGTTTTTCAGAAGGTTTTAGGTCGAATGTTTAAGTACAAATGCATTATTTAATTGAATTTTCAAATTTTTATTTCTATTTATATTGGGGCTCATTAGATATTAATATAAATAAGTTATGAGTTACGACCAATTTTTTTTTGATTTAGGGTTTGGTACTGGACAATTTTGGCTAATATACTTATTTTGGCTCATTAGAAATTTATATAATAAGCTATGAGTTTTAATATTTTTTTTAGATTTAAGGTTTATAAGTACTGACCAATTTGGGTTAATACACCTATTTTCGAAGTTATAGTTTTAGAATTTTTAAATCTTTCAATGTTAATTGATGATTTTTTCCTTTTTCTTTTCATGTGAGCAATTATTTTAATTTAAAAAAAAAAAATATATATATATATATATATATATATATATATATATATATATATATATATATATATATATATATATATATATATATAATGGTAATCAAACCTATTCAAGTTTAAAATATATCTTAATAAACTAGATTTTTAAAAAACATGATCAATTAAGCCTTTGCCTCAATAAGATTTATTATTTTTATTATAATTATTATTTTGATTAAAATGGGTATAATAATTCTTAAATTATTCTCATTCTTTTCATTAGTGCAATAAATTATAGGCTCACTTACTAATGGATACATGAAATAATGCATAATTGTTATAAACTACATGGCTTGAAGATTTAATATTTATAACTACACAATTATAGATTGTGATATCATAAATATCCTTATGTGTTTTCACAATCTGGCTTAAAGATCTAATACTCATAACTACAAAATTATAAATTGTGATACCATAAATACCCCTATGTGTTTGCACAATTTGTATTGCACAATTTGTATTACACGCTTTTGTTTTGCACAATTTTATTTTTGGTAAGGTGGTCCGGTACTGTTTTGCACAATTTTATTTTACACAATTTTATTTGCACAAATTTGTTTTGCACAATTTTTTTTGCACAATTTTTTTACACATTTATTTTTATCATTTTTTACTCAAACTAAAATTTAAATTGTGCAAAATTGATTTTTGCACAATGTGTTTGCACATTTCTTAACCTAATTCGTCTTTCACACAAATTCCAACTACACTTTAAAATTGTGGAAAATAGATTAAATTGTTCAAATTTGATTTTTGCATAATGTGTTTGCACATTTTGAACTAAATCGTCTTTTACACAAATTTCGACACCACATATTAAGAAAGCTATGTGGATACATCAAAAGTATGTCAATGGTCCAATTTTTATAAAAAAAAATGACCGATTTCAAAGAGTGGCAATCCAATGAAGCAGATAGTCCAGCAAAACAGCAGTATCAGTGTTCAACACATGAAAGACACAAAAAAGGGTTTTTTTCCCAAATGCTTGTGTGTATCACTCGAAAAATATAGTAAAATAATAATGAAAAAAATTAAACTATGCATGTGAGTGTGACAGAGATATATAGTTAGTAGACAAGTACCATTGAAAATTAAAAAAATTATTTGGAAACAGTAAACATTCAATGCCAAAAAGAATCAAAGCACCAAACTATGAAACTATATGAAAATTAACTAAGATTGTTGAGAGTGATAGTTAATAAAAATCTTATGCAGTTGCAGTTGCACCATCTGCACTTAGAAAGGCCTTTCCTGGTTGGCCAATGGGCCATGGCAACCTAAAAGCATGGCACTGTTTCTACTATCAAATTCCTTAGATTTCCTCTTCAAGACCCTCACTACATTGATTAGTTTGCTCAAGATAGAAATAATATAGAAAATAATTCCTCCAAGTTGGGGGTCATCAGTTTGGGGAAGAAAATCAAAAGTGAGGTGTCCTTGGAGCATATCCAGAACAAGTTTTTTCCCTTTGGTCTTGTGAAAATGGTGGCTGTTGAGAACTAGCATCACTTCTCCACCCCTCAGCACATGTATCTCTTTGTATACTTGACGATAAAGCAGCTGTCAATTCGAGACCCAAATACTATCATCGTCACACCCCAAATATTTATAAATATATACACCACATATTAATTGACTATAAAAATACTGATTCGAGAGAAAGACGTAAGCTAATTTTCCCATTAGAAGCCAATTCAACTGATCAATCAATTCGATACACCTGGATAAAATGTAACATCCTGACTCATATTACAAAGTAGAAAATTAGGAAAATTCCAAGAGAAAAAGGATTTGATTGCAAATGAAACATAGAATATAATATTTTCTCATCGATAAGAAATGAGTAGGAATTTGAATCTACGTAATCTATTTATCCATATATGTTACCTTCACTATCGGCCGCCTTCCGCAGCTCTTCTCCGGATCTCCCCACCACCACTACCGACCTCAGACACGCCACTGTCAGAAATCGTGAGCGTCAATCGCCCATCGATTATCCGTTGTCGCTACTAGAGTTCCTCCAGATCTGACTCTTGTCGTCGAAAAATGCAAGGGCTACTATCGTCGATCGACAAAGATCCAAAACACCACCATTCACCGTCACATTATTGTCCATGTTGTCATTGCCGCCGTCCGTCGATTGTCGGGGGGCAATGTTCTAACCGCCGCTGACCGGAGAGAGTTGGTAGAGAGAGGAGGAGGATGAGAGCGGAGATAAGTGGGAAGGGAGATGAAATCATAGCCATGGCTGTAGAGATTTAGGGATTTGGGGAGTAACGATGATAAATTTAGGGAGAGAGATGGGAATCACAGAAGAAATTATGGGTTTGAAAAATTTTTGTTTCGCAAAGGATAATTTGGTCTCTTTGATTTCAATTTATGTAGTGGATAGTAATTCTTTTTTTCCATTTTATTCTAGAGTAAATATGCTCTAAATTGTGTATCTAGGAGTAATAAACCCTAAATTATATTACTCAATAAAACCTAAATCAAAAAATATAAATGGTTTTTAAGTATGGGGCAATTTGGGCGCCTAATACACTTATTTTCGAAGTTATAATTTCAGAATTTTTAAATCTTTTAAATGTTAATTGATGATTTGATTTTTTTTCTTTTCATGTAAACCAATATTTTGATTTTAACAAATATATATATATATATATATATATATATATATATATATATATATATATATATATATATATATATATATATTAATATAAGTTAAGTCTTTGCATCTTTCAAGTTCTAAATATATAAATTATAATAAACATATTGAAGTTGAAATTAATATAATTTAATAAACTAGATTTAAAAAAAAAATGTTCAATTAAGGCTTTGCATCAACAAGTTTGATTTTTTTTATTATTATGATTAAAATGGTGTATGATAATTCTTAAATTATTCTCATTCTTTTCATTAATGCAATAAATTATACTCAATAAGGGGTTTTATCCATTGTAATTGTAATAACGAGCACTTATGAGTGATACTATGTATAATAATAAAATTAATCATATGAATACTAATAATTTATATCATCTATTTTATTTTATTAAATTGAGCCCTTAATTTTCTTTATCTCTTTTCATATATACTATTAATTTAGTTTCAACTACATATAACATATTGAATGACACTAATCAAAAGATTAATAGTATCAGATATTCTAGATCTTTCTAAATGTTAATTGGTGAATTGGTTGAACCCTTAATTTTCTATTTTTCTTTACATGTAAATCATTGTTTTAGTAATAATTTATCAAAGTTGTCTGATTACAAATTACTATGATATAATTTTGCTAAATTAGATGAAGAACATGATCAATAAATGTTGCATTAACCCAAATTTTCTATTTTTATATTTATATTATTATAATTATTAATTATTATTATTATTTTAATGGCGCATACAAATCCTTAAATATTTCTTATTAGTACAATGAATTAGATTATTCAATTAAGAATTTTATACATCCTAATCACGGTAAGTTATGATTTTAATAAATATTAGGGCTAAAACTTGCATGCCCGAGACACCGTGCCCCTAAATTCTGTATTTTTTTAAAATTATACTCTTCATTATTAAATGTTATACTTTTTATAATATAATAATATTTACCTTTTATTTTTTGGAAAAAAATAATTTTTTAATTAAACATTTATATTATTCATATTTCAGTCAATCTTTTCATTAAAAAAATTATATTTTTATTAATTATAGTGTATACTCTATAGAAAAAATATTACACCCTTACATATCTTGTGCATCTGGGGAACATATTTAGCACAAAAATTCATGCTTTTCATAGGCCGTTTTTGTATGATTGTTGCACAATTTTAACATTGTTTGTAGAGTTTATTACTTATTTTCATATTTAATATCACTTCACGGGTATTGTTGAGATTTTGTAGATTTTAAGCTTAATATGTAGTAAGATTAGTAAAATATTAAAAGTGAAGAGTTAAATTGTTACGTACATATAAGAGCATAAGGTAGATTGATTTTGAATCAATTATCATGTCATTAGGTGGAAAGCTACGAATTTTAATTTGAAGATTGGGGCCACAGTTAATTAGTCCATGCAAAGAATTAGGATGGGCCCATTACCACACGCATGCCAAGTAACTCATTGTGGAGTGTAATTCATGCCATACAATTTAACAGTGGGGCCATGTTATAAGCCCTTGTTTTTATTGGGAGGAAGCCCACGCAGGTGTTGTATCCCTTGTTCCAGCGTAAAAACGAAGGCAGAACGCGAATAGAGGGAGGCAGAACCGAAGCAGATCAGAGGCGCGACTTTGTTTTTGCTGAGAACACCATCGCCCCACACACACACACAATTCGCCCATTCCACCGGTTCATCCATCCATCATCTCGGTGTGCTCAATTCAAGAAGGAGATCCATCTCTATTGGAAGAGACGGAGAGAGGATAGGACAAGATTCTTCGATCCAGGGTTTTGTTTTTTAATTCAATTTTTCTTTCAATAAATATGAACATTGTAAGATCTTTCTTACACCAATGGAAGTTACTTGTAACTCCATGTGGTAAATAATTTAAGTAGTTCTAGGGTTGGATGGATTATGTTTATTTGATTTGATACTTGATGTAGTGTTCAAAACTATATAATGTTTATTTGCTTTTTCTATGAATTTATTGGAGATTATTTAATTTAAATTGCGTAACATTTATGATTATTTCTGGTTATTGGTCAGTACTTGGGATAATTATAACTTGTGTGCACAATTAAATTAATTGGTTATTTTGTATAAGTTAAAGTATTTGACTTGATTCTTTAGCTTATTAGACATAGAAATTGTGATGGGTGTTATGGATATTGATGAATTTTCATATTAGTAATATTTAGAAAATTAGGTAATAAAATTATAGTACCTAAAAAGTGATCACGTATTAGTTCTAGTACCTGACGTGGGAGTGGATAATATAGTAAATACCTAGAGAGAGATAAGTTTATTCACCTTGAGTCCTAGGAGATGGACCAGATAAATTACTAATTTGCTTAGACCAAATAAGTGGATTAGTAAAGTTTAGTGACTCTTCCATAAGTATCTTTAGGAATTGAACCTGAAGGAGATGAGGTATTGTTGTTTAACTCTCGTTTGAAAATTTTTACAGGCAAGTTGAAATCCAAGTGGATGGGTCCTTTTGTAGTTCATAGAGCATGTGGAGGAGGAAGCTTTGAGTTGAAAGATAAGAACGTAGATATCTTTGTGGTTAATGGTCATTGATTGAAGCACTACAAGTCGCCACGAGATAGGGAAGTTCTATTTCTTGATCTCTTGCACTGATTAACCATCATGTCGTGCTTAACGGCGTAAAAAATGAGCGCCTGGTGGGGGCTACCCTCCCATTTTATTTTCTATCGTTTATTTTATTTTATTTCATGTGGTGTGTTGGAAATTATCATCGGTGCATGATTTCGCTTAAGGCAATCACATCATTTTCAAACTTATTTTCAAACTTTATTCGATATAAGTTTGGGAAGAGGGTGATGTTCTTACCTTGTCTCATATGCACTAAGAATAAAATTTCTTCGTAGTGTCTTTTTGTGTGAGTACCCTAGAGATCGGAGGTTACATTTTTGTTGATTGATTGATATAGAGTTTGGATTTTCTCCTTATTTTGATTGGTAATGGGATATTTGATGTTTGATTTTGAATACTTGAGTTCTTCGGATGTTTGTTCATGAGCTAGAAAGGAAGAAGAAGTCGGCTGCGAATCATATGAGGTAAGTATTTTGTTCTCTCTTTTCTCTCATTATTCTTGATTTTATAATTTTATATTTCAAGACCCCTATACTTTTTCTTGAACTTATTTTGATATTCTATCAAAAATAAGTTTGGGAGGATGAGGTGGTTTCTTGAAATTATTCTTTTGATGAGAAGAGTTGAGGAGACTACTGAGAGAGAGTGCTAGCCGAGGTAAGTAAACTAACCTTTTGAGTTGTGAGTGATTTATTGCTTGCATGCTATGTCATGAAAAGTGTAATTTTCTGTTGACTACTCCATGAACTTGAACACTTCTGATAGAATTTTAGGCATGTGACATGATTTGGTATATGATGAAAATATTTTTATGCTTTAACTTAAAAATTCTTATTGATTTGGTGGATGAAATTGTGTTGTTGCATAAATCATGAATTGCTTAGATAGCTTGGATGTTGAAATTATTTTATACTTAGTGTTTTTTAGCGTTTTTTTCATGAATATTCTAATACATGATTATTTTATTCTTAAGAGTATCTTGATTAATTGTGATATGTTTCTAGAACTTGCCCTGAGTCTCCTTGAATATTAGAGAATAGTCTAGTAGCTTATGGAAATGGTTTAAGGCCATTTTTTTAATTTTTGAGTCACTTAGCCAAATAATTCCCTACCAAATAATTATTTATCTGTAGTTAGCCCTTTTGAGCTTAAAGCCTTATTTCTTTGGCAATCTACGAAAAATAGCCTCTTTGATATCCTACTTGAGCCTTTGAATTCCTATATTTAGTAGAAAATTAAATGCTGTCAAAATGTGTTATTGAGTTTGCAAATACTTGGAAGGGGTGAAAAATATATTTGGAGCTGAAAAAGTGACGAAGGCCTTGTGATAAAAAAAATTAGAAGGCCATGAAGAGCTGAATAAATAAATTTGTGGGATAGTGCCCGAAACTGGTACCCCAAGATAGAAAAAAAATATTGTGCTTTAAAGTGGAGAAGGAATGAAAATTGTGTGTATTGAAAAGAGTAAGAAGAGTTATAAATGGAGATGCTTCGAGATGTTTAAAGTCTGCAGCACAAAAAAAAATCTCTAGCTTTAATTCTCTACTATTTGAGTCACATTATCCATATTTCCTACCTTAACCAAAAAGTCAACATTACATCCTTGAAAAGTCCTTTTTGATCCATAATTTTTCTAGCTACAAGTAAAAGGAGAGTTGAGACAATGGACAAGCCTATGTTTAAACACTGCAGTTAAATCATGTTAAGTGTTTCGAAACCTATATACTAGAGAGTTGGGCGATAGACCTATCCTTGTGAGGTTCCATGTACCAAGACATTTAATCTAGTTAGTAATGATTTTTGTGATTTATCACATGCTTATTTGTTTGATTAGTTTAAATTTATTTTTCTGAAATTTTTTAAACCAATATAATCATTAGCACGTCATATTCTTCTTTTATTTTTTTATTGCCTCGGGACGAGCAATAGTTTAAATTTGGGGAATTTGTTTAGCACAAAAATTTGTGCTTTTCATAGGTCATTTTGTATGATTATTGCACAATTTTAACTTTGTTCATGGAGTTTATTATTTATTTTCATATTTATTATCATTTCACGGGTATTGTTGAGATTTTGCAGATTTTAAGCTTATTCTGGAGTAAGATTAGTAAAATATTAAAAGTGAAAGAGCTGAATTGTTACATACATATAAGAGCCAGGGCCGGCCCTGAGATTTTGGGGGCCCTGGGCGAAATTAAAAAAGGTGCCCCAATCATTGAGACTTTCATTTGATAATGAGCTCTTATTATTCATCGATTTAAAAAAATTACAACAAAAAAATACATCGTGTTTGCTCTTTTTGATTCACCATTTGATAATTTTCTTATGTAATGTGTATGAAAAGTGTAGAAATTTCATCTTTAGGAAATTTGAGATCATTTTCTCTTGTAGGATATTTCTCCATCAATATATCTCTAATTTTATTATCAATGTTATCACAAGCTCTAGGATCACATATATATCCCATGCATAATCTTCATTCTTTAGAATATTTTCATGTTTTTCAATTTCAATATCAACAGCTTCCTCATCTATTTTATTTTCATTGTTTATCAACTTTTTCTCATTTATGACTATTTCATCTTCAATTACTCTAAATTAGTTTCTCTTCATCATTCTCATTTAATTTATTTTTATTCAACTCCCACCGTATTCATATCATGTAACTCATCACTATCTTTTAATTCTTCTCGCTCATTTCGTATATGTTCATCATTTTCTTTTGAAGAACCCACCTTATTTCCTATATGCTCATCATTTTCTTTTAAATAACCCACACCTATTTGAGAATTAGACTCAAGTCTTTTTTTTTTGTTTCTTTTTTAATAGGCAATGCATATTTTCTAGAAAACATCATTGAAGAGATAGAAATTTGATAAGAATAAGAATGGTAAAATATTTACTAAAAATTAGATTTTTATAGGTTGAGTACACAATGATTATAAAATAAATTAATCTGTCATAAAATAAATTAAAATTAAAATTAAGATTATAACATTGAAAAGAAAAGATAGGCCAAGTATACAATGGTCATAATAATTAAGATTACAAAAGTAGATAGGTTGAGTATAAAACGGTCATAATTATTAAGATTACAACATTCAACAAAAGTAGATAGGTTGAGTATAAAACAATCATAATTATTAAGATTACAACATTCATAATAATTAAGATTAGAATGGTTATAATAATTATAAGAATATAATTATTAAGATTACAACATTCATAATAATTAAGATTAGAATGGTTATAATAATTATAAGAATACAACGATCAAAAGAACAGTCAAAATTTATTTAAAAAATTTAATAAAAAATTAATTTAAAATTATATTATATATATATATATATATATATATATATATATATATATATATATATATATATATATATATATATATATATATATATATATTATGTGGGTATTATTTGGAACACCTAAATTGTGGACCCTGAGCGATCGCCCTTCTAGACTAGGCTCGTCCTGATAGATTGATTTTGAATCAATTATCTTGCCATGGGGTGGAAAGCTACGAATTTTAATTTGAAGATTGGGGCCACAGTCAGTTATTCCATGCAAAGAATTAGGATTGGCCCACTACCACACGCATGCCAAGTAACTCATTGTGGAGTGTAATTCATGCCATACAATTTAATAGTGGGGCCATGTTCTAAGCCTTGTTTTTATTGGGAGGAAGCCCACGCAGTTGTTGGTTGGTAACACTAGTGGAAGCCCATCACCAATCCTATCCCCTATTCCAGCGTAAAAACGAAAGCAGAACGCGAATAGAGGGAGGCAGTACCGAAGAAGAACAGAGGCGACTTTGTTTTTGCTGAGAACACCATTGCCCCACACACACACAATTCGCCCATTCCACCACTTCATCCATCCATCGTCTCGATGTGCTCGATTCAAGAAGAAAATTCATCACTATTGGAAGAGACGGAGAGAGAAGAGGACAAGATTCTTCGATCCAGGGTTTTATTTTTTAACTCAATTTTCCTCTCAATAAATATGAACATTGATAAGATCTTTCTTACACCCATGGAAGTTGCTTGTAACTCTATGGGGTAAACACTTCGAGTAGTTCTAGGGGTAGATGAATTAAGTTTATTTGATTTGATACTTGATGTAGGTTCAAAACTGTATAATGTTTGTTTGCTTTTTCAATGAATTTCTTGGAGACTATTTAATTTAATGGTTATTTCTTGTTATTTCTTGTTATTGATCAATACTTGAGATAATTATAACTTGTGTGCACAATTAAATAATTGGTTCATTGATAAGATCTTTCTTACACCTATGGAAGTTGCTTGTAACTCTATGGGGTAAACACTTCGAGTAGTTCTAGGGTTAGATGAATTAAGTTTATTTGATTTGATACTTAATGTAGGTTCAAAACTGTATAATGTTTGTTTGCTTTTTCAATGAATTTCTTGGAGACTATTTAATTTAATGGTTATTTCTTGTTATTTCTTGTTATTGATCAATACTTGAGATAATTATAACTTATGTGCACAATTAAATAATTGGTTTTTTGTATAAGTTAAAGTAATTAACTTGATTTTTTAGTTTATTAGACAGAGAAATTGTGATGGATGTTATTGATATTGATGAATTGTCATATTAGTAATATTCAGGAAATTAGGTAATAAAATTATAGTATCTAAAAAGGAACACATATTAGTTCTAGTATCTAACGAGGGAGGGGATAATATAGTAAGTACCTAGATAGGGAGATAAGTTTATTCACCTTGAGTCCTAGGAGATGAATCAGATAAATTACTAATTTGCTTAGACCAAATAAGTAGATTAGTAAAGTTTAGTGACTCTTACATAAGTATCTATAGGAATTGAACATGACCATCAAAGTATTAAATTAATTAGTTTAATCAAAAATCCCTAGAGCTATTATTTCTCATTCTTGAACTTCATATTTCATTTAATTGTTTTTTTTTTAATTTTGAAGGTATTCATTAGTTTAATAATTATCATCAAATTGAATTTGTCACATGTCTTATGCTCCCTCCGTCCCTCAAAATATTTCACATTTTTCTTTTCCATTCGTCCGACAAAGTATTTCACACATTACTTTTACTAAAAATGGTAAAAAATACACTATAATAATACCTACTTTTTACACACATCCCAATATAATACTCATATTTTCACACATTCCAATAACTTTACATACCATTTTTATTAAATTAATTAAAATACTTCTTCTCTTTCTTACTTTATACATAAAATTACAAATTTTTCTTAAACTTCGCGCACAACAATACGTGAAGTATTTCAGGAGATGGAGGAAGTATAATTTATTAAACACAGAAAATAGATAATTAATCGTCCTAGGATTCGATATTTTAACTTGGTTGTCTGCTGCTACATTCGATATCCCTACACTTGGGAATTTAATTGTGTTCACTCGAAAACACGCAACAAAACATAAAAGACTAACTTAATAAATAGATGTTCTAATGCTCTTTTACAAAAATATAATTTTAAAAAAAACTTTCATTATCATAAATTAATACTCCCTCCTTCCCACCTAAATAGCATAATTTTATTTCTCCCTCAGTCTCATGCTAAGAGAGTCATTTTTCTATTTTGGTCGTCCCATGATGAGTGATATTTTTACCTAAATTTTAGTGTCTTTTTATATGTGTTTTTGTATTATTTTATCCGTATTTTATGTGTTATTTGGTTGTGTTTTGTGTTTTATGGAAATGTGTGTGAATGAGCTTAAACCTACGATTTTCAATTCGGAGTTGAAACAAGGAAGAACGAGCCAAAACAGTGAAACAGACAGCAAAACACGGCCAGCCGAGCCCGGCAACACGACCCGTGTCCAGTGCAGAAACACGAGCCGTGTACCAAACACGGGCCTGTAACGGAAGCCGTGAGTGGAGGCCAGAAGACACAACACGGCCACCCCTGTGGCCGTGTGCGGCGCACGAGCCGTGCGCTGTCCGAAGCTCGCCGTTGACCAGAATCCCAGACACGACTAGGGCCATGTAGCAGCACACGAGCCGTGTAGGTGTCAAAACTGCTGAAATTTCCAGGAACTTCTAGAAGCTTTCCAAGGGGTATAAATACCCATTTATTCAACAATTGAGAAAAGATCCGAAATTCCACCCTTCCACACACACATCACACACAATTTTCTCCATTTTACACCATCATCTTCATTCATTCACCATCCTTTGGATCTACCATCATCCAACCATCAAAATCATCATCCAATTGAAGAAAAGAAGCAAGGAAGAGAGGAAGATAACAAGGGAAGGAAGGAAATCACCATTGAAGTGACATCAAGGGAGTTTCCATTCATTTCTTGTATTAAACCTCATAGTTTCATCATGTTTTGTAAGGATCTTAATGTCTATGTTCATTTCCTTCTTAATATGGTAGGCTAATCTCCCTTGTGAGATTAGCAACATGAGAGTTGTTGGATAATTTTGGGGATTTGTGTATTCAAATTCATATGTTGATTGGATCTATGATTTTCTACCATTGATTATTAATTGCTTGAATTGAATTGATGATTTGTGTGTTTAGTTGTTCTAGATGTGTGATTAGATTGAGAAATCAATTATATGCTTAGGATAATTAAGTGAATCATTTCATCAAACACTTCATGTGCATTATAGATTGTGAAGAGATTGAGAAGTCCTTCATAGTTTAGAACCCTTTGGTAGGACATGTGATTGGTTTGATCGAGAGATTGATTAATTGTGTGAAGGGACTCTCATTTAAGCTTAGTACCTAGTTGGAATTGTTTAAGTGAGAACCAATCCATTGAGCTATTTGATATTCATATCCTATCCATCTCGAGAGGGAGTTTAGGTGATTTTAGTGTTGGCCCTTAGTCTTCAATCCATGATACATATGAATTTGATACATAATTCCTAGAATTACCACTTCTTGATTGTTGTTAATCTCACTTTTATTCAATTTGGTAAACCACTTTTCATCCATCCATCTTGTTCGTTTGATCATTGCTTGTTCACTTGCATTGATTGATTTAATTTCTTGTTTGATCAACCTCCCTTTGATGATTAGTCTCTATAAAATTATAAGAAACGTGAGATCGCTTAAGCACTAGTGTCTACCTCCCTTGGGTTCGATAATTTCTTGAATTGGTCATTCTCCACTAAACTATGGCCAATCAAATGGCGCCATTGCCGAGGAATTTAGTTGTATTTGTAACTTCGGGTTTCGTTGAGTGTTAGGATAGGGACATTTTTATTTGATTTATTTATTTTTTTTTGTTTTATGGTTGTGTTTGTAGGGACGAAAGTGTGGTGCCATGGTATTGGCCTTGAAGAGCAAAGGAGTGGTGCAAATTGAGGTAACGAACATCTTCTCAACTTAAATTCGACTTTGCCTAATTTAAGTTTGGGGGTATGTTCTCTTTGTTACTTGACTTTTCTACGGTTTGAATTAGAAAAATTGCATCAATGAACTCCTACTTGATCATATTGCACCGGCGCACGTTTAAGTCCTTACTTTTTTCTTTGGCACGTATTTTCTCCTTTTTTTGTTGTTTTTATTTTTTTGTGCTTTTCTTGCTTTCTTTTGCTTTCCATAAGGAGAAAATCTTTCTTAACTCTCTTGTGCTTCATTGTGAGGAATTTTGAGGCTATGATGCTTGGTTGGAACTTGTGACTTGATGGATTTTTTTTTGTGTACTTGTTGAGTTGTGGTTTGTGCTTGTTTTGTGTTTCTTTGAGCCTTAAAATCATGAAATCAAATGGCGCCGTTGCCGGGGAGGTAACGGTCGCTAGTAGTTTGACGAAGGATTGTTTAGAGTGGTCTTAATAAGGACAATTTTTTTATTTTTGCATCTTATATTTGCTTTGGAAAATTTTATTCTAATTTTTCTTTCTTTTATAGGTGCATACCTTGAGAAGGAAGAAGAAGGAGAGCAACCCCAAAAATATGAGCTACATGGATATTCTTCGAGATATGGTGAATAGAAGTGTTCATTCTGCTATGAACACACAAGGAAATTTTCAAAGATTTCAAATGCCAAATGGTGAACCTAATTTGCAATCGGATTATGGAGTACAAGATATGTAATTCCAACAACAAGGTTATGCGAATTTTGGAGTTCCTCATCAAATGCATCATCAAGTATACCCTCAAGGTGTGGAAGATGGTTTTCAAGGAAATTTTTCTAGAAATCAAGATGGAAATCAACCGCAACTATGGGGAGATTTTCAAGACTCCAACACCTCTTATTCCGCCCAACTTGACTATAGAAAGAAGCTTAGAGATGAGTTGATCGAAAAGATTATGGAGCGCATGGAGAAGGATAGTAAGTCTAATCAAGCGTGAATTGATAGAATCAGAAATTTGTGTGAAATGATGATGAATACAATGGTAGCATTCAATGTTAAGTTGGATTCATTGGAGCACCAAGTAAGTCAAATAGTGTCCACCGTGGAGAAACTTCAAGAAGAGAACAACAAGCCTTCTACCTCCAGAACGAAAAGTGAATGCATGGTCATTAAGGATCGGAACGAGACTAGTTTGGGGGTTGATGAGGTTATAAAGGAAAGAAGAGAAATGATGCCTAAGTGGGTGAAAGCTAAAGAGTTGAAAGAAGAGTTGAAGGGGGAATTCGATAGATTTGTCGAGTCTCTTGAAGAGATGGTAGAGAAAGTCAAGATTCAAAATCAAAAAGAGATTCATGCCATTATGGAAGAAAAGAAACCTCCGGAAACTAAGATCATGGATTCTACTCCCCACAAGCCAAAACCTTCTCATTCTATTGAAATTTCAAATTCTCTTAAGAACTTCCATGATTTCATTGATAAAAATTTGTTTGGTGATTGTAGGAAAAAGGTTGCAAGAGGGCATCAACACTTGTCAATGCCCGAATTCTTATCGGGGGATGTGGTTGAAGTTCAAAATGCATATAAAGCCCCATGGAAAAAGTGGAATAAGTGAAAAGGGCCATTCCTTGTGAAGAACGCCTTCGGAGACCAATTGCTTGAACTATTTAACAAGAAGGGAAACGTTCTTGTGGTTGAGCGTGAGGGCACAAGGCACTACTTCAAGAAGAAACCTATGATAGTGCCTAAGGACTATTCAAGACCACCATGAGCTAAAGACTCTCGTCCGGCTTGAAGACGTTAAACTTAGCGCTCGATGGAAGGCAACCCATCATTATCTTTATTGCTTTATTTAATGCTTTCAATAAGGATTGTGGATTTGTTATTTCTTGTATTTTTGGCATGTAGGTTGATTGTGCTTGTGAGGAATACGCGTATTGAAGACACGAAGAGTGCTTGATTTGAAGTGTGATAGTAAGTCACACCACTTTTTGCAAATTTACCTCGAAACTCTTGTTTCAATTTAAGTTTGGGGGGATATGGTGTGGTGTGACGTACTTTATTTTGAAAGCATATACTTTTCGTATTTTTGGGCTAATTTTAAAATTTTTCTCATGAGTTTGGGATTGATTTTGGTATGATTGGTGGTGATTGAAGTGCATGATAGTCCATATTTTTATGAAAGTGTTGAGCTAATAGTTTTGTTGAGCATGTATGAAGGGTATTGGAAGCATAAGTTGAGCTCGGAGCTAACAACTTCTATTACCAAATGCCTATTGAGGGAGTACTCTACACCTTAGCACTTCTAATTGATGTGATTTGGATTGATGGATTAGCATGCTACTTCATGTGTTATGTTTTGGGATGTTTACTTCCGTAAATTAGGATTTCAATTTTCAATCAAGGATGGGGATGATTGTGAGCTTACATTGTTATGGATGATTGAATATGTGCTTCATTTTCTAATGATGGTGATTGCTGTTTTTGCATGTTATGTGTTTTTGTTTTGTTTCTTGTTTGTTGAGTCTTTATTTTATGTTTTGTGTGTTTTCTTATTTGTGTCTTGGTATGTTTGGTGGTTAGTTTTGGGATGTTGTGAGTCATTTTTGAACATGAGTGGTGATATGTTGTGGTAGTAAGTGATGACAAGTTATGATTAAGAATCTCTACACTTTCGAATTGTGACATGTTTTACTTAACTTGTTTAATTTTGAGATGAATGTGGTGTAATAAGTTTCTTAAGGTCCAATGCATAAGCTTGTGAGCATTTGAGCCTCAACCGTGCATACATGGTTTTTCCTTCATGAGTGGATCGATTGAGTTTGATAAGCTAGAACTTGCTCAAGGACTATAGGAACGAGCCCGATTGTGGAGATTAGTGAAATGATCTTAGGCCATCCTTGTTATTCATAGTCATTGCCATATATTTTTCTACCATGAACATCATCCCTAGTTAACCACTTTGAGCCTATAAGCCTTTTTATTATGAATATAGCACATTACAAGCCTTGATTACCCTCTTAAACCTTATATATATACCCTTTGTGTGGGTGATTGAGGAGATGGTGGCTAGAAAGGTTTGATGAGGAAGAAAAAGAAGAAAAGGAAATGGTAAATAAATAAGAAAAAGGATGAAAAGAGCAAAATGAAGAATGCACATGCAACCTCAAAATAAGAAATATGAGCAAAGCAACAATAATATGCTCAAGTACTTAAAAATCCAAAGAAGTAAGCATGAATCATAAGAAGCTCAAGAAATCCAAGGAAAGTTGATGAGTAGAGCTTGTGAGTACCAAAGACAAGAAAGGAAGAAAGAAAAGTGGAGAAGTTGAGGAAGTTGATCATCTCTTCGATTACTTACACTTGTTTAGTCACTATTACCTATATTCTTCCTACCCTACCAAAGAGCCTATCATTACATCCTTAATTAAAGACCTTTTTGATCGCTAATGGAAACTTTGGTGGTTTGTGAATGTAGTCCACGAGCAAGCTTATAGCGAGTCGAGTCAATCGATTAATGAGTGTTGATTTACCTTACTTTAACAAGTGTTGAGAGACATTGATATCATATGTGAGGCTTGGACTAAAAAGGGTCTATATTACACTTTTATTCTCTTTAGATTGAACTTGTTAATTTTTCATGTTATAAGTTTAATGTTGTAGGATGCCTTAGCATAGTTTGTAATTCTTATTATTATTAATGTGTTATTGCTTATCTCGTTTAGTCTTTTCCTAGGTGAAAATCTCACCCATTGGTTTATCATTTTCGTTGTTCGGGGACGCACAACACTTTAAGTTTGGGGTGTGATGAGTGATATTTTCACCTAGATTTTAGTGTTTTTTATATGTGTTTTCGTATTATTTTATTCGTATTTTATGTGTTATTTGGTTGTGTTTTGTGTTTTTATGGAAATGTGTGTGAATGAGCTTAAACCTACGATTTTCACTTTTTATTGGATACTAGAGATGATAAGGAAGGCATAGGAAAAAGCGGATCTCAATTCGGAGTTGAAACAAAAGGAAGAACGAGCCAAAACAGTGAAGCAGACAGCACAACACGGCCAGCCGAGCCCGGCAACACGACCCGTGTCCAGTGCAGAAACACGAGCCGTTTACCAAATACGGGCCTGTAACGGAAGCCGTGTGCGGGGGCCAGAAGACACAACACGGCCACCCCTGTGGCCGTGTGCGGCGCACGAGCCATGTGCTGTCCGAAGCTCGCCGTTGACCAGAATCCCAGACACGACTCGGGCCGTGTAGCAGCACACGAGCCGTGTAGGTGTCAAAACTGTTGAAATTTCCAGAAACTTCTAGAAGCTTTCCAAGGGGTATAAATACCCATTTATTCAACAATTGAGAAAAGATCCGAAATTCCACCCTTCCACACACACATCACACACAATTCTCTCCATTTTACACCATCATCTTCATTCATTCACCATCCTTTGGATCTACCATCATCCAACAATCAAAATCATCATCCAATTGAAGAAAAGAAGCAAGGAATAGAGGAAGATAACAAGAGAAGGAAATCACCATTGAAGTGACATCAAGGGAGTTTCCATTCATTTCTTGTATTAAACCTCATAGTTTCATCATGTTTTGTAAGGATCTTAATGTCTATGTTCATTTCCTTCTTAATATGGTAGGCTAATCTCCCTTGTGAGATTAGCAACATGAGAGTTGTTGGATAATTTTGGGGATTTGTGTATTCAAATTCATATGTTAATTGGATCTATGATTTTCTACCATTGATTATTAATTGCTTGAATTGAATTGATGATTTGTGTGTTTAGTTGTTCTAGATGTGTGATTAGATTGAGAAATCAATTATATGCTTAGGATAATTAAGTGAATCATTTCATCAAACACTTCATGTGCATTATAGATTGTGAAGAGATTGAGAAGTCCTTCATAGTTTAGAACCCTTTCATAGGACATGTGATTGGTTTGATCGAGAGATTGATTAATTGTGTGAAGGGACTCTCATTTAAGCTTAGTACCTAGTTGGAATTGTTTAAGTGAGAATCAATCCATTGAGCTATTTGATATTCATATCCTATCCATCTCGAGAGGGAGTTTAGGTGATTTTAGTGTTGGCCCTTAGTCTTCAATCCATGATACATATGAATTTGATACATAATTCCTAGAATTACCACTTCTTGATTGTTGATAATCTCACTTTTAATCAATTTGGTAAACCACTTTTCATCCATCCATCTTGTTCGTTTGATCATTGCTTGTTCACTTGCATTGATTGATTTAATTTCTTGTTTGATCAACCTCCCTTTGATGATTAGTCTCTATAAAATTATAAGAAACGTGAGATCGCTTAAGCACTAGTGCCTACCTCCCTTGGGTTCGATAATTTCTTTAATTGGTCATGCCCACTAAACTATGGCTAATCATCCCACCTAAAGAGTCTCATTTTCTTTTTATACACATGGGACCCACACACCCCCTCTAATACAATTAAAATATGGATACACACTCCCACTAATACAACTACCCACTATACATTAAATAATAATACTCCTTAATCTACGTGCAAAAAAACAAATGACCCTCTTACGCCGGGACGGAGGGAGTATATTGGGCGTCCCCGTCCAAATTGTACAATTTTTCTTTTATAGTAAAAATACCACACTAATGGCCTACCACTACCCATCACATCTCTCTAATACACCTACACACTTTACAAAAAACAATAATACTCATTAATCTACTCGCAAAAAGTAAATGGTGCTATTTGTTTGGACGGAGGGAGTATGATTGGTTTCTTTTTAAAAATTATAAAATTTAAAATACTCCCTCCGTCTACTGATAAGGCATTCATTTTATCATTTTTGGTTGTCCATTTTGAAGGTATCTATTTTTCCTTTTTAGCAAAAAGGTCTCACACATACTAATCACTCACTACTAATACAACTACCATTTTATAAAAAAATAATACTCCTTAATCTACGTACAAAAAATAAATAGTTATATTACCTATGGACTCAGAGAATAATAAAACAAAATTACTCGCATAGCACGCGGGCACCGTACTAGTTTTATTTTTAAAAGAAAAGCGCACATACTTAACATATCTAGTATATTTTTTACTCCCTCCGTCCCATAAACAAATTCACACTTTCTGTTTTTGTCTATCTCATAAACAAGTTCACACCATTAAATAAAGAAATACACACAAATCAATAATCTTACAACACACTTCATTTTCAAAATTGACACTCTTTTATAACTCACATAACTTACTTTAAAATTTATTTATTACCTAAAAATATCAATCTACCCCTAAAGTAAACTTTTTCTCTTAAACTCGGTGTCTATAATAACTATGAATTTTTTTTGGACGGAGGGAGTATCATTTATTTATTTATTATAAGAAAGTACCGTAGAAGTTACTTTTTTTATTAATCTATAATCAAGTCAAACGTGAAAAGTTTATGGGGGAGAAAAAGTGGTGCTTAATCCACGTAAAAGAACACATTATTGTCTTATACTCCTTTAATGTGGAGCAAATATGTGTTTAATTTTTTTCATTAAGATATAATATTAATATTTTAATATATATATATATATATATATATATATATATATAATACATATAATTGTGAAGTACTTGCTTAATATAATTTTTTTAAAAACACATGTGCCACTTCCTCATGAATGACAAAAGGTTTAATAATAATTACTCAATTAATACTCAATTATTTAAATTAATTAAAAAATCTTAATTTACTCGATTCTAATATGTTTTAATTCTTTTAAAAATTGAAGAATAAGATATTTAAGTCATTATATTTATATATCCATATTTAATTTTATATTAAAATATTTATCATATTTAACCTAATAAATTATTGTACATTTAAATAATATTATTTATTTCATTTCCTTTCTAATTAAGCATTTAAAATAATTAATAATTTAATAGAACGTTGTAATATTCAAGCTTTATTATTAATTTATTTTATTTATTCATCATAATATAAATATACATAATTATTATTATAACAAATAAAAAATTAAAGAAAAAAGTTATCTTCATAAGAATATATTTTACATTTAAAATAAAGTTATGATTTTAAATTTTAAAATAAAATTTTTGTAACCGCGTTATACACGGTAATTATTCTAGTATATATATAATTAGTAATTAAATTAGAGTTATATGTGAGACAAAAAAATATAATTATTATTAGGGTAGGTCTTGCGTGAGACCGTCTCACGTGAGATCATTTTTAATTTTTTAAAATAGTTATGACGCTCGCTATAAATTATTATCACTTTCGCTAAAATGTTATCACTTTTATTTATATTATAAATTGTTCACGAAATAACATTATCACTTTTCATTGATTTATTATCACTTCATATATGAAAGTTATCACTTTCTAACCGTCTCATGTAAGCCCTTACGTGAGACGGACTCACACAAGTCTTTGCCTCATTATTATTATTATTATTATTATTATTATTATTATTATTATTATTATTATTATTATTATTATTATTATTATTATTATTTCTCCCTCCGTTCTAGGTATTTTCACTCATTTGTACGGGCATGAAGATTAAAACGTATTATTTTTTTAATATATAATGTAAGAAAAAATAGGGATAAATTAATAATTCAAAAAGAAAAAGTAAATAAAGTTGTTTGACGAATAAAATGTAAAAAAATAATTAAAGTTGTTGGGATTGTAAAAAATAAATAATAAAATATTACTCCCTTTGTCCCGCACTAAGAGTGCATTTTACTTTTTTGCACGTAGAGGAGTATTATTATTTAATGTATAGTGGATAATTGTATTAGTGGGAGTGTGGACCCCATGTTTTAATTGTATTAGTAGGTGAGTGTGGGACCCATGTGTATAAAAAAAGAAAGGAAATTCTTTGAGTGAGACGACCATAGAAAAAAGAGGCCCTTGGTACGAGACGGGGGAGTATGTATTTTACCATTAATAAAATAGATAAAAATATATTGAACATCTCAAAATAAAAAGTAAATAAATATACAGAAAATCAAAATAAAAAGTAAATAAATATACAGAAAAGGTAAGGAGTATTATTTTAATCAACCAAACAAAAAGTGAAAATGTAGAGCATATATTTTTTAAATAATAAAATAAAATTTAAACTTTTACTGGAGAGAGAAATTGAATAGAATAAACGAGCACATTTGTTTAAAAAGCAAAATAAATTAAGAAATGGTGTAAAAATAGAGTCCGATTTTTAATGGCCACTTCTGATAAAGTACAATTTAAAATAGCCACATCTCTTAAAACCAATTTTTACTAGCCACTTTCAAGTGGATTCCCCAAATTACCCCCATAACTGTTACACAAAGGACGAAACTAATTGAGCCATCATCATGTCAGTTTTGACTGCAATAAATGCGGGGTGGGTGGACCACATTTTTTGAAGTTTTAAATTTTGAATTTAAGATTTTGGATGTGGGTTGGTGGGGTACATATTGACCCATCACTTTCACCTTTTTGTCTCCCTTCATTCTTTGTTTCTTTGTTTCTTTCTATCTCATATTTCGTCCAACACACTCTCTCTTCTTCTCTCCATTCGTCCAACACCCTCTCTCTTCTTCTCTCCATTCGTCCCAGTGAAGAACAGTTCATTTCTTGGTGGAGAATTCTCCATTTGCGGTCTCCAGAATTCTCCATTTGCGGTCTCCAGAGTGCATCAACTTGAAATGACAAATTTTCAGGTATGTATATAAGCATTGTTATTGGCATGTTTAAATACGTATAATGTACTGTGTGTAATGTAATGTAAGGTGTTGAATTGGCCTTTACTGTAGTAGGAATGCAGTGGTGTTCATTTATTTTTTGTTTTTTTTAAATATTATCTTGGCTGAGTAGATGTTTTCAGTAGGCCGAATAGAACAATTCTTCAGGCCGAATAGAACAAAACGTCAGGCCGAATAGAACAAAACTTCAGGCCGAATAGAACAAGTGTAGGCCGAATAGAATAAAACTTCAGGCCGAATAGAACAAGTGTAGGCCGAATAGAACAATACTTCAGGCCGAATAGAACAATACTTCAGGCCGAATAGAACATGTGTAGGTCGAATAGAGCAAAATATATGAGCAATGACATATAATTTTGGTTGGCCGAATAGGGGTTTTCAGTAGGCCGAATAGAACAATACTTCAGGCCGAATAGAATAGTGTGTAGGCCGAATAGAGCAAAGTGTAGTAATGACTTTTTTAATTTTGGTAGGCCGAATAGAGGTTTTCTTTAGGCCGAATAGAACAAATCTTTAGGCCGAATAGAACAAGTGTTGGCCGAATAGAGTAAACTGGAAGACTTGTATTTTTAAATTTAATGAAATTTTTGTTGGCCGAATAGAGATTTAGAGTTGGCCGAATATAACAACTCTGTAGGCCGAATAGAGGAATTTGTAGGCCGAATAGAAGGAACTTTGGGCCGAATAGAGTAAATGTTTGTGTTCAAATATTTCGTTTTAGGGTTTTCATGAACTTATTGTTATTTTGCCCATAATTATGAATTTATGTCTTATTTAGCAAAAAAAATATATATGTGCAGGGTGAATGGAAGCGTCCTTCCATGCAGGGTCAACAATGCAGTATACATAATTACTGCAAACCTGGGGTAGTTATGGATATCATTCGTAGGCAGTTAACTAAGGTTGGGGGTAATGCGGAGGAGATATTTAAGAGATCATGTTTTGGTCATTACTGGGATCTCAGCGATGAGTGGAACGCGAATGCTCATCTGCACAGTCTCATGACCTGTGAGATCATACATAGGGGGGACGATTTAACGGCTAGGTATTTTCAGGTTGGAGACGTGTGCCTTAGATTTAGCCGGGTAGAGTTCATGAGGATTATGGGACTCTGTTTTCGGGATAGACTCGGCTTTGATCCGAACGAGACGTATGGTATCCCGCCTGGTGGGTTATATGATAGGTTTTATGGTCAGGGTGAGAGACTTTTAGTAAGTCAGATTGCTAGTGACTTTGAAGGGCGAAGATTTATAGGTGTTGGCCCTGAGGACGCAGTTAAGGTTGCTAAAGTTTTGTTGTTGTACTACTTTCTCCTTGGGTCGGATGTCACCAAGGTGGGAGTAGACAACTGGGTCTGGTGCCTAATGGAGGACAAACAGAGATGGAATTTATTCCCTTGGGGACAGGTCAGCTATATGACGCTTTTGCACTTTATGGACCACATTGTGACCAAAGTCCCAGCTAAAGCAAATCCCGATCGGTACAAATACCACTTTTACGGGTGCACATTCGCCTTACTGGTACGTGTTTTAGGTTTGATATATTAAAGTTATAGTGTATTTTCAATTTTAGTATTAATTATCTGACATATGTAGTTTACGTGTGACAGGTTTGGGCGTACGAGCGTCTACCTGCCGTTGCTGCACCGTATGGCCATGTTCCCCACGGTAGGTTGAATTTAAGGCCACTCTGCTTGCGATGGATTTTTCGCAAATGGAAGAGGGTTGATAGGACTCTGTTTGATCAGGTATGACTTATTAATCCATTTAGTGAAGACATATATGTTTTATATTGTTTCTTATGTAATTGTTTATTTTGAATCAGGCTCTTGATGTGGTTGATTTTCCGATGATCCTTCCTGATGAGCTTAGACAAGGGTATTGGATTGGTATAGAGGATGAGCCTTTGGAGGGGTTGATCATGGGGATGTACACAAAGTCATTCTCTAAAACCAGCACAAAGGCTGTCCGGGCATACGATCCTACCGGTAATCCATGGGATCAGCGGTAATATACGGGTGTGGCTGTTGATGATGCGTGGAGGGGCCAGCGGGCGGATGATGCTGCGGCTTGGATGACAAATCGGGATCCCCATTCCTACCAACCTCGCTGTACTCCCAGTCCTGATCACAGCGGATATGCTTCAGGGGAGAGGACGTATGTTGAGCCCGGTTCCTATGATCCGAGTGCTGGCTGGCATGCTCGATTTATGAAAGAGCATGACGAACAATATCGTTACGACGCAGACGCGCAACAGCCTCTTGACGATAGGATGAATGATTCCCCAGGTTTTCATGGGAGTGGCTCTAGGGACGCATACCGAGGTTATCAACCCCACCAGGGATATGATCAGGACTTCCAAGAAAGGGTATTTCGTAGGCTGGATCAACAGGATGAATTTTTACACAACCTTGCTTGTCAGGTTGTGTCTGAGCATCAAACAGCTCATTATTTTCGACAGGCACTTACGGCTGAGTTTAGGCGCCTTCGATCAGAGCTTGCGCAGACCAGGATATCTGAAGCTGGGCCAACCAGCTCGAGGTCAGGGGTTAGACATTCCCCTACTAGACCGGTGGAGGAGCTCAGCCCGATGGTCCCCACACCCAGGGGTGATGAAGAGGGTATAATGCGGTCTAAGAGGCAGCGAAATCCATCTGCAGCGTTACAGTCTCCATTTACCACGACAGACCGAGAGCGCCGATGGGAACTGTACCGCAGATTTATTTCAAGCAGAGAACAGTAAGTACTACGCCAGTAGTGTAGACGTTATCATATATTACTTTAAACAATGTGCATTGATTTTAATGAATTATTGAATGCAGGATCGACGTTGGTCTTAGTTTTAGAGTAGGGGCTTCCTTTTTCACTGAGATGGAGAACCCCAGTGTTTGGTTTGGAAGTGAGGTCAGAAATATTTAGTTCGTGTTTATATAAATTGTTGTAAATATTTTCATTATGTCATCAATTGTTAATTTTATTCGATGGATTTTCAGCACCTAGATGCATACCTCCGCTTATTATCGGAGCGCCCCTCTGACATAGGTGTACACGTGCATCCGGATGTGGGCCCCTACTGCATTATGGACATGGAGTTCTCTGTAAGTAAATTAATTCATTATAATTGACTGTGGCAATTTTGGTATTTAATTTTTTGAGACTAATATTATGAAATGATTCTCGTGTAAGGTCCGAGTACAAGTAGTATGGAATGAGCACACGGGTCAGTTTAGGGATGATAGATCAACATATGCCAACATAACTAATGAATTGTTGACAGATCTCCGTCAGTACGCCCGAGGTTCATTGCTAGTGTGGAGGGGGTCGAGATCCTGGATTGATTGTGATATGGTATTATATCCTAATCATTGTTTCACTTACATGATAATATCCCCTAGAATGACTCTAGTGTTTTTACATCTAATGTATGCGTTCCTTTTAACTTTCTTTGGCAGTTATTGTTCATTGTCCACACCTCAGGGCACTACTACCCATGTGTGGTCCTTACAAAGCAAATGAAATTCATTTGTTTTGACTCGTTTCGCCATAGATGGGATGAGGAGCCCAACATGAAGGAGCGCCGGATACTGGAGACTCTACCATACAGACGTGTCATCCCATCTCTGATGCGCGAGCTTGACTCATCCGGGGTCCCGCACACATTCCCTCTATCACCAGCTCCCAGAGAGTATTGTTTCAAGCAAGAGGACGGTTTGAGTTGCGGACCAGCCTGTCTGAGAACCATAGAGGGACTGTTAGTAAGGAACTTTAACTGGGACACCCCTGATCACATCCTGCGCTTCCGTAAGCACGTTGCCTTCACGATCTTTCAGTGTGCTAGAATAGGATGAACTTAGTAAATTTTAATTTTCATTTTTATTTTCTTTTTAAAGGTAGATTATGTTGTATTATATGAACTCATATATTTAAATTATTAAATGAAATTTATTGTCAAAAAGTAATATTAAATTTTGTTTAAAATATAATTAAATAGACAAATATGGATAAATAGGTATGAGACGGGTAGAACAGGATGAACTTTGTTAATTTTAATTTTATTTAAGAAGGACAACGTAGACGTGTATACCAATTTCACCACATTTCCCATATTTTTTTTGTCTACGTATACGATGGTTAGGATTATCTATGATAGGAGGAGGTGGATTATCTTGTGAGCACGCCAATCCAGTACAATTTTTACGATTGTGACCTGGCTGTCGACATCTTGAGCACACATGTTCTTTGTGACGTCTCCTGGACGACTCGATCCCTGACCTTATACGAGACATTCGTGGTCGGCCGGCCTGTCTGTGTGGTAGCGGGGGGTTCACCTTCTGTGACAGGACTCCTTCGGGCATGTCCCACTGAGTGTAGTGGGGAACAGGCAATACTGGACCATGCCACATATTCACGACACTCGTATTATGATAAGCTGTAGACACAAAACCGCTGGCTGGCAAACCGCAAGCACTGTACAACGTATAGTGTAAGAGACACATAAAAATTATAACAATGCAAGTAAGTAAGGTAATGACTGCGTACTCGATTGCCTTCATCGCATGAATGCATGGAACAAGTTCTTTCTAGAACTTCTGACATGTGCAGGTGTAGTAGTTCAGATCAACAGTGAATATATTACTAGCATCCTTGATCGCAAACTTATTTTCAAGGAGCATGGAAAATTCTAGCTTTTGGGCTGATTGAGAAAGTTCCACTAGTTCGTCATGGAGACGCTGGCATAGGATGGTACTCCGTTGTTCAGCTGCTGTTCGACGTTCGTAAAACCACCTCTCAGTGGTAGTCCGACAAACATCTAACATTGTGCAGATAGGTAGCTTCCGCGCCCAAAGGATGGCATTGTTATACGACTCAGCTGCGTTTGAGGTCATAAACTCGTATCTATTGACAGGACAATGCACCCTTGACCATCTCTCATATCCCCACGATCCAATCAACTCCATTAACTCCTGCGATCGTGTCCCACATCTCAGTAAGTCCATCATCCTGCAAATAACAATGTAGGAGTGGTAAAATTAGGTTAAAGAAGACATTGTACCAACTCGTTCTTGTAAAAAAAATTACAAAAGTGTAATATGTTGGTTGACTCACTTATCAAAATCTCTCGGTAGGTATACATCCATCGCACGATGGAATGTATATAAAACGTTCTTTCCAAAGCCAGCCAATCTGCGCTTTAAATGGTAGCCACATAGACCGTGATGGGCATCAGGGTACACAGTAGAAATAGCGTGTGCAATACTAGCATGACCGTCAGAAACTATCAACAGGTCTCGTGGACATCCGTAGGACTCGCGTAACCTTTCTAGAAACCACGTCCACGACATGTTGCTCTCAACATCACCAGTGCCTAAGGCGAGTGGAAATATCTGATGGTTTGGATCATGCGTGACTGCGACAAACACGGTTCCTCTGTGACTACCCTTCGTATGAGTGCCGTCAATGACAATGACCGGACGACCAGACTCTAAAAACCCCCGCCTCGATGCTCCAAGTGCATAAAATGTAAATTTTAAACGGTCATCTTCATCGACAGATATTCGGGTGTACGTACCGGGATTTGTGGATTCCAACTGATACATGTAAGCAGGGAGCAATTCGTATGACCTATCGTGATCCCCGTACGTGTGTCCAACAGCGTAGTGTTTCGCCTTTAACGCTATATTGTAGCTAATGTTGAATCCAAAATCAGTCCTGATCTCATCTATCATCGCACTGGGTCGGAGGCCATGAACCTTATCAAACTGCCTAGCAACAAAATATTGACCGATTACTTTGGACGACACATGTGTAGGAGCAGATCTGTCTGGATCATTTAAACAACCAAGATGTTCGACGAATTTAACCACTCTCCACAACCCAGAGCTCATTCTTGCGTGCAACTTAAATGGACAGCCTGTTTGACCCTTCATGTTACATACAACGTTGTACCTTGTCATGCTAGATCTTTCAACATAGGTCTCCACTCCGTGCCGCAAGTTATACATGCCTACTGCTGTCTGGATCTTCTCTTTTGTCTGAAATACACTGTTCTTTTCAATAACACCAGACGCATCAATCTCAAGGCCAGTCAGCTGATCTACTCTCTCTGCTTCAATCGGCATGCCTGGAAGCAACCAAGGACGGGTGTTGGGCCGTGCACTACGCAACTCTTTTGACTGCATTTCAGGACGGCGCAACTCACGATTAATCGGTTCAAGAAAGCTAGGCCCTCCTCTCTTACGTATGTAATCACATATTTCTTCATACAATTGGTGTCTTCTCTCCTCAACACCATCATCGCTTTCGCTAGAAGACTGATTAGTATCCTGCTGTATGCGATCCCCTTCTTCCACCGTTCTATTCCCGGGGTCATCATCATCATCGTTACAACCGTCTACGTCCTCCGCACCCTCACCAGAGATATCACCAGATTCTGCATCTACAGATTCTCTAAAACCAGCACACTGCATCTCTGAGGCCGGACAACACTCCACATTCAAATCAAAATCATGCCTCCCAGAAGAATTTGCCCTCGTACATGGGTCATTGCTCGTACCAGCACCTCCGTCATCATAACCCATCCCTAAAACCATACTACTCCCTGCACCCGTGATAGAACAGAGTGTGACGTACATCATTCCAACATCATCAACACACTTGAACACTTCTGCCACACGTGCATCATTCTTTATCTTATATTTGAACAAACGGCCATTGTAATCAACTAGAGAATGAACTACATAACCCCAATGCCCCAAATCAGCTTGCACTATGTCATGAATTTCTTTTAGCAAGCTACTATAACACAAACTGGCCTCTGGCAAGAACAACCAGTTCACCACTCCACCTATATATTGCAATCCTTCCCATGCTCCACCCCAACATATCCCAACTTTTCTATAACTCATCTGCACATTTTTTCAATAACAACTTTAATGACATCAACATTAAAAGATTAGATAATTAGTTGCATCATTAAATCATTAGAAAATTTATACTAAATTTGTATTCTATCCAGTCAACAAATTAATGTATGCAAACCTACACTGTTTCAACAAAACCCTAAACCCTTGACACACGTGTCAGTATTTTTTTCTTCTATTCGGCCAATTATTCCTCTATTCGGCCCAAAAGTGTATCATATTCGGCCTAGTAACTTGCTCTATTCGGCCAACATTGAGTTTCTATTCGGCCTACCAATGCTTTCTCTATTCGGCCAACGGTTTCTCTATTCGGCCCACCAAGCTATTCTATTCGGCCTACTAAGTTTCAGAAAATAAAAGAACATTTTTTGGGCATTTCGGCCAACGGGTGTTTTATTCGGCCCACAAAGTTGTTCTATTCGGCCCACTAACTTCTTCTATTCGGCCTACTAACTTTCTGAAATTTAAATAATTTTTTTGGGCTATTCGGCCAACGGTTACTCTATTCGGCCCACCAAGCTATTCTATTCGCCCCACTAACTTCTTCTATTCGGCCTACTAAGTTTCACAAAATAAAAAGATTATTTTTTGGGCATTTCGGCCGACGGGTGTTCTATTCGGCCCAAAAAGTTGTTCTACTCGGCCCAGACACTGAATCCATTCGGCCTACTCAACATTGTTTAACAAATTTGAAAAGATTAATTAAAAAAACCAAGATGTAACATGAGTGGTGAAGATTTAAGAGAGAAAAACTTTTGAATGTTACAAAATTATTCTACAAGTCATACAATTTTTTCTATTCTATTATAAAAACGTTGAATAATTAGAATACACTCATGAGCCATGTCAACAATTATAAAATTAGGGCATCACAATTATAAAACTTGTTTTAACATACCTTATACACATGCTACCCAAATATCTTAATTCTCTCCAAAATTACTGGAAATTTGCTCCCAAATGCTCAACCTCTGGTACAAAAAATTTTAATGTGTTGGACGACCACCCCCATTTTTCAATTTCCACTATATATTATCCTCATTATTTTGTATGGATATGGGGGAGCTACGGGAGCACATGTCTACATAGTAGTACTAGGTATTAGGTATTGTACTTCCATACTTTATTCAGAAATAAAGAAGAATCCGATTCCTTTACTGTACTTTGAGTCAAAAAGTGTGGAATCTCATCTGCAACCACCTGAAAAGTGGGTCCCCCACAAGGGCATTTTGGCCAATTCATTTCAAAGTGGCTAGAAAAAATTATGTATAACAAATGTGGCCACTTAAAATTATAGTTATCCAAAAGTGGCCACTTTTTACCATTTCCACTAAAAATAGGAGAGTACGTACAAAGAGTGAGAGGATGGCAGAGAGAGAAAGCGACGCAACATGCAACACCATCTTTATCAAAGACCTAAAAAGGGGAAGAAGATATCGCGTTGAATAATGCGGAATGCGTACGTATGTAATTGGGAGGCGGGTGTGGGGGCCCACCGGCATCACTCACGCCTCGCCTCGCTACAAACTGACGGCGGGTCATCGGCGGATGCGCCGCTGCTGATGCTCCCTTATTCAAAAGCTGCATCGCCTTTGTACTGCCTATTCTCCTCGCCTATCCTCTCCTCTGTTTTCACTTTTATCACGACCTCTACCACTACCATAGCTGCGCTGCCCCACACCTCTCTCCTCTCACCACCTGCCACGTGCCACACCTATTCAGAATGAAATTTTTTTCCTTTCGCCCTCAATCTTTTGGATTTGGATAATTTAAAACAGCTACCTTTCGGTTTCTACCTACAAAATACTACTACCCCTGGCAATAATAAACTCTGTTAATAAACTTTAACACTTTTTATTTTCATTTCCCTTGCCATAAATTTTTTCTAGCTAAAAATAAAAATCTCATAAATTCTAAAATCTCAAAATATATTTTAATTTCATAAATATCACCTCATCTAATATACGAGTGACATTTGTTTTTTCACATGAATTATGAATTAAGAAGTACTCTCTCCGTCCTCTTCATATGTAGTTGTTTGTTTTTTGCACGTGGATTAAAGAGTATTCTCCTTCCGCCCCAGGCTAAGGGGCTATTTTTCCATTTTGGTCGTCTGACCCAAAAAGTTTTCTTTCCTTTTTTACACATATGAGATCCACACACCCCTCTAATACAATTAAATATTAGGACTCACGCTCCTATTAATACAACTTACTCACTACACATTAAATAATAATACATCCTTAATCTACGTACCAAAAAGCAAATGACCCTCTTAATGAGGAGGGACGAAGGGAGTAATAATTTAATGTATTTGAGGTGAGAGAAATAATAATTTAAAGTATAGTGGATAATTGTATTAGTGTTGAGTGTGGGGCCATGTGTGGTCACATCAATCTAAAATGGGAAAGAAATACTTTGTAATGAGACGAACCAAAATAGCGAAATGAATACGTATCAAAGGGACGGAGTGAGTATTATTATTTAATATAATGAATATTTATATTAAAGGATGTATAACCCTATATTTTAATTGTATTAATGGATGCGTGTGAGTCTCATGTGTGTATAAAGAGAAATGAAACTTTGGAGCCGACGCCCAAAATGATAAAATATGTCACTTGTCAGCGGACAGAGAGAGTACATAATATATTGTGCACTTCTTTGGTCCCCTAAAGATTATTCATTTTGTTATTTTTTATGAAAAAAAGACCAAGCCCATTAACTTTGGACGGAAGGAATAGTATGTATTAGTGAACTTAAATTAATAATTTGTTAATTATTTAAAAATAATACTTCCTCCGTCCTACATTAAAGTTGATTTTTTTTTGCACGGAGATTAAGAGATATAATATTTTGATGTGTAATGAGGTAAGAGAAATAATATTTAATGTATAGTGGGTAGTTGTATTAGTGTTGTGTGTGGTTCTTACAAGAAATAATTAATTGTTTTGGGTGGGCCAATTTGACAATAAAACGGAAATGTAAACCTTAATTTGAGACAACCCAAAATAGAAAATGTAAACCTTAACGCGAGACGGAGAAAGTATAGTTTATTATGAAAATCGGGATCGATCCTGACAATTTAGAGGCTTGTGACAAAATAAAAAAAAAAGAGGGCCCAAAAATTTTTAATTTCTTTTACTATATTAATAAATTTTATAATAAAAATAAAATTATAAAACATACTGAGGAATAAAAATTCATAAGAAAAATATTAAAAAATAGAAATAATGTACCTTTAAATATTTGATACATTATCATATAGAATTGATAATATTAAAATGAATTAGTAAAATGGAGAATTAAATATTAAAATGTGAATTTTTTTTAATAAAAAATAATTAAAGTTCATAAGAATTAAAATGTGAAATTAAGTATTTTAAATTACTAATTTTACACTAATACAAAGTATATATATTGTGTTTTAGATTTTTTTTATTATTGTTATTCTTTTGATAATTTCTACAGAATAGGCTACTTGAGGAAGAAATAAAAAAGAACCGACATTATATACTAGTATTTTTTTAGAGACACTCTTGTGAGACGTGTTATTTGTGAGAAGGATGTGGGACGGGTCGACTCATCACTAAAGTATGCTTATTGTATAGTTAAAGTGTACTTACTTGTAGTTAAAGTATCTTAATAATATATCATATTATGACACATTAAAATCATACTTTAATGCATAATTTAGTATTATTTATAAAATATTTTTTTAATAATCATTTAACATACTTTATCTATACAATAAGTATAATTTAGTGATGAGTCGACTAATCTCATAAATAACTCGTCTCACAATAGACTTTGTCATTTTTTTTAATAAATAAATTATAAAATCTGATTTATTATTGATTCAATTAAATAAAATACTGCCTCCATCAGATGCCACACTTTTTCATTTTAGTTTGTTCCAGTTTGCATCTTCCTTAAAAAGTAAAAAAATAAATACAATCATTATTCTTCCATAAACTTTGTTTAAAAAAAAATCACTCCTACCTAACAAACCTACATACTTTGTCATTTATTTATTACTCAAAATACCATAATACCCCTAAAAATTATCACTTTTCTTAATATCCGCGCATAAAATGTGGTGCGAACATTTATGGGACTGCACCTTCCTTAAAAAGTAAAAAATTAAATATAACCACCCTTCCCCATAAACTTTATTTACAAAAAAATCACTCCTACCTAACAAACCTAACATACTCTGTCATTTATTTCTTACTAAAAATACCATAATACCCTTAAAAATTATCACTTTTCTTAATATCCGTGCAAAAAATGTGGTGCAAACATTTGTGGGACGGAGGGAGTACTAGTTATTAGGCCTTTCTTTTTAATATAAAATAAAATTAATTTACTCCATCCGTCTCCTTTCAGATGGCACACTTTCAATTATGGGATGTCCCACAAAAGTTTGCACATTCCATAAAAAGCAAAAAGTAAAATACAATCACTCTTCCTCATACACTTTATTTATAAAAAATATCATTTCTACCTAACATACTTTATAATTTATTTATTACATAAAAATATCATTATACCCCTAAAAGTTATCACTTTCTTAATCTCTGTGCCGAAATTGGTGGTGCAATCTTTTGTGGGATGGAGGAAGTAGTAGATATTACATTTAAAACCCAATTTTTTTTATAGGTGTTGGGTTTTAAATTTAACAAACTCAATAAATATATAAAATGAGTGTTGTTGGGACTAAAATTTAACAAACACAATAAATATATAGAATGAGAGTGATTGTTAGGCCTAAAATTTAATAGAACACAAAAAATATATATAGAGGGGTACCAAAAATATTGAGCGCCTAAAATTTTGGGACCATGGAAAGAGCTCACCTTGCCAGCCCTCAAGGCCGGATCTGATGAAAATTCATGAGAATTAGTATAGTTGAATCGATGGTACCGTTGAATATTTAAAGTATGATTAAATCTTGTGTGAGACGATCTTACAATCTCATCTCATTAGACATATTTTCTATTTATAGAGAATAAAAATGCCGGCATGTCTATATGCCTAATACATGTATTCTAATTCGCTGATAAGCATTATATTAGCTCATTAATATTTTTTTTAGTTTTTTTTTAAAATTTTAAATAGATTATTTAGTTCATCCTCCATCTTACCAAAAAGTCTTCATTTTACTATATTGGGTATTTCAATAAAATGTTTTTATTTTTTACTTTTAGTAAAAGGCCATCATATATGGTCCACCACTCAATACTAATTTTACTTTATTTTTATTAGTAAATATTAGTTAATTGTTAGTATAGTTACTAGTTAATATGCCGATAATCCTCGCATGCCAGGTTGATTGCAATTTTAATTACCAAACAGGCCTAGTAGTAGTCTTTGCTGTATTGCAATTTGTAATTTTTTGTTGATTTTTTTTTATTTTTTTATTCCTTTTAGATTATAAGCGATGAGATTTACTTTATTTCATATTACATCATTTTAAATTAGAAAGCTACAATATTAATTGAAGTTTTTAATGTATAAAAAGTAATTTTAAGTGTTCTTTTTTTTTTAAGTTTAAATGTTAAACAAATTTTGTTAATTATATCAGTGTTGATTAAAATATTAATCAATTTTATTTGTCCTATAATTTTTTCTAATAACTTAATGTTATAATTCTTTTGAATAAATAGTGATACTTGATAATGAATAAGTGATATACCTTCAATTAATTAATTATTTCATTGATAATTCGTAATATAGATAAAAAGTAATAATATTTTTAATAAAAAGTGATAATCGAACCTAGGTCTCTCAAGCCTCCTTATATCTCCTATCCTAATTCATTCTCAATGAGAATCGAACCTAGGTCTCTCATTTAAATGAATTGCCCAGTGGTCAGGTGGGCTAGCTGATGAGCGTTTTCTCAACACACAAAATTATCCCCAAGTATGAAGGATATCAATTGTAGTTTCGATAAGCGACCAAGTGATTATCGAACCCAAGGGACGGATTATTATCAATTTAATTATATTCTAATTAATTAAGACTATGTTGGAAAATTAGTTTGGAATAGTTACGGAATTAAATAATAAATAACTTAAATAGCAAATTAAATACACAAGCAATAGAGAAAATACGATGTGATCAAGTAAGAAATTGGGTAGTTCTTCGGGTCATCCAATTTTACTTATTGATTTCCTTTCCATGTGTTGATGTCCGACTCTACCTTGTAGTTTATGGACGCATCACTAAACCATGCAAGTTCACTCTATAGATACAAGTAAACATGCATATGACACGTGTGAATATCCTCGGAGTAAGAGATATAATTCACCCCCTTTCTAGGTACTATCAGTACCAAATATTTTCCGTGCACTTAGTACTCTAACCCGATATGATCTCCCTTTATAGGTACTATGAAATTATACTATTTATCCTACTTGTTAACCCGAATATTATTCAATTAACAAGTATTTATATAAGATAGTTCTAATCCCTTCACGTAGAATTATAACATGTAATCCTATTCAACAGTGAATGCACTCAGTCAATAACCAAGACATGTATTCATACTCTACATAACAATTAATGATGTACAGAACGACTGTGAATATGAATTTAAAAAGCATGGTCTTATATAAAATAAATCATATGTAGTGTTATACGGAGTTTACACATGAAAATTCAATTAACTCATAAAACTTTCATAACCCTAGAACTACCGGAGCAGCTCTAGCCCATGATTGATTTAGGAACAATCATGATTAATTGGTATGATCTTACTTGACTCGACATACGAACCTCTCTTCACGACTTCTTGGGATGATGGTAGGGTTTCGGTGGTGGATGGATGATAAGTGATGTCGTCTCTTTTCTCCTGCGAAAGCTCTTCTTTTATACTTGTAAACTCTCCTTACGGGCCTTGGATGGGCTTATTGAGCGAACACACGCATTAAAGGTGTAAAAATACGAATATTGTAAGTTTCCGCGCCTCAGTTCGACCAACAGGCCAGGTCGAATCATCCTCTGCTGGTCGAACTCCAGATCGAATCGACCTGTAAATTGGTTGCGGGTCCTGGGTTTGACTAGTATCCTGGTCGAACCGCATACCCCCTGGTCAAACTACAGCTGCTTCCATTCAGGCTTCTGGTTCGACCAGGGTTCGATCAAATAGCTTGGTCGAACCACAATGTCGTGGTCGAACTGCACTCCTGGTGCTTCTTCTCAATCAGTTCGACCACAGGTGCTGGTCAAACCAACTCTTTCTGTTGGCAATTGGATCGTGCGGATCAACGTGATCCGTTAGGATTAACAGGCAAACAAAATCAGCGGAAGCATAATTAAACCGTTTACCGTACTTCTGGGTTGGTGTAGAGGTTGATCGTTGCAGAGAACCACCTCTAGATCTTCTGCTGTATGTCCCAAGTCGAATCCTGCTGTTGTGTGGGCAACAATCTGCAGGATTCTCTCAATCTGCTTCTTTCCCTAACTCACGTTGAAAGAGGCGTAATTTTTTTTTTTTTTGGTTTCCAGAAGCTGAGATGACTATATATATTGGGCTACAGCAGGGACCAGGAGGAGAAATTGGGCTGGGCCTCAATTGAATTTAATTAACCAAGCTTAGCCCAAAGCTTTTAATTAAATCCAATAATAATAATATAGTCCACTAAAATATTATTATTGCACTACCCGTCCAATCCCAAAATTATGTTCTGGGCTCCTTCTTATTATAAGCCCGATAGTCTCCCCATGTTTAAGAAAAACAATGTCCATTAATTAATTAAGTTACTGACAACTCAAATTAATTAATATCTCATCCGAGAGTAGTACCACTCAACCTTATTATCATGCCAGAAATTAATCCACTTGCAAGATTTACATGATAAACCTTATGAGCTCCTCAAGGGGACATCATCAACCTATGACAGACATGGATTCCTTCTACAATCAACAGCACACCATAGAGACATCACTACTTCCCAACTCACCGAGTATATTGATTTAATACTTATAAATCTCACCCATTGATGAATCAAAGAAATACATACTGCCCTACGTGTCGAGGTTATTGTATAGGGATTAAGAGCACGAACTTCCATAATAACAGAGATCAAGTTCTTCTATAAGTCAGTATAAGTCGAACGATCTCAGGCGGTCCTGCTCAATACACACAAGTGCACTAATGTGATTCTATAGCCAAGACAAGCTAATACCAAACCACACAACAACTATACCGATAGAGAGTCCCCGTCTATCTCAGTTGTGAGCATCTGTTTATACTTTATAAGGAAACCGATAATATGATCTTCCGCGTGTTGTCGCACAACATATTATCTACAGTATAAAGTAAATGGACTATTGCATCATGCATATAAAATAAATTATAAGATGCAATCATTTGATCAATGATTCTCATTTCAAATATTGTTATGACATTGTTCATACTAAATCTAGACTTTTAGTATACAATCCAACAATCTCCCACTTATACTAAAAGACTATGCTGTCATGTTTTCTGCCATACATCTGATTCATTCTCCCACTTACACGACCATTAAAAGCTTTCGCCTTAAGGTCCTTGTAAATGGTTTACTAGGTCATCATCCGATGTAATCTAGGCGACAACAACCTTCTCCTCATCATACGATTTCTCGTAACAGGTGGTACTCGCGCTCCATGTGTTTAATTGCCTTATGGACTTGTGATTTCTTCAAGTTTGCAACTGCACCAATATCATCAATGTAAATTGTGATTACCTTGGGCAAACTTAGAAACACTTCAAAGTCCATCATGAAGTCTCTAGAGTCATATAGATACTTTGGCTGCCTCAAAGGCTCCAATTCATCATATTTCCATGATGGAGTCCGGAGTCTGAAATATATTTCTATATAACACTCCTCCACATTATGACAATACTTCTTAAGATTAAACACATAACCTTTGAGGTGAATTTACTGCCGTCCAATCCGACTAAAAAATCTGAATCTACGTAATCCACAAGAAGTAGTGAATCTGTCCAGTAAGTCCATATATAATTTCCAGTCCTTCTCAGGCACTTTATATATGTCTTACCACAGTTCATCATTCTTGTTCCGGGTTACGTTGATACCCACTGTTCATGCATTCAGCAAAACAGATATCCAACATCATTCATAGCATTCCTTAGATTAAGCTTCCTTATTCATCGAAGCATAAGGAACCGCTTTCATCCTCTTTATCTTCTTCTTGTGTCTCAAAGACACATTCACTTAGATAAATTTACATGCTAAACGAGTATGGACTGTATCATTTTATGAAACTTGAGATAAGCATAATATCCTTTCTCGTGATCCGTATTACCGTGATCAAAAGGATATATTTTGCCTTTCTTATGTCCTTCATCTCTACCGCTTTATTAACCGTACCCATACGCCCGATAATACTCTTTCATTGTCTCCAATGAGCAAGATACTATCTACGTATAGTACAAGAAATACCACCACGTTTCCGTCACTCTTTACAACACACAAGACTCATCCGCTCATTGATTTAAATCCATGCCACTGGATTACCTAATCAAAACAGATGCTTCACTATCTCAAAGCTTGCTTTAGTCCATCGCTGGACACTTTTAAGCTTACAATCAAAATGCTATTAGTATTTTGCAATGAATCACTCTAGTTGTTTTACATAGATGTTTTCCACAAAACTTCCAATCAGGAAAGCTGTCTTTGACATCTATTTCCTGTTCCTTATAGCAGCAATAAATAAAAGAATCCGGATCAACATAAGCATAGCTACCAGCGAACATGTTTCCTCATAATCGAACCATTTCTTTCCGAGTACATCTTTTCGCAACAAGCTTTGCTTCCAAAATTTTCACCTTTCTGTATGATCCTCTTTTATTTCCTTTGACCACTTGCAATGGCTTTTACACCATTTTAGTGATCCTTCAAGCTCCAGACTTAATATAGAATCCGTAGATTCTATTTCAACATACATTGCAACTTACTAAGATTCCGCATTTTAATCTTGTAGTGCTACGTCGTATTCGTGGGACAATACCATGTTTACTAGGGACCATGTCTCACGACTCTCCCAAAACATATATTTATGGGTTGTCATACAACCCTCCCACTACGATAAGGCACTACATGTAATTGTGTATCAGACGTGACACGCGTTGCAGTTTACCTTGTGGTATATCCTCTTGTACACTTGGTACTTATACTAGGTGTTTTCCTCTCACTTCCTTTAGAACAACTTATACATGGGCTTGTGATTTATTACATAGTCCTTTTCCAAAAATCTAGTGTTTGTGTTGACAATCACCCTCGATCTTTTGGACTAAATAAATCACTCTCCATTTTTCTAGGATATCCCATATACAAACAAATGTTTCACGAATTACTGTATCTAGGGTATATCCATAAAATGAATTTAATTATTCCAATTAATTCATCATCTATCTAATCATAACCATAAGAGCCTTATACCTTCTACCCACCACACCATTCAGCTGGGGCTCGCCCGGTGTAGACTACTTGAGATTTAATCTCAACTTCTGATCAATAGCTCCTAACTATTCCAAGAGGTATTCGCCATCATGATTGAATCGTAATGACTTAATATATTTTCCATGACGCTTCACTGTACCAGCCTTGCAATTCTTGAATTAATCAAAGAACTTAGACATGCAGTGCATCATATAAATATATTGGTTTCCAGAATAATCTTTGAATATTCATAACCACCTCTCGCCTGGATAATATTAGGTTCGCTTGAATCAGAATGAACTAATTCCAACATATATATCTTTGGCTCTACACCCCACAGCCTTGAAAAGGCAGTTAATCAATTTTACTTCCAAGCAAGACTAGCAAGTCCGATAGTTTCCACTTCAGATAAACCTTACGGTCTATCGGCTATCAACTTTAGAATCCTACTTAAGTAAAATGAATTAGTCATAGATGCCAAATGTATGTTTAGTTCATTTCCGAAGGTTCCTTTCTCTTACTAATATTAGAAGATGCATTATTTAATTACTATTTATTGCATCTGTGGGATGTACATGATTCAAGAGTATACTTTTTATCCACCAACGTACTTTAACGGATTATAGCCTCATTCCTCATTACTATGACCATGTCATTTAAATGAAATGAAGTGTCCATCCGTTAATGCATAGAAACTGAAATTAAATTCTTTCTATGAAACGTACGAAAAGATAATTTCTCATAATCAATCGTTTATTCTTATCATGAGATAAATAAACAACTCCCACTGCAATAGCCACTACCTTTGTAGTTTTACCCATGTTATTAAAAATCTTATTCTTACTTAGTGATAAACATTTAGTGATTCCAGTATCTACATACTTCAAGTCCGTAGATGCCATCACTAATCATGTTTAAACCATTAGTAAATAAGATGTTAAACTTGTTCACATCATGATGAAAAATGGCTTTCTTTTGCCACATGTTTTGTTAGAAGTTTCCCACCATATACAATCTCTCGTACTTCAGGTAGAACTTGCTCAAAACATCCAGGCAAATTGTGAAGAATAAATTGATTTAGGTTTCTCTTTCAATTTTGATTCCAAGCTTTTCCAATTCATTCATCAATTGAACCATGATCTTCTGCCTTTTAATTTACTCAAGTATCCGAAGAGTTACATGAGACCATCATATTTCTATGAACCTCTCATCTCTTCACTAGAGACTTTAATAGGCATCATGAGACGTCCTTTGTGAGAATACACATGTATTTTCTTAAGCAGTAATTTTCAAAATCAAGATTCTTTTCTAATCATCTAATATGGACAAGTAAATGAAATGTCTTTTAGTTAACAATTAGTGAAATTAGACCATCCGAAATTCAGAGAATCACAAATAAATATTTCGATCAAATCTTCGAATTTTATCCTTTTATATTGATTCCCTCAAAACAATATAAAAATAAAATTCACCGACATCTCAAGCACCGTGAGTCTGCAAGCCACGATAGTGTGGACGTTTACAAACCCGAACATTTACAAGAGAAGGTTTTACCCATTAATTTCATTTGTCAACCTAACTTTATGACAAAATAATTAATAGTCGGTTCGTCTTTAGCCATGCAAATAAAAGCAGTGACTCCGATGGGGAGGATACTTATTATTTACATCTAAGTATACACCATTATTTGACCCCAAGTCCGCGGCCCAAGCTTGTGTGCCTTACAGATAGAGAAGTACACATGCGCTCGGATAACTTCCTACAGTCATCAATTACAAGTTTATACCAGTGAACCGCATATAAACTCATCCGATAGGGAGGAAGGTCTAAGCCAACGCGCAAGTTCATATGCATCACATTACAAACGTAATTATTTAATGAAGTCTGTTCCAGCAATCCATGAATAAACTCATCCGATAGGGAGGAAGGCTCTAATGCCGACGCGCAAGTCTATTCACATTACTAACAAACCAATAATGGAGGCCGCAGGAATTTATGACCAATCCCCTCTCCCACTTAGTTATTTAACACCGAGGGTTTTAACATGCATATAATATTCCAGAATAAAATATACAACTTAGACATGCTTCTATTAACATCAATTTAAATAAATAAATCACATAGAACATGCCTGTCACATATATAACAATAATTGACAATTAAATCAATTAATCAGTTATATAACTTTAATTAATTGCATAATTAGTGGATCAATCAATTTGGGCCCAAGAGCAACAAATAAGCACAAAATGAGCAGCAGATTAAATAATTAATCAAGCTCATTATCCATGGCCCATAATCTTAACCCAAAATTAAATTAAGTCCACCAAGCCCACTAGCACAAAATTAGTCCATTAATAAAATTAATTTATTATGCTTGGCCCATTACTCACAATTAATTAAAACAGGATCAGCCCAGCAGCCCATTAGCATTTAATTAAAATTGGGCCTATGACCACAGCCCAAAACCATTTAATTAAAATAAAAGGCCCAACTGTGACAGCCCAGCAGCCGAAAATATATTTTAATTAAATTGGACCCCTAAGCCCAATAGCCAAATTAAAATAAATTGAGCCAGCCCATTGGCCCAGCAGCCCAACAGAAGCATTCCAAATAATAAATAGGGCCCAGCAACACCTAATAAAAAAATGGGCCCAGCAGCCCAAAACAAAAAATGAGCCAACAAGCCCATAATCTTAGCTTCTGCCCTAATCTCCTGCCAGCCGCCGTTGCTTCTACACGCAGCTATCACCGACGCAGCTATCACCGACGACTTGGTGCCGCTGCTACCGGAGGTTACGCCTCAACCCATCGGAGTCGCTCCGTCAGCCGTCTAGAAATGAGCCTCCAGGCAGAACATCTGCCGTCAGCCCAACCTGTGCACCCGATTGCGACCACCGGAAGACGTCGGCTGTTGGCAGGCCCGATCGAAGTCGAAAGGCGATACCATCAGCACCGCCGTGAAGCCCCCAGCCTCGCCGGTCGCAAAAAAAACGCGCCGACAACCACCATCAGACATGTGGTGTCGCTGCCTCGCCTCATCAGCACTTCCCCGCCGCCGCTGCTGCAACACCATCGGTCATGGGCTGAATTCTACTGTGAATTACCACCGTGAATTACTTCCAGTCGAAGCCACGCTGCCTCCGATCATCATTCGCTCCTTGCAGATTGACCAGATCGGAAAAGTGCCTCCCACTCGATGGAAATTGCTACTGATTTGCCTGATACGCTCGGATTCTGAGTCTGAACCACCCAGATCGCCGATTTATCGCAGCCAATTCCAGCGTCATCTTCCCTGCTCGTTGATTTCATTCAGCGCTTGGCAAGCACCATCTCTCCTGAATCGTCCAGCCGAAGACCTGGGTGTCGATGAACAGAAGCCGGATGCTGGCTGTCAGTCTCTCCGGTGATTGACGTGAATCTCCAGAAATCCACCTCCACGCCCTCGCCGTTGACTATTCTCTCAGCAGTTCACATACACGTTCAGACCCTTTCTTTCCGTGAACAGAGAGGGTGAAAGAATAGTAGTTGTATGGTGGTTTCTTTCTTTCATACGTGTTTGATCGCAGCGATAACACAACAAATAATCTTCCATTGACGTATAAGATATCTTGGATAAACACAGATATACCATATACAGATCCATATGCTTAAACCACCGAAAAAGCACTTAGGATAATACTCACATAAAATCCTAATATCATGCTTACTATTCAGCAATAAACACACGAATAAAACAACCCTACCTAACGTCTCACGTTTCACCACGAAACCAATGCTCTGATACCAATTGTTGGCAATTGGATCGTGCGGATCAACGTGATCCGTTAGGATTAACAGGCAAACAAAATCAGCGAAAGCATAATTAAACCGTTTACCGTACTTCTGGGTTGGTGTAGAGGTTGATCGTTGCAGAGAACCACCTCTCGATCTTCTGCTGTATGTCCCAAGTCGAATCCTGCTGTTGTGTGGGCAACAATCTGCAGGATTCTCTCAATCTGCTTCTTTCCCTAACTCACGTTGAAAGAGGCGTAATTTTTTTTTTTGGTTTCCAGAAGCTGAGATGACTATATATATTGGGCTACAGCAGGGACCAGGAGGAGAAATTGGGCTGGGCCTCAATTGAATTTAATTAACCAAGCTTAGCCCAAAGCTTTTAATTAAATCCAATAATAATAATATAGTCCACTAAAATATTATTATTGCACTACCCGTCCAATCCCAAAATTATGTTCTGGGCTCCTTCTTATTGTAAGCCCGATAGTCTCCCCATGTTTAAGAAAAACAATGTCCATTAATTAATTAAGTTACTGACAACTCAAATTAATTAATATCTCATCCGAGAGTAGTACCACTCAACCTTATTATCATGCCGAAAATTAATCCACTTGCAAGATTTACATGATAAACCTTATGAGCTCCTCAAGGGGACATCATCAACCTATGACGGACATGGATTCCTTCTATAATCAACAGCACACCATAGAGACAGCACTACTTCCCAACTCACCGAGTATATTGATTTAATACTTATAAATCTCACCCATTGATGAATCAAAGAAATACATACTGCCCTACGTGTCGAGGTTATTGTATAGGGATTAAGAGCACGAACTTCCATAATAACAGAGATCAAGTTCTTCTATAAGTCAGTATAAGTCGAATGATCTCAGGCGGTCCTGCTCAATACACACAAGTGCACTAATGTGATTCTATAGCCAAGACAAGCTAATACCAAACCACACTACAACCATACCGATAGAGAGTCCCCGTCTATCTCAGTTGTGAGCATCTGTTTATACTTTATAAGGAAACCGATAATATGATCTTCCGCGTGTTGTCGCACAACATATTATCTATAGTATAAAGTAAATGGACTATTGCATCATGCATATAAAATAAATTATAAGATGCAATCATTTGATCAATGATTCTCATTTCAAATATTGTTATGACATTGTTCATACTAAATCTAGACTTTTAGTATACAATCCAACGCTTTCTTGGTCGAACGGCGCGCTTGCTTGGTCAAATCAAGCCTCTGAACTTCCTCTTCTCCAGATTCGATCACTTCTAACTTGTTTTCCTTCGAAAATCAACTCAAATAGCCTTCAATACACCTGATTCGTGACTTTCCACCATATATATCGATTCATATCAAATTACAACCATCTAACAAACTATTATAACACGAATCCAGGCTCGAAACACGTAAATTTACACACTCATCAAACCCTCAAACTTACATATTACTCGTCCCAAGGCAACGAAATCAAAATCCTAGAGTAGTGTAAAATTCACTCAGCTACCACATTCAATACAATTCATATTCACATATGCAATTCCATCAATCGAAAACAAGTATCACTAGCATCATATATATCATTCATGCAAAACATCACTCAAGTATAACACAATTTGGAGTACAAAGTCATCTAGCTCACAGGATAAGTATTTACTCTCACTCATTAGTGTAAAAGACGTACACTTCAACAGGTTATTATACGCTCATATCCAATTCATACTTCCGCGTAACCATAAACTTGACAAGGGTCTCAAAAATTAACTTACAATTAACTCATTACTAGGATCACAAAGGACTTACTTTTGAGTTGTAATGTTGACTCCTTGGTAAAGGTAGGAAAATTTAGGTAAAGTGACTGATTCACTATTAGAGAATTACCTTGGAATTTTGCTTTTCATCATACAGCTTAATCTTTTTCCTCTAATTTCTTCTCATGCTCTTCATGGTTTGAATTCTCCTTCTTTTCCTTAGCATCAATATCATCTTTCTTTAATGAGCAAGGGTACCAATTTCGGGCACTACCTTCTAAGCAGTTGGGTACCCATTTCAAGTACTACCCCTAAACAAGATTTAACCATACTTTTCCCTTTTTCATGCTTCTCAACCAATCTTTTACTTTCCTTCTTGCTAGTACATATTCACCTCAACTCTCTACTAATGAATAGAGTATTCAACAAGGCTAAAGTAAAGGTTAAATAAGGCTTTTCTATCAAGGCTTGCAAAAGAAAATGCTTTTTAAAGCTCAAAAGAGCTTCCAATGATACATATATTGTAAGGTAATGTAAAATTTTGACTAAGTGACTCAAATAAACAATAATGGCCTAAGATCATGTCCTAGCAACTCATCAATCATAAGTTTCACACAAGACTCAAGGCCAAGTTCTAGAATACGATCATATGAATGATTCTCACAAGAATAAACTATCATGATCTAGCATGATTCAAATGACTCAAATTCTCACATGGATAAAATAGAATCCTAAGTACTCCTCATAGCATATAATCAAGATCAATTTCACAATGAACTCCACATACTTATCAAGTTGCACATGCTTCTCATCAATAAAAATTAACACATGTAAAATATAAATGCAATATACCAATGCCAAGAGCCCACATATCATGACAATCCATACAAGTATCTCCAACCAATTCCACCCTCAAGTATCAATCATCATATCTCACTATAACATCAACTCATACTTCCAATATACGTACATACCACTCACACTACAAATACCCATCATGTAAAGAGAAAAAGAGAAGAAAGATAAGATGAAACAGACAAAGAACAAAAACCTGATGCAACCTACTCCTCCGGAGCATCATCATCGCTTGCATCCTCTTCGCAATCACCATCACTCATCTCCGAGCCCAATCGATCCAAATCTCTATGAAGACTATTAAGCTTCCTATCCAACTCGCGCTCATCAGCATGCATTTTTCCTAGTCTCCTATCCATCTCCATATAATTGATTTGCAGTGTGTTGTACCTCACATCCAGTGCTGCATAGTTCGCATTCGCTAATGCCAGCTACCTATTTATCTCCTGTTGGTTCGCATTCAGTGTGGCGAAATGCTCATGAATCAATCGAAACTGCTCCTGATAATAAGCATCAGAACCAACCCACTGCTATCGTGGCACCGTTGGAATAGGACTTGGTGGCATCTTGTGCGGCTGCGGAATTTCCATCTCTGGATTCCCCTAATCCGCTCCACGCTCCTGTTGCTGCTATGGCTATAGCCGAGGATGAAATCGCCCTTCGTCTATAATCCTCTGAAGCTCCTCATTCATCCCCTCAGTGTACATTTGAGCTACAGTTCTTTAATCACCTTTCGTCAAGCAAGTGATAGAAAGAGCATCATGCATCAATGTGTTCATCAACTTGTTACCCTTATTCCGGATAAAAGTTAGCTCACTCACATCAAATAGAAATATGAAAGTAAAGGGCTTAGATCCCCTCGTGTAGAATCAATCTCCATCGCGAAGATGAGCAAATTCACCCTTCACACATGTACTAATAACCAAGTCTGGATTCTCAAGGATGGGTGTAATACCGGTGAAGTCCATGTGATAATATTCAGCCATAGTAGTAAGCAAACCTCCTGCATTAACTCTCTGAAACGGAGAGCTCCTAAACCTATATAGCTGATGAATAAGGTATGATCCCACATTGAAACTCACTCTATTTAGCATACACCAGAGGGCATACAACTCTCCCCTCGAAACACAACTTCCTTTCAGAATGGGCAAACAATGTGTTGCTCAGGACTCTATCCATATATTGGAGTACAGGATTCCGAATCAATGAAGCACGAGCACTACTGGTCTAAAATCCACATCCTCTCTAGAAATCTCTCTCTAGAAGTTATTTGCATTGAAAAATCTATTCTCATTCCTCGAGATCTCTCTCGGAGTCTGAAACAGCGCATTAAACTCCTCAGCCGACCATATCCTCATCTCACCTCCAAGTTGGAACATACACTCATACGGGAGATGGCTTGAACCTTTTTTAATAGTCATCGAACATAGCACCTCAGCACTCACATGGAAGTATGTCGGCTTCTTCAATTCCATGAAGTGACGAATCCCCACTTGATCAAACATCCACAGGATATCATCTCGGATGTGCATTGTAACCATCACCTCATCTTCCTGTACCTTGTTCTAGCAATCTTATCCGACATATCACCCCATTTATCCTTAATCTATTCCCAATCATTCATCAAAATCTTAAAATTCATAGGCAACCTCTCCTGAAGCCTTAGCTTCTTTGTCACTGCATCTTCACGAGACGGTCTGTCTTGCCTCTTTTTGGAACGAACCTCGGCTTTCTTTTCTTTTCCTAAAATTAATACTTCAATATTAACAAACAAGAAAAGAAACTAACTAATTCATAATCAACTAGCATTCAACTCTACTCAAGACTTCAAGTTTTTCAATGCATAGCCACTCCAACAAACATTATTCCATCCTCATAATTCAATACTTCAATTCACATGCTTACTCAATTCCATTCCAAACATCAATTATGCAATAAGAACAACCAACAATGCTATCAACCACTAGCATGCATTAACAATTCAAGCAATGTACTCAAAATCCAACATGCTTCATCTCACACTACTCAAATTACTCCCAACTTCATGTAACATCAAGGTTTGACAACAATTTATTAATCAAAATCAAACCCATCAATTGTTCATATGAATTTTTACACCAAAATTCAAATTACACCATGAATTCCTATATAGACTAGTTCAATCAATTTACCCACTTGTAATCAACAATAAGAACTTCAATCCTAGAGTAATATAGTCAAGAAAACATACCTTTTGATCCGGCCATGGCTTAAGATGAATAAGTGTGAAAAATCCTCAAATTCGCTTCAAAACCCTAGTTTTGCAACTAGATCGTTCCAAAATCACGACAAATTGAGTGAAAAGAGTATGGAGTGTGGTTTAATCGGAGCAAAATCAAGTGGAATCGAAGATTAAAAGGAAGGGTTTTCGATTCGAGATGAATTCGAGAGAAGGTGGTGTGTAAAGTGATCAAATGGGGGTGAAAACACGTTTAAAAATGAACTTACCTGGTATGATTCAACCTAATGGAATGGTCGAATGAAATTGACGTGGCCGAACCACGTTTCTGGAGGCTTCAGCTTCTCAGTTCGACCAAATGACTTGGTCGAACCATATGATCGTGGTCAAACTGCTCTATTCAAACTTTCATGTTCGCGATTCAACCTCATTTCGACTTACCATTTGGTCGAACTAAATCCATCTTGGTCGAATCGGCCTGTACAAAATTCTTAGGTCTCCAGTTCGACCTTCATCTTGATCGAAGCCTTGAGAACCACCCTTGTGTGGTCGAATCGACCTGTAACGAAGTCTCTAATAACCAATTCAACCTGAACTCCCCAGTTCGACCTGCATCCTTGGTAGAATCGGATACCTGATGCTCCAAAGTCGAATTTTCTTCATCCCTGCACACTTCAAGCTCAAAAATGAACATTAAGAACCAAAATAGAGCAAAACTTAGCTCGAGAATCAATCTTAAAACTCAATATTTATGTGTAACTCCGTATACGACACTAAAAAAATAACACAAAACATCACTAAACATTATGCAAATTGTAAAAAATTGACACACCAAAACTGGTTAAAGTTTCAATTTTCCTGCGAAGAGCATCAAACGAGAGTTAAAAATTAATACCTCATCACCTTGTTCAAACTCCTTGTAAGAGATCTTTGAATCATGCCATTTTTTCATTCTCTCCTTGTAGATCTCCGAGTTCTTGTAAACTCGATTTCTAAACTCATCTAATTGATTAATATGAGTCATCCTCAACTCCTTTTGATCCTTTAAAGATAAGTTCAAACTCTTCAATGGCCAAAAAGCTTTGTGATGAATCTCTACGGGTAAGTGGCACGGCTTCCCATAGTCAATTTGATACGAAAACATATCCCACACCGTCTTATAAGCAGTCCGAAACCCCCACAAAATATCATCGAGCTTTATAGCCCAATCCTTCCTATTGGTTCTTACTACTTTCTTCAATATTTGTTTCACTTGTCGGTTGGAGACTTCAACTTGCCCATTTGCTTGAGGGTGATAGGGTGTAATAACCCTATGCTTAACTCCATAATCCTTAAGCACTTTTTCAAGAAGTTTATTGACGAAGTGAGACCCTCCATCACTCAACAATGCTCTAGGAACTCTATAGCAGACTAAGATATGTTTCTTCAAGAAAGACAACACAGTTCTTGAATCATTCACGTGAGTGGAAATGGCTTCCACCCACTTAGAAACATAATTCACTGCTAATAGGATGTAAAGAAATTTATTAGATGGGAAAAAGCCCCATAAAATCGATCCCCCATACATCGAAGATCTTAATAATAATGCTCGGCTGAAGCGGCATCTCATCTCTCCTACTTATATTCCTTATCCTTTGATATCTATCGCATGTCGCTACATAGGTTTCACAATCTTTAAACAAAGTAGGCCAATAAAAAGCAGATTGAAGTACCTTCGTTGCCGTCTTTTGAGCTCCAAAGTGCCCCCCGTTAGGTTGTGCATGGCAAAAATCAAGAACGCTCTCCATCTTCATCTCGGGCACACACCTACGGACGATAGAATCCTTACAAATTTTGTAGACAAATGGATTATACCATATAAAAGTCTCAACATCCTTCTTGAATTTTGCAAGTTGATATCGGTTGAGATCCTTTGGAATTTCTCCTACGGTAATGTAATTCACATAATCTGTATACCGTGGATCCATCCCTTGGGCAGCCACCACACATGCTCTTTCTACTCCTTCAACAAACACAGCCATGATCTTCTCATCAAGGAACATTTCTTCTATGTAATCGAAAGAATCATCACAGTGCTTCCTTATATCCAACCTTGATAGGTGATCTGCCAAAACGTTCTCTGTACCCTTCTTATCTCAGATCTTCATATCAAATTCCTACAGAAGAAGGATCCATCTAATGATCATTGGCTTCATTTCCTTCTTCTCCATCAAGTATCGGATCGCAGAATGATCCGTGTACACTATAGTCTTCATGCCAACCAAATATTGTAGAAACTTATTGAATGCATACACCACAACTAAAAACTCCTTTTCAATCATCGTGTAATTCCTTTGTGCAGCATCAAAAGTCTTACTCGCATAGTAGATGGCGCAGAACTTCTTTTCCCTCAACTGCCCAAGCACCACTCTAAGTGCTAAGTCACTTGCATCACACATAACTACAAACAGTTGAGTCCAATCCGGTGTGATCAAGATAGGTGCAGTAATAAGCGCCTCTTTCAAAACCTGAAAAGCTATTAGACACTCTTCATCAAAAACAAAAGGAACATCCTTTTCAAGTAAATGAGATAAGGGCTTGGAGTATTTCGAGAAGTTTTTTATGAATCTTCTATAAAAATCGGCGTGTCCAAGAAAGGACCGCACTCTCTTTTCATTAGTAGGTAGTGGAAGCTTCTCAATTGCCACCACATTTGCTCTATCCACCTGCAATCCCTTTGCTGAAATATGATGGCCAAGAACAATCCCATCTCTTACCATGAAGTGACACTTCTCCCAATTCAAGACAAGATTAGTTTCTTGGCATCTCTTCAAAATAGTAGTAAGGTTAGATAAAAAAATATCAAAGGAGGAACTAAACACAGAAAAATCATCCATAAACACCTCCATGATCTTTTCTATCAAACCGTCAAATATGGCCATCATGCAATGCTGAAATGTAGCAGGTGCATTACACAATCCAAAAGGCATCTTTCTAAAGGCAAAAGTTCCATAAGGGCAAGTAAAAGTAGTCTTTTCTTGATCCTCAGGTGAATCATGATCTGATTATAACCTGAGTACCCATCCAAGAAATAATAAAACGCATACCTTGCAAGACGATCAAGTATTTGATCCATGAAAGGAAGGGGAAAATGGTCTTTGTATGTATTTTCATTTAGTTTCCTGTAATCCGTACACACACGCCATCCTATAGGAATCTTAGTGGCTAATGTCTCTCCATCCTCGGCTTTCATAATAGTCATACTCCTTTCTTAGCTACAACATGTAATGGACTCACTTGGGGACTATCACTAATGGGATATATAATCCCAACATCTAGCCACGTTAGGATTTTCTTCCTAATCACTTCTTGAGTAGCGGGATTCACCCTCCGTTGATTCTGTATACTACTCTTGGCCTCATCTAACAATCTTATTCTATGTATGCAATATGAAGGATTAATGCCCTTTAAATCATCAATAGACCAACTAATCGCAGACTTATACTTTCTAAGCACATCTATCAATTCCACAAGTTGTTCATCATCAAGGGAAGAAGATATAATTACTGGTTATTTTCTATTGTCACCTAGATAGGCATACTTCAAGTGCTCCGATAGTGGTTTCAACTCCTCTTTCTTTTCTTCTTAAGGTGCGCTTTCTCTATCCAATGGTAGGTACTTCCTAGTCCACTTGACCTCTTCAACCTTTGTCCTCTCCGATTCATACCTGTCATCACCCAAAGCAAGCAAGTTTTCAAGAAATTTAATACATACCTTGTTGGAGAGTTCATCTAGCTTCGTAGTGGAAAAGTAAGAGACTCCGCTAAGCATGTCTCGAGAGGATCCTTTGATAGGATCAAAGACATGTCTTCCTTCACGATCACCTCCACCACATAAATACTGTGACATTGCATCTCCATTGGCATCTTCATTGCTTTGTCAAGGTTAAATAAGACCTCTTCTTTATCCGTCCATAGTCGTAACTCACCCTTCTGCACATCTATCATAGCTCCTGCAGTAGCAAGGAAAGGTCTCCCTAAAATAAGAGGGACATTATCCTTGTCATCTTCCATCTCAAGCACAAGAAAATCCACAAGAAAGACTTGCTTCTATTCTTTAACAAGAACGTCTTCAATAATACACCTTCGAAAAAGTCATAGACCTATCCGCTAATTGTAGAGAAACTATTGTTGGAGTTAACTCCCCCAAACAAAGCCTTTGAAATATCGACAATGGCATCAAATTAATGTTTGCCCCAAGATCATACAAGGCTCGACGTGCCGACCCCTTTCCAATCTAACACAAGATAGTGAAGCTTCCCGGATCCTTTAACTTAGCTAGCAGCTTCCACTGGATGATCGAGCTGAAATTCTCACACAGATTCATTGTTTCAATTCCGTTCAAACTTCTCTTCTTCAAAAGTATATCCTTCAGAAAATGGGCATAATACAGCATCTCCAATATTGCTTCAGAAAAAGGAATGTTCAAACTTATTTTGTTTACGATCTCTGAAAACTTCTTGAACTTCTCTTCCAATCCTTTCTTGACTAGCTTGAAAGGAAACAGTGGAGGTATCTTTGTTTTGGGAATCCCCCATTCATCACGTTCAACCTTCTCCGCCTTATCCTTTTCAACTCTTAATCTCTTGGCTCTTTCCTACTTTTTTTCCGCTATATTCTCAATATTCTGCTCTTTGGAAGGTACTGGAATAGCATCAACATCATGTGGGGCATTCAATGCAGAAAACAGTATAGAATGATACGATTCGAACATGGTTCGACCAGGGTAGCTGGTCGAACTGGGTGAATAATGGTAGAACTGAGAACCTAAAAGTTCGTTCTCCCCCTTACAGGCTGGTTCGACCATAGTTCAACCAACAGGTTTGGTCAAACCATGGTGATCATGATCGAATCGGGCTTCAGACAAAATAGAGTGTTCTGGACAGTGGTGTTCTGATGAGTGTGTAAATTCACAAGTTTAGCATCATGTTTTAAGCTAGTTTTAGAGTTTGAAGGTGGAAATAGGTGGAAAACCTATACATATTGTGAATTAGCATGAATCAGGTGTTATTGGAGCTCTTTGAGTGGTTTGAACAGCGAAATCGAAGTGAAAGTGCCAAGAATCGAAGAGACGGAGTCGAACCCATACGAACCGCCAAAAAAAGAGGTGGGTTTGACCTATTGGAGGAGGGTTCGACCTCTCCAGCAGGTCAAACCAGTGTTGGAGAAGTGCAGGAAGTAGGTTCAACCACGACTCGAGGGGTTCGACCTGTTCATCAGGTCGAACTATGATCGAACCAGTTTGTGAGAAGCTGGGTTCGACCACGATGTTGGGAGTTCGACCTGACAGTTGGCCGAACCAAGAGCAAAAATTGTCCAGTGATGAGGTTCGACCTGGGGTTTGACCTGATCCTGAGAGGTTCGACCTGTTCAAGAGGTCGAACCGGTGCAGAATTCTTCCAGTAGCGGGGTTCGACTTGGGGTTCGACCTGTGGCCAGTGGTTCGACCTGTTTGACGAGGTCGAACCTACGTGCGGAAACTTACCTTATCTGGATATTTTGAGGCCAAAACGTGTGGGATCACTTGAAAAGCCCATTCCAAGCCCTAGAAACGTGATTACAAGTATAAAAGAAGGCTCATGCAGTCCAAGTAAAGAGAGCTTTTGATCAAGAATCATAAGGAGATAAGGAGACGTGGATTGGAGGAGAAGATCTTCCACCATCCGGAGGGCTGTGACAGAGCTCCGCTGGAGGTTCAAGTAAGATTGGTCCATCTAACTATGATTGTTCCTAGATCAATCATGGGCTAGAGCCGCTTCGGTAGTTCTAGGGTTATGAAGATTTCATGAGTTGATTTATCTTTCGTGTGTATACTCCGTACAACACTACTTGTGGTTTATTTTATATATGATTGTGCTTTTTTAATCCATACTCATAGTTGTTTTGTGCATCAATAATCGTTGTGTAGAGTCTGAATGCATAACATGGTTATTGGTTGAGTGCGTTCACTACTGAGCAGGGTTTATTGTTATAATTCTAAGTGAAGGGATTCCGAAGTCTTATTAGAACCGTCTTATATGAATATTTGTTAATTGAATTGAATTCGGGTTAACAAGTAGGATAAAGAATATAACTTTATAGTACCTACAAAGGGAGATCAAATCGGGTTAGAGTACTAAGTGCACGGGAAATAATTGATTATGATAGTACCTAGAAAGGGGGATAAAGTATACATCTTGCTCCGAGGATATTCACACGTGTCAAACGCTTATCTACTTGTGTCTATAGAGTAGATTTGCATGGGTTAGTGATGCGTCCATAAACCACAAGGCAGAGTCGGACATCGACACATAAAAGTATGAATTAATGAATGAAACCGGATGACCTGACGAACTACCTATCATCTTACTTGACCACAACCTTCTATCTTTTCTTTTGTTATTTCGATTAATAGTTCCTACTCAATTTCAACATTATTATTATATTTCCAAATAGTCTTAGTTTGCTAGAGTATAATTGAATCGATATTTATCCATCCCTTGGGTACGATAATAACTTGGTTACCTTCGAAACTACAATTGATATCCTTCACACTTGGAGATTAAATTGTGTGTTGAGAACATCACGAACAAGTCAATGGCGCCATTGCCGAGGACGGCGTAAAATATCTTTTTGTATTATTTCTAGTTTATTAGGACTATTTACCTTGTTTTGTTGTTTTCTCTCTTATTCGTTTTAGGTGTATGCTCACAAGATCAAAGAAAGGTAATCTTGAACCGTATAATCCTGAGATTGGAGCATCATCAAGAAAGAAGAAGAAGAAGAAGAAGAGCAAGGCAAAGACAATTGACCCAACTGAAGCTCTAAATTTTGGAGTCAAGGTTGACGAGCAGATTTCGCAGACGATTGAAGCTACAACTGAAGTTAATTTGGAAGTAGGAACAGTCAACATGGCAGCGAATCCGGATAATCTAGCCATCCGAGAGGTTTTCAGAAATAATGGGGCTGGAAATTTTGGGCTTCTAGGAGCAAGGGGAACGAATGCAGCTTTCGATCTTCATCCCGCTCTTATTAGCATGATAGAAAGAAACTCCTTTTCAGGGGGGTCTTTCGAGGATCCGCAGCAGCATCTGAACAAGTTCTTGGGTTATGCAAGTACTCAAAAAGACGTAGGAGAACATGAAGATGCTAGGAAGATCCTCTTGTTCAAATTTTCGCTTACTGAAAAGGCGAGAGATTGGTACGACACTATCAACGCAGCTGAGTGCACCACTTGGGAGCAACTGAAGTTAAGGTTCTTGGAAAGGTATATGCCACCTTCGAAGGTGTTTAAGATGAAGCAAGATTTTAACCAATTTGCTATCGGTGGAGGTGAAAAATTTCATGAAGCATGGGATAGATTCAAGGACATGCTTAGGAAGTGCCCTCAACATGGGCTATCTAAAGCCCAATATATCAGTATATTCTATAATGGATTGGACTATGAATCAAGAGTGTTACTTGATGCTTCTTCTAATGAAGCATTGCTTACAAAGTCATCCGTTGAGGCCGAGAAATTATTTGAAGACATATCGATGAATTCGAGGGATTGGCCGACTGATAGAGTTAGAGGTACGTATGTCCTTGGGAAGGTAGCTCAGGTTGAACAAGCAATGGTGAAAATAAGGAGAGAGGATGAGATCGTTTTGAGCTTGTCCAATATCAACAAGCTACTTGAGTCTCAACAGAAGCAGATCAGCGAGATATCTCAACGAGTACCAATCTTGCAGCAAGAGATGATGAATAATGGAACGATTCAAGAGGAATTGGAAGAGGCGAACTACGCCATGGGTCAAAGTATTCAAGGAACTAGGTACCCGAATCAAGAAAACCGGAATTACCAGGGGAACTATAACAATCGTGGTCCCCCGGGTAATTATCAACAGCCTAGGAGGCCGGAATTTTCATGGAGCAATCCTAACAATGCAATTCAACCTCCTATGGGTGTTGATCCGGGTGCGAAAGTGGAAGAAGGGAAGCCTGATTTCGAGGATACGTGAACAGGTACATGGCGAAGAATGATGAAAGAGTGAACCGCCTTGAGGCTAGATTAGAGAAGAAGATTGATGATCATCACAAGGACCTTTCGTTGTTGATGGGAACAATAGCAGAGAATGTGAACAAGCTCACTCAATCTATTGAGAAGGGAAAGTTTCCGTCTCAGAGTATTGAGAATCCAAGGTCCTGCAACGCCATCACATTAAGGTCGGGAACGTAGTACGAGGGACCCATGAGGCCGGAATCAAATTTGGACATGTCTAGGGGAAGATTCGACCATGGTTCGACCAACATTAAAGGTCAAACCACACAGGGGAGGTCGAACCCATACACTGGACATGATCAGGAGGCATTGCAGCATCGGTTCGACCAACATGCAGATGGTTCGACCTGGCCTACAGGTCGAACCTATGTCGAACCAGGCCGTTCACAGCACTCTGTTTTTCCACATGATGGGTTCGACCAAAGTAAGCATGGTTCGACCTGGACATCAGGTCGAACCCACCTCGAACCACACAACTTGGAGTACCCTGTTTTGTCGCAGCAATGGTTTGACCACGACATGCATGGTTCAACCTATCTGACAGGTCGAACCCAGGTTGAACCTGAACTTCGAAATGAGAACAACATTCTAGACGGACGGTTCGACCACTACGTGCTTGGTTCAACTTGTTCAACAGGTCGAACCCTGGTCGAACCTGTCCAAAACTTGCCTATTCCTACTCCGAACACTCCCGATGATGTTGATGCTACTCCAGTGGTTTAGAATGAGCAAAGTACAGAGATTATAGCTGAGAAAAAGTGGGAGAGAGCCAAGCGATTGAGAGCTGAGAAGGATAAAGCGGAGAAGATTGAACGTGATGAATGGGGTATCCCAAAAACGAAGATACCTCCGCCGTTTCCTTATAGGTTCATGAAAAAGGGATTGGAAGAGAAGTTCAAGAAGTTTTCAGAGATCATGAACAAGATAAGCTTGAGCATTCCTTTCTCGAAAGCAATAATGGAGATGCCGTACTATGCCCGATTCCTTAAGGATATATTGTTGAAGAAGAGGAGCTTGAACGGAGTTGACACGGTGAATTTATCTGAGAATTGTAGCTCAATCATTCAAAGGAAGCTGCCACAGAAGATGAAGGATCTGGGAAGCTTAACTATCTTGTGTGATATTGGAAAAGGGCCGACACGACGAGCTTTGTGCGATCTTGGGGCAAGCATCAATTTGATGCCATTGTCTATCTTTAAAAAGCTTGGTTTGGGGGAGTTAACTTCTACAACAGTTGCTCTACAATTGGCGGACAGGTCGATGACGTTTCCAAAAGATATTATTGAAGATGTTCTCGTCAAAGTAGATAAACTAGTATTTCCTGTGGATTTTCTTGTGCTAGAGATGGATGATGACAAGGATAATATCCCTTTAATCTTGGGGAGACCTTTCCTTGCTACTGCTGGAGCTATGATTGATGTTCAAAAAGGGGAACTCAGATTGCAGATGGACAAAGAAGAGGTGTTATTCAATCTAGACAAAGCAATGAAGATGCCCATGGAGTCTCAGTGTCATAGTATTGACGTGATGGAGGAGATTGTAAAGGAGGATATGTCTTTGATGTCTAAGGATCCTCTTGAGAAATGTTTGATGGAGTCTCCTACTTCTTCTACTACAGAGCTTGATGGTCTATCCAATGATGAATGCATTGAATATCTTGAGAACTTACTTGCTTCGGGTGAGGCCAGGTATGCATTGGAAAAATCGAAGGCTGAAAAAGCGAAAGGATCTAGGAAGTGCTTGCCATTGGAGAGAGAGAGCACTCCGATGGAAGAAAAGAAAGAGGAGCTGAAACTGTTGCCGGAACACTTGACGTATGCTTATCTTGGTGACAATGAAATAGATCCATCAGGTGATTCGGAATTCAAGAGGATGATTGACCCGGAGGAGTCTACACAGCCATGGGATGACGGTAATTCTAATGATCATATTTTTGTAAGCGATAAAGGTGCCGTGCTGACTGTAGACAAAGGAAGAGAAGATGATGCCTACTTGAAGCCTCCTAACTTACCACCGGATACCAACAAATTTGAATGTCCTTGTCCTCGTTCTTATCTTGATTTTGATCTTGATGGTGATGGGAGTGATTCCACAATTGAATGGAAGATTGCCAGGAATGAGAAGAGAAAGTTGGAGAAAGGAGATTCGACTGATCGTATGGTGCCAAGGAAAGGTAAGGTGGTAAGTGAGGATAGTAAGAGGGGGAGAAAGTATTGGAAGGTGAGGATGCGACGAGACCGTCCTCTGATCAAGTAGTCTTCAAAGAGGTACCATCGTGACTCTCCGACATTAAACATGAGCGCCTGTTGGGGGCTTTCCCTCCCGTTTTAATGCTTTATTTCTTTTGTTTGAGTAAGAAATTTTTATATTTGAAGTGCTTACTTATCGGCAATTACATCTCTTTTCAAACTTAGTTTCAACTATAGTTTCTACTAAGTTTGGGGGGTGTGATGTACTTACCTCGATAAGTACCGACAGTATAATCTTTTCTTTGTATTGTTTGTTAGGGGAGTTGGTTTTTGCGGCCATATTGAATTTTTAATCGATTTTGATGTGACGATTTTTTACAACTTGCCTAATGTTCCGTGGTGTTTTTTTTGTTTCGTATTGCGGAGTTACTCATGAATAATATTTTGTGGAACAATTTTTGATGAAGTTGTGCTCTAGTTGGTACCTAATGATTCGTATTGAAGTTTGATGTGTGTAGGGATTGAAGAACACTCAGTTTTGAAGTTTAAAAGGTTGGTTCGACCAAAGCCAGGGTAGGTTCGACCAGTGCCAGGAGGTCGAACCCAGCTGAGGAAGTCGAACTGTGGTGCAAAAGTTGTCTGGAGAGATGGTTCGACCTCATGCGAGATGGTTCGACCAGATCAACAAGTCGAACCAAGGTCAAACTAGTGATAGCAGAATTCCAGAAGTGCGGTTCGACCACGACGTTTTTGGTTCGACCTGTTCAACAGGTCGAACCTAGGTCGAACCAGTGACAGGAAACTTACAGAAGATAGATTCGACCAAAGTAAGAATAGTTCGACCTGGTCAGCAGGTCGAACCCAAGTCGAACCGAAGGAGAAGTGTTCAGAATGTTGATTCGACTTCTTTCACAGACTGAATCAAGGTCGAACCAAGCCAGGGAAGTGTGTTCTTAATCTCATCCTTCTATGATGCATGAGTTGGGTGATGGATAGATGCTTGTATGATTGATTGGGTATAAGCTTGTTGATTTTGTGCATTCATGTGTTCATGTGTTTATTTTCATTGAAAAGAGCATGTATAATTTGATAAGTATGTGGAATTCATGAGGAATTGATCTTGATTATGTGCTATGAGGAGTATTAGGAATTGATTTACCTATGTGAGGATTTGAGCTTTCTAATCATGTTTGATCATGATTATTTTATTCTTGAGAGGATCATTCATATGAACGTATTCTAGAACTTGGCTTGGCGTCTTGTGTGAAACTTACAATTGATGAAATGTTAGGACATGATCTTAGGCCATTTTTGATTAATTGAGTCACTTAGCAAAATTTTACCTTTCCTAATGATCCTATGAACCTTTGGTAGCCCTGTTTGAGCTTTTAAAAGTTTTTTCTTTGGTAAGCTAAATAAAAGTGCCTTATTTACCTTATTGGAGCTTTGTAAATACCCTATTCATTGGTAGAGAGAGTGAGGTGAATAAGTGTGCAAGAAGAAAAGGAAGATAGAATGAGGTTTAGTAAGAAAAATACATGGTTAAATCTTGTTAGGGGTAGTGCCTGAAACTGGTACCCCGAATTGCTTATACATGGGGCTTGAAGTTTTAAAAAGCAGCCGAATGATGTTCGAAAAGGGTAGTGCCTACAACCGGTACCCGAGCGATCAAAAGAAGAATGATGTTGATGCAAGGAAGAGAAGGAAAATCGAAAATTGCAAGTGCAAGAGAAGAATTGGAGGAGAATATAAAGCCGAATGAGAAATCAAGAACCTCCAAGGTAACTCTCTACTAGTGTCTTAAGTCACTATGTCCAAATTTTCCTACCCTTTCCAAAGAGCCAACATTACAACCTAGAAACAAGTCCTTTGTGATCCTAGTATTAAGTTGATGTGAGTTGATTTTTGAGACCTTTGCCAAGCTTATGGTTACGCGTGAAGATGAATTGATATGAGTGTTTATACTAGCCTATAGTGCCTCACGCACGTGAGCGAAAGAGAGTACAAACTTATCTTGTGAGCTAGATTACTTAGTACTCCGAATGGTGTGTGATTGGATTGATTTTACATGAGTGAAATATATGATGCAAGTAATTCTTGTTTTATTTAATGAAGTGGCATGTGTAATGTGTGTTGTACTTGATCTTGTTGAATTATACACGACTCCTGTGGTTTAAATTGGTTGCCTCGGGACGAGCAACATGTAAGTTTGGGGGTTTGATGAGTGTGTAAATTCACAAGTTTAGCATCATGTTTTGTGCTAGTTTTAGAGTTTGAAGGTGGAAATAGGTGGAAAACCTATACATATTGTGAATTAGCATGAATCAGGTGTTATTGGAGCTCTTTGAGTGGTTTGAACAGCGAAATCAAAGTGAAAGTGCCAAGAATCGAAGAGACGGAGTCGAAGCCATGCGAACCGCCAAAAAAAGAGGTGGGTTCGACCTGTTGGAGGAGGGTTCAACCTCTCCAGCAGGTCGAACCAGTGTTGGAGAAGTGCAGGAAGTAGGTTCGACCATGACTCGAGGGGTTCGACCTGTTCATCAGGTCGAACCATGGTCGAACCAGTTCGTGAGAAGCTGGATTCGACCACGACGTTGGGAGTTCGACCTGACGGTTGGCCGAACCAAGAGCAAAAATTGTCCAGTGATGAGGTTCGACCTGGGGTTCGACCTGATCCTGAGAGGTTCGACCTGTTCAAGAGGTCGAACCGGTGTAGAATTCTTTCAGTAGCGGGGTTCGACTTGGGGTTCGACCTGTGGCCAGTGGTTCGACCTGTTTGACGAGGTCGAACCTACATGCGGAAACTTACCTTATCTGGATTTTTCGAGGCCAAAACGCGTGGGATCACTTGAAAAGCCCATTCCAAGCCCTAGAGACGTGATTACAAGTATAAAAGAAGGCTCATGCAGTCCAAGTAAAGAGAGCTTTTGATCAAGAATCATAAGGAGATAAGGAGACGTGGATTGGAGGAGAAGATCTTCCACCATCCGGAGGGCTGTGACAGAGCTCCGCTGGAGGTTCAAGTAAGATCGGTCCATCTAACCATGATTGTTCCTAGATCAATCATGGGCTAGAGCCGCTTCGGTAGTTCTAGGGTTATGAAGGTTTCATGAGTTGATTTATCTTTCGTGTGTATATTCCGTACAACACTACTTGTGGTTTATTTTATATATGATTGTGCTTTTTTAATCCATACTCATAGTTGTTTTGTGCATCAATAATCGTTGTGTAGAGTCTGAATGCATAACATGGTTATTGGTTGAGTGCGTTCACTACTGAGCAGAGTTTATTGTTATAATTCTAAGTGAAGGGATTCCGAAGTCTTATTAGAACCGTCTTATATGAATATTTGTTAATTGAATTGAATTCGGGTTAACAAGTAGGATAAAGAGTATAACTTTATAGTACCTACAAAGGGAGATCAAATCGGGTTAGAGTACTAAGTGCACGGGAAATAATTGATTATGATAGTACCTAGAAAGGGGGGTAAAGTATACATCTTGCTTCGAGGATATTCACACGTGTCAAACACTTATCTACTTGTGTCTATAGAGTAGATTTGCATGGGTTAGTGATGCGTCCATAAACCACAAGGCAGAGTCGGACATCGACACACAAAAGTATGAATTAATGAATGAAACCGGATGACCTGACGAACTACCTATCATCTTACTTGACCACAACCTTCTATCTTTTCTTTTGTTATTTCGATTAATAGTTCCTACTCAATTTCAACATTATTATTATATTTTCAAATAGTCTTAGTTTGCTAGAGTATAATTGAATCGATATTTATCCGTCCCTTGGGTACGATAATAACTTGGTCACCTTCGAAACTACAATTGATATCCTTCACACTTCGGGATTAAATTGTGTGTTGAGAACATCACGAACAAGTCATGTTCGATCTCAGTTCGACCAGAGCTTTTGGTCGAACTGGTCTTCTGCAACTTTTGGATGTCGCCCAGGTGCCTGGTTCGACCTCTCCTGTGTAGTTCGACCATCTGAGTTGGTCGAATTGGGGTCGAATTGGGCTCCTATCATTTCAAATTTTGATTCCGGCCTCATTGGTCCCTCATACTGCATTTCTGATCTCAATGTGATGGCGTGACAAGACTTTGGATTTTCAATACTTTGAGATGGAAACTTCCATTTCTCAATAGTTTGAGTCAGCTTGTTTACGTTTCTTGCCATCTCCCCCATCAACAATGTAAGGTCCTTCTCTTGTTTAGACAAATCCTCATGATTGGCATCAATCTTTTTTTCTAATTTGGCCTCAAGATGATCTACTCTAGCATCATTCCTCGACATGTACCTGTTCACTGTAACCTCGAAATCCAATTTCCCTTCTTCCACTTTAGAACCCGGATCAACACCTATAGGAGGTTGCACAGCATTATTCGGATTGCTCCATGAAAACTCTGGCCTCCTTAGTTGTTGGTAATTACCCGGGGGACCATGATTGTTGTAATTCCCCTAATAATTCTGGTTTCCTTGATTTTGGTACCAAGTTCCTTGAATACTTTGACCCCATGGAGTAATTTGCCTCCTCGATCTCCTCTTGGCTAGCTCCTTCATAGTCACCATCCTGCTGCACCATTGGTACTCTCTGTGATGTATCCGTAATCTACTTTTGCTGAAACTCGAGTAACTTTTTGATATTAGCCAAGCTAGAGACGATCTCATCATCTCTTCCCGACTTCACCATAGCAACCTGTGCTACTTTACCAAGGACATAAGTGCCTCTTACTCTATCAGTCGGCTAATCTCTTGAATTCATCGAAATATCCTTAAAAAGCTTATGGCCTCAATGGGTGACTTTGTAAGCAATGCTCCATTAGATGAAGCATCAGTAACACACGAGAATCACAATCCAACCCATTGTAGAAAATACTGATATATTGCGCTTTAGATAGCCCATGCTATGGACACTTTCGAAGCATGTCCTTGAATCTGTCCCAAGCTTCATGAAACTTCTCATTACCATGGATAGCAAATTGATTGATTTCTTGCTTCATCTTGAACACCTTTGAAGGTGGCATGTATCGCACCAAGAATTTCACTTTCAACTTCTCCCATGTATCACATTCAATAGCATTAAGATTATCGTATGAATCTCTCACTTTTTCATTCAGCGAGAACTTAAACAAAATTATCTTTCTCGCATCCTCATGAGCTCTTGCATCTTTCTGTGTACTTACATACCTAAGTAACTTATTTAGATGTTGCTGAGGATCTTCAAAGATTCCCCCAGAGAAGGAACTCCTTTCAATCATGGTGATAAGAGTAGGGTGTAGATCAAAATCGGCTCCAGCCCCTCTTGCTCCTAACAGCCCCGCATTGCCTCCTCCATTGTTCTTAAAGACTTCACGGATGACAAGTGTATCAGGATTTGCAGCCATGTTGACTGTTTCTGCTTCCAAGTTAACTTCGGTTGTAGCTTCAATCGTTTGCGAATTCAACACGTCAACTTCAACTCCTAAATTAAGAGCCTCAGTTGGGTCTATGTTCTTATTCTTATTCTTCTTTTTCTTCCTCGACGATGCTCCAATCTCTAGATTATAAGGCTCTAATTCACCTGTTTTCGATCTATTGAGCATACACCTAAGAAAAATAATTGTTAGAAATTAAAGACAAGAATAATATAATCTCAATTAAATTATAAATAATAAACTAATAATCTATGCCATCCTCGGCAATGGCGCCAAGAACTTGATGAGCGTTTTCTCAATATACAAAATTATCCACAAGTATGAAGGATATCAATTGTAGTTTCAATAGACGACCAAGTGAATCGAACCCAAAGAATGGATTATTATCAATTTAATTATATTCTAATTAATTAAGACTATGTTGGCAAATTGGTTTGGAATAGTTACGGAATTAAATAACAAATAACTTAAATAACAAATTAAATACACAGGCAATAGAGAAAATACGACTGTGATCAAGTAAGAAATTGGGTAGTTCTTTGGGTCATCCAGTTTACTTATTAATTTTCTTTTCATGTGTTGATGCATGACTCTGCCTTGTAGTTTATGGACGCATCACTAAACCATGCAAGTTCACTCTATAAACATAAGTAAACATGCGTATGACACGTGTGAATATCCTCGGAGTAAGAGATATAATTCACCCTCCTTTCTAGGTACTATCAATATGAATTATTTTCCATGCACTTAGTACTCTAACCCGATATGATCTCCCTTTATAGGGACTATGAAATCATACTCTTTATCCTACTTTTTAACCCAAATACTATTCAATTAACAAGTATTTATATAAGATAGTTCTAATAAGACTTTGGATCCCTTCACTTAGATTTATAACATGTAATCCTGCTCAGCAGTGAACGTACTCAATCAATAACCAAGACATTTATTCAGACTCTACATAACAGTTAATAATGCACAAAACGACTGTGAGTATGAATTTAAAAAGCATAGTCTTAAATAAAATAAACCACAAGTAATGTTGTACGGAGTTTACACATGGAAATTCAATTAAATCATAAAACTTTCATAACCCTAGAACTACCGGAGCGGCTCTAGCCCATGATTGATCTAGGAAAAATCATGGTTAGTTGGTATGATCTTACTTGAATCGCCAGACGAATCTCTCTTCACGACTCCTTGGGATGATGGTAGGATTTCAGTGGTGGATGGATAATAAGTGATGTCGTCTCTTTTCTCCTGTGAAAGCTCTTCTTTTATACTTGTAAACCCTCCTTATGGGCATTGGATGGGCTTCTTGAGCGAACACACGCGTTAAAAATATAAAAATACGAATATGGTAAGTTCCCGCGCCTCAGTTCGACCAACAGGTCAGGTCGAATTATCCTCCACTGGTCCAACTCCAGGTCGAATCGACCTGTAAATTGGTTGCGGGTTCTGGATTTGACTAGTATTTTGGTCGAACCGCATACCCTCTGTCGAACTGCAGCTTCTTCCATTCAGACTTTTGGTTCGACCACGCTTCGATCAAATGACTTGGTCGAACCACAATGTCGTGGTCGAACTGCACTCTCGGTGCTTCTTCTCAATCGGTTCGACCACAGGTGTTGGTCGAACCATCTCCTTCTTGGTCGAACGGCGCGCCTGCTTGGTCGAATCGAGCCTCTAAACTTTCTCTTCTCCGGATTCAATCACTTCTAACTCGTTTTTCTTCGAAAATCAATTCAAATAACTTTCAAGACACCTGATTCGTGATTTTCCACCATATATATCGATTCATATCGAATTACAACCATCTAACACACCATTATTACACGTATCCGAGCTCGAAACACGTGAATTTACACACTCATCTCTAGCCCACCCGGTTCCACCACTCACTACTAATATAACTAACAGCTATACATAAAATAATAATACTATTTAATCTACGTGCAAAAAGTAAATGGAGATTTTTGCCCGGGACGGAGGGAGTATTAATTATATTTAATTATTATAAGTAATATGTTTTATAATTTTATTTTTTATATCACTTATTCATAATTTAATAAGTACTATATTATTTTTATTTAAAATGTTGTAACTTTTTATTCCTTTACAAATTACTCATAATATAGTTCGATTACTTGATTATCACTTTTTATTGATAAATCATCACTTTTATTTAAAAAAATATTACTTTTTATTCTTTTGGTTAATTATTCATGATTCAGTTGCTCAGTTATATATCACTTTTTTGATTGACTATCACTTTTTATTTAAAATTATATCACTTATTAATCGTCAAACAAATTATTAATAAAAAAGTTCGATTGAACGATCATCACTTTTCTTTTACCATATAGTATAACTTTTTTATTAAAAATGTTATCACTTTTTATCTATGCTACAAATTGTTCATTAAATAGTTCAATTTGATGAATATCACATTTCTTTATCACATATCACATTTTATTAAAAATGTTATCATTTTTTTTATCATCACCATTCCTTATTTAAATGTCACTTTTTATAAAAAGAATATTACTCACTACATCTCATAAACAAATTCACACTTTTTATTTTTATCCGTAACAATAAAAAAGTTCACACCCCCAAATAAGGAAATACACACAAATCAATAATCTCACATCACACTTTAATTTCAAAATTGTCATCTCTTTACGACTCACATAACTTACTTTATAATTTATTTATTACCTAAAAATATCAAACTACCCCTAAAAGTAAAATAAAAAATTAATTTTTTCTTAAACTCCGTATCTACAGTAACCTTGAACTTCTTTTTGGGACGGAGGTAGTATCATTTTTCATCTATTCTATATTTTTTTATGAAATAATTCAAGTAAACAATTACCACTTTTCTTTTATAGGGTATCACTTTTACTAAAAATATTAATACATATTTTTAAAAAAATATTTTCACTTTATATAATTTTAAGATTTAAATTGAAAATTAAATTAAAAGACTGATAAAATTAATTGTCACATTTTTTAATAATTAAAAACATAGAAATTAATATAATAGAAAAATAAAACGTTAAAACAAGAAACATATACAGTTAGATTGTTACCTAATTAGTTTTCTCAATTAGCGCATGTAGCGTGGTTAACATCCTTTAAATAGGATATTTTGGGATCTCTCTTACGAATTAAGATCCTTCAACACGATCCCATTCAAGTTTTACTTAAAAGAAATATATCCGTAATATTTAGATTAATAAATTAAAACTAATAAAACTAATAAAGTTTGTTTGGAAAATAAACTCAGTACATAGATTTGGATTCCTTACTTTGGAATAGTACAACGCATCAACTGGAATGGATACTTGGAAAAGGAAATTTGGACGGATGTATTATTCTATAATAAATAAATAATTAAATAATACCCGTCAAATACTCAATTGATTTCCGCTCATTTGATTAGTTTAGTTCAAATCCACTGGTTGCCCATTTTAAATCATAGTACCTGATACAACTACATAAGTCAGCACCTAAAAGTATTTAAGGTGGGAGAAGTAGTTTGATAAGTGAATTATGATGTAACTTTAACTATAGTCAAATTAGATAATTATTTCAAGCTACAAAATAATAGGTAAAACATTGTCTTTATTATTGATTAATAAGTAGTATAATAAGTTTTAGAGTCGTGCTCTTCGATTATCCAAAACCCTATTAGCTAGATAATTGGCATAGTGTTTGTTGGCGTTTAATTTAGATCATGCGAGGTAGATATAGTGTTTCGGCTAATCGTATAGCTTAATAAGTGTTAAGAGTCTGATTGATGCAATTTATCATGCCTAATCATTTAAACGATCAATTAAATAATGGATAAATGCAGAGGAACAAATTGATCCAAATCAATGGGTTATTAGGGTGAATTTTATGTACTTCCTTTTACCTACGTATTTTTATCCACTTTTTATATTAAGGTGTCCACGCATTTTATTCATTTTATTAATAGTAAAAATACACATCAACTCCAACAATTTTATTTATATTTTTACACTTTATTCATCATTCTCAATAACTTTATTTACTTTTTCTCTCAATATTACCAATTTATCCCTACTTTTTCTTACATTATACTCCATCCGTCTGGTTCTAAAGTATCCATTTGCTTTTTCACGTGAATTAAGAAATATTATTTTTATATATAAGTGGGTAGTTGTATTAGAGGGAAGTGGTGGGGCCATATTGTGTATTTTTTTACTAAATAAGAGAAATTGATACCTTTGAAGCGTACGGAGGGAGTATATATTAAAATAACAACACTTCTTAATTTTCGTGACCGTACAGGTAAAAATATCCGAGACAGAGGGAGTAATTAAAAAAGTTATAAGACAAATTTACGCTTTTTTACTTATAAAGTAATATACTAATTATAATTTAATTGTAACATACATTAAATGCATTAATTTTTAACATTCTTCATAACGTAATATTAATTATAATTTAAATGTTATTTTATTCCTAATTTATTATTATTAATTTAACAAAGAATATATATATATATATATATATATATATATATATATATATATATATATATATATATATATATATATATATATATATATATATATATATATATATATATATATTAATTTAATAAGAACTTACGTTTTTAGTCCTTTTATTATATATATAATTTTAATAATTAATTAATTTACAAACATATTGAAATTTTATAAATTAAAACACTGTTTTTTGTTATTTATGGGGGTTATCACTAATAGATACACACTTTTAACCAAAATTACTATTAGATACATGGAATTTAAATAATTACTCTCACATATAAAATATTAAAGTAAAATACCAAATATAACCTTATACTCCATACACTTTTAAACCAACAACCCTACCACTTACCCATCCATCGACGTTGACCGGCGTTGACCATCCGTTGACCGCCGTTGACCGGCCATTGACCGACGTTGATCGGCGTTGACCACCGGCCGGACCAGCATTGACTGCCGCTGACCACCGCCGCCTGCTGCCGGAATTGAAAATGTGCAAACAAAATGTGCAAAAATAAAATTGTGCAGAACAATTGTACAAAATGAAATTGTGCAGAACCAAATTGTGAAAAATTAATTTGTGCAGACAAATTGTGCAAACATATAGGGGTATTTATGGTATTACAGTCATAATTGTGTAGTTAGGAGTAATAGTGCTTTAAGTCATATAGTTTAGTAAGTGACCCTTTAATTATTAGTAAAATTTTATTTTAAAAATAATTTAAACTATAAATTAAATGACATTACAAACTCACTGAAAATAATAGTCTAAAAAGAAAAGAAGTTAAACTCAAAATTAAAAAAATAAATAAATAAAATCACATAATTTAATTAAAAAAAATGCTAGTATGCAATCGGGTGTGTGGTGCATCCTTCTAAAACACAATACTTTCAAAAATATCAAATATTATTTTTTAAAATATATATGGTTGTTTTACTTGGAAGAGTTTATTAAGAATAATAATATTACTTTTTGTACTAAAGAGTAATTATTATACTAAAGAGTAACTCCGGTTCCACAATGAAATCGATTTTACATTAGTTATAGTGTGACAAAAAATATCACGTTTAATTTAATTACAAATATGAAATAAGTCGGGTATAAAATAGAAAAAACTGTTACAGAATTAAAAACCCCAATAATTCTAGACAAAGTCTCTTGTGAGACGCTACCTTCATAAGACGGTTTGTGAGACGTGTTAAAGTATGTCAATTATTTAAATAAAGTATGTTAAATAGTTGTTAATGTATATTTTTTAAAGTATGTTGGATTATGTATTAAAGTATGATGTTAGTGTGTTATAATTTGATTTATTATCGACATACTTTAACCACAAATAAGCACACTTTAACCACAAATAAGCATATTTTAGTGACGGGTTGACCCGTCTCACATCTGTCTCACCAATAACCCGTCTCACAAGAGACTAACTCTTCTAATTCTATTGCAAATTTAAACACACAGGCGTCTTTATTAATCAGTCTAATTTTATTACCTTTTTTTTCCTTTCTTTCCTTAGACTTATCAACTAATCATTTAATATATAAATATTTTAAAAATTATAAATGAAAATTAAATTTTAAATTTAATAATAATTTTAAAAATAATAATTACATAATAAAAAGTAGTACGAAATCAGATATCACTTTTTATTTAATTATGATATAAATTGAATACATGATTATCTAATGTGGTAAATACACTTTTTTATCCGTTAACTTTCTTCAATTTTGAAATTGGTCCATCGATTTCACACTTTTTGAAATTAGTCCATTAAGTTTACAAAATTTGACAAATTCGTCCTCTGACCTGTTGTAGTGGGTCTCCCACCCGGTAATGCTGCTGACGTGTAATTTTTTTTTTCATCCACCCACGTATTCTGAGACCATGATGCCATGGATGGCATACTCCCCTGCATTCGTACAAAGTTGTTTTTATCTCGATGGACGAACTGGTCACAATCCAACATCTCTTCGGATACTCCGTGCCAAACCTCAAAGCTTCATCCACGTTGTGAATTTCCTGTTTCGTTTCGTTCTCTCTAATCCATCCTTCCGAAATGTCAATGTTCATCGTCACCTTGCTCTAGTCAATTCTTTAGTCAATTCCCCATGGCGATTTCTCAATTCCGTTTGAAGAATCAATAAACCCATGAAACGAACATGGGTACTCCTTACTTCATTATAAGGTAAACATTTTCTTAATTTCTAATATTTATTTCTAATATTATTCATAGTTTAAATGTGGGCTAGAAATAAAGACTACTGTTGTGAGTGAAAATCAATGTGTTTTAGTATCCAATTTAATACCTTCTTTTACGAAAATTATTGTCATATATTAGTACAAGTGTCTTATATTCAATATATGTGAGGAAAAGGTGTATTTGAGGTGTTTTGTTGTATTTTAGGTGGAAAAATGATTAAAAGTGCAAAGTTAGAAGAATGCTGAAAAACGCATGCTCACATTGCATAATTTTTCTGTGTTTGTGTTGAGCTCAAAACTAGTGATGTTATACATGGTTGGAAAGCTAGGGAAGAGAGGATCGTTTTGCGCAAGAATTACTCAAATCAGAGTTCGGACGAGGAAGTTATGCTCAAAATTGTAAGGTCGCGCAGCTTCTGGTGAGAATTTCCGAAAATTTTAAAAAATTAGCCAATCTTTCCTATTTCTTAGAGCACAATTAATTTCCTTATCACATAATCCTCCTTGATTCACCCATATCTTTTCTTTCCTTATTCACATTCCCTTCTCACACCTATATATATTTTACATCATCATTCATGTGAGAATCCATCCTACACCACCTCCACAAGGGGTCACCCCCACACCATCATCTACATCCATCCCTTCTTCCATCCATCCATCGCTATAAAGATTCGTCTGTGGAATCAAGAAGGAGAATCAAGAGGTCTGTGGAATCAAGAAGGAGATCAAGAGGATTGAAGAGACGGAAGAAAGAAGGAAGGAGATCGCTACACCAAGGGTTTTTTTAATTATCTTCTTCTATATTCTAATTTTTCAGACTATGGGTAAGATCTATCCAACCCTCATGATTATTCTTCGCAACATCATGGGCTAGAACTATTTTGGTTGTCTAGGGTTTCGAAGGTCTTATGAATTAATCAAACTCTCTTGTGTGTCCTCTGACAACACTACTTGTGGATTTATTTTATATATGATTGTATATTTTTAACACATATTCACGGTCATTTTGTGCATCTTCAACTGTTATGTAGAGTCTGAATATATATCTGGTTGTTGATTGAATGCGTTCACCATTGAACAGGGTTTTATATTATGATTCTATGTGAGAGGATTTCGAAACTTCATTAGAACTGTCATATATGAATGTTTATTAATTGAATTGAATTCGGGTTAGAATCAGGATAAAGAGGGTAATTTTATAGTACTTATAAAGGGAGATCATACCGTGTTAGAGTACCAGACGCGCGGGAAAATAATTGATACATATAGTACCTAGAAAGGGGGTGAAATTACGTCTCTTGCTCTGAGGTTATTCACACGTATTACATGCATATTTACTTGTGTGTATAGAGTAGATTTGCATGGTTTAGTGATGTGTCCATAGTCCACAAAGCAGAGCCGGCCAGAAACACTTGAGAGGAAAGTTAAGTAGTAAAACTGGATTACCCTAGAGCTACATATTCTCTATTTTTGAGACACTTTCGTATTCTTACAGTGCTATTTTATTTTAATTGTTATTTAATAATTTTGCTTAGTAGTTAAATAATTCAATACTCAAACTTTATTTCTTTTTTAATTAATTTAGTAAATAATTAAATTGATCATGCACCGTCCTTTGGGTTCGATATTTACCTTGGTCGCTTGCCTAAGTTACAATTGATATCCTTAATACTTGGGGATTAATTTTGCGTGCAAAAAAAACGTTCATCAACTACATACAAGTTGAATGAATTATGGAGGCTATTGCCCATTTTGCAGGCCTTGTTGTATAGATGTGAGTTGAGACAAATTGAACAGTAAATATTTAGTCCTAAAAAGTTACATTATTTCCACCTTATTTTGATAGTTGATCCCTCTTTCCTCTCGAAAAAAATGGCCGAAATCAACAGGAGCATTAAAGTTGGACTTACCATTCACAGTAAGGCTAAAACTACACCTCTTTGCGCTAGCTAAAATTCTTTACATCCGTCATGATGGCACCATCAACCGCGTCTCCTCAATCTCCTCGACCTGAAGAACTCTGCTGCGGCCACCAAACGCATCAATTCTTCCACCATATCCATGATCAGAGTAGAAATCTCGTATTTTTAGGGCCCTTTTATAGCATGGTTTTATGTAATTATGCTTCGATTTCATAATAAAGTGCCTTAAATTGTGCAATATTTTGTAAATATGAATTGGTATTTTGGTGGAATTTGTGTGATTTTCAGCTATAAATGGATTCTAGACGCGGAAAGGAATATGTAGAAAAAAAGGAGCTCAATTCGGAGTTGAAACAAGGGAGAACAAGCCAAAACAAGATTGTTAAAATTCTGCACCAACTCGACCTCGGCGGGAGGTCTAGTTCCACACGCGACTCGAGTCCGGTTACCAAGCTCGACCAGGAGTCACGAACTCGACTTGAGTCCTAGCAAAAATTAAAAATTGAGCAGAAATTCTAGAATTTTTTCTAATTTGAATATTTAACTCCTTCCAGCTGTTCGAAAAATTAGTTTACACTTCCAGATTGAAAACACACACACTTTTCACCTCCATTTTCACACACTTCCTCCTCCATTACATTCCTTCATTCTTTCCATCAATTTCTTTCATAAATCTCCATCAAATTCATTAAAATCTTCCATCACAATCACCAATCTAAGGAGGAGCAATTAACTTGAAGAGGATTTGGGCATGAGAGAAGGAGATTTTGTCAAGTGACAAGGGAAGCCATCAACAACAACAATATTTTGTAATCAAATTTGTAATGATCTTATGATGATATTACAAGGCAAGTCTCACTTGTGAGGCTAGCAATATTTTTGTTTGAGGAATATGTAGATATTGCACACCACATGTATGATGAATTGATTGTTATGAATATTTTCAATCATGAATGCTTTCTTATTCTCATCTTATGTTAATACTTTTGTGGTTATTTGATAATGGCATGTGAAATAGAGATAAGACCTTGATTGCATTTTATGATTAAGTAATTGACATGAGATGACTTAGGAATGATGGGGATTGGAGAAACTCTTGAGAGCTTTTTAGGGACTATACTAGGAGTCTATGTATCCTAAGTATCTTAGGTGGAATTAGTGAGTTCCCTTAATATCATAACAAGGTGTTCATCAATGCATGTGTGTGTGCGTCTATATATTCCTTTTCCATGATGTTTCTAGTCTTGCATACTTCTTAGATTATTGTACTGTTATCCATCTTCCATCCCATTTGTATCTTGTTTAATTGTTTACTTTTTAGTTGTTAATTGTAGTGCTAATCTCAACTCCTTATCATCGATTCGTCCTTCTAGAGTGAGCATTTCTCGAATACGAATACACGGACTTTCTCCTTTGGATTAGATATAATTTATTATTTAGTCACCTTGTTCTATACAATGATAGAGTACTTGCTCTTTATTTCGCATAAAGAAAAGTGCGATCAATCCACCGCCGACATTTCAATCAACAACACATGCAACCTCTGGTTCCGCCTCTTCGTCCCAATCAAGCACTAGCAAAGTAACATTCCGTTGGTTGTATACTTCCATGATGGCGGTTTCAACACATTCGGCCCCGATTCTGAGTGCTATGACGAACTGTGTTCAAACTTAGCCGCTCGCTTCCCGTCGTCATTGTCTCCGTCAACTACCGTCTCGCCTTCGAACACCTCAACCCCTGCCAGTATGACGATTGTTTCGATGCTATAAAATTCATCACGGATCTAGAAAATTCTTCTGATTGCAATCTTCCGCCAAACACAGATCTGAGAAATTGCTATGTCACCCAAATTATTAAGGAACTGTTGAGTATTCTGCGACTTTCGTGGGAGGTGGGATGACCAAATTTCTATTACATGTCTGAGGACAAGTGGGTGGATAAAGAAAATAAAAATTAAACGTCAGCATTATCTGGTGAGATACCCGCTACAGCTGGTCAGAGGACAAATTTGTTGAATTTTGTAAACTTAATGGACCAATTTCAAAAAATGTGAAACTGAAGGACCAATTTTAAAATAGAAGAAAGTTAATGGATAAAAAAGTGTATTTACCCTTATCTAATATATTAAGATTTATACTTTTTAGGAAAATTGATATATTAAAGTTAGTAGTTGATTGTACCTAAAAGACGGAATTATTTTTTTACTTTTTAATTCAAATATTTCAATATGACGCATGATTCTCTATAACCAATTTAAATAATTGTTATTTGTTTTGTAGATTAATATGATTTAAAAAGTTATAGCTAATAGTTAAAAGTAATATATATATATATATATATATATATATATATATATATATATATATATATATATATATATATATATATATTATATTATGTTGTTAATTACGCTATATAAATTAAATATTATATATAAATTTAATTTCTTTTAAGATTTATATTTCAAATTAATATAAATTGACTTTAAATTTTAAAATTATATTCTTTAAAATTTAAAATTATATTAATTTCAAACATACTTTAAATTTACTTATTAATGTCGTCTATGCTTTTTTTTAATAGTTAATTATTATTTAAAAGTAATTTTAAATTTAATATATATAATTTAAGAAGAAACAACAACAATAATATTAACAACAACATAGATATTCAATTAATTCAAATTGGTTTTTTAAAAACTATGAAAATTGAATTTCCTTAATTATTATTTATTGATGGAAGAAAATATATCATCTAATGAATGAAATTAAATAACATAAATTAGTAATAAGGATAGAATAATAATTATAACTTTACTGATTTGGATAAAATTGATCCATTTAGCAAGGTCCTTAAATAATTAAGGTGATATTTGATTTGAGTTAAAGTTCAAGTTGATTTAATAAATTATTAAATAATGTCATTTCATTTTTGTTTTGAGTTTTAGTATGACATACTATTTTAATTTTATGTCAAATTAAGTATTAATTGAGATGGAAGAAAGAGATAAAAGATGACAAGCAAAGGAAAAAATTTGAGAAAAGATAATGTATATAGGAGTAAGGTATAAAGGTTAATAATATTTTTAGATCTATGTAAACAAGATTTAGTAGAAATTTACTCCCTTCGTCTAGTGGTGTGCAAAATTCAGTTTGAAGTTAGTTAACCAATCGAAATCTAACGAAAATTCAAAATACGGTCGGTTATTTTTAATACGATTCGATTATCGATTTTTAGTATTTAAAATTTCGGTTCGGTGTCAATTTTTGAAATTAAAAAAGTGAAAAATCGAACACCGAACCGATTTGGTATTGGCTGCAGATAATTATTTTTCATATGAGCAACACTGTATGGGCTTATATATTCAATTTAAATTATAAAAAGCCCCCAAGATTAAAGAGTAAAGGGAAGGCCATTCCTAATTTTTCATAACTCAATCCGCACTCATCTCTCATCTCAAATTTGCGATAGATCTAGGGCTAGCCACAAGGAGTCAAGGAGGCCGACGGGCGACAGACTGAACAACTCTGATGAAGGAGAAGAGATTGAAACTAGGGCAATTAAGAGGAACTGGAGTGATAGCCGAGGCGAGCACTACTCTTTTTCCTGCCGCCTCCGCAGGGCCAACAAACTCCGACGTAATTTGAAGACACAAGTCTTAATGGTTTGATGACAGGGGCGGATCCAGGAAATTTTTTTCGAGGGACGTAATTATAAAAATATTACTCCCTCCGTAAGTAACATGTGTTTTTTGTATGCATAAATTAAGAAAAATTAATTTTTATATTTAAAGTTGCTTAGACGTGTGTAAAAAATGAGTATTTTAGATAATTTAATGAAAATATGTATAAAATTATTGAAATATGTGTAAAAAATGGATATTATTGAGATGTATTTCTACCATTTTTAGGAAAGTATATTTGTGCTGAAGCGGATAAAAAAAAGTGTGAAGTAATTAGAGGGATGGAGGGAGTATTTGATATTCAAAATTGTATAATAATTAAATAACACCCTAAAATTATAATTATTGTTGACACCATCTACTTTTTATTTGTAAAAAGCAATGTAAGACATTATTATTATGAGTTTATAGTGTAAATTTATTAAAAATTATGATAAATTGTTTATAAATTTATATTAATTAAATAATTTGGGATACAAATTAATTAATATATAACTATTTATATATATAAATATATATATAAAAAATTTTAAAAAGAAATTGGGGGTGGGGTGGGGTGGGGTGGGGGTGGGGGTAGGGGGGTTGGGGGGGTTTTGGGGGTACAGCCGTACCCCCTGTATCCGCCCTGTTTGATGAGTTCAACAATTTTCTGTTCTTATGTGTGAGTGTGTGAGAGATAGATAGATCAGATGAAATTAGGAAACACTGCATTGGGTTTTGCATTTGCTGAATCACTTTTCATTTGGTTAAAATGTTGTACAATTTTAAACTTTGCCTTTTCTGATATTTTGTTTTTTTTCTTTCCACTGACCTTAAATTATAATATGGGTTTCTTTCTAGTTTCTATATTCAGTATTTCAGATGATGAAATTTCATGTGACATAAATGTTCTTAAAAATTTTCTCACCCCTTAAATATGCAATATTTGTTTTTTTTAATGATGTGAAGTTGGTTCGGTTAACCGAAACAACTGACCAAATATTTTGGTTCGACATAGTACAGTTTTTAATATTTTGATCATTTCTCGATTTTATAAAAAAAGTTTTCTTTTTGATTTTGCTATTTCGGTCGGTTTAGTTAAGCAAACACCCCTACCTCCGTCACAACACAAGGAGAGTATTTCTTTTTTGCATTTAGATTAATAGATATAATATTTAATGTGTAGATGAAGAGAGAGAAATAATAAGTTAATATATACTCCCTCCGCCCCAAGCAAACAGGAGCATTTGCTTTTTGCACGTAGATTAAGAAGTATTATTATTTTTATGTAAAGTGAGTAGTTGTATTAGAGAGATGTGATGAGTAGTGGTGGGCCATTGATGGACCCTTTTATTAAAAGAGGAAAATTATGCAATTTGGATGGGACGTCCAATATAGTAAAATTGTGCTATTTGGGTGGGACGGATGGAGTAGTGGGTAGGTGTATTAATGTAGTGTATGAGTCTCATGAATATATATATTAATTGTTTTATGTGAGTCTCATTTACTAAAAAGAGAAATACACCTCTTACATGAAAATAGCAAAACGCACTCTTTGTGATGGGACGAATGGAGTATTAAATCTAAACTTAGACTATTATACATATATCAAACATAACATATGAGGTATAAAAGATATTTAAGGATATAATATTTGACTTTGAAGAATTAGGGGTGTGCATCGGTCTGTTCGGTTAATTGAATCGGATCGAGTTTCCAAAATTGAATTAATAATCGAACTTTTTTAAAAAATTGAAAATCGAACTGAATTTAAACAAAATTGGTATAAACCTAACTGAATATTTTGATCGGTTATTTCAAGTAACCGAACCAATATTTTGTTAAATTAAAATAGTTTTATATCATTTTATTATATTATCACTATTTAAAAATTATTACTAATATATATACACAACAATAATATAATCTTTATATTAGTATATAATACTCCATCCGTCCCAAATATATTTTCACACTTTCTATTTTGGTCTATTCCTAGAGTACTACCACACCCTAAACATGAAAACAATACATAATATTAATAACATTACAATACTACAATATTACAAAAATACCATATTCTTTTTACACACAATCTAGTCAAAATCAAATATGTCATACAATTTATTCTATTCAATTATCCAAATTCCAATTTCTTTCTTACATCATTACAATAAAAAATTACTTTTCTTAAACTCTGTGCTACTCATAAGTGTATGTATTCCTGAGACGGAGGAAGTATTATATATACATGCCTTGTACTCATGAGATAAGAAATAAATATATATTGCACTATTTTTTCTATAATAAAAGTTTATGCTATCTAAAAGTAAACATGTAAATAGATGAAATTATTTTAAATTTGAAGTAAATTTTGGTATTTAAAATTAGATCTATTAATTAAGTAATATAATTTTGTACATAAAAAATTAATTATTGGTTATAATAATAATAATAATAAAATTAAAATTTCGATTTGGTTTTCGGTTAATTGAAATTTTAAAATTTTCATTTTTAAAACCAAAAAACGAAGCAAACTTAAAAAATCTATTTTGGTTCAATTTAATCCAAATTTGGCACATCCAGAATATATACTTTAATTAATAAGGGCATATTTTTTTCATTGAAAATGACGGTTGAAATACGAAGAATATTATTAATGTTTTACCAAAAAATAAAACAAAAAATAAATCAGAAAATTATGGATATAATTTTTATACTAAGAGATATAATATTTAATATTAAAAATCATAAAATTGAATTTTGATGCGCGGATCTAAATTCGTGCACCCGGGTGCATGCAAGATTTTTTATGTGCAAGTCAAAAATCAACTTTTCTAGAATTTCATATTTACAGTAACTGTGAACTTTATTATAGGACGGTAGTAACTAGATTAATTGGTCTATATTAGGGATGGCAGTTTCGTGAGTTTTTCCAGGTACCCGACCCGATCAAATTCTAATGGGACGGATTCAGGTACCTGTAAACGGGTTTGGGACGGGTTTGAAAAAAAATAAAAATTACCATTATGGTTTGGATTCACCCCCCTCGGATACCTGCTACCCGAACCCGGATAAGTAATCGGATAAGGGTTGCGGGTACACGCATATACCTACCCCATTTAATACTTGTATGTATGTGTTATACGGAGGATTCGAACACTTGATCTCTTATTTAAAAAAACATCTCTTCATCGTTTATACACAAATACTTCTTGTTACATCTTTTAATATTAACATAAATATACACTTTATTAGTCACAAATACAAACTCTAAACCCTAAATAACATTTACTTTGTCATTCTCTCCCCACAAATTATTCACGGTCACGCCGCGCCTGTGGAGACTGGAGAAGAACCCTGCCATCCACTCCATCACGAGCTACTATAGACTGCAGGTCTAAGATTTTCCCTTCTCCGCCGCCGTCTTCCTCCTCGTTGTTGATTCGAGAGTTGTTCTCTTTGATCCGGGTATGTCTATTGTTCTTTCTTGCTTCTATCTAGCTTATTGTAGGTCTTCTCTTTCTTTCTCGCTCATCCTTTTCCCCTTATTTCCTTTACTGGGGAATGTATGCAGGAAGGTGGAACCTGCTTTGTGAACAAGAATTGTGATTCAAACACTTCTCTTTCCTCCTACTCTCTATCTTCCACTTTTTCCCCTTTTCTTTCTTTATTAAATCTCTCATTGTATTTACATTTTGCTAGGTAATTATCGAACGAGTGCATCAGAACTTCTTTGCATCTGGAATGGTCAGGTTTGTTTCAAAATAAGGAATCAAGCGTCGGCCACATCTTGTCAGGTATGTTACTTTAAATATTTGAATTTGTTGAGAGTTATGAATCTATGATGTTTGAAAATGCAATTTGTACTATTTGTATGATCAACTTGCATTAATTTTCTTATTCATCATGTATATTTGTTGGATGATTATATATTCTCATTGTTGATAATATTTGTTTGACTTATTATAATAACATTTGACCAATTCAAAGGTTGACATTCTCTTGTTGAAATGAAATGAATTGAATCATATGGTGGAATTGCTAATATTAGGTCAAATGGTTTGGGCTAATTTTAAATTTTGGAGAAAGCATTGTAACCCTTTCTGTTCAAAGGCAAAGCATTTTTAAGGACTCAAATTGGTGCTTTGTTGTGCATGATAATTAATCCTTTACCTTTGGAGGGACAGGAAATTACAGAAAATTTAATTACCAATTAAAAACATTTCTAATATGTACAACTCCATATTATTCAAATGTAAGAACCTACTGATATATTGAATATTGTATTATGCCTTGGCTTTTAATATTACTTGATTTATGATTTAAGAATGTACTGAAATTTAGCAAAATGGAAGGTTTACAACATAGACCTCATTTTCCTTCAAGCAAAATACTGATAATGACATAGTATACATATGTTGTTGAGGTTTTATTAATTTTTAAATATGTGGCATTGTTAAGATTTCTAAATGTTAACTCCAAATGCAAGTGATCGTGTTGATAGTTGCAAAGGTACTCCACCATGTGATAGCTCCCTTGATCAACCAATTACACAAAGTGTCCAAGCTCAACATTCATTAGATGCTCAAGAATCTGAACCAAACACATCTACTATAAACAATACTCCGAGTGAGAATGCAGTCAATCTTGGTCCAAAAAAAAGGAAGTTAACATCTAATGTTTGGGACCACTTCAAAAGAGTAGGAACTGAATATGCCATTTGTAACACTTGTAAAACACAACTTAGAGCTCCTAGTAAGAATGGGACAACGTCTTTGCATAACCATATAGATGCTTGTGTAAAGAAGGATAATCAAGACATTGTCAAAAGTTTGGAAAAACAAAAATAACTTATGGTATAGAAAAATTTTGATGGCAAAGTGCAATTTGGAAATTTTACATTTGATCAAGAAAAATCAAGAAGGAGTTGGCGTGTGTTATAATCTTGCATGAGTATCCTCTTTCAATTATTGAGCATATTGGATTTAGGAAATTTAGTTCTAGCCTCCAGCCTCTTCTTAAGATGGTTTCTCGAAACACTATCATAAAGGACATTTTATCTATTTATGATAAAGAATTTGAGAAGGTGTATCAAGAGTTGGGGAATCTTCGTAGCCGAATAGCCATTACTACTAACATGTGGACGTCAAATCAAAAGAAAGGCTATATGTCAATAACAACTTACTTCATTGATTATTTTTGGGTGCTACAAAGTTGAATTCTACGGTAAATAAAAAATTCATTATTTCAGGCTTTCCCCATTGGTAACCAATTTGATAGGTCGTGTAGATAAGACAAAAAAAGTAAAAATTAAAAAAAATAGAAAAGAAAAAATAATCAATAACGGGTTGAGAAAAATTTCATCAGCGACCTGGGCTTCATCCCATCACAATTATTATTTTCTCCTACAATGTGACACTTGTCACATTGTGAGTGGTGGATGATTATTTTTATAATTGTAATTTAAATTTTCAATAAATGATAATTAATTGTTTCTGAAAAATAATTAAAATTCTTTTTTTCTTTATAAATAGAGTATAATATTGACATATTTTGGATCGCAATAAAAAAATTCACTTTTTTCTCCCAATTTCAAATTATATCATCTTCTTTCTACTATAATTACGGAATTAAATATTTTTTTAAAATATAAAATTATTTTTAATTTTCTATACGCTATAAATTTTTTTTAAATAGTAATATATAATTTAATAATAATTATTGTATATATATAAATGTGAGAGAGAAGTGAATATTTTATTTAAAAGGTAGGTTGAATTAGGTTGTTGATGAAGTATAAAAAAGTGAGGTTGGGTTGGGTTGTAGGTTGTATATGTGGATGATAGAAAAATTAATATTATATTGTTGGATTGGGTTGTCTTAGGTTGTTAATGAGGATAGTCTCATATTTATTATATTACTCACTTATTTATATTTTTATTACTATTACATTTGATTTTTTCTACTTCTAATGTGTTATGTTATGTCATTTGAAACTTGTAGGTTTGTTTATGCGCCATCTCCTCACACAAAGGATGAGCTTGCAAAGAACTTAATTGATGGTTTGACAAAGTGAAATATTGAGACCAAGATTTATACCATTACTATTTTTTGAAAATTTGGAAAAGATGTTTCTCTCTCTAGGTTTTTCTCTCTGCCTTCTCTCTAAAAATTTATATTAATCCCGTTTTTTCATCTCCGGCATGGAGGCACCAAAGCCAGGTGAAGGCACCTCCCGGCCACTCCCTTCTTCATCTGATCGGTCTGCTTTTGTCTCAAACCCCTGGTTTGATGAATTACTGCATCGCAACCAGCAATATGCCAACTTATCACCGCCTCCCAGCGAAGGGCCTGATCGCCTCAACCTAGGATCGCGATTGGATGTTTCACATCAGGATCGTCCTGATTATGTAGCATCAGATACTCAGACGTAAAACCCTAATTTATCTGGCAAGAAATAGCAGGGGAATCCCCATGGAATCCCTTCAAACCCTACATTGCATGACGATCCCCCCAGAAACTCCACTGCTGATCTCAGGGATGGGAGGCTTATTTCTGATCGTACTTGTCCGATCATAGATCGCACTGACCCTAAGTCGTATGCATCGAGAGTGGGCAGTGCTGTTGATCCATTTTCTTACATCAAATCGGCCATATGCAAGGGGCTCTTCCGCGGCCCTGTGGCGAGGTCAGTCGACAAAACAGGTGATATTCCTACTTTATCAATCTCTAATGAATTTTATGAGAGTCATAAAAAGCTATTTTCGCAATTCGTGATTACTGGGGTGCTTAATTCGAAAGGGTCTAAACCATACTCATAGAAGGCGATTGATTTGCTATTTGGGAAGGTTTTCTTGCTCAAAGTGGTACTTGCAATACCCTTGGGAAGGGGATATTATACGATTTATATCCCGGATGATGATGTGAAGGCTAAAATCTTGAAGAGGAGGTTCTTTGAGGATGGGAACACGCAGTTGCATGTTCAACAATAGACGCCGACGTTTAACCTTTTATGATTAAATCGTCTCTTGTATCTATATGGCTGCGAATCTAAGAAATTTCAATGGAATTATGGCATGAGGAAGTCATACAGAAAATTGCTTCAGTGGTTGGTGTCCTAACCCATATCGATGAGAGGGCTTTGTATGGTTCTACAGGCTATTTTGTACGGGTTTTGGTTGAGGTGGATATTCTAGAGGAGCTCCCAAAATCGATGAATATTGATACCTCGGAATCTGTTATTCATATCTCTTTTAGCTATGAAAATATTCCGGAATATTGTAAATTCTGTCACATCCTCTGACATGAAGTGGAATCTTATCTGAAGAAAAAGAGCAAAAAAGAGAATAGAAAAAGAAAACAGGAAGCTCGTAAGAAAAAACCTATGGGACTTGATGGTTTCTCAGTTCCAAAAAAAAAACAGGGATAAGGAAGGATGATGATACTGCCCCTGTGAATTTTTCTAATGCATTCCAAAACCTAGCTGATGAGAATGCTGAAGATAAACAGGCTGCGCATAACATGAAGGATAGCAACATGAAGGATCAGATGGACGACACAATCACTAATGAAAACTCTGAGGAGGAAGGGGAGTTTAGCGATACTGTGGTTCGAAGCCAGAGTAATGTTGAGACTGCCGAAGATGGTAGAGAATCTAATCATGAGGATTCTGGGACTCCTGAGGAAAATTTGAGTCTAGTAATAATTGTTGTTGAAACAGAACCGGTACCCTATGCAGTTGCTAGTCCCGCCAAGGATGATCTTTCAAAGAATGTGGAGCGCTCGATGGTTCTTCAATAGGAATCATCTTCTGTGATCGGCACTAACGATAGTGCATCTCGTTTTGTGCATCCAGAAGCTCCATTAACTAGGTCCCGTACGCCGAAAATAAATGTACCTTCTGATACAAAATTAAATAAGAAGATGACTTCTACGGCTTATAAGAACTGGAAGGATTTGACTAAGCCCCCAAAGCACGATCAAGTAAAACGTAAATAATGTAGGCTCTCTTCTGGAATATACGAGGGATTGGGAATGATGCCTCTCAAATGACTCTTAAACAGCTATGTCTACGCCATAACCCCTTATGGTTAGCAATTGCAGAGCCAAAGGTATTAATCTCCTCCATCCCCTCTCATTTTTGGAGTGGTATGCGGTTCTCTCTGGTGGGTGTTAATCATCGGATAGAGTCTCGTCCTAACTTGTGGGTATTTTATAACTCCTCTTACATTTCAAATGCTCGGATTATTTATTCATCTTCTCAGATTATTCTTTGTGATTTCACTTATGATTCTATGGATATGAGATGTGGTTTCGTTCATGCTAGCAATGATTATATTACAAGACGTGAATTGTGGGTGGATATTTATGCTAATTTGCATCAGTCAGTGTTTATCATGCGGGACTTTAATACGACTCTTGGTGCTCATGAGAGACTTAATGCTGCCCGAAATGATAACCTCAACCCCATTGAATTCAAGGATTTCATAGAAGTTACAGGGCTGCATGATTTGGAGATTGATGAGCGTTTTCTCAACACACAATCAATCCCCAAGTATGAAGGATATCAATTGTAGTCTCGAAAGGTGACCAAGTGAATATCGAACCCAAGGGACGGCGTATTATCAATTTAATTATTATCTAAATTAATTAAGACAAGGCAATTACATTTTAATGGTTATCTAACAACTAATATGCTGGAAATTAAATAACAAATAAAATAAACTATCACTCGAAGGATACGAAAGTGGATCAAGTAGGAGAATAGGTAGCTCTAGGATAATCCAGTTTCACTAATTAACTTCCCTTCCATGTGTCAATGTCCGACTCTGCCTTGTGGAATATGGACGCATCACAAAACCATGCATATCTACTCTATAGACACAAGTAAACATGCGTGTAACACGTGTGAATAACCTCGAAGCAAGAGATATAATTTCACCCCCCTTTCTAGGTACTATCAGTATCAATTATTTCTCCCTAGGATTGGTACTCTAACCCGATATGATCTCCCTTTATAGGTACTATGAAATTATCTTCTTTATCCTACTTATTAACCCGAATTCAATTCAATTAATAAGTATTCATATATGATAGTTCTAATAAGACTTCGGAATCCCTTCACTTAGAATTATAACTTAAAACCCTGCTCAACAGTGAACGCACTCAACCAAAAACCATGTTATGTATTCAGACTCTACACAACGATTATTGATGCACAAAATAACTATGAGTATGGATTAAAAAGGCACAATCTTATATAAAATAAACCACAAGTAGTGTTGTACGGAGTATACATATGGAAGTTCAATTAACTAGATAAAACCTTCACAACCCTAGTTCTACCAAAAAGGCTCTAGCCCATGGTGTTGTAGGAAACACACATGGGTGTTGGATAGATCTTACCCGGATGTCCAGAAAATACAAGATAAATTAGGAAATGAATAAACCCTAGATGTGGCGTCATCGCATCCTTCTCGCTCTTGAATCCTCCTCTTGGTTCTCCCCTTGATTCCACAAATGAATCTTCAAAGTGATGGATGGATGGAGAAAAGGATGATGGTTGGGGGGTGATCCCCCCTTGTGGGGGTGTTGTAGGTTTTGGAAAGGACCCAAATTTAGGCATATGTCAAATTTGGTAAGAGACATGCGTTAAATTTGGTAAAAGAGATCCGGATAAATAAGGTAGTTTTCGGAAATTCTCAGAAATTCTCGCCAACAGCTGCGCGACTTCACGATTCTGAGAATAACTTTCTCGTCCGACCTCCAATTTGAGTGATTTTTGCGCTCACATGATTCTCTTTTCCTTGGATTTCTCTAAATATAAAGATATCACCAAAAATCCAAGAATTGAATATGTAACAGGCCATGGAAAGTACTGCAATTCTGTTCGGCACAGCTCGCGCGGCGTCACCACTTTGCTCATAACTTCCTCGTTCGGACTCTGATTTGGATGTTCTTTACACCAAAACGACCCTCTCTTCTGTAACTTTCCAACCATATATCACAAATCTAATTCAGAGCTCCACATCAATACAGAATAATTACGAAAGTTGGATATGCGTTTTCAGCATTCTTGCACAAATTGCACCTTTTCTCCAACTTTGCACTTTTCATCCTTTTTCCACCTAAAACACAACAAAACACCTCAAGTGCACATAATTCTTACATATATCGAATATAAGACACTTATGCTCATATAAGACTACAATATCAATCAAAAAGGTGTTAAATTGGATATTAAAACACGCTTATTTTCACTCTCATCAATCCCCCAAACTTACCCGTTGCTCGTCCCGAGGCAACAAAATAAAGATAAAGAGAAAGAGTAAGAAAATTAGCGGGAAAATAAGGACTATGACCAATACTCCATTCAAAATACAATTGTCATTAACTTAGGTCATGCAACTCTTATCACGTGTAATAATCAATTCAAAGCATACAAGTTAAGACAATCACCACCAATTCAAATGCTCCATCAACATGTTCTCACGGGAAGTATATATATGATCTCTCGCTCAAGTGTAAAATATGTACACTTATGGGTTAAAGTGTTTATGCTCAAATTCAATTCAAGTGCATGCGTAACCATAAGCTTGTCAAACGTCTCAAGCTCTTCACCACTAAAAGTATAATTCGACAATGGGATCAAAAATGACTTTTTCTTTGGATGTAATGTTAGCTCTTTGGTAAGGATAGGAAACATATGGATAAAGTGACTCAATTAGTAGAGAATTAAAATCGGAGATCTTTTGTACTGCAGATTCTTACACTTCAAGGCTATCCAGCTTCATGCTCTTCTAATTTTCTTTTCTCTCCTTTCCTTCAAGCTCAATATACTTTTTCTTTTCTTCAAGCACATCCTTTTTTTTTTTCCCGAGGTACCAGTTTCGGGCACTACCTCTAACATCTTGGGGTACCAGTTTCGGGCACTACCCCTAAATAACTTATTTTTAAGCTCATATTTTTGTTTTTGCTCATAATCACTTGTACAGCTCTAAATATTTTATTCCTTCTAAACTCCATGAAAATCAATTCACACACTTTGACAGCATTTAATTCTCCATTAAATATAGGAATTTAAGGCTCAAATAGGATATCAAAGTGGCTATCTTCGTAGGTTGCCAAAGAAATAAGGCTTTTAGGCTCAACGGGACTAACTACGGATATAAAATTATTTGGTAGGGAATTATTTGGCTAAGTGACTCATAAATTCAAGGATGGCCTTAGATCATCTCCCATCATCTAACACACATATAGTTTCAAGTAAGACAAGAGGCAAGTTCTAGAATACACACACAAGAACGATACTCACCAGAAAAGAAAATATCATGTGATTATGTATCATGATCAACGAGGCTCAAAATCTCACATGTGTTTTTAACAAGTAACAGAGCACTTTTCATAGTAAGCAATATCCCACAAGTACACATAGAACTTCATACCACAATATAACTCAAGTACACTTCCTTTATCAATTTCAAGAGCATATGAATTCCAAGACAATTTAAAAATAAGCTCACATGGATCACCACCATAAACACAATCCTTCCACTCCTATGAATTAAAAGCACATATAAAAATTAGAAAAAGGAAACGAGGGCACCTGATTTCTCCTTCAATGAATGCACGAGCTCCTCGAGCCGAAACCTCAATGTAGAACTCGTCTTGCCACCTAGTTACCCTTTTCTATCATCAAAGCTCAAGCATACTCATCATCACAGGATTCATCAATAATAAAATAGGAGAACTATATGAAAGAATTAATTGACTATGTAATCGACTCCACACAATAGAAACACCACTGAACACTAGGCAAATTGCAAAAAAATTGACAAATCAAAACCGATTAAAGTTTCAATATACCGCAAAAAATCAACTCCCCTAGGAAACATTTCAAAGAAAATATTATATTCTTGGTGCTTCAATGAGGTAAGTACATCACACCCCCCCAAACTTAGTAAAAACGTAAGTTGAAACTAAGTTTGCAAAGATGTAATTGCCGATGAGTAAGCACCTCAAATATAAAAATTTCTTACTCACACAAAATAAATAAAGCAATAAAACGGAAGGGCAAGCCCCCAACAGGCACTCATATTTAACGTCGTAGAGTCACGACGGTAGAGGACGGTCTTCTCGCATCCTCACCTTCAAATACTTTCTTTCCCTCTTTTTGTCTACACTCAACACCTCACCTTTCTTGGTCATAAAAATATGATCATTGAAATTTCCTTCCTCCCATGGCTGTCTAGACTCCTCCTTGTCAACCTTCCACTTAAATTCAGAATCACCTGTCTTAGAAAAATTAAGATTAAACAAGTTAGAAACCATATCAATGCTCTTGCACGATTGAGTCTCCATGGGCATCTTCATTGCATGATCAAGAGAGAAAACCACATCTTCATTATCCATCTGCAGTCTAAGCTTCTCCGCTCTCAACTTCTTTGTTCTTTCCCACTTCTTCTCCATTGTAAGCTCAGTATTCTGCTCATGTAATGGTACTGGAGTAACATCAACATCATAGGGAGCATTCGGCGCAAAAACGGGTGCGTTCTGAGAGGATTCGACCTGGGTTCGACCAGGGGTACTGGTCGAACCAGATACATAGTGGTCGAACCAAGCTCCTGAAAGTCCATTCTCACTTTTCAGTTTGGGTTCGACCTGGGTTCGGCCTATTCGACAGGTCGAACCAGGCACGTAGTGGTCGAACCGATCATCTGGAAGGTTGTTCTCACTTTGAAGTCGTAGTTCGACCTGGGTTCGACCTTCAGGACAAGTCGAACCGCTTTCCCTCAGGTCGAACCGGCTTACTGTACTATTTCTGCCTCCTAGTTCGACCAAGGTTTGACCAGATGGTTTGGTCGAACTATGTCCATTGTGGTTGAACCGTTATTGCAACAAAACAGGGTGCTCCAGACATTAAGGTTCGACGTGGGTTCGTCCTTCAGAACAGGTCGAACCACCCTTGCTTTGGTCGAACTGATAATCTGGAAAAACAGAGTGCTCCGCATGGTATGGTTTGACCATGGTTCGACCTGTAGGCCAGGTCGAACCAGTGGCTGGTTGGTCAAATCGCTGCCTGGATATGTCCGTTTTTGATTTCGGCCTCATCGATCCTTCGTACTGTGTTCCAGACCTCAATGTGATGGCATTATTCTCCAATGTTTGTGTCAATTGATTCACATTCGCGGTCATCTGACCCATTATCAAGGTAATATCCTTCAACTGCTTAGACAAATCTGCACGATCAACATTCATGGTATCCTCAAGATGATCAATCCTTGCATCATTCTCAGCCATGTATCGATGGAAGGTATCTTCAACACTCTTCACTTCTTGCTGCTTCATATTAGGCCCCCTTTGTGTCAACTCTGTGATCTGCCTCTGCTGGAACTCTAGTAGCTTGTTGATGTTAGCTAGACTAGAGACGATCTAATCATCCCTATTTGGCTTCACCACTTGATGTTCAACCTGCGCTACCTCGCCAAGTACATATGATCCTCTATCTCTCTCTATTGGCCAGTCACGTGAATTCATAGAGATGTCTTCAAACAACTTTTCCACTTCAAGTGCTGTCTTTGATAACAGCGCTCCTCCTGATGATGCATCAATAAAAATACGCGACTCACAATCCAATCCATAGTAGAAGATGCTTATGCATTCAGCCTTAGACATTCCATGCTGTGGACACCTCCTGAGCATGTCTTTAAACCTGTCCCACGCCTCATAAAATTTCTCACCCTGATTCATAACAAATCGAGTGATCTCTTGCTTCATTCTTAAGATCCTTGAGGGTGGCATGTATCTCTCCAAGAACTTCTGCTGCAGTTGGTCCCATGTAGTGCAATCTGTGGCATCAAGAGTCTCATACCAAGCTTTCGCCTTATCAATCAAAGAGAACTTGAATAAGCTGATCCGCCTAGCATTATCATTAGCTCCACTGCCCTTTTGAGTGTTTGCATAACCAAGAAATCTTCGGAGATGCTGATATGGATCTTCAAAACAACCTCCAGAAAAGGGATTCTCCTATCAACCCCATGTTAACATTCCCAAAGTTCGTGAAAATTTCACGTATGGCAACATTATCCAGATTCTGCCTTGCTCCGACCATGTTTAGATCAATGTGTTATTTGCTCCTTTCCTTCCTCTCCTTTTTTCAAGCGCACAAGTAACTCGAAAAAATTCAAGGTTAGATAGAAATAAATAATCACAAATAAAAGAAAAGAAAAAAAAATCTTAATCAACTAGAAATAATAAAATCAATAATAACAGCCGTCCCCGGCAACGGCGCCAAGAACTTGATGCGCGTTTTCTTTGCACGCAAAATTAATCCCAAGTATTAAGGATATCAATTGCAGCTTAAGCAAGCGACCAAGTGAATATCGAACTCAAAGGACGGCGTATTATCAATTTAATTATTATCTAAATTGATTAAGACAAGTTGTCAATTAAGTTTGAGGTTTAGGATGATTAAACTAATAAACAAGTAATTAAAATAACAAATAAAATAAATATCACTTGAAGGATACGAAAGTGGATCAAGTAGGAGAATAGGTAGCTCTAGGATAATCCAGTTTCACTAATTAACTTCCCTTTCATGTGTCAATGTCCGACTCTGCCTTGTGGAATATGGACGCATCACTAAACCATGCATATCTACTCTATAGACACAAGTAAACATGCGTGTAACACGTGTGAATAACCTCGGAGTAAGAGATATAATTTCACCCCCCTTTCTAGGTACTATCAGTATCAATTATTTTCCCATAGGATTGGTACTCTAACCCGATATGATCTCCCTTTATAGGTACTATGAAATTATCTTCTTTATCCTACTTATTAACCCGAATTCAATTCAATTAATAAGTATTCATATATGATAGTTCTAATAAGACTTCGGAATCCCTTCACTTAGAATTATAACTTAAAACCCTGCTCAACAGTGAACGCACTCAACCAATAACCATGTTATGTATTCAGACTCTACCCAACGATTATTGATGCACAAAATGACTATGAGTATGGATTAAAAAGACACAATCTTATATAAAATAAACCACAAGTAGTATTGTACGGAGTATACACATGGAAGTTCAATTAACTAGATAAACCTTCACAACCCTAGTTCTACCAAAAAGGCTCTAGCCCATGGTGTTGTAGGAAACACACATGGGTGTTGGATAGATCTTACCCAGATGTCCGGAAATACAAGATAAATTAGGAAATGAATAAACCCTAGATGTGGCGTCATCGCGTCCTTCTCGATCTTGAATCCTCCTCTTGGTTCTCCCCTTGATTCCACAAACGAATCTTCAAAGTGATGGATGGATGGAGAAAAGGATGATGGTTGGGGGGTGATCCCCCCTTGTGGGGTGTTGTATGTTGTGGCCTCTCTTCTCCTCTCTTGTATTGTGTTGTGTTCCTCCTCTTTTTTATGATGTGATCTACACCCCTTTTTATACTTGTGAGCTCTCCTTGTAGGTCTTGGAAAGGACTCAAATTTAAGCATATGTGAAATTTGATAAGAGACATGCGTTAAATTTGGTAAAAGAGATCCGGATAAATAAGGTAGTTTTCGGAAATTCTCAGAAATTCTCGCCAACAGCTGCGCGACTTCACGATTCTGAGCATAACTTCCTCGTCCGACCTCCAATTTGAGTGAATTTTGTGCTCACATGATCCTATTTTCCTTGGCTTTCTCTGAATATAAAGATATTACCAAAAATCCAAGAATTGAATATGTAACAGGCCATGGAATGTAGTACTGCAATTCTGTTCGGCACAGCTCGCGCGGCGTCACCACTTTGCTCATAACTTCCTCGTTCAAACTCTGATTGGGATGTTCTTTATACCAAAACGACCCTCTCTTCTGTAGCTTTCCAATCATATATCATAAATCTAATTTAGAGCTCCATATCAATACAGAATAATTACGAAAGTTGGATATGCATTTTCAGCATTCTTGCACAAATTGCACCTTTTCTCCAACTTTGCACTTTTCATCCTTTTTCCACCTAAAACACAACAAAACACCTCAAGTGCACATAATTCTCACATATATCAAATATAAGACACTTATGCTCATATAAGACTACAATATCAATAAAAAAGGTGTTAAATTGGATATTAAAACACGCTTATTTTCACTCTCATCAGAGATGCATGGTACTCGTTTCACTTGGGTTGCTCGTTTTTCTTCTAGGCGTATGCAAGCCTCAAGGATCGATAGAATTCTGGTCTCTGATACCATGATTGATAGATGGAACTCTGTTACAGCAATAGCTTTGGCAAGGCACAGCTCGGATCACACTCATATCCTTTTAGCTTGCAATGTCAATGACAGCTCTCCTAAGCCATTTAGATTTCAACCTATGTGGCTTAATGACACGAGTTTTTATGTCATGGCTGCTACCTCATGGCATAGGAATATCGTTTCTCACAACCCTATCTCTAGGTTTGCTGCAATGTTGAGAAGACTGAAGTTTGACATAAAGCATTGAAATTCCCGGGATTTCAGCAATATTTTTGATGGTGTAGAAGCTGCTCTTAGCTAAGCTGCTCTTAGCCACCTGCAATATATTCAGAATCGTATAGACACGGAATGGGATAGTATGGATCTCTTTTCGGAGTAAGTTGATGCTATACCTGTTACTCAATGATAAATTGTTGGAACGACATCAATTTTTCTCACAAAATCACAGAACCTCTTGGCTAAAAAATGGGGATCACAACACTGAATTTTTCCAGAGAAATCAGAGGGTCAGAAAGATGAGAGCTAGCATTAAGTCGTTGGTTATTGAGGTAAATACTAATAATAATGCTAAAGAAATTACGGATCACATCGTGAATTATTATTCTATGTTATTCAGTACTCCAGAAGATTCGCCATGCTTCGACGTTCTTCAATTTCTAAATCAAACTATTGAGAATTCTGAAAATGCAGCCTTGGTAGATATACCTTTTCACGATGAGATCAAAGGTGCTGTCATAAGTCTATCGGTGGATAGGGCCCCTAGTCCGGATGGTTTTGGGGGTAGTTTTTATTAAAAATATTGGCACATTATTGATGAAGAACTATGCCTAGCCGTACAACACTTTTTCACAACTGCAATCATACCTTCGGGGATAAATTATAACTTTGTGGTTCTTATTCCAAAGATAAACGGGGCTAACAAAGTGGAGGATTTCAGACCAATCAACCTTTGTAATTTCCTCTTCAAAATCTTTACGAAGATTGTAGCTAGCAGACTTGGACCAATTGCCCATCAAAAATTGGGTCCTCATCAGTATGGATTTGTTTCGAATAGAAGTATTCATCACTGCACAACTTTGGCGTCAGAATGTTTTAATTGCTAAAATAGTTCTACAGAAGGCAATGTGGCTTTCAAGATTGACATTAGAAAGGCCTTCGATACTATTCGATGGGATTTTCTTTTAGAGGTGTTACACAGAATGAGTTTCTCAGCTAAGTTCATCTGCATGATACAGTCTATCTTCTCTTCAGCTAGGATCTCTATTTTAATCAACGGTACCCCCAAGGGGGTTTTCAACTATGGCAGGGGGGTATGACAGGGGGATCCGTTGTCTCCTCTTTTATTCTGCCTAGCAGAGGAAGTACTTGGTTTATGGATCCTTAAACTCACTAATGACGGAAAGATCTCCAGAGCAAGGGTGAATCGGCAGTGTCACTTTATACCATACCTATTTTATGCAGACGACATTATACTTTTTGTAAGAGGGACGACAAGTCTGTTAAGAATATTAAATAGTTGCTCATGGGATATGCAAGTGTCTCTAGGCAGGTTTTCAATCCTCAAAAGTTGAAGGTCTTTTATGGGAAACAGGTTACGCCATACATTAAGATGAAGATACAGGATGATATGTTTATACAAGAGGACAGTCTGCCTTTCAAGTATCTTGGAGTTCCAATCTTTTGTGGATCTCCCAAAAATAGCATACTTCAAAGAGGATACTGATGCAATCTTATTTAAAATTCACAGATGGAAAGGTAATACTCTTTCCATGGCGGGAAGAATCTATCTTGTTAATTCAGTAATTATCTCTTCTGCAGTCCATGTGATGATGATTTATAGATGACCGCGACATCAGATTAAGCGTATAGAGGCAGTTTGCCGGAATTTCATTTGGAAGGGTGACATTTCAAAATCCCACCACTTCACAGTTGCATGGAAGTGGGTCTGTTGCCCTACTTCGGAGGTTGGTTTGGGGATCCGTTCCATCAAGGCAGTAAATGACGCATACCTTATGAAACTTGCGTGGGACATTTTAACAAATGAATCGTCATTTGAGTTGATAAGAAATAGATGGTTCAAGGGCAGCAAGCTCAAAAACACCTACATTCCATTCTCTATTCGCACAACATGTTCTTTTCATATTGAGAAATTGATGAAGGAGGAAGTTTGGATTATGGGATATGATTCAAAAGTACATTTTTGGCTTGACAATTGGATAGGGCAGCCAATTGCGGATTTAGTGGGCATTCCGATGGAGTATCGTCCATATTATGAAGAAAAAATTGGAGACTATTTATATGATGGAGACTGACATTTTACAGTGGAATTCACGAGTACGTATCCATTCATTATTGATATGATACTGGCCACTCTTATGTCACCAAATACGATTGATCGTAGAGTTTGGACCAAATCACTTTAGGGAAACGTGACCTCTAAGGCTGCATATACAAGCATTCGGTCGTCCTTTCCATCTCCAAATTGGGGTACTTGGATATGGGCCAGCTTTATACCACCTCGACGTTCACTAACTTTGTGGAAGGCAATTCGAGGTGTTCTCACAACTTGGGATGTCCTTACCAATAGAGGCTTCCACGGCCCATTTCAATGCTCTTTATGTGAAATAGAAGCTGAAACTACTGACCATCTTTTCCTTCATTGCAGTGTATCCTTGCAGGTTCTCAAATATATTCTAACAGGTTTTGGATTCCACATCCCCCTTGATCAGATCTTTGTTGGATTCTTGTTGGATGCAATGAGCATGAATGGCAGCACACAGATCATTAACTTATGGAGGGTGGCCATTGTATCCAACTTTTGGGTTATTTGGACTACGAGAAACGATCGTTTGAACATGGAAAGGGATTCTGAGGGAAAGTGCAAAGAGCTGCGTGTCTCCAATGTCATCGCCCTAGTTGTTGCACTCATCAAGGAAGTGGGAAAACTTCCCATAGGTACGATGAACAACAAGGTTGATGAATTAATGACTCTAAAGTACTTTGGAGTGACGAGAGTACCCAGAAAAGCTCCCAGCATTATCTCACTTTGATGAAACCTCCTTCTCCAGGGTGGATCAAAGTGAACATGGACGGGCATGCGACTGGATCGCCTGGGGTGATCTCAAAAGGCGGCATTTTTAGGAACAACAGGGGCTTTGCTGCAGGAAGTTTTACATGTGAATATGGCTATGGATTTGCTTTTGAGGCAGAGCTGGGTGCTGCTTTCATGGCGATAGAGTTGGCAGATGAAAAAGGATGGAAATCTCTCTGGCTAGAGTCGGACTCCACATTTGTGGTGTACGTGCTAACTGACTCTAAGCCTAGGATCCCTTGGCGTTTAATTGCAAGATGGAGGAGAGCGAAGGATATTATTAGTACTATGAATTTCCATGTTTCACATATTTACAAGGAAGACAACACTACTGCAGATGCCCTTTCTGATATTAGAGGAAATCTAGATTGGCACGACTCAGCTCCAGCCTATATACTTAGCTTTATGTTCATTTACATGAATTTTGAATATTTTCGATTTAAGTAGATAGCCTTGTAAGGCTTCGCCATCTGTGGCTTTCACATCTTTTGCTTTGCTACTGTACTTTTTTTTTTGCTCTTTTATATTATCCTCTATTTAGTTGATAATTGTTCTTCTAATGATTGTATGATTTTTATTATTACTGAAAAATTATGTGGTGATGTTTTATGTGGGGGAAGATTTTGCATATGAGATATGCTGCACATATTTTAAATCTTGTTGTAAAAGATGGGTTGACTGTTATTGAGAAAGCTCTTTCGAAAATTAGAGCTACTGTGGTGTTTTGGTCATCTACTCCTCAAAGGGTAGAAAATTTTGATAAATGGCAAAGCAATTAAAGATTTCATGTGGTAAAAAGCTATCTTTGGATTGTAAAACACGTTGAAACTCAACCTTTTTGATGCTACGGATAGCAATTCCATACAAAACTATCTTTTCTCATTTGAAAATTAGGGAGAAGAGTTATGATGATGTACCTTCCGATAAAGATTGGTTATTAGCTGAGGAAATTTGTGAAAAATTAGAAGTGTTTTTCAATGTTATTGAGTTATTTTCTGGAAGAAATTATCCAACTACCAATTTCTTCTTTATAACAATGTGTCAGTTAAGATCTTCCATGGAAGAATGGATGTTTGTTGAGGATGAGGCTATATGAGATATTATCGTAAAAATATTTGAAAAGTTTGACAAATATTAGAGTGTTTTGCATACTGTTCTTCCTGTTGCTGTTGTGTTGGATCCTAGATATAAGTTGAAGGTGGTGGAGTTTTATTTTCTTTTCATATTTAGAGTCAAACAAACTTGTTATGACTTGGTTAATGAGTATCAGTCTAAGTGTGCTACTTCTAAAAAAAACCAGCCTCAAAATTTAAAGTTCCAAAACTTTCCCTAGAGATAAATATGAAAGATTTAGTTGCATTTCTTAGTTCTTCATCAACTGGTGCATTGGTGAAAAGTAGGTTGGATTATTATCTTGATGATCTGGCGTTGCCTTTGAGTCAAGATTTTGATATTCTTAATTGGTGGAAGACAAACAGGATAAAATATTTGAATGCTCGAGATTTTCTAGCAATACCAATATCAACTGTTGCAACTGATTCTGTATTTAGTACAGGAGGAAGAGTTGTTAGCCTCTATCGTAGTAGACTTAATCCTAATACATTGGAAGCATTAATGTATTCTCAAAATTGGTTAGTGAAGGCCACAATTGAAGGTAATAATTTTAGTTGATTAGAGTCATTTAGTTTATAAATTATACTTTACTTTAATTTTTAATTTCTTTCTTTTATGTAGACACTTTCTCAACAATTGAATCAAACAACTTATGCATGAGTGAAGACGATGTTGATTAATCCTCCTTATGAGAGGATAACCATATTTAGAAAACAACATATTAGTTTATCTTAAATTTTGAAAGTATTCCTAAAATTTGTTTAATTTTATTAGTTATTTTAATAATTTGGCAAGTTGACATGCACATGGAGATGAAGAGACTAAGCTCATCTAGCATGAGAAAAAAATGATTTATCATTTTATTTTATTTGTATGTTATTTGAATTTTGAATTGAAGATCTTAAACCTTGTGTGGTGATTTTTCGACATGTTATAACTATTGTTTAACGTTGAGATCAAGAATGTTTATAATGTTGTAGACACATTTATATTTGAGACTTGAAATTTAATATTTTAGGTTAAAAAAAATAGGTTTGATGGGTTCGGGTACCTACGGGTAGGAACAATTGGGTACGGGACGGATACGTGTATTGCAAGTAATATTTTAAATGGTTATTAGACGGGTACAGGAAGTAATATTTTAATTGAATATGGTTTCGGGTACCCCAAAAAATGCGAGTACCCCAAAAAAATACGGGTACCCTATCCGTTGCTATCCCTAGTCTATATACACGTTCTTTGTTGCACAGTGCATTTTATTATTGCACATATGTGTCATATTAGCTATACACACAAATTGTCTTTCTATACAGAGTGTCTTTTCGGTATTCTTTAGGAATCAATGGATTATTCTACATATCTTTATCTTTATTACACTCTCATTGCATCACTGGCTCGACTAGGTCGGCCTGGGATGTGCGACCACACTGTTTAGAGTATAACTTGCACATCCGCACTCCAATTCAAATGATTCTTACGCAAAACTATCTTATTTTTCTTGGCTATATTTTAATACAAAGAAATATAGATAAATATGTTAATATTTTCATCATACTCAAGTTGTGTAATGAGCCACTTGATTTTTCGTCTATTTCAACTCCATTTTTCAATTATACTCTTTCGCTTCTTGATTTCTACTCAAAACACAACAAAATACCTTAGATGCACCTTTTTTCTCAAATGTATGAAAATAAATATATTTATGTTAATATTCGATAACAATCCTCACAAAAAAGTGTTACATCAGACCCTAAAACATTATGATTTTCACTCTTCGCATATACACATAGTTGTGTGTTTGCAAATTCCGCAGCAAAATTTAAGTAATAATGCACAAAGTGAAATTGTTTTAGCATACTCGTATAGTCCAATAAAGATTTACAGAACACTTTTCTTCTTTTTTTGGTGGACATCTAAAATTGTAATTGCACACATGTAAAATAAAAACTTGACAAAAATTTTATAATTTTTAATGGACATTAATTTTAAACTTTTTACTTTTTGTACAATTAATTCATCAAATGTGAGAGCCAAGTCAAACGTGGTCCAAATCCTTCAACAAGATTACGATAATATATCACTTATTAAAATTGGCAAGGGCTTCTTAATCCATCATATCATCAATGTCTTACCACGAATCATATCTTGTGGTTTGAAGGCTTCCATAATAGTTAGGGATGTAATGGAGTCGAACCAAGTCGAATAGCATCAGGCTCGAGTTCGGCTCTTTTATAATTTGTTCGGCTCGAGCTTGATTCGAATAGTGATATATAGGCTCGAGCTCGGCTCGTTCGAAAAATAATAATTTCTGTAACAGTTCGAGTTCGGCTCGATAAAAGTTTCATACTAATAATTTATGTTCAAGATTGATTTTGAGCTCGGGCTCGAATTCGTTAGAGCTTGAGTTCGGGTTTGTTAAAGCTCGTTTATATAAGGTTTTAACATGGATGCGAATCTCCTAACGAACATGTTCGCGAACCTATTTGCGAATATGTTCACAAACTTTCCAACCAAATACTTGTAGGCTCGAGTTCGACTCAATAAGTTATTCAAATTTGATATTCGGGCTCTGCTCAACTCGTTTAATTTAACAAACGAATTCGAATGAATATTTTATCGAATCAAAACTCGAATAGCTCACAAATAGCTTGGTTTGGTTACATCCGTAATAATGTTACCATATGCAGCAACTCTTGCGTGCGACACGAACATTAATTTAACAAGTGCTCTATAAACCATACATTCACGTGAGCAAATTCATTCAACAATCATGTTAATTTAGTTCTTATGATTACATACGCAATTGTTTTGTAATAATGATAAGTTATATTCCTTCAAAGTTAGACAACGGGGAGTTAACAACTGTAACCTTGTATCATTGGTATTTCGCATCATTATTATCTGAAAATGCTTTCAAAGTTGGTGAATTTTTTACATGTGCATCAACATCTCTATCATATGCAAGTGTATCCCCATCTTCTTGAGAGATATCCTTCACACTATCATCCACTCAATCTTACATCTTCACATAACAACTTCATTTTCATCATTTTCTATGGTATTTGAATTTGTCTTGAAAATTGTACCTCTAATTTATTTAATTGTGCATAATTCCTATAATGACAGAGTGAAAAAAAAAGATAAAAAATTTCAAGTAAGACCTCTAATGGTTGGGTACCCACAAAATGATGAAAGCCCTAAAGATGAGGTTTACTAAAATTGATATGAAACACCATAATTTACTTTATGATTTTTCTTTTCCATAAGCCTCTAGAGGCAATTCAGTCTTTAACGATAAGGTAATGTTTCCAAGATTGAGACACCAATATCGGATGTAGTGAGGTCTTAAGACAACGAATATGAGTCCAATGGACACCAAATTACAAGTCACATACCATAAGCTACTTTGTAATATACATTCTCCATCAATTATTTGGGTGGTGTGTTTGATTTGAGCTTAGTTTATTATTATTATTACTTATTATTATTATTATTATTTATAAACAATAATAAGATGATTTGATTTATGAAGTATGTTTTGTATCTTGAGTTATGAAGTGGTAGGATTTTGAAAAGTAGTGGTATTTTAAATATAATTATGAAAAGTGATGTAGTACTAATGGTTGAATGATTTTACAGTAGGAGAGAGAATATAAAAAATATGAGAGATAATTTATGTTTGAAATTTTATTTTTTTTAAAGATTAAAATCAATAGGTATTATAGGTTTTATAAAATAGAGTTTTGTGGGGTTGAAAGCTAACTTTATTACCCAATCAAAATAACAAGACTTTTGACTTATAAAGTAAAATCTAATTTAATAACTTTAAATAATTACAAACTCGAAACATGAATAATGGAATTCCTAATGATAAGCACCACTATAAAATAATAATAAATATAATAATAATAATAAAAAGGAAACTCTAGAACATGGATAAATTTGAGAATTCTAATAATAGTGTATATAATAAAATGATAAAAGTTTCTTCCATTCTTAGAAACATAAGGTCTAGGACGCATTAAAGCAGGTTACGCCATAATTTTATATAGTAAACGTTGGGAAAAATTAGACTTCATCATAAAAGACCGCCACCATTCTTGTTTCAAATTAGTGTTCTAAGACAAATAACACAATAACTTTTGAAAAGATTTGGAGAAAAAAAAGTAATAATGGCAAAAAGTAGCTACTTTGACTTAAAATGAATTTTTTCTAGCCACTCATGTTAAGTGTAATTTTTTCTAGCCACTTTTTATATTTAAGATCATTTTACCCCTAAATCATTATTCAAATGTAATTTTAAATCAAAATTCATATAAATATCCGATTGATACTCGAAATAACTTATATCCTTGATATTTTTCGGCCCAAATAGTTGTTCTATTCGGCCTAGACGTATTTGCCTATTCGGCCTATACGTATTTGTCTATTCGGCCTATACGTATTAGCCTGTTCGGCCTATATATTTTCGTCAAAATAGTTGTTCTATTCAGCCTAGACGTATTTGCCTATTCGGCCTATACATATTTGACTATTCGGCCTATATGTATTTGCCTATTCGGCCTATATGTTTATCTAATTTTCATCACTTTTATTACGCTTTAAAATGGTATCAGAGCCCTAGGTTTATTTATTTATGAATGAAAAAATTATTATAAACTTATATCACTTAACGAGAGGAGAGTTTCAAAGAGATATGGATCCGAACGAAAGTTCGACATCCGAGAGTGACAGGACTATTAGCCCTGTTCCAAGCTGGAGCAACCGGGACTTTTGGCCCGTTGGTTATGACGAAACAAGCAGTTCTATACAACAATACTATAATGTGTTGTATAGACAATACGTAGAGAAAGAGGACGAGGAAGCCGATCTATTTTGGGAAAACCTCAATCGAAAATGGAAATTGGCGAATCTTGAGGACCTCACCAAAGAGGAACGTCTGGAAGAAATCCGCCAGACAGAGATAAATTGTTCCAAGAAAATTCCAAGGAACATAGTAGAAATCTGAAGTTTCACCGAGATCCATGGACGAATCGCCAAACAAGAACAATGGAGGAGACGACCAAAACAGGGTCCGAGAGAAATTTGCAAGCCCTACCACTTTATGCATTGGAAAGAATGACAGAGTGGAGGGAGATCGAGGCAGATAACTCTAAGATAAACCAAGATCTTAGAGAATTGCAGAATACAGTGATATTCTTTTGAGAATATTGCCAAAGCATGTCCAAGATGATGTTCGAAACCAGCCTCAAGATGGACAAGGTCGAGAAATTGCAGAACAAACAATTCGACCTCATCATAAAGTTGATAGAACAAGTAAAGTCCCTGGAAACCAAGGTGACAGGAAGAAGGCCTGGAGGAAGGTTACCACTAACCTTTGGAATAGAACCCCTTTTATACCAAAAAGGAAAAACGACGGAGGTCATAAGGCCAAAGTTCGAAAGTGAGAAGATGATTGCTATCCTTCGAGGAGACTCCACATCCTCAGATGGAAAGAGCAAATCTTGAAGGTCTACAAGATCTATATGAGTCCTTCCAAGGATTATCAATTGTAGATCTAAAGATGAACGTTGAAGATGTTGGATTGTATACTAAAAGTCTAGCTTTTTGTATGAACAATGTTATAACAATTAATTTGAAATGAGAATCATATGATCAAATGATTGCATCATATAATTTATTTACATGTTCGATGCAATAGTCCACTTACTTTATACTGTAGATAATATGTTGTGCGACAACATGCGGAAGATCATATTATCGGTTTCCTTATAAAGTATAAACAGATGCTCACAACCGAGATAGACGGGGACTCTCTATCGGGATGGTTGTAGTGTGGTTTGGTATTAGCTTGTCTTGGCTATAGAATCACATTAGTGCACTTGTGTGTATTGAGCAGGACCGCTTGAGATCGTTCGACTTATACTGACTTATAGGAGAACTTGATCTCAGTTATTATGGAAGTTTGTGCTCTTAATCCCTATACAATAACTTCGACACATAGGGCAGTATGTATTTCTTTGATTCATCAATAGGTGAGATTTACATGTTATTAAATCAACAAACTCGATGAGTTGGGAAGTAGTGCTGTCTCTATGGTGTGCTGTTGATTGTAGAAGGAATCCATGTCCGTCATAGGTTGATGATGTCCCCTTGAGGAGCTCATAAGGATTATCATGTAAACCCTGCAGGTGGAATTTATTCCGACATGATAATGAGGTTGAGTGGTACTACTCTTGGATGAGATATTAATTAATTGAGTTGTCAGTAACTTAAATTAATTAATGAACATTGTATATCTTAAACATGGGGAGACTAACGGGCTCATAATAAGAAGGAGCCCAAAATGTAATTTTGGGATTGGTACGGTAGTGCAATAATAATATTTTAGTGGAATATATTATTATTATTGGAGTTAAGTATAAGCTTTGGGCTAAGCTTGGATACTTAAGCCCAATGGAGGCCCAACCCAATTTCTCCTCCTGGTCCCTGCTGTAGCCCATGTATATAAGTCACCTCACCTTATCTAGAACCCTAATCTAATCTAATCTAATCTAATTTATTATTCATGTGTGATGAGGGTTGAGAGCAGATCGAGGAGGTCTCGTAGATCGTCGCCCACACGACGTCGAGATCGGACTTGGGACATACAGCAGAAGATCAGAATGTAGTTCGCTGCTGCTGTCCGCGACCTTGCAAAATTTGTATAAATTTGTACAGTACTCATAATTTGATGATCAATATACTGACGGAAAGCCGTCGAAGAGAGGATCGTCTGAACGTAAAGATCACTCAATTCTGATATCAGACGAGGAAGTTATGGCCATTCTCGTGGGACTGCGCATGCTGCCTGCGAGAATCAATCTTCATCAACATACCTTGGGGAACGGTAATCGTTTCTATGATTTATTGCTTCCGCTGTGATAGAAACGCATGGTATGAATCCCTAACGGGTCACGTTAACCAAACGATCCAAGCGCCATCAATTGATATCAGAGCTTCGGTTTCGTGGTGAAGCGTGACACGTTAGGCTAGGGTTTATGTGATTAATTTTTCGAAATTAGGATCGCATGTTTAGGGTTTTGGTTTTACTGCGCAAACCATGAATATCCCTATGTGAAATATACCCTATATCATATCTGTTCGTTGATGGTTGTGTGTGAGAGGATTCGACGAAAACTGTTCGTCAATTTCACATGGAAGGAAGAAATTGAGAGAAAATCCAGCGCAGTGATATTGCAAAGGCAATAACCGGAGTTTCAACCGTCGGATCAGGCTGATTTTTGTCAGCACGTTTAGATTTTGTGGATGTACATTCTGAACGGTGAAGATCGTATTTGGAGCTTTGTGTAGTCGGGAATACGCCGAAAACAGAAGCAGTTTTTTGGGCGATTCTGTTCTGCGCAGTCGAGGGAAAAGAGCTATTTCTCACAATCTAACCGTTGGATCGATCTGTAATTTGGACAGCATGTTCAAAACTCATAGACGTAGATTCTGGAGGGTGGAGATTGGATTCCCAGGTTCCTAAATTTGCAAACCTTGAATGACAGTTGGTGTAGTTTGATGTTGCGCGTTGGGCTGAACTTGGTTCCGTGCAAGTAGGCCCTTGGACGAGCGACAGTTCGAACGGATTTGTATCAGGTTCGATTGGTCTGCATCAGATTTGATTGATGCTGCACCAGGTTCGAGCAGGTCTGCATCAGGTTCGATTGGTCTGCATCAGGTTTGATCAATGCTGCACCAGGTTCGAGCGGATTCACATCAGGTTCGATTGGTCTGCATCAAGTTTGATCGACTCTACACCAGGTTCGAGCGGGTTTGCATCAAGTTCGACTGGTCTGCATCAGGTTCCGCGTGAGTCTTCACAATATGATCGGGCAGGGTGCCAGAGTGGTGGAGCAGGCTGCTGGGAGGTCGATCCCCATCGCAGTTGTCCGCATTCGTGATTGGTGGCGAACAATCGAATTCGGTGTTATATAACTGTTATAATTGATTTATTAATTGATTATTGTTATATATGTATGCATGATTCTCTATGATTTATTGCCTTAAATAGAAGCATGCTAGATTGCGTATTATATTTGGTATATTATATGCATGTATGTTGGAGTGTTGATCAAGTCAACTTATTTTTGGCAATTTATTTCCTTATATATAACTGCTATAATTGTTTTATTGGTCAATTATTGTTATATATTTGGAAGTATGAGCTTGCTAGGTTGCATATTTTATTCTGAAATATTATATGCATGTAAAAACCCTCGGTCTTAAATAACTAAGTGGGAGAGGGGATTGGTAATTAATTCCCACGGCCTCCATTATTGGTTTGTAAGTGATGTGAGTAAACTTGCGCATTGGCAATAGAGCCTTCCTCCCTAACGGATGAGTTTATTCACGGATCACTGGTACAAACTTCTTTAAATAATTATTGTTTGTAATGTGATGTATATGGACTTGCGCGTTGGCTATAGTGCCTTCCTCCCTAACGGATGAGCTTATATGCGGTTCACTAGTACAAACTTATATAATTTATGGTTGTAGAAAGTTATCTGAGCGCGTGTGTACTTCTCCAACAGTAAGGCACATAAGCTTGGGCAGCGGACTTGGAATCAAGTAATGGTGCACACTTAGATATAAATAATTAGTATCCTCCCCAACGGAGTCACTGCTATTATTTGCATGGCTAAAGAGGAACCGACTATTAATTATTTTGTCATGAAGTTAGGTTGACAAATGAAATTAATGGGTAAAACCTTCTCTTGTAAATGTTCGGGTTTGTAAACGTCCACACTAACGTGGCTTGCAGACTCACGGTGCTTGAGATGTCGGTGAATTTTATTTTATATTGTTTTGACGGAATCAATATAAAATGATAAAATTCGAAGATTTGATTGGTATATTTATTTGTGATTCTCTGATTTTCAAATAGTTTTATCTCACATATTATTAACTAAAAGAAATTATATTTACTTGTCCAAATTAGATGATTAGAAAAGAATCTTGGTTTTGAATTTTACTGCTTAAGAAAATACATGTGTGTTCTCACAAGGGACGTCTCATGATGCCTATTAAAGTCTCTAGTGAAGAGATGAGAGGTTCATAGAAATATGATGGTCTCATGTAACTCTTCGGATACTTGAGTAAGTTAAAAGGCAGAAGATCATGATTTAATTTGATGAATAAATTGGGAAAGCATGGAGTATATATTGAAGGAAAACCTAGATCAATTTAATTCTTCGTGAATTGCCTAGATGTTTTTGAGTAAGTTCCACCTGAATTACAATAGGATGTATATGGTGGAAAACTTCTGGCAAAATATGTGGCAAAGGAAAGCCATTTTCATCATAATGTGAACAAGTTTTATATCTTATTCACTAGTTGTTTAAAACATGATTAGTGATGGCATTTACTGACACGAAGTGTGTAGATACTGGAATCACTAAATGTTTATTACTAAGTGAGGATAAGATTGTTATGACATGGGTAAAACTACAAGAGTAGTGGCTATTGCAGTGGGAGTTGTCTATTTATCTAATGATATGAGTAGACGTTTGATTATGAGAAATTATTTTACGTACGTTTTCATAGAAAGAATTTGATTTCGGTTTCTATGCATTAATAGATAGATACTCCATTTCATTTAAATGACATGGTCATTATAATGAAGGATAGAGTTGTAATATGTTATTGTACGTTGGTGAATAATTTGTATACTCTTAAATCATGTATATTCCACAGATGCAACAAATAGTAATTAATAATGAATCTTCTAATCTTAGTAAGAGAAAGATACCTTCGGATATGAACTAAACATATATTTGGCATCTAAGACTAGATCATTTTACTTGAGTAGGATTCAAAAGTTGATGGCCGATAGACCCTTAGGTTTATCTGAAGTGAAAACTATCTGACTTTCGAGTCTTGCTTGGGAGTAAAAATGACTAATTGCTTTTTCAAGGTAAAGAGGTGCAAAACCAAAGATATATATGTTGGAATTAGTTCATTATGATTTATGTGGTCCTAAGATTGTCCGGATGAGAGGTGAATATGAATATTCGTCAATCGATGATTATTCTAGATACCAATATATTTATTTGATGCACTGCATGTCTAAGTTCTTTGATTAATTCAAGAATTGCAAGGCTGGTACAGTGAAGCGTCATGGAAAATATATCAAGTAATGACGATTTAATCGTCATTACGAGTACCTATTAGGATAGTTAGGAGCTATTAATCAGAGGTTGAGATTAAATCTCAAGTGGTCTACACCGGGCATGCCCCAACTGAATGGTGTGGTGGATAGAAGGAATAAGACTCTATGGTAATGATTAGATAGATGATGAATTATTTGGAATTACTTAATTCATTTTATGGATAAGCCCTAGAAACAGTAATTCATTTGAATGTTTGTCTGTTTGTGGGATATGCTATAAAAATAAAGGTGATATATTTAGTCTAAAAGATCGAAGGGTGATTGTTAACACAAACACTTGATTTTTGGAAAGAGACTATGTATTAAATCATAAACCCATGTATAAATTGTTCTAAAGGAAGTAAGAGGGAAAAACACAAAGTATAAGTACCAATTGTACAAGAGGATATACCACAAGGTAAACTGCAACGCGTGTCACGTCTGATACACAATTGCGTGTAGTGCCTTGTCGTAGTGGGAGGATTCTTCGACAACCTGTAAGATACATGTTTTGGGAAAGTCGTGAGACTTGGTCCCTCGCAAATATGAAATGGACCCACGGATACGACGAAGCACTACAAGTTAGAAATGCCAAATCCTAGCAAAGTGCAATGAATATTAAAATAGAATCGATGGATTTAAAATTAGGTCTGGATGCTTGTTGAACCGCTAAATGGCGTAAAAGCCATTGGAAACGGACATGCAAGAATAAAAGAGGATCATAGAATAAGGTGAAAACCTTGGAAGCAAGCTTGTTGCTAAAAGGTATACTCAGAAAGAAAGGGTTCGATTATGAGAAATCCTGTTCGCCGGTAGTTATGCCTAAGTTGATCCGGACTCTTTTATTTGTTGCTACTCATATGAAATATGAGGGATAGCAAATAGATGTCGAGACAGCTTTCCTGATTGGAAGTCTTAAGGGAAACATCTATGTGAAGAAACCAGAGTGATTCATTGCAAAAAGCTAAGAGCATTGTGATAGTAAGCTTAAAAGTATCCATTCATGGACTAAAGCAAGCTTCAAGATCATGAAACATCCGTTTTGATGAGGTAATCCAGTGACATGGATCTAATCAATGATCGGATGGGTCTTGTGTATTGAAAAGAGTGATAAAAATGTGGTGGTATTTCTTGTACTATACGTAGATAGTATCTTGCTCATTGGAGACAATGAAAGAGTATTGTCGGGCGTATGGGTATGGTTGATAAAGCGGTATGAGATGAAGGACTTAAGAAGAGCAAAAATATCCTTTTGATCACGGTAATACGGATCACAAGAAAGGATGTTATGCTTATCTCAAGTTTCATATAATGATACGATCCTTACTCGTTTAGCATGTGAATTTATCTAAGTGAATGTGTCTTGTGACACAAAAGTAGATAAAGAAGATGAAAGCGGTTCCTTATCCTTCGGCAAATGAGGAAGCTTAATCTAAGGAATGCTATGCACGAGATTGGATATCTATTTTGCCGATGGCATGAACAGTGGGTATCAAGGTAACCCAAAATAAGAATGTTGAACTGTGGTAAGACATATACTTATGTACCTGAAAAGGACTAGAAACTATATGTGGGCTTACCGAACAGATTCACAGATTCTTATGGGTTACATAGATTCAGATTTTTCAAATCAGATAGGGACGACAGTAAATCCACCTCAAAGGTTTTGCGTTTAATTTTAGGAAGTTGAGTCATAATGTGGAGGAGTGTTATATAGAAATATATTTCAGACTCCGGACTTCATCATGGAAAGATGATAAATTGGAGCCTATGAGGCAGCCAAAGTATCTGTATGACTCTAGAAACTTCAAGATGGACTTCGAAGTGTTTCTAAGTTTGCCCAAGGATATCACAATTTATATTGATGATATTGGTGCAGTTGCAAACTTGAAGGAATCACGAGCTCATAAGGAAATTAAACACATGGAGCGCGAGTACCACCTGTTACGAGAAATCGTATGATGAGGGGAAGGTTGTTGTCACCTAGATTGCATCGGATGATAACCTAGTAAATCCATTTACAAGGACCTTAAGGCGAGAGCTTTTGATGGTCATGTAGTGGGAGTGGAAATCAGATGTATGGCGGAAGACATGACAGCATAGTCTTTTAGTATAAGTGGGAGATTGTTGGATTGTATACTAAAAGTCTAGCTTTTTGTATGAACAATGTTATAACAATTAATTTGAAATGAGAATCATATGATCAAATGATTGCATCTTATAATTTATTTATATGTTCGATGCAATAGTCCACTTACTTTATACTGTAGATAATATGTTGTGCGACAACACGCGGAAGATCATATTATCGGTTTCCTTATAAAGTATAAACAGATGCTCACAACCGAGATAGACGGGGACTCTCTATCGGGATGGTTGTAGTGTGGTTTGGTATTAGCTTGTCTTGGCTATAGAATCACGTTAGTGCACTTGTGTGTATTGAGCAGGACCGCTTGAGATCGTTCGACTTATACTGACTTATAGGAGAACTTGATCTCAGTTATTATGGAAGTTTGTGCTCTTAATCCCTATACAATAACTTCGACACGTAGGGCAGTATGTATTTCTTTGATTCATCAATGGGTGAGATTTACATGTTATTAAATCAACAAACTCGATGAGTTGGGAAGTAGTGCTGTATCTATGGTGTGCTGTTGATTGTAGAAGGAATCCATGTCCGTCATAGGTTGATGATGTCCCCTTGAGGAGCTCATAAGGATTATCATGTAAACCCTGCAGGTGAAATTTATTCCGACATGATAATGAGGTTGAGTGGTACTACTCTTGGATGAGATATTAATTAATTGAGTTGTCAGTAACTTAAATTAATTAATGGACATTGTATATCTTAAACATGGGGAGACTAACGGACTCATAATAAGAAGGAGCCCAAAACGTAATTTTGGGATTGGTACGGTAGTGCAATAATAATATTTTAGTAGAATATATTATTATTATTGGACTTAAGTATAAGCTTTGGGCTAAGCTTGGATACTTAAGCCCAATGGAGGCCCAACCCAATTTCACCTCCTGGTTCCTGCTGTAGCCCATGTATATAAGTCACCTCACCTTATCTGGAACCCTAATCTAATCTAATCTAATCTAATTGATTATTCACGTGTGATGAGGGTTGAGAGCAGATTGAGGAGGTCTCGTAGATCGTCGCCCACACGACGTCGAGATCGGACTTGGGACATACAGCAGAAGATCAGAAGGTAGTTTACTGCTGCTGTCTGCGACCTTGCGAAATTTGTATAAATTTGTACAGTACTCAGAATTTGATGATCAATATACTGATGGAAAGCCGTCGAAGAGAGAATCGTCTGAACGTAAAGATCACTCAATTCTGACATCAGACGAGGAAGTTATGGCCATTCTCATGGGACTGCGCATGCTGTCTGCGAGAATCAATCTTCATCAACATACCTTGGTGAACGGTAATCGTTTCTATGATTTATTGCTTCCGCTGTGATAGAAACGCATGGTATGAATCCCTAACGGGTCACGTTAACCAAACGATCCAAGCGCCAACAGAAGAGGCATCAAGTTCTCAACAATAGTCCCAGGCTCATCAGACGCAAAAGGATCGGAGCCACCAAGGAACCTCTGGATCACACGGAGTCCATGGGGCAAGACAAGAAGATACATTCCAACCTCCAGGAAACTTCAAAATGAAGGCCATAGGAATGTCAACAGGAGCAAGCCGAGTTCGAGGATCTAATATACAAACACCCCATATGGCCGGTCTCACCTTGAGCCGATAAATCCATACGGGTTGATCTTAAACCTCGACACTCTAGACTTCAAGAATAGAGAAGCCTTGATCGATGAATGGACAAATGCCATGAAGATCGCAGGTGGCGCATTGGAGTTGGACAAAGAAAGGTTCATAAGATTTCTTACTATGAGCCTGGAAGGATCAGTAAAATGTGCCTGGGAAGAGCTCTCAGACGAAGTCAAAAAGGAGGCCATGGAAGGCGAAGATCTAGGTAATATTGTCGATCGAATGGCTAAGATCTTCAAGATTCATTTCATCGGAGTAGGATACTTCGAACGAATGGAAGAAGAAAAGAAAAAGAAGTATAGAAATGCCCTATACAACCTAGAACTACTTGACATTTGTCACGTAGATGAGTACATCAAACTCTTCACAGAGTATAGATGGAAGTCTAAGGTCAAAGAGGAAGAAGTATTCCACCTATTTTTTGCCAAGATCTCGAGCCCATGGAGAGAAATGTTGATCAAACAATATGAACCATGCGAACTGGATTCGATTGCAAGGAGAATGTCCTTCCTCAAAGCCAAGATTCCAGAATGGTGTCATCAAGCGGCGCTACACAAGAACTACAAGAGATTAAGGGGAATCAACAAGACAGTCCCCTTATGTTGTGAAAGTAATGATCTTCCAACTATCATTGGAAGAAACCCAAAGAAGCAGAAAAGGATGAAGAAGAATCATCCTTACAATCAAAGGAGCGGAGGATGGAGATTCAGAAGACCAAGATCATTTTGGTCTAAACAAAAGGCCTGAAGCTATAAATCAGGGCAAAGATCTGGACCATCAAGATGGAGTTCAAGAAGCCAAGCCTCATTCTCAGGGTCAAACCAAAGGAGCACAGGAAGAACTCCCACAAGAAAGACGTTCCGAAGAGCGGCCACACGAATCAACAAAAGATTCAAGGATTGCAACTGCTACACGTGTGGAGCAAGAGGGCATATCTCACAAGATTGCCCGAAAAACCAGAAAAGAGGAGTACGACAGTTCGAGACAACTCCAGAAATGGAGAAAGCAGTTTACTTCCAAGACCTAGTACAGGTATATCAATTCGAAGATATACCCTCGGACGAGAGCATCTATGAAGAAGAATTCTTTAGCCAAGACGAATCTTCCGAAGATAAGTCGGAGTGAAGAGGAAATCTTTAGGAAAGAGATGTAAGAAGATATTTCTGGATTCTTTTCCCAGACATCTATTTCTCATAAAACCCTTATGAGAATCATGAGAGAGGATCCAAGGCTCAACCTATACGATGGATTCACTGTGGGAAAATTGGAAAAATTCTTTCCAAGTTTCAAAAAGAGAAAACACATCATATACAAAGTGAGCGAAGGGGAAATTGCTATCCCGATGGAGCTTACAGGAAATATGATGGAAATGCAACTGGTTCCTTATGAAGAAATCAAGAAGGAACTAAGTAAACTCCCGGAGAGAATGTACAAAACTATGTCTTGGGTCTATATCGGAGCTATTCGAATTCTCATCAAAGCTACATTCAAAGAAGGAATCGATACACCAATCGATATTTATGTCTTTGATAAGAGAATCAAGAGCACAAGAGAAGCATGCCTAGGAGGACTCTTGGGAAATCTATACCCAGGAAAAGTAGCATCCTACATTTACCCAAGGATCGCATACAATCTAGCAGATCGAGATTTCAACAGGGCAATTACCCTTCATCAAGATTTTAAAAACAAAGACCTGATGAAGGAAGGGAACAGGCCTTACTCTATCACATACAACATCTCGTATGCCCTCTCCAACACTCATCATTCAGATCTATTCCTAATGAAGGAATATATTGAGATACCTGAAGTGTTCGGGAAAGTTGCATGTGCGACTAGGCCAGAAATAATGAAGCTACCACCAATTCACGATATGGATTTGAGGATCAAAGACAAGCCGATCTGGAGCAGACAAAACAGCCTCAGATTCGAGCAAAGAAGAATTTCTTTCCAAGAAGACAGAATGATTAGCGAAAATGGGGAAAAAAACCAATCGTGGAGGTGATCCAAGAACCGGAAAAGTTCACAACTAAAGGTGAACTAAAATGCCCAGAAGGATGGAGAGGAGTCAAAGTAATATTCGATATCACTAAAAAGGAAAACTCTATTCCTTGTGATGTCCTGTATTATCTCCAACAACCAACAACTGGGAGATACCAAGTACAGCTCAAACTCGGCGATCTAGAGCTGATAATCGAAGGAGTTGCAGGAAGGTTCCCAGAACAACTAGTATTGGGATTGAATTTTCTCGAGGATCATAAACCTTGGGAAAGACTGCAAGATGGAATGGAGTTTACGGTCAAGGAAAAAAGATACAAAGTCTACTAGTAGAGGCTCGGGGCTTTAAGCTCTGATCCATCCATGGCCACAAGTCCATTTTCGATATATCACCATAGGGATGATATATAAGGAATATCGTGCAGAGTATTTTGCGTCATACATTGATTTAGGAGCCGGCATCTGCACAACAAAGGAAGGGGTCTTACCGGAAGATTTAGGCGAAGAACTGCCAACAGTTCTCAGAAAACATTTCTCGTAAAGGGTGTTAATCCTTAACAGAGAAATCAAACAAGCGGAAATCATGATCGGAGGAGCAGATCGTACCCCATGGTACAAGGTGAAAACTCCACCATTATATTTTCACGACACTGGAATGGATATTCTGTTAGGAAATAATTTCCTACAGACATTCAAGCATTTTACACAAGAAAACGCAACAAGGAGGCTTATTTTCACAACCCTTTGTGAACATAAGATCATCGCACCAAGACTGCGTAATGCATTTCAATGAAAAATGCCAATCAGATTTCACAGCAAGCGTGGTGATGAAGGAAAACTGAGTCATCCAAAGATGAATGATCGAAGGAGATATGGCTGTTGGATTGTATACTAAAAGTCTAGCTTTAGTATGAACAACGTTATAACAATATTCGAAATAAGAATCATATGATCAAATGATTGCATCTTATAATTTATTTATATGCACGGTGCAATAGTCCATTTACTTTATACTGTAGATAATATGTTGTGCGACAACACGCGGAAGATCATATTATCGGTTTCCTTATAAAGTATAAACAGATGCTCACAACTGAGATAGACAGGGACTCTCTATCGGTATGGTTGTAGTGTGGTTTGGTATTAGCTTGTCTTGGCTATAGAATCACATTAGTGCACTTGTGTGTATTGAGCAGGACCGCTTGAGATCGTTCTTCTTATACTGACTATATAGTAGAACTTGATCTCTGTTATTATGGAAGTTCGTGCTCTTAATCCCTATACAATAACCTCGACACGTAGGGCAGTATGTATTTCTTTGATTCATCAATGGGTGAGATTTATAAGTATTAAATCAACAAACTCGGTGAGTTGGGAAGTAGTGCTGTATCTATGGTGTGCTGTTGATTGTAGAAGGAATCCATGTCCGTCATAGGTTGATGATGTCCCCTTGAGGAGCTCATAAGGTTTATCATGTAAATCTTACAAGTGGATTAATTTCCGGCATGATAATAAGGTTGAGTGGTACTACTCTCGGATGAGATATTAATTAATTTGAGTTGTCAGTAACTTAATTAATTAATGGACATTGTATATCTTAAACATGGGGAGACTATCGGGCTTATAATAAGAAGGAGCCCAGAACATAATTTGGGATTGGACGGGTAGTGCAGTAATAATATTTTAGTGGATTATATTATTATTATTGGATTTAATTAAAAGCTTTGGGCTAAGCTTGGTTAATTAAATTCAATTGAGGCCCAGCCCAATTTCTCCTCCTGGTCCCTGCAGTAGCCCTTATAAATAAGTTATCTCAGTTCCTGTTAACCCTAAGTCAGTGCCTCATTTGACAGTTAGAAAGAACAGGAGCAGATTGAGAGAATCCTGCGGATTGTTGCCCACACAACAGCAGGATTCAACTTGGGACATACTGCAGAAGATTGAGAGGTGGTTCTCTGCAACGGATCAACCTCTGGGACATACTGCAGAAGATTGAGAGGTGGTTCTCTGCAACGGATCAACCTCTACATCAACCCAGAAGTACGGTAAATACATTTAAATTGCTTTCGCTGATTTGTTTACCTGTTATTCCTAACGATCACGTTGATCCGCACGATCCAATTGCCAACAATTGGTATCAGAGCGTTGGTTACGTGGTGAAACGTGATTAGTTAGGCTTGTGGTTTTGTGATTATTTGATTATGTGATGTAATCAGGAGATAGTCGCTTGTTTTTATTAGGATTTGAATAATTTTATTATTTGTGATAATCCTATGATAATGATCGTTGCCACAAACCATGTGATAAGGGTTGGTATATGTCTATATTTTCCATCCTATGTGCTTTGAATATCTTTCTGGAAGTACATTGATACCACCCACACACTGCTGTACACTATGAGTGTGATTGATGGCCACCACGTTGGTCTTCGATGACTAAAGCCAAACTCGACGGGGATGCGGCTGGTTGAAGGCGTCAACTCTCCAGCGACGCCCATCCCTCGGTGGCCCTCACGCGTCGGCATGATCAGAGATTGGTGGCGTGATTGGCGTTGACCGGCTGATGGAAATCAGGCAGCCGGTGATGAGCGAGCATGACGATGGGAATCAGAGATAGGCGCCGCTGACTGGAGCATCCGAGCGTGCGACTGATGAACGTGCATCTGATGAACATTGACGATGTGGCAGAACGACGTAGCGCCGGACAAGGGCGTCCAGATGGCGGCGGTGGATTGGGCTGCGGCAGATCGACGCAGCGTTGGACAAGGGCGTCCAGATCGGCGGTGCGGCGAAAGGTGGGCTGTCGGGGCAAGTCATTTCCGGTGGTGGTTGCAGCGTGACGTCTCAGTCGGCAGCCCCGACGATAGCTGGGTGAGGCAGCGGAGCAAATCGAATGCTGGTCACTATCAGCTTGATGGCTGCATCGATCGTTGCCGTGAGCAGCGTCGCCAACCGACGCCGGTGGGCTGAGGGCAGAGCGGTGGCGCGCGACTGACCGGCACTGAAGGTCGATGGCGTAACCATGAAGACAGACGTGTTGCTGGACCAACGCGCTGTGGGTCTGCAGAAAGCTGGCTGGATGATGCTGGTGATCAGAGACGGCGCGACGGTGGAAACTTCGTGTGACGGTCGCCGAGAGGATTCTGTTGCGGCTGACGAAAGGAAGGAGCAGGGTTTCTGAATCCAAGGCTAATGGGTTGTTGGGCCTTGTTTACTTCTTGGGCCCAATTTTAATTAATGGTTAATGGGCCTGCTGGCTTGATGTATGAGGTGTCTCTGCTGGGCCTGTTTTATGTTATTGGCCTTTGCCCTTTTTTTTTAATTAAAATGCTAAAGGGCTGGATCGGCTGATTGTTTTATTATTTGGCCCAATTCAGTAATTAAGCTTGTGGGCTGCTCATTTTTAATTAAATGGTTTTGGGCTGTTGTCAAATGGCCCAATTTTAATTAAATGGTAATGGGCTGCTGGACCATTTATTATTGCTGGTTTTAATTAATTGTGGGATTGATGTTGGGCCAAGGTTAAATATTGGGCTAGACCTTCAAGCAGAAATTGGCAGGGTAAATGGGCTTAATTATTTTATTAATGGGCTGCTCATTTTATAATAATGATGTTTGGGTCAGCTGGGCCTATTTAATTGATCCAACATTTTATGCAATTAATTATGATATATAACTGATTAATTGATTTAATTGTCAATTATTGTTGTATATGTGACAGACATGTTCTATGTGATTTATTTATTTAAATTGCTGTTAATAGAAGCATGTCTAAGATGTATATTTTATTTATGAAATATTATATGCATTTTTAAAACCCTCGGTGTTAAATAACTAAGTGGGAGAGGGGATTGGTAATAAATTCCCGCGGCCTCCATTATTGGTTTGTAAGTGATGTGAGTAAACTTGCGTGTTGGCATAGGCCTTCCTCCCTAACGGATGAGTTTATTCACGGATCACTGGTACAGACTTCATAAATAATTATTGTTTGTAATGTTGCACATAAACTTGCGTGTTGGCATAGGCCTACCTCCCTAACGGATGAGTTTGTGTGCGGTACACTGGTACAAACTTATAATTGATGATTGTAGGAAGCTACCCGAGCGCGTGTGTACTTCTCCAACTGTAAGGCATATAAGCTCGCGCAGTGGACTTGGGATCAAATAATGGTGTACACTTAGGTGTAAATAATTAGTATCCTCCCCAACGGAGTCACTGCTATTATTTGCATGGCTAAAAAGTAACCGACTATTAATTATTTTGTCATAAAGTTAGGTTGACAAATGAAATTAATGGGTAAAACCTTCTCTTGTAAATGTTCGGGTTTGTAAACGTCCACACTAACGTGGCTTGCAGACTCACGGTGCTTGAGATGTCGGTGAATTTTATTTTATATTGTTTTGAGGGAAACAATATAAAAGGATAAAATTCGAAGTTTTGATCTGAATATTTATTTGTGATTCTCTGAATTTCGAATGGTATTATCTCACTAATTGTTAACTAAAAGACATTATATTTACTTGCCCAATTAGATGATTGGAAAAGAATCTTGGTTTTGAACTTTACTGCTTAAGAAAATACATGTGTATTCTCACAAAGGACGTCTCATGATGCCTATTAAAGTCTCTAGTGAAGAGATGAGAGGTTCATAGAAATATGATGGTCTCATGTAACTCTTCGGATATTTGAGTAAATTAAAAGGCAGAAGATCATGGTTCAATTGATGAATGAATTGGAAAAGCTTGGAATAGAAATTGAAAGGGAAACCTAAATCAATTTATTCTTCACAATTTGCCTGGATGTTTTGAGCAAGTTCTACCTGAAATACGAGAGATTGTATTTGGTGGGAAACTTCTAACAAAACATGTGGCAAAGGAAAGCCATTTTCATCATAATGTGAACAAGTTTAATATCTTATTTACTAATGATTTAAACATGATTAGTGATGGCATCTACTGACACGAACTGTGTAGATACTGGAATCACTAAATGTTTATCACTGAGTAAGGATAAGATTGTTAATAACATGGGTAAAACTACAAAGGTAGTGGCTATTGCAGTGGGAGTTGTTTATTTATCTCATGATAAGAATAAACGATTGATTATGAGAAATTGTCTTTACGTACGTTTCATAGAAAGAATTTAATTTCGGTTTCTATGCATTAACGGATGGATACTTCATTTCATTTAAATGACATGGTCATAGAAATGAGGAATGAGGCTATAATCCGTTAAAGTACATTGGTGGATAATTTGGATACTCTTGAATCATGCACATCCCACAGATGCAATAAATAGTAATTAAATAATGCATCTTCTAATATTAGTAAGAGAAAGGAACCTTCGGAAATGAACTAAACATACATTTGGCGTCTATGACTAATTCATTTTACTTGAGTAGGATTCAAAAGTTGATAGCCGATAGACCGTAAGGTTTATCTGAAGTGGAAACTATCGGACTTGCGAGTCGTGCTTGGAAGTAAAATTGATTAACTGCCTTTTCAAGGCTGTGGGGTGTAGAGCCAAAGATATATATGTTGGAATTAGTTCATTCTGATTCAAGCGAACCTAATATTATCCAGGCGAGAGGTGGTTATGAATATTCGAAAATTATTCTGGAAACCAATATATTTATATGATGCACTGCATGTCTAAGTTCTTTGATTAATTCAAGAATTGTAAGGCTGGTACAGTGAAGCGTCATGAAAAATATATTAAGTCATTACGATTCAATCATGATGGCGAATACCTCTTGGGATAGTTAGGAGCTATTGATCAGAAGTTGAGATTAAATCTCAAGTTGACTACACCGGGTATTCCCCAGCTGAATGGTGTGGTGGGTAGAAGGTATTAGGCTCTTATGGTTATGATTAGATAGATGATGAATTATTTGAAATAATTAAATTCATTTTATGGATATGCCCTAGATACAGTAATTCGTGAAACGTTTGTCTGTATATGGGATATCCTAGAAAAATGAAGGGTGATTTATTTAGTCCAAAAGATCGAAGGATAATTGTTAACTCAATAACTAGATTTTTGGAAAAGGACTATGTAATAAATCACAAACCCATGTATAAGTTGTTCTAAAGGAAGTGAGAGGAAAACACTAAGTATAAGTACCAAGTGTACAAGAGGATATACCACAAGGTAAACTGCAACGCGTGTCACGTCTGATACACAATTACATGTAGTGCCTTGTCGTAGTGGGAGGGTTGTATGACAACCCATAAATATATGTTTTGGGAGAGTCGTGAGACTTGATCCCTAGTGAACATGGTATTGTCCCACGGATACGACGTAGCACTACAAGATGAAAATGCGGAATCTTAGTAAGTTGCAATGCATGTTGAAATAGAATCTACGGATTCTATATTAAGTCTGGGAACTTGTATGACCACTAAATGGTGTAAAAACCATTGCAAGGGTCAAAGGAAATAAAAGAGGATCATACAGAAAGGTGAAAATCTTGGAAGCAAAGCTTGTTGCGAAAAGATGTACTCAGAAAGAAATGGTTCGATTATGAGGAAACATGTTCGCTGGTAGCTATGCTTATGTTGATCCGGATTCTTTTATTTATTGCTGCTCATATTAAATTATGAGGGACAGCAAATAGATGTCAAGACAGCTTTCCTGATTGGAAGTCTTGAGGAAAACATCTATGTGAAGCAACCAGAGTAATTCATTGCAAAGTACTAATAGCATTTTGATAGTAAGCTTAAAAGTGTCCAGCGATGGACTAAAGCAAGCTTTAAGATTGTGAAGCATCTGTTTTGATTAGATAATCCAGTGGCATGGATTTAAATCAATGAGCGGATGAGTCTTGTGTATTGTAAAGAGTGACGGAAACGTGGTGGTATTTCTTGGACTATATGTAGATAGTATCTTGCTCATTGGAGACAATGAAAGAGTATTATCGGGCGTATGGGTACGGTTATTAAAGCGGTAGATATGAAGGACTTAAGAAAAGTAAAATATATCCTTTTGATCACGGTAATACGGATCATATGAAAGGATGTTATGCTTATCTCAAGTTTCATAAATGATACAATCCATACTCGTTTAGCATGTGAATTTATCTTATTGGATGTGTCTTGAGACATAAATGAAGATAAAGGAGATGAAAGCGGTTCCTTATGCTTCGGCAAATAAGGAAGCTTAATCTAAAGAATGCTATGAACGAGATTGGATATTTGTTTTGCTGAATGCATGAACAGTGGGTATCAACGTAACCCGGAACAAGAATGATGAACTGTGGTAAGATATATATGAAGTGCCTGAGAAGGACTGGTTATCATATATACACTTACTGGACAGATTCACTGCTTCTTGTGGATTACGTAGATTCGGATTTTTAGTCAGATTGGACGGCAGTAAATTCTCCTTAAAGGTTATGTGTTTAATCTTAGGAAGTAGAGTCATAATGTGGAGGAGTGTTATATAGAAATATATTTCAGACTCCGGACTCCATCATGGAAAGATGATGAATTGGAGCCTATGAGGCAACCAAAGTATCTATATGACTCTAGAGACTTCATGATGGACTTTGAAGTGTTTCTAAGTTTGCCCAAGGTAATCACAATTTACATTGATGATATTGGTGCAGTTGCAAACTTGAAGAAATCACAAGTCCATAAGGCAATTAAACACATGGAGCGCGAGTACCACCTGTTATGAGAAATCGTATGATGAGGGGAAGGTTGTTGTCGCCTAGATTGCATCGGATGATGACCTAGTAATCCATTTACAAGGACCTTAAGGCGAGAGCTTTTAATGGTCGTGTAAGTAGGAGTAGGAATCAGATGTATGGCAGAAGACATGACAGCATAGTCTTTTAGTATAAGTGGGAGATTGTTGGATTGTATACTAAAAGTCTAGCTTTAGTATGAACAATGTTATAACAATATTCGAAATAAGAATCATATGATCAAATGATTGCATCTTATAATTTATTTATATGCACGGTGCAATAGTCCATTTAATTTATACTGTAGATAATATGTTGTGCGACAACACGCGGAAGATCATATTATCGGTTTCCTTATAAAGTATAAACAGATGCTCACAACTGAGATAGACGGGGACTCTCTATCAGTATGGTTGTAGTGTGGTTTGGTATTAGCTTGTCTTGGCTATAGAATCACATTAGTGCACTTGTGTGTATTGAGCAGGACCGCTTGAGATCGTTCTTCTTATACTGACTATATAGTAGAACTTGATCTCTGTTATTATGGAAGTTCGTGCTCTTAATCCCTATACAATAACCTCGACACGTAGGGCAGTATGTATCTCTTTGATTCATCAATGGGTGAGATTTATAAGTATTAAATCAACAAACTCGGTGAGTTGGGAAGTAGTGCTGTATCTATGGTGTGCTGTTGATTGTAGAAGGAATCCATGTCCGTCATAGGTTGATGATGTCCCCTTGAGGAGCTCATAAGGTTTATCATGTAAATCTTGCAAGTGGATTAATTTCCGGCATGATAATAAGGTTGAGTGGTACTACTCTCGGATGAGATATTAATTAATTTGAGTTGTCAGTAACTTAATTAATTAATGGACATTGTATATCTTAAACATGGGGAGACTATCGGGCTTATAATAAGAAGGAGCCCAGAACATAATTTGGGATTGGACGGGTAGTGCAGTAATAATATTTTAGTGGATTATATTATTATTATTGGATTTAATTAAAAGCTTTGGGCTAAGCTTGGTTAATTAAATTCAATTGAGGCCCAGCCCAATTTCTCCTCCTGGTCCCTGCAGTAGCCCTTATAAATAAGTTATCTCAGTTCCTGTTAACCCTAAGTCAGTGCCTCATTTGACAGTTAGAAAGAACAGGAGTAGATTGAGAGAATCCTGCGGATTGTTGCCCACACAACAGCAGGATTCAACTTGGGACATACTGCAGAAGATTGAGAGGTGGTTCTCTGCAACGGATCAACCTCTGGGACATACTGCAGAAGATTGAGAGGTGGTTCTCTGCAACGGATCAACCTCTACATCAACCCAGAAGTACGGTAAACACATTTAAATTGCTTTCGCTGATTTGTTTACCTGTTATTCCTAACGATCACGTTGATCCGCACGATCCAATTGCCAACAATGGCGAAGCAGTCCTTCAGATGAGAACCGAGACTAGAGGAGGATGGAAGATGGAGAAACTAAAGGAGAACACAATCCACCTTCTCAAAGCAAGCTTTGGAGAAAACCTACAGAGAGACGTCACAATCGAAGAACAAACATCTTTGGAGGACATTAAAAAGAAGATACAGAGGAACTTCAATGAGGATCCTTTAGCCTGGTGGGATAAGAACGAGCTCAAAGCTTCACTAAAAATAAAAGAAGGAAAGGAGCATGAGTTCGTGAGATATAAGCCTATCCTAATGAACCAAGAAGATCAAAAGGATATGCAGCTAATACTTAAAGAACATCTAGACCTTAAGTTAATAGCACCAGGAGTATCTCCATACAGCAGTCCAGGGTTTCTAGTTCGAAATCATGGAGAAGTCAAGCGGGGAAAGCCGAGACTTGTGATCAACTACAAAGGAATCAACAACATCTTGGAGTTCGATGGATACTACATACCAAGTAGGGAACACTTGGTCAACTGTATCAAGAATACCAAGGTATTCTCAAAGTTTGATTGTAAATCTGGATTCTACCAGATTATGATGGAAGAAGGGAGCAAGAAGTTCACAGCTTTCTCCACACCACAGGGCCATTATATTTGGAATGTTATGCATATGGGCTTGGCGAACGCACCCCAGATATACCAAAAAAATATGGATAATCTCTTCAAAGATTATTTCTCATTCATGTTTGTCTATGTGGATGATATCCTCATAGCCTCGAAGAACATGAAGGAACATTTAGCACATCTAAAAATATTTTCAGAAGTATGCCACAAAGAAGGATTGGTGCTTTCTGAAAAGAAAGCAGTAATAGCAACAAGACAGATCGAGTTCCTTGGAGTACAGATCGACGAATCCGGAATTATTCTACAACCACATATTATTGAAAAGGTCCAAGGATTTCCCAAAGATTTCAAAGACAAGAAACAACTCCAAAGTTTCTTAGGAGTGGTTAACTTTTCTGGAATGTTCATCAACAATCTGGCGCAATACAGGAAGGTGTTCAGTAATTTATTAAAAAAGGATGCTGAATTCAAATGGGATGATTCACATAGAGCAATGGTTAAACAACTAAAGGAGGTTTGCAAAAAGCTCCCTAAATTAGACATTCCTAATGACGAGGATGATCTGGTACTATATATAGGTGCCAGTGACCATTGGTGGGCAGCGGTGCTTACAAAATCCACGACAGAAGGAGAAAAGTCATGCAGATACTGTAGCGGTCTCTTTACGGAGAGCGAAGAAAATAGGTGGCACATCAATGAAAAGGAGTTCTTCGCAGTCCGAAAGGCATTCAAGAAATGGCCGTTATTTCTTCTCGCGAAGAAATTCATCCTTAAAATTGATAACACAAGTGTCAAAGCCTTTTTGAAAATAAAATCGAATCTAAACCAGAAAATGCTAGACTACTAAGATGGCAAGCAGAATGCCAATATTATGATTTTGATATTGTCATTATTAAATCTGTTGATAATGTTTTGGCAGATTTCCTGACGAGAGATGGAAGGAGCTGAGATAGACTCCATCCTGACTGTTTCAAGGCACCTGATGGACAACCTTGAGTTGCTTCAGAGGAAATTCGAGAATCTTGCACTCAATGCAAGGCGTGCAGGAAGAATACAAGATAGTGATCAGACCAAAGTGTCTAATCGCATACGAGACTGCATTCGAAATGGTGCAAGTCTATTCGAAGCAACACGAGAGCCACTCCTCCGGGCTGTTGATAGCAATTGCAATCTACAAAAGGAGAATAGTCGAGAACGGGGCTCTAAACCCGGAGCAAGGGATCAAGTACCCTTAGCATAAGTCCTAGTCTGGAACCTCCAGAAGAGGAACCAGACCAAGGAAAAATCGAAGACCTAGAGTCACATCTAGAGTCGACGAATCAACCCAGGACCTCTGGGTCAAAGAGGGAGAGATCAACCTTAGGCCTATGAAGGGCACTGCTAAGGTTGGTATTAACTTAGCTGATTTCTCTTATTGGTAGGAATATCAGGCCAGCTGGGAGAAATTGAACACTAGACAAGGAATCCGACCGGAGAAATGCCGGGTGGATATATCTGGGGAATATCCCCGAGTTTGGATGCGAGAAGGCTCAAATCCAACAGATGTAAAGCAGTGGTATGACTTTGGGGCACTAGCCTCGATCTATACTATTGCACCAAGTTTTCTAGAACTTGCAAAACTTCCAGAATTGCTGGGAGAAAAGGTTTTCAAGGCATGGGAGAATAACTCGACTCTATCCAGAGGCGATGTATTAGAACTGTACTTCACCAGTGCGGCCCCAGAACCAGTCGGAGAAGGCAACCACGAGGCCTTCCATTTCATCAAGCTGGGAAGACCTGATGTTTCAGCATCAAATAAGATCAAAGAGTCTTCTGAAAAGGAACCCGTCTTGGTCTTTACATTTTCTGAAGAACAGATCTCTACGCGAAGAGCGAGGAGTTTGTATGCCTGCATTAAAGCAATGGTGGAGGTAAAGTTCCCATTCAAGTTCGAGCATAAGTCTTTGAATGGGTCTTTCCTGCTAAACAATTTAACAGGAAAAAAGACAATGTTCGCTGAGAAGGCTTTCCAGGAAAAACAAAAACTTCTCTGGAAAAACAAGATTCCGGTGAGTAAGCAAACTCATCGGAGATATTGCAACATGGCCCACTTTGGGCAATGGACAAACAAGGTATGCACAAGCTGTTCTACCCAAACAGAACCAGAATTTGGGAAAGGAATAAAATTGAGCATAAGGATGATCAGAACTGCTGATCCAACCCCAACAAAGGAGACACGTGGAAAGAAGAGGGTAAAATCTCTTCGGAATACCCAGGAGCCAGGAGAATCATCGGGCACCAAAGAGGACAAATGACTCTTAAAAAAAAAGAGTCAAATGACCTTTCTGAAAGGGTAAGAGACATGTGACCAACAGGGGTGGCCCTCAAGAAGGCATCCGATGTAAAAAAGAGGACCAGCCAGCTGTTAAAAATGGCATCCGAGGCAAGGTGACACAAACACTGTCGCAATCATGGTAACGTAAATAGTGACGTCACAAAGTATCAGTAGTCTTTGAAATCCGGATTTCAAATCTGAAGGCCTCTATAAATAAGAGTTTTGAGGAAGCAGAAGGCATCGACCATCACCCTCTGTTTGCTCTCATTCAATAAACATTGTAGTTTCTTTTCTTTCTTTGTATGAGTGTTTCTGTTCTGGCTATCATAGGTAGCTAAAGGAGTTTCTCCTCTTGTTCGGTGAGGATGAGTATGTAATAAATTTCTCCATTCAATAAATAAATAATCTTGGACTACTGCCCGAATTATGTAACCTTCCATTATATTCTGTAACCTTAATCTCCATATTTTCCAGCGAGAAACAGTAGCAGCATCCTGTACACCCGGTGTAGGAAACGAACTAGGGTTGTGCTGAGGTCCGCTGAAGGAACGGGATTGAACCATCACACTGCGGGGTGCGTGGTTAGTTGTGAGGAGCAGCTGTAAAACCTCCCGGATACCGGTGGACTAACGGTCAAAAAAGGTACTGTTACTATTTCAAATCGGTTAATTATGAGATTAATATTATTTAATTAATGTACGGAACCATGATGGGTCTGATATGGTCGTAATGGACTATGTCTATTTTAAAGAAGAAATTTGTGGTGAAAAAAAAAGAGGGTATTGAAAATCATATACGGACATCAATCGGGTAGAGGAAATAAAAAGAAAATTTTGATTTTAAAGAAAGAAGGGGTAATTTTGGAATGAATAGTATAAAGTGACTAGAAAAAATTTGTTATTATAAGAGTGGCTAGAAAAAATTCAACTTAAGGAATAGTGGCTATTTTAAAATTTTGCCCAAAAAAAAGGGGTACACCTTATTACTAGGGGCTTCACTAGCCTTGCCCTAAATTAAAGATAAAAGTAAGGGTGTATTTGGTTGGTGGGTTTAGAAGGTAGGGATGGAATGGGAATGAAGAAAACATGTTTGATAATAACTAATAAGGTTTGAAAGTACTACAGTACATTTCATTTCAAAAAATTAAAGGAGTGTTTGGTATATTGGAAGGAATTGGAAAGAGAATCACAGTAATAGTGGTTGGGAATGGTATTAGGTTTGCCTTTTATAATGGTGTTGTTTGGTTGAAAATTGAGAATGGCTATCATATCTATTAATCTTGTCTGATATGATAATAAATTCTTTTGGAATGATTCATATTTTTATTATTAATTTTTTTCAATTATAATTTTATTATTGTTAAAAGAAATTATTATTTAATAAATATTTACTGTAAATAAAATTTATTGTATTAAAATAATATTTATTAAATGGGATATAGCCTTTCAACGAAGGAATGAAAGTGATAGTACTGTAATTACCTAGGAATGAGGGATTTCTTAGTTTTTGGGAATCAAAATTACGGTAGCACTATGATTGCCATCAACCAAACACAATTATTTGATTTCATTCCAATTCCATAGCTTCAAACCTATCAACCAAATATTCCCTAAGAATGCTCCATACCTGAGCAAATTCACTGTTATGACTTTCATTCCAATCCCTATTTCCAATTTATCTCTTTTTTATAGTGTAAATTTTTATATAAAGAATTTTAAAATATTAAAAAATATTTTTGTTTTAAAAATTGTAATATGATATTAAAAAAAATTAATGATAAAAATTATGAATCAATTCCTATAGAATTTATTCCTACCAAACAAAATCAATAATTATAATAGTTATTTCCTACTATCAATCAAACAACATAATTATAAATAATAAATTCATTACCATTCCCCACTACTATCAGTGTTATACTCATTCCAATTCCTTCCACTAAACCAAACACTCCCTAAGTTGCACAACTAGACTAAGTCAAGAAATCATCTATTTACATGTGAAATTATGTGAATTCCCATGAAGATCAAACATTACATCAAATGTAGTTTAATTAAATGTTAATATATCAAAAATATCATTAAATGTATGTATTCTTTCCGTCCACTTTAAAAGGTATCAATTATTCTATTTTAAATTGTCTATTCTAAAATTATTTATTTTTTCTTTTGAAAAATGAGGGACCCACATATACAATGAATACTTCAAAAGTTTTTACAAAGGGGCTGGCAACAGTTATTCACCCTCCCAAAATGCTAAACATACTTCATAAATAATTTAAACTAAAATATCCACAATTATTAAGACTAAAATATCCTTCAAATTAAAATATGTTAAATTATTTTTTTAATAACGTCAAAGATTTCTCATTACGTTATTTCTTATCTTTGTTCTCATGTTTATCATCTCCGCAGTTCTTATATAGCGATATAAATTTGCAAGATTTATATGTACATATATTTTATTTTGTCTTCATCATCTTCAATCTCATCTCAATCATCTCTATCTTACTTTTAAAATATAAATCTACATTTTTTGGTTGCTTCAATTTAACACTAAAGATTTATTTTGTGGAGACTGATGCAGATATGTGTTGTTCGGTTGCTCTAGTGGAACACCACAGATATGTACAGTTGAGACTGCTGAACATAAGATTTTCGGATAAGTGAACAAATACTCAAACCTAAATCACTCAGAATTTGACCCACCCAACAGAGATTGAAGTGCTGGACATGGAAAAGGTGGTCTACTCTGCTTTCTTAAGGAAAAAATGACATCGATAAAAAATTATGTTAATTGGAGTGTTGGCGTTCGATCGTTTAGTTAACGTGAACTGTTAGGATTCCATACGTTTCTAATATGCAGCGGAAGTAAGAAGCCAAAGAAACATATTACCTTTCACCAGGGTATGTTGAAAAAGATGGATTCTCACAGGCAGCCTGCACAGTCCGACCGTTTTGGGTATAACTCTCTCATTCGATGTCTGAATTGAGTGATCTAAGCACCAAAACGATCCTCTCTTCCGTGGCTTTTTATCAGTATGTTACATATCCTATTTTGAAGTCTTTACAATTTTATAAAAATTATAGAAAATGGCAGACAACAGTAACAAACAACCTTTCAGTCTTCTGCTGTATTCCCAAATCCAATCTCGACGTCGTGTGGGCGACGATCCTCGAGATCTTCTCAATCTGCTGTTCTCTCACCCTTCTCACAGTGTTAGGCGTGAACAATCTTATAGATTAGAGTTTCCCGACAGTTGAGATGACTTATATATGGGCTACAGCAGGGACCTGGAGGAGAAAATTAGAGTTGGGCCTCCATTGGGCTTAAGTATCCAAGCTTAACCCAAAACTTATACTTAAGTCCAATAATAATAATATATACCACTAACATATTATTATTGTACTACCGTTCTAATCTCATAATTACGTTATGGGTTCCTTCTTATTATGAGCCCTTTAGTCTCCCCATGTGTAAGATATACAATGCCCATTAATTAATTAAGTTACTGACAACTTCATTAATTAATATCTCATCCGAGAGTAGTACCACTCAATCTCATCATCATGCCGGAATAAATCCACCTGCAGAGTTTGCATGATAATCCTTATGAGCTCCTCAATGGGACATCGTCAACCTATAACGGACACGGATTCCTTCTACAATTAACAGCACACCATAGAGAGCACTATTTCCCAACTCACCAAGTTTATTGATTTAATTACATGTAAATCTCACCCATTGATGAATCAAAAAAATACATATTGTCCTATGTGTCGAGGTTATTATATAGGGATTATGAGCACGAACATCCATAATAAACGAGATCAAGTTCTTCTATAAGTCAGTATAAGTTGAACAATCTCAAGCGATCCTGCTCAATACACACAAGTGCACTGATGTAATTCTATAGCCAAGACAAACTAATACCAAACCACACCACAATCATCCCAATAGAGAGTCCCCGTCTATCTCGGTTGTGAACATCTGTTTATACTTTATAAGGAAACAGATAATATGATCTTACGTGTATTGTCGCATAACATATTATCTACAATATAAAGTAAGTGGACTATTGCATCGAACATATAAATAAATTATAAGATGCAAGCATTTGATCATATGATTCTCATTTCAAATTAATTGTTTAAACATTGTTCATACAAAAAGCTAGATTTTTAGTATACAATCCAACAGGAGGTATTCAATTGACAACTTTTTTTCTTCTTCTAGGCAAAGCGTGAGTTCTCCAATGTGGAATTTTGAATTGTCCATGAATATGAACGAAACTTTTAATTATAAATTGGCAAAACTTGTAATGTCCCGCTATTTTGCTATGTGGTTGGGAAAGTACTAGATAAATAAATTCCCAAAATAAAAGAGAGGTCGAGCATGCACAGCGAAAATAATATAAAATTCCCCAAAGAGATAATATAGTAAAGTAAAATTGATGTAGAGATTATTTTATATACTAGCTTCTACTTTCTCATATAGAATGAAATATTCAAAATAAGTTTATTCAAATGATATATCTTAAATGAGTTCTAATAAAGTACTAAAATATAAGGAAAATAAAAATTTCTCAAAGGCCTTGGGACATTTGCAGGGCCTCTTCCTCTTCATTTTCTAAATCTTGTTTTGAAAATCAATATGGGGTGAACGTTTAAATTATACTTAATGGGTTAACTAAAATGATTACATAGTTAAAAATAAATATGCATGCCAAATATACCATAAAATGTAACATATGCCAATTTAATAAAATATTTTTCACATTGTCATTCGATAACCCATTGAAAATATTTTAGATAGAACCGTCATCCGATAACTTATGTTAGTAGATATATGTGTACCATGTCATCACGCAATATAAGTGTTAGTAGATTTGAAGTATTTTTAATACCGAACTATCGCCCGATAATTTGTGTTAGTCGATATATTTGTATCGAGTCGTCATCCCGTACAAGTGTTAGTAGAAAGATTTGTCATCAAACTAAAAGCACACATAGCGCATAACATGACATATGAGTAACACATATCATATTTTAACATAACAATCACGATATAAAGGTTGCACTCGGTGAAAAGTAATAGTTACCCACCTTGAAGCTTTCAGGGAAATAGTAGAATAGACTAGGCTTGCTCGTTGGTCTCAGGTGTGCCTGCAAGGGTATACTAAATTGAGTTATACTTCTAAGAATAATTCTTAATAATTAAACTAAATTTTTAGGGATTATTACTAATAGGTACGCTTATGTATAGCCTAATTATTAATAAAAATATTTATCTAATATAATTACTGAAGAATACATAGCTTTTTTATTTTTTTCTGATTTACCCTTATTTACAACGATTAATATTCAATGTCTTCACTTAATAATTTTTTAATTGAACATTAATGTGCACTAAATAAAATAAAAATTGCAAATGCTTATTGTATAAGAACAACAACCACTGCCTCTCTTTTAAACCTCTAGCCATTACTTTTTTTTAAACATTAATGTACATTGGGTGAGAAATTTAAAAAGAGATTTAAGGATTATAATAAAAATATTTTCTTTTGTTTAATCGCATATTTTTATTTCTATATTTACAATGCACATTGATGCACACTAATATGAATATTTAATCGTGTGTTTTTTTTTTAAAAAATTGTGTATTTTTTATTATCTCTTAACAATGCACACTTATGTACATTAATACAGATATTTAATTAATCGCATATTTTTATTATCTCTTAACAATGCACACTAATATACATTAATATGGATATTTAATCGCGTATTTTGGTTTCTCTTTTAACAATGCACACTGATGTGCGGAATGATTATTACTAGTAAAATAAATATATTTTGTAGTTATCAATAATTTTTGAAGCGAATATATCGCTAACTAATTCTTAAACAAGTTTTGTACTTATTAGTGACCCAATTTTTTAACATTCGTAATTAAATAATTATTAAGAAAATATAAATAATTAATGGTTTAATAATACAATATAAAGTAAAATATTTAAATTTAAATAGAGGCAAATATTTCTTATAAAAGGGTAAAATGGTAATTTATGGATTTAGTCTTCGATTATAGTCGTACATTGTAATATTAATAATTTGAATACAAATGACACTAATTTCAGTCTTCCATGTCAACCATCACATTTATATTCTGAAATCTTTTTCTTTTTCATTATTCATTCATTTATTATTTATTTAATAATATTTTTTTTTATAAATTGCAATCAAGTCCCTATACACATTAAATTCTCATTTACACATTACCCTAAACTTAAAATTTATTACAATTTGACCCAACTAAAATTTATACAACTCCAATTAAAATTGCGAAAACACTTATGGAGTCCTCGTGAGGCAAGGATCACATTTATACCAATTTTTCATAAAATAACAAAATTTAATATGATGCAATTTTGAATGCGAAGTAAGTTTCTTTATATCTTTTTTATTTCACGTCCAAAATTAAAACTAATTATATGATTGTGATCCTCGTGAGGAGTGATTCAAAATAATTTATAATATCAAAGCTAACTCTCACTGAAATAAAATATGTCATTAAAGTATTAAATACTTCGACAAAGCTTATTTAACCCATAACACATCTATTTCATAAAAGAGTTACTCCCTTCGTCTCGCCATAAGAGTTATATTTTACTACCGCTACAAGAGCTACATTTCATTTTTTAGTAGATGTGACCCACATAAATCAATCACTTTATCTTCATGGGGCTCGTACACAACACTAATACAGCTACCCACTATGTATTAAATTAGTATATCTCTCAACCCACTACATATTAAAATAATATATTTATTAATCTTCGTGCAAACAGTAAACATAACTCTTTTCATGGGACGAAGGGAATATCCTTTTGCAGTAGTTCGTTCGAAGAGAGAAAGAGAGTTCTCCTTCAATCCTTCCCCACTTACTCTTTTCCTATTTGGGTATAATTAAGAAAGAAGGAAGTACAAATCTTAGCATATTTAATATCTAACTAGGTAGGGACTAGGTGAAATAATTTAATTATTGAACTTGTGAAATAATTTAATTATTTAACTTGGACATCAAGTTAAAGCAACTCATTATTCACATATTTTATTATATAATATATTATTATTATTATTATTATTATTATTATTAGGAGTAAGTTTAGCCACATATAAATAGATTACTAATATATATTAGGGTATATTTAAACCGTGTATATTTAAGAGGTATTTGTTTGATTGGTTTTGAAATAAAGGAATGAGTATGAAAGGTATAGTGAATCTTTGGTATAACACTTCAATTGGAATCATTCCCAATCATTCCCAAGTTTATAGAAATCTATCATTCCTCTCAAAAATGGGAGGAATGAAACTCATACCTATAGTACTTCGATTCCTATTCCCATTGATTTTGCCAAACACCCCCTTAGTGATTTTATGGGTATGAATAGTCAGTCACTTTTATAAAATTATAACTTTTATCCTCAATTTATATTATAAATTAATGACAATTATGTAAAAAAATTAATATAACTATGCACGTAAAAAAATAATATAACTACACATAAAATAATAATACAGATTAATCTACATGAAAAAAATGGGTATCTTAGAGATAAGATTGGAGATAGTATTTTAATGGGAAAAAAACTCAAAGTGTCCCCTTCGAAATGCGCAAAATTATTTTTGACCACTCATTTTGAAAACATAAAAAAATGTCAACTTTTATTGAAACAACCCTAAAATACACTTTGTGCATTTTTGTATCATTTTATCAGTGTAAAAATCTTTGACTCCATTTATTATTCACCTAATAAATTGTTCGTCCTATGATATAATAATTTATATCAGTATTTTGAAAATCGAATCGGAGGCTGAACATTGTCTCCAACTGTTTGAGGTTCAACCGGTTGGACCGGTCGAACCGGTGTTCAACCAAAAAAATTAAATTAATTTATTTTTAATTATATTTTAAAATAATCACTTAAATATAATATGGTTACTTCATTTAGCCCATTTTATATAATTACAAAATGAAATAAAATATGAAAGAGTTCACCCAAACCATAAAACCCACTTAATTTAATTAGGAAGTAAAATAAATTATGAAAGAGCCCACTTCATAAAGCCCGGGATTGATTTTATTCAATAAAATAAAACTATGTTTAGGGCAACAGTAGGGTTTAAACAAGTGCCGCTCTCTATCTAAAGTTTATATGCATCGCTTTCTTCCTCTTTGAAGCAAATTAGAAATCGTTGTATTTCTTCTTTCCTTAGTTGATTTCCTGTAATTTTTCCTTCAATGGCTCGTGATTCTGCAGCAGAAATTTCGTGGAGGCGTGGTTTCGCAGTTCTCTAATTTGTTCTGGTTAATATCATTTCTGTCATTTCTCTCTATTCATTCTAGCTATGGATATTCGATAAACCGTAGGTAAATGAGTTGTTGGTTGGAGAAGATGCTGTTTTAAAACTAAAACCGACATATTTCTGGTTCTATCGGCTTGCCAGTTTTTCTGATTTTTACTAGTCCAAAATGGTTAAATCACAAAACCAGTTTTTTAATTGTTCCGGATTGGTTTCGACTCTAATTTCTGGTTTAATCGGTTGAACCAACCGGTCTGTTGTGATTCTCGAATCATTGATTTATATAAATAAACTTTAAAACCTTTGTTTATTAAAATAGTAAAATATTTAATTTACATACAAATACTTTAAAGTATTTAAATATATAATTTTTTTAATTTTTAATTATAAATTAATACCCTATTTTAATAAAAGATTATAAATTAATATAGATAAAGTATGTTATGTGTTTTAAAAAGGTTATAAATATTTTTAAATTAAAAATATGTTAGTGAAATATTAGTTATTCATTTTTCCTTTTATGAAAGTATGAAATTGAATTTGGAACAAGTCAAAACGGAAAGTGTGCAGTTGAAATTGGAATTGAGGGACTACTTGAATCTATGTTGTTATTATTTGGAACATAGAAGTTGTGATATGGAGTACTTCACCCGTTATACGAATGTTGTTACAGTTACTGTTTCCATGAAAATTTATTAATATTAAATTTAATGTGTAGTGAGTTGAAATGTATAGCAACACTTGCGATACGCCTTTTTTAGTAAAATGTAACGATACTCATAGACGGAGAAAATATATTTTTTAATATAATGACTTGTAAACTTATTCAAGTTGTAAGTTTCAAATAATAAATATAAGTTGTGTTATTCATTAAGTTTCAAATAATAAATATAAGTTGTGTTATTGGATAAGGTTACAAATCATTATATTAAAAAAAAATTGCATTTATCCTTTGAGTATTGTTACATTTTACAAAATAGAATGACCTACAAATATTGTTAAATTTCTCTTTTTGGTAAATGAGCTCTTACAAAACAACTCATATTTTTCCATGAGATCCACACATAACACTAATACAGTTACACATTATACACTAAAATATTACTATTTTTCAACCATTTACATATTATATATAATATTTCTTAATGTCCTTACAAATAGTAAATGCAACAACATTCTTAGGATAGGTGAAGTACTCCATATCAGGCCTTTCAAAATTCAAATACTAACAACGTAAAATTCAAGTTATATTAAAAAAATATTAACTAATAGTTATATAACACATAATATAAATAATATTGTGATAATCTATTCCCGTGAACGTACGAGTCAAAAGCTAGTTAACTTAATACTCCCTCCGTCCCGGGTATTTTTATCCGTTTGTACGGGCACGGAGATTAAGACGTTTTGTTTTTTAATATATAATGTAAGAAAAAGTAGGGATAAATTAGTAATTTAAAAAGAAAAAGTGAATAAAGTTGTTGGGAATGATGAATAAAGTGTAAAAAAGTAGTTAAAGTTGTTGGGATTGTAAAAAGTAGGTAATAAAATATTATGTATTTTTGCCAAAAATGGAATGGGTAAAAATACGTGGGACGGAGGGAGTATTATAATCTATCAAATTATTATTAATATTAATTTAATAATTTAATTTAGTTAAATTTTGGATATTAATTTCTTGAAATCTTTAATTTTTGTTCATTTTTATAAAATATTTAATTTCTCAATTTTTAATTTCCATGAAATTAAAATATAAAATATTTATAAATTTTGTCTTTGTTATTATTTTATATCTATATATTAATTTTATAATTAAAATTTTGTCAACCTTTAGATATTAATTTGTCTTTGTTTTTAATTTCTTTAAATATTTATTATAATTTAATATATAAATAGAATTTCTTTCATCTAGTACAAAATATATACAAATATTATTAGGAGCTACAGTATGATAAAAATATTACTAATAGATATAAATTATTAGGATGAGATATCGAATATATCCCTAGATACTATGAAATCAAATCTCAGCCATATAGAATCTTAATTTCTAATCATCGAAAACACACTCTTGTTGACGGACAAATCCGCACACGAATCCCTCGCCAAACCCTCCAAAATTCATGGCCCTTTAATGTCGCTTCACTTGAATAACATTAAAATTGGAAGTTTAGAGATTTAATTCCAATGCTTCAAAATGAGGAATCCTCAATCTCTTCAAGGGCAAAGATTTGTGAGATGGTGTCTGAATTTGGGGATGTAAACATGACATCAATGGAGCAAGAATGTATCCAGCGTGGCTTCTCCTGGTGCAGAGAAATAGTAATTTGAAGTCATGAGTGGGGGAGAGAAGGAAGGGGAGAGAAAAATCATTGAGAGCAATTATCAGCCATGAAAGAAAGTGTGTTTATCCACAAAAACACTCATAGAGTATTTAATTTAATATAATTATTGAGAGCGATTGTCTATCCGTAAAGATTCAGAATCCAACTCTACAAACTAATTAAATCAAAACCATTTTCACCGTTGATTAGCGTGAAAAATTAGTAGATTTTAGAGTCGTATTCGTGTGATTTTTCTTGTTTTAATGTTATTTTTTATGTTTTATTATTTATTTTGTGTTGTTTTTATTTTTTGAGTAAAGTGTGTGAATCATTTATTTTTCATGTAGGAATGAGTTATTATTGAGCTACAATTAGAAAAGAAAAAATGTGAATTAAATCGAGATGAAAAGGAAAAAATGCAACAGCTCAAAAGACAATACTTTTAAAATTGAGCTACGACAACGGGCTGCTATTTGCCTTAATAGGTGGGATTCGAACCCATGACCACTGCACAACATGGACGCCGGTGCTACCTCTGGGAAACGGCTGGTTCTTATTCTTAAATCATACGAAAATGATATTTAAACTGGTTCAAGCCTTATTCAAAAATTCCAGTAAAATAAAACACTCCAGCCGTAATTTGAACCGTGGATCTCTGCCCTTCCGTGCTAGTTTTATGGCTGAGGGGTGAATCGCTGGGCCATGGCCCAGATTTTTTAATTGGTTCAAACTCAAATTAGTTCCACATTTCCTAAACCGATTTTTATGCGAAAAAAAAACTCATTTTTTTTTCAAGCCTATGGTCCAATTTTTGCTCTATTTCCTTGGATCCTCCACCATTATAAATACATTCATTTCCAAATCTTAAGTAGAGAATTCCCATTCATCATCTTTGGAGGCTACACACACTACGCACACCTTCTCTGTTATTTTTCCTCTATTCCAAAATTCACCCATTCATCAAATTTCACCAACTCCGTCCATTTAGTTAATTAATTTCTCCATCTACTCCAAGTGATTAAGGAAGTAAGGGAGGTTGAAAAGTGTACAAAAAGATAGAGGATTCTATTAAAGAATTTCAAAGGGAGAATTTAATTTATTTTGTAATTTTATTTGGGTTTAACATGAGATTTCGTAAGACAATTTATTTTGCTTTATTTGAAACTATGATAGGCTAATCTCCTCTGTGAGATTAGCTCCATGATTGGTGTTGGATAATTTAACTTTTATGAATTTTAATTTTAATCTTAATTGAGCATTGAGTTATTTTTATCATTGATGTTAATTGCTTGATTTATATGGTTGATTTGTGTGATTAATTGCCTTGGACCTGTGGTTAGATTGAGAAATCAATTATATGTGTTTAGGATAATTCATTAAATGATTTCATTATACACTTCATGTTTTATTAATTTAGAATGAGATAGAGATATCCTTCTACATTTAAAACCCTTTGGTAGAACACGTCATTAGCTTAATGAGAGATTGATGAATTAGGTGAGGGGGCCCAAACCATTAGTGAATTCATAATACCTAGAAAGATAATATTGCTTATGATTTATTACCTAATTAAGAAACTCGTAGAGTAATTAGTATCTATTGGGAAGTGTTCGCTTTGGTCTCAGTCCTATGAACTTTTGGGAGCCTTATTGAGGGTCTACAACTAAGTGACTCGAAAGAGAGCTTAGATATATTAGTGATTGCTCCTATGCCATGTCCATGACAGATTAGAATTAGTTACATGATTACTTTATTTTTTATGTCATGATTGTTTATAATCTCATCCTTGCATCATTTGTAATCAATTCATTTTTATATCCATTATCTTTATTTCTTGCATTACTTTAATTGCTTTTATTTGCATGCTTATCTATCTCCTTATTCCGTCGTCCTTATAAAATTATAATAAACTTAAAATTGCTTAAACTCTTAATTGTTTGATTTTTCTTGGGTTCGATAATTTTTATTACTTAGCTATATTTCTACGACGATCAAGTACACTTGCTCGTGAGTGAAAAATATTCAATCAACCATCTTAGGCATGATGTTTGATTGTAATTACTGATTGACATGGAGTATGTCTCAATTTGCTCATGAATATGAGTTTTCAAATTTTATCTTTTATTTAATATATTTCAGATTCATTCATTAAAATGCTTTTGTATTCAAAATAACTGAGGATTTTAAAATATTTAATGTTCAGTAGCAAATTATATGGTGAACAATGAGGCTACTAAAAAAATCCAATGATTCCAAACTTAGCAAGTTTGAAGGAGTAATGATGGGGATGAACTCTACTATGTCTGAAAAGCTGCAAAGTTTAGAGCTTACAATTGACAGTTGGCTACTACAGTTGGTTTGCAGCAACATAATGGTAAATTTTCATCAAAAACGGAAATAAACCCAAAAATATAGTGTAACTTCATAACTCTGATATCTGGGAAGAAAAATGAAGGTTCAAAATTGCAACAATATGGAACAGATCCTAAAAACCTAGCTCGGCACCTAGATCGACATCAACTCTAGCCGAGTTGAGGACAAAAATTGGCAAACTAGAGGCGAGTTAGGATTCGGAGGAATAGAACAGAATAGATGAGAACAAGGAACCAACTTGACATGTAGCTCGACCACAACTCAAGCCGAGTTGGACCTCTAAGCTAGCTCGAGTCGAGCTGCCCTCAAAGATCTTCAGAAATTTCCAATTCTGTACAGAATCATGCTGAACAGGTTATTACTGTGAAAAAGTGGCAAAGAGCTAAGAAATTCATAGAAATAGAGGTGAAAACTGAGAGGGATAGCTTGGGCATTCTGAAAACAAAGGTACCTCTTCCATTTCCTTACCGATTCTTGAAGAAAGGACTAGATGAGAAATTCAAAAAGTTCCTTGAAGTGTTTAAGAAGGTTCAAATTAAAATTCCCTTTACTAAGGCAGTGGGCATGCCGCACTATACTCGCTTCATGAAAGAGATCATATCCAAGAAGAGAATCTTGACTGATGTTGAAATAGTTAACCTCATATAGAGTTGCAGTCCATCATTTAGAGAAAATTACAGTTTCATAATACCATGTGAGATAGGGAAAGGACCTGCAAGTAAGGCCTTATGTGGTCTTGGATCTAACATCAAATTGATGTTATATTCTGCATTCTAGAAGCTAAATTTGAGGGCGTTAAAACATACATCCATAGCACTGCAGCTAGCTGATCGGTCATTGACTTATCCCAAGAGAGTGATTGAGGATGTTATGGGAAATGTCTCTATTACACATTTTTCTACACACTAAATACTCCCTAGTATTAAGGATATCAGTTGTAGTAGCAAGCAACCAAGTTTAATTATCTAACCTACGAGACTACCAATTATCAGCTTCTAGAATTACTAAATAATTAGAACGAGTAACCAATTTCCAATTTTAAGAATAATTATTATGTAAAGAACAGAAAATAATAAATAACTATTAAAATAAATCAAAGAAGAAAGATTGAAGATTAATTCAAGATGAGATCAATAGTTATAAGGTAATCCGGTATAGACTAATCAATCTGAATCATGAGACATCCATTTGTTCATTCATGCAAAATTTATGAAAACACACCACATAACTGATAGGGGTTTTCTCAACACACAAATTAATCCTCAAGTATAAGGATATCAATTGTAGTCACGAAGATGACCAAGTTACAATATCAAACCCAAGGGACGATTAAATATCAATTTTGTTATCTTCTAGTATATTTTAGACTATGTTTGGTAATTGTAAAGGTTTAATGGATAATAACTTCTAATCGAAATAGCAAAAAGAAATAGTAAGAGTAGAGAAAAGTGAGTTGTGATCAATAAAAATAATAGGTAGTTCGTCGGGTCATCCATTTTCACTATCAATTCGTATTTTCATGTGATGGTGTCCGACTCTGCCCTGTGGTTTGTGGACGCATCACTAAACCATGCATATCTACTCTATAGACACAAGTAAACATGCGTGTAATACGTGTGAATAACCTTGGAGCAAGAGATATACTTCACCCCCTTTCTAGGTACTATCATAATCAATTATCTTCTACGTCTAGAATCTAACCCGATTTGATCTCCCTTTTTAGGTACTATAAAGTTATACTCTTCATCCTATTCATCAACCCGAATTTAATTCAATTCATGAATATTCATATAAGACGGTTCTAATAAGACTTCGGAATCCCTTCACTTAGAATTATAACAATAAACCCTGCTCATTAGTGAACGCACTCAATCAATAACCATGTTATGTATTCAGACTCTACACAACGATCATTGATGCACAAAACGACTATGAGTATGGATTAAATATGCAATCTTATATAAAACAAACCACAAGTAGTGTTGTACGGAGTTTTACACACGAAATACGAATTACATCATGAAACTTTCATAACTCTAGAACTACCAAGGTGGTTCTAGCCCATGATTGATCTAGGAACAATCATGGTTAGATTGATCATTCTTACTTGAACCTTCAGCGAACATCTGTCACAGCCCTCCGGATGGATCACCACCTCTACTCTTGTCTCTCTTATGATTGATGATCAAAAGCTCTTTCATTCTCTGTATGAGCCTCATTTTATACTTGTAATCACGTCTCTACGTCTTGGAATGGGCTTTCTAAGTGATCTCACGCGTTTCGGCCTCAAAAATCCGGATAAGGTAAGTTCTCACGCATAGGTTCAACCACGTCAAACAGGTCGAACAACTGGCCACAGGTCGAACCCCAGGTCGAACCCCGCTACTGGAAGAATTCTGCACAGGTTCGACCTTCTGGACAGGTCGAACCACTTAGGTCTTGGTCGAACCCAGGTCGAATCTCATCACTGGACAACTCCCGCTCCCGATTCGACCAACTGGTAAGTCGAACTCAAACGTCGTGGTCGAATCCTCTTTCCTGCAAACTGGTTCGACCTGATGGACAGGTCGAACCACTCGAGTCGTGGTCGAATCCTCTTCTGCAAGCTCAGCAATGTTGGTTCGACCTGCTGGAGAGGTCGAACCCTCCTCCAACCAGGTAGAACCCACCTAATTCTTGGGCGGTTCGCATGGCTTCGACTCTGTCTCTTCGATTCTTGGCTCTTTCACTCCGTTTTTGCTAAGAAAACACTCAAATAGCTCCACTAACACCTGATTCATGCTAATTCACAATATATATAGGTTTTCCACCTATTTCCACATCAAAACTCTCCAAAACTAGCACAAAACATAGCGCCAAACTTGCGAATTTATACACTCATCAAACCCCCAAACTTGCATGTTGCTCGTCCCGAGGAAACCAATTTAAACCACATGAGTCGTGTATAATTCAACAAGATCTAGTACAACACATATTACACATGCCACTTCATTGAATCAAACAAGAATTACTTGCATCATATATTTCACTCATAAAAAAAATCAATCCAATCACACACCATTCGGAAACTAAGTAATCTCGCTGACAAGATAAGTCTTTACTCTCTTTCGCTCGTGCGTGAGGCACTATAGGCTAGTATAAACACTCATATCAATTCATATTCACGCGTAACCATAAGCTTGGCAAAGGTCTCAAAAATCAACTTACATTAGATTAATACTAGGATCACAAAGGACTTGTTTCTAGGTTGTAATGTTGGCTCTTTGGAAAGGGTAGGAAAATTTGGTCATAGTGACTTAAGACACTAGTAGAGAGTTACCTTGGAGGTTCTTGATTTCTCATTCGGCTTCACATTCTCCTCAAATTCTTCTCTTGCACTTGCAATTTTCAATTTTCCTTCTCTTCCTTGCATCAACATCATTCTTCTTTTGATCACTCGGGTACCAGTTGTAGGCACTACCCTTCTCGAACATCGTTCAGCTGTTTCTTAAAAACTTCAAGCCCCATGTATAAGCAATTCGGGTACCAATTTCAGGCACTACCCCTAACAAGATTTAACCATGCACTTTTCTTACTAAATCCCATTCCATCTTCCTTTTCTTCTTCCACACTTATTCACCTTACTCTCTCTACCAATGAATATGGTATTTTCAAAGCTCAAATAAGGTAATTAAGGCTCTTATATTTGGCTTGCCAAAGAAAAAGCTTTTAAAAGGCTCAAACAGGGCTACCAAAGATTTATAAAATCATTAGGAAAGGTAAAATTTGGCTAAGTGACTCAATTAATCAAAAATGGCCTAAGATCATATCCTAATATTTCATCAATTGTAAGTTTCACACAAGACTCCAAGCCAAGTTCTAGAATACGTTCATACGAATGATTCTCTCAAAAATAAACTATCATGATTAATCATGATAAAGGCTCAAATCCTCACATAGGTAATCAATTCCTAATACTCCTCATAGCACATAATCAAAATCAATTCCTCATGAATTCCATATACTTAACAAATTATTCATGCTCTTTCCAATGAAAATAAACACGTAAACACATGAATGCACAGAATCAATAACCCATATACAAAACAATGATACAAGATCAACTATATCAAGTACATGCCACTCACACATGAATCACACCCCAATCTGTAATAATAAAAAGAAGAATGGGAGATAAGATGAATCGGAGAAGCCAAAAGAAAACCTGAAACTACTCCCTAGGAGCATCATCATCCTCATCATCATCGTCATCCTCATCCATCCTATTTTCCACAGCTCGACACAGACTGGTAATGTGCATATCCATCATATCCACTCGACTACTCACTCTACCAACACGCTCATCCAAGGCAGAGTACCTTTCGTTTAGCATGGCGTAGTTGGCGTTAGCGAGCGCAAGCTGCTTGTTCGTCTCCTGCTGTGCAACTACCACCGCGATCAGCTGCTCATGAATCAGGCGAAGCTGCTCCCGAGTACCTGGAACTGCTCGCCGCTGCTGCGCTACCGGAGCATGCTGAGGCGCATCATGCTGCTCTTCTTCTGGAATCTCCATCTCCGGCTGCTCATCTACCTGATCCTCCTCTTCAGGCTGCTGTGGCTGAGGTGGATGGAACTCTCCTTGATCAACGATCTGCTGTAACTCAGCCATCCTCCCCTCAGCACACATCTGCGCTACCGCTCCAATCACCACCCGACTTCACTGCCACGGATAAGGCGGTATGTCCAAGAGAATTCATTAACTTATTCCTTGCTTCTCGAATAGTTGTCAAGTTGCTCACATCGAAAGGGAACATAAATTCGAAAGGCTTGAGACCCCTCGTGAAAAACCAATCTCCATTTCTAAAATGGGCAAATCCTCCCTTCACGCACGTGCTCAGCATCAGATCGGGTTCTCCTTCTACTGGTGTAAAGCCGGTGAGATCCAAGTTGTAATGTTCAGCCACGATCGTCAATAACCCTCCTATATTCACCTTTTGAAATCCAATGGTCTTGAATCGATTCAGCTGCGCAATAAAATAAGCTCCAACATTGAACTTCACCCCGTTTAGCATACACCACAGGGCGTAAAACTCTCCTCTAGACACAACACTCCCTCCGAGTGGGCGAATAATGTGTTGCTCAGGACGCGGTCCATGTACCTCAAGACTGGGTTCTTTATTGCGGAAGCACGAGCCTGTCTGGTCTTATAATCACGAATCTCCCCGGTGATCTCCCTCCAAAACCGTTTTGCACTGAATGCAGCATTTTCTAAACGAGGGATCTCTAAAGGCGTCTCAAACAGCTCATTGAAATCCTCAGACGTCCATCTCCTACTCACTCCGCCAAGCTGAAACGTACACTGATATGGGTACCCAAGCGGGTCCTTCTCCATCTCAAATGAGCAAACTACTTCAGCTGTAACATGGAAGTACGTCGGCCTCTTCAACTCCATGAATCTTCGGATCCCTACTTGATCAAACATCCAAAATATATCATCCCCTATTCTCATTATCCTCATCGCTTTATCATCTTGGTATCGAGTGCGAGCTATCTTGTCTGAAACTTCTTCCCACTTCTCTTTGATCTCATCCCAATCTTGCATCTGAATCTTGAAGTTATCGGGTAAACGATCTTGTAGCCTCAGTTTCCTTGTCACTTTGTCCAAATTCGAAGGCCTGTCATGCCTCTTCTTCGATCTTTCCTCCTCTGCCTTTCCTTTACCTTTACTTGATCCTTGTCCCTTTCCTGAAAACAAATACTTCAATCCAACCAACAAGACAAGAAAGCAAGTATTTTACTAGCACATCACATACTCTACTCAAGACTTCAAGCATCAATGCATATTTATACAAACTATCATCTCAACACCACTTGCTTATTCAACATCCTCAAAACATCTTCAATCACACCTTCCTTAATCATCAAAACATAACCAACAAGCATGCATTAAGCAATTATAGCAATTCAATCAAAAATTCAACATGTTTCTCTCAATGAACTACTTCAATTTCATCAATTTCAAATCAAATCAACATGCTCATTCTATGATATGTTCTATCCTTGATCAATCCACATAAAAATTCAAGTTCTATCAATAATCAAACAACCAAAAACCAAGAAACAAGAATTCATATGAACAAGTCACAATATCAACATTCACCATGAAATTCAACCATACTCAACATCAATCCTCTTATTCACATCGAATTTCTTACCTAAACCTTCAATCCTAGAGTAATTGAGTTGGAAAAACATACCTTTTGACTTGCCCAAGGTGAACAACCGATCAAGAACACACAACAACCAAAAATCGCGATTTCAGCCCTAACTCGCGACGAAACCCGCCCAAATCCGTGACCGGATCGAAAATTCAAGGTGTAGTGTTGTGTAATCAGTGTGAAATCAAGTGTAATTGAAGAATTTGTGCAAGGGTGTAGAGGTTCGAAGAGGGTTCGAGGTTTGATGTTTCGAAAAAGTGATCGAACCCCTCTGAAAAATCAAACTTAAATCGCGTACCTGGCTTGGTTCGACCTCAGGTTCGACCTCCTGAACAGGTTGAACCATGGATGATGAGGTCGAACCTCTCTTCTGGACAAATGATCTTCTCGGTTCGACCTGGGTTCGACTTGCTGATCAGGTCGAACCATCCTTGAATTGGTCGAACCCCTCTTCTGAAAACAGAGTGCTTTGAACTGACTGGTTCGACCTTAGGTTCGACCTTCTAAACAGGTCGAACAACTATGGCTTAGGTCGAACCACCTCACTGGACAAATTTCGACGCCGGTTCGACCTCCTCTGCTTTTGTTCGACCTTTGGCACTGGTCGAACCACTCCTAGTGTTGGTCGAACCATCCTCCTGATTTTCAAAACTGAGTGTTCTTCATTCACTCCACACTTCAAGCTTAACACAACTCCATTAGGTACAATCTAGAGCACAACTTCAAAAATTGTTCCACAAAACATCATTCATGAGTAACTCCGTAAAAGCAAACACAACCAAAAACCACTGAACATTAGGCAAGTTGTAAAAAATCGTCATATCAAAATCGATTAAAATTTCAATATGGCCGCAAAAACCAACTCCCCTAACAAACAATACAAAGAAAAGATTATACTCTTAATGCTTCAATTAGGTATAGGTAATAACATCACACCCCCCAAACTTAGTAAAAACATAAGTCGAAACTAAGTTTGAAAAGAGATGTAATTGCCGATTAGTAAGCATCTTAAATATAAAAATTTCTTACCCACACAAAAGAAATAAAGTAATAAAACGGAAGAGTAAGCTCTCAACAAGCACTCATGTTTAACGTCGGAGAGTCACGACGGTACCAAATCAGATCAAGGTATCATCAAAAATGACACACGCATCATCCGGCGACCTATAATGCTTTAACCGATGCCCATTCGCCGCGATAACGTCTCCATCTTTGTCAATAAGCTCAAAACTCCCCCCTCCTAAGGCTCGATGAATCATGAACGGTCCCGTCCACTTAGACTTCAACTTGCCTGCAAAAAGCTTCAAACGAGAGTTAAAAAGTAGTACCTCATCTCCTTGCTTGAACTCCTTATATGAGATCTTAGAATCATGCCACCTCTTCATTCTTTCCTTATAAATCTCTGAATTCTTGTAAGCACGACTCCTAAACTCATCCAATTGATTCATGTGAGTTATCCTCAACTCCTTCACATCCTTAAGGGTCAAGTTCAAGCGTCGCAAAGCCCAAAACGCTTTGTGTTGAATCTCTACAAGTAAGTGGCACGGCTTCCCATAGACAATTTGATACGGTGACATATCTAACACCGTCTTGTAAGCGGTCCGGAACCCCCATAACACATCATCAAGCTTCATAGCCCAATCCTTTCTATTAGTTCCTACCACTTTCTCCAGAATCTGTTTGACTTGACGGTTGGAGACCTCTGCTTGCCCATTCGCTTGCGGATGATAGGGTGTAGTAACCCTATGCTTAACACCATAATCCTTAAGTACCTTCTTAAGAAATTTATTGACGAAGTGGGAACCTCCATCACTAACTAGTGCTCTAGGAACTCCATAACGGGCAAAAATATGCTTCTTCAAGAAAGATAAAATAATTTTTGAGTCATTAACACGAGTAGGAATCGCTTCCACCCCCTTTGAAACATAATCCACCGCAAGAAGAATGTAGAGAAACCCATTTGACGGGGGAAAAGGCCCCATAAAATCGATCCCCCATACATCAAATATCTCCACAACTATGATAGTCTGCATTGGCATCTCATCTCTCCTACCTATATTTCCCATGCGCTGACATCTATCGCAAGACGCCACATAGCTCTCACTATCTCTAAAAAATGTAGGCCAATAAAGAGCGGATTGAAGTACCTTAGCTGCAGTCTTTTGCGCTCCGAAATGCCCCCCATTTGGTTGTGCATGGCAGAACTCAAGCACACTCTCCATTTCCATCTCGGGTACACATCTTCGGACAATAGAATCTGTAAAAATCTTGTAAACAAATGGATCATACCATATAAATGTCTCAACTTCCCTCCGAAATTTCGCAAGTTGATTTCGGTTGAGATCCCTTGGAATTTCTCCAATAACAATGTAATTAACATAATCCGCATACCATGGATCCATACCTTGCGCTGCGACCACACACGCTCGCTCAGTTCCTTCAACAGCCACAGCCATGATCTTCTCATCAGGGAATATTTCTTCAATATACTCAAAAGAATTATCACAATGCTCTCTAGTCTCCAACCTTGACAAGTGATCTGCCAACACATTTTCTGTTCCTTTCTTATCCCAAATCTCCATGTCAAACTCCTGAAGTAGTAGAATCCACCTTATAATCCTAGGCTTCGTCTCCTTCTTCTCCATCAAATACCGAATCGCTGAATGATCCGTATACACAATCGTCTTCATGCCCACCAAATACTGACGAAACTTATCGAATGCATACACAACAGCCAAAAACTCCTTTTCAGTCACCGTGTAATTCTTCTGTGCCGCATCGAAAGTCTTACTCGCGTAGTAAATGGCGCAGAACTTCTTCTCCCTTAGCTGCCCGAGCACCACACCCAGTGCTACATCACTTGCATCACACATAAGTTCAAACGGTTGAGTCCAGTTCGATGTGATCAAGATAGGGGCAGTAATAAGCGCCTCCTTCAAAACTTGAAAAGCTGTTAGACACTCATCATTAAACACAAAAGGAATATCCTTTTCAAGTAAATGAGATAAGGGCTTAGAGTATTTTGAGAAGTCTTTTATGAATCTCCTGTAAAAACCGGCGTGTCCAAGGAAGGACCGCACTCCTCTTTCATTTGTCGGTGGTGGAAGCTTCTCAATTGCAACCACTTTAGCACGATCTACTTGTAATCCCTTGGCGGAAACATGATGCCCAAGAACAATCCCATCCTTCACCATGAAGTGGCACTTCTCCCAATTCAAGACAAGATTAGTTTCTTGACACCTCTTCAAAACAATAGCAAGGTTAGACAAACAAATATCAAAAGAAGAACCAAAAACTAAAAAATCGTCCATGAATACTTCCATGATCTTCTCTATCAAACCATCAAAAATCGCCATCATGCATCTCTGAAAAGTAGCAGGCGCATTACACAATCCAAACGGCATCTTCCTAAAAGCAAAGGTCCCGTAGGGGCAAGTAAAAGTGGTATTTTCTTGATCCTCGGGAGCAATCATGATTTGATTGTACCCCGAGTATCCATCCAAGAAACAATAAAACTCATACCCTGCAAGACGATCCAACATTTGATCCAAAAAAGGAAGAGGAAAATGGTCCTTACACGTGTTCTCATTTAATTTCCTGTAATCCACACATGTACGCCATCCCGTAGGAATCCTCGTGGCTATAGCTTCTCCATCCTCAGCTTTCACTACAGTCATGCCCCCCTTTTTAGCAACTACATGCAATGGACTCACATGGGGACTATCACTAATAGGATATATAATTCCAGCATCCAACCACGTAAGGATTTGCTTCCTTATCACCTCTTGAATTGCGGGATTCACCCTACGCTGATTTTGAACACTCGCCTTAGCTTCATCCAACAACCTAATCCGATGCATACAATACGAAGGACTAATACCTTTCAAATCATCAAGTGACCACCCTATTGCAGACTTGTACTTTCTTAAGATATCTAATAACTCCTCAAGTTGATCCTCATTAAGGGAAGAAGATACAATTACCGGATATTGTGCATTATCACCAAGAAAAGCGTACTTCAAGTGTTCCGACAATGGTTTCAACTCCTCTTTTCTTTCTTCCACTGGAGTGTTTTCGTTATCCAAAGGCAAGTACTTCCTGGTCCATTTGACTTCTTCCACCTTATTTCTTTCCAATGCAAACCTGTCATCACCCAAAGCAAGTAAGTTTTCAAGAAATTCAATACATACCTCGTTAGAAAGTCCGTCAAGCTCCGTAGTGGGATAAGTAAGAGACTCCATCAAATATGTCTCAAGAGGATCCTTTGACAAGATCAGAGACATATCCTCCTTCACAATCTCCTCCACCACGTCAATACTATAACACTGGGACTCCATTGGCATCTTCATTGCTTTGTCCAAGTTGAAAAGTAATTCTTCTTTGTCCATTCGCAACTTCAGTTCTCCCTTCGAACATCTATCATAGCTCCAGCCGTAGCAAGGAATGGCCTCCCTAAGATTAAAGGAACATTATCCTTGTCATCATCCATTTCTAGTACAAGGAAATCCACGGGAAAGACTAGCTTCTCCACTTTTACAAGAACATCTTCAACAATACCTTTCGGAAATGTCATTGATCTATCTGCCAATTGGAGAGCAACAGTTATCGGAGTCAGCTCCCCCAAACCAAGCTTCTGAAAGATGGACAACGGCATCAAATTGATGCTTGCCCCTAGATCGCACAAAGCTCGCCGTGCTGGCCCCTTCCCGATCTCACATAGAATAGTAAAGCTCCCCGGATCTTTCATCTTTGGTGGCAACTTCTTTTGAATAATTGAGCTACAATTCTCAGATAAATTTACCGTTTCAACTCCGGTTAAGCTTCGCTTCTTTATCAATATGTCTTTAAGGAATCGAGAATAATATGACATCTCCATGATTGCCTCTGAAAAAGGGATGTTCAAGCTTATCTTGTTCATTATCTCTGAAAACTTCTTGAACTTCTCTTCCAATCCTTTCTTCACTAGCTTGTAGGGAAACGGTGGAGGTATCTTTGTTTTGGGAATCCCCCATTCATCACGATCAACCTTCTCCGCTTTCTCCTTTTCGGCTCTTAATCGCTTAGCTCTTTCCCATTTTTTCTCAGCTATTATGTCTGTACTTTGCTCATTCCGTACCATTGGAGTTGCATCAACATCAAAAGGAACATCAGGTGCATCAATCAAAACATCTTGGTGAGGTTCGACTAGGGTTCGACCAGTTTGAGAGGTCGAACCAGGATTGTATTGGTCGAACCTCTCTCCTGGAAGACTGATCTCATTCTGCTCCGGAGGTTCGACTTAGGTTCGACCAGCATTGGAGGTTGAACCATTGCCCCCGAGGTCGAACCGCTTCACTGTATAATCTCTATCCTCCGGTTCGACCTGGGTTCGACCTGAAGGGTTGGTCGAACAATTTTGATCGTGGTCGAACCGTTCCTGCGTCAAAACAGAGTGCTCTTGTTGATGAGGTTCGACCATGGTTCGACCTGTATGCCAGGTCGAACCCTCTGAGTGTTGGTCGAACCGTTCTTGAGACAAAACAGAGTGCTTTTGTTGATGAGATTCGACCATGGTTCGACCTGTATGCCAGGTCGAACCCTCTGAGTGTTGGTCGAACCGAGGCTTAGAAAATTCAACTTTGATTCTGGCCTCATCGGTCCCTCGTACTGCGTTCCCGACCTCAGTGTGATGGCATTACACGACTTCGGATTCTCTATACTCTGAGATGGAAACTTCCCTTTTCCTACAGTTTGAGTCAATGTGTTCACATTCTCTGCAATTGTACCCATCAACAACGTGAGATCTTTCACTTGAGTGGACAAATCTCTGTGGTGATCATCAATCTTTTTCTCAAGTTTTGCCTCAAGGCGGTTCACTCTTTCATCATTCTTTACCATGTACCGGTTCACAGTATCCCCAAAACCAGGCTTCCCTTCTTCCACCTTTTCTCCCGGATCAACACCCATCGGAAGTTGCACTGCATTGTTCGTATTGCTCCATGAAAATTCAGGCCTCCTTGGTTGCTGTTGATAACTACCAGAGGGACCATGATTATTAAAGTTTCCTCGATAGTTCCCTTGGTAATTCCGGTTTCCTTGATTTGGGTACCTCGTTCCTTGAATACTTTGACCCATGGCATAATTTGCTTCCTCCAATTCTTCTTGGATGGTTCCATTATTCATCATCTCTTGCTGGATGATTGGCACTCGTTGAGATATCTCGCTGATCTGCTTCTGTTGAGACTCAAGTAGCTTGTTGATATTGGACAAGCTCGAAACGATCTCATCCTCTCTCTTTGTTTTCACCATTGCTTGTTCAACCTGAGCTATCTTTCCAAGAACATACGTACCTCTAACTCTATCAGTAGGCCAATCCCTCGAATTCATCGATATGTCTTCAAACAATCTCTCGGCCTCAATGGATGACTTTGTAAGCAATGCTCCATTAGAAGAAGCATCAAGTAGCACTCTTGATTCACAGTCCAATCCATTATAGAATATACTGATATATTGGGCTTTAGATAACCCATGTTGAGGGCACTTCCTGAGCATGTCCTTGAACCTATCCCACGCTTCATGAAATTTCTCACCTCCACTGATAGCAAATTGGTTAATATCTTGCTTCATCTTAAACACCTTCGAAGGTGGCATATACCTTTTTCAAGAACCTTAACTTCAATTGCTCCCACGTGGTGCACTCAGCTGCGTTAATAGTATCGTACCAATCCCTCGCCTATTCAGTAAGCGAGAAATTGAACAAAAGGATCTTCCTAGCATCTTCATGTTCTCCTACATCTTTTTGAGTACTTGCATAGCCCAAGAACTTGTTCAGATGCTGCTGCGGATCCTCAAAAGACCCTCCGGAAAAGGAGTTTCTTTCTATCATGCTAATAAGAGCGGGATGAAGATCGAACGCTGTGTTGGTTCCCCTTGCTCCTAAAAGCTCGTAATTTCCAGCCCCATTATTTCTGAAAACCTCTCGGATGGCTAGATTATCCAGATTCGCTGCCATGTTGACTGTTTCTACTTCCAAATGAACTTCAGTTGTAGCCTCAATCATTTGCGAAATCTGCTCGTCAACCTCGACTCCAAAATTCAGAGCTTCAGTTGGGTCAATTGTCTTTGCCTTGCTCTTTTTCTTCTTCTTCTTTCTTGATGATGCTCCAATCTCAGGATTATACGGTTCAAGATTACCTTTCTTTGATCTTGTGAGCATACACCTAAAACGAATAAGAAAGGAAACAACAAAACAAGGTAAATAGTCCTAATAAACTAGAAATAATACAAAAAAAGATATTTTACACCGTCCCCGGCAACGGCGCCAAGAACTTGATAGGGGTTTTCTCAACACACAAATTAATCCTCAACTATAAGGATATCAATTGTAGTCGCGAAGATGACCAAGTTACAATATCGAACCCAAGGGACGGTTAAATATCAATTTTGTTATCTTCTAGTATATTTTAGACTATGTTTGGTAATTGTAAAGGTTTAATGGATAATAACTTCTAATCGAAATAGCAAAAAGAAATAGTAAGAGTAGAGAAAAGTGAGTTGTGATCAATAAGAATAATAGGTAGTTCGTCGGGTCATCCAGTTTCACTATCAATTTGTATTTTCATGTGATGGTGTCCGACTCTACCCTGTGATTTGTGGACGCATCACTAAACCATGCATATCTACTCTATAGACACAAGTAAACATGCGTGTAATACGTGTGAATAACCTCGGAGCAAGAGATATACTTCACCCCCCTTTCTAGGTACTATCATAATCAATTATCTTCTACGTCTAGAATCTAACCTGATTTGATCTCCCTTTTTAGGTACTATAAAGTTATACTCTTCATCCTATTCATCAACCTGAATTTAATTCAATTCATGAATATTCATATAAGATGGTTCTAATAAGACTTCGGAATCCCTTCACTTAGAATTATAACAATAAACCCTGCTCATTAGTGAACGCACTCAATCAATAACCATGTTATGTATTCAGACTCTACACAACGATCATTGATGCACAAAATGACTATGAGTATGGATTAAATATGCAATCTTATATAAAACAAACCACAAGTAGTGTTGTACGGAGTTTTACACACGAAATACGAATTACATCATGAAACTTTCATAACCCTAGAACTACCAAGGTGGTTCTAACCCATGATTGACCTAGGAACAATCATGGTTAGATTGATCATTCTTACTTGAACCTTCAGCGAACCTCTGTCACAGCCCTCCGGATGGATCACCACCTCTACTCTTGTCTCTCTTATGATTGATGATCAAAAGCTCTTTTCATTCTCTGTATGAGCCTCATTTTATACTTGTAATCACGTCTCTAGGGCTTGGAATGGGCTTTCTAAGTGATCTCTCGTGTTTCGGCCTCGAAAATCCGGATAAGGTAAGTTCTCGCGCATAGGTTCGACCACGTCAAACAGGTCGAATAACTGGCCACAGGTCGAACCCCCGATCGAACCCCGTTACTGGAAGAATTTTGCACAGGTTCGACCTTCTGGACAGGTCAAACCACTTAGGCCTTGGTCGAACCCCAGGTCGAACCTCATCACTGGACAACTCCCGCTCCCGATTCGACCAACTAGCAAGTCGAACTCAAACGTCGTGGTCGAATCCTCTTTCCTGCGAACTGGTTCGACCATGGTTCGACCTGATGGACAGGTCAAACCACTCGAGTCGTGGTCGAATCCTCTTCTGCAAGCTCAGCAATGTTGGTTTGACCTGCTGGAGAGGTCGAACCCTCCTCCAACCAGGTCGAACCCACCTAATTCTTGAGCGGTTCACATGGCTTCGACTCCGTCTCTTCGATTCTTGGCTCTTTCACTCCATTTTTGCTAAGAAAATACTCAAATAGCTCCACTAACACCTGATTCATGCTAATTCACAATATATATAGGTTTTCCACCTATTTCCACATCAAAACTCTCCAAAACTAGCACAAAACATAGCGCCAAACTTGCGAATTTACACACTCATCAATAACCCTGTTATCCTACATGAAATGTCTGATTCAAAGCTAATAGTTAAATCTGGTTTAATTCCTAAAGTGCGTGAATACTACCATGCCACCTTTCTAGATACTATCAAAACAAAAACAATGTCTGCAGATCGCACGAATGACTAACAGGAATTCTCTAGAAAGTACTACAAGGCTTTATTCAATATCAATCCGGCTTGAAAGTCGTAATTGTATTGTTCCACTAGATTATTCAAACATCTGATTTACCAGTACTAAGAATTAATGAGTTAATGGGAAACTATCTTAATCCTTAAAAATTAGATAATCTAATTCATGAACGCACACAAGCTAGCATAATAAATCAAGGATAATGGGAAATATCATAAATATAATATGAAGACATTATGAAGCATAATAGCAAAGTCTCAAGATGAATAAAATAAACCAAAATAATAATCCACATGAATTCACAAAAATCAATCTAGTTCATCAAACCAATTATCTATCCTTCAAACCTTAAAACTGTAAATGAAATTAACCAATGAGTTTACATGAAACACTCATGGCTATTGAATTCATACCAGAAGTCTTGAAAAATAAAAGATAAGAAAGGAATAGAAAAACCCTAGTGTCAGCATTGTTTCACCTTCTCTATTTCTCCGATTGACCGATCCCCCTCTTAAACAACACTTGAATTTTCTTTGATGTGGATGGTTGATGGAATGGATGTGGATGAAGTTAAAGATGGATTAGAAAGGGTGATGAAGGCGTGAGGAATGATGGTTTTGATGTCTGGATTAGGGATCTCCTCTTTCTCTTCTCCTTTCAAGCCCTTTTATAGATTGGGGCTCCAAAACTACTATTTTTTTCTAATTTTCATCCCTCACACACCTCCACAAAGTAGGGGGTGTAAAAATAAGACCCTTGGGTCTAAAAATACCCCAACTCGGCACCCATCTTGACCACTCTTGGTATAGCTCGAGCCAAGCTGGTCCCAAGCGGATTCTTGGGCTACGCAAACTAGTTCGCACGACCTTACCATTTTGATCATATCTTCTTCATCTGAACTCCGATTTGAGTAATTCTTACACTAAAATGATCCTCTTATCTGTAGATTTTCAACCATAAATAACATAATCAAATTTTACTTCTATACATACATCATACAATGTGGATGTGCATTTTTCAACATTCCTTCACACTTTCACTATTCATTCCAACATTGAACTCTTGATCCTTTTCCACTTTAAACATACATAATAAAATACCTCAAATGCACATTTTTTTCAAAAATATGGACATGTAAGAGAGTTGTGTTAATATATGACAATAATTCTCACAACAAGGCATTAAATCGAACACTAAAGCACACTGATTTTCACTCTCAACAAACCCCCAAATTTAACTTTTGCTCATCCCGAGGCAACAAAATAGAACAAAATAGAAAGAGAGTGGGAAAATCACATGGAAACAAGGATTATACCATCTAGGCCATTCAAATTGCAATTATCCTCAACTTAAGTCATGCCACTCTCATTACATGCAATAATCAATATATAGCATATAAGACAAGACAATTACCTCCAATTAAAATGCTCAATCGACATGTTCTCACCGAAAGTATATATCACTCGTACTCTAGTGTATAAGATGTGCACTTAAGGGTTACGGAGTTTACGCTCACATTCAATTCATGTGCATGCGTAATCATAACATTGTCAAATATCTCAAACTCTTCACCACTAAAAGTATAACTTGACAATTGGATCAAAAATGACTTTTCTTTTGAATGTAATGTTAGCTCTTTGGTTAAGGTAAATATATGGATAAGTGACTTAAATTTCAGATCAATCAAGCACGTGTTCCCTCATGATCATTATTTTTCCTCATATAACTTTAATTCAAGCAGACTATCATCCTTAACTCTATCTCCTTTAAGCAAACCGTTTTTTCTTTTTTTTTCTCAGGGTACCAGTTTTAGGTACTACCCCTCGCGTCCATTAGGTACTAGATTTAAACACTAGGGTGCTTCATTCCATGAAATTTTAGATTCAAGCACTACTCCTTGATTCCCCTTTAAATGCATTTTCAATCTCAATCATTGTTTCAACACCAATTTCATTTCTTCCCAAGTTGTTATCAAAATCCATCAACACACAAAGTTAGAAGCTAAGTTTGCAAAGAAGTAAATACCGTAGACGAAGAGCACCTAATATAAAATTTCCTACACCAAAATAAATATAAAAATAATAAAACGAGAAGGCAAGCCCCCTAACAGATGCTCATGTTTAACGTTGGAGAGCACGACAGAATTCAACAGGCTTATCGAAATGACCATTGATATATTTGATCCTTGCCATCATACTCTAATCAATGTGTTTCTTCATCAATTCAATACTTGTGGCATGGGATGGCCTCGTTTGCATTCTTAAAATTTATCTTGGCTTTGCCAACCATGTTTTGGTAAGAACTCATCAACCTCTCAACTCTACTCCACCAATTATTCTTTCTTTCCACGGAAATTCACTACTTTTCTTCCAATTCTATTTTTTCCCTATGAATATATGAGGAATCATAAGGTAAAACAAAGTCAATAGAAAAAGTATCATTAAATTCAATGCAACTTAAAGAGTTTAAGGTTTAGAAATGCTCATTTCATATTCTTCAAGTCCTCTTCGGTTGCTTCTTGTCTTTACTCTTCTTCTTTCTTTTCTTCATCAACATCAAATTCTTCATCAATATCTTCTTTTACCTCTAAAATTGCCTCCAGTTGATAGTTTAATTTGATTGGAGCCACTTGAGTTAATCGAGGGTACTTTTTTTCGAATTCTACTTCCTCAAATGACAACATAGGACCTTCAAATTGCATTTCAGTGTGCAATGGAACAACAGTTTATCCCTCAAACACTTTTCATCCATTCTTTTCTCCTGTTGACATTGAGCATTTAATCTTGAAGCGATGTTTACAAGATGATTTTGAATTCTTTTTATGCTTTCATTTCACTCCTGCGATTCAAGTTTCATCTTTATTTCTAGAGCTTCCATCATTTTTATGGCTTATTCATGCTTCTTTTTACTCTCATCAAAGTATCTAATGGAGGAATCAAACATATCTTTGCAATCCTTAGGAAACTCCAGTCGAACCAGAATAAGTGTTATATTGATAAGGTTGATATGAATTTTCATTATAAGCACAAAATCATTCATCTTCATATTTGACTTGATTGTAGTATTGAGATTGAACTTGATTCACTAGAGAATCAGAACCACAATGGTAATCGTGTTTGAATCACCGCTAACTAGTACATGCTAATTTTGCAAGAAGAGAATCTAAACATATTAGCATGCCTTCTAGAGGCTGCTATAAATACTCAGTTGGACTTGGTATAATTGAGTAAGATCTCACAGTAAATTTCTGTAAACCATAATGACGAAGGTAAAATACGAAAAAATAGAGCACAAGCCACAAAAAGAATTATAGGTAATCTAGGCCTACAACCATGATTTGTTGCTACCAGAGAATTGGTTGGCCATCAATAAGCTGTTTAGGAAAATACATCACAGTAACACTCATTCTTTTTAAAGCAAATTGAATCATTTATTTCACAGGACTACAACTATTTGTGTAATCAACAAATATATTATTTCGGTTTTGGCAAATTGCGCGAAGAAATTATATAAGGTTACTAACCTTAAACAGATGCTAAACCAACGTAAACTAGGGTTATGGAGCTAAAATAGTGAATGAATGTCAAAAGCCCGCCTAGAAAATTGAAGTTGCCGTAAACTCCATGGTCGGGCTCTAGGCTTGGTTTCTTCGACAAAACCTCTTGGCGTTGAAAACATTGACCTTACTCTTCACTGATTTCACATCTCTCACATTGAACTTATCCACGATTTTGCTGAAGTTACCACAATTATAATAGAATTTGAATTTTGTTTGGGGCTATGGAATTTCAAATTTGAAACTTATTTAAGGCTTAGGAAATTCAATTTTAATAAAAGATGGGGGGGGGGGGGGGGGGGGGGGGGGTTCGGAAGGATACCTTAGGTATGGGGGTGTTGAATTAGTTAGGGGTGGAGTAGTTTAAATTAGGGGTATTAATGTCCAATAAGTTCTTATTGTTTAGAATTGAAAATATTTTACTTCAACTGTTGGTAATGATTTTCAATTAATTTAAAAATCCTCCCATATTTATATCTTATTTTAAAAATAAACATTAAACAAATATTCCCTTTGTCCCCTTAATACGTATCCATTTTATTATTTTGGTCCGTTCTAATACAAAGTATCAATTTTTTTGGATTGATGTGACCGTAAGAAAATAAGAATTACATTCAACCCATTACATATGGGCCCACATTCAATACTAACACAACTATTCACTACATGTTAAAATATTATATCATCAATCAATTACGCATTAAATTATGGGAGGATTGTAAAAATTTTATACTTCAATACCTAACAAATAACTTTTATATCAATTTTTACAAAATGCCACTTTTCGAACCTTAATTACCCCACTATTTAATTTATAATACCCAATGTGTCCATGTGGGTGAGTGTGTATATCGATTCTGATGTAGGTATGGATGAAAGTTCTAATGTAGGAACGATTCTCGTGTCAGTTACGATGTAGGTGCGGATGTAAGTTCTGATGTAGGTATCGATATCAGTTCCTATATAGATATGGATGTCGATTCTGATGTCAGTACGGATCCAATGTCGGTTTCGATATCGGTACAGATTGATTCCTAGTAGACGACGGTGGTTCGGCGGCGACGACCACGATGGTGATTTGCTCCTTATATCTAATTTTTCTCTTTTAAGAGTATTTTGATTAGATCATTTTTGGTACTGGTTGGTTAAAAAAGAAATATAATACTCCATCTGTCCCAACTTTAACTTCACACTTTTCATTTTGATTCGTCCCAACAACTTCACACTTCCATTAAAGGAAAAAAAAACAACTATATAGTATCCCTCTACCATATTTTAATTTCAAATTTGTCATCATTTTTTTAACATATCTACCACATTTTATCATTTATTTATTACTCCCTCCAACCCACTAATGTTGTATCAATTTTTTTTGGCATGGAGATTAAGGAGTATAATAATTTAATGGATAGTGGGTTGAAATATTATTTTAATGTGTAGTGAGTAGGTGTATTAGTGGTGTGTGTGGGCTCCAAGTGATTATGTTAATATTTTTGGGTGGGACCCATATGCTTAAAAAGAAAATGTGACAACTTCTTTGGGACAACCCAAAAAGGAAAATGTCACAACTTCTATGAGATAGAGGGGGTACTAAAAAATACCATACTACCCCCAAAAGTAAGTAAAAAAGTGACTTTTCTTAAACACCATATCTATAGTAAACGTGAAGATGAGTTAGGGATGGAAGGAGTAAAAAAAGTGTTGGTATTGATTTTTTACAATTGAGTTTTGGTTAGTTTTACCTATTGACATTCAAATTATTATACTTACATTATAATTCACATGAAAAAAAAATAAATGATTACTATATCAAGGGGACATATGGAGTAATAATTTATGTATTTTATAAATGCACATGTCTGGTAAATACGCCCCACAGAATTACACAAATACAGAACATACCAATTTGATTAAAATCGAAACATAAAAGTTGTAAAATGAATAATAAGAAATAAAAGATAGAATTGAACAACATAGGACATCATCTTTTGTGCATTACATACGGCTATACAATCGAATTGACCCTTTCTTTCCAGATAAAAATAGAATCTATCAGCCCCAGACGAGTAAATGATCAAATTTTCACCTTTCCTTTGGATAAGTTCAAAAAAACTATGATGGCTCCATTGTTTTTTATTTTCAAATGGATTTTTTTATTGATTCAGCAATCTCAAAATTTCTTTTTATCCAAGCAAAAAGGGAAAATTTTGATTTTTTCACTCCTTTTTTATAACTTAAATATTGTATTCATACTGAATTATTGTTGGGATAAACAGATTCTAATTCATTCTTAAGGGACAAATAAAGAAGATAAAAAAGCACAACACAAGAATTTATGTGGAAAACTCCAAAACTGGAGTAAAACCATGAACTGAAAAAATACCACTATATGAAATTTTTTACAATCACACAAAATTTTTCTCTTCCGACCCCAATCCCTACTCTCTTACAAATCTTTGACTAATTCTCATCTTTCTTCCCATTCTCATAATCGAAAATCCAAGAAAAGAATTCAAATATAATCAAACACAAAGATTAAAGTGTACTTGATTGGTGCATTTGACATCAAGTCCAAATGCCCCTTATATAGCACCAAGGATCCCTCCCCTTTTACTCTTCATCCAATGTGGGACAAAGAAATAAAAGAAATCCCTTCGTTTATCTTTGACAAAAAAACCAACAATCTTCACCTATCAAACTAAAAGAAGACTCATTGTCTTCACTGATAATCCATTCTCAACCCCGAGAATCCTACTCCACCATATGAGTAGAACACTTAGAATCAACCATTCTAAGAAATTTCTGCTGCACATATAAAAAATACCTGCTGATATTTATGGTGCTAGTTCCAGCTTTTGGCTCCCCTAGAAGTCCATCAGCCATCGATATACATCCACCACACACCCTACATCACCTGCCAAGTCAATATCCATGTGCAAACTTGTGGATCAGCTAATATTATTACATCATTTTCCATGACAACTGAGCATGTCATTAGAATCCTCAATAGTATTAACTTAACATTTGGAACTATTGTAGCACTAGCTCCTCCTTGACCAGCAACGTCACCATTGCTCCACCTTAAGCAATTACTGTTCCATTTCTCTACCTTGAGAAATTACCGCACCATTGCTCAACCTTGAGAAAAAACGATCATTGTACTGATATGACGTCACTGCCTTTTACCACCAAGTTACATCAGGTTTGCCCGAACCATTTTCCTATTGAAAGTGTCGTCACTTGAAGTCGATTCCAACTCTCCGGAATTCTGTTCTTAGCCTCATTTTTAGTATCAAAATAAATTAGAGTAAGAGACTCTATCGTTGTTGTACACGTGTGACCAAGTAACAAAATTTATAAGTATGTCGTCCCAAGGGAAAGTAAACTCATAGTTATATCCGGATTTGTCATTGATTGTGCTTTGTAAAAGTGACAAGATTGAAGGTTTGGTTTTATACTACTTATTATTCTAATCAATTAACTAAGAAATCAATTGACAATTAATTGTATCAAATATCAAACAAGTTACAAGATGAATGGAATGTGGATAGAATATATCAAGAAGAGAGCAAGGCTAATCATACTCATGATTAAGAAACTAGCTAGATATGCATGACTCTTAATATTGAACCTCATTAATTGTGGACTAAAAGCAATCATATTTTTACCTCTAATTCCTATGGCCAAGGCAATTAGGTTCTCGACTCTTTTGACAAGTATAAATCTCCTAGGATTGTTCTTACTCTCAATTCCCTTAAGGTACTATGATCATAAGTTTGGTTCTTTTCACTCAATTTCTTAAGTGTCCCCCTATGAATATTCTAAGCATAAGAAGGGTGTGACTTACCTCCCCTCACACTAACATGCACGCTCATCTTAATATATGATTCAATTAAACCACTAATCATAATATTGGAATGGTCATCCTAACACTATGAATAGAGAATTTAATCACACAAGTATTGAAATGAAACATGATTCATAAATCATAAAAGGAAGTCCAAAATTAACTCAATTCAACATCTCAAATCCTACATATCTAGCATTCTTCTCAACCAATCACATGATTAGCCCTACTATAGGACTAGCCACTATACATCATGTTCAAATCAATATATTCATTGGATTGCTCCATTTGAGCCAAAATATGAAGAAAAATAACAATTGAAAAGTAGATCGGCTTTCCTTTTGTGAAGATGGCCTTCCTTCTCTCCAACATTATAAAATCTTCAACCAAACTTGATTTCCTCTTCTTAAAGTGATGGAAGGATGAATTGGTGGATGAATTTTTGAAGATCAAGTGAATTAGATGGATTAAAGGTATGGAGATGAATCAAATGGAGTTAGTGTGTGAGAATGTAGTGTGAAAGTGTGTGTAACTGCTCTAATTCTGTGTTCCCCTCTGTTTTTCGCACTTAAAATGGGTTTTTATACCCCTTGTTACCCCCTGGAATCTTCTAGAACCTTCTCAACTTATCATTGGATTCTGCACCTACACGGGTCATGTAGCAGTATACAGCTTGTGTAGTGCACATACAGTTCGACGTGTTCTATGCGTTCCCGGATACGGCTCATGTATTAGCGCACGGCCTCCTATGGGCGTGTAGCATTTTCTGATGACTGCGCACGGCCTTCTCGAACAGGCCCCTGTTCCGCATACAAGGCGTTTGTTGGTGCACGACTCGTGCACCGGAACACGGCTTTTTCCGGGACGTGTCCTACGTTTTGATGCTCGAACAAGGCCACCTCAAACAGGCTTGTGTTCCGCACACAGGGCGTGTACGAGCGTGTGTCCTGTTCTTCCTTCTCCATTTTGCTTTCGATTATATTTTTCTCCATTATTTGCCTGTTTTACACATATTTAAGCTCATTTCACATTTCTATCAATTCATACCACATTTCTCCTAATTACATAAAATTCCACTAAAAGTTACACAAATACGGATGAAAACGTCCAAAAATACATACACAAAGATACTAAAATTTAGGTGAAAATGACAACGATCAACCCCCAAACTTAAAGTATTATTCATCCTCGAACAACGAAAATGATAAACAAGAGTAATTTTCACCTAGAAAAATACCTAACAAACATAAACCACAACACATCACAAGTAATAACGACTACAAAATCACATTAAGTATTCTTACATCATCAAACCCATAACATAAAAGATTAACAGGTTCAATCTCAAGATGACAAAAGAGTAATCAAATTCCTTTCAATCCAAGCCTCTCATAGGATATCACATTCACTCAACACTCTATGAAGTAGGGTTTGAACAACACTCATCAACTGGTTAGGACCGACTCGCCATAGGCTTTCTCATGGACTATGTTCACAAGCCACCCTAATTTCAATAAGTGATCAAATAGGTCTTTATCTTTGGATGTAATGTTCAGGCTCTTTGGTAGGGTAGGAAACTTTGGGTAATAGTGACAATTCACGTGTAGATAATCGAAGAGATGATTCTTTTCTCCAACATCTTCACTTTCAAGCTTCCTCCATTGGTCAATTATTCAAAAGCACTAAACATCAACACATCATGGATTTATTGAGCTTCTTTTAACTTGCATACTTCCTTTCTCTGACTTTTGACTTTCCTTGAGCATGTTTTATGATTTTGCTCCTTTTTCTTTTTCGTTGAAGTTGCATTTGCATTTATCTCTAACTCTTTCATCCTTTTCTTGATTCATCATATCCTTCATTATCTTGCACTTTTTCACCATCAACCCTTGTAGACCATCATCTCCTCAATTACCCACACATAGGTTACATAAATAAGGCTTAAGTGGGTTTTCAGGGCTTGTATTACGCTCAAATAAATAAGAATAGGCTTATAAGCTCAAAATGGCTAACTAGGGATGATGTTTTGGTAAGGAAGTTTATGGCTATGACTTATATAACAAGGATGGCCTAAGATCATATCACAAATTTCAACCATTCGGGCTTCGTTCCTATAGTCCATGAGCAAATTCTAGTTTGTCCAAGTTCAACCAGTCCTCTCATCAAGAAAATTAACCATGGAGACATGGTTGACGCTCAACTCTCACAAAATTTTGCTTGAACCAAAAAGAATCATAATTACCCTTCATACTTCTTGACGAGAGTGGAAATTAGCATGTTTTATTGTCCAATTGAACACCTTTTTGATGAGTATTATTGTCATATATTATCACAATGGTCTAATATTCATTATATGTGAGAATAAGGTACACTTAAGGTGTTTTGTTATGTTCTAGGTCGAAAAAGGATCAAAAGAGCCAAGTTTGAGAAAAGGTGCAATTTGTGCAAGAATGCTGAAAAATGCACGTCCAACTTGTGTAATTTTTCTGTATTCGTGTGGAGCTCTGAATTAGAAGTGTGATATATTTTTAGTGAGCTGTGCCGAACAGAACAACTGTGTTACATTGCATGGCTTTTTGTACCTTCAAATCTTGGAGTTTCTATGAGTTATTTATATGGAGAGAAAACCAAGGAAGAGAGGATCGCGTGAGTGTAAGAATCACTCAAATCAGAGATGGGATGAGGAAGTTATGCTTAAAATCGTGAAGTCGCGCAGCTGCCAGCGAGAATTTCCGAAAATTTTCGAATTTATCTCGTTATCACATAATTCTCCATGATTCACCCATATATATTTCTATCCTTATTTAATTCTATTCTCACACCTATATATATTTCACATCATTATTCATAAATTGGGGGAGAATACAATAGATTAGAGGAAGAGAGGCCACAACCATACTACACCATACAAGGGGGGATCACCCCCAACCATCATTCACTTTCTTTCCTCCATCCATCCATCACTTTGAAGATTCGTATGTGAAATCAAGATGAGAATCAAGAGGAGAATTCAAGATGGAGAAGGATACGACGATGCCCACATCCAGAGTTTTATTCATTTCCTAATTTATCTTATAATTTCCGGACATCCAGGTAAGATCTATCCAACACCCATGATTGTTCTTCGCAACATCATGGGCTAGAGACTTTTTGGTAGAACTAGAGTTGTGAAGGTTTATCTAGTTAATTGAATTTCCATGTGTACACTCCGTACAACACTACTTGTGGATTTATTTTATATATGATCATGCTTTCTTAATTCATACTTGCAGTCGATTTGTGCATCATTAACTGTTATGTAGAGTCTGAATATATATCTTGGTTATTGATTGAGTGCGTTCACTGCTGAGCAGGATTCCATGTTATGATTCTAAGTGAGGGGATTCCGAAATTTCATTAGAACTATCATATAGGAATACTTATTAATTGAATTGAATTCGGGTTATTAAGTAGGATAAAGAGGATAATGTTATAGTACCTAAACGGGAGATCATATCGTGTTAGAGTACCAATTGACCAGGAAAATAATTGATACTGATAGTACCTAGAAAGGGGGTGAAATTATATCTCTTGCTCCGAGGTTATTCACACGTGTAACACGCATGTTTACTTGTGTCTATAGAGTAGATATGTATGGTTTAGTGATGCGTCCATATTCCACAAGGCAGAGTCGGACATCAACAAATGAAAGGGAAGTTAATGAATAAAACTGAATTATCCTAGAGTTATCTATTCTCCTACTTGATCCATTTTCGTATTCTTCGAGTGATCTTTTATTTTATTTGTTATATAATTTAATTGTTAGTAGATTAATAATTCAAACATCCAACTTAATTGCCAACTTGTCTTAATTAATTTAGTAAATAATTAAATTGATAATACGCCGTCCCTTGAGTTCAATATTCACTTGGTCGTCTGCTAAGCTGCAATTGATATTCTTAATACTTGGGGATTAATTTTGCTTGGAAAAAACACGCATCACTTCTCAAAATTGAACAAATTATGTAATTCATGTCACAATTTTAACTAGTAGAAATCCTTAACATGCTTGTCATCACTTATAAAAAGTAATGCATCATAGCTCATATTCAAAAACATATAACACCTTCTCAAAACGTACCACCAAACCAATCTTACAAGAATAAAAAATTACAAACATAACACATAAGCGAAGACTCACCAAACGAGGAACATAACAAAAATATATAACATACATGACTAAAAATCATCCATCTCAAATTAAAGCACATTAATTCAACATCCATAACAAGTAAGCTCAAATTCCCATCACATCCAAATTATAAAAATCAAACTAAAATACCAAAAATAAAAGAAAATAAATCGCATAAAACAAAAATAAATCTAAAAATAAAACCTCCCAAAATCAAAACAATTAATATACAATCCAATCCAAATCTTAATAAATCAAATCAAGTCTAACATTCTCCAAATGAACTACTAGAAGTTATAAGCACTAAAATGACTCCCTCATGGCTCCGGAGGTGAAGGTGTATTATAGGCATTCCATGGTATGTAAGTACGAGGCGATGCTGGAAATTGGAAGTTGAACATCATCATCATCATCATCTCTTCCATGTTGTTGGAGTGCACCCGACACTGCTCCTCGTAGTACTCCTTACGACGCTGTCCAACTCGAAGTTCTTGAATATGTATCCTATGCTCCTGCTGTACCTCTCGGATCTCCCTCATCTATACTCCATACGTCTGCTGCACATGCCTCATCTTTCTCACTTCATCCATCATGTAGTTTCATCGATCATTTCCATGTTCGGGGCCATTTGTGATTGCTGTTGTTGCTCTTCCTCCTCAAACTGTGGTGGCTCAGGGGCTTGCTCATCGAACTCCACCTGATGATGTGGTGGCTCCTTCTCGTCTCCTTCTATAAGCACTAACTCAGCTCTCAGATTTGCTAGCTCGCGGTTCTCTTCAACCCTCATCTGTTGGAGAACCTCCTCCACTTCCTCTCTGTTTCTTCTATAAAATGCACTCACAAGCCTAGAGTGATTAGCACTAGCCATTGCCAAATTAGCAAACCTCCTTCGAGTGTACACTGTAGTGAGCTCCAGTGCTGGCAAAGGAAATGAAGCCCTTTTTTCATGCCTTAAGCAATATTGGTTTGCAACTACAGATAAAAACTCCATTCTCATCAATTGATGGTAATTCAACCCTTCGCTCACCATTCGGTTCTCCATTCCTGCAAGATTTACTCCCAATCCTTGAGCTATCATAGTAATCATATCTCCTAACATCAATCCTTGAGAAGTTTGTCTCTTAGCAACTCTCTCCGCATGTTGCACAAAATGCGCTACAACATTTAGTGGTAGCTCATTATAAATGCAGTATATGATATATAGTTGTTTCTCTCCAACTTCTCTACTTTCAAATCTCCCTAAGATAGTTTTCGAGACAATCTTCTCTAAGTATCTCATGACCAGATTCCTTATTACAGTTCCTTTCGAGGCACTGGGAACATATCCTGCTTGCTCTGTCCCATCATTTACCTTTCTTCAGAGAACTACCTCTTGATCTTCTGGTGTATGACCCAAGTCCGATCCTGATGTTGTGTGGGCAACAATCTTCAGGATCTTCTCAATCTGTTTTTCTTCATTCTTTACTCAAAAGAGGTGCAGACTTTTCATTCCAAGAAGCTGAGATGACTTATATATTGGGCTACAACAGGGACCAGGAGGAGAAATTGGGTTGGGCCTCCATTGGGCTTAAGTATCCAAGCTTAGCACAAAGCTTATACATAAGTCCAATAATAATAGTATAGTCCACTAAAATATTATTACTCCACTGCCTTTCCAATACCAAAATTACGTTTTGGGCTCCTTCTTATTATGAGCCCGACAGTCTCCCCATGTTTAAGATATACAATATCCATTAATTAATTAAGTTACAGACAATTTCATTAATTAATATCTCGTCCGAGAGTAGTACCACTCAACCTTATTATCATATCGAAATTAATTCACTTGCAAAATTAAAATGATAAAACTTATGAGCTCCTCAAGGGGACATCATCAACCTATGTCAGATATGGATTCCTTCTACAATCAACAGCACACCATAGAGATAATACTATTTCCCAACTCACCGAGTTTGTTGATTTAATACATGTAAATCTCACCCACTGATGAATCAAAGAAATATATGTTGTCTTATGTGTCGAGGTTATTGTATAGGGATTAAGAGCACGAACATCCATAATAACTTAGATCAAGTTCTCCTATATAGACAGTACAAGTCGAACGATCTCAAGCGGTCCTGCTCAATACACACAAGGTGCACTAATGTGATTCTATAGTCAAGACATACTAATGTCAAATCACACTACAGCCATCCCGATAGATAGTCCCCGTCTATCTCGATTGTGAGCATCTGTTTATACTTTATAAGAAAATTGATACTATGATCTTTCGTGTGTTGTCGCACAACATATTATCTACAGTATAAAGTAAATGGACTTTTGCACAAACATATAAATAAACAATTTATAATATGCAAAACGTTTGATCATATGATTCTCATTTCAAATAAAATTATTAAAACATTGTTCAATATAAAAGCTAGGCTTTTAGTATACAATCTAACAATCTCCCACTTATACTAAAAGACTACACTGCCATATCTGCTGATACGCATCTAATCCTCATTCCTTCTACATGCCCATTGAACGCTTTCGCTGGAAGGCTCTTAGTAAAAGGATCAGCCAGGTTATCCTCCGATGTAATCTTAGCAACAACGACCTCCCCTCTTTTAACAATGTCTCGTATCAGGTGGTACTTGCACTCAATCTTTTTACTCGCCTTATGGGCTCGTGGTTCCTTCGAGTTTGCTACTGCACCACTATTATCACAATAAATTGTGATAGCTTTGGGCAAACCAGGAATCACATCCAAGTCCATTAAGAAGTTTCTGAGCCATACTGCTTCTTTAGCTGCCTCAGAGGCTGCTACATATTCACATTCCATGGTGGAGTCTGCAACGTATTTCTACTTTACACTTCTCCATATTATGGCTCCTCCTCCAAGAGTATACACATAACCGGAGGTGGATTTACTAGCATCCTATCTCACTAGAAATCCAAATCAGTATAAGCCAAAGGTAACAAAATATCTGCCCGGTAAATCAGCACATAATCCCTAGTCCTTCGTAGGTATTTTAAAATATGCTTTACCGCAGTCCAATGTCCTTGTCCTGGATTACTTTGATACCTACTGACCATGTCCACGGCATAACAGATATCCGGTCTAGTACATAGCATAGCATACATGAGGCTTCCTACTGCCGAAGCATAAGGGACCAGCTTCATTGCCTCTATTTCCTGTTGTGTCTTTGGACACATTTCTTTAGATAGAGGTATCCCATGTCTGAAAGGTAGAAAACCTTTCTTTGAATCTTGCATGCTAAAACGAGCCAGGATTGTATCAATGTATGAAGCTTGGGATAAGCACAACATTCTTTTCTTGCGATCCCTTATTAATTTGATCCCAAGAATGTGTTCGGCCTCTCCTAAGTCCTTCTTTTCAAACTGCTTGGATAGCCATACCCTTACGCCCGACAATACATTTACATTGTTTCCAATGAACAGAATATCATCCACGTAGAGTACAAGAAATACCACTACGTTTCCGTCATACTTCTTATACACACATGATTTATTCGGATATTGAATAAATCTATATGACTGGATTACTTCATCAAAATGGATGTTCTATGATCTTGAAGCTTGTTTCAATCCATAAATGGACCTTTTAACCTTACATACAAGATGCTCTTCGCCCTTTGCAATGAATCATTCTGGTTGCTTCATATAGATGTTTTTCTCGAGACTTCCATTCAGGAATGCTATCTTGACATCCATTTGCCATACCTCATAATCCATATGAGCATCAATAGACAAAAGAATCCGGATTGACTTATGCATGGCCACAGGCGAGAAGGTTTCCTCATAATTGATTCCTTCTTTCTGAGTATAATCCTTTAGCCACAAACCTTGCTTTAAAGGTTTCCACCTTACCGTCAGATCCTCTTTTCCTTTTATAGACCCACTTGCATCCAATAGATTTTACACCACTGGGTCGATCTACAAGCTCCTAGACTTGATTAGAATACATGGATTCTATTTCAGATTTCATTGCATTTTGCCAACATTGAGCATCTTTGTCTTGCAGTGCCTCGTTGTAATTCCATGGGTCAATTTCATGTTCACCAGGGACCAAGTCAGAAGACTCTCCCAATCCCATGTATCTATCTGGTTGTCTCACAACCCACCCACTATGACGAGGCTTCGCAGGTAATTGTGTATCAGGTGTGACACGCGGTGCAGTGTCCTGTGGTATATCCTCTTGTACAGTTGGTATAATATTTAGTGTTTCCCCTCTTACTTCTTTTAGAATAATTTTACTCATGGGATTGTGATTCATAATATAATCTTCTTTCAAAAATCTAGCGTTCGTGCTAATGATCACCTTTTGGTCTTTTGGATTATAAAACAAACCACCTTTCATTCCTCTAGGATATCCTATAAATAGACAAACTTCAGTACGTGATTCTAACTTATCAGCATCCGCCTTTAACACATGTGCCGGGGCACCCTAAATCCGAACATGTTTGAGACTAGGCTTACACCCTGTCCACAGTTCTGTTGGTGTGGAGGCTACTGATTTAGAAGGTACTAAGTTTAAAATGTAAGTTACTGTTTCTAATGCATGTCTCCAGCACGAATTTGGTAGTTCCGAATAACTCCTCATTTAATCTTACCACTTTCATAAGAGTCCTATTCCTTCTTTCCGCTACACCATTCTGCTGGGGTGTGCCAAGTGCAGACAATTGGGATTCAATCCCTTCCTCCGATAAATAATTCTTAAACTCTCCAAATATGTGTTCGCCACCACGATCTGATCGTAGTGTCTTGATATATTTTCCAAGTTGCTTTTCCACATTAGCCTTGTATTCTTAGAATTTATCAAAGCACTCATACTTGCAGCGCATCAAATAAATATATCCACATCTAGAATAGTCATCAATGAATGTGATGAAATATTCATAACCGCCTCTTGCCTGGACAGACATAGGACTACATAAATCAGAATGAACCAATTCCAACAAATCCTTGGCTCTACACGCCTTTGCCTTAAAAGGCCTTTTTTGTTATTTTTCCTTCCAAGCAGGATTCGCAAGTTGGATAATTTAACACTACCAATGAACTCAGAGGTCCATCAGCTATCAACCTTTGAATCCTACTCAAGTTAATATGACCTAGTCTTAGATGCCAAAGATATGTTTGGTTCATATTAGAAGGTTCTTTTCTCTTATTAGTAGATGTATCAATCATTTCAATTTGTTGCACCATGGGAGAAATTGGATTAAGAGTATACAAATTATCTATCAATACACCATCACAGATAAAAATTCCATTTTTCCCTAAAACAACTTTGCCATTAAAAGAAACAGAATATCCATCAAAAAATAATTTAGAAACCGAAATTAAATTCTTTCTAAAATGAGGTACATAAAGATAATTCCTCAAAACAAGAGTTTTATTCTTATTGAAAGATAAATAGACATCTCCCACTGCAACAGCCGATACTCTTGTAGCATTCCCCATGAGTATGGTAATCTCCCCATCACTAAGCTGTTGGGTTTGATGGAACCCCTGCAAAGAAATGCAGACATGGTCAGTGGCTCCCGTATCTACACACCAAGTGTCAGTAGATACAACCGCTAAACACGATTCAACAACTAGTATAAATGACTTACCATTCCTGTTCCCCTTCAGAAGAGGGCAGTCTGCCTTATAGTGTCCCGACTGCTTGCATTTGAAGCACTTGCCTTTAAGCTTCTTGACCGCACCAGCCTTTGCTTTCACTTGGTTCACCGGTGCTGAATTTCCTTGCTTCTTCTTATTCCTACTGCTTTTTTATCCTAGGATGAGGAGCATTTTCAGTGACATGAACCTGAGGAGGTCTACGAAATAGTTCTTTCACCACCATAAGTTCCGTCAGAAGTTCCGCCAACGTATACAAATGTTTGTTCATACCGTAGTTCAGGCAAAACTGCTCAAAACTCCTTGGCAAGCTTTGGAGTATGATATCGACCTGGGTTTTCCCCATCGATTTTAGCACCAAGAACTTCCAACTCATTGAGTTGGCCCATCATCCTAAGGACATGCTCCCTTACAGAAGTGCCCTCAGCCATTTTGGTGTTCATTAGAACAGACATGCCCTTCGACTTAGCAGGATGACTATGATGCCCGAAGAGTTCCCTAAGATTATGCATCATATCATAGGCGGTAGTCATAGCTTGATGTTAAGTCTGAAGCACAATTGACATAGAAGCCAAAATATAGTACTTAGCCATCCTATCACCTTTGACCCACCTATTACAAGCACCTCTTTGCTCTTCGGTAGAGTCATCAGCAGGTGCCGGAGGACATTCCTCAGTGAGAATAAAGATATAATCTTCAGCAGTTAAAACAATATCCATGTTCCGTTTCCAGTCAACATAATTAGTGCTAGTAAGTTTGTGCTCTTTAAGTATAACAGAAAGTAAGTTGAGTGCCATTCGAAAATTCTGAGAATCATAAATAAATAAACAGATCAAACACTTTGAATTTATCAATTTATATTGAATCCCTCAAAACAACATAAAATAAAATTCACCAACATCTCAAGCACAGTGAGTCTGCATGCCACGATAGTATGGACGTATACAAACCCGAACATTTACAAGAGAAAGTTTTACCCAATTTTCATTTGTCAACCTAACTTTATGATAAAATAATAATAGTCGGTTTCTCTTTAGCCATGCAAATGACAGTAGTGACTCCGATGGGGAGGATACTTATCATTAACATCTAAGTGTACACCATTATTTGATCTCAAGTCCACGGCCCAAGCTTGTGTGCCTTATAGATGGAGAAGTACACACGCGCTCGGATTACTTCCTACGATCATTATAAAGAAGTTCATACCAATGATCCATGAATAAACTCATTCGATGGGGAGGAAGGTCTATGCCAACATGCAAGTTTATTCACATCACTTACGAACCAATAATGGAGGCCGCGGGAATTAATTATCAATCCCCTCTCTCAGTTAGTTATTTAACACCGAGGGTTTTTAACATGCATATAATATTTCAATAATAAAATATACATCCTAACATGCTTCTTTTTATAAGTAATTTTAAAAAACAAATCACATAGAACATGCCACATATATAATAATTAATTGTTTAATTAAAATAATTAAAGCAGTTATATATATCAGGGATTAAGGCACAAATAATGAGTCAAGCAAATAGGCCTATTAAAGCATCCTAAAACTTAACTTGAGAAATTTGAGCTCACCAAGCCTACTAATTAATTAATCAAGCCCATTAAACAGCCCTATTCATGTCAGCATACCAAGCCTGCAGTCGTGTTCATGCTTGGAATGACCCCTCACCGCCAGAAGCTTCCCAGTCACTCCAGCAGCAATCAGGTAGTTACCGGTCGTCTCTAGCCACGCCTGCCGCCAACGACCAAAACACTGTAGACCCAGCTGATAGGGAAATCGGACCCAATCGGAAGAAAGAGAAACTTCAGACCCCCGGATCAATAGTCAACTCGCTCGCAAAACCAAACTAGACTCGGATGGAACCTCCATGGACTCGCCCGGAAAAAGTAGTTGGTTCGCTCGGAATAAATTTTCTCGATTAGACGCCGCCCACTATAGAACCATCAAGCCGTAGCGGTCACCTAAACCCACCAGTCTGATTCGATCGTCGTCTGGTTCTGCTTCAATGGTTTGCATGTGAAGCTGCATCGTCTTCCCATCGTACAGCGAACCTCGTCATGGTACCGGTCAGCAGCAATAGAAACAGACCCACCCAGAACTGCAGTCGACTCACCCATTTCTATCCATGATCGCGACTCGCCAGGATGCATCCTCATCCCTTCGTTGTTGACGATTGGTTTCAGCAGTCCATGCCAATCCTGTCATCAAAAAGCCGAGCGACAACAGCAAATTCCGCGTGCGCAGCATCGCGCGCTGTCACGCCAGCCTCCATCGCTATTCTGCCTTTCAGCTGCCATCAGTCCATGAACTGACAGGTCAGGCCGAAGAGTCGCCAAGTCTCGCCATCATCGTTGGCCAGACAGCCATCAGGGCTCCAGCCCATCGCGGTCGCACGATAATAGCCCAGTCGCATACGGTGCAATGGTGTGTGTATCGTGTCTTTCGTTATCAAACAGCAATAATCACACATAGCAGATAGGGGTTTTTGCATAAAATAATAATAATACCAAACCCCAATAATCTCAGGCGATTATTATCAGATTATTTCACATAATCACATAAGCCCTTTCCTACATGCTTTCAATACGACAATTAACACACATATGGCTCAAACCCTACCTAACGTATCACGTTTCACCATGAAACCAACGCTCTAATACAAACTGTTGGCAATCAATCATTTGGCTCAGCGTGATTTGTAAGGAATACAAGTTAATAATAACAGCGGAAGAAATTATTAAAGTTTACCTTTCTTCAGGGTTGATATAGAGGATGAATAGTTGCAGAGAACTACCTCTTGATCTTCTGTTGTATGACCCAAGTCCGATCCTGATATTGTGTGGGCAATAATCTTCAGGATCTTCTCAATCTTCTTCTCTCCCTTCTTTACGTCAAAAGAGGTGCAGTCTTTTCATTCCAGGAAGTTGAGATGACTTATATATTAGGCTAGAGCAGGGACCAAGAGGAGAAATTGGGTTGACCCTCCATTGGGCTTAAGTATCCAAACTTAGCCCAAAGCTTATACTTAAGTCCAATAATAATAATATAGTCCACTAAAATATTATTGCTGCACTGCCTTTCCAATCCCAAAATTATGTTTTGGGCTCCTTCTCATTATGAGCCCGACAGTCTCCCCATTTTTAAGATATAAAATGTCTATTAATTAATTAAGTTACTGACAACTCCATTAATTAATATCTCATCCGATAGTAGTACCACTCAACCTTATTATCATGCCGGAATTAATCCACTTGCAAGATTTACATGATAAACCTTATGAGCTTCTCAAGGGGACATCATCAACATATGTCGGACATGGATTCCTTCTACAATCAACAGCACACCATAGAGACAATACTATTCCCAACTCACCGAGTTCGTTGATTTAATACATATAAATCTCACCCATTGATGAATCAAAGAAATATATATTGCCTTATGTGTCGAGGTTATTGTATAGGGATTAAGAGCACGAACATCCATAATTATTGAGATCAAGTTCTCCTATATAGACAGTACAAGTCGAACGATCTCAAACGGTCCTGCTCAATACACACAAGGTGCACTAATGTGATTCTATAGTCAAGACAAACTAATGTCAAACCACACTACAACCATCCCGATAGATAGTCCCCGTCTATCTCGGTTGTGAGCATCTGTTTATACTTTATAAGGAGACTGATAATATGATATTCCACGTGTTGTCGCACATCATATTATCTACAGTATAAAATAAATGGACTTTTGCACAAACATATAAATAAACAATTTATAATATGCTAAATGTTTGATTGTATGATTCTCATTTCAAATATAATTGTTAAAACATTGTTCAATACAAAAGCTAGGCTTTTATTATACAATCTAACAACTTTCCTCATCCTCTTCAAATTCGACCCCAAAGTATTCCGGATGGATCTCATCTTCCATTAATTTAGCATCAAGATTAGCTAGTTCCACCGGATCGGTAACGATAATAAAGTCCTCATCCTTGGTCTCACTCTCCTCTCGACCATCTACAATTTACAACAATGCTCAAGTCACATTCAATTTCATCATAAAAATGTTAATGCATTAAATTTAGATTCCACACTAGTTATTCAACTAAGTGTGAACTATACTATGCATTAGCATTACACATTCATCATTATATCTTCAAGCATCACCACAAGTATTCCACTTCACTATCACTCCTTCCAATTATCCATGAACTTACACCTCAATACATATCATGCTTGCACATATTTTTCTCATATAGGTTCCAAATTAAACCATCACTAATCACTATGAACATATGATCTCAAAATTAGACAAAATTTTCACTTAGGCATTTCTTCAAACACTTGGCATGCACAACATTTCAATATACTTTCACAATAAAATCCACATTGCCTCATGCCCAAATCCTCAACACCTAAGCCTATTTCACTACAATTTAAGCATCTTATAAGCATGATAAATCAATTTGTTACATCATGTGAATCTAATTTCATCATACTTACAAATTCTCAAATTCAACTTTCTCATGAACCCTAATTCCACTCTCAATTCAACAATTAAATTGGCACATGATGTTCAACAATTGATAACACATTCCAAACTCACTATATCACAAAGCCCATGTATCGATTTGCTCAATTTCTATCAAAATTCGGAAGTTAGGGCTCATAGAACTCATACCTTCGATTTAGGGTTTGAATAAGTGCTTTTGATGTAACAATCTTGAAGAAATTCACTCTCAATCACTTAACTAACCTTACCAATGGAGATTTACTAACACTGGGTGAAGATTGAAGTGTATTTGGATTTGAAAATGAACTCCTCAGTACGTATGGAATGAAGGCGTGTTTGAAACTATTCTTAAACTCGAGTTTTTAAAACCGACTCCAAACACGACACGGGTCGTGCTCCGCTACACGGCCTCAGTCTTGGCTGTGTAGCATTTTCTGATGCTCGAGCATGGCTTTGTGTTACAGGGCCGTGTTTAGCACACAAGCCGTGCTTCTGCCCCCTGCACGACTCGATTGTAGAACTCGCCCATAGCCTGGGCGAGTAGCACATTCTGATGTCAGTACACAGCCACTCCTTATAGGGTCGTGTATTGAATACGGCTCGTGCAACCATTTGCCCTGTTCTTCCAAATTTCACACTTTACACTTCGTTTTGCCCTATTTTTGCACTTATAATACACTCTATTCATGCTAAAAAATTCATCAAAATATTAATTTTTACAATTATGATCAAATAATGGACCATCATATACTTTAACACCACAAAACATATCAAAACAAACCTAACACATGAGAAAATTTTCAAAATTAACCCATTTTGCACAAAACAATCTATCACCACATTATTCATCACACATTCAAGCACATGCAAGTGGTGAGACCACGCACTCTCCCCCCAAACTTAAATCAAAACAAGTTGAGAATTATGTTCACAAAAAGTGGTGAGACTTACCCTTGTAGTTTCACTAATGACCTTCATGAAATTACCCCGTGATGACTTATGTGCATGTTTTCAAAATCCAAGTATGACAACCACGCACCCCCCAAAACTTAAATTAATGCAAGTGTTAAAATTTAAGTTTGTAAAGAGTGGTGTGGCATACATTTTCATTCCAACTTTAGCACCCTTATCTTTCTTCGTATGTAGTTTTCCTCAATGAGCTTTTCCACCTACATACCAAATCTACAAGAAAACAATTAAAAACAAAAAGAAAATAAAATCTACACTACTAAACAATCAAAGAGATTCAAGAAGAGAGGGTATCCACATACACTATCTCCTTTTGAGAAGGGGATATGTAATGTTTCACCCGATGACCATTTACCACAAACTCATTATTAGGACCCTTAAGTTCAATGTATTTCCACTCAACACCTCAAGCACTTCATATGGTCCCATCTATTTAGACTTAAGCTTTCCGAGGAACAACTTAAGCCTCGAATTGAATACAAGAATTTTGTTCCCAGGAGCAAACATCTTTTTCTTTACCTTAGCATCATGTCATCTCTTCATATTCTCTTTGTAGATGATTGAGTTATCAAATGCTATTCCTCTAAACTCCTCTAACTCAACCAATTTCAACAACCTTGCTTGACCACTCTCCCCTTCATTCATATTAAGGCGTTTAATAGTGCACAACGCATGGTGTTCCAACTCCACGGGAAGATGGCAAGCCTTTTCATAAACCAATTGATACGGTGACACACCAAGAATGGTCTTAAAAGCCGTTCGATATGCCATAAAGCATCATCAAGCTTCTCTGACCAATCCTTCCTCCCCCATTGATTGTCTTCTCCATAACTAACTTGATTTGACGGTTGAAAACCTCCGCCAATCTATTTTCTTGAGAGTGGTAAAGTGTAGCCACTCGATGTTTTACTCCATATCTCTTCAACAATCCTTCCATCAACTTATTCACAAAATGAGACCCTCCATCACTCACTAATGCACGTGGAACTCCAAACCTAGAAAAAATATTCTTTTTCAAGAATCTTTGCATGATTAAAGCATCATTTGTCTTAGTGAGGATTGCCTCCACCCACTTGGACACATAATCCACGCTAGCAAGATATACATATATCCTTGAGACGAGGGAAACAGTCCCATGAAATCAATACCCCAAACATCAAAATTTTCCACATCAATACTTAAGCTCATGGGCATCTCATTTTATTACCTATTTCCCCTACTCTTTGGCATCTATCACACTTAGCCACAAACTTCTTTGCATCTTTGAACAATATAGGCCAAAGGAAACCTGATTGCAAAATCTTAGCCCCCATCTTTTGATGACCAAAATGGCCCCCACACAAAGACGAGTGACATAGCTCAAGAATCCCTACAACCACTTCATTAGCCACACATCTTCTTATCACTCCATCATTGCAAATCTTAAACTAAAAGGACTCATCCCACAAATATTTCTTTACTTCAACATAAAACTTTTTTACCTTATACTGATTTAGCAATGTGGGCTTGATTCCACACATAAGAAAGTTGACATAATCGGCATACCAAGGCGGTGCATTCACCATGAGAGTACAAACTTGCTCAACTTCAAATTGAAGAATTTTCTCATTCGGGAACTCATCCCCTATCGGCTTCATGTCTTCATTCTCTCCTCCATTTTCTAATCTAGACACATGATCCGCAATCACATTCTCCACGCCTTTTTTATCTTTGATTACCACATCAAATTTCTGCAAAAGCGACACCCAACGGATTAAACATGATTTAACATCTTTCTTACTCGTTAAGTACTTTATGGCCGTGTGATCCGTGTAGACAATAGTTTGCGGTCCAACCAAGTATGACCAAAACTTCTCATAAGCATACACAACGGCTAAGAATTATTTCTCTGTTGTGGTGTAATTAACTTGGCATGAATTCAATGTCTTTGAGGCGTAGTGGATGGCTCTAAATTTTTTCTTCCTTGTTTGCCCCAACACCACTCTTACGGATTGATCACTAGCATCACAATGTAATTCAAATTATAAGCTCCAATTCGGGGTAACAAGTATTGAAGAGGAAGAGAGAGCATCCTTGAGCACCTTAAATGAGACACGAAATTCATCATTGAAGTTAAATGGGCAATCTTTTTCAAGTAGTTTACAAAGAGGTTTAGCAATTTTTGAAAAATCCTTAATGAAGCGTCCATAAAAGGCCGCATGACATAAAAACGATTTCACCCCCTTCTCACTAGTAGGAGGGGAAAGACGTTCTATGGATATCACTTAGCTCTATCCACTTTTAAACCGTGCTTTGAAATATGATGCCCCAAGACTATTGATGAGTGTGTAAATTCACAAGTTTGGCGCTATGTTTTGTGCTAGTTTTGGAGAGTTTTGATGTGGAAATAGGTGAAAAACCTATATATATTGTGAATTAGCATGAATCAGGTGTTAGTGGAGCTATTTGAGTGTTTTCTTAGCAAAAACGGAGTGAAAGAGCCAAGAATCGAAGAGACGGAGTCGAAGCCACGCGAACTGCCCAAGAATTAGGTGGGTTCGACCTGACTGGAGGAGGGTTCGACCTCTCCAGCAGGTCGAACCAACATTGCTGAACGTGCAGAGATGGATTCGACCACGACTCGGCTGGTTCGACCTGGCATCAGGTCGAACCATGGTCGAACCAGTTTGCAAGAAAGAGGATTCGACCACGACATTTGGGTTTGACTTGCTAGTTGGTCGAATAGGGAGCGGGAGTTGTTCAGTGCTGAGGTTCGACCTGGGGTTCGACCAAAGCCTAAGTGGTTCGACCTGTTCAGAAGGTCGAACCTGTGCAGAATTCTTCCAGTAGCGGGGTTCGACCTATGGCCAGGGGTTCGACCTGTTTGACGTGGTCGAACCTGTGTGCGAGAACTTACCTTATCCGGATTTTCGAGGCCGAAACGCATGAGATCACTTAGAAAGCCCATTCCAAGCCCTAGGGACGTGATTACAAGTATAAAAGGAGGCTCATACAGAGAATAAAGAGAGCTTTTGATCGTCAATCATAAGAGAGACAAGAGTAGAGGTGGTGATCCATCCGGAGGGCTGTGACAGAGGTTCGCTGAAGGTTCAAGTAAGAATGATCAATCTAACTATGATTGTCCCTAGATCAATCATGGGCTAGAACCACCTTGGTAGTTCTAGGGTTATGAAAGTTTCATGATGTAATTCGTGTTTCGTGTGTAAAACTCCGTACAACACTACCTGTGGTTTGTTTTATATAAGATTGCATATTTAATCCATACTCATAGTCGTTTTGTGCATCAATGATCGTTGTGTAGAGTCTGAATACATAACATGGTTATTGATTGAGTGCGTTCATGATAGGGGTTTTCTCAACACACAAATTAATCCTCAAGTATAAGGATATCAATTGTAGTCGCGAAGATGACCAAGTTACAATATCGAACCCACGGGATGGATAAATATCAATTTTATAATCTTCTAGTATATTTTAGACTATGTTGGTAATTGTAAAGGTTTAATGGATAGTAATTTCTAATCGAAATAACAAAAGAAATAGCAAAAGTAGAGAGAAGTGAATTGTGATCAATAAGAATGATAGGTAGTTCGTTGGGTCATCCAGTTTCACTAGCAATTCGTATTTTCATGTGATGGTGTCCGACTCTGCCCTGTGGTTTGTGAACGCATCACTAGACCATGCAAGTTTACTCTATAGACACAAGTAAATATGCGCTTGACACGTGTGAATAACATCGGAGCAAGAGATATGCTTCACCCCCCTTTCTAGGTACTATCATAATCAATTATCTTCTACGTCTAGAATCTAACCCGATTTAATCTCCCTTTTTAGGTACTATAAAGTTATACTCTTCATCCTATTCATCAACCCGAATTCAATTCAATTCATGAATATTCATATAAGACAGTTCTAATAATACTTCGGAATCCCTTCACTTAGAATTATAACGATAAACCCTGCTCAGTAGTGAACGCACTCAATCAATAACCATGTCATGTATTCAGACTCTACACAACGATCATTGATGCACAAAACGACTATGAGTATGGATTAAATATGCAATCTTATATAAAACAAACCACAGGTAGTGTTGTACGGAGTTTTACACATGAAACACGAATTACATCATGAAACTTTCATAACCCTAGAACTACCAAGGTGGTTCTAGCCCATGATTGATCTAGGAACAATCATGGTTAGATTAATCATTCTTACTTGAACCTTCAGCGAACCTCTGTCACAGCCCTCCGGATGGATCACCACCTCTACTCTTGTCTCTCCTATGATTGACGATCAAAAGCTCTCTTTATTCTCTGTATGAGCCTCCTTTTATACTTGTAATCACGTCTCTAGGGCTTGGAATGGGCTTCCTAAGTGATCTCACGCGTTTCGGCCTCGAAAATCTGGATATGGTAAGTTCTCGCACACAGGTTCGACCACGTCAAGCAGGTCGAACCCCGAGCCACAGGTCGAACCCCAGGTCGAACCCCACTACTGGAAGAATTCTGCACAGGTTCGACCTTCTGGACAGGTCGAACCACTTAGGCCTTGGTCGAACCCCAGGTCGAACCTCAGCACTGGACAACTCTTGCTCCCGATTCGACCAACTGGCAAGTCGAACCCCAACGTCGTGGTCGAATCCTCCTTCTTGCAAACTGGTTCGACCATGGTTCGACTTGATGGCCAGGTCGAACCAACTGAGTCGTGGTCGAACCCATCTCTGTATGACCAGCAACGTTGGTTCGACCTGCTGGAGAGGTCGAACCCTTCTCCAGCCAGGTCGAACCCACCTACTTCTTGGGCGGTTCGCGTGGCTTCGACTCCGTCTCTTCGATTCTTGGCCCTTTCACTTCGTTTTTGCTAAGAAAACACTCAAATAGCTCCACTAACACCTGATTCATGCTATTTCACAATATATATAGGTTTTCCACCTATTTCCACATCAAAACTCTCCAAAACTAGCACAAAACATAGCGCCAAACTTGTGAATTTACACACACATCAAACCCCCAAACTTACATGTTGCTCGTCCCGAGGCAACCAATTTAAACCACAGGAGTCGTGTATAATTCAACAAGATCAAGTACAACACATATTACACATGTCACTTCATTGAATCAAACAAGAATTACTTGCATCAAATATGTCACCCATGTAAAATCAATCCAATCACACACTATTCGGAGCACTAAGTAATCTCACTGACAAGATAAGTCTTTACTCTCTTTTGCTCGTGCGTGAGGCACTATAGGCTAGTATAAACACTCATATCAATTCATATTCACGCGTAACCATAAGCTTGGCAAAGGTCTCAGAAATCAACTTACATTAGATTAATACTAGGATCACAAAGGACTTGTTTCAAGGTTGTAATGTTGGCTCTTTGGAAAGGGTAGGAAAATTTGGTCATAGTAACTTAATACACTAGTAAAGAGTTACCTTGGAGGTTCTTGATTTCTCATTCGGCTTCATATTCTCCTCCAATTCTTCTCTTGCACTTGCAATTATCAAATTTCCTTTTCTTCCTTGCATCAACATCATTCTTCTTTTAATTGCTCGGGTACCAGTTATGGGCACTACCCTTCTCGAACATCGTTCGGCTGTTTCTTAGAAACTTCAAGCCCCATGTATTAGCAATGCGGGGTACCAATTTCAGGCACTATCCCTAACAAGATTTAACCATGCACTTTTCTTACTGAACCTCATTCCATCTTCCATTTGTTTCTTCCACACTTATTCACCTTATTCTCTCTACCAATGAATAGGGTATTTTCAAAGCTCAAATAAGGTAATTAAGGCTCGTATATTTGGCTTGCCAAAGAAAAAGCTTTTAAAAGGCTCAAACAGGGCTACCAAAGATTTATAAGATCATTAGGAAAGGTGAAATTTGGCTAAGTGACTCAATTAATCAAAAATGGCCTAAGATCATATCCTAATATTTCATCAATTGTAAGTTTCACACAAGACTCCAAGCCAAGTTCTAGAATACGTTCATATGAATGATTCTCTCAAGAATAAACTATCATGATTAATCATGATAAAGGCTCAAAACCTCACATAGGTAATCAATTCCTAATACTCCTCATAGCACATAATCAAAATCAATTCCTCATGAAGTCCATATACTTAACAAATTATTCATGCTCTTTCCAAATGAAAATAAACACGTAAACATATGAGTGCACATAATCAATAACCCATATACAGAGCAACGATACAAGATCAACTATATCAAGTACATGCCACTCACACATGAATCACACCCCAATCTGTAAAAATAAAAGAAGAATGGGAGATAAGATGAATCGGAGAAACCAAAAGAAAACCTGAAACTACTCCCTAGGAGCATCATCATCCTCATCATCATCGTCATCCTCATCCGTTCTATTCTCCACAGCTCGGCACAGATTGGTAATGTGTTTATCCATCATATCCACTCGACTACTCACTCTACCAACACGCTCATCCAAGGCAGAGTACCTTTCGTTCAGCGTGGCGTAATTGGCATTAGCGAGCGCGAGTTGCCTGTTCGTCTCTTGCTGTGCAGCTACCACCGCGATCAGCTACTCATGAATCAAGCGAAGCTGCTCCCGAGTACCTGAAACTGCTCGCCGCTGCTGTGGTCCTGGAGCATGCTGCTCTCCTTCTGGAATCTCCATCTCCGGCTGCTCTTCTACCTGATCCTCCTCTTCAGACTACTGCGGCTGAGGTGGACGGAACTCTCCTCGATCAACAATCTGCTGTAACTCAGCCATCCTTCCCTCAGCACACATCTGTGCTACCGCTCTCCAATCACCACCCGACTTCGCTGCCACGGATAAAGCGGTGTGTACTAGAGAATTCATTAGCCTATTCCTTGCTTCTCGAATAGTTGTCAAGTTGCTCACGTCGAAGGGGAACATAAATTCGAAAGGCTTGAGACCTCTCGTAAAAAACCAATCTCCATTTCTAACATGGACAAACCCTCCCTTCGCGCACGTGCTCATAATCAAATCGGGTTCTCCTTCTACTGGTGTAATGCCGGTGAGGTCCAAGTTGTAATGCTCAGCCAAAATTGTCAATAACCCTCCAATATTCACCTTTTGAAAACCAATGGTCTTGAATCGATTCAGCTGCGCAATAAAATAAGCTCCAACGTTGAACTTCACTCCATTCAACATACACCACAAGGGAAATAACTCTCCTCTAGACACAACACTCCCCTCCGAGCGGGCGAACAACGTGTTGCTCAGGATGCGGTCCATGTACCTCAAGACAGGGTTCTTTATTGCGGAAGCACGAGCCTGTCTGGTCTTGTAATCACGAATCTCCCCAGTGATCTCCCTCCAAAATCGCTTTACACTGAATGCAGCACTTTCTAAACGAGGGATCTCCACAGGTGTCTCAAACAGCTCGTTGAAATCCTCAGACGTCCATCTCCTACTCACTCCACCAAGCTGAAACGTACACCGATAGGGATATCCAAGCAGGTCCTTCTCCATCTCAAACGAACAAACCACTTCCGCTGTAACATGGAATACGTCGGCCTCTTCAACTCCATGAATCTTCGGATCCCTACTTGATCAAACATCCAAAATATATCATCCCCTATTCTCATTATCCTCATCGCTTCATCATCTTGGTATCGAGTGCGAGCTATCTTGTCTGAAACTTCTTCCCACTTCTCTTTAATCTCATCCCAACCTTGCATCCTAATCTTGAAGTTATCAGGTAAACGGTCTTGTAGCCTCAGTTTCCTTGTCACTTTGTCCAAGTTTGAAGGCCTGTCATGCCTCTTCTTTGATCTCTCCTCCTCTGCTTTTCCTTTTCTTTTACTTGATACTTGTCCCTTTCCTGAAAACAAATACTTAAATCCAACCAACAAGACAAGAAAACAAGTATTGTACTAGCACATCACATACTCTACTCAAGACTTCAAGCATCAATGCATATTCATACAAACTATCATCTCAACACCACTTGCTTATTCAACATTCTCAAAACATCTTCAATTACACCTTCTTTAATCATCAAAACATAACCAACAAGCATGCATTAAGCAATTCAAGCAATTCAATCAAAAATTCAACATGTTTCCCTCAATGAACTACTTCAATTTCATCAATTTCAAACCAAATCAACATGCTCATTCTATGGTATGTTCTATACCCTTGATTAATCCACATAAAAATCCAAGTTCTATCAATAATCAATCAACCACAAACCAAGAAACAAGAATTCATATGAAACCAATCAAAATATCAACATTCACCATGAAATTCAACCATACTCAACATCAATTCTCTATTTCACATCAAATTTCTTACCTAAACCTTCAATCCTAGAGTAATTGAGTTGGAAAAACGTACCTTGTGACTTGCCCATGGTGAATAACCGATCGAAAACACAAAACGACCAAAAACACGATTTCAGCCCTAACTCGCGACGAAATCCGCCCAAAACCGCGACCGAATCGATAATTCAAGGTGTAATGTTGTGTAATCGGTGTGAAATCAAGTGTAATTGAAGAATTTGTGCAAGGGTATAGAGTTTCGAAGAGGGTTCGAGGTTTGAAGTTTCGAAAAAATGATCGAACCCCTCTGAAAATTCAAACTTAAATCGCGTACCTGGCTTGGTTCAACCTCGGGTTCGACCACCTGGACTGGTCAAACCATGGATGGCGAGGTCGAACCTCTCTTCTGGACAAACGATCTTCTTGGTTCGACCAGAGGTTCGACTTGCTAAACAGGTCGAACCTTTCTTGAATTGGTCGAACCCCTCTTCTGGAAAACAGAGTACTTCCGACTGACAGGTTCGACCATAGGTTCGACCTCCTGACCAGGTCGAACCACTATGGCTTTGGTCGAACCTCCTCTCTGGACAACTTTCAACGCCGGTTCGACTTCCTCTGCCTTTGTTCGACCTCCGGCTCTGGTCGAACCACTCCTAGACTTGGTCGAACCTACCTCCTGATTTCCAAAACTGAGTGTTCTTCATTCACTACATACTTCAAGCTTCAACACAACCTCATTAGGTACAATCTAGAGCACAACTTCAGAAATTGTTCCACATAATATCATTCATGAGTATTTCCGTAAAAGAAAACACAACCAAAAACCACTGAACATTAGGCAAATTGTAAAAAATCGTCACATCAAAATCGATTAAAATTTCAACATGGCTGCAAAAACCAACTCCCCTAACAAACAATACAAAGAAAAGATTATACCCTTAATGCTTCAATGAGGTAATAACATCACACCCCCCCAAAGTTAGTAAAAACGCAAGTCGAAACTAAGTTTGAAAAGAGATGTAATTGCCGATTAGTAAGCATCTTAAATAAAAAATTTCTTACTCACACAAAAGAAATAAAGCAATAAAACGGAAGAGTAAGCTCTCAACAAGCGCTCATGTTTAACGTCGAAGAGTCACGACAGTACCAAATCAGATCAAGGTATCATCAAAAATGACACACGCATCATCCGGCGACCTACAATGCTTCAATCGATGCCCATTCGCCATGATAACGTCTCCATCTTTGTCAATAAGCTCATAACTCCCCCCTCCTAAGGCTCGATGAATCATGAACGGTCCCGTCCACTTAGACTTCAACTTGCCTGCAAAAAGCTTCAAACGAGAGTTAAAAAGTAGTACCTCATCTCCTTCCTTAAACTCCTTGTACGAAATTTTAGAATCATGCCACCTCTTCATTCGTTCCTTATAAATCTCTGAATTCTTGAAAGCACGACTCCTAGACTCATCCAATTGATTCATGTGAGTTAGCCTCAACTCCTTTACATCCTTAAGGGACAAGTTCAAGCGACGCAAAGCCCAAAACGCTTTGTGTTGGATTTCTATGGGTAAGTGGCACGGCTTCCCATAGACAATTTGATACGGTGACATATCTAACATCGTCTTGTAAGCGGTCCGGAACCCCCATAACACATCATCAAGCTTCATAGCCCAATCTTTTCTATTAGTTCCTACCACTTTCTCCAGAATCTGCTTTACTTGACGGTTGGAGACCTCCGCCTGCCCATTTGCTTGCGGATGATAGGGTGTAGTAACCCTATGCCTAACACCATAATCCTTAAGCACCTTCTCCAGAAATTTATTGACGAAGTGGGAACCTCCATCACTAACTAATGCCCTCGGAACTCCATAACGGGCAAAAATATTTTTCTTTAGGAAAGATAAAACAACTTTCGAATCATTAACACGAGTAGGAATTGCTTCCACCCACTTCGAAACATAATCCACCGCAAGAAGAATGTAGAGAAACCCATTCGACGGGGGAAAAGGCCCCATAAAATCGATCCCCCAAACATCGAATATCTCCACGACTATACTAGGCTGCAATGGCATCTCATCTCTCCTACCTATATTACCCATGCGCTGGCATCTATCGCAAGACGCCACATAGCTCTCACTATCTCTAAACAAAGTAGGCCAATAAAGAGCGGATTGAAGTACCTTAGCTGCAGTCTTTTGCGCTCCGAAATGCCCCCCATTCGGTTGTGCATGGCAGAACTCCAGCACGCTTTCCATTTCCATCTCGGGTACACATCTTCGGATAATAGAATCTGTACAAATCTTATAAACAAACGGATCATACCATATAAATGTCTCAACATCCCTACGAAATTTCGCAAGTTGATATCGGTTGAGATCCCTTGGAATTTCACCAATGACAATGTAATTAACATAATCCGCGTACCATGGATCCATACCTTGCGCTGCAACCACACATGCTCGCTCGGCACCTTCAACAGCCACAGCCATGATCTTCTCATCAGGGAACATCTCTTCAATATACTCGAAAGAATTATCACAATGCTCCCTAGTCTCCAACCTTGACAAGTGATCGGCCAACACATTTTCTGTTCCTTTCTTATCCCGAATCTCCAAGTCAAACTCCTGCAGTTGTAGAATCCATCTTATGATCTTAGGCTTCGTCTCCTTCTTCTCCATCAAATAACGAATCGCTGAGTGATCCGTATACACAATCGTCTTCATGCCAACCAAATACTGACGAAACTTATCGAATGCATACACAACAGCCAAAAACTCCTTTTTAGTTACCGTGTAATTCTTCTGTGCCGCATCGAAAGTCTTACTCGCGTAGTAAATGGCGCAGAACTTCTTCTCCCTTAGATGCCCAAGCACCACACCCAATGCTACATCACTTGCATCACACATAAGTACAAACGGTTGTGTCCAGTCCGGTGTGATCAAGATAGGGGCAGTAATAAGCGCCTCCTTCAAAACTTGAAAAGCTGTTAAACACTCATCAGTAAACACAAAAGGAATATCCTTCTCAAGTAAATGAGATAAGGGCTTAGAGTATTTTGAGAAGTCCTTAATGAATCTCCTGTAAAAACCGACGTGTCCAAGGAAGGACCGCACTCCTCTTTCATTGGTCGGTGGTGGAAGCTTCTCAATTGCCACCACTTTAGCACGGTCTACCTGTAATCCCTTGGCGGAAACATGATTCCCAAGAACAATCCCATCTTCACCATGAAATGGCACTTCTCCCAATTCAAGACAAGATTAGTTTCTTGACACCTTTTCAAAACAACAGCAAGGTTAGACAAACACATATCAAAAGAAGAACCAAAGACTGAAAAATCGTCCATGAATACTTCCATGATCTTCTCTATCAAACCATCAAAAATCACCATCATGCATCTCTGAAAAGTAGCAGACGCATTACACAATCCAAACGGCATCTTCCTAAAAGCAAAGGTCCCGTAGGGGCAAGTAAAAGTGGTCTTTTCTTGATCCTCGGGAGCAATCATGATTTGATTATACCCCGAGTATCCATCCAAGAAACAATAAAACTCATACCCTGCAAGACGATCCAACATTTGATCCATAAATGGAAGAGGGAAATGGTCCTTACACGTGTTCTCATTTAATTTCCTGTAATCCACACATGTACGCCATCCCGTAGGAATTCTCGTGGCTATAGCTTCTCCATCCTCAGCTTTCACTACAGTCATGCCCCCCTTCTTAGCAACTACATGCAATGGACTCACATGGGGACTATCACTAATAGGATATATAATTCCAGCATCCAACCACGTAAGAATTTGCTTCCTTATCACCTCTTGAATTGCGGGATTCACCCTACGCTGATTCTGAACACTAGCCTTGGCTTCATCCAACAACCTAATCCGATGCATACAATACGAAGGACTAATACCTTTCAAATCATCAAGTGACCACCCTATTGCAGACTGATACTTCCTCAAAACATCTAATAACTCCTCAAGTTGATCATCATTAAGGGAAGAAGATACAATTACCGGATATTGTGCATTATCACCAAGAAAAGCATACTTCAAGTGATCCGGCAATGGTTTCAACTCCTCTTTTCTTTTCTCCACTGGAGTGTTTTCGTTATCCAAAGGCAAGTACTTCCTGGTCCATTTGACTTGTTCCACTTTATTTCTTTCCAATGCAAACCTGTCATCACCCAAAGCAAGTAAGTTTTCAAGAAATTCAATACATACCTCGTTAAAAAGTCCGTCAAGCTCCGTAGTGGGATAAGTAAGAGATTCCATCAAACATGTCTCAAGAGGATCCTTTGACAAGATCAGAGACATATCCTCCTTCACAATCTCCTCCACCACGTCAATACTATAACATTGGGACTCCATTGGCATTTTCATTGCTTTGTCCAAGTTGAAAAGTACTTCTTCTTTGTCCATTCTCAACTTCAGTTCTCCCTTCCGAACATCTATCATAGCTCCAGCTGTAGCAAGGAATGGCCTTCCCAAGATTAAAGGAACATTATCCTTGTCATCATCCATTTCTAATACAAGGAAATCCACAGGAAAAACTAGCTTCTCCACCTTTACTAGAACATCTTCAACTATACCTTTCGGAAACGTCATAGATCGATCTGCCAATTGGAGAGCAACAGTTTTCGGGGTCATCTCCCCCAAACCAAGCTTCTGAAAGATGGACAACGGCATCAAATTGATGCTTGCCCCTAGATCGCATAAAGCTCGCCGTGCTGGCCCCTTCCCGATCTCACATAGAATAGTAAAGCTCCCCGGATCTTTCATCTTTGGTGGCAACTTCTTTTGAATAATTGAGCTACAATTCTCCGATAAGTTTACCGTTTCAACTCCGGTTAAGCTTCGCTTCTTCATCAATATGTCTTTAAGAAATCGAGAATAATATGGCATCTCCATGATTGCCTCTGAAAAAGGGATGTTCAAGCTTATCTTGTTCATTATCTCTGAAAACTTCTTGAACTTTTCTTCCAACCCCTTCTTCACTAGCTTGTAGGGAAACGGTAGAGGTATCTTTGTTTTGGGAATCCCCCATTCATCACGATCAACCTTCTCCGCTTTCTCCTTTTCGGCTCTTAATCGCTTAGCTCTTTTCCATTTTTTCTCAGCTATTATGTCTGTACTTTGCTCATTCCGTACCACTGGAGTTGCATCAACATCAAAAGGAACAACATGTGCATCAAACAAAACATCTCGGCGAGGTTTGACTGGGGTTCGACCAGGCTGATAGGTCGAACCAGGACTGTATTGGTCGAACCTCTCTCCTGGAAGACTGATCTCATTCTGCTCCGGAGGTTCGACTTGGGTTCGACCAACATTGGAGGTCGAACCACTGCCCCTTTGGTCGAACCGCTTCACTGTATAATCTCCATCCTTCGGGTCGACCTGGGTTCGACCTAAAGAGTTGGTTGAACCCTCGTGATCATGATTGAACCGTTCCTGTGTCAAAACAGAGTGCTCTGGCCGATGAGGTTCGACCTGGGTTCGAACTGAAAAGTTGGTCGAACCCTCCGCGTGTTGGTCGAACCACTCCTGCGTCAAAACAGAGTGCTCTGGCCGATGAGGTTCGACCTGGGTTCGACCTGAAAAGTTAGTCGAATCCTCTGCGTGTTGGTCGAACCGAGGCTTAGAAAATTCCAACTTTGATTCCGGCCTCATCGGTCCCTCGTACTGCGTTCCCGACCTCAGTGTGATGGCATTACACGACTTCGGATTCTCTATACTCTGAGACGGAAACTTACCTTTTCCTACAGTTTGAGTCAATGTGTTCACATTCTCTGCAATTGTACCCATCAACAATGTGAGATCTTTCACTTGAGTGGACAAATCTCTGTGGTGATCATCAATCTTTTTCTCAAGCTTTGCCTCAAGGCGGTTCACTCTTTCATCATTCTTTACCATGTACCGGTTCACAGTATCCTCGAACCCAGGCTTCCCTTCTTCCACCTTTTCTCCCGGATCAACACCCATCGGAAGTTGCACTGCATTATTCGTATTGCTCCATGAAAATTCAGGCCTCCTTGGTTGCTGTTGATAACTACCAGATGGACCACGATTATTAAAGTTCCCTCGATAGTTCCCTTGGTAGTTCCGGTTTCCTTGATTTGGGTACCTCGTTCCTTGAATACTTTGACCCATGGCATAATTTGCTTCCTCCAATTCGTCTTGGATGGTTCCATTATTCATCATCTCTTGCTGCATGATTGGTACTCGTTGGGATATCTCGCTGATCTGCTTCTGTTGAGACTCAAGTAGTTTGTTGATATTGGACAAGCTCGAAACGATCTCATCCTCTCTCTTAGTCTTCACCATTGCTTGTTCAACCTGAGCTACCTTTCCAAGAACATACGTACCTCTAACTCTATCAGTGGGCCAATCCCTCGAATTCATTGATATGTCTTCAAACAATCTCTCGGCCTCAACGGATGACTTTGTAAGCAATGCTCCATTAGAAGAAGCATCAAGTAGCACTCTTGATTCACAGTCCAATCCGTTATAAAATATACTGATATATTGGGCTTTAGATAACCCATGTTGAGGACACTTCCCGAGCATGTCATTGAATCTATCCCATGCTTCATGAAATTTCTCACCTCCACTGATAGCAAATTGGTTAATATCTTGCTTCATCTTAAACACCTTCGAAGGTGGCATATACCTCTCCAAGAATCTTAACTTCAATTGCTCCCATGTGGTGCACTCAGCTGCATTAATAGTATCGTACCAATCCCTCGCCTTTTCAGTAAGCGAGAATTTGAACAAAAGGATCTTCCTAGCATCTTCATGTTCTCCTACGTCTTTTTGAGTACTTGCATAGCCCAAGAACTTGTTCAGATGCTGCTGCGGATCCTCGAAAGACCCTCCTGAAAAGGAGTTCCTTTCTATCATGCTAATAAGAGCGGGATGAAGATCGAACGCTGTGTTAGTTCCCCTTGCTCCTAAAAGCTCATAATTTCCAGCCCCATTATTTCTGAAAACCTCACGGATGGCTAGATTATCCGGATTCGCTGCCATGTTGACTGTTACTACTTCCAAATTAACTTCAGTTGTAGCCTCAATCGCTTGCGAAATCTGCTCGTCAACCTCAACTCCAAAATTCAGAGCTTCAGTTGAGTCTATTGCCTTTGCCTTTGCCTTGCTCTTCTTCTTCTTTCTTGATGATGCTCCAATCTCAGGATTATACGGTTCAAGATTACCTTTCTTTGATCTTGTGAGCATACACCTAAAACGAATAAGAAAGAAAACAACAAAACAAGGTAAATAGTCCTAATAAACTAGAAATAATACAAAAAGATAGTTTACGCCGTCCCCAGCAATGGTGCCAAGAACTTGATAGGGGTTTTCTCAACACACAAATTAATCCTCAAGTATAAGGATATCAATTGTAGTCGCGAAGATGACCAAGTTACAATATCGAACCCACGGGACAGATAAATATCAATTTTATAATCTTCTAGTATATTTTAGACTATGTTGGTAATTGTAAAGGTTTAATGGATAGTGACTTCTAATCGAAATAACAAAAGAAATAGCAAAAGTAGAGAGAAGTGAGTTGTGATCAATAAGAATGATAGGTAGTTCGTTGGGTCATCCAGTTTCACAAGCAATTTGTATTTTCGTGCGATGGTGTCCGACTCTGCCATGTGGTTTGTGGACGCATCACTAGACCATGCAAGTTTACTCTATAGACACAAGTAAATATGCGCTTGACACGTGTGAATAACATCGGAGCAAGAGATATTCTTCACCCCCCTTTCTAGGTACTATCATAATCAATTATCTTCTACGTCTAGAATCTAACCCGATTTGATCTCCCTTTTTAGGTACTATAAAGTTATACTCTTCATCCTATTCATCAACCCGAATTCAATTCAATTCATGAATATTCATATAAGACAGTTCTAATAATACTTCGGAATCCCTTCACTTAGAATTATAACGATAAACCCTGCTCAGTAGTGAACGCACTCAATCAATAACCATGTCATGTATTCAGACTCTACACAACGATCATTGATGCACAAAACGACTATGAGTATGGATTAAATATGCAATCTTATATAAAACAAACCACAGGTAGTATTGTACGGAGTTTTACACATGAAACACGAATTACATCATGAAACTTTCATAACCCTATAACTACCAAGGTGGTTCTAGCCCATGATTGATCTAGGAACAATCATGGTTAGATTAATCATTCTTACTTGAACCTTCAGCGAACCTCTGTCACAGCCCTCCGGATGGATCACCACCTCTACTCTTGTCTCTCCTATGATTGACGATCAAAAGCTCTCTTTATTCTCTATATGAGCCTCCTTTTATACTTGTAATCACGTCTCTAGGGCTTGGAATGGGCTTCCTAAGTGATCTCACGCGTTTCGGCCTCGAAAATCTGGATATGGTAAGTTCTCGCACACAGGTTCGACCACGTCAAGCAGGTCGAACCCCGAGCCACAGGTCGAACCCCAGGTCGAACCCCACTACTGGAAGAATTCTGCACAGGTTTGACCTTCTGGACAGGTCGAACCACTTAGGCCTTGGTCGAACCCCAGGTCGAACCTCAGCACTGGACAACTCTTGCTCCCGATTCGACCAACTGGCAAGTCGAACCCCGACATCGTGGTCGAATCCTCCTTCTTGCAAACTGGTTCGACCATGGTTAGACCTGATGGCCAGGTCGAACCAACTGAGTCGTGGTCGAACCCATCTCTATATGTCCAGCAACGTTGGTTCGACCTGCTGGAGAGGTCGAACCCTCCTCCAGCCAGGTCGAACCCACCTACTTCTTGGGCGGTTCGCGTGGCTTCGACTCCGTCTCTTCGATTCTTAGCCCTTTCACTCCATTTTTGCTAAGAAAATACTCAAATAGCTCCACTAACACCTGATTCATGCTATTTCACAATATATATAGGTTTTCCACCTATTTCCACATCAAAACTCTCCAAAACTAGCACAAAACATAGCGCCAAACTTGTGAATTTACACACTCATCAGTTCACTACTGAGCAGGGTTTATTGTTATAATTCTAAGTGAAGGGATTCCGAAGTATTATTAGAACTGTCTTATATGAATATTCATGAATTGAATTAAATTCGGGTTGATGAATAGGATGAAGAGTATAACTTTATAGTATCTAAAAAGGGAGATCAAATCGGGTTAGATTCTAGACGTAGAAGATAATTGATTATGATAGTACCTAGAAAGGGGGGTGAAGCATATCTCTTGCTCCGATGTTATTCACACGTGTCAAGCGCATATTTACTTGTGTCTATAGAGTGAACTTGCATGGTCTAGTGATGCGTCCACAAACCACAGGGCAGAGTTGGACATCATCACATGAAAATACGAATTGCCAGTGAAACTGGATGACCCAACGAACTACCTATTATTCTTATTGATCACAACTCACTTTTCTCTACTCTTGCTATTTCTTTTTGTTATTTCGATTAGAAGTTATTATCCATTAAACCTATTCAACTACCAAACATAGTCTAAAATATACTAGAAGATAACGAAATTGATATTTATCCGTCCCGTGGGTTCGATATTGTAACTTGGTCATCTTCGCGACTACAATTGATATCCTTATACTTCAGGATTATTTTGTGTGTTGAGAAAACCCCTATCAAGTTCTTGGCGCCGTTGCCGGGGACGGTGTAAAATATCTTTTTTGTGTTATTTCTAGTTTATTAGGACTATTTACCTTGTTTTGTTGTTTTCTTTCTTATTCATTTTAGGTGTATGCTCACAAGATCAAAGAAAGGTAATCTTGAACCGTATAATCCTGAGATTGGAGTATCATCAAGAAAGAAGAAGAAGAAGAAGAGCAAGGCAAAGACAATAGACCCAACTGAAGCTCTGAATTTTGGAGTCGAGATTGACGAGCAGATTTCGCAAGTGATTGAGGCTACAACTGAAGTTAATTTAAAAGTAGAAACAGTCAACATGGCTGCGAATCCGGATAATCTAGCCATCCGAGAGGTTTTCAGAAATAATGGGGCTGGAAATTATGAGCTTTTAGGAGCAAGGGGAACTAACACAGCGTTCGATCTTCATCCCGCTCTTATTAGCATGATAGAAAGAAACTCCTTTTCAGGAGAGTCGTTCGAGGATCCGCAACAGCATCTGAACAAGTTCTTGGGCTATGCAAGTACTCAAAAAGACGTAGGAGAACATGAAGATGCTAGGAAGATCCTTTTGTTCAAATTCTCGCTTACTGAAATGGCGAGGGATTGGTACGATACTATTAACGCAGCTGAGTGCACCACGTGGGAGCAATTGAAGTTAAGGTTCTTGGAGAGGTATATGCCACCTTCGAAGGTGTTTAAGATGAAGCAGGATATTAACCAATTTGCTATCAGTGGAGGTGAGAAATTTCATGAAGCGTGGGATAGATTCAAGGACATGCTCAGGAAGTATCCTCAACATGGGTTATCTAAAGCCCAATATATCAGTATATTCTATAATGAATTGGACTGTGAATCAAGAGTGCTACTTGATGCTTCTTCTAATGGAGCATTGCTTACTAAGTCATCTGTTGAGGCCGAGAGATTGTTTGAAGACATATCGATGAATTCGAGGGATTGGCCTACTGATAGAGTTAGAGGTACGTATGTTCTTGGAAAGGTAGCTCAGGTTGAACAAGCAATAGTGAAAACAAAGAGAGAGGATGAGATCGTTTCAAGCTTGTCCAATATCAACAAGCTACTTGAGTCTCAATAGAAGCAGATCAGCGAGATATCTCAACGAGTGCCAATCAAGCAGCAAGAGATGATGAATAATGGAACCATCCAAGAAGAATTAGAGGAAGTAAATTATGCCATGGGTCAAAGTATTCAAGGAACGAGGTATCCAAATCAAGGAAACCGGAACTACCAAGGGAACTATCGAGGGAACTTTAATAATCGTGGTCCCTCTGGTAGTTATCAACAGCAACCAAGGAGGCTGAATTTTCATGGAGCAATATGAACAATGCAGTGCAACTTCCGATGGGTGTTGATCCGGGAGAAAAGGTGGAAGAAGGGAAGCCTGGTTTCGAGGATACTGTGAACCGGTACATGGTAAAGAATGATGAAAGAGTGAACCGCCTTGAGGCAAAGCTTGAGAAAAAGATTGATGACCACCATAGAGATTTGTCCACTCAAGTGAAAGATCTCACATTGTTGATGGGTACAATTGCAGAGAATGTGAACACATTGACTCAAACTGTAGGAAAAGGGAAGTTTCCGTCTCAGAGTATAGAGAATCTTAAGTCGTGTAATGCCATCACACTGAGGTCGGGAACGCAGTACGAGGGACCGATGAGGCCGGAATCAAAGTTGGAATTTTTTAAGCCTCAGTTCGACCAAAATTCAGAGGGTTCGACCTGGCATCCAGGTCGAACCATGGTCGAACCTCATCAACAAAAGCACTCTATTTTGACACAGGAGCGGTTCGACCAACACGCAGAGGGTTCGACCAACTTTCAGGTCGAACCCAGGTCGAACCTCATCGGCCAGAGCACTCTATTTTGATGCAAGAACGGTTCGACCACGATCAAAAGGGTTTGACCAACTCTTTAGGTCGAACCCAGGTCGAACCGAGGGATAGAGATTATACAGTGAAGAGGTTCGACCAAGGGGGCAGTGGTTCGACCTCCAATGCTGGTCGAACCCAAGTCGAACCTCCGGAGCAGAATGAGATCAGTCTTCCAGGAGAGAGGTACGACCAATACACTCCTGGTTCGACCTCTCAAACTGGTCGAACCCTAGTCGAACCTCACCGAGATGTTTTGATTGATGCACCTGTTGTTCTTTTTGATGTTGATGCAACTCCAGTGGTACGGAATGAGCAAAGTACAGACATAATAGCTGAGAAAAAATGGGAAAGAGCTAAGCGATTAAGAGCCGAAAAGGAGAAAGCGGAGAAGGTTGATCGTGATGAATGGGGGATTCCCAAAACAAAGATACCTCCACCGTTTCCCTACAAGCTAGTGAAGAAAGGGTTAGAAGAAAAGTTCAAGAAGTTTTCAGAGATAATGAACAAGATAAGCTTGAACATCCCTTTTTCAGAGGCAATCATGGAGATGCCATATTATTCTCGATTCCTTAAAGACATATTGATGAAGAAGCGAAGCTTAACCGGAGTTGAAACGGTAAACTTATCTGAGAATTGTAGCTCAATTATTCAAAAGAAGCTGCCACCAAAGATGAAAGATCCGGGGAGCTTTACTATTCTATGTGAGATCGGGAAGGGGCCAGCACGACGAGCTTTGTGCGATCTAGGGGCAAGCATCAATTTGATGCCGTTGTCCATCTTTCAGAAGCTTGGTTTGGGGAGCTGACCCCGACAACTGTTGCTCTCCAATTGGCAGTAGATCAATGACGTTTTCGAAAGGTGTTGTTGAAGATGTTCTTGTAAAGGTGGAGAAGCTAGTCTTTCCTATGGATTTCCTTGTACTAGAAATGGATGATGAAAATGATAATGTTCCTTTAATCTTGGGGAGGCCATTCCTTGCTACAGCTGGAGCTATGATAGATGTTCGGAAGGGAGAACTGAAGTTGAGAATGGACAAAGAAGAAGTACTTTTCAACTTGGACAAAGCAATGAAGATGACAATGGAGTCCCAATGTTATAGTATTGATGTGGTGGAGGAGATTGTGAAGGAGGATATGTCTCTGATCTTGTCAAAGGATCCTCTTGAGACATGTTTGATGGAGTCTCTTACTTATCCCACTACGGAGCTTGACGGACTTTCTAACGAGGTATGTATTGAATTTCTTGAAAACTTACTTGCTTTGGGTGATGACAGGTTTGCATTGGAAAGAAATAAGGTGGAAGAAGTCAAATGGACCAGGAAGTACTTGCCTTTGGATAACGAAAACACTCAAGTGGAGGAAAGAAAAGAGGAGTTGAAACCATTGCCGGACCACTTGAAGTATGCTTTTCTTGGTGATAATGCACAATATCCGGTAATTGTATCTTCTTCCCTTAATGATGATCAACTTGAGGAGTTATTAGATGTCTTAAGGAAGTACAAGTCTGCAATAGGGTGGTCACTTGATGATTTGAAAGGTATTAGTCCTTCGTATTGTATGCATCGGATTAGGTTGTTGGATGAAGCCAAGGCTAGTGTTCAATATCAGCGTAGGGTGAATCCCGCAATTCAAGAGGTGATAAGGAAGCAAATTCTTACGTGGTTGGATGCTGGAATTATATATCCTATTAGTGATAGTCCCCATGTGAGTCCATTGCATGTAGTTGCTAAAAAGGGGGCATGACTATAGTGAAAGCTGAGGATGGAGAAGCTATAGCCACGAGAATTCCTACGGGATGGCGAACATGTGTGGATTACAGGAAATTAAATGAGAACACGTGTAAGGACCATTTCCCTCTTCCGTTTATGGATCAAATGTTGGATCGTCTTGCAGGGTATGAGTTTTATTGTTTCTTGGATGGATACTCGGGGTATAATCAAATCATGATTGCTCCCGAGGATCAAGAAAAGACCACTTTTACTTGCCCCTACGGGACCTTTGCTTTTAGGAAGATGCCGTTTGGATTGTGTAATGCGTCTGCTACTTTTCAGAGATGCATGATGGCGATTTTTGATGGTTTGATAGAGAAGATCATGGAAGTATTCATGTACGATTTTTCAGTCTTTGGTTCTTCTTTTGATATGTGTTTGTCTAACCTTGCTGTTGTTTTGAAGAGGTGTCAAGAAACTAATCTTGTCTTGAATTGGGAGAAGTGCCACTTCATGGTGAAGGATGGGATTGTTCTTGGGCATCATGTTTCCGCCAAGGGATTACAAGTAGATCGTGCTAAAGTGGTGGCAATTGAGAAGCTTCCACCCCCGACCAATGAAAGAGGAGTGCGGTCCTTCCTTGGACACGCCGGTTTTTACAGGAGATTCATTAAAGACTTCTCAAAATACTCTAAGCCCTTATCTCATTTACTTAAAAAGGATATTCCTATTGTGTTTAATGATGAGTGTCTAACAGCTTTTCAAGTTTTGAAGGAGGCGCTTATTACTGCCCCTATCTTGATCACACCGGACTGGACTCAACCGTTTGTACTTATGTGTGATGCAAGTGATGTAGCATTGGGTGTGGTGCTTGGGCAGCTAAGGGAGAAGAAGTTCTGTGCCATTTACTACGCGAGTAAGACTTTCGATGCGGCACAGAAGAATTACATGGTAACTGAAAAGGAGTTTTTGGCTGTTGTGTATGTATTCAATAAGTTTCGTCAGTATTTGGTTGGCATGAAGACGATTGTGCATACGGATCACTCAGCGATTAGTTATTTGATGGAGAAGAAGGAGACGAAGTCTAGGATTATAAGGTGAATTCTACTACTGCAGGAGTTTGACTTGGAGATTCGGGATAAGAAAGGAACAGAAAATGTTTTGGCTGATCACTTGTCAAGGTTGGAGACTAGGGAGCATTGTGATAATTTTTTCGAGTATATTGAAGAGATGTTCCCTGATGAGAAGATCATGGCTGTGGCTGTTGAAGGTACCGAGCGAGCGTGTGTGGTTACAGCGCAAGATTCTATTGTCCGAAGATGTGTACCCGAGATGGAAATGGAAAGTGTGCTGGAGTTCTGTCATGCACAACCGAATGGGGGGAGTTTTGAGCTTATTGACAAAGATGGAGACGTTATCATGGCGAATGGGCATCGATTGAAGCATTATAGGTCTCCGGATGATGCGTGTGTCATTTTTGATGATACCTTGTTCTGATTTGGTCCTTTCGTGACTCTACGACGTTAAACATGAGCGCTTGTTGAGAGCTTACTCTTCCGTTTTATTGCTTTATTTCTTTTGTGTGAGTAAGAAATTTTTATATTTAAGATGCTTACTAATCGACAATTACATCTCTTTTCACACTTAGTTTCGACTTACGTTTTTACTAAGTTTGGGGGGGTGTGATGTTATTACCTCATTGAAGCATTAAGAGTATAATCTTTTCTTTGTATTGTTTGTTAGGGGAGTTGGTTTTTGCGGCCATATTGAAATTTTAATCGATTTTGATGTGACGATTTTTTACAACTTGCCTAATGTTCAGTGGTTTTTGGTTGTGTTTTCTTTTACGGAGTTACTCATGAATGATGTAATGTGGAACAATTTTTGAAGTTGTGCTCTAAATTGTACCTAATGAAGTTGTGTTGAAGCTTGAAGTATGTAGTGAATGAAGAACACTCAGTTTTGGAAATCAGGAGGAAGGTTCGACCAACTCTAGGAGTAGTTCGACCAGAGCCAGAGGTCGAACAAAAGTAGAGGAAGTCGAACCGGCATCGAAAGTTGTCCAGAGAGGAGGTTCGACCTAAGCCATAGTTGTTCGACCTGATCAGGAGGTCGAACCTATGGTCGAACCTGTCAGTTGGAAGCACTCTGTTTTCCAGAACAGGGGTTCGACCAATTCAAGGAAGGTTCGACCTGTTTAGCAAGTCGAACCCCTGGTCAAACCGAGAAGATCGTTTGTCCAGAAGAGAGGTTCGACCTCGCCATCCATGGTTTGACCTGTTCAGGTGGTCGAACCCGAGGTCGAACCAAGCCAGGTACGCGATTTAAGTTCGATTTTTCAGAGGGGTTCGATCATTTTTTCGAAACACCAAACCTCGAACCCTCTTCGAACCTCTACACCCTTGCACAAATTCTTCAATTACACTTGATTTCACACCGATTACACAACACTACACCTTGAATTTTCGATTCGGTCGCGGATTTGGGCGGATTTCATCGCGAGTTAGGGCTGAAATCGCGATTTTTGGTTGTTGTGTGTTCTCGATCGGTTGTTCACCATGGGCAAGTCACAAGGAAAGGGACAAGGATCAAGTAAAGGAAAAGGAAAGGCAGAGGAAGAAAGATCGAAGAAGAGGCATGACAGGCCTTCAAATTTGGACAAAGTGACAAGAAAACTGAGGCTACAAGATCGTTTACCTGATAACTTCAAGATTAGGATGCAAGATTGGGATGAGATTAAAGAGAAGTGCGAAGAAGTTTCAGACAAGATAGCTCGCACTCGATACCAAGATGATGAAGCGATGAGGATAATGAGAATAGGGGATGATATATTTTGGATGTTTGATAAAGTAGGGATCCGAAGATTCATGGAGTTGAAGAGGCCGACGTACTTCCATGTTACAGCGGAAGTAGTTTGCTCGTTTGAGATGGAGAAGGACCCGCTTGGATACCCCTATCGGTGTACGTTTCAGCTTGGTGGAGTGATTAGGAGATGGACGTCTGAGGATTTCAATGAGCTATTTGAGAAAATGATGTATTCAGTGTAAAGCGATTTTGGAGGGAGATCACTGGGGAGATTCGTGATTATAAGACTAGACAGGCTCGTGCTTCCGCAATAAAGAACCCAGTCTTGAGGTACATGGACCGCATTCTGAGCAACACGTTGTTCGCCCGCTCGGAGGGGAGTGTTGTGTCTAGAGGAGAGCTATATGCCCTGTGGTGTATGCTGAATGGAGTGAAGTTCAATGTTGGAGCTTATTTTATTGCGCAGCTGAATCGATTCAAGACCATTGGTTTTCAAAAGTTGAATATTGGAGGGTTATTGACGATCGTGGCTGAGCATTATAACTTGGATCTCACCGGCATTACACCAGTGGAAGGAGAACCCGATTTGATGATGAGCACGTGCGCGAAGGGAGGATTTGCCCATTTTAGAAATGGAGATTGGTTTTTCACGAGAGGTCTCAAGCCTTTCGAATTTATGTTCCCCTTCGACGTGAGCAACTTGACAACTATTCGGGAAGCAAGGAATAAGCTAATGAATTCTCTTGGACACACCTCTTTATCCGTGGCAGTGAAGTCGGGTGGTGATTGGAGAGCGGTAGCACAGATGTGTGTTGAGGGGAGGATGGCTGAGTTACAGCAGATCGTTGATCAAGGAGAGTTCCGTCCACCTCAGCCACAGCAGCCTGAAGAGGAGGATCAGGTAGATGAGCAGCCGGAGATGGAGATTCCGGGAGAAGAGCAGCATGATGCGCCTCAGCATGCTCCGGTACCGCAGCAGCAGCGAGCAGTTCCAGGTACTCGGGAGTAGCTTCGCTTGATTCATGAGTAGCTGATCGCGGTGGTAGCTGCGCAGCAAGAGACGAACAGGCAACTCGCGCTCGCTAATGCCAACTACGCCACGCTGAACGAAAGGTACTCTACCTTGGATGAGCATGTTGGTAGAGTGAGTAGTCGAGTGGATATGATGGATAAACATATTACCAGTCTGTGCCGAGCTATGGAAAATAGAATGGATGAGGATGACGATGATGATGAGGATGATGATGCTCCTAGGGAGTAGTTTCAGGTTTCTTTTGGCTTCTCCGATTCATCTTATCTCCCATTCTTCTTTTTATTTTTACAGATTGAGGTGTGATTCATGTGTGAGTGGCATGTACCTGATATAGTTGATCTTGTATCGTTGTTTTGTATATGGGTTATTGATTATGTGCATTCATATGTTTACGTGTTTATTTTCATTTGGAAAGAGCATGAATAATTTGTTAAGTATATGGAATTCATGAGGAATTGATTTTGATTATGTGCTATGAGGAGTATTAGGAATTGATTACCTATGTGAGGATTTGAGCCTTTATCATGATTAATCATGATAGTTTATTTTTGAGAGAATCATTCGTATGAACGTATTCTAGAACTTGGCTTGGAGTCTTGTGTGAAACTTACAATTGATGAAATATTAGGATATGATCTTAGGCCATTTTTGATTAATTGAGTCACTTAATTTTACCTTTCCTAATGATTTTATAAATCTTTGGTAGCCCTGTTTGAGCCTTTTAAAATCTTTTTCTTTGGCAAGCCAAATATAAGAGCCTTAATTACCTTATTTGAGCTTTGAAAATACCCTATTCATTGGTAGAGAGAATAAGGTGAATAAGTATGGAAGAAACAAAGGGAAGATGGAATGAGGTTCAGTAAGAAAAGTGCATGGTTAAATCTTGTTAGGGATAGTGCCTGAAATTGGTATCCCGAATTATTTATACATGGGGCTTGAAGTTTTTAAGAAGCAGTCGAACGATGTTCGAGAAGGGTAGTGCCTATAACTGGTACCCGAGTAATTAAAAGAAGAATGATGCTGATGCAAGGAAGAGAAGGAAAATTGAAAATTGCAAGTGCAAGAGAAGAATTGGAGGAGAATATGAAGCCGAATGAGAAATCAAGAACCTCCAAGGTAACTCTCTACTAGTGTATTAAGTTACTATGACCAAATTTTCCTACCTTTCTAAAGAGCCAACATTACAACCTAGAAACAAGTCCTTTGTGATCCTAGTATTAATCTAATGTAAGTTGATTTTTTAGACCTTTTGCCAAGCTTATGGTTATGCGTGAATATGAATTGATATGAGTGTTATACTAGCCTATAGTGCCTCACGCACGAGCGAAAGAGAGTAAAGACTTATCTTGTCAGTGAGATTACTTAGTACTCCGAATGGTGTGTGATTGGATTGATTTTACATGAGTGACATATTTGATGCAAGTAATTCTTGTTTGATTCAATGAAGTGGCATGTGTAATATGTGTTGTACTAGATCTTGTTGAATTATACACGACTCCTGTGGTTTAAATTGGTTGCCTCGGGACGAGCAACATGTAAGTTTGGGGGTTTGATGAGTGTGTAAATTCACAAGTTCGGTGCTATGTTTTGTGCTAGTTTTGGAGAGTTTTGATGTGGAAATAGGTGGAAAACCTATATATATTGTGAATTAGCATGAATCAGGTGTTAGTGGAGCTATTTGAGTATTTTCTTAGCAAAAACGGAGTGAAAGAGCCAAGAATCGAAGAGACGAGTCGAAGCCACGCGAACCGCCCAAGAATTAGGTGGGTTCGACCTGACTGGAGGAGGGTTCGACCTCTCCAGCAGGTCGAACCAACGTTGCTGAACGTGCAGAGATGGATTCGACCACGACTCAACTGGTTCGACCTGGCCATCAGGTCGAACCATGGTCGAACCAGTTTGCAAGAAAGAGGATTCGACCACGACGTTTGGGTTTGACTTGCCAGTTGGTCGAATCGGGAGCGGGAGTTGTCCAGTGCTGAGGTTTGACCTGGGGTTCGACCAAAGCCTAAGTGGTTCGACCTGTTCAGAAGGTCGAACCTGTGCAGAATTCTTCCAGTAGCGGGATTCGACCTGGGGTTCGACCTGTGGCCAGGGGTTCGACCTGTTTGACGTAGTCGAACCTGTGTGCGAGAACTTACCTTATCCGGATTTTCGAGGCCGAAATGCATGAGATCACTTAGAAAGCCCATTCCAAGCCCTAGAGACGTGATTACAAGTATAAAAGGAGGCTCATACAGAGAATAAAGAGAGCTTTTGATCGTCAATCATAAGAGAGACAAGAGTAGAGGTGGTGATCCATCCGGAGGGCTGTGACAGAGGTTCGCTGAAGGTTCAAGTAAGAATGATCAATCTAACTATGATTGTTCCTAGATCAATCATGGGCTAGAACCACCTTGGTAGTTATAGGATTATGAAAGTTTCATGATGTAATTCGTGTTTCGTGTGTAAAACTCCGTACAACACTACCTGTGGTTTGTTTTATATAAGATTGCATATTTAATCCATACTCATAGTCGTTTTGTGCATCAATGATCGTTGTGTAGAGTCTGAATACATAACATGGTTATTGATTGAGTGCGTTCACTACTGAGCAGGGTTTATTGTTATAATTCTAAGTGAAGGGATTCCGAAGTATTATTAGAACTGTCTTATATGAATATTCATGAATTGAATTAAATTCGGGTTGATGAATAGGATGAAGAGTATAACTTTATAGTACCTAAAAAGGGAGATCAAATCGGGTTAGATTCTAGACGTAGAAGATAATTGATTATGATAGTACCTAGAAAGGGGGGTGAAACATATCTCTTGCTCCGATGTTATTCACACGTGTCAAGCGCATATTTACTTGTGTCTATAGAGTGAACTTGCATGGTCTAGTGATGCGTCCACAAACCACAGGGCAGAGTCGGACATCATCACATGAAAATACGAATTGCCAGTGAAACTGGATGACCCCCAACGAACTACCTATTATTCTTATTGATCACAACTCACTTTTCTCTACTCTTGCTATTTCTTTTTGTTATTTCGATTAGAAGTTATTATCCATTAAACCTATTCAACTACCAAACATAGTCTAAAATATACTAGAAGATAACAAAATTGATATTTATCCGTCCCGTGGGTTCGATATTGTAACTTGGTCATCTTCGCGACTACAATTGATATCCTTATACTTGAGGATTATTTTGTGTGTTGAGAAAACCCCTATCAACTATCCCATCGATCACCATAAAGTGGCATTTTTCCCAATTTAGCACAAGATTTGAATCTTCACATCTCTGCAACACAATTGTAAGATTAGTCAAGCAAATATCATAAGAGGAACCATACATGGAAAAATCGTCCATAAATACCTACATAATATTTTCAATTAAGCCATCAAAGATAGACATCATACAGTGCTGAAAAGTGGCAGGGGGCATCACATAGACCAAAAGGCATCATTCTAAACGCAAACGTACCATAAGGACATGTGAATGTTGTCTTCTCTTGGTCTTCCAGGGCAATCAAAATTTGATTGTACCCGAAATATCCATCAAGAAAACAATAGTACTCATGTCCCGCAAGTCTATCCAACATTTGGTCTATGAATGACTATGGGAAATGATCTTTACGAGTATTTTCATTCAATTTACGATAATCAACACATGCTCTCCAACCCGTGATAGTTCGGGTAGCAATTATTTCATTCATATCCAATTGAACAATTGTCATGCCACCCTTTTTTGCCACTACATGTAAAGGACTCACGTATAGACTATCACTAATTGGAAAGATAATTCCTGCATCAAGCCATTTTAACACCTCTTTTCTCACCACTTCTTGCATTATAGGGTTTAATCTACGTTGGTTTTGCACACATGACTTCTCATCATCAATCAAATAAATCTTATGCATATACAAAGATGGACTTATACCTTTCAAGTCTTTTATACTCCACCCAATAGAAGATTTATGCTCTCTCAAGATTCTTAACAACTTTTTCAATTCTAAATCATTAAGGGAAGAATATGCAATTACCGGATATGTCTCATTCTCTTCCAAGTAAGCATACTTCAAATGCTCCGGTAATAGTTTCAACTCTACCTTCTTCTTCTCTTGTACTTTTTCTTTTGGTACCTCATCAAGTTTCTCCCCTTTCGCTTCATTTGCTTCCTCATTTGTGAGTTCCCTACAAGCATTCAAACAATGCAATTCATCAATTAGTTTATCATTTTCTAAATAAAAAGAAGAATTAGATTTTATAGATTCAATAGAGTAAGAAAGGCTTATGATAATCTCCAACGGATCCTTGGAGTGAAGATGATACATATGCTCTTCAACAATGTTGTCCACAACTTCCAATCTTCTACATTCCACCTTGTTCCTAGGATACCTCATAGCCTCCCTTAATGAAAATATCACTTCTTCCTCATTCACCCTTAAAGTTAGCTCTCCTTTCTCCACATCTATCAATGCTTTCCCCGTGGCAATAAACGGACGCCCAAGTATCAACGGGACATTAGCATCTTCATCCATATCAAGTACCACAAAATCAACAGAAAACACAAACTTGCCAACTTTGATCAAAACATCTTCCACAATTCTTTTAGGGGTGTCAACGAACGGTCGGCTAATTGAAGTGTGACCGATATCGGTTTGACCTCACCAATACCCAACTTTTTGAAAATTGACAAGGGAATCAAGTTAATGCTAGCCCTTAAATTACATAAGGCTTTGTAATTCTCATGCTCTCCCATCTCACATGGAATAGTGAAACTCCCTGGATCTTTCAATTTAGGGGGGAAGTTTCTTTTGTAAGATATCACTACACTCCTCCGTTAAATTCACCATTTCAAACTCACCCAAGCTTCTTTTCTTTGACAAGATATCCTTCAAAAATGTGGATTAATTGGGAATTTGAAGCAAAGCATCCGCAAAAGTAATATTTATATGTATTTTCTTCAACATCTCAACAAACTTGGCAAATGTCTCTTCTAATCCCTTTTTCAAGCATCTTTGTGGGAAAGGAATTGCCACGGGCAACTTTGGTATCCCCCATTCATCTTTTTCAAACTTCTCTTCTCTCTCTTTACATTTTGCTTCTCTATATCTTTCTCATTTTTTCGGAGACTTCGCTTTTTCTTCTTCAAGTGTAGGGGTACCTTCATCTTTTTCAACAACCTCAACTTCTTTCTCTTTCCCTTCTTCATCCACTCTTTCCATAGGCTCAAGTTCACACTCTACTCCCTCTACTTCCTTCGGCATAGAAGGCCATTCGTATTTTGTTCCACTATGAAGTTCAATAGCCTTGCATTGCTCCTTCGGGTTAGTAATGGTAGTAGATGGAAACTTCCCTTGACAATGAACATCTCCCCTTTCACTTGCCATTTGACTAATGTGAGCTTCTATGGCCTTGAACCTCCTTTCATTTACATCATTTTGTTGTCTAATTTCATGTTTCACTTCATCTATTCCTTCTTTTGCTCCTTTCATAAATTCCAACACTTTAGCCATTTGATCTTCCATTGTAGGCTTTCTTTCACCATTTGGAGCTTTCTCCCCCGGATTAGTGCCCGGTGGAATAGTAAGGGCATTCCCTTGATTTCCATATGATAAATTTTCATACTTATGAGGTTGATTGAAATTTCCTTGAAAATTACCTTGATCCATCCTCCTTGTCTTTGTGGATATCCTCCTCCATGATTACCAAAGTTACCACCATAATTTCCTTGAAAGTTCTTTCCCTGCATGAAGTCAACTTCCTCAAGTGACATCTCCGGTGGACACCAAGTATTTTGAATTCCAAAATTAGGGGACATACCTTGTTGTGGCATAGGTGTAGGCATTTGACAACTTTGAGACGGTTGATCCATATTAGGCATAGACATACCTTGTTGAGGACTAGAAAACACTTGTTGATTCATCATAGATAAAGACACACCTTGTTGAGGATTCGGAAGCATTTGTTTATTCACCATAGATGTAGAATTTGGAGACACTTGCAAATTAGCATTCATCCTCTTAAGTATCTCCGTGATTGCCTTGTCAGTCAAATCTTCCTTAGGCACTACCACCTTTTTCACATGTTGCACGCACACTTCTTTCATTTTAGCTATTCTCTCCCTTTCATACATACCCGCAACTCTATCCATAGGCTATTGACCTGTATTCAAAAAAATCTCTTCACATATAGCAATAGCCCTTTTCGGAGTTTGCCCCAACATAGAACCTCCCGACGAAGTATCAAAAAATATTCGTTCACTCCCATTCAATCCGGCATAGAAAAATCCTACTTATTGATCCTCGAGGAATCCATGTTGTGGACACCTCCTTAGCATCTCTTTGAATTGATCCCATGCTTCACTAAATATCTCAAGCGGCATTTGCTTGAATTGAAAGATTTGCCCTTTGAGATGCAACATCTTTGAAGGGAGAAAATATTTGCTCAAAAATCGTTGTGTTAACTCTCTCCACGTGGTATAGGATCCCGTCGGTATAGTATGATATCAAGCTTTAGCTCTATCTCTCAATGAAAAAGAGAAGAGCTTCATTTTTACAATATCATCATTTACCCCGTTAATCTTGATCGTGTTTGCTAACTCCGTGAATTGGGCTAAGTGAGCATTTGGATCCTTCATTGCATGACCGCCACACTAATTTGCTTGCACCATATTTATCAACCACATCTTTATCTCAAAGTTGTTCACATTCAATGGTGGTCCCATACCATAAAACCTATATTGCGGTTGGAAGTGGTCATGGATATTCATCCCCGCTCCATTGTATCCATTACCACGGGGCTGATTTTGCACCACCGAAGGATTATTCCTTACTTCTTGTTGTGCCATCAAATGTTGAATGATTGCTTGCAATTGTTGATTATGCAAGTGAACTTGTTGAACATTAACTTGTGGCACAAACTCCGAATTCACATGTCCTCCTCTAACATTATCACCCCCTTGTTGTAAATTTCTCAAATTACCTTCTTCGTCAACCTCATTCGCATTATGCATTACATTTTCCATAACTTCCTCCGTAGGATCTAACACTCCTCTTCTTTGTCTTCTTAAGGTAGCTTCTAATTCCTAGTTCAAAGGTTCAATAGATTGAGACCTTGAACGCGTTGAATGTACCTACAAGAATTATCAAATTAGCTCACCAAGTAACCAAGACAAGTAAACAAATAAAAGAAATACTCTTATCAAAACTAATAAAGTTCAAACTCGTTACAACCAAAAGTTTAACATTTCTCCGGCAAGCTGCGCCATGTTCTTAGCCTCATTTTTAGCATCAAAATGAATTAGAGTAAGAGACTCTATCGTTGTTGTACACGTGTGACCAAGTAACAAAATTTATAAGTATGTCGTCCCAAGGAAAAGTAAACTCATAGTTATATCCGAATTTGTCATTGATTGTGCTTTGTAAAAGTCACAAGATTGTAGGTTTAGTTTTTATACTACTTATTATTCAAATCAATTAATTAAGAAATCAATTAACAACTAATTGTATCAAATATCAAACAAGTGACAAGATGAATGGAATGTGGATAGAATGTATTTAAGAACATAGCAAGGCTAATCATACTCATGATTAAGAAACTAGCTAGATATGCATGACTCTTTATATTGAACTTCATTAATTGTGGACTAAAAGCAATCACATTTTTACCCCTAATCCTATGGCTAAGAAAATTAGGTTCTCGACTCTTTTGACAAGTCTAAATCTCATAGGATTGTTCTTACTCTCGATTCCCTTAAGGTACTATGATCATAAGTTTGGTTCTTTTCACTCAGTTTCTTAAGTGTCCCCCTATGAATGTTCTAAGCATAAGAAGAGTATGACTTACCTTCCCTCACACTAACAAGCATGCTCATCTTAATATATGATTCAATTAAACCACTCTTCATAATATTGGAATGACTATCCTAACACTATGAATAGAGAATTTAATCACACAAGTATTGAAATCAAACATGATTCATAAATCATAAAAGGAAGTCCAAAATTAACTCAATTCAATATCTCAAATCCTACATATCTATCATTCTTCTCAACCAATCACATGATTAACCCTACTATAGGACTAACCACTATACATCATGTTCAAATTAATACAATCATTGGCTTGCTCCATTTGAGCTAAAATATGAAGAAAAATAATAATTGAAAAGTAGATCGACGTCCCTTTTGTGAAGATGGCCTTCCTTCTCTCCAACATTATAAAATCTTCAACCAAAGATGATTTCCTCTTCTTAAAGTGATGGAAGGATGAATTGATGGATGTATTTTTGAAGATCAAGTGAATTGCATGGATTAAAGGTATGGAGATGAATCAAATGGAATTAGTGTGTGAGAATGTGGTATGAAAGTGTGTGTAACTGCTCTAATTCTGTGTTACCCTCTATTTTTCGCACATCAAATGGGTTTTTATACCCCTTGTTACCCCCTGGAATCTTCTAGAACCTTTTCAACTTATCACTGGATTTTGCACCTACACGGGTTGTGTAGCAGCAGATGACTCGTGTAGTGCACACATAGTTCGGCGTGTTCTGCGCGTTTCTAGACACGGCTCGTGTATCAGCGCACGGCCTCTCTCATGGGCGTGTAGCATCTTCTGATGACTGCGCATGCATACACGGGGCGTGTGCTGGTGCATAATTCGTGCACCGGAACACGGTCTTCTCCTGGGCATGTCCTATGTTCTGATGCTCGAACACGACTACCTCGAATAGGCTCGCGTTGCGAACACGGGGCGTATACGAGCGTGCCCTGTTCTTCCTTCTCCGTTTTAATCCCAATTCTATTTTTCTCCATTTTTTGATCTGTTTTACACATATTCAAGCTCATTTACACATTTCTATCAATCAATACCACATTTCTCCTAATTACAAAAAACTCCACCAAAAGTTAGAAAATATGGATGAAAACATCCAAAAATACAAAGACAAAGACACTAAAATTTAGGTGAAAATGACAACGATCAAATTCACGATGCTTTTCCTCTCTTATCAGTTGAATCCACACTATTCTTTATCAATCTAGCGCCACTCGATACCAAGCCACCACATTGTCTTCTTCCCCGTTGAATCGCCGCTTCCCCACGCTACTATTCATTATTGAAAAAACCCGTTTCTTTCAAACCTCCTTGAGCCGAAATTCATAGAGTACCCCAAGCCGTTGTTTAGCCAACTTTACCACCGGAGTCTCAACAATTCACATTGCTGCAGGTCCAAGAACTCCGCCAAAAACTGCTGTTCAGCAAATCCCACCCCTTGCCATGCCTGTCCGGCGCATTTTACCGCAAGAAAAGAGAAACCACTGCATCCAGCTAATCTTCTGACCCCCTTGTGTCACCAGCTTTTTCCACTTCTTTCATGCCACCCTTAGCCTAATGAATAACCCTATTCCTCTCATAAAGTATTTTCTGATGTGGAAGATCAGACTATGCTGCAATCACAGAGCATACTAAGAACTTTATAAGCATCCGAACTGGACTCTGATACTAGTTGTCGGGATAAGCAGATCGTCATTCATTCCTAAGGGACAAATAAAGAAGAGCATAAAAGCACAACACAAGAATTTACGTGGAAAACTCCATAACCGGAGAAAAACCATGGATCGAGAAAATACCACTATGTAAATTATTTTTACAATCACACATAATTTCTCTCTCCCGATCCCAATCCTTACACTCTTATAAAATTTTGACTAATTCTCACCTTTCTGCCCATTCTCATAATCGAGAATCCAAGAAAGGAATTCAAATAGAATCAAACACAAAAATTAAAGTGTACTTAATTAGTGCACTTGACATCAAGTCCAAGGGTCTCCTTATATAGCACCAAGGATCCCTCCCCTTTTACTCTTCATCCAATGTGGAACAAAGAAATAAAAGAAATCCTTTCTTTTATCTTTGACAAAAACCAACAATTATAAGAAATCGATGATGAATTTTTTATTTATAAAAAGGAGTCGGCTATTTTCACCCTCGAAATAGCTAAACGTACCCCATTTAATAAACACACCCAATGTATTTTAATAAAACATACTCCCTCCGTCCCGTTTCAATGTTTACGTTTATTTTTTGCGCGTTGATGAATGAGTATAATATTTTAATAGATAGTGGGTGGAAAGATATAATATTTAATGTAAAGTGGATAGGTGTATTATTGTTGGATGATATATTAATTATTTTAGGTGGGTCCCATATTCCAAAAAGAAAAAGTAAATATTGAAATGAGACGCACAAAATAGAAACATAAACATTAAAACGAGACGAAGGGAGTATATAATTATGAAACATACCCCAATAAAGACAATTTTTTCCTTTTAATTATAAATCCCATTTTTATGTATGTTAATATCATGAACAACGATGAAAAACATTCGGCAACGCTCCTGATGAACTCCACACTTCTTCTTCAAATTTGTCTACACATTTTTATGTCAAATCAATACAATTATTATTTTTGAAAAAGAAAAAAAGTTTGAAGATTAAGCAAGTGTCTGAAAAAGTTGGAATGTTGCCAGAAAGTTATTCTCCTAAAATGCAAGAGTCACCAAGATGCTTAAATTGCAGATTTATTGAGGAATGCTATCTCTGTCTTGCAATTGTAGGCATAAAAAGATAGCAACGAGTAGAGATTAATTTTCAACGAAAGCTGGAAGGAGTCCACCTAGAGGAATATAACTGATTGCCAAACTCTTTAATAATCTACAATTTGTGTGATGGTTCGAGAATCTATCCTTAGAGCATCCACATTGATTCAGAAAAATGAGTTTAAACTGAAAATTCTTTTAAACCAATCAATGTACATGAGCAGTTTAAACTCAAGGAGTCCTGCTAGTTCAAGACTATAAACTTGTTTAAATGGGAGAGAGAGAAAATAATGGGGGAGAGAGAGAAAATAATGAGAATGATTTTATTGAGTTTGTACAACTAACATTATCACTTTAACAGGGAGGTGTATTACACACCCCCAAAAAGAGTGAACTTAATTAAATAGTGGGCCCCTTAATAATAAATTTAATTTAGAAAGTGAATGTAAATAATGGTTGAGTTTAATGGGTATTTGTTGCAAAAATAAAATAAAAATTCAAAATTGAGTTTAAACTCATAACCGGATGCTCTTTGTACAAATCCATAAAATTTATTTGAATTGAGTTCAAGCACTGTGAGATGAACACAGTTAGAGATCGACTGTTCTTAAATTATTAGGGTTCTTAAATTAGAGTTTAATATAAGGGATAAGTATATAAATATGGGGTGTATGAATAATTGAGATCTAATTATATATATACACTAATTTTTTATAAGAATATTAATGTCTTATTAATTAGATTTTTTTAAATCTAAAAATTAATGGGTACATTTAATTATTTGGCAAAGACTTGAGTGAAACCGTCATACGAATCCCCTTATGTGAGATGGACTATCCATTAATTCATTTAAAAAAATTAAGAGCCCTGTTTGGTTGTAACCAAATTAGAAAATTGAAAAAATAATTAATGAAATGAAAATAATTAGGTTTATATATTTTTTAAGGGCTCTGTTTTATTTTATTAAAAAAATTGAAAAATTAATTATAAAAATAAATTAATTAACCTATATAGTATATATATATATTTATTTAATATATATTTTAATTTTAATATTATAAATTTATTAAATGTGTTAATATGTTATAATTTTTATAATAAAATGTGATAATCAATTGATGAAAAGTGATAACAGTATTGTGAGGAGTATTATATGGACAATTTATAATATAAATGAAAGTGGTAACATTTAAACGAAAAGTATTATTTTTAATAAAAAGTGATAACTAAATTATCAAAGTGTATTTTACAAATAATTTATAGAATAGATAAAACGTGATAATATTTTTAATAAAAAATAATTTTTAATTAAAAAAAGTGATATCCCTATAATTGAATTATTTCACGAATAATTAACTAGAATAATAAAAAGTAATAGTATTTTAATAAAAAAGTGATACATGATAAATAAAAAAAGTGATAACCATTTAGTAAAATTATTTTATAGCTATTCATAGGATAAATAAAAAGTGATAACATTTTTATTATAAAGTGATATGAGATTAAAATAAAGTGATAATAGAATAGTTGAATTATTATTTAAAGAATAATTACTAATAATATTATTGTTGAATAATTAATAATTATAATTAGGATAGGCCTTGTATGAGACCGTCTTACGGAGACTATTTTTCACGTTTTAAAATAGTCATCACTTCGCTATAAAACTTTATCACTTTCGCTATAAAATGTTATCAATTTTTATTTTTACTATAAATTGTTTATGAAATAATATTATCACTTTTCATTGATTTATAATTACTTTTTTATAATTTTATTTTCTTTTTTAATTTTATTTTATATTAATAAATAGAATAATATACGTCTCATATAAGAATATATATGAGACCCAAAACCTATTCTAATTATTTGGAGTGCAAATAGACGGCCTCTATAAAAATTCATACCGAAAATTGGGTATTAATTTTTTCGAAAATTCAATATGAACACCCTTAAATTACTCCCTCCGTCCCAAATTAAGAGGATCACTTTTCTATTTTTATCTTCCCACTCAAAAAGTTTATTTTCCTTTTTTATATATACACACTTAATAATAATACTCTTTATACCATAAAACAAATTGCCCTTTTTAGGAGGGAAGGAGAGAGTACGTACTTGGGGCAAAATGGTGATTAATAGCAAGCTGTCAAAAATTGCAACTACTTCGGGAAACGGCGGTACGGCTGACGGCCGCTATCCCTCACCCAACATTTCTCTCCTTTATTACTACTTACCCACACTCACTGTTTAACGTCGCTTCACCGCCGTTTAAGTATATCTTAATCCTCTCTCTCCCTTTCTCTGTCTCTATCTACACTTTACATGACATACATTCTCTCTCTTCATAACGCAACGCTGCAAAGGTAGAGTAGCTCTGTGTACTGTACTGTGTGTGCAGTGTTGTTTGCAAGCATTTAACGTACCCCCCTTCTCTCTCTCTCTCCTCTTTCTCTCTCACCATTCACACCACGCTCTCTTCCCTTATTTCTACTGCTGCTCTGCCTTACAGTTCACGCCAAACTCCTGCCTGCAACTCTCTCTCTCTCTCTCTCTCTCTCGACACATATTCCTACAAACGCACATTATATTACTCTCACTGTCGCTAACTATCACAATTCAGCTACGAGGAGAGAGAGAAGATGCTGTGAGAATTTTCTCCATTTCATGAAGGTGTATGTGAGAATGGGTTTGCTCTACTGTGTATCAGTGATCTTGCTTGTATTTCCTCTCGCTTCGTCTCTCAGTGATGAAGGTACCCCTTCTCTATTATTCCTGTGATAAAGTTCCACGAAACCCTTTCAGAATCTTGGTTTTTGATATTATTGACTCTTGAGATTTTCCTTGTGAAGAATGTGACTTTTGGCCTTTTGCTATTTAAAATTTTTAGTTTCTTGAGATATTTTTCCCGTTTTGGAAAGTTGAGATCTTTGCTTCAAAGCTAGAAAAGGGTGCTTTTATTCTTCTCTCTATTATCTAGTTTTTTTTTCGTCTTTTCATTATTCTTTCTTTGCGATAAATGGAAAAAGTTGATAATGCTTCATTTTGAATACCCAGATAAATTCCAACATTTCTACAGAGAATTGGTTGTCAAATAGAAATACTTTACTCGTAATAAGCAAAGCTATCAGAATTTTCCAAAATTTTACATTATTTAAAATTGAACTCAATTTTTATTACCTGCATATTCGAATCCTAGATTCCAACAGTTACATCCAACTTTTTGCCGGAACTTCTCTGTTCATCTGTTGGTCTGAAATTGATTTCGTGTCGGGTGTAGCAGATTTTTCGTGAAGTTGAATATTATATTCTTGGAAGGTCATGGGGAGTGCGTTTAATTATTTTTTTATTTCTTTTTGAAAAGAAAATTCATTTTGTTTATATTTTCCGAGTAGACATGGGGTTGCTTCTTTTTTGGAGGTACTGTTTCACTTCATGGCATTTTAGAAGTTAAATTAAATATTTGGATGCTGTTCACAGGGAAAGCGTTGATGTCCATTAAAGTTTCATTTAGCAACGTGGCTAATGTGTTACTGGATTGGGATGAAGTTCACAATGATGACTTTTGTTCATGGAGGGGTGTTTCTTGTGGAAATTTCAGCCTCTCTGTTGTTGCTCTGTAAGTTTTTCCTTAACTTCCCTCTTCATAAATTTTGGAGATGTATTCAATATTCTCACAGTTAAGAATAATCTTTACTAATATCATGGGTGAAGGAATCTGTCAAGTTTGAACCTGGGTGGAGAAATTTCTCCAGCCATTGGAGAACTGAAAAACCTTCAGTCTTTGTAAGTACTTGTGGAGAAGCTCTGTTCTGTGCTAGCATCATCATTTGTGTCCATTTGGTTCTCACTTGCAGCTTATTATGTCTTTTTTTTGGCAGAGATTTTCAAGGAAACAAGTTAACTGGTCAGATCCCGGATGAGATCGGAAATTGCGCCTCTCTTGCACTTCTGTAAGCCTGATGTTTTTTCTTGTGTTCTTGTAGGCAGAGATGTTTGAAGCTTGTATTCATGATGTGCTCTGCAATTTTGATTTAATGTTTCAGTGATTTGTCTGACAATCTACTTGAAGGAGACATACCCTTCTCCATCTCCAAGCTTAAGCAGCTGGAGTTATTGTAAGTCATCTTGGTGATATGACATTGCATTCCATAACCTTTTGGAATTTAAGGTTGATGTGAAATTAATACATTGTATCAGGAACTTGAAGAACAACCAGCTAACTGGTCCGATTCCTTCCACACTAACTCAAATACCTAACCTGAAAACACTGTAAGTTAGTTTTTGTGTGAAATGAACAATTCACCTTAACTATGGCAAGTCTTTTGCTGAATGTGCTTTTTGATGTCTTCAAGTGATCTGGCACGAAACCAGCTCATGGGAGAGATACCAAGATTGATATACTGGAATGAAGTGCTACAATATCTGTAAGTGAAGCACCAATTGTCATTATTTACTACTACGTGGTTATTTCTTTCTTTAGCAATACGTTGTGCATTGTGGATTTGCCGCCTCATCCCATCATTGCGATTTATTACAGCGGTTTGCGAGGAAACATGTTAACCGGAACATTATCCCCAGATATTTGCCAACTGACTGGCCTTTGGTATTTGTAAGTACTCTAACGTCCTTCATTGATTTCATTTGCAAATTACGCACATTTATATTCTCTATTGCTGCAGTGATGTTAGAGGAAATAACCTCACGGGTACAATCCCAGACAATATTGGTAACTGTACAAGCTTTGAGATTCTGTAAGTTTCTCTTGGTGGTGCTATTTTATGGACCTTGGTAGCTTAGTTCTTAGAATTTTCACCTTTTTTACTTCAGGGATATTTCTTACAATCAGATAACTGGAGAGATTCCCTACAATATAGGCTTTCTACAAGTTGCTACTCTGTAAGTTAACTCATTATCTATTCTACTTTATGATGTATCTGGCGAACTGAATCATGCAAGAATTCAATGTTAGGGATGCAATAGAGTTTGATGTTTATTCACATATTACAGAACAATTTAGCTTATAACTATGTGAGTTGGCTGATCAGAGTGATTAGTTTTGCGTGGAATTGTTTGCTTTTGACAGGTCTTTACAGGGGAATATGTTGACTGGCAAGATTCCTGAGGTCATAGGTCTAATGCAAGCTCTTGCTGTCCTGTAAGCCTGCATGATCTTGTTATGATTTTTTGCTATGATCAAATTAGGAAAATCGGGTTTCTATAATTGGAAATTTGCCTGATAAGTTGCATTTTCAGGGATCTTAGTGAAAATAATTTAGTTGGACCAATTCCACAAATTCTTGGAAACCTCTCCTACACTGGAAAACTGTGAGTTTGGCATCTATGAAATTTTGAGTTCTTAAAGCATCTCTATTTCCTTCTATTAATGTCTTAGTTCTTGAATATATTGTTTTAGGTATCTTCATGGCAACAAACTCACGGGCCCTATTCCTCGTGAACTGGGAAATATGACCAAGCTAAGCTATTTGTAAGCTCATCACAGTATAAAATGTATAAAATTTTGTTCAATTTGTGTTTCCTGCTAACATGGCTTGTATTTAAAGGCAATTAAATGATAACCAACTCACTGGAGGTATCCCTGCCGAACTTGGGAAATTAGAACAACTTTTCGAATTGTGAGTTGTTTCTACATTGAGCTACTCCTTTGGTTTTCTCCTAGTCATGCTTATTGAATATGACTGTTTCGGCAGGAACCTAGCAAATAACAACCTTGAAGGACCCATTCCTGAAAACATTAGCTCTTGCACGGCGCTGAATCAGTTGTTAGTTCTCTGATAAATATGCATATAATTCGTGATCTTTTGACTGATCTGCTAATTGTTTGTTTTAATTGTTACAATTTTTTTCTCAGCAATGTGCATGGCAACCGATTGAATGGATCCATTCCTTCTGGTTTAAAACATCTAGAAAGCCTGACTTATCTGTATGTGTTCTTTATAATCTCATGTGTATTGTTCCATTTAAGGTTTTCTTCCACAAATGAAAAGAATACAATGTCTTTGCTTGATCTATAGAAATCTTTCCTCGAACGAATTCAGAGGCAGCATTCCAGTTGAGTTGGGTCACATAATCAATCTTGATACATTGTGAGTCCGAGCATCAATACTACATTCCCAACACTTATTTCTGTTCTCTATCTGACTCTTCAGTTCTCTTTAGGGATCTTTCGAGTAATAATTTCTCAGGATCAGTTCCTGCCTCTGTAGGTGACCTTGAGCATCTTCTTACTCTGTATGTCTTGTAAAATCATGTACTATCCTTCTCAGGTTGTTAATATGCATGCTCGTGTGTGTGATATTGTATGTGCTTTTGACGTGTAGGAACTTGAGTCACAATCATCTCAATGGACCCATTCCTGCTGAATTTGGTAACCTAAGAAGCGTGCAGACAATGTGAGCATATATAAGATAATCTGTGCCGTAATTCTTTGCTCTAATTGCAGGATTAAGACTGCGGATCATGATCATATTACTAATGATTCATTTCTTTTGTAGGGATATATCTTATAACAGGATGTCAGGCAGCATCCCTGGAGAGCTAGGCCAACTACAGAATGTAGCCTCTCTGTAAGTTAACCGACATTTTTTTTCCAACTATTACCTCCTTTTATTGGTTTGTTTTATGCATGATTATGATCCCTTTGTGTTGCAGCATATTAAACAACAATAATTTCAGTGGAACAATTCCTGAACAACTAAGTAACTGCTTGAGCCTCGAGAAGCTGTGAGTTTTGGCAAATTTATTCGACTCAGAACCCAACTTATTGTAAACTAACTGTTTGGGTTGCTAATTCACTCTGTTTTATCAGGAATGTTTCGTATAACAACTTTAGTGGTTTGTTACCCATTGGCAGAAACTTCTCTCGGTTTTCACCTGAAAGGTAGAGAAAACTTCTGTTATTTTAAACTGAATAAGATGCTTGTTGCTAATTTTGTGTTTTTTGTTGTCAGCTTCATTGGAAATCCATTATTGTGTGGTCACTGGTTAGGGTCAATTTGTGATCCATATCCCCCAAAAGCCAAAGGTGGTGTATCTATAATTTGATAAAGATATTGCATGTTATTAAATCTTTAAGAATTCAAACTAAAATAATCCTTCTCCTACAGCAATGTTTTCAAGAACAACAGTTGTGTGCATCACATTGGGGTTTATTACACTGTTATCCATGATACTAGTTGCTGTGTACAAGTCCAACCATCCAAAGCAGTTTGTGAAAGGCTCTAACAGGAGTAGGTTGCAAGGTTAGTAGTGCTTATGACCCTCATTTTATATAGTATTAATACGCTTCTCGTTCTGCTACTGAAGACTGATGTGATCTCTACGTACAGGCTCGTCAAAACTGGTGGTTCTTCATATGGACATGGCTATTCACACGTACGAAGATATCATGAGGCTCACCGAGAACTTGAGTGAGAAGTACATCATCGGATATGGAGCTTCAAGCACAGTCTACAAATGTGTGTTGAAAAATTCCCGACCCATTGCGATTAAGCGACTGTACAGTCAGTACCCTCACGACTGTCGTGAATTTGAGACGGAGTTGGAGACAGTGGGCAGTATAAGGCACAGGAACCTCGTCACCTTGCATGGCTACTCCCTTTCTCCGCAGGGGAATCTTCTCTTCTATGAGTACATGGAAAATGGTTCACTTTGGGATCTTCTTCATGGGAAGTCGAAGAAGGTGAAGCTGGACTGGGAGACGCGTCTCAAGATCGCTGTCGGAGCTGCGCAGGGTCTTGCCTACCTCCACCACGATTGCAACCCAAAAATCATTCACAGGGACGTCAAGTCCTCAAACATACTAATGGATGAGAATTTCGTCCCTCATCTCTCTGATTTCGGCATTGCAAAGTGTTTGCCTGCTGCAAAGACTCATGCATCCACCTACGTGTTGGGGACGATAGGCTACATCGACCCTGAATACGCCCGTACGTCTAGGGTTACTGAAAAATCAGACGTCTATAGCTTTGGCATTGTGCTTCTAGAGCTATTGACAGGAAACAAGGCTGTAGACAATGACTTGAACTTGCATCAGCTGGTATTTATTCATCCATTTACAAATTTTCATCCCACTGAGTCTTTGTTGCTAATTCAGCATGCATTCTCAGGTTCTGTCCAAAGCGGACGACAACACGTTGATGGAGGCGGTGGACGCGGAGGTCTCGGTCACGTGCATGGATTTATCCCACGTAAGGAAAGCCTTTCAGCTAGCACTGCTCTGCACCAAACACCACCCCTCTGAGAGGCCAACCATGCATGAGGTCGCCCGAGTTCTAATCTCCTTGTTACCGCCTCCGCCAAAGCCTTTCCCCGTCGCGCCTCCTAAAAGCGTCGACTACGCAAGATTCGTCGTCGACAACGGCCAAACTCCTCGTCGGGACAACAACTCCTCGGACGCACTGTTCGTAAGATTCGGAGAGGTGATTTCCAAGAACACCTTGTGATGACATTTGAAGATGTGATGGATTAGATTTTGTGAGGGGATCCAAGCAATTCCCTATTTTGTCTCTAATGCCATGCAGATTGAAAATATTGCCTTAATCTGCGTTTTTAAGAATAGTAAGATGAATTAGTTTAGAGTTTGGGTTGATTGTATTATTGAACCGTCTTCCTGTTGCTACACAGATACAGTTTGTCAATACATGCATTTAATCTACTCACTGTACCCCACTAATTTAATGCATTTCACGAGGAATTCGCCCTTTATTCTCTTATTACTGGCCATCCACCACTTATCTCCCCGACCACGTGGTATCATTTGGATGAACTAGTTCTTTAATAATTATCTTAATACATAAAAAAAAAATGTTCTTTTGATGGATAAATTTTACTAACAGTCGTAGTGGTGAAGTGAAATATGAATAAAAAGTGACTACTTTTTAGTGAAAAATAATATTACTTATATTTTTATCTATCTTCTAAATAGTTAAAATATACTTTACATCTTACCAAAATCGAAAGACCCTTTAACTATTAAAGGTTAATTAATAATAGAACGAATCATACTTTTACCGCTAAACTATACCCGTTACAATAAGATTATTGTATACAAATGGACCTTTTATCGAACAAGATAGCATCATCAAAGAATCATCAATTGAATTTTTTTGTGGGGAGATCCTAATTTAATGAGATTCTGGAAAAGACTTCATTTAATTTAAATTAAATAACTAAAGTTTTCACTTTTGCTGAAGAAGATAGATACGGATAAAAAAAATCCGTAAAAACATTTGTATGTATACCCACTTCTGCCGTGCTCGTCCTTTCTCGAAAGTATCATTTTTCTGGAAACATGGTCAACCAAAAATTATTATGTTCGCGATTCTTCATCCACCGATACAGAAAATGCTCAAGTTTTCTATTCTCATATGAGGTCGGAAAGTGGATTGGCAACAGGTCGGCACAAAGTGATTCATCATGCTACAAAATGTGCTGATCGTTCCTTAGGGACGGTTTATAGATAAAAAATTCTCACAAATTGAATGAAAAGTGGGTCCATGTAAATGATCGAGACCTCGCAAAGAACAATGCTCCTTCCCTATATGGAGTTCGGAATCCAAAGGCAATCGTTAAGTGAATCTTTTTATACTTTATTCATAAATTCCAACAACTTTATTTAATTTTTTACACTTTATTCATCATTCTCAATAACTTTATCTACTTTTAAAATTACCAATTTATCCCTATTTTTTCTTACATTACATATTAAAAAATCAACACTTCTTAATTTTTGTGCCCGTACAAACAGGTAAAAGTACCCGGGACGGAGGGAGTACTAATATCTTTAATGGAAAGTGATAATTATTTTTAAAAAATAAAAAACACTCACATGTGACAGTCTCATGTTTTGCCCTATAAAAGAAGTAAGGGTTAAATTTAATGATTGCAATGTTAACCTTTTTATGTGCGAGGAATGTAGTAAATTATAAATATAAAGTGATAATTTTTTGGAAAAAATAATACTAATGTTTTTGATGAAAAGTGATAATTATTTTAGAAAAATGAAGAAAATCTTACATGTGATAATCTCATGTTTAGCCTATAAAAAAAGTATTGGTCAAATTTAATGATTGCAATGTTAATTTTTTTCTGTGCAAGGAATGATAACAATGCTCTAAGACAAATATTTGAGTGAGATCGTTTCATGAAATAACGAATAAAAAGTCATAAAATTTTAATAATAAGTGATATCAATTGATGAAAAATAATAGTGGTGCAGTGAATTTTTATGAACAATTTATAGTCAAAATAAAAAATAACAATATTTATGCATTACAACATAAAAGACTTTATGTAACATGTAAAAAGTGTTATCTAATAGCTTAATCGTGTTATTATTGATAATATGTAATAATACTTTTAGGGTGTCGCTTTTGCCCCAATTATCTATTGTCTTATTATAACACATTTTTTTAATATAGTACTCCCTCCGTTCCATAATAATTGTCTTACTTTCTATTTTCGTCCGTCCCACAATAACTATCACACCCCAAAAATAAAAATTTCACATTAATCAACAACCTCAAAAGTTATCTTAATTTAAAAAATACCACTCCCACCTCTCTCTAAAAAATTCTCTCTACCTTCACTCTAAAAATTTCTAGGATTTCCGTTTTCCGTTAGACATGGAGGCTCCGCCGCCATCCAGCAAACCCTCCGTCAATGTTTTTGTCTTCACTGATCCTTACATTCAATACCCTGAATTAGACGCAGCTTGCGAACGTTTCCCTTAGCTGATGGATTTGATCACTATTTCACAGAATTCCAAGAACTCGGATGACCATCCTGTGCCTCCTTTCGCGGCTGATCAATCTGCCGTGCAGCCCAAGTCATCAGGCATGGAGGATCATTCTCGCCCTACTTCATCGAGCTTGGAGGATCCTTCTCGGCCTTCCTCTGTTACGACGGGCCCTTCGGCCCCTCCGGTGGTGCAGATCAGAGCTTCCAGTCTACCCTTCCTTGAAGAGATGCTTTGGAAAAATACGGCCTTTGCGGGTGCGACACCTTCCATGGACAGTTTTGGCCGAGTTCATATTGGGTCGGCAGCGCCGCCGGCCTCTAAACCTGCTGGCGAGGGTGTTGCTCAGACCTCCGACGCGCGACAGACGGGTTATCCAAACCCTAATCGCAACATCTCACCATCCTATGATGATGGTTCATACACGACAAAGGCTGCCAGTAATCGAAGGGACCCCATTTCTCGTCTCAAATTGGCCATATGCATGGGATACTTCTCAGATCCTGTGGCGAGGCCAGTAGACAAGACAGGTGATATCGCTACTTTGTCGATAAATAAATCTTTCTATGAAAAGCGTAAAAATCTCTTCTCTCAATTTGTAATTGTTAGGGTTTTGAATGAAAGAGGTTCCAAACCGCTTACTCAATTGGAGATTGATAGCATGTTCTTTCACACGTTCAACATCTCATCTCCTAATCTTTTAAACATCCACTTGGGCAGTAATTATTACTCGCTGGTTATTTTTGATAATAAAGTTAAGGCTGGTCTATTGAGAAAGAGAATTTTTGAAGTTGGGAGGGTACAACTTTGGGTGCAGAGATGGACGCAGACGTTTAATCCGTATAAGATTAAATCATCTGTTGTCCCGGTTTGGATGCGTATATTTGAACTTCATTTGGAGCTTTGGTATGAAGAAGTTATCAAGAACATTGCAAGGGTTGTGGGATCTCCTATCCGCATTGGTGATAAGGCCTTGGATGGATCGACGGGACATTTTGCCCGTGTGTTGGTGGAAATAGATATAGAGGAGTCGATCCCAAAGTTTATGAATATTGACACTTTTGAGAGTATGATTCGCATTTCTTTCGGGTTTGAAAATATTCCTGAATACTGTAAATCATGTCATATTTTGGGTCATGGTGTTCAAAACTATTTGAAGAAGCAGTGGAAAAAGGAGCAACATAAAGAAAATAAAAGAAAAGAGAAGGCTTCGAATGATGACTTTTCTGTTCCAAAAAATGTTTGGAAACGAAAGGAAGGAGGGCACCCTGAGAAGGTTCATACCTCTAATAGGTTTGATAATCTTAATAAGGGAATGGATGATGAAGATACTGATATGCAAGATACTGGTGTTAAATATCAGAAGGAGACGATGGTTGAGGAAATGGGGAGGGATTATGTGAGCCAGAATCATGATGAAAAACAACAGCATGTTCAAAACGAGGAGGACTCGGATGGTGATGTGGAGGATCAGAACCATGATGTTTTCGATGATGGTAAGGATCAGAAAGAGGGAGACATTGACAAGGATGGTGATACGGAGGATAAGAGCAGTCCCAATGATGATCAGGAATCTAATAGGGGCAGTGCGGACCAGGATGAGGAAATTGAGAAATTACAGGACCATTCTCTTGCATTGGTTATTGCAGAGCCTATTCTACTTGTTGTTCGCAGCCCAGAGAGGCCGGAAGTTTCTTCTATTTCTTCTACAAGAAAACAGATAGTGGTTGCCAAGCCATCTATCAGGGGCACTTTTAGCAGTGCCACGTATTTTAGCAGACCAGACCCCTCAGTTACTAGGTCTCGCACACCTGGTAGACCGAGAATAAAGCATGTTGAACCCATAAAAAAGAATTCTAAAAACATGCATGCTTCTGCTAACCAGGATTGGGATTCTTTGTTGCCGAAGCACGGCCACACACCACGTTTTAAATGAATGTGCTCTTTTGGAATGTAAGGGGAATAGGGAGAGCCTCTACTCATATGGCTCTTCGTGAACTCTGTCGGAAAAATCAACCTTTGTGGCTGGCAATTACGGAACCCAAAGTTCTTTTTTCTTCTTTCCCCGAACATGTTTGGAGGAATATGGGTTTTCACTTCGCGGGACACAATCAGAGGGATGGTCTTCGCCCAAACATTTGGGTTTTCTATAATGCTTCATATGTCTCCCAGGTTCGAGTGGTCTACTCTTCCTCTCAGGTAATGATTTTTGATTTCATTCATAATGCTGCTGACTACAGGTTTGGCTTCGTTCATGGTCGTACAGACCAAAACATTTATAGAGAGTTGTGGTGTGATATTACTTCAAATCTTGCAAGTAATATGATGATTATTGGAGATTTCAATGTAACCTTAGGGTCGCATGAAAGGCTTCATAGCTCTCGAAGGGATAACTTGGGGCCAGTGGAATTTAGATCTTTTTTGGATCATACAGGGCTACATGATGTTGAGTTGCAGATGCTAAATTTACATGAGTAAGTCGTTCAACTACCAGGAGCATGAGAGCTTCTAGGATTGACAGAATCATAGTGGACAATGTTTTTATGGACAAATGGAAAGTTGTGACTGTTAGATTGTATACTAAAGGTCTAGCTTTTGTATGAAACAATGTTGTAACAATTTATTTGAAATGAGAATCATATTATCAAACGTTTTGCATATTATAATTTATTTATATGTTTGTGCAAAAGTCCATTTACTTTATACTGTAGATAATATGTTGTGCGACAACACGCAAAAGATCATATTATCAGTTTCCTTATAAAGTATAAACAGATGTTTACAATCGAGATAGACGGGGATAATCTATCAGGATAGTTGTAGTGTGATTTGGTATTAGTTTGTCTTGATTATAAAATCACATCAGTATGCTTTGTATTGAGCAGGACCACTTGAGATCGTTCGACTTATACTGACTATATAGGAGAACTTGATCTCAGTTATTATGGATGTTCGTGCTCATAATTCCTATACAATAACCTCAACACATAAGCCAATATTTATCTCTTTGATTCATCAATGGGTGAGATTTATATATTAAATCAATAAACTCGGTGAGTTGGGAAATATTATTATCTCTATGGTGTGCTATTGATTGTAGAAAGAATCCGTGTCCGCTATAGGTTAATGATGTCCCCTTGAGGAGCTCATAAGGATTATCATGTAAATCTAGCAAGTGGATTAATTCCGGCATGATAATGAGGTTAAGTGGTACTACTCTCGGATGAGATATTAATTAATAGAGTTGTCATTAACTTAATTAATTAATGGGCATTGTATATCTTAAACATGGGGAGACTGTCGGGCTCATAATAAGAAGGAGCCCAAAATAATTTTGGGATTGAATGGGTAGTGCAGTAATAATATTTTTGTGGACTATATTATTATTATTGGACTTAAGTATAAGTTTTGGGCTAAACTTGGATACTTAAGCCCCAATGGAGGCCCGACTCTAATTTCTCCTCCTAATCCCTTTTGTAGCCCATAAATAAGTCATCTCAGCTCCTGCAATCCTAATTCTGATCTCAACTTTTGACGTGAAAGAGAGAAAAGAGCAGATTGAGAAGATCATGAAGATCGTCGCCCATATGACGTCATGATTGGACTTGAGAATATATCAGAAGATCAAGAGGTTGTTCTCTGCAGCTGTTCTTCATCAACATACCCTGGTGAAAGGTAATACGCTTCTATCTTATTGCTTCTGCTGGATTAGAAACGCATGGATTCCTAATGGTTCACGTTAACCAAAATGATAGAACGCCAACAATTGGTATCAGAGCTTCGATTTTATGATGAAGAGTGACACGTTATGCTAGGGTTTATATGGTATACGTGATTTGTATAGAAACCATGAGAATTAGGGTTTGGTATGTGTTTAAATTATCCGTGAAACCTTATGTACTTTATCGTCGAAAATCGGCATATATTGTGGCTGAACACGACACACACACGACTGCACCGTGAACGATGGACGGTGTGAGAGTGCACAGTGAGCCTTGGAATGAATGGACTGCTATTGCGCGACCGCGGTGGGCTAGGCTTGGTGCTGCTGGGCTAGACGATGAAAGTCGACGGCGCATGCATGTTGAACGAATGCGCTGGTGAAAGTGTGAAGTGTTAGATTTGTATACTTAAAGCCTTGCTTTTGTATTGAACAATGTTTTAACAATTTTATTTGAAATGAGAATCATATGATCAAACGTTTTGCATATAATAAATTATTTATTTATATGTTTGTGCAAAAGTCCATTTACTTTATACTGTAGATCATATTATCGGTTTTCTTATAAAGTATAAACAGATGCTCACAATCGAGATAGATGGGGACTTTTTATCAGGATGGTTGTATTGTGGTTTGGCATTAGTTTGTCTTGACTATAGAATCATATTAGTGCACTTAGTGTGTATTGAGTAGGACCGCCTGAGATCGTTCGACTTGTACTGTCTATATAGGAGAACTTGATCTCAGTTATTATGGATGTTCGTGCTCTTAATCCCTATACAATAATCTCGACACGTAAGGCAGTATATATTTCTTTGATTCATCAATGGGTGAGATTTACATGTATTAAATCAACAAACTCGGTGAGTTGGGAAGTAGTGCTGTCTCTATGGTGTGCTGTTGATTGTAGAAGGAATCCATGTCCGATATAGGTTGATGATGTCCCCTTGAGGAGCTCATAATATTTATCATGTAAATCTTGCAAGTGGATTAATTCCGACATGATAATAAGGTTGAGTGGTACTACTCTCGGATGAGATATTAATTAATGGAGTTGTCAGTAACTTAATTAATCAATAGACATTGTATATCTTAAACATGGGGAGACTGTCGGGCTCATAATAAGAAGGAGCCCAAAACATAATTTTGGGATTGGATGGGTAGTGCAGTAATAATATTTTAGTGGACTATATTATTATTATTGGATTTAATTATAAGCTTTGGGCTAAGCTTGATTAATTAAATCCAATTGAGGCCCAATCCAATTTCTCCTCCTGGTTCCTGCTGTAGCCCAAATAAATAAGTCATCTCAGCTTTCTGGAACCCTAAGCCCGCGCCTCTTTTGACGTAGAAAAAGGAGAGAAGCAGATTGAGTGGATTCTGAAGATTGTTGCCCACACAACACCAGAGTTGATTTTGGGTCATACAGCAGAAGATCAAGAGGTGGTTCACTACTGATCATCCTCTACATCAACCCTGAAGAAAGGTAAACTTTTATTTTGCTTCCGCTGCAATTGTTTACTTGAATTCCTAACGGATTACGCTGAATCAAATGATCCAATAGCTAACAATTGGTATCAGAGCATTGGTTTCGTGGTGAAACGTGATTAGTTAGGCTTGCGTATATATGTTTATGTAATTATTTGATTATGTGGTGTAATCTGGTGATAGTCGCATGATTTGATTAGGGTTTGTATAATTCTTAATTATTCATGTAACCCTATATGTTTATATACGCTGATTTTTTTTTTTATCTTGGACACCTGGACATCACACACGATTGTCACTCTGCTGCTCGATATCGTTGGTGGAGAGCATGGACTGCTGTCTTGCAATCATGATGGGCCTGGTGTAAAATCGAAGAAAGTTGCAGTGGCCATATCGGGAGAAACACACGGGCCTGATGGGCTGCACGATGAGCAACTGTGTGATGATGGTGCAAGCGAGATGAAAAGAGTGAAAACGTCGCTGGTTGCGGTGGAATGATGGGCAGCGTGTCCATGGAGGCTGCATGACGACATGGTTGGCGTGAACTGATGTGAGAAGTCATGAACGGTGATGACATGATGTTGCATCCCTTGTGAGTCGCGACATTGGCCAAAAACTTGACTGTCATCGATCGATAGCCATGTGGTATGACAGATCAGCGATGACTAGAAGCAACCAACAATGGGAGGCGGTGGCAAGAATTCAGTCTACCACGGCATGTTGCTGGCATGTCGATCGTCGTGTGCAGGCAGCGGCAGGGAGCGAGTTAGTTGACGCTCCCGGGCGAGTTCACGACGGTGTGACGGAGCAGATCGGAGGCGCGCGACTAAGCCAGCGCTGACAGTCGATGGCTGATGATGGATGCTGACGTGGGTGTGTCTTGGTGATGCTTCGGCGTTGAGTGGCGTCGACTGGAAGCGTCTCCATGATGACTGCGGGACTGGCGTGAGTCGATGGAGTGGACGCATTTCTTGTGCGCGGCGGTGCTGATGAAAAAGATGAAGCTGGAGTGGGCAGCGTCAGACCTGAACTGGTTGTTCTATTCGAGCCTGCTATGCTTCAGTCTAGTCGGACAGAGTGATGAAGTTGCCGGCATCATTCTCGGATGAGCGAACCTGCAATAGCAGTGGCACGATTGCATTCTTGGTTGCTGGGCTGATGCACGCGAGTTCCAATTTTGGGGCTCCAGAGAAGTCGACGATAGACGGCGCGACTTAGGTGGGCTGACGGCACGACCACCGAGAGCAGGGGTGCTGAGTTTTTTGCGTGTCTGCTGTCATGTGGAATCAGTTTGTGGCTGGTGGGGCGGGTTGATGAACGTGCTTTGGGCTGGCAGGTTAATGGGCCTATTCATTTTATTAATGGCCTGTTTTTTTTGTGCTAGTGGGCTTGGTGGGCTCAATTTTAATTATTGTGGAATTCCTGCTGTTGGGCTTGCTGGGCCCATTTGCTGCTCATTTATGCTCTTTATTTAAATATATAATTGATTTAATTGTTTTAATTTGACAATTAATTGTTATATATGTGACATGTTCTATGTGATTTATTTTTTTAAATTACTTAAAATAGAAGCATGCTAGAATGTATATTTTATTGTTTAAATATTATATGCATGTTAAAAATTCTCGGTGTTAAATAACTAAGTGGGAGAGGGGATTGGTAATTAATTCCCGTGGCCTCCATTATTGGTTCGTAAGTGATGTGAATAAACTTGCGTGTTGGCATAAACATTCCTCCCCATCGGATGAGTTTATTCATGGATCACTGTGTACTTCTCCATCTGTAAGGCACACAAGCTTGGGCCACGGACTTGGGATTAAATAATGGTATATACTTATGTGTAAATGATAAGTATCCTCCCCATCAGAGTCACTGCTGTTATTTGCATGGCTAAAGAAAAACCGACTATTAATTATTTTGTCATAAAGTTAGGTTGGCAAATAAAATTATTGGGTAAAACCTTCTCTTGTAAATATTCAGGTTTGTTTACGTCCACACTATCGTGGCATGCAAATTCACGGTGTTTGAGATGTTGGTGAATTTTATTTTATATTGTTTTAAGGGATTCAATATAAATTGATAAATTTGAAGTGTTTGATCTGTTTAATTATTTATGATTCTCAGGATTTTTAAATGGCACTCAACTCACTTTCTGTTATACTTAAAGAGCAAAAACTTACTGACACTAATTATGTTGACTGGAAGCGAAACATGGACATTGTTTTAGCTACTGAAGATTATATCTTTGTTCTCATTGAGGAATGTCCTCCGACACCTACTGATAACTCTACCGAAGAGCAAAGAGTTGCTTATAATAGGTGGGTCAAAGCTGATAGGATGGCTAAGTGCTACATTTTGGCTTCTATGTCAAATGTGCTTCAGACTCAGCATCAAGCTATGCAGACCGCCTATGATATGATGCATAATCTTAGGGAACTCTTCGGGCATCAGAGTCGTCCTGCTAGGTCGAAGGGCATGTCTGTTCTAATGAACACCAAAATGGCTGAGGTCACTTCCGTAAGGGAGCATGTCCTTAGAATGATGGGCCAACTTAATGAGTTGGGAGTTCTTAGTGCTGAAATCGATGGGGAAACCCAGGTCGATATCATACTCCAAAACTTGCCTAGGAGTTTTGAGCAGTTTCGCCTGAACTATGGTATGAACAAACATTTGTACACATTGGCGAAACTTCTAACAGAACTTGTGGCGGCAGAAGAACTGTTTCCTAGACCTCCTCAGGTTCATATTGCTGAAAATATTGCTCATCCTAGGCCGAAAGACGGTAGGAATAAGAAGAAGCAAGGAAATTCAGCACCGGTGAACCAAGTGAAAGCAAAGACAGGTGCGGTCAAGAAGCCTTAAGGCAAGTGCTTCAAATGCAAGTAGCCAGGACACTACAAGGCTGACTGCCCTCTTCTGAAGGGGAACAAGAATGGTAAGTCTTTTATACTAGTTGTTGAATCGTGTTTAGCGGCCGTATCTGCTGACACTTGGTGTGTAGATACGGGAGCCACTGACCATATCTACAATTCTTTGCACGGGTTCCACCAAACCCGACAACTTAGTGATGGGGAGATTACCATACTCATGGAAAATGCTACTAGAGTAGCAGCTGTTGCAGTGGGAGACGTTTATTTATCGTTCAATAAGAATAAAACTCTTGTTTTGAGGAATTGTCTTTATGTACCTCATTTTAGAAAGAATTTAATTTCGGTTTCTAAATTATTTATGGATGGTTATTCTATTTCTTTAATTGACAAGGTTGTTTTAAGAAAGAATGGAATTTCTATCTGTGATGGTGCATTGATAGATAATTTGTATACTCTTAATCCAATTTCTCCCACAGTGCAACAAATTGAAATGAATAATACATCTACTAATAAGAGAAAAGAACCTTCTAAAATGAACCAAACATATCTTTGGCATCTAAGACTAGGTCATATTAACTTGAGTAGGATTCAAAGGTTGATAGCTGATGGACATCCGAGTTCATTAGTAGTGGAAAATTATCCAACTTGCAAATCCTGCTTGGAAGGAAAAATGACCAAAATGCCTTTCAAGGCAAAGGGGTATAGAGCCAAAGATCTGTTAGAATTGGTTCATTCTGATTTATGTGGTCCTATGTCTGTCTAGGCAAGAGGGGTTATGAATATTTCGTCACTTTCATTGACGATTATTCTAGATACGGATATATTTATTTGATGCGCCGCAAGTCTGAGTGCTTTTTTAAATTCAAAGAGTACAAGGCTGATGTGGAAAAGAAACTTGGAAAATATATCAAGACACTACGATCTGATCGTGGTGGCGAATACCTCTTGAGAGAGTTTAGGAATTATTTATCGGAGAATGGGATTGAATCCCAATTGTCTACACCGGGCACACCCCAGCAAAATGGTGTAGCGAAAAGAAGGAATATGACTCTTATGGAAATGGTAAGATCAATGATGAGTTATTGGGAACTACCAAATTCGTTCTGAGACATGCCTTAGAAACAACAACTTACATTTTGAATTTAGTACCTTCTAAATCGGTAGCCTACACACCCACAGAATTGTGGACCGGGTGAAAGCCTAGTCTAAAATATGTTCGGATTTGGGGTGTCCCGGCACATGTGTTAAAGGCGGATGCTGATAAGTTAGAATCACGTACTGAAGTTTGTCTGTTTATGGGATACCCTAGAGGAACAAAAGGTGGTTTATTTTATAATCCAAAAGACCAAAAGGTAATCGTGAGTACGAACGCTAGATTTTTGGAAGAAGATTATATTATGAATCACAAACCCATGAGTAAAATTGTTCTAGAAGAAGTAAGAGGGGAAACACCAAACAACATACCAACTATGCAAGAGGATATACCACAGGACACTACACCGCGTGTCACACATGATACACAATTGCCTGCAGAGCCTCGTCGTAGTCGGAGAGTTGTGAGACAACCGGATATATTCATGGGATTGGGAGTCTTCTGACTTGTTCTCTGGTGAACATGAAACTGACCTATGGAATTATAATGAAGCACAACAAGATAAAGATGCTCAATTATGGCAAAACGCAATGAAATCTGAAATAGAATCCATGTATTCTAATCAAGTTTGGGAGCTTGTAGAACCACCCAATGGTGTAAAAGCTATTGGATGCAAGTGGATCTATAAAAGAAAAAGAGGATCTGACGGTAAGGTGTAAACTTTTAAAGTAAGGCTAGTGGCTAAAGGATATATTCCGAAAGAAGGAATCGATTATGAGGAAACCTTCTAGCCTGTGGCCATGCTTAAGTCAATCCGGATTCTTTTGTCTATTGCTGCTCATATGGATTATGAGATATGGCAGATGGATGTCGAGACAGCTTTCCTGAATGGAAGTCTTGAGGAAAACATCTATATGAAGCAACCAGAAGGATTCATTACAAAGGGCGAAGAGCATCTTGTGTGTAAGCTTAAAAGGTTCATTTATGGATTGAAACAAGCTTCAAGATCATGGAACATCCATTTTGATGAAGTAATCTAGTCATATGGATTTATTCAATGTCCGGATGAATCATGTGTGTACATGAAGTGTGATGGAAATGTAGTGGTATTTCTTGTACTCTACGTGGATGATATTCTGCTCATTGGAAAAAATGTAAAGGTATTGTCGGGCGTAAGGGTATGACTGTCCAAGCAGTTTGAGATGAAGGACTTAGGAGAAGCCGGACACATTCTTGGGATCAAATTAATAAGGGATCGCAAGAAAAGAATGTTGTGCTTATCCCAAGCTTCATATATTGATACAATCCTGACTGGTTTTAGCATGTAAGATTCCAAGAAAGGTTTTCTACCTTTCAGACATGGAATACCTCTATCTAAGGAAATGTGTCCAAAGACACAATAGGAAATAGAGGCAATGTAGCTGGTCCCTTATGCTTCGGCAGTAGGAAGCCTCATGTATGCTATGCTATGTACAAGACCAGATATCTGTTATGCCATTGGCATGGTCAGTAGGTATCAAAGTAATCCAGGACAAGGGCATTAGATTTCGGTAAAGCATATTTTGAAGTACCTGCAAATGACTAAGGATTATGTGCTGGTTTACCAGACAAATACTTTGTTACCTTTGGGTTATACTGATTCGGATTTCCAATCAGATAGGGATGCTAGTAAATCCACCTCGGGTTATGTGTATACTCTTGGAGGAGGAACCATAATATGGAGGAGTGTAAAGCAGAAATACGTTGCGGACTCCACCATGGAAGTTGAATATATAGCAGCCTCTGAGGCAGCTAAAGAAGTAGTATGGCTCAGGAACTTCTTAATGGACTTGGATGTGATTCCTGGTTTGCCCAAAGCAATCACAATTTATTGTGATAATAGTGGTGCAATAGTAAACTCGAAGGAACCATGAGCCCATAAGGCGAGTAAACACATTGAGAGCAAGTATCACCTGATATGAGACATCGTTAGAAGAGGAGAAGTCGTTATCGCTAAGATTACATCTGAGGATAACCTTTCTGATCCTTTTACTAAGAGACTTCCAGCGAAAGCGTTCGATGGGCATGTAGAAGGAATGTGGATTAGATGCCTGTCAGTAGACAAGGCAGCTATATCTTTTAGTATAAGTGGGAGATTGTTAGATTTGTATACTAAAAGCCTTGCTTTTGTATTGAACAATGTTTTAAAAAATTTATTTGAAATGAGAATCATATGATCAAACATTTTGCATATTATAAATTGTTTATTTATATATTTGTGCAAAAGTCCATTTGCTTTATACTGTAGATAATATGTTGTGTGACAACATGCGGAAGATCATAATATCGATTTTCTTATAAAGTATAAATAGATGCTCACAACCAAGATAGACGGGGACTTTCTATCAGAATGATTGTAGTGTGGTTTGGCATTAGTTTGTCTTGACTATAGAATCACATTAGTGCATTTAGTGTGTATTGAGTAGGACCGTCTGAGATCGTTCGACTTGTACTGTCTATATAGGAGAACATGATCTCAGTTATTATGGATGTTTGTGCTCTTAATCCCTATACAATAACCTCGACACGTAAGACAATATATATTTCTTTGATTCATCAATGGGTGAGATTTACATGTATTAAATCAACAAACTCGGTGAGTTAGGAAGTTGTGCTGTCTCTATGGTGTGCTGTTGATTGTAGAAGGAATCCATGTCCGAATAGGTTGATGATGTCCCCTTGAGGAGCTCATAAGGTTTATCATGTAAATCTTGTAAGTGGATTAATTCTGGCATGATAGTAAGTTGAGTGGTACTACTCTTGGATGAGATATTAATTAATGGAGTTGTCAGTAACTAATTAATTAATGGACATTGTATATCTTAAACATGGGGAGACTGTCGGGTTCATAATAAGAAAGAGCCCAAAACATAATTTTGGGATTGGATGGGTAGTGCAGTAATAAAATTTTAGTGGACTATATTATTATTATTGAATTTAATTATAAGCTTTGGGTTAAGCTTGGTTAATTAAATCCAATTGAGGCCCAATCCAATTTCTCCTCCTCGTCCCTGCTGTAGCCCAAATAAATAAGTCATCTTAGCTTCCTGGAACCCTAAGTCTGCACCTCTTTTGACGTAGAAATGGGAGAGAAGCAAATTGAGTGGATTCTGGAGATTGTTGCCCACATAACACCAGAGTTTAACTTTGGATCATACAACAGAAGATCAAGAGGTGGTTTACTACTGATCATCCTCTACATCAACCTGAAGAAAGGTAAACTTTTATTTTTATTTAGCTGTAATTGTTTACTTGAATTCCTAACAGATTATGCTGAACCAAACTATCCGATAGCCAACATGAAGACAGACGCATTGCTGGACAAACGCGCTAATGGCCGATGGGTGGCATGTATGGACATTGCTGGTGACGGTGGCTATACAACATCGACTGGAATTAGCCTAGAATGGATGACGACGCTGGAGTGGGCAGCGTCAGATATGAACTAGTCGTTCTGGGCGAGTCTGATGCTGGTTCCGGGCGAGTCTGATGCTGGTTCTGGGTGAGTCAACTGGTGGTTCCAGGCTAGTCTGAGCAACTTCCAGGCGAGGCCATGGTTATTCCGGGCGAGTTCGAGATTTCTTCCGAGCGAGTCGATAGATTGGGCATGCGGCTTGCGCACTGCAGTGCTGATGGGCAGAGGGTGGCAGCTTCGCGAGTTTTAACAGGTCCTGCGATGAGCTATGGTGCTCAAACTGAGCCCTGGTCGGCAATGGTGCAGGTGGGCACAACGGGATACCTTAGTGTGCAAGTTAGGGCTCGCGTCGATGGGCTTACACTCGAATCGAGCTGATGGCCAGAAGATGACTCGACTCGAGCTATGGTCACGGTAGACGGCATGCAGATGCAGATTAGACTCGACTCAAGTTCTAGCGATGGTTGCCACTCGAGTCGAGTTCAACTTTGTTGTAGGTCGAACCCCGCATAGTCGCAACTGCACAATTTTATGCTTGGTGGCGAATAATCAAATTCGCCTATATATAACTGCAATAATAGATTTAATTATCTATTACTGTTATATATGAGGATGCATGTTCTATTTGAATTTAAATTTCCATTAATAGAAGCATGCTAGGTTGCATATTATATTTGAATATTATATGCATGTTAAAAATTGTCGGTGTTAAATGACTAAGTGGAAGAGGGGATTGAATAATGGTTAACACTTAGGTGCAAATAATAAGTATCCTCCCCATCGGAGACACTGCTGGACAAATACTAAGGAGGAACCGACTATTAATTATTTTGTCATAAAGTCAGGTTGGCAAATAAATTTAATGGGTAAAACCTTCTCTTGTAAATGTTCGGGTTTGTATACATCCACACTATCATGGCATGCAGACTCATGGTGCTTAAGATGTTGGTGAATTTTATTTTATATTGTTTTGAGGGAATTAATATAAATTGATAAATTCGATGTGTTTGATCTGTTTATTATTTATGATTCACAGGATTTTCAAATGGCACTCAACTCACTTTCTGTTATACTTAAAGATCACAAACAAATTATGTTGACTAGAAACGAAACATGGATATTGTTTTAACTGCTGAAGATTACATCTTTGTATTCATTGAGGAATGTCCTGCCGAACCTACTGATGACTCTATTGAAGTTGAAAGAGCAGCTTATAATAGGTGGACCAAAGCTGATATGATGGCTAAGTACTATATATTGGCTTCAATGTCAAATGTGCTTCAGCATCAACATCAAGCTATAAACTCTGCCTATGATATGATGCTGAATCTTAGGAAACTCTTCGGGCACCAGAGTCGACCTACTAGGTCGAAGGGCATGGCTGTGCCGATGAACACCAAAATGGCTGAGGGCAATCCCATAAGGGAACATGTTCTTAGAATGATGGGCCAACTCAATGAGTTGGAGGTCCTTGGAGCTGAAATCGATGGGGAAACCCAAGTCGATATCATACTCCAAAGCTTGCCTAAGAGTTTTGAGCAGTTTCGTCTGAACTACGGTATGAACAAATGTTTATACACGTTGGTTAAGCTTCTGACAGGACTTATGGAGGTGGAAGGGCTATTCCGTCGTACTCCTCAGGTTCATGTTGCTGAAAATGCAGCTTATCCTAGGCCGAGAGGCGGTAGGAATAAGAAGAAGTAAGGAAATTTAGCATTGGTGAACCAAGTAAAACCAAAGGGAGGTGCGGTCAAGAAGCCTAAAGACAAGTGCTTCAAATGCAAGCAGCCGGGACATTACAAGGCTGACTGCCCTCTTCTGAAGGGGAACAGGAGTGGTAAGTCTTTTATACTAGTTGTTCAATTGTGTTTAGCGGCTGTATCTACTGACACTTGGTGTATAGATACGGGAGCCACTGACCATGTCTGCAATTCTTTGCAGGGGTTCCACCAACCAGACAACTTAGTGATGGGGAGATTACCATACTCATGGGGAATGCTACAAGATTAGCGGTCGTTGCAGTGGGAGACATTTATTTATTTTTCAATAAGAATAAAACTCTTGTTTTGAGGAATTGTCTTTATGTACCTCATTTTAGAAAGAATTTAATTTCGGTGTCTAAATTGTTTATGGATGAATATTCTATTTCTTTTAATGACAAGGTTATTATAAGGAAAAATAAAATTATTATCTATGATGGTACATTGATAGATAATTTGTATACTCTTAATCTAATTACTCCCACGGTGCAAAATGACCAAAAGGCCTTTTAAGGCAAAGGGGTATAGAGCCAAGGATCTATTTGAATTGGTTCATTCTGATTTATGTGGTCCTATCTGTCTAGGCAAGAAGTGGTTATGAATACTTCGTCACTTTCATTGACGATTATTTTAGATACGGATATATTTATTTGATGCGCTGTAAGTCTGAGTTCTTTGATAAATTCAAAGAGTACAAGGCTGATGTGAAAAAGCAACTTGGAAAATATATCAAGACACTACGATCTGATCGTGATGGAGAATACCTCTTGGGAGAGTTTAGGAATTATTTATCGGAGGAAGGGATTGAATCCCAATTTTCTACACCGGGCACACCGCAGCAGAATGGTGTAGCGAAAAGAAGAAATAGGACTTTTATGGAAATGGTAAGATCAATGAAGAGTTATTCGGGATTACCAAATTCATTTTGGGGATATGCCTTAGAAAAAACAACTTATATCCTGAACTTAGTACCTTCTAAATAGGTGGCCTACACACCCACAGAACTGTGACCGAGCGAAAGCATAGTCTGAAACATGTTCGGATTTGGGGTGCTCCGACACATGTGCTAAAGGTAGATGCTGATAAGTTAGAAGCTCGTACAAAAGTTTGCCTATTTGTAGGATATTATAGAGGAACGAATGGTGGTTTGTTTTATAATTCAAAAGACCAAAAGGTGATCGTTAGCACAAACGCCAGATTTTTGGAAGAGGATTATATAATGGATCACAAACCCATGAGTAAAATTGCTCTAGAAGAAGTAAGAGGGAAAACACCAAACATAATACCAACTGTACAAGAGGATATACTACAGGACACTGCACCGCGTGCCACAACTGATACACAATTGCCTGCGGAGCCTCGTCATAGTGGGAGGGTTGTGAGACAACCCGATAGATTCATGGGATTGGGAGAGTCATCCGACTTGGTCCCTGGTGAACATGAAATTGACCCATGGAATTATGACAAAGCACTGCATGATAAAGATGCTCAATCATGGCAAAAGGCAATGAAATCTAAAATAGAATCCATGTATTCTAATCAAGTCTGTGAGCTTGTAGAACCACCTGATGGTATAAAACCCATTAGATGCAAGTGGGTCTATAAAAGAAAAAGAGGATCTGACAGTAAGGTGAAAACCTTTAAAGCAAGGCTTGTCGCTAAAGGATATACTCAGAAAGAAGGAATGGATTATGAGGAACCTTCTCGCCTATGGCCATGCTTAAGTCAATCCAGATTCTTTTTTCTATTGCCGCTCATATGGACTATGAGGTATGGCAAATGGATGTCAAGACAGCTTTCCTGAATGGAAGTCTTGAGAAAAACATCTATATGAAGCAACCAGAGGGATTCATTAAAAAGGTCGAAGAACATCTTGTGTGTAAGCTTAATAGGTCTACTTATGGATTGAAACAAGCTTCAAGATCATGGAACATTCATTTTGATGAAGTAATCCAGTCATATGGATTTATTAAATGTCCGAATGAATCATGTGTATACAAGAAGTGTGACGGAAATGTAGTGGTATTTCTTGTACACTACGTGGATGATATTCTTCTTATTAGAAACAATGTAAAGGTATTGTCGGGTGTAAGGTGTATTAGGAGAAGTCGGACACATTCTAGGGATCAAATTAATAAGAAATCGCAAGAAAAGAATATTGTGCTTGTCCCAAGCTTCATACATTTATACAATCCTATCTCATTTTAGCATGCAAGATTCCAAGAAAGATTTTCTACCTTTCAGACATGGAATACCTCTATCTAAGGAAATGTGTCCAAAGACACAAAAGAAAATAGAGAAAATGAAGATAATTCCTTATGCTTCGGCAGTAGAAAGCCTCATGTATGCAATGCTATGTACGAGGCCGAATATCTGTTATGCCGTGGGCATGGTCAATAGGTATCAAAGTAATCCAGGACAAGGGCATTGGACTGAGGTAAAGCATATTTTGAAGTACCTACGAAGGACTAGGGATTATGTTCTGGTTTACTGCGCAGATACTTTGTTACCTCTGGGTTATACTGATTCAGATTTTCAGTCAGATAGGGATGCTAGTAAATCCACCTCGGGTTATGTATTTACTCTTGGAGGAGGATCCATAATATGGAGGAGTGTAAAGCAGAAATGCATTGCGGACTCCACCATGGAAGCTGAATATGTAGCAGCCTCTGAGGCAACTAAAGAAGTAGTATGGCTCAGGAGCTTCTTAATGGACTTGGATGTGATTCCTGATTTATCCAAAGTAATCACAATTTATTGTGATAACAGTGGTGCAGTAGCAAACTCGAAGGAACCACGAGCCCATAAGGCGAGTAAAAACATTGAGTGAAAGTACCACCTGATATGAGACATCGTTAGAAGAGGGGATGTCATTGTCACTAAGATTGCATCTAAAGATAACCTATCTGATCCTTTTACTAAGAGCCTTCCAGTGAAAGCGTTCGATGGGCATGTAGAAGGAATGGGGATTAGATGCGTGTCAGCAGATATGGCAGCGTAGTCTTTTAGTATAAGTGGGAGATTGTTAGATTGTATACTAAAGGTCTAGCTTTTGTATGAAACAATGTATTAACAATTTATTTGCAATGAGAATCACATGATCAAACGTTTTGGATATTATAATTTATTTATATGTTTGTGCAAAAGTCCATTTACTTTATACTGTTGATAATATGTTGTGCGACAACACATGAAAGATCATATTATCGATTTCCTTATAAAGTATAAACAGATGCTCACAATCAAGATAGAGGGGGACAGTCTATAGGGATGGTTGTAGTGTGATTTGATATTAGTTTGTCTTAACTATAGAACCACATTAGTATACTTTGTGTGTATTGAGCAGGACCACTTGAGATCGTTCGACTTATACTGACTATATAGGAGAACTTGATCTCAGTTATTATGGATGTTCGTGCTCTTAGTCCCTATACAATAACCTCGACAAGTAATCTAGTATTTATCTTTCTGATTCATCAATGGGTGAGATTTATATATTAAATCAATAAACTCGGTGAATTGGAAAATATTATTATCTCTATGGTGTGCTGTTAATTGTAGAAGGAATCCATGTCCGTTATAGGTTGATGATGTCCCCTTGAGGAGCTCATAAGGATTATCATGTAAATCTTGCAAGTGGATTAATTCTGGCATGATAATGAGGTTGAGTGGTACTACTCTCAGATGAGATATTAATTAATGGAGTTGTCAGTAACTTAATTAATTAATGGGCATTGTATATCTTAAATATGGGGAGACTGTCGGGCTCATAATAAGAAGAAGCTTATACCTTAATTATGGGATTAGAGCGGCAGTCCTGTAATAATATTTTAGTGGACTATGTTATTATTATTGGACTTAAGTATAATTTTTGGGCTAAACTTGGATACTTAAGCCCAATGGAGGTCCGACTCTAATTTCTCCTTCTGGTCCCTATTGTTGCCCATAAATAAGTCATCTTAGCTCCTGCAACCCTAATTCTGATCGCCACTTTTGACGTGAAAGAGAGGAAAAGAGCAGATTTAGAAGATCCTGAAGATCGTCGCTCACACGACGTTAGGATTGGACTTAGGAATACAACATAAGATCAAGAGATTTTTCTCTATAGCTGTTTATCATCAACATACCCTGGTGAAAGGTAATATGTTTCTATCTTATTGCTTCCACTGGATTAGAAATGCATGAAACCCTAATGGTTCATGTTAACCAAAATAATCGAATGCCAATAGTGACAGGGGTGGCTTTGGCCAGACATGGCTCCAATCATGTGCCTATTTTAGCTTCATGTAAGATGAATGAGGTTATCCCTTGCCCATTTCGTTTCCAATCCATGTGGCTCTCGGACATGAGTTTCTTCATCATGGATGAAACTTCATGGAAGAATGCTATTTATAGAGGAAACCCTTTGAGCACAGAGAAATTGAAAAGGCTTAAGTGTGACATCAAAAAGTAAAACCAACACGATTTTGAAAATATTTTTGATTCTGTTGATATGGCCATGGAATCACTTAAGAACATCCAGATTACAATTGGGGAAGAATGGGATAGTGAAGAGTTATTTTTTGAAGAGGTGAAGGCGCATATTGAATTGTATAAAATATTGGAGAGCAAACATTAAATTTTTTCACAAAAGAATAGAAATTCTTTGCTGAAGGATGATGATAGGTGATGAGTGTGTAAATTCACAAGTTTGACATCATGTTTTGTGCTAGTTTTGGAGAGTTTTGAGGTGGAAATAGGTGGAAAACCTATATATTGTGAATTAGCATGAATCAGGTGTTAGTGGAGCTATTTAAGTGGTTTTCATAGCAAAATTGGAGTGGAAGTGCCAAGAATCGAAGAGACAAAGTCGAGACCACGTGAACCACCAAGGAGAGAGGTGGGTTCGACCTGTTGGAGGAGAGTTCGACCTCTCTAGTAGGTCGAACCAGCATTGAAAGAGTGCAGGAGAGGGGTTCGACCATGACTCGAGGGGTTTGACCTGTCTATCAGGTTGAACCATGGTCGAACCAGTTCGCGAGAAAGTTGATTCGACCACGACGTTTGTGGTTTGACCAAGACTCGAGGGGTTCGACCTGTACAAGAAGTCGAACCAAGTGTAGAAATTATCCAGTAAGTGGGTTTGACCTGTGGTTCGACCTGCGGCCAGTGGTTCGACCTGTTTGCTGAGGTCGAACTGTTGTGCAGAAACTTACCTTATCCGGATTTTCGAGGCCAAAATACGTGGATCACTTGAAAAGCCCATTCCAAGCCCTAGAGACGTGATTACAAGTATAAAAGGAGGCTCATGCAGTCAATGAAGACATCACACAAAGACAACAAGACAACAACGCAATACAAGAGAGCTTTTAGAGAGTTTTAGAGAGCATAAGATCGTGAAGTACAAGAGGAGACTAGGAGGAGCTGTGACAGAGGTTCCGCTGGAGATTCAAGTAAGATTGGTCCATCTAACCATGATTGTTCCTAGATCAATCATGGGCTAGAGCCACTTCGGCAGTTCTAGGGTTATGAAGGTTTCATGAGTTGATTTGTATTTCGTGTGTATACTCCGTACAACACTACTTGTGGTTTAGTTTATATAAGATTGTACATTTTTAATCCATACTCATAGTTGTTTTGTGCATCAATAATCGTTGTGTAGAGTCTGAATGCATAACATGGTTATTGATTGAGTGCGTTCACTAATGAGCAGGGTTTATTGTTATAATTCTAAGTGAAGGGATTCCGAGGTTTTATTAGAACCGTCTTATATGAATGTTTGTTAATTGAATTGAATTCGGGTTAACAAGTAGGATTAAGAGTATAACTTTATAGTACCTAAAAAGGAAGATCAAATCGGGTTAGAGTACTAAGTGCACGGGAAATAATTGATTATGATAGTACCTAGAAAGGGGGGTAAAGTATATATCTTGCTCTGAGGATACTCACACGTGTCAAAAGCTTATCTATTAGTGTCTATAGAGTAGATTTGCATGGTCTAGCGATGCGTCCATAAATCACAAGACAGAGTCGGACATCGACACATGAAAGTATGAATTAACGAATGAAATTAGATGGCCTGACGAACTACCTATCATCTTATTTGATCACAACTACTCTTCTCTTGTTCTTGTTATTGATTTGCTATTTTAATTATTTCTTAGTTTAAAAACCAACAATTACAATTCTCAACATAGTCATAATTGCTAGAAAATAACTAAAGTAATATTTACCCGTCCCGTGGATTCGATATTTAACTTGGTCACCTTCGAAACTACAATTAGTATCCTTCATACTTGGGGATTAAAATTGCGAGTTGAGAAAACACCCATCAAGTTTCTAGCTTGTCCAATATCAACAAGCTACTTGAATTCCAACAGAAGTAAATCAGCGAATTATCTCAGCGCGTACCAATCATGCAGCAAGAGTTGAAGAATGATGGACCAATCCAAGAGGAGTTGGAAGAGGCACACTATGCCATGGGTCAAAGTATTCAAGGGACTAGGTATCCAGATCAAAGAAACCGGAACTACCAAGGGAACTATCGAGGAAACTTTAATAATCGTTGTCCCCCGGGTGGTTATCAACAGCCTAGGAGGCCGGAGTTCTCATGGAGCAATCCAAATAATGTGATTCAACCTCCGATGGGTATTAATCCGGGTGCTAAGGTAGAAGAAGGGAAACCGGGTTTTGAGGATATTGTGAACAGGTATATGGCCAAGAACGATGAAAGAGTGAACCGCCTTGAGGCCAAACTTGAAAAGAAAATCGAAGCAAACCATGAGGTTATATCTAAGCAGGTGAAGGACCTTACATTGCTGATGGGGGAGATGGCAGGACGTGTGAACAAGCTTACTCAAACTCTTAAGAAGGGGAAGTTCCCGTCTCAAAGTATTGAGAATCCAAGGACCTGCAACGCCATCACACTGAGGTCGGGAACACAGTACGAGGGACTTATGAGGTTGGAATCAAATTTGGACATGTCTAGGGCAAGATTCGACCATAGTTCGACCAATATTGAAGGTCGAACCATACAGGGAAAGTCGAACCAACGCACTGGACATGATCAGGAGGCATCGCAGCATCGGTTCGACCAAACTGCAGATGGTTCGACCTGGCATACAGGTCGAACCATGATCGAACCTGACAATTCAGAGCACTCTGTTTTTCCAGAACATCAGTTCGACCAAATCAATGATGGTTTGACCTATCCAACAGGTTGAACCCAGGTCGAACCGCATAACTTGGAGCACTCTATTTTGTCGCAGCAATGGTTCGACCATGATGGACATGGTTCGACCTATCCAACAGGTCGAACCTTGGTCGAACCGGAGGGCGGAAGGAGTACAGTAGGTCGGTTCGACCTAGGTAGCCGTGGTTCGACCTACTCAACAGGTCGAACCCAGGTCGAACCTCAACTTCAAAAAGAGAGCAGTTGTCCAAAAGAGCGGTTCGACCATTACGTGCCTGGTTCGACCTGTTCCACAGGTCAAACCCTGGTCGAACCCATCCAGAAGTTGTCTGTTGCTACTCCGAACACTCTCGATGATGTTGATGCTACTCCAGTAGTTCGGAATGAGCAAAGTACAGAGATAATAGATGAGAAAAAGTGGGAGAGAGCCAAGCTATTGAGAGCCGAAAAGGAGAAAGCGGAGAAGGTTGATCGTGATGAATGGGGGATTCCCAAAATGAAGATACCTTCGCCGTTTCCTTACAAGCTTGTGAAGAAGGGATTGGAAGAGAAGTTCAAGAAGTTTTCAGAGATAATGAACAAGATAAGCTTGAGCATTCCTTTCTCAGAGGCAATCATGGAGATGTCGTACTATGCCCGATTTCTTAAAGACATATTGTTGAAGAAGCGGAGCTTAACCGGAATTGAAATGGTGAATTTATTTGAGAATTATAGCTCAATCATTCAAAGAAAGCTGCCGCAAAAGATGAAGGATCTGGGGAGCTTCATTATTCTATGTGAGATAGGAAAGGGGCCGGCACGGCGAGCTTTGTGCGATCTAGGGGCAAGAATCAATTTAATGCCATTGTCCATCTTTCAGAGGCTTGGTTTGGGGGAGTTGACCCCCTACAACAGTGGTTCTCCAATTGGCGGACAGGTCGATGACATTTCCAAAAGGTATAATTGAAGACGTTCTCGTCAAAGTGGAGAAGCTAGTCTTTCTTGTAGACTTTCTTGTACTAGAGATGGAGGATGACAAGGATAATATCCCTCTAATCTTGGGGAGACCTTTCCTTGCTATTGTTGGAGCTATGATTGATGTTCAAAAAGGAGAGCTTAGATTGCGGATGGACAAAGAAGAAGTTCTTTTCAACTTGGACAAAGCAATGAAGATGCCCATGGAGTCTCAGTGTTATAGTATTGACGTGGTGGAGGAGATTGTGAAGGAGGATATGTCTCTGATCCTGTCAAAGGATCCTCTTGAGACATGTTTGATGGAGTCTCTTACTTATCCCACTACGGAGCTTGACGGACTCTCCAACAAGATATGTATTGAATTTCTTGAAAATTTACTTGCTTTGGGTGATGACAGGTTTGAATCGGAAAGAACTAAGGTGAAAGAAGTCAAGTGGACTAGGAAGTACTTGCCTTTGGATAACGAGAGCTCTCCGATGGAAGTGAGGAAAGAGGAGTTAAAACTTTTGCCGGAACACTTGAAGTACGCCTTTCTTGGCGACAATGAAAAAAATCCGGTAATTGTATCTTCTTCTCTTGATGAAGATCAACTTGAGGAGTTATTGAATGTTCTTAGGAAGTATAAGTCTGCGATTGGTTGGTCTCTTGAGGATTTGAAAGGAATTAGCCCTTCGTATTGCATGCATAGGATAAGATTGTTAGATGAGGCCAAGGCAAGTGTTCAGAATCAGCGGAGGGTTAATCCCGCGATTCAAGAGGTGATTAGGAAGCAAATCCTTACGTGGTTGGATGCTGGAATCATATATCCTATTAGTGATAGTCCCCATGTGAGTACATTGCATGTAGTTGCTAAAAAGGGGGGCATGACTGTAGTAAAAGCTGAGGATGGAGAAGCGATAGCCACAAGGATTCCTACGGGATGGCGTACATGTGTAGATTATAGGAAGTTGAATGAGAACACGTGTAAGGATCATTTTTCTCTTCCTTTCATGGATCAAATGTTAGATTGTCTTGCAGGGTATGAGTTTTATTGTTTCTTGGATGGATACTCGGGGTACAACCAAATCATGATTGGCCCCGAGGATCAAGAAAAGACCACTTTTATTTACCCCTACGGGACCTTTGCTTTTCGGAAAATGCCATTTGGGTTATGTAATGCGCCTGCTATTTTTCAGAGATGCATGATGGCAATATTCGATGGGTTGATAGAGAAGATTATGGAGGTGTTCATGGATGATTTTTCTGTTTTTGGTTCCTCCTTTGATATTTGTTTGTCTAACCTTTCTACTGTTTTGAAGAGATGTCAAGTGACTAATCTTGTCTTGAATTGGGAGAAGTGCCACTTCATGGTGAAGGATGGGATTGTTCTTGGGCATCATGTTTTAGCCAAGGAATTGCATGTCGATCGTGCTAAAGTGGTGGCAATTGAGAAGCTTCCACCACCGACCATTGAAAGAGGAGTGCGGTTTTTCCTTGGACACGCCGATTTTTACAGGAGATTCATACAAGACTTCTCAAAATACTCCAAGCCCTTATCTCACTTACTTGAAAAGGATGTTCCTTTTGTGTTTGATGATGAATGTCTAACAGCTTTTCAAGTTTTGAAGGAGGCGCTTATCACTGTACCTATCTTGATCACATCGAATTGGACTCAACCGTTTGTACTAATGTGTGATACAAGTGATGTAGCACTTGGAGTGGTGCTTGGGCAGCTGAAGGAGAAGAAGTTCTGCGCCATTTACAATGCGAGTAAGACTTTCGATGCGGCACAAAAGAATTACACGGTGATCGAAAAGAAGTTTTTGGCTGTTGTGTACGCATTCGATAAGTTTCGTCAGTATTTGGTTGGCATGAAGACTATTGTGTACACGGATCATTCAGCAATTCGGTACTTGATGGAGAAGAAGGAGACGAAGCCTAAGATCATCAGGTGGATTCTTCTACTTCAAGAGTTTGACATGGAGATCCGGGATAAGAAAGGTTCTGATAATGTGTTAGCGGATCACCTTTCGAGGTTGGAGACTAGGGAGCATTGTGATAATTCTTTCGAGTATATTGAGGAAATGTTCCCGGATGAAAAGATCATGGCCGTGTTTGTTAAAGGGGCTGAGCGAGCGTGTGTGGTTGCTGCACATGGAGTTGATCCATGGTATGCGGATTATGTTAACTATATTGCTGTGGGAGAAATTCCAAGGGATCTCAACCGATATCAACTTGCTAAATTCAAGAGGGATGTTGAGACTTTCATATGGTATGATCCGTTTGTGTACAAGATTTGCACGGATTCTATCGTCCGTAGGTGTGTGCCCGAGATGGAGATGGAGAGTGTTCTCGAGTTTTGCCATGCACAACCTAACGGGGGGCACTTTGGCGCTCAAAAGACAGCAGCCAAGGTACTTCAGTCCGCTCTTTATTGGCCTACGTTGTTCGAGGATTGTGAGACCTATGTGGCGTCTTGCAATAGATGTCAACGCATAGGAAACATCGGTAGAAGAGACGAGATGCCGTTTCAGCCGAGCATAGTGGTCGAGATTTTTGATGTGTGGGGTATCGATTTTATGGGGCCTTCCCCCATCTAATGGATTTCTCTACATTCTACTTGCGGTGGATTATGTTTCTAAGTGGGTGGAAGCGATTCCTACTCGCTTGAATGATTCGAAAACTGTTATATCTTTTTTGAAGAAGCATATCTTTGCCCGCTTTGGAGTTCCTAGAGCACTTGTTAGTGATGGAGGTACGCACTTCGTTAATAAATTTCTTGAGAAGGTGCTTAAAGGGTATGGTGTTAAGCATAGGGTTACTACACCCTACCATCCTCAAGCGAATGGGCAAGCGGAGGTCTCTAACCGTCAAGTCAAATAGATTCTGGAGAAGGTGGTCAGAACCAATAGAAAGGATTGGGCTTTGAAGCTCGATGATGTCGTGTGGGGGTTTCGGATCGCGTACAAGACGGTGTTAGATATGTCACCGTATCAGTTTGTCTATGGGAAGCCGTGCCACATACCTGTAGAGATTCAACACAAAGCATTTTGGGCTTTGCGAAGCTTGAACTTGACTCTCAAGGATGTGAAGGAGTTGAGGATGACTCACATCAATCTTTTGGATGAGTTTCGGAGTCGTGCGTACAAGAATTCCGAGATCTACAAGGAATGGATGAAGAGGTGGCATGATTCGAAGATCTCGTACAAGGAGTTCAAGCAAGGAGACGAGGTATTACTCTTTAACTCTCGTTTAAAGCTTTTTGCAGGCAAGTTGAAGTCGAAGTGGACGGGACCGTTCATGATTCATCGAGCCTTAGGAGGGGGGAGTTTTGAGCTCATTGACAAGGATGGAGACATTATTGCGGCGAATGGACATCACTTGAAGCATTATAGGTCGCCGTATGATGTTTGTGTCATCTTTGTAGATACCTTGATTTGAGTTAGTACCGTCGTGACTCTCCGACGTTAAACATGAGCGCATGTTGGGGGCTTTCCCTCCTGTTTTAATGCTTTATTTCTTTCGTGTGAGTAAGAAATTTTTATATTTGAAGTGCTTACTTATCGGGAATTACATCTCTTTGCAAACTTAGTTTCGACTATAGTTTCTACTAAGTTTGGGGGGGTGTGATGTACTTACCTTGATAAGCACCGATAGTATAATCTTTTCTTTGTGACGTTTGTTAGGGGAGTTAATTTTTTGTGGCATATTTAAAACTTTAATCAGTTTGTATGTGTCGATTTTTTGTAACTTGCCTAATGTTCCGTGGTGTTTTGTTGTTTCGTATTTTGAGTGATTGCGGAATTACTCATGATTGATAAGTTTTTAAAGAACCAATTCTTGATGAAGTTGTGCTCTAGTTTGTACCTAATGATTCGATTTGAAGCTTGAAGTGTGTAGGGATTGAAGATCACTCGGTTTTGGAGTTTCCAGGGGGTAGGTTCGACCAGTTCCAGGAGGTCGAACCCAGCTGAAGAAGTTGAACCGTGGTGCTAAAGTTGTCCAGAGAGGTGGTTCGACCTCATGCAAGATGGTTCAACTAGATCAACAGGTCGAACCAAAGTCGAACCAGTGACAGCAGAATTCTAGAATTGCGGGTCGACCACAACGTTCTTGGTTTGACCTATTCAGCAAGTCGAACTGAGGTCGAACTGGTGACATGAAACTTACAGAAGGGTGGCTCGACTTAAGCCGATATGGTTCGACCTGGTCAGCAGGTCGAACCCAAGCCGAACCAAAGGAGAAGGTGTTCAGAATGTTGATTCGACCACGATGAAGTTGATTCGACCTCTTCCACAGGTCGAATCAAGGTCGAACCAAGCCAGGAAAGTGTGTTCTTAATTCTGTCCTTCTATGATGCATGAGTTGGGCTATAGAGATACTTGTATGATTTGATTCGGTTTATGGGCTGTTGATTTTGTGCATTCATATGTTTATGTGTTAATTTCTATTGATGAAAAGCATGTATAATTTGATAAGTATGTAGAGTTCTTGTGGAATTGATCTTAATTATGTGCTATGAGGAGTACTTAGGATTCTATTTACCTATGTGAGGATTTGAGCCTTTTTAATCATGCTTGATCATGATTGTTTTATTCTTGAGAGGATCATTCATATGAACGTATTCTAGAACTTGGCTTGGAGTCTTGTGTGAGACTTATGATTGATAAATTGCTAGGACATGATCTTAGGCCATTATTTTGTGATTAAGCTACTTAACCAAATTTTGTCCTTCCTAATGATTTTATTAATATTTGGATGCCCCGTTGAGCCTTTAAAAATCTTTTCTTTGGTAGCCGAAGTAAATAGGTTTATAGTAAATAACCTTATAAACCTTTACTTGAGCCTTGATTAACCTATTCATTGGTAGAGAGAGTTGAGGTGAGTAAGTGTTGCAAGAAGAAAAAGGAAGATAGAACATGGTTGGATGAAAAGAATATGGTTAAATCTTGTTTAGGGGTAGTGCCTGAAACTGGTATCTCGATTGCTTATAACATGAAGCTTTAAGCTTAAGAGCAGCTGATTGATAAAGAGAAGAAGGGTAGTGCCTAAAACCGGTACTCGAATTGTCTAAAGAGATGATGTTGATGCACGAAAAAGAAGGAAAATCCATGATAAGAAGAAGAGAAGTTGGAGGAGATATTGCAGTAAGAAGAAGAAATCGAGAAACTCCAAGGTAACTCTCTACTAGTGTCTTAAGTCACTTTACCTAAATTTTCCTACCTTTTTCCAAAGAGCCAACATTACAACCCAAAAATAAGTCCTTTGTGATCCTAGTGAAGAGTTGATTATAAGTTGATTTTTGAGACCTTTGCCAAGCTTATGGTTACGCGTGAATATGGATTGATATGAGTGTTTATATTAGCCTATATAGTGCCTCACGCACTTGAGTGAAAGAGAGTAAATACTTATCTTGTGAGCTAGATTACTTAGTACTCCGAATGGTGTGTGATTGGATTGGTTTTGCATGAGTGATATATATGAAGCAATTAATACTTGTTTGATTTAATGAAGTTACATGTGTGATATGTATTGTACTTGATCCTGGTGAATTATACACGACTCCTGTGGTTTGATTTGGTTGCCTCGGGATGAGCAACATGTAAGTTTGGGGGTTTGATGAGTGTGTAAATTCACAAGTTTGGCATCATGTTTTGTGCTAGTTTTGGAAAGTTTTGAGGTGGAAATAGGTGGAAAACCTATATATATTATGAATAAGCATGAATCAGGTGTTAGTGGAGCTATTTAAGTGGTTTTCATAGCAAAATCGGAGTGGAAGTGCCAAGAATCGAAGAGACGAAGTCGAGACCACGCGAACCGCCAAGGAGAGAGGTGGGTTCAACCTGTTGGAGGAGGGTTCGACCTCTCTAGCAGGTCGAACCAGCGTTGAAAGAGTGCAGGAGAGGGGTTCGATCACGACTCGAGGGGTTCGACCTGTCTATCAGGTCTAACCATGGTCGAACCAGTTCGCGAGAAAGTTGATTCGACCACGACGTTTGTGGTTCGATCAAGACTCGAGGGGTTCGACCTGTACAAGAAGTCGAACCAAGTGCAGAAATTATCCAGTAAGTGGGTTCGACCTGTGGTTCGACCTGCGGCCAGTGGTTCGACCTGTTTCCTGAGGTCGAACGATCGAGCGGAAACTTACCTTATCTGGATTTTCGAGGCCAAAACACGTGGGATCACTTGAAAAGCCCATTCCAAGCCCTAGAGACGTGATTACAAGTATAAAAGGAGGCTCATGCAGTCAAGGAAGACATCACACAAAGACAAAAAGACAACAACGCAATACAAGAGAGCTTTTAGAGAGCGTAAGATCGTGAAGCACAAGAGGAGACTAGGAGGAGCTATGACAGAGGTTCCGCTGGAGATTCAAGTAAGATTGGTCCATCTAACCATGATTATTCCTAGATCAATCATGAGCTAGAGCCACTTCGGTAGTTCTAGGGTTATGAAGGTTTCATGAGTTGATTTGTATTTCGCGTGTATACTCCGTACAACACTACTTGTGGTTTAGTTTATATAAGATTGTACATTTTTAATCCATACTCATAGTTGTTTTGTGCATCAATAATCGTTGTGTAGATTCTGAATGCATAACATGGTTATTGATTGAGTGCGTTCACTAATGAGCAGGGTTTATTGTTATAATTCTAAGTGAAGGGATTCCGAGGTTTTATTAGAACCGTCTTATATGAATGTTTGTTAATTGAATTGAATTCGGGTTAACAAGTAGGATTAAGAGTATAACTTTATAGTACCTAAAAAGGGAGATCAAATCGGGTTAGAGTACTAAGTGCACGGGAAATAATTGATTATGATAGTACCTAGAAAGGGGGGTAAAGTATACATCTTGCTCTGAGGATACCCACACGTGTTAAAAGCTTATCTATTTGTGTCTATAGAGTAGATTTGCATGGTCTAGCGATGCGTCCATAAACCACAAGGCAGAGTCGGACATCGACACATGAAAGTCTAAATTAACGAATGAAACTGGATGGCCTGACAAACTACCTATCATCTTATTTGATCACAACTACTCTTCTCTTGTTCTTGTTATTGATTTGCTATTTTAATTGTTTCTTAGTTTAAAAATCAATAATTACAATTCTCCACATAGTCATAATTGCTAGAAAATAACTAAAGTAATATTTACCTATCCCGTGATTTGATATTTAACTTGGTCACCTTCGAAACTACAATTGGTATCCTTTATACTTGGTGATTAAAATTGTGTGTTGAGAAAACACCCATTAATAGGAATACGGAGTTTTTTCATTGATTCCAATGTATTCAGCATGCCAAAATAGCTATCACATCTATGGAAGTGGATGGGGTTATCATGGAGGATACTGCTCAAATTTCTCAGCATGTTGTAGGATATTACTCTCGCCCTTTCAAAAAGCTGGGGGAGATAAGAGACTTTGGGTAGTTGAACTTTATAAGCAGCTTTGTCAGTGTAGCTGACAATGTTAGACTTACGATTGTGCCTTCGATATGTGACATCAAAGAATCGGTCATGGAACTCTCGAGAGACAGTTCACCAGGGCTGAATAGTTTTGGAGGCTCCTTCTTCCAAAGGTGTTGGCATTTTATTGGAGATTATCTCTGCAAGGCAATCCAATATTTTTCACTACAGGAGACATGCATTTGGTTATAAATTGTAACTTCATTATTCTGGTTCCAAAAACTGAGGGTGCAATGATAGTGGAGGATTTTAGATCGATTAATCTGTGTAACTTTCTGTTCAAGATTATCACTAAAATCATTTCGAATAGAATTGGACCTTTGTTGAGCGAGAACCTCAGCAGCTGCCAGTTTGACTTTATTCCAGGTCGGAGCATTTATCATTATATTGCGGTAGCTTCGGAAAGTTTTATTAGTCTCAATAACTCTTTTGCTGGAAGTATCAGTTTTAAAATTGATATTAAAAAGGCATTCGATACCTTGAGATGGGATTTTGTCATGATTGTGTTGGAGAAAATGGGATTTGATAGGGTTTTCATCAACTGGATTCATGCCATTTTCTGTTTGGCGAGGGTTTCTGTTCTTATCAACGGAAAGCCAAAGGGATTCTTTGAATGTGGTAATGGGGTACGACAAGGGGACCTCCTCTCACCCCTTCTGTTCTGTGGCAGAGGAGGTTCTTTGCAGATGGATTGAAAACGAAGTAGCAGCTGGCAATATCTCTCTTGCTAAGGCGTCCAGGTCCACGACCATTCCCCCTTATTTATTTTATGCTGAAGATATTTTTTTGTTTTGCAAAGGTAACGAGAAGTCAGTAGAGGGGCTTTGGGCTGTCCTGCAGAATTACGCAATTCTATCGGGCCAGGTTTTTTAGCCCTTTGAAGTCCAAGGTATTTTTTTGGAAGCATGTTAAACCTGTAATTAAGAGAAGGGTGACTACTTCTCTTGGTATACAAGAAGGAAAATTTCCCTTTGTATTTAGGCGCGCCAATCTTTATTGGGACACCTAAAATAGAATACTTCAATCAAGCCACAGATAAAATTCTTGCAAAATTTCAAAGGTGGAAGGGGAGTATGTTGTCGATGGCGGGGAGAATCTGCTTGGTGAACTCTGTTATTATTGCGTCGACAGTGCACATTATGATGATATATAAGTAGTCGAGGCACCTTATAAAAAAATAGAGTCTTCTTGCAGGAATTTTATCTGGACAAGGGATGTGTCTAAACAACATCGTTTCATAGTGAGTTTGAAGAGGGTTTGTAGCCCGATTTCGGAAGGGGTCTGGGAGTGAGGGACATCAGGACGGCTAATGAGGCTTATTTAATAAAGCTTTAATGGGATATTTTGTAGGGTTAAGGACTGTTGGCTTGCATAAAAGACAGGTGGTTTGAGGACTATGACATCAAGCCATGATACATCCAGTCATCCATTAGGAGTGCATGTGTTAACATATTAAACGATTTATGGAGGATGAGATATGGATTGTGGGGTATGATTCTAAAGTTAGATTTTGGCTAGACAACTAGCTTGGTTCACCTATTGCGGACCTGATTGGTATTCCTCATGAGAATCGCCATCATTTTAATCAAAGGATCAGTGATTATCTATATGATGGCCACTGGCACTTCACGAAAAGCTTTACCGTGACATTTCCTAACATTGTCGAGGCTATTTTGGATACAAGGATGGCGCCTGATGTGGTGGATTGTAGGGTTTGGAGCAAATCACTGCAAGAAAAAGTCTTTTTACAAATTGCATACATGCATGCAAGACATTCCTTTATTGAACCGGCATGGGGTTCTTGGATTTGGGATTGTTTTATTTCAAAAAAGCGATCGTTGGCTATCTGGAAGGTTATCAAAGGCATAGCACCAACTTGGGATATCATAAAAGAAAGGGGATTTGTTGCCCTCGCGATGTTATCTTTGTAAAAGACATGAAGAGACGGCTGACCATATTTTTCTAACATGTCCAGTATCTTTGCAGATACTAGCAAAGCTATTGGGAGGGTTTTCTTTCGGCCATACACTCCATGTGGATCAGCCTTTTGGTAGATTCCTTTTATAAGCTATGGGGATAAGCAGCAACAAGTAAATTAAATTTTTATGGACACTAGTGAATTAGTCACTTTACCTAAATTTTCTTACAATTACCAAAGAGCCAACATTACAACCCAAAAGCAAGTCCTTTGTGATCCTAGTAATGAGTTAATTGTAAGTTAATTTTTGAGACCCTTGCCAAGCTTATGGTTACGCGGAAGTATGATTTGGATATGAGCGTATATTAACCTATTGAAAAAACACTAGTGAGTGAGAGTAAATACTTATCCTGTGAGGTAGATGACTTTGTACTCCGGATTGTGTTATACTTGAGTGATGTTTTGCATGAATAATATATATGATGCTATTGATACTTGTTTTCTATTGATGGAATTGCATGTGTGAATATGAATTGTATTGAATGTGGTAGCTGATTGAATTTTACACTACTCTATGGTTTTAATTTCATTGCCTCGGTTCGAGCAATATGTAAGTTTGGGGGTTTGATGAGTGTGTAAATTCACGTGTTTCGAGCCTTAATTCATGTAATAATGGTGTGTTAGATGGTTGTAATTCAATATGAATCGATATATATGGTGGAAAGTCACGAATCAGTTGTCTTGAAGGCTATTTAAGTTGATTTTTGAAGGAAAACGAGTTAGAAGTCATCGAATCCAGAGAATAGAAAGTTCAGAGGCTCGATTCGACCAAGCAGACACGCCGTTCAACTAAGAATGAGATGGTTCGACCAGCACCTATGGTCGAGCAGATTGAGAAGAAGCGCCGGGAGTGCAGTTCGACCACAATATTATGGTTCGACCAAGCCATTAGGTCAAACCATGGTCGAACCAGAAGCCTGAATGGAAGCAGCTGCAGTTCGACCAGGGGGTATGCAGTTCGACTAGGATACTAGTCAAATTTAGGACCCGCAACCAATTTACAGGTCGATTCGACCTGGAGTTCGACCAGCGGAGGATGATTCGACCTGGCCTGTTGGTCGAACTGAGGCGCAAAAACTTACCATATTCGCATTTTTACACCTTTAATGCATGTTTTCGCTCAAGAAGCCCATTCAAGGCCCGTAAAGAGAGTTTACAAGTACAAAAGAAGAGCTTTCGCATGAGAAAAGAGATGACATCACTCATCGTCCATCCACCACCGAAACCCTACCATCATCTCAAGGAGTCATGATGAGAGGTTCATCTGGTGAGACAAGTAAGATTATATCAATTAACCATGATTGTTCCTAGATCAATCATGGGCTAGAGCCACTCCGGTAGTTCTAGGGTTATGAAAGTTTTATGAGTAAATTGAATTTTCATGTGTAAACTCCGTACAACACTACTTGTGGTTTATTTTATATAAGACTATGCCTTTTAAATTCATACTCACAGTCGTTTTGTGCATCATTAACTATTATATAAAGTCTGAATACATATCTTGGTTATTGATTGAGTGCGTTCACTGCTGAGCAGGATTACATGTTATTATTCTAAGTGGAGGGATTTTGAAGTCTTATTAGAACTATCTTATATAATTGAATAATATTCGGGTTAACAAGTAGGATAAAGAGTATAATTTCATAGTACCTATAAAGGAAGATCATATCGGGTTAGAGTACTAAGTGCACGGGAAATAATTGATACAGATAGTACCTAGAAAGGGGGTAAATTATATCTCTTGCTCTGAGGATATTCACATGTGTCATACGCATGTTTACTTGTGTCTATAGAGTGAACTTGCATGGTTTAGTGATGCGTCCATAAACTACAAGGCAGAGTCGGACATCAACACATGGAAAGGAAATTAATAAGTAAAACTGGATGACCCGAAAAACTATGGAATTTCTTACTTGATCACAGTCGTATTTTCTCTATTGCTTTGTGCATTTAATTTTCTATTTAAGTTATTTGTTATTTAATTCCGTAACTATTCCAAACCAATTTGCCAACATAGTCTAAATTAATTAGAATATAATTAAATTGATAATAATCCGTCCTTTGGGTTCGATAATCACTTGGTCGCCTATCGAAACTACAATTGATATCCTTCATACTTGGGGGATAATTTTATGTGTTGAGAAAATACTCATCAGTCACGCTGCTGGTGCACCGGGTTGTATATCCGGAGGTGGAGTGTTTCGGAAAAGTCGTGGTTTCTTCATGGGCGGCTTCACCAGCAGTTTTGGAATGGGGTTTGCGCTGGAGGCAGAATTAGCGGCTGCTTGTTTGGCCATTGAACATTCCGTTGATAGGAGTTGAATCGGATTTGGTTGGAGATTGACTCCACTTATGTGATATATGCTTTCACTCATCCTTCCCCCGTTATTCCATGGAGGATTTATTCTAGATGGAGAAGGGCAAAACACTTGATCAAAAATATGAGTTTTTTGATTTCTCACATATATCGTGAAGGAAATGTAGCTGTGGATCTCATTTCGAACGTTGGAGAGGTGGCAACCCGGCATCCTGAAGCGTCTGATGCTCTCAATAGATAAATATTTCGAGATATGAACAGCGAGTTCTATAGATTTAGATAAATTTTTATCCTATAATTTCTTTACATCTTTTTGAACTCTCTTTGTACGATTTTGGTTTAAGTTTAATACATTACTCATTTGCCTAACACACATAACATACTTTATAATTTATTTATTATTTAAAAATACCACAATACCCTTAAAAAGTCAATAAAGTTGATCAAAAAGTAACTTTTCTTAAACTCCGTGTCTGCAGTAACAACGACAACAATTATGGGACGGAGGGAGTAACATTTATTTAAAATATTACATTTATTTTAGTAACACTTTATAAATGTTACAACAAAATATTTTTGTAACACTTTTTATAAATTAAAAAATAAAATTGCAATGGCTTGAATTTATTCCCTTGATCTATGAGTTATAATACATTTCATCTACCAACTTAGCTATTATGTCAATTTTAATGAATACTCCCTCCGTCTTTAATCTATCAATTTTACTATTTTGGGTCATCCACTCATATTCTATCCATTTTTCTTTTTAGATATATTAGATCCACACCTTCTACTGATACAAACAAAATATGAGACTCAGACCCTCCACTAATACAACTATACACTACACATAAAATAATATTACTCCTTAATTCACGTGTAAAAAATAAATGAAGATATTCATGTTGACGGTGGGAATGTTAAATATTTATTTTATTATATATTTCAATTTTTTTCTTATTTAAATAAAACTTTTGTATCTAAATATTCTAACAATTAACATAAAATGTTAGTAAATAATTTAAAATATTTTTTCGTGAATAATATATATATATATATATATTTTAATTCTATAATTAAATTTTAAATAAAATATATTAAAATAAAATATTTTATGTAATGAACTATATATATTTTATATTATATGATTATATTAAAATAATTTATTCAATTTTTTTAAAAAAATTATAAAAAATATGTAATATATTTTTGTAAATATGGGTTATATATCTTATATATATTGATTGCAAATGCACTGCTATAAGTACCTTTTTTATTTTTTTATTTTAATATATACTCTTTCTATTTTTATCATTTATCATTATATATTTCTTCCTCCGTCCATCCTTAATCTATCCATTTTACTATTTTAGATCGTCCACCCTTAATTTATTCATTTCCTTTTTTAGACTATGGGACCCACACCCTCCACCAATACAAATAAAATATGGGACCCACACCCTTCATTAATACAACTACGTACTACATATAAAATAATAATACTTCTTAATTCACGTGCCAAAAGAAAATTGATACATTAACAATGGACAAATGGAGTAATATTTATTAGAGACAATTGTTATAAATCTCCAAAATGAACAGATAAAAATCATTGCCATATGTTATGGGTATTATATCCCCATGGTTTGAAGGCCCAAAAGTCCAAGAACCCCTATAGTACCTGAAGAAAGAGGCCCAATTCTCTAGCGGCCCAAACCGAGGACACCATAATTAAGGCAGCCCAAGGAGGTCACTGCAGCCCAAAGACCTAGTCGAGGAAAAGACAAAAAAAGAAACCATTAAAGGGGCCGAAGCCAAGAAGCACCCTCGGCAGGGAACCTCGGCGACATCTTCCCCCTGCCTGAGGGTTCGGACAAGCACCACAGCACCGGAAGCCAATCTATCCGAGGGCTAAAAGGACTACAGAAGCAGGGCAGTAAAGAACAAACACCATCATGAAGACTGACAGGCACAACGGGCTATAAGACAAGGCTAACGGGAAGAAGAGATATCTTGGACAGCAATCCTAACTAGAAGACAGCAACTGACTGGTACATCTTACTCCAACTACCAATGGGAAGCCAACAAAGGACAGAGGCATTCTGTGAAACCCTGCAAAAAGCAACTAGCGACATCCAGACTTCTCCTCAAGCTGGTCGGCGTACCAGATAACCCCAATTAAGGTGGCTTATCTCCATCCAATTGGCACAAGACGATTGGCTCCAGATTAAGATTTGTAAATGATATAAATGTCCTCTCCCACAGGAGAGAGGCAGGTCATTAGTGCTCACTTTAGACATTACACTTGCAAGGAAGAAAGGGCTAAAGAGTGTTGTTCTAAGGAAGAGTAATAAAATTGGTTGAGTTCTTTGGTGGGAATTGAGTCTTTCATTTGTTTTAATCCCTTTGTTTATAACCTTATTGTGTTTGATTGTGTTCGTTCTTGACTTCGTTATTAAGTGTCTTTATTTCCTAAGCACAAAATTAACGGGTCAGGAACAGCCATCAACATCTGGCGCCATCTGTGGGAAATGCTACGATTAGCCATCCCTGTTCTATTTCTTCTCAAAGTCTTGGTTTAATTCTGTGAGAAAAATCTCTGGTTTTTGCTCTGCGCCTATAATCAAAATGGAAAGTGATGGATTTACAGTCCGTGGCAACGAAGAAAAGGGAGAATGTTCCAGACCCCAACAGAATGTGACAAGGAGTGGAAATAGCATTCAAATTAGTGCTCCAGTCAGGGAAATATCCACTCCTGTGAGGTCTATTCCTGCTCCAAACTTAGGTGATCCTCAAAAAGTGAAAGAAATGAATGAAAAGATCCAAAGGGTGATTAATGAGTATGCTACAGAAGCTCCCCCAGTTCAATCGGCGAGGTTGAGCTTTAGCGGCACTCACATGAAAAGCCATGACGATCTGCGAGAAGATCTCAAAAGGAGGAAAGAGGTCAGGAAAGAACACAGCGGAGGAGATGCGAGAGAGACAATCAACTTCATAAGAAGGAGGAATGTCGGAGAAGGGAAAAGTGTGGACGAATCTCCAGCAGAAGGGAGGTGTAGCGAATACCTTCGTCGACTAGAGACGGTAGCTCAAAGACAGCTGCGATCGAGAATGCACCAAGAACCATGGAATCCTTCACTCCTGGAGGTATCCATGAGAAACGATGCTCAAAGGCGATCACGGCAAGAATGGAATCCGGAGGCAAAAAACCCTCCACCGAGGGAAAGGTCAAGGGTAGAAGGATCTCACCAACATCATTTACCAAATAAAAGGAGAGGTCGACCCGCCACTAGGGAAGTGCCGACGGGAGGAGAAGTCCCACGAAGAACCCCATCCATCTCTCAAAGGAGGCATAACCGATGCAGAAAGCCAAAAAACCAGAGATCTCATTCATCTTCGGCACCCTACTCACAGGAGAGTCGAGATCACTCGTTGGAAGATTTTCCCACAACAGACCTGTCTTTACCATAGGACAGGAGAAACGGGGGACCCGTCTCACGAAGAGGGATGAGACGGAGGGAGACCCAGGCAGAGATGCGGTCGAAGAATAAAGAAATATTCCCCAAGGCCCCAACTAGAGATCTACAGGCCTTAATAAACGAGGAGGTGAACAAGCATTTCGCAGATCTAGAAAGGAAGATGTCCAGAATCGAAGAAGTCCTCTAGTCGTCGGTAGCTTCTTCACCTTTCACGGTGGAAATCAGCAACGCTCCCCGGCAACAAGGGATTAAGTTTTCCTCCAGTTTGATTTTTGATTGTGATTATGACCCATATTCTCACATTGAAAAATATTTAATGTGGATGAGAGCACAAGGTGCAAACGAGATCACGGTATGCCGGATGTTCCTGCTGACCCTGGGAAATAAGGCTCACGCCTGGTTTCGGGCGGTCCCCGGCAGCCTCCGTCAGAAGCTGGGGAGAGTTGATAGAGGTATTCCTAATGCAATATTCGTATCTGGGGGCACCGAAGGGACCAAAGCACAAGCTGGTCAATATCCGCCAAGGTTCGACAGAAAGCTTACAAGACTTTCTGAAAAGATTCAAAGAGCAAAGGTCGATGGGGGAAGTCATGAGGGATGAAGCTTTTCTCATCACGGTGATGGGGGCTCTTCACCCGGAAGGTACCATGTGGAAAGCGGTTCAACTTAAACTATTTTCATTTTACGCGGCCTTCATGGTCATGGCGAATGAGCACATCCAAGTAGAAGATATTTCCAAGATGGGAAAGAAAGCAAGCAACCAGAACCCCTCGGCAGAACCGAGCAAGAAGAGGGTCGGTACCTGAAGAACGAAGGAATATAAAATGCCCGCCACTTTCAAACCCTTTACGGAGGACACCGTGGTCCAGCAAATGTACGAAGAACTAAAATTGGTAACCAACTTGAACATTGCCGATGCCTTCTATTATGTCAAGGATCAACAAGTTCTTCATATGCCGAGGCCAGTCCTACGAACCGTGAAACTCACCAACCCTCGGAAGTACTGCATGTACCATCAGACACACGGGCATAACACAGACCAATGTCGAGATCTAATTATGGAGTTATGGAAGTTTTTTAAGGAGGAGAGATTAAGAGGAATGTTGCAGGCCCCGAGGCCGAGGGTATATAGGAGAGACACTAATCTTTCCCTTCTCCAGGGTCGATGGAGGTCCCCGGATAGAGGGCGGAATGGAGAAGCGATGCCCCTATCTCCTCCGCCTCCAGAATGGCCACCAGTGTTCGACAGGACAGGGGACAAGCCCCGAGTGGAGACAGACCCAGAGAAATACACATGATGGAGCCAATAGAGGAAATCCCTTACATTGGAACTTCTCAAGCACTGGCCATGTCATCTAAACGGAAGAAGAAGGCAGAACTGAGAGACTTAGACCAACAAATCCCCCAAGTGTGGTTGCTAACCCCAATGGCGAAAGGGACAACGAAAGCAGATATTACCTTCACGGAAGCGGACTTCTACGGGGTAAGTACTTCTCATTCCGACCCTTTAGTCATTTTGCCAATACTATCAACAATCAAAGTTCATAGATGCTTAGTGGATGCCGGGGCATACGCCAACATAATATTTAAAGAAGTTTTTAAAAATCTGGGAGAGGAGCGCCACCACAAAGTGAGGCATTGTGGTGATGAGATTAAGGGTTTCGGCAACGTGTTGACTAGGCCAACCATGGAGATTGATTTGTCAGTTCAGTTAGAAGGATCGGATGGGAAAACGCGGATGCAGAAACAATTGACATTCAAGTTTGTGGACCAAGCCTCCATCTACAACTGCATACTAGGGCGTCCGTTGATCCATGCTTTCTGAGCTATCCCATCCATCCTTCACCAGTGCATCAAATTTGTTACGGCTGATGGCAGAGTAGCAACAGTGATAGGAAATCAAAGGAGGGCGAGAGAATGCTCATTTGTGGAAAAAGTAGAAGGTTTGAGTTATCATGATATGGACTGCGAGATGCTAAGCCTCCACCTACAACTGCATACTAGGGCGTCCGTTGATCCATGCTTTTTGAGCTATCCCATCCACCCTTCACCAGTGCATCAAATTTGTCACGGCTGATGGCAGAGTAGCAACAGTGATAGAAAATCAGAGGAGGGCGAGAGAATGCTCATTTGTGGAAAAGGTAGAAGGTTTGAGTTATCATGATATGGACTACGAGATGCTAAGCTTCGAGGATATCCTAGAAGAATGAGAGAACCCCGAGGCGAAGACAAAAATTAAGAACTACCAGGACAGGAGCATGAATGGGAAGAGCTCGATGCGATCTTAGCGGTCACCAAAGGAAAGGAAACAGAGGGGCAAGGGAATAACATGCTCGCGAAAACAATAGAACACATCCAGACCCGAGGATGCCGGGAAGGTAAGGAAAAAAATAGTGACGAAGGTGCCAAGACGAAAGTAGGTAACGCCGTATGAGGATCCGAGGATGAAGCTAAGGGAAGGAGCCTTGGCGGCATGCAAAATAGAAGTGGTACGGCTGGATCCTGAAGATGCTGAAATCAAAGTCAAAATTGGGACAAAATGGGAAAGCGAATTCAACCAAGAACTAACCCAGCTACTGAAAGAGTGCCTAGATGTGTTCGTCTGGAACCCAAACGAAACACCCAAAGTGCACCCAAAATACCCCTGTCACAAGTTGAACATCGACCCCAACATTCACCCATTCCACCAAAAAAATAGTAAATTCAACCCAGAGAAGAACGCGGCTATGGAATCGGAAGTTCATAAACTACTTGCGAGCAGAAGAATCAGCAAATGCAAATACCCGATAAAAGTATAAAATCCAGTTATGGTCAAAAAGAAAGAGGGATCATGGAGGCTATGCGTCGACTTCACCAATCTAAACAAGATGTGCCCGAAGGATAGCTATCCTCTTATGTCAATTGAACAGATGGCCGACGCCACGACAAAACATGAGATAATGAGCTTCATGGATGCATTTTCAGGGTACCACCAAATCCCTATGAACCCGGATGATAAGGCAAATATGGATTTCTTTTGTAGGAACGGAGTTTATGAATGGAACAACATGCCGTTTAGTCTGAGGAATGCGGGAGCTACTTATAAAAGATTCGTCAACAAAATGTTCGAGAGAGAAATTAGGAAAATAGTCAAAGTCTACGTGGATGATACCGTGGTGAAAAGCCTGAAAAGGACGGATCATTTCGACCATCTCAAAAAGGTTTTTGAAATCTTCCGACACTATGAAATGAAACTAAACCCAAATAAATATACATTCAGAGTGAGCAAGGGGAGTTTCCTCGGATATTTGGTCAGCTCTAGGGGGATCGAGATGAACCTAGAAAATATGGAGGCTATCCTAAAGATGGATTCGCCGAGGCACATGAAAGAGGTCCAGAACCTGACGGGTAGATTGGTTACTTTGAACAGGTTCATGTCGAAAGCATCAGATAAATGTAAACCCTTCTTCGACGTCATTAAAAAGGCTAAGTTCGAATGGATAGAAAAGTACGAGAAGGCATTCGACAAGATCAAAATGGAGCTGTCGGACCCCAAGATCTTCTCCAAACCCTCATTGGGCGAGACATTGTAGCTGTACCTGGCAGCGATAGGAACAGGAATCAGTTCAGTATTGGTCAAAATTGAGGAGAAGAATCAGAAGCCAGTGTACTTCGTAAGTCAATCCCTGAGAGACGCAGAATTTAGATACCCAGTAATGGAGAAGATGGCGTATGCTTTCGTTATGAGCTCGAGAAAACTGAGACCATACTTCATGGAGCACACTATCTAGGTATTGACGATGTTCCCTTTTAGGCAGGTACTCCAAAGGCCAGACACCGCAGGACGACTATTAAAATGGTCCGTCGAACTGGGACAGTTCAACATAGCGTACCTACCGAGGAATGTAGTCAAGGGACAAGTCATGGCGGACTTTATAGTGGAACTGACCTTCCCTACACCAACCGAGAATAAAAAGAGAAAGCCTTGGATCATGCATGTGGATGGTTCGGCAACGACAACAGCATCGGGCGCAAGAATCATCATTCGAATGCCGTCCGGAGAAACCTTTTCAACCGCGATTCAGTTTGGTTTCTTAGCTACTAACAATGAGGCAGAATACGAGGCCCTACTGAATGGTTTAAGAATTGCGCTGGCCATGGGAGCAGGCGAGCTGATGATATACAGCGACTCACAGTTGGTGGTGAACCAGGTGAAAGGAGAGTACGAGGCTAAAGATGAACACATGAGCCTTTATAGAGGATTGGCTGTAGGCTTACTGTAGAAATTCAAACACATGTTTTTGGAATGCATCGACAGAAAAGACAACAAGGGAGACGCCGCGTTGGCTAAGCTGGCCATGGTGTCGAATGCTGAAGACCTAAATAACATCAATATTGTGAGGCAAGAGAACCTGTCAGACATCGTCGTATGGGTCCTGAGTGAACAACCAACAAAAGAGTTATGGATGACCCCAATTAGGGCATATTTGGAAGAATGAAGAGTACCCTCGGATAAGGACAAGGCTCTATAAATCAGGCTTCGATCAGCGAGATATGTCCTAATAGAAGGGAAGCTGTATAAGAGAGGTTATTCGTCACCCTTCTGGAATGCCTAACTCTTGAGGAAGCAAGCTATGTGCTAGCAGAGATACATGATGGCATATGCGGGAACCATACAGGCGGGATCGCTCTAGCACACAAAGTGATTAGGCAAGGTTACTTTTGGCTGATGCTAAAAAAGATGCCACCCGATACGCGAGAGCATGCGCGATTTGCCTGAGGCTGGCCCCGATAGTCAGAGCACCCTTGGAATAGCTGACCTCAGTGTTAATCCATGGTCCTTCGCGAAATGGGGGATTGATTTGATCGGACTGCTGCCTACTGGGAAAGGTGGTAATAAATTTGCTATCATGGCAGTAGATTATTTCACGAAATAGGCTGAGGCTGAACCCCTCTCGACGATAACCGAGGCTCGGGTTGAGAAATTCATTTAGAAAAATATCATATGCCAATTCGGGATACCGTTTGCCATAGTGGCCAACAATGGAAAGCAATTTGACAATGCCAAACTGAGAAAATTCTGTGAAGACTACAACATTAAGAAGTGGTCCTCCACACCATACCACCCGCAGTCTAATGAACAAGTCGAGGTAGTAAACAAAATCATCAAACACACATTGAAGGCTAGGTTGGAAAAGCTAGATGGGAAATGGCCTGAGGAACTGTCGGGAGTATTGTGGTCCTACAGGACAACGACGAGAACCTCCACCAATGAGACCCCATTCTCGATGGCCTTTGGTGCCGAGGAAGTAATACCCGTGGAGATAAGAGAGCCTAGCCCTAGAATTGCCCTTCATCGAGAAGGGGCTAATGATGAATTGATCAGGAGAGTCTGGACCTATTGGAAGAGAAGAGATTAAACGCGGAATTGCATAATGCGATCTACAAACAGAGAGCGGAGAGATTATATAACTCCAAGATAAGGCTGAGAAGATTCAAAGGCAGGGAACTGGTACTTCGGAAAATATTGGGCCTAATGGTGCAGAGTAATGGTCAAAACTGGGAAGGCCCTTACGTAATCAAGAGGGTTTTGGAAGGAGGAGCGTATGAGTTAGAAGAAGTGGATGGAAAAAAAATACCGCACCCATGGAACGCACAACATCTGAAGAAATATTACCAATGAAATGGAAAGCAGGATGAATGAGGTTGGTGACACAGTTTCTACTACAGCTTTTAATCAAGGCATTAGGTCATACTATATGGAAATGCAAATTGTATGAAAATCTTTTTTGATGATATATGGGTAAAGATATCAGTATGTTTACAATGAATGGTAAAGAGTATTTATGTGTCGGGATATCGTGGCTTAAAAAAAAGAGTTAAGACTCACGAATAAGAGATACAGAGGGGAAATAACTAAAAAAGGGGAACAAAGGGCATACCGAAATAAAAAGACAGAATCGGAATAAGAATAAAAGGCATAAATATCGGATTCATGGAAAGTAGGAACAAAAAGGTAAAGGCATTAGGCTTGGAGGTTAAAACCAAAGCCAAGGCATCAGGTTAAAATTAAAAGATAGATCAAGGAAGCCTCGATATGATGGGATTGGATCATCTCGTATACAAATTGAAATAGAGTAACCAAAAGGAGAAGGCAACAACAAACCTCGGAACAACGTCAGATTAAATCAGGGTCGGAACATAAGGTTCAGAGTAAATGGAACGAGCTTCGGTATATCATTGGAAATAAACACGAATATATACACATGGCGGGTGTATCGCAAGATCGAAAGATCAGGATGGGCATAAAGTAGCATGAAGGTATAATACAGCAAAGGACGGAGACAAAAATTATAAGTAGAAGGCTAGAATTCGGAATCTAAGTAAAAGCAGAAGAGAGCGGAAATAAAGGGAAGGTTCGAGACCTCAGAGTTGGATGGAACTCTTGAACCACAAAGCGCACACCCCCGCGCCGAGGGTGAACAAAGCAAAGACGCATATCAAGTGACAAAAGCAGAACAAAGCACACCTACAACCTTGAATTAAATAAAGGTACATCAACCACTCATAAATAGTCAAATTCACAAACCATTGGCAAAGGCAAAACAAAAATAGAGAAAATCAGTAGCTAGAGTTCATACATAGTCAAGACAAAAACAACAAACACAGTCCCAAGCAACACCTGGATGGGGGGCAGAATAAAATCAACTGGTAAAAGGAGGAAATATAGGGGCTTTAATCTTTTTTATGACTACTAAGAGAATGGAAAATGCCTTTCATTTTATCCTCCATCTCTTTTAACTGGGTTTCAGCATGGATGGCCCTCTCCTCTGCTGAGCCAGGGCGAGGAATACGTTGCTCTAAAACTTGGATACGAGCCTCAACTTCAGCCAACTGAGCACGCGCCTCAGCGGCCTCGACTCTCGTGGCATCTCGGGCAGTCACAGCCTTAGTCAGAATCACCTCCACAGACTTGAGAGCAGCTCGCCCCACGTCAAACTCAAAGTCCGAGACCTCCAACCTTTCTCTCTGATGCGCAACAATTGAGGCCAGCTCAGCATTCTCGATCTCTAAAGCATTCAGCCTATCCTCGAAGCTAGCGGAAGACCCCTCGGAATGACCAATAAGCCGGTTAGCGAATAAATGATATTGGTCCATATAGTGCAAATAAGAGGTGAGGGAAGCAACATCAACTCCAGCCATCACGGCTAAACTGGAAGAATCTTGTGAAAGAGAATTGGGGAAAACGGTCGGCAAAGCTTGACGAGGGGTCCAATGAGAGGCACTTGCAATAAAGCCCTGAGTCCCTAGCTCCCAAAACTCGGCCAGGTCAGGTTCATCATCTTCCTCAACTGTACCTTTTTCCCACGCACGGGCCCTCTCGGCGGCCAACCTGGCAGCTTCAACATCAGCATCAGTAGGGTCAGTTGTTGCGGTAGCACCTGTAAGGTTCGAATCAGGATGAGGAACTACCGGAACAGTGTGAGAGGTAGAAGGGGCAGAACTAACATCAGCTCTGGGTGCAGACCTCACCCTCAGCCCAGCCATCATATTTTAATCCTCGGCTTCAAAGCTGCTACCCTCCCCAACTTCGGGAGCTTCCGCCAGTCCAAGATCCTCCTCGACCTCCTCAGGATCTTCCTCTAAATCTTCATCAGGATCTTCCTCGGGATCCTCCTCAGGATCCTCCTTTGGATCTTTCTCAGGAACTACTCCGTCCTCGGGCTCGACAAAAGGAGAATCTACAAAAAGACACCCTGGGTAAGAATGCAATGAACACGAAAAGGATAATGAAGCACGAACAGAGATAATTATCTCCCTTAATCTTCTAGTGAGAAGGTCAAACTCACCAATGGAAGGAGAGGGGCGAGGCACGTAGCTAATTTTGGTTGGCCAAGAAGGCCCACCATGCTCATAAACACTTCTTTCTCTCTTTTCGAGCAGAGAGGTAGAAATAGATTCAGAACTAAGAACGGAAGAAACACCAGAGGGGGCAACGAATGAACGATGCAAATGTCGACAAGGAGGCGACATAGGGGGCAGAACCCTATTTTTGGTAAGCTTCACAGTCAACAGATCTTCACCAAGTTTCGTATCCTCAGACCCACCAGACAGGTCATCCATTTCTTCATCTTTGTCGAGAGGTGGAGAACGACCAGAATAATTGGGGCGGCTTCATCATCCAAAAATTGGTACACATACTTATACAGAGTCAAGGACAAACCAGCTACAAAACCCGTCGATCCCACCGGAGACAGGGCATTCTGGAGTTCACCTACAAAAAAAAAGAAAAGTCAGACATGTGATCAAGAGAATAGAAATTGAAAAAGAGAATGGATTTCCAGTTGTGGCATCATGGCCGAGAGTAGACAACCCAGCTGAGACTAGGACAAGCTCGGAAAGCAATGGAGAAACACGGTAAGTATTCTCCCCACGAGATAAAATCTCAAAAACACGGCGAAAACCATCACTCAGCCTTTTAAGGGGACGACGGGGAGGACCTACACGATGTAAATGCCAGAAAAGAACATCAGAGACCGCAAAAGATAGTCCAGATCCTGGAAGACAGAGAAGAATCGTACACTTATCCAACGGAAAAAATCGGACAGAAAAAGTCATGGACACACCATTCACACAGGTGCGATAATCACCACCCAACCAGAACCAGACCTGCTCCCAGCTTCAGCCAATAACATCAGAAGCCCCCAGAAAATGATGATTATCGCGAGAAAGAAAATGGTAAAAACCACCAGAATGACCAGAAAGAGCATAAAAGAAAAGAAACTCTATTTCGAATGGGTCTCGGATGGTGTGACCCAACACATGGAATAGTGACATAGTGGATATTAGTCACAACCAAGAGGAAGGTTGCAACTGACATATAGCCATGTCCCACCTTTGCAGTAGCAAACGAATAATATGGGGTAGAGGAAGACATAAACCAGCGAGAAAGAGAGAATAATAAAATGTGGTACGACTTGGAGGGGGATCAGAAATGGGAACTCCGTCCAAGGGAAGATCGAAGGTGACATTGGGATTACTGTACCACCGATGGAGTTCCACCAAGTGCTCTGGGGATAACCTGGAGGCCAGTACCCAATCGAGTCGCTGGGCCATTTCTCGGAGTGTGGCTGATTAGAGCTATTTTCACCTACATTTTAATGTCTTTTTATATGTGTTTTCGTATTATTTCATCCGTATTTTATGTGTTATTTGGTTGTGTTTTGTGTTTTTATTGAAATGTGTGTGAATGAGCTTAAACTTAAGATTTTCACTTTTTATTTGATGCTAAACATGATAAGGAAGATGTAGGAAAAAGCGGATCTCAATTCGGAGTTGAAACAAGGAAGAACGAGCCGAAATAGTGAAAGAGGAGAAGAAGCTGCACAACACGGCCGGCCGTGTGCAGGAACACGGGTCGTGTCTTGAACACGCCTCGAGTTCCGCACACGGGCCTGTGCATGAGGCCGTGTGATGTCGCCAGAAACACCAACTCGGCCACCCTGTGGCAGAGCGCAGAGCACGGGTCGAGCACAGAACACGGGCCGTGTACCGCGCACGGCCCTGTCCTAGAAGCCGTGTGCGGACACCAGATTACACAACACGGCCACCCCTGTGGCCGTGTGCAGAGCTCGAGCCGTGTAGGTGTAATTCCTGCTAAAAAATCAGAATCTTCTAGAAGGCCCACATGGGGTATAAATAGACCCCATTTCAACATTTTTCAGATCGGATCCGAAAATCCATCTTCTACACACACATCACACACCTTTCCTCCCATTTTCCACCACCATCTAGATCCATCTTCATCCATCTTCGTCCATCTTCATCCACCCATCAATTCTTCCATTTTTGGTGCTAAAGACTTCAAATCAAGAGCTAGAGGTGAAGATCAAGAAGAATAGAAGATTCTCTTCAAGAAATTGATAGGGAAGAATCCATTCATTTTGTATTTCTTTAGATCTAAGACTATGGGTATTTGTAATGAATCATTTATTTGTTTTATTACTTTTATCATGTTAGACTAATCCCTCTAGTGGGATTAGGAATATGAAGAGCATATTAGATTTATATTATCATGTGGATTAAATTGGTTTTTGATTTAATTGATGTTGATTTCTATTCATGGAGTTTAATTGTCTTGATATTGTGATGGCATGGTTTGTTATTCATGAATGTTTATTGGTTTAATGGATTGTTGATCAATGGATTATTTGTGGTAATTAAATGCTACCATGATTTTCATGTATGTATTGCTTGGAGTGAGACGGAAACGACCCTCTATAGTATTAGGAAGGCATGAATAGACATTGAGTTTGGGTTTGACCGAAAGGATATTTGAATTCAATGAGGGGAACCAATCCATTCGTTGGCCTTAGTACACAAAAAGGGAGAGTTTAATCTAACTAGTACCTAGATGGAAGGGGTTAATGTTGGGCTTTGATCTTAAGTGCTTTTGGGAGTCTAAAATGGATCAACAACCTTTGTAACCCGAAAGGGAGCTTAGGATACAATCGTGATCACCCTTAGTCTACATCAATTGAGTTGAATTCCGTTTGCATGATAATATGAATCGAGTGTGCTTGGATGTTTCTAATCCCATGTTTTTCCATACTTGAACTTTAGCACCCATTTTCTTTACTTGTCATTTATCTTATTTGCTATCTTATTTACTTGCTACTTGTTTTTGTTGTTAATCAATCTCAAAACCCCCCGATCATCTTTACAAAAACAACATGAACATGAGCTCACGTATTTTGCTAGTCCGAACATAACTCCTTATTGGATTGATAATTTTTCTTGGGATATACCACTACAACGATCAAGTATTCTTGCTCGTGAGTGCTATACAAATAAGCAAACAAGAAAATGGCGCCGTTGCCAAAGGGGAGTTTGACGGACTAGTGGAGTACTGTGTTATTGTTTTAGTTGTTCTTGATAAGGATTCTTTTTATTTTCTTTTATTTATTATTTGTGTTTGTGGTCTCATTCTTTGACTTTTCGTAGGTGTTTTATGATCACAAGATCAAAGGGAAATCAATCGATCATTCCTTTGAATTTGGAGATTGAATGGACCGCACGACAAAGGAAACGAGAGAGGCGTAAAGCTAGAAAAGAAAAAAATATGGAGAATCAACGGGGAGATAATGTTAATTATAACCCACCCCAAGATCCTTTACAAGATCAAAGGGGGGTACAAGAAGGAGTGCAAGATAATCAAGCGGAGATAATGAGGAATTTCTTTGCTCAAAATCAAGAATATATGCAATTGCTTGCCAATCAAGAAGCTCAAAGGATACTCCAACAACAAGAGGCACAACCACATGTTCGTAGAAATGTCCAAGAGATGGTTAATATGTTCAATAACCAAGCTATGCACGGAAATGTGCAAATACCTCAAGAGAGGCCAAGGCCTAGAGCAATCCGGGATTACTTCCAACCGAGAGCCGTACACAACATGGTTCCTCCGGTTCAAGCCAACAATTTAGAAATCAAGACCGGATTGATCAACATGGTCAAAGAAAATCAGTTTGGGGGAGGTCCTCTTGAGGATCCAAACATGCATCTAGCTAGCTTCTTGGAGGTTGCAAATACCATTAAGATGAATGGAGTATCGGAAGATGCTATTCGGATGAGGTTGTTCTCTTTCTCTTTAAGAGACAAGGCTAAGGTATGGTATAATGCAATTCCTTTGGGAAGTTGTAATACATGGGAAGATCTTGAGCAAAGGTTCCTAAACAAGTACTTTCCTCCTTCAAAGACGCTCCAATTGAAAAGCCTTATAACTCAATTTAGGCAACTTCCGGATGAAAATTTTTATGAAGCATGGGAACGCTACAAAGAGATGCTCCGAAAGTGTCCTCAACATGATTTTCATGAGAATCAACAAGTGGCGTTCTTCTATCAAGGGTTGAGCCAACAACATCGGATGCATGTAGATGCCTCATCCGGAGGGTCTATATTTGGAGTGGATGCTATGAAAGCAATGGAAATTTTTGAAGATATTGCAATGAATGCTTATCAATGGCCTTCCGAGCTAGTCATGGGAAGTTGTGCATTTGGAACGGTAGCTCAAATGGAAAGTGTGCATAAAGTGAAGAGCGATGTGTTTCAAAGCCAAGGCAGGAAAGAATTTAATGAGAGCATCAATGCTTTAACTAAGCAATTGAATTTGATCACTCAAGGAGTGAGTCAAGGGAAAAGTACGAGTACTACCTTGAACGAGAAGAGTAATGTGATGCAAAGTGTAGAGGATGTTGCCTATTTGGATAGGAGAAATTACCAAGGGAATTTTCAACATCAAGGGAATTTCCAAGGTAATTTTCCCTCTAATCAAGGAAATTTTCATGGAGGAAATTATCAAACACCGAGAAAGCATGAAAATCTTTCTTATTCTAATCCTCAAGCCGCCATGTCATTTCCTCCGGGATTCGATCCGAGTGCTAAGTCACCCAATGGAGAAGGAAAGTCAACGGTAGAAGAGACATTGCTAGCATTCATGAAAAAGCTTGAGGCTAGAATGGAGGAGAATGAACGGAAATCCGACAATAGGATGAGAGCGTTTGAGCATCAAATGGGTCAAATTGCTTCTTCTGTGGGATCACAACACCAACAAGGAAAATTCCCATCTACCACGGAAATAAATCCAAAAGAGCATTGCATGTGCATAAAGGTGAAAGAGGATAGCTTGGTTGAAGAAGGGTTGGTGGATTGCACGGTGGATGAAGAAGAAGAAGAAGCAAAGAGAATAGAAATTGAGTTAGAAGAAAATAGGAAGAAATGGAAAGAAGAACATGTGCCCAAGTGGAAAAAGGCTAAGGAGAAAAGGAAAAAAGAAGTGGAGTATGAACGTGATTATTGGGGAATTCCGATTACTCCTTATCCACTCCCTTATCCTCAAAGATTTGTTAAAAAAGAAAAGATGGAGGAATTCCAAAAGTTTGTTGAAACTTTGAAGAAGAAATTTGAAGAGAGAAAGAAAGCGAAGCTAGTTGAAACAAATGAACCATTGCATGAGGAGCCTTCTATGAAAGTTGGTGATCCGGGGAAGTTCGTTATCCCTTGTGAAGTTGAAGGAAAGAAGGTTGTTAATGCATTGTGTGACTTGGGAGCTAGTGTGAATGTTATGCCTCATTCTCTTTTTGAAGAATTGGATATTGGAGAGCTCAAGCCTTCCACTACATGCCTTCAAGTGGCGGATGGATCAACTATTAAGCCCTTAGGGGTGGTGGAGGATGTAGTGGTTGAAGTGAAGAAGTTGACTTTTCCGGTGGATTTTGTTGTCTTGGAGATGAAGGTTGATCCTCAAACACCTATGATCTTGGGAAGACCATTCTTAGCCACGGGAAAAGCTCATATTGATGTGGAAAGAGGAGAACTTTCTTTGAGTTCAAATACGGAGAGTGTTACATTTTCATGTAACAAGGCAAGAAAGAAGGATGATTCTTACCTCAAGCCTCCAATCCTTCCTCCGGATGATCCTCATGGATTTGAAAATTCTTACCCTTTTAAATATTCTAATTCTCTTTTTCATGATTATATTGAAGATTTTAATCTTAACTTGTCTTTGCTTGATATGTATAGGAATGAGGACTCGGACATCGAATGGAAGGTTGATAAAGGAGAATTTCATTGGCCTTATGGAGACGAAGCATTTCCATCCACAATTCTTCGTGATGATTTGATAATTATAAGCAAGAATGGAGAAATCATGTTGATGGAAAAGAAAAGAGCCAAGAAATTTCTCAAAGTGAAGATGAGAACCGATGGGGTCTTAGATTTCTCCGACTATTAAGAGCTTACATTCGTCCGGCTTGAAGACGTTAAACTTAGCGCTAAATGGGAGGCAACCCATTCTTTTTATTTTTTTGTTGCTTGTTTGTTTTGGCCTTGTAGGTTGATTGTGCTCATGGAGAAAAATGCACATTGAAGAAAAGAGAAATGCTTCATGGATTCAAGTTGATATGTCCAACACTTGTTGCAAACTTAATTCGTGACTCTTGTCTCGAGTTAAGTTTGGGGGGTGCTAGTGCGTGGTGGATATAACTTGAGTCGTGTGGATGCGGTTACTTCTCTACAAGAAGATCATCAATGGAAACTACAAGGGTAAGTCTCACCACTTTTTGCAAACTTAAGTCTCAACTCTTGTTTCGATTTAAGTTTGGGGGGAGATTGTGTGGTGTGACTCACCACTTGAGTATGATTCTTGTAAAATTGGACAAATTTTAAAATTTTTCTCATGAGTTTGGGTTGATTTTGGTATGATTGGTGGTGTTGAAGTGCATGATAGTCCATATTTATAATGAAATTGTTGAAATAATGGTGTTTGTTGAGTGTTTGAGCATGAATGAGAGGTATTGGAAGCATGATGGAGCTTGAAGCTAACGCTTTCCTTACCAAATGCCTATTGAGGGAGTACTCTACACCTTATTATTTTATTACTTGAAATGATTTGATTTTGATTTGGATTGTTGTGACTAGCATGCTACTTCATTTGTTATGTTTATGGGAGGTTTACTTTCGTATATTAGGATTTTCTTTTCAATAAAGGTTGAGATGGATGTGTGCTTAATTTTCTTATGGAAGATGGTATTTTGTGTTTTTGCATGTTTTGTGTTTTTGTTGTGTCTTGTTTGTTGAGTCCTTATTTGTATGTTATGTGATTTTCATTCTTGTCTTGGGATATTTGGTGGTTTGTTTAGGGATGTCGTGAGTCATTTTTGAATGTGAGTGATGATAAGTTGTGGTGATAAGTGATGACAAATTATGATTAAGAATCTCTACACTTTCAAATTTTGACATGTTTTACTTAACTTGTTCAATTTTGAGATGAATGTGGTGTAATAAGTTCCTTAAGGTCCGAGCACAAGCTTGTGAGCATTTGAGCCTCAACCATGCATACATGGTATTTCTTCATGAGTGGATCGATTATGTTTGATAAGTTAGAACTTGCTCAAGGACTATAGGAACGAGCCCGATTAGTGGAGATTGGTGAAATGATCTAAGGCCATCCTTGTTATTATAGTCATTGCCATATATGTTCCTTACCATGAACATCATCCTTAGTTAACCATTTTGAGCCTATAAGCCTATTCCTTGTGAATTTAGCACATTACAAGCCTTAATTACCCATTCAAGCTTATATATACCTTTGTGTGGGTGATTGAGGAGATGGTAGCTAGAAAGGATTGATTGATTAGCAAAAGAAGAAAAATGACATGGTAAACAAGCAAGAAAAAGGATGAAAAGAGCAAAACAAGAATGCACATGCAACCTCAAAGTAAGAAAGGAGCAAATCAACATCAAAATGCTCAAGTAAACAAAATTCAAAGATAGGAAGCATGCATCAAAAGAAGCTCAATCCTAGGGAAGTTAATGAATAGTGCTTGAGATTTGTAAAGATAAGCAAGGAAGAAAAGAAAGTGAAGAAGTTGAGGAAATTGGCCATCTCTTTGATTACTTACACATGAGTAGTCACTCTTATCCATATACTTCCTACCATACCAAAGAGCCTATCATTATATCCTAATTAAAGACCTTTTTGATCATTGATTGAAACTTTGGTGGTTTGTGAATATAGTCCGCGAGCAAGCTTATAGTGATTCGAGCCAATCGATTAATGAGTGTGATCTACCCTATTTCAAAAGAGTGTTGAGAGACATCAATATCCATTGTGAGGCTTGGACTTAAAAGGGGACTATATTACATTTTATTCTCTTTTGATTGAACTTGTTAATTTCCCATGTCATGATTTTAATGTTGTAGGATGACTTAGCATAGTTTATAGTTATTATTGCTAACGATGTGTTATTGCTTATGTTCGTTTAGTCTTTTTCTAGGTGAAAATTTCTCCTTTTGGTTTGTCATTTTCGTTGCTCGGGGACGAGCAACACCTTAAGTTTGGGGGGTTGATTAGAGCTATTTTCACCTACATTTTAGTGTCTTTTTATATGTGTTTTCGTATTATTTCATCCGTATTTTATGTGTTATTTGGTTGTGTTTTGTGTTTTTATTGAAATGTGTGTGAATGAGCTTAAACTTAAGATTTTCACTTTTTATTTGATGCTAAACATGATAAGGAAGATGTAGGAAAAAGCGGATCTCAATTCGGAGTTAAAACGAGGAAGAACGAGCCGAAATAGTGAAAGAGGAGAAGAAGCTGCACAACACGCCGGCCGTGTGCAGGAACACGGGTCGTGTCTTGAACACGCCTCGAGTTCCGCACACGGGCCTGTGCATGAGGCCGTGTGATGTCGCCAGAAACACCAACTCGGCCACCCTGTGGCAGAGCGCAGAGCACGGGTCGAGCACAGAACACGGGCCGTGTACCGCGCACGGCCCTGTCCTAGAAGCCGTGTGCGGACACCAGATTACACAACACGGCCACCCCTGTGGCCGTGTGCAGAGCTCGAGCCGTGTAGGTGTAATTCCTGCTAAAAAATCAGAATCTTCTAGAAGGCCCACATGGGGTATAAATAGACCCCATTTCAACATTTTTCAGATCGGATCCGAAAATCCATCTTCTACACACACATCACACACCTTTCCTCCCATTTTCCACCACCATCTAGATCCATCTTCATCCATCTTCGTCCATCTTCATCCACCCATCAATTCTTCCATTTTTGGTGCTAAAGACTTCAAATCAAGAGCTAGAGGTGAAGATCAAGAAGAATAGAAGATTCTCTTCAAGAAATTGATAGGGAAGAATCCATTCATTTTGTATTTCTTTAGATCTAAGACTATGGGTATTTGTAATGAATCATTTATTTGTTTTATTACTTTTATCATGTTAGACTAATCCCTCTAGTGGGATTAGGAATATGAAGAGCATATTAGATTTATATTATCATGTGGATTAAATTGGTTTTTGATTTAATTGATGTTGATTTCTATTCATGGAGTTTAATTGTCTTGATATTGTGATGGCATGGTTTGTTATTCATGAATGTTTATTGGTTTAATGGATTGTTGATCAATGGATTATTTGTGGTAATTAAATGCTACCATGATTTTCATGTATGTATTGCTTGGAGTGAGACGGAAACGACCCTCTATAGTATTAGGAAGGCATGAATAGACATTGAGTTTGGATTTGACCAAAAGGATATTTGAATTCAATGAGGGGAACCAATCCATTCGTTGGCCTTAGTACACAAAAAGGGAGAGTTTAATCTAACTAGTACCTAGATGGAAGGGGTTAATGTTGGGCTTTGATCTTAAGTGCTTTTGGGAGTCTAAAATGGATCAACAACCTTTGTAACCCGAAAGGGAGCTTAGGATACAATCGTGATCACCCTTAGTCTACATCAATTGAGTTGAATTCCGTTTGCATGATAATATGAATCGAGTGTGCTTGGATGTTTCTAATCCCATGTTTTTCCATACTTGAACTTTAGCACCCATTTTCTTTACTTGTCATTTATCTTATTTGCTATCTTATTTACTTGCTACTTGTTTTTGTTGTTAATCAATCTCAAAACCCCCCGATCATCTTTACAAAAACAACATGAACATGAGCTCACGTATTTTGCTAGTCCGAACATAACTCCTTATTGGATTGATAATTTTTCTTGGGATATACTACTACAACGATCGAGTATTCTTGCTCGTGAGTGCTATACAAATAGGCAAACAGCGGCCCCCAAGTCGCCGATATCCCGACGACCAGAAGGTAGTCCCTCACGTTAAGAGGGAGTATAGCGCCCAAATTCACATCGATAAATATAGCAGCACCACCAGCACCCGTGGCCGGCACAACAGGGACTAGTTCCCTGTCGGAAGAGGGAATAGAAGCTGGGTGGCCACATAAAGAGGAAGAAGTGGACAAATCCCTCAGATTGGGACGGGGCATCATGCAGAGGTGATTGGAACTATGAGCACCAGGCCGCACGCGACGCACAGGCGTGCCATCGGAAGTATTCACCTCTTGGACATCAGGCAGAGGAGGAGTATCCTCATCAGACATTTTCCACTAATTAAAGAGCTTAAGAATTAGGGTCTGGCGAGAAGGGGGATAGAGAAGAGCAAAATTTTCAGAAATCACAAAGGTAGTGAAAGTATCAGAAATCGCAAAGATATCGGGAGAATTTGGTTAAATAAAAATACAAGAATATATGGGAGGGATACGAAAGATTTGAATTTCAAAAAACTAAAATGGAAACTGTCTGACAGGATGAAGGGCGGCACATATCATCATTGGAAATTATGGAGCAAAAAATGGCTAAGATCCAATGGCTGGGCTATGGAGACCTTACAACTCCCAAGAAGAATGGAGGGCTTAGATTGATCCCTGCAGCGCATGACCAAAGACGTGACAACCCACGACAGAAAAGCGGAGGTTATATTTTAAAATTGAAGGTAAAATACCAAAATACCCTTGCTAGACCTACTAACAGAAAAAGAAAAATGCTTCGTTCATGAGTAGTGAATTACAAGAGAAGTAGAAATAACTCAGAATTCTATCAACCAATAATTAAAGGAAACACAAGGGAGGTACAGAATAAACCCCCTAATAAGGAAGATACATTCAATTAAACACTAGGGGCTCAGTAACACTTTATTGACCAGCCGAGGGAAGTTCATAATCAACCACGTTTGTAGACTGTGGCTCTCCTCCTCTTGGTGACCCATCTCGGAGAATACCCAAAGGTACTTCGGAGGTCACCGGTCCCGATAAAATACCTACTCCCATGATGCTACCCAAAGTGACTTCGACCTCTGAGATCAAAGGAATGGGGGGAGCCGTAGCAGTCTTGGAAGGTAGGGATTCGGAGGCCTCAGCAGTAACAGCTTGAATAGAAGCACGTGTATCTCCACATTCGGGAAGTCCAGCCCCAGTAGAAACCTCTCGGATAGACGTCCCAACAACTTTGGTGGGATCGGCGACAGAATCCTTGACCCTTGAGTCAGCCGTGGCGAGATCCAAAATACCATCGGCAAACTCCTCATCAGACCCCTGCTCATAAGAATCTTCGAAAATTCCTTAGGAACGTCAGTAATAAAGTCGGAGTACTCGCCAAACACCCTAAAATCAATGTCGTCCTTTAAAGTTTTCCCCAAAGGCATCTTCTCGTCACTGACGGCTTGGCGGAGAATCCCACGCATGGCGTCGAGACAATCAGGGTACGGTTTCTCAGAAGAGGATTGAGCAAATGCAGAAGCGCAAGAGCAGAAAAAGTAAATCTTGGTTTTCGGGAGGATAACTTCTCTATAGCATAGATTGTCAGCCTCTGATAGGAGGAATGCATCCTTCACGCGTTCTACTTTGGCCAAGGCCCCGTCACATTCCCTTAAAACCTCAGCAACAACATCCTCAGCCGCCTTGATCTTCTGGGCGCAGGAAGCCTCTGATGCTTCTTTCTCCCGCCGAACTATTTCAAGCTCCTGCTCGGAAGACATCTGGAAAGCATGTAGGCTATTTTGAGCTCGGGATAACTTAGCTCGGAACTGAGTTTCCTTCGTAGTGATCTCTTCCTGATGTTTTACCTCCAAAGCCGCAACCTTATCCGAAAGCACCTTGTTCTGGAACTCCAAAGTACTCCTCTCTTCCTCAGATTTAGCCAAAAGGCTATCATACCGAACACAAAGTGCCCTGAAAGTTTCCTGAAGCTCAGCCTTTTTGTCCTGCTCGATCCTCAACTTGCCTCTAATTAAAGTCTCGGCGGCCCTCGCCTCAGATGCTCTTTTCTCATAATACTTCACCTTGTGAACAAGGGAGGTAATCTCATTTTGCAAATGGGAGTTGCTTTGTTCCAATTCAGAAATATGGTGCAAGGTATTAACGGCATGAAGCGCCTGTCGACCTATGTAGCTGGAAATACTGTGGAGAGAATCCTTAGTAGACATATTCTCCATATGGCTGAGGAGCTCTCGAGTACAACCTTTAAAAGGAAAGGTGGTAGCACGAGCCAGACACGCCGGGGCATCAAAATCAAATAGAAGCTCTTGAGTTTGGCCAAAGTTTTTTCCAACTTCGTCCATATGACCATGCCTTTATAAGAGCTCTTGGTCAGCTATTGGATCTATTGGAAGAAATAGAGTGGCATCATCAGATAGGGGCAGAGCAGATGAGGCACCATCGGTAGAAGATCCACCATGTGACCAAAAATGCAAGGAGGTTTTCCCCCAGTAATATTGCCACATCTCGGAAGGAGAATAATGAGACGTCGGGTCATAGAAAGTACCACCAGGGGTATGCTGAGGGCTGTGCAGAGTAGGACCACTCAGCTGACCGAAAGTAACAAAAGGGGATCGGGTAAAGGATTCAGAAGAAGGAAAAGAGCTGATGTCACACACTTCGACAGTCCCTTGAGGGGCAGTACTAGGCACAGCAGAGGAACCGCCAGTAGCGGCACCGATATCATCGTCCATAACCTTCTTTGAGGAGCGTACAATGAGAGTGGTACTATCATGAGTACTATCCTCGAAAGTCTCATCCACCAACTTATGCTTTCGTTTTGGAGCAACAGACTTAGCAACAGCGACCTCGGACACCCCTTTCTTAGGACCCACAGCTCGAGGGGCTTTCTTGGAAACTTTCTCCTTAGGATCCACAGCGGACTACCAGATGAGATCTGCGTCCAACCTCCTCGAGATAGGATCCGAAGGTTCTTTAATCCTGACGGACGTAAGGGACTGCACGGCAAGAGGGATTCCAGAGACCTTTGGAGAAGAAATCTTGGAAACTTTCTTCTTCCCTTTAGTGAGCGCAAATCAAAGGCGAGCAGAAGGGAGAATAGTCATACAAGCAGTGTCGGGCATGAGGTGTTTGCCTTCTCCTGAATACAATGATAAAGAAAATGAGTTAATGTGATAGAAGTGGGGATGAGATGAGCACTATAAACGGGGAAATGATGACATTGAATCACCTGACATGGTTATAGCCGAAGGAGTAAAACCATCTCGAAAAAGATTTCTCCCAATCAGAACACGCCGATAGTGCCACCTATCCTTGGAAAAGCTCACAAATACACTGAAGAGAGTCTTGAAATTCAGCTGGCAATGTCTCGAGAGCACACATTTTGCCTACTACATGAAGAGAAAATAAAGAAATCATTAGGAAATTCCCAAATTAACAACAAAAAATGCCGAAAAAGACATGCACGCACTAAGGTAGGCCTGAAGAAGGAACTGCGAGGGAGCACAAAAGGGTTCCGAGGATCCCTAAGATCAAAGACGCCGACCCCCCTCCATGGCCCACGAACCCAAAACCACATATCCTTCCACCCCTTAACCGAACTGGGTAAAAAAGTAACAAGATGGATGCGACGAGGCACCAAGTAGTAATATCCCTTTGTCCTATTATTTAGAGTAAGACGTTATAGGAAATTAATTTCAGCAGTAGTAAAAAAAGAATACTTCAATTGGCGAAAGAGAACCAGAACCCCCATCAAAGCCGTCCATCCGTTCGGGGCCAACTGAGCAAGGGCTATCCCCCAAAACTCAAAGATGAGCAAGCACTCCAGGACCAGCATCAACAACCTCAAGATTGCACTCCAATGTGAAATTAGAAATGAAATCGACAACCGTCTGGTTAAACTTAAGTTGAGAGGGAGAAGGTGAACGCGAACCTTCTTCCGAGAAAGAGTAAGGGGATCCCGAACTACTGAGTGAAGAATCAGTCAAATGAGAGAGAGAACGGGGAAGTCTAAGAGGAGACGAAGAACTCCCGTAGGCCATATCGTGCAAATTGTAGCAAGAGGGAAAAAGAGGAGGAGAGAGGGAAAAGAAGGAAACCCTAGGCGATGGTGACGATAGAAGAACACAAAAAAGAGAGAAAGAGATTCGGAGAACCAAAGGGAAACAAAGAGGAAGAATAATACCTGAGGGAGAAGAGGGAAAGCGCCGTATAAGAGGAATGTCAACCGCCTAAAGGATTGAAAGGAGAAAAAAGAGGAAGAAGTGAAAGGAAAACTGACAAAAGGATTCAAATTTCGAATTTCAAATCGATAGTTACACCCAACATACCAGAAGTACCCCCCACCCGAATGAAAATACCTCAAAGACGTCATAGAAAGCCCGATAATACAGGAACTTATCAGGATGAAGACAGCGAGTGAGAACAACGAAGAGCCAAGAGGAAAAGAACCCTAATATTGCAGATACCGAAGCATGAGGGATATAACTCGTGAAATACGATTTGATCCTGAACAATCTCAAGTCATGAAATTATTCAGGCTCAAGGGGCCAATATTATGGGTATTATATACCCATGGCTTGAAGGCCCAAAAGCCCAAGAACCCCTATAGTACTTGAAGAAAGAGGCCCAATCCTCTAGCGTCCCAAACTGAGGACACCATAATTAAGGCAGCCCAAGGAGGTCACTGCAGCCTGAAGGCCCGGTCGAGGAAAGGACAAGAAAAGAAACCATTAAAGGGGCCGAAGCCAAGAAGCACCCTTGGCAGGGAACCTCGGCGACATCTTCCCCCTGCTCGAGGGTTCGGACAAGCACCACAGCATTGGAAGCCAACCTATCCGAGGAACAAAAGGACTACAGAAGCAGGGTAGTAAAGAACAAACACCATCATGAAGACTGACAGGTGCAGCAGGCTAGAAGACAAGGCTAACGGGAAGAAGAGATGTCTTGGACAGCAATCCTAACTAGAAGACAGCAAATGACTGATACATCTTACTCCAACTACCAGTGGGAAGCCAACATATGACGAAGGCATTATGTGAAACCCTGCAAAAAGCAACCAGCGACATCTAGACTTCTCCTCAGGCTAGTTGACGTACCAGACAACCCCAATTAAGGTGGCTTGTCTCCATCCAAGTGTCGCAAGGCGATTGGCTCCGGATTAGGGTTTGTAAATGATATAAATGGCCTCTACCACAGGAGAGAGGCAGGTTATTAGTGCTCACTTTAGACATTACACTTGCGAAGAAGAAAGGGCTGAAGAGTGTTGTTTAAAGGAAGAGTAATAAAATTGGTTGAGTTGTTTGGTGGGAATTGAGTCTTTCATTGGTTTTAATCCCTTTGTTTATAACCTTATTGTGTTTGATTGCGTTCGTTCTTGACTTCGTTATTAAGTGTCTTTATTTTCTAAGCACAAAATTAACGGGTCAGGAACAGTCATCAACACCATCCATTAATTAAATTATATAACTTCCATAAATTGTCCATTTTTGGACCAAAATGCCCTCACCCTTTATTTTTTATTATATTTATTATTCAGTGTCGGTTATGGTGTTGGAGCCTAAACACAAGATACCGACATCATCGTCGTAGTACCAGATGTCGGATTAGTTGTCGATCCTGTGTTGGAATGCCATGATGGGGATTCGATACCAAATCCAACATCCGATGTTATGACAATGGTGTCGGAATATGATATCGGTATAATATCAATATTCTATATCAGGTATCCGATACCAATTTCAAAACTGAATAATTAAATAATAAAAAAATAGGGGTTGAGGGTATTTTGGTCCAAAAATAGAAAATTGAGTAGGAATGTTATACAATTTAATTGATGATTGACAATGATTTTGGTCCATTTATATTGGGTATTTGGGCCACTCTCCCTATTTATTATTATATCACTATTATATATCTTCAAAATAATTATTCTTATCTAGAAAATATTTCATAAGTCTTTATTCAAATAATTATTTGTAGAAGATAATTATTTAAATATTATAATATATTAAATAAAAAAATGAGTCACATCAATTTTTTTATATGTAATTTTAAAAATTAAATTACACTCCTTTCATTTCATTGTAAGACTACATTTAAAAATTAATTACTCTAAAAATTTTGTATTTAATAACCATAAAGTTTCAACTAAAAAAATATAATATTTATAAAAATATTTATTTAACATAAATATTATACTTTTTTTATAATTATATATATATATATATATATATATATATATATATATATAACATTGTTTAGTTTATAAATTTAAAATAAAAATAATGAATATCATGTAACATACGGGACAAAAAAAATACAAGTAATTATACAAATTAATAATTTAATTAAAGAATTTAATTAATATTTATTTTCATAACATAATAAAATATATTAAAACTAATTTATTTTATTAATTTAAGATGTTGTATATTAATAAATCCATATTACACTTTTTAAAATAGTTATCACTTTTAATTTATGACAAAGTCACTTGTGAGACGCTACTTTCATGAGACGGTTTGTGAGACGTGTTAAAGTATGTCGATTATTTAAATAAAATATGTTTAATGGTTGTTAATGTATGTTTTTTAAAATATGTTGGATTATGTATTAAAGTATGATGTTAGTGTGTTATAATTTGATTTATTATCGACATACTTTAACCATAAATAAGCATACTTTAGTGACGGGTTGACCCGTTTCACATCCGTCTCACCAATAACCCGTCTCACAAGAGACTAACTCTTAATTTATATTATAAATTGTTCATAAAATAGCGTTATCACTTTTCATTATAAAAGTTATCATTTTTTGTCCGTCTCACGTGTAAGTATATATATATATATATATATATATAATTTTTTTTTCATTCTAATATATAATTTTTTTAATTAATATTCAACTTATAAATATGGAGTATTAAAAATACTAGTTTAAAATGTTATGTAAATAAGTTATGTATGTAGAATTGTTATTTAAAAATGTTATTATGTATAAGTGTTATATGCATGTATTACATATTAGAAAATTATCATTTTGTGTTAAATAAATTTAAAGTGTTACCATACGATGTTATTTAATGCTAATAGTGATAAAAAAAATTGATAATATTCATAATAAAAAATAACTAATTAAAAGTATAAAATAATTTACCGTGTTCTAAATGCAAAGTATTTAATTTCTAGGACTGAATTTTTTTTGGGATTTCAAATATTTAGATTTATATTCCAAAAGCAAAATTAAGTTCGGATATTTAAAAATTACATTTTGAAATTCAACATATCACATTTAAATAAATATAGGAAGGGGATGCTACACTGCAATTAGCTACATGTTGCATACTTTTGAAAAGAATTATATATATATTTTAAAATATCGAGTGTTACTATTTAAGTGTTATTCTTTGTATAAAAAAGTAACCTCGCACTGTTCTAGAGAGTAACTTTCCATTATACTAAAAGGGAATCTCGATACCACTGTGAAACCGATTCTAGCCTAATTTTTTCGTATAGGAAAACTTAGGTTACCTTTCTAAACAAATTATTACATGTCCAAAATTTTATTATATTGTGAATCTGTTTAATTTTTCACGTATATTAATAAGTATAATATTTAATGTATAATGTGTAAATTTTGAATATTCTTTAACTTTTTTTCTCCTATGTGATTATATATATATATATATATATATATATATATATATATATATATATATATATATATATATATATATATATCCTTAAAAAAGAAATAATTTGTAACTAGATTGATAAAAAAATGGATACTTATTTATGAAATGTATGAAGTAATTTGTTATTTTGAAGGCTATTCATTCATCCGCTTTAAAGGATCCATTTTTTCTTTTCCACGTGGATTAAGGAGCACTGTTTTCATACCCGGACCGGACCAATCGGTTCAATCGGTTGAACCGAGAACTGATCAGGAAACTTGTCTGATTATCCCTTTAAAATCGTTTTTGGAGTACAACTGGAAAAACTAGTTTGGACCGATTAAAATCGAAAAAACAGGTTTGGGCAGGCCGAATCGGAAGTACGTTATAGATATTTTTTCTCTACGATCTGCGCTTTCTAATCCTTAGCCACCAGATCTGTAATATCCGGAAGCCATCGCAACTCCGTCAATAACGTACGCAGCAGATCTTTGATTTTCGATGTCCATTGAGAATCCGACAGAAGCGGTGCGGTGTGTGCAGGTGGCCATCTCAATTCTGGTAGAAGTGATGCATTCGCATGGGGAGGGCATTGTGATTTCTGGCAGAAGCCGACAACAAAGAATGTCATTTTTCACTTGGAAAGGTTGGAGTTCTTCTTTGAACCAAGGACTAAAATCTTAGAGAGAATATTGTGATTCCTTTAAAATTTGAAATTTCAGATTTGGGAATTAGGAGACAGAAGATAATAACTGATGTCTTTTTTAACACTTTCTTCAAGGCACCGTCATTATCATAAATTATAATGTGCTTCTCATAAATGATTTTGGGCCTCAATAATTGTCAGCAAATAGAGCAAAATTCAATTTGGTCTTATAATTATTTTTCTATTTGTTTTTAAAATAATATTATTAAAAATATTAAAAAATAAATTTTTCGGTTTAATCTCGAACCGTTGAGGTCACCAGTTCGATATCTGGTTCAGTTATGATAATACTATTAAGGAGTATTATTATTTAATGTATAGTGGGTAGTTGTATTAGTGTGTATGTGAACCCCATATTTTAATTGTATTAGTGGGTGTGTGTGGGTCCCATGTATTTTAGAAAAGGAAATGAAACTCTTTGGGGAGGACATCCAAAAAGAAAAAAAAAGATTCTTTAAAGCGGATGGAGATAGTATAATTTTAAAGAGTAATAGTTCTCAACAACATGCATGATAATCTTACTATACCACTAGTTCATATGAGACAAAATTTCAAAGTATATTTTTTCTATTTCGCATTGATTAACATAGTCTAATACTACTACACTTCTAGTTGTATCTTTTACCGATCCAGATTTGGTTTCTTCTTCCACGCATTTTTTTCACATCTCTCGTTCTATAATCTCGCTCTCGTTCTTCCGTTTGACGTTTTTCTCCCTTCTATGAGAACTGCTTACCATCCTACTAGTTTATTCTAAGACTTCATTAAGAATAAGTCTTCACCATTCTTCTTCAATCTCCAAATTTTTATAATCTACATTATTCTTCTTTGATTCTCCTAATCTAAACCGTTCTTCTCCGTTCCCTGAATCTACACTATTCTTTTTCCTTTGTGTTCAATAACAGTCTACATTTTATACTTTTTTATGTTTAAGAATACTTGAAATTTATGTTCTGTTATTTTTTTTAAATTTCTTTCATGTTTTATTTATGACTTTTGCCATTTTTATGGATTAATTTATATTTTTATGTTGTTTATCTGCATGACCAATGGAATTGATCATTCAATATGACATTGACACACAAACACCACTATCCTTTATGGATTAATTTATTTACTATAAATGTTTATCTGAATGTTTTAAGTAAATCCTTAGAATATATAGGATCACAGATTAGCTTTCCTGAACGCTTTCCTCTATTACTTCAATCCATTTGTATAATTGTTTCTCTTTTGGCTACTTCATAGCACATTTCAATGAGAAAACAATGTCCATATCATTCATTTCAATTTCAACTCTCCTTTTTGAACATCAATTAGGGTTCCACCTGTCGCAACAAATGATATTCCTAAAATAAAAGGAACTTTATTATCATTTTCTTCCATATCTAAGACTAAGAAGTCCACATGAAATATGAACTTCCCCACTTTCACCAACACATTTTCTATCACTCTCTTAGGGTAGGTCAACATCAGCATCGGTAGGACCAGTTGTTGCGGCATCACTTGTAAGGTTCGAATTAGGATGAGGAACTACCGGAATAGCATGAGAGGTGACTTGTTGGTGGTTTTCTCAACACACAACTTTAATCCCCAAGTGTGAAGGATATCAATTGTAGTTTCGAAGGTGACCAAGTTATTATCATACCCAAGGGACGGATAAATATCAATTCAATTATACTCTAGTAAACTAAGACTATTTGGAAATATAATAATGTTGAAATTGAGTAGGAACTATTAATCGAAATAACAAAAGAAAAGATAGAAGGTTGTGGTCAAGTAAGATGATAGGTAGTTCGTCAGGTCATCCGGTTTCATTCATTAATTCATACTTTTGTGTGTCGATGTCCGACTCTACCTTGTGGTTTATGAACGCATCACTAACCCATGCAAATCTACTCTATAGACACAAGTAGATAAGCGTTTGACACGTGTGAATATCCTCGGAGTAAGATGTATACTTTACCCCCCTTTCTAGGTACTATCATAATCAATTATTTCCCGTGCACTTAGTACTCTAACCCGATTTGATCTCCCTTTATAGGTACTATAAAGTTATACTCTTTATCCTACTTATTAACCCGAATATGATTCAATTAACAAGTATTCATATAAGATAGTTCTAATAAGACTTCGGAATCCTTCACTTAGAATTATAACAATGAACCCTGCTCATTAGTGAACGCACTCAACCAATAACCATGTTATGCATTCAGACTTTACACAATGATTATTGATGCACAAAACAACTATGAGTATGGATTAAAAACGTGCAATCTTATATAAACTAAACCACAAGTAGTGTTGTACGGAGTATACATACGAAATACAAATTTAACTCATGAAACCTTCATAACCCTAGAAATACCGAAGTGGCTCTAGCCCATGATTGATCTAGGAACAATCATGGTTAGATGGACCGATCTTACTTGAACCTCCAGCGGAGCTCTGTCACAGCCCTCCGGATGGTGGAAGATCGTCTCCTCCAATCCATATCTCCTTATCACCTTATGATTCTCGATCAAAAAGCTCTCCCTTCTTGGACTGCATGAGCCTTCTTTTATACTTGTAATCACGTCTCTAAGGCTTGGAATGGGCTTTTCAAGTGATCCCACGTGTTTTGGCCTCGAAAAATCCGGATAAGGTAAGTTTTCGCACGTAGGTTCGACCTCATCAAACAGGTCGAACCACTGGTCACAGGTCGAACCCCAAGTCGAACCCCGCTACTGGAAGAATTCTGCACTGGTTCGACCTCTTGAACAAGTCGAACCTCTCAGGACTTGGTCGAACCCCAGGTCGAACCTCATCACTGGACAATTTCTGCTCTTGGTTCGGCCAACCGTCAGGTCGAACTCCCAACGTCGTGGTTGAACCCAGCTTCTCACGAACTGGTTCGACCAAGGTTCGACCTGATGAACAGGTCGAACCCCTCGAGTCGTGGTCGAACCTACTTCCTGCACTTCTCCAACACTGGTTCGACCTGCTGGAGAGGTCAAACCCTCCTCCAACAGGTCGAACCCACCTCTTTTTTTGGGCGGTTCGCATGGCTTCGACTCCGTCTCTTCGATTCTTGGCACTTTCACTTCGATTTTGCTATTCAAACCACTCAAAGAGCTCCAATAACACCTGATCCATGCTAATTCACAATATGTATAGGTTTTTCACCTATTTCCACCTTCAAACTCTCCAAAACTAGCACAAAACATAATGCTAAACTCGTGAATTTACACACTCATCAAACCCCCAAACTTACATGTTTCTCGTCCCGAGGCAACCAATTTAAACCACAGGAGTCGTGTATAATTCAACAAGATCAAGTACAACACATATTACACATGCCACTTCATTAAATCAAACAAGAATTACTTGCATCATATATTTCACTCTTGTAAAATCAATCCAATCACACACTATTCGGAGTACTAAGTAATCTAGCTCACAAGATAAGTATTTACTCTCTTTCGCTCACGTGCGTGAGGCACTATAGGCTAGTATAAACACTCATATCAATTCATATTCATGCGTAACCATACGCTTGGCAAAGGTCTCAAAAATCAATTCACATCAACTTAATACTAGGATCACAAAGGACTTATTTCTAGGTTGTAATGTTGGCTCTTTGGAAAGGGTAGGAAAATTTGGACATAGTGACTTAAGACACTAGTAGAGAGTTACCTTGGATGTTCTTGATTTCTCATTCGGCTTCATATTCTCCTCCAATTCTTCTCTTGCACTTGCAATTTTCGATTTTCCTTCTCTTCCTTGCATCAACATCAATCTTCTTTTGATCGCTCGGGTACCAGTTGTGGGCACTACCCTTCTCGAACATTATTCGGCTGCTTTTTAAAACTTCAAGCCCCATGTATAAGCAATTCGGGGTACCAGTTTCAGGCACTACCCCTAACAAGATTTAACCATGTACTTTTCTTACTAAACCTCATTCCATCTTTCTTTTCTTCTTGCACACTTATTCACCTCACTCTCTCTACCAATGAATAGGGTATTTACAAAGCTCAAATAAGGTAAATAAGGCTCTTTTATTTGGCTTGCCAAAGAAAAAGCTTTTAAAAGCTCAAACAGGGCTACCAAAGGTTAATAGGATCATTAGGAAAGGTAAAATTTGGCTAAGTGACTCAATTAATCAAAAATGGCCTAAGATCATGTCCTAATATTTCATCAATTGTAAGTTTCACACAAGACGCCAAGCCAAGTTCTAGAATACGTTCATACGAATGATTCCCTCAAAAATAAACTATCATGATCAAACATGATAGAGGCTCAAATCCTCACATAGGTAAATCAATTCCTAATACTCCACATAGCACATAATCAAGATCAATTCCTCATGAATTCCACATACTTATCAAATTATACATGCTCTTTTCAATGAAAATAAACACGTGAACACATGAATGCACAGAATCAACAACCCATATACAAATCAATCATACAAGATCAACTATATCAAGTACATGCCACTCACACATGAATCACAGAAGGATGAGATTAATAACACACTTCCCTGGCTTGGTTCGACCTTGATTCGGTCTGTGGAAGAAGTCGAATCAACATTTTGAACACCTTCTCCTTTGGTTCGACTTGGGTTCGACCTGCTGACCAGGTCGAACCATTCTTGCTTTGGTCGAACCTATCTTCTGTAAGTTTCCTATCACCGGTTCGACCTAGGTTTGACCTGTTGAACAGGTCGAACCAAAAATGTCGTGGTCGAACCGCACTTCTAGAATTCTGCTATCGCTGGTTCGACCTTGGTTCGACCTGTTGATCTGGTCGAACCATCTCGCATGAGGTCGAACCATCTCTCCGGACAACTTTTGCACCACAGTTCGACTTCCTCAGCTGGGTTCGACCTCCTGGCATTGTTCGAACCTACCCTGGCTTTGGTCGAACTAACCTTCTAAACTTCAAAACTGAGTGTTCTTCAATGCCTACACACTTCAAACTTCAATACGAATCATTAGGTACCAACTAGAGCACAACTTCATCAAAAATTGTTCCACAAATATTATTCATGAGTAACTCCGCAATACGAAACAACAAAAACACCACGGAACATTAGGCAAGTTGTAAAAAATCGTCACAACAAAATCGATTAAAATTTTAAATATGGCGCAAAAACCAACTCCCCTAACAAACATCACGAAGAAAAGATTATACTATCGGTACTTATCAAGGTAAGTACATCACACCCCCCCCCAAACTTAGTAGAAACTATAGTTGAAACTAAGTTTGAAAAGAGATGTAATTGCCGATAAGTAAGCAATTCAAATATAAAAATTTCTTACTCACACAAAAGAAATAAAGCATTAAAACGGGAGGGAAAGCCCCCAACATGCGCTCATGTTTAACGTCGGAGAGTCACGACGGTACCACTTTGAAAACTACTTGATCAGAGGACGGTCTCGTCGCATCCTCACCTTCCAAAACTTTCTCCCCCTCTTACTATCCTCACTTACCACCTTACCTTTCCTTAGCACCATACGATCAGTCGAATCTCCTTTCTCCAACTTTCTCTTCTCATTCCTGTCAATCTTCCATTCAATTGTGGAATCACTCCCATCACCATCAAGATCAAGGTTAGGACAAAATTGATGAGAGAAAAGATTTTCAAATTTGTGAGTAGCCAGTGGTAAGTTAGGAGGCTTCAAGTAGGCATCCTCTTTCTTTACTTCCATCGGAGTGCTCTCTCTTTCCAATGGCAAGTACGTTTTAGTCCCTTTCACTTCTTCAGCCTTCGATTTTTCCAATGCATACCTGGCCTCACCCGAAGCAAGTAAGTTCTCAAGATATTCAATGCATTCATCATTGGATAGACCATCAAGCTCTGTAGTGGAAGAAGTAGGAGACTCCATCAAACATTTCTCAAGAGGATCCTTAGACATCAAAGACATATCCTCCTTTACAATCTCCTCCATCACATCAATACTATGACACTGAGACTCCATGGGCATCTTCATTGCTTTGTCTAGATTGAATAGCACCTCTTCTTTGTCCATCCGCAATCTGAGTTCCCCTTTTTGAACATCAATCATAGCTCCAGCAGTAGCAAGGAAAGGTCTCCCCAAGATTAAAGGGATATTATCCTTGTCATCATCCATCTCTAGCACAAGAAAATCCACAGAAAATACTAGTTTATCAACTTTGACGAAAACGTCTTCAATAATACCTTTTGGAAACGTCATCGACCTGTCCGCCAATTGTAGAGCAACTGTTGTAGGAGTTAACTCCCCCAAACCAAGCTTTTTAAAGATAGACAATGGCATCAAATTGATGCTTGCCCCAAGATCGCACAAAGCTCGTCGTGCCGGCCCTTTTCCAATATCACACAAGATAGTGAAGCTTCCCGGATCCTTCATCTTCTGTGGCAGCTTCCTTTGAATGATCGAGCTGCAATTCTCAGATAAATTCACCGTGTCAACTCCGTTCAAGCTCCTCTTCTTCAACAATATATCCTTAAGGAATCGGGCATAGTACGGCATCTCCATTATTGCTTCCGAGAAAGGAATGCTCAAGCTTATCTTGTTCATGATCTCTGAAAACTTCTTGAACTTCTCTTCCAATCTCTTCTTCACGAACCTATAAGGAAACGGCGGATGTATCTTCATTTTGGGAATCCCCCATTCATTACGATCAACCTTCTCCGCTTTCTCCTTTTTGGCTCTCAATCGCTTGGCTCTCTCCCATTTTTCTCAGCTATGATCTCTGTACTTTGCTCATTCTGAACCACTGGAGTCGCATCAACATCATCGGGAGTGTTCGGAGTAGGAATAGGCAAGTTTTGGACAGGTTCGACCAGGGTTCGACCTGTTGAACAAGTCAAACCAGGCACGTAGTGGTCGAACCGTCCATCTGGAATGTTGTTCTCACTTCGAAGTTCAGGTTCGACCTGGGTTCGACCTGTCTGATAGGTCGAACCTCTACCCCCTAGGTTGAACCGACCTACTGTACTCCTTCCGCCCTCCGGTTCGACACAAGTTTGACCAGATTGATTAGGTTTGACCTGGGTTCGACCTATCAGATAGGTCAAACCATGCATGTCGTGGTCGAACCGTTGCTGTGACAAAACAGGGTACTCCAAGTTGTGTGGTTCGAGGTGGGTTCGACCTGATGTCCAGGTCGAACCATGCTTGCTTTGGTCGAAACCATCATGTGGTAAAACAGAGTGCTGTGAACTGCCTGGTTTGACATAGGTTCGACCTGTAGGCCAGGTCGAACCATCTGCATGTTGGTCGAACCGATACTGCAAAGCCTCCTGATCATGTCCAGTGTATGGGTTCGACCTCCCCTGTGTGGTTCTGATAGGCTTTTTCTGCGCACTATAATTAAATCCTCAAGTGTAAGGATATCAATTGTAGCAGCAAGCACCCAAGTTAAATTATCGATCCCACTGAGACAGCTAATTATTTATTTTACTATTAATTACTAATTAATCAGAATTGAGTAACCAATATTCAGAGTATTGTAGTGAATTAATTATCTAAATTACTGAAATAATAAATAACTGAATTATTAAAAAGCAATAAAAATAAAAGCAAGTTTCTAATCAAGAGATGACGAACAGTTCTAAGGTATCAGGTAGAGACCAATTAATTTGGGTTATTAAACTTATGATTGTTCATTCATGCAGTTTCACTGAAAATACACCACATATTACTGTTATCCCACCGAATATGATTCGATTCTAAGCTAACAGTATAATCTGGTTTGAATCCTAAGGTGCGCAAATATTACCAAGCCTTATTCCTAGATACTAATCCAGCGAACAACAATACCTCCGGATGGTAAGTTCGACTAACAAGATATTTTCTGGAATTACTACAAGGTTCTATTCACTTCCTACTTGATTGTCTAATTGCATTGTTCCACTAAACTAATCAAGTATTTGATTAACCAGTTCATGAAATTAAAGTGCTTATAGCGGAGCTACTCTAATCCCTAACAGATAGACAATACCAATCATGAACGCACACAAGCTAACATAATAATCCAAGCATTATAGCGGATGTCATGAATATATTATGAAGACGTTACGAAGCAGATAAGCAAGTCTTAATAAAATAAGTAAAATCAAAAGCTCAACTGCATAAAATCTCAATCTTTGGTCTAAATCCCCAAATCAATTAAATCAATCCATCAAACCCTAGAACTGTATATAAAATTAGCCCATGAGGTCACAAGCAACACTCATGGCTAAGCAATTCATACCAAAAATCAAAGTAAAAGGAAGGAAAAGATAGGAATTATTAAACCCTAGTGTAGACGTAGTCTTTCGTTCCTTCTCCGTCTCTCCAATTGCTCGATTCTCCCTCAATTAGCACTTGGAACCCTCTTGGAAGTGGATGGATGGTGAAATCAGGTTGTCAATCTGATATGGAAGAATTGGAGGTGTGAATTGATGATGAATTATGGATGGGTTCTCTCCAATTTGTGTTTTGATCTCCCTAATTGTTTCTAGGACTGATGCAGGGCTTTTTTCGCGATCAAAACTGCTTCAGAATCGCGATTTGAGGGTATATATACACTGCTGCATCGAACAGGCCCCGTCTGGGCCCTGAACTGGGCTGCTCGGCACCTTGCTCGAGCCGAGCTCATGGCCGAGCGGCCCCCAAACCTGCCGAGCAGCATATGGGTGAAACGGGAACGTCGTGTAGGCTCTGAGGGCACTACACACTCGGCTGGAAATTCGCAAAATGAGAGTTCCGCTCGAGCCGAGCGACCTCTCGAGCTGCGGAGACTGCGCTGCGCGATTTTACCGTTTTGAGCATAACTTCTTCATACGGCCTCCAATTTGAATGATTTTTGTGTTCACGCGTTCCTCTTTTCCTTGGCTTTCTATCCATATAAAGAACTCTCAGAAAATCCAACATTTGAATATGTAAAAAGTCATGCAAAGTGGCTGCTCGGTACAGCATGCGCGACATTAGCACTTTGATCATAACTTTCTCGTTTGGAATCCAATTGGGGTGTTCTTTATGTTAAAATGACCCTTTCTTCTGTAGATTTCCAACCATATATGACATGATCAATTTGGACTTCTATAAGAATACAGTAAATGTATGCAACGTGGACTATATTTTTCAGCATTCCTTCTCACTTTCACTCCTCATTCCAACTTTGAACTTTTGATCATGTTTTACCCTTCAAAACTCAACAAAACACCTTAGTAGCATCTTAATTATGCAAGATATGAAAACCATGTCATTTTATACAAAATCATGGCCACATTCTATCAAAAATGGTGTAATGTGAGACCTAAAATACGTGAAATTCCACTCTCAACAAACCCGCAAACTTACCTGTTGCTCGTCCCGAGATAACGACATATAAAACCAATAGAGTAATTGAGAGAAAATTTCACAACTTCACATCCAAGAAAATATAACAATTCAAAAATCATACTTCAAATACTAAGATAACCATCCATCTAAGAACATACAATTCAAATCAACTACTTCACTTTTTCGGAATGCTCATCCACCATTCTCACGGGTAGTATTTACGCTCATCGCTCAAGTGTGAGATATACACTTCAGGGTAAGGTGTTTACACTCAAAGTCAATTCAAACACACGCGTAACCATAAGCTTGACAATCATCTCAACTCTCTACTAAAGGGATAATTTCAACAATAGGATCACAAAGGTCTTGCATTAGGTTGTAATATTGGCTCTTTGGTAAAGGTAGGGAGTATATGGATAAGGTGACTCAATCACTAGTAGAGAATCAAAGAAGACTTATAATTTTTCAACAAACAACTTTACTTTCTTCTTTCTTCTTCAACGCTCTTCAATGCTTCTTGCAATTTGATTCCTCCTTCACTTTTAAACACCACATCCTTACTTGAAATTTTTTTTCTTCTTCCCTCTTTTCTTTTCTTTTTTTTTCTTTTTCAAATAAGGGTACCAGTTTCAGGCACTACCCTTTTCATGGGGTACCAGTTTCGGACACTACCCCTTTATGCAACAATTTAACCTATCTTTTCAACAATTTTCATCACTTCCATCTTATTCTCCTTTTATGTTTCTTCACAAGACACCAAATTGACTCCTTCAACTCTCTACTAGGTAGGTTTTTTTTTTAAAGCTAACAAGGGATCAATTGGCTTATCACGTAGGCTTCCAACAAATATGACTTTTCAGGCTCAAAAGGGTTAACTACGGATAATTTCAATAGGTAGGATAATAATTTGGCTAGTGACTAATAAATAACAAAGATGGCCTAAGATCATTTCCTATCATCTAATTAAACACGTAGCTTCAAGCAAGATACAAAGCCAAGTTCTAGAATACGTGTGTATGAACGACACTCACAAGAATAAACTAAATCATGCAACTAGTCATGATTTCAAAAGGCTCAAAATCTCACATGGCTATAGGAATGAACGAGCAATCCTAATAAAGTTACATAGCTAATCATCCTTGCACATAATCAAATTTCAAGTATCTCAATATCCAAGCACAATCTCAAACTGCTTCTCAAACACAATCACACATATAATCAAGTGCCATGAAAAATCAAAAAATCATCCTAGAGAACCATAAATCGACTATACCGACACTAGGATTAACACAAAACAAACAATAAACACCACAAAACACGAAACCTGAAAAATCGCAAAAAATCGAACCCTCAATATTCTCAAATAAATCAAAAATATTAAGAATCCGCAAAAAATCGACTCTCCAAGCAACAACACAATGTAAAAATTCTATTTCGACACTGCAAGACAAGGTATGTACGTTACCCCCCCAAACTTAGATTAAACGAAGTGAGAAACTAAGTTTGCAAAGAAGTATATACCGCAGTCAAGCAACACCTAATAAAACTCCTACACCAACACAGACATATAAAAGCAATAAAACGGAAGGGACAACCCCTAACAAGCGCTCATGTTTAACGTCGGAGAGTCACGACGGGATACCTCTTTTCAACTACTGGATCGGAGGATAGTCTTCTCGCATTCTTACTTTTAAGTATTTCCATCCTCTCTTATTTTCTGTACTAACCATCTCACCCTTCCTTGTCACTAAAATAGAACTCTTTGAATTCCTTTCCTCCCATGACTGGCTTGATTCCTTCTTGTCAATCCTCCACTCAATTGTAGGCTCAACCTGTGTAGCAAAACAAGGATCAAACAAGTTAGAATTTTCAAGAATATGAGAATAAAAATCGGGAGGTAAGTTTGGAGGCTTCAAATATGGATCATCCATCTTTACTGCAACCAAAAGATTATCAAATATCACATTAGAGTTAGTAGTAGGAAAAGTAAGAGATACGCCTGGTCCTGCGATCTCCTCTACCACTTCAACTCTTTGGCTCTCATGTTTCTCTTCCTTAGCAGCAGGCTGCATCTCCTCTTTAACAGTGGACTTCTTATTCTGATTCACTATGTCAGCAGTGGTCTTTCTTATCTGATCATCCCTGGCATCACCTAATGCAAGTAACTTCTCAAGATAGTCAATACATTCATCGTTAGATAAACTCTCAAACTCTGCATCAGGCAGGGTGAAGTCCTCTACTACTTCCACAGACTTGTACTGCTGCTGATCTGTGGGCCACTGCATCTCCTTATTCAAAGAAAAGACAATCTCCTTATCATCAGCCCTAAGCCTCAACTCTCCTTTGAACACATCAATCAGAGCCCTTCCAGTTGCAAGGAATGGACGCCCCAAGATCAGAGGCGCACCATCCTTTTCATCCTCCATGTCAAGTACAAGGAAATCCACAGGAAAAATCAAATTCGACACCTTCACTAGCACATCTTCAATCACTCCCTCGGGGTATGTCAACGATCGATCTGCTAACTGTAGGGCAACAGACGCAGGTTTCAACTCCCCCAAACCAAGCTTCTTGAACACTGATAAAGACATCAAATTTATACTGGCTCCTAAATCACACAGTGCTCTCCTAGATGGTCCTTTTCCAATCTCACAGGGAATGATGAAGCTCCCTGGATCATTCAATTTTTCTGGAAGCTTTTTCTGAATAATAGAGCTGCAGTTCTCTGTCAAATTCACTGTCTCCACATTCTTAAGCTTCCTCTTTCTGGAGATAAGTTCCTTGATGAACCTTGAATAATGTGGCATCTCTTCCAATGCTTCCGATAAAGGAATAATGACTTGGACATCCCTCATAACATCAGCGAACTTCCGAAACTTCTCATCAAGACTCTTCGACAAGAATCTCTGAGGGAAAAGAATTGGTACCTTTGTTATCGGAAGTCCCAAACTGTCTCTCTCAAATACAACTTCTGCTTCTCTCAGTTTCTTAGCTCTCTGCCACTTTTTATCAGTAATTGCCTGATCAGATTGGTTCTGTACAGAAGTCGGACGTGCAGGAAATCCCAGAGGATGGCTCGCCGGCTCGCTCGGCTCGAGCTGAGGGGCAACTGAGCCGAGCTGGGTTCCAGCTGAATCGGAGGGCCCTTCTGAACTGGCTGGCGGGCCACTCGGCGGCAGTTGAGCCCGCTCGGCATCTAGCTCGCCGCGAGCGGGTGGCCGAGCGGCACTATCTTTGTTCTGCTCCACCCCTGTTTCATCCTGCTTCTGTTCTGTATCATTCTGCATCAGTTCTGTGACGTCCTGCATTAGTTTCGTACCTTTACACTGCTTTGCAGATCTCAAAGTGATCGCATGGCACTCCTTTGGGTTGATTTCCGTATCCGAAGGAAACTTCCCTTTCTGCAACTGCACTTGCTGCTGATTTACTGTAGTGGAGATCTGGCCTATGTTATATGACAAACTCTTCAACTGCTTGTTCACTTCTTCATGCTGCTTTGTCATATTTGAATCCATGAGAACAATGCAATTATTAATCTTGTCAATATCTCCATCAGTTTTCTTCATATACCTGGCCAACACATCATCAATACTAGACTTTCCTTCTTCAGTTTTAGCGCCATGATCAAAATTAGGAGGATATGGAACTGCATTATTCGGATTTGAATAAGAGAAGTTCTCATGCCTCTGATTATGCCAATTGCCTCCTTGATTATTAGGACCTCCCCCTTGGTTATTCCTTTGGTTCGAATTACCTTGAGGGTACCTATTTCCTTGCCAATTTTGAGGAGCTCTCGAATCTTGAAGACTCTGTCCTATAGCCCAATTAGCATCCTCGACCTCTTGAAGGTTCATCACCACATCATCACTTGTGGACCCTCGGTTGCCTCCCCCATTATTACCTGATATAAGAGTAATCAGGTTCTTATTCATCTGTTCCAATTGAGCGATAACCTTATCATTCTTATCAGCTTCAGAAAATTTCTCTTCAACCTTTGCAACTTTACCAAGTATATAAGTCCCTCGGATCCTCTCAGATGGCCAATCCCTTGAGTTCAAAGAGATATCATCAAATAATTTCTCTACGGCATTGGATGTTTTGCCAAAAATTGTTCCTCCCGCAGAAGCATCAACCAACACTCTAGATTCGTTGTCAAGGCCATTATAGAAGACACTGATGAGTTGAGACTTTTTGAATCCATGCTGTGGGCATCTCCTCAACGCATCAGTAAACCTTTCCCAGGCCTCTCCAAACGACTCATCTCTCCGCTTCTTGAATTGATTGATCTCCTGTTTCAGTAAAAGAACCTTTCCTGGTGGCATAAATCGATCCACGAACAACTGCTGCAGCTCAGTCCAGTTTGAGCAATTGTCTCCCTTTAGCTTATTATACCACTCCCTTGCCTTATCAACCAATGAAAACTGAAAAAGCCTCATCTTCCATCTATCATTAGTAGCATCAGCAGCTTTCACTGTATCCATGTAGCTGTTGAAACGCTTAAGATGGCCATAGGGCTCATCAAAAATGCCTCCGGCAAAGGGATTTCTCTCCACCATATGAATCAGGGCTGGCCTTATGTCGTTCATTTCATCAGCTTGAACGGCTCCAACTACGCCTGATCCTCCTAGATTGGTGGACTTGAATGTTTCTCGGATGACGATGTCATCCTCATCGACTCTTTCTCCCATTGATGCTGTTTCAGGTTTTGTCTCAGATTCTGATTCAAACTCCGATTCAGCCTCTTCTAGGATAGCCTGATTCTCAATCTGCACTTCTTCCTCCTCTAAAATTGCTTTAGGAGGTGCTTTGGTATTCTTTGATTTTACTCTTCTTTTCCTGCAGAAGCTTCAATTTCCGGATCAAATTCAAGATCTTGTGCTCTCGTCTTTGACCTAGTTTGCATGCAACTTCAAGAAGAATCCAAAGTAAAACAATTAAATCCCAAAGAAAATATTCTAATTAACTAAGTAATAAAAGAAAATAAATAATTAAAAATGTCCCCGGCAGCGGCGCCAAAAACTTGATATGCTTTTTCTGCGCACTATAATTAAATCCTCAAGTGTAAGGATATCAATTGTAGCAGCAAGCACCCAAGTTAAATTATCGATCCCACTGAGACAACTAATTATTTATTTTACTATTAATTACTAATTAATCAGAATTGAGTAACCAATATTCAGAGTATTGTAGTGAATTAATTATCTAAATTACTGAAATAATAAATAACTGAATTATTAAAAAGCAATAAAAATAAAAGCAAGTTTCTAATCAAGAGATGACGAACAGTTCTAAGGTATCAGGTAGAAACCAATTAATTTGGGTTATTAAACTTATGATTGTTCATTCATGCAGTTTCACTGAAAATACACCACATATCACTGTTATCCCACCGAATATGATTCGATTCTAAGCTAACAGTATAATCTGGTTTGAATCCTAAGGTGCGCAAATATTATCAAGCCTTATTCCTAGATAATAATCCAGCGAACAACAATACCTCCGGATGGTAAGTTCGACTAACAAGATATTTTCTGGAATTACTACAAGGTTCTATTCACTTCCTACTTGATTGTCTAATTGTATTGTTCCACTAAACTAATCAAGTATTTGATTAACCAGTTCATGAAATTAAAGTGCTTATAGCGGAGCTACTCTAATCCCTAACAGATAGACAATACCAATCATGAACGCACACAAGCTAACACAATAATCCAAGTATTATAGCGGATGTCATGAATATATTATGAAGACGTTACGAAGCAGATAAGCAAGTCTTAATAAAATAAGTAAAATCAAAAGCTCAACTGCATAAAATCTTAATCTTTGGTCTAAATCCCCAAATCAATTAAATCAATCCATCAAACCCTAGAACTGTATATAAAATTAGCCCATGAGGTCACAAGCAACACTCATGGCTAAGCAATTCATACCAAAAATCAAAGTAAAAGGAAGGAAAAGATAGGAATTATTAAACCCTAGTGTAGATGTAGTCTTTCGTTCCTTCTCCGTCTCTCCAATTGCTCGATTCTCCCTCAATTAGCACTTGGAACCCTCTTGGAAGTGGATGAATGGTGAAATCAGGTTGTCAATCTGATATGGAAGAATTAGAGGTGTGAATTGATGATGAATTATGGATGGGTTCTCTCCAATTTGTGTTTTGATCTCCCTAATTGTTTCTAGGACTGATGCAGGGCTTTTTTCGCGATCAAAACTGCTTCAGAATCGCGATTTGAGGGTATATATACATTGCTGCATCGAACAGGCCCCGTCTGGGCCCTGAACTGGGCCGCTCGGCACCTTGCTCGAGCCGAGCTCATGGCCGAGCGGCCCCCAAACCTGCCGAGCAGCATATGGGTGAAACGGGAACGTCGTGTAGGCTCTGAGGGCACCGCACTCGGCTGGAAATTCGCAAAATGAGAGTTCCGCTCGAGCCGAGCGACCTCTCGAGCTGCGGAGACTGCGCTGCGTGATTTCACCGTTTTGAGAATAACTTCTTCATACGGGCTCCAATTTGAATGATTTTTGTGCTCACGCGTTCCTCTTTTCCTTGGCTTTCTATCCATATAAAGAAATCTCAGAAAATCTAACATTTCCATATGTAAAAAGTCATGCAAAGTGGCTGCTCGGTACAGCATGCGCGACATTAGCACTTTGATCATAACTTTCTCGTTTGGAATCCAATTGGGGTGTTCTTTATGTTAAAATGACCCTATCTTCTGTGGCTTTCCAAGCATATATGACATGATCAATTTGGACTTCTACAAGAATACAGAAAATGTATGCAACGTGGACTATATTTTTCAGCATTCCTTCTCACTTTCACTCCTCATTCCAACTTTGAACTTTTGATCATGTTTTACCCTTCAAAACTCAACAAAACACCTTAGTAGTATCTTAATTATGCAAGATATGAAAACCATGTCATTTTATACAAAATCATGGCCACATTCTATCAAAAACGGTGTAATGTGAGACCTAAAATACGTGAAATTCCACTCTCAACAGGTTCGACCTTCAATGTTGATCGAACCATGGTCGAATATTCCCCTAGACATGTCCAAATTTGATTCCGGCCTCATGGGTCCCTCGTACTGCGTTGCCGACCTTAATTTGATGGCGTTGCAGGACTTTGGATTCTTAATACTCTGAGACGGAAACTTCCCCTTCTCAATAGATTGAGTGAGCTTGTTCACATTCTCTGCTATTGTTCCCATCAACAACGAAAGGTCCTTGTGATGATCATCAATCTTCTTCTCTAATCTAGCCTCAAGGCGGTTCACTCTTTCATTATTCTTCGCCATGTACCTGTTCACCGTATCCTCGAAATCAGGCTTCCCTTCTTCAACTTTCGCACCCGGATCAACACCCATAGGAGGTTGAATTGCATTGTTAGGATTGCTCCATGAAAATTCCGGCATCCTAGGCTGTTGATAATTACCCGGGGGACCACGATTGTTATAGTTCCCCTGGTAATTCCAGTTTCCTTGATTCGGGTACCTAGTTCCTTGAATACTTTGACCAATGGCGTAGTTCGCCTCTTCCAATTCTTCTTGGATCGTTCCATTATTCATCATCTCTTGCTGCATGATTGGTACTCGTTGAGATATCTCGCTGATCTGCTTCTGTTGAGACTCAAGTAGCTTGTTGATATTGGACAAGCTCGAAACGATCTCATCCTCTCTCCTTGTTTTCACCATTGCTTGTTCAACCTGAGCTACCTTCCCAAGGACATACGTACCTCTAACTCTATCAGTCGGCCAATTCCTCGAATTCATCGATATGTCTTCAAACAATTTCTCGGCCTCAACGGATGACTTTGTAAGCAATGCTCCATTAGAAGAAGCATCAAGTAACACTCTTGATTCACAGTCCAATCCATTATAGAATATACTGATACATTGGGCTTTAGATAGCCCATGTTGAGGACACTTCCTAACCATGTCCTTGAATCTATCCCATGCTTCATGAAATTTTTCACCTCCACCGATAGCAAATTGGTTAATGTCTTGCTTCATCTTAAACACCTTTGAAGGTGGCATGTACCTCTCCAAGAATCTTAACTTCAGTTGCTCCCAAGTGGTGCACTCAGCTGCGTTGATAGTGTCATACCAATCTCTCGCCTTTTCAGTAAGCGAGAATTTGAACAAGAGGATCTTCCTAGCATCTTCATGTTCTCCTGCGTCTTTTTGAGTACTTGCATAGCCCAAGAACTTGTTCAGATGCTGTTGGGGATCCTCGAAAGACCCTCCTGAAAAGGAGTTCCTTTCTATCATGCTAATAAGAGCGGGATGAAGATCGAAAGCTGCATTCGTTCCCCTTGCTCCTAGAAGCCCAAAATTTCCAGCCCCATTGTTTCTGAAAACCTCTCGGATGGCTAGATTATCTGGATTCACTGCCATGTTGACTGTTTCTACTCCCTAATTAACTTTAGTTGTAGCTTCAATCGTCTGCGAAATCTGCTCGTCAACTTCAACTCCAAAATTCAGAGCTTCAGTTGGATCAATAGTCTTTGCCTTGCTCTTCTTCTTCTTCTTCTTTCTTGATGATGCTCCAATCTCAGGATTATATGGTTCAAGATTACCTTTCTTTGATCTTGTGATCATACAACTAAAACGAATAAGAGAGAAAACAACAAAACAAGGTAAATAGTCCTAATAAACTAGAAATAATACAAAAAAGATAGTTGACGCCGTCCCTGGCAACGACGCCATTAACTTGTTGGTGGTTTTCTCAACACACAACTTTAATCCCCAAGTGTGAAGGATATCAATTGTAGTTTCGAAGGTGACCAAGTTATTATCGTACCCAAGAGACGGATAAATATCAATTCAATTATACTCTAGTAAACTAAGACTATTTGGAAATATAATAATGTCGAAATTGAGTAGGAACTATTAATCGAAATAACAAAAGAAAAGATAGAAGGTTGTGGTCAAGTAAGATGATAGGTAGTTCGTCAGGTCATCCGGTTTCATTCATTAATTCATATTTTTGTGTGTCGATGTCCGACTCTACCTTGTGGTTTATGGACGCATCACTAACCCATACAAATCTACTCTATAGATACAAGTAGATAAGCGTTTGACATGTGTGAATATCCTCGGAGCAAGATGTATACTTTACCCCCTTTCTAGGTACTATCATAATCAATTATTTCCCGTGCACTTAGTACTCTAACCCAATTTGATCTCCCTTTATATGTACTATAAAATATACTCTTTATCCTACTTATTAACCCGAATATGATTCAATTAACAAGTATTCATATAAGATAGTTCTAATAAGACTTCGAAATCCCTTCACTTAGAATTATAACAATGAACCCTGCACATTAGTGAACGCACTCAACCAATAACCATGTTATGCATTCAGACTTTACACAACGATTATTGATGCACAAAACAACTATGAGTATGGATTAAAAATGTGCAATCTTATATAAACTAAACCACAAGTAGTGTTGTACGGAGTATACACACGAAATACAAATTTAACTCATGAAACTTTCATAACCCTAGAACTACCGAAGTGGCTCTAGCCCATGATTGATCTAGGAACAATCATGGTTAGATGGACCGATCTTACTTGAACCTCCAGCGGAGCTCTGTCACAGCCCTCCGGATGGTGGAAGATCGTCTCCTCCAATCCAGGTCTCCTTATCTCCTTATGATTCTCGATCAAAAAGCTCTCCCTTCTTGGACTGCATGAGCCTTCTTTTATACTTGTAATTATGTTTCTAGGGCTTGGAATGGGCTTTACAAGTGATCCCACGCGTTTTGGCCTCGAAAAATTCGGATAAGGTAAGTTTCCACATGTAGGTTCGACCTCGTCAAACAGGTCGAACCACTGGCCATGGGTCGAACCCCAAGTCGAACCCCGCTACTAGAAGAATTCTGCACTGGTTCGACGTCTTGAACAGGTCGAACCTCTCAGGACTTAGTCGAACCCCAGGTCGAACCTCATCACTGGACAATTTCTGCTCTTGGTTTGGCCAATCGTCAGGTCGAACTCCCAACGTCGTGGTCGAACCCAGCTTCTCACGAACTGGTTCGACCAAGGTTCGACCTGATGAACAGGTCGAACCCCTCGAGTCGTGGTCGAACCTACTTCCTGCACTTCTCCAACACTGGTTCGACCTGCTGGAGAGATCAAACCCTCCTCCAACAGGTCGAACCCATCTCTTTTTTTGGGCGGTTCACATGGCTTCGACTCCGTCTCTTCGATTCTTGGCACTTTCACTCCGATTTCACTGTTCAAACCACTCAAAGAGCTCCAATAACACCTGATTCATGCTAATTCACAATATGTATAGGTTTTCCACCTATTTCCACCTTCAAACTCTCCAAAACTAGCACAAAACATGATGCTAAACTCGTGAATTTACACACTCATCAAACCCCCAAACTTACATGTTGCTCGTCCCGAGGCAACTAATTTAAACCACAGGAGTCGTGTATAATTCAACAAGATCAAGTACAACACATATTACACATGCCACTTCATTAAATCAAACAAGAATTACTTGCATCATATATTTCACTCATGTAAAATCAATCCAATCACACACCATTCGGAGTACTAAGTAATCTAGCTCACAAGATAAGTATTTACTCTCTTTCGCTCACGTGCGTGAGGCACTATAGGCTAGTATAAACACTCATATCAATTCATATTCACGCGTAACCATAAGCTTGGCAAAGATCTCAAAAATCAACTCACATCAACTTAATACTAGGATCACAAAGGACTTGTTTCTAGGTTGTAATGTTGGCTCTTTGGAAAGGGTAGGAAAATTTGGACATAGTGACTTAAGACACTAGTAGAGAGTTACCTTGGAGGTTCTTGATTTCTCATTCGGCTTCATATTCTCCTCCAATTCTTCTCTTGCACTTGCAATTTTCAATTTTTCTTCTCTTCCTTGCATCAACATCAATCTTCTTTTGATCGCTCGGGTACCATTTGTAGGCACTACCCTTCTCGAACATCATTCGGCTGCTTTTTAAAACTTCAAGCCCCATGTATAAGCAATTCGGGATACCAGTTTCAGGCACTACCCCTAACAAGATTTAACCATGTACTTTTCTTACTAAACCTCATTCCATCTTCCTTTTCTTCTTGCACACTTATTCACCTCACTCTCTCTACCAATGAATAGGGTATTTACAAAGCTCAAATAAGGTAAATAAGGCTCTTTTATATGGCTTGCTAAAGAAAAAGCTTTTAAAAGCTCAAACAGGGCTACCAAAGGTTTATAGGATCATTAGGAAAGGTAAAATTTGGCAAAGTGACTCAATTAATCAAAAATGGCCTAAGATCATGTCTTAATATTTCATCAATTGTAAGTTTCACACAAGATGCCAAGCCAAGTTCTAGAATACGTTCATACGAATGATTCTCTCAAAAATAAACTATCATGATCAAACATGATAGAGGCTCAAATCCTCACATATGTAAATCAATTCCTAATACTCCTCATAGCACATAATCAAGATCAATTCCTCATGAATTCCACATACTTATCAAATTATACATGCTCTTTTCAATGAAAATAAACACGTGAATGACTTGTTCGTATGTTCTCAACACACAATTTAATCCCCAAGTGTGAAGGATATCAATTGTAGTTTCGAAGGTGACCAAGTTATTATCGTACCCAAGGGACGGATAAATATTGATTCAATTATACTCTAGCAAACTAAGACTATTTGGAAATATAATAATAATGTTGAAATTGAGTAGGAACTATTAATCGAAATAACAAAAGAAAAGATAGAAGGTTGTGGTCAAGTAAGATGATAGGTAGTTCGTCAGGTCATCCAGTTTCATTCATTAATTCATACTTTTGTGTGTCGATGTCCGACTCTGCCTTGTGGTTTATGGACGCATCACTAACCCATGCAAATCTACTCTATAGACACAAGTAGATAAGCGTTTGACACGTGTGAATTTCCTCGGAGCAAGATGTATACTTTACCCCCCTTTCTAGGTACTATCATAATCAATTATTTCCCGTGCACTTAGTACTCTAACTTGATTTGATCTCCCTTTGTAGGTACTATAAAGTTATACTCTTTATCCTACTTGTTAACCCGAATTCAATTCAATTAACAAATATTCATATAAGACGGTTCTAATAAGACTTCGGAATCTCTTCACTTAGAATTATAACAATAAACCCTGCTCAGTAGTGAACGCACTCAACCAATAACCATGTTATGTATTCAGACTCTACACAATGATCATTGATGCACAAAACGACTATGAGTATGGATTAAATATGCAATCTTATATAAAACAAACCACAGGTAGTGTTGTACGGAGTATACACACGAAAGATAAATCAACTCATGAAACCTTCATAACCCTAGAACTACCGAAGCGGCTCTAGCCCATGATTGATCTAGGAACAATCATGGTTAGATGGACCGATCTTACTTGAACCTCCAGCGGAGCTCTGTCACAGCCCTCCGGATGGTGGAAGATCTTCTCCTCCAATCCACGTCTCCTTATCTCCTTATGATTCTTGATCAAAAGCTCCTCTACTTGGACTGCATGAGCCTTCTTTTATACTTGTAATCACGTCTCTAGGGCTTGGAATGGGCTTTTCAAGTGATCCCACGCGTTTTGGCCTCGAAAAATTCGGATAAGGTAAGTTCCCGCACGTAGGTTCGACCTCGTCAAACAGGTCGAACCACTGGCCACAGGTCGAACCCCAAGTCGAACCCTGCTACTAGAAGAATTCTGCACCGGTTTGACCTCTTGAACAGGTCGAACCTCTCAGGATCAGGTCGAACACCAGGTCGAACCGCTCCACTGGACAATTTCCACTCCCGATTCGACTAACTGGCAAGTCGAACTCAAACGTCGTGGTCAAATCCTCTTTTCTGCGAACTGGTTCGACCTTGGTTCGACTTGATGGACAGGTCGAACCCCTTGAGTCATGGTCGAACCTTCTTCTGTAAGCTCAGCAATGCTGGTTCGACCTGCTGGAGAGGTTGAACCCTCCTCCAACCAGGTCGAACCCTCTTATTTCTTGGGCGGTTCGCATGGCTTCGACTCCGTCTCTTCGATTCTTGGCACTTTCACTTCGATTTCACTATTCAAAACACTCAAAGAGCTCCAATAACACCTGATTCATGCTAATTCACAATATGTATAGGTTTTCCACCTATTTCCACCTTCAAACTCTCTAAAACTAGCACAAAACATGATGCTAAGCTTGTCAATTTACACATGCCACTTCATTAAATCAAACAAGAATTACTTGCATCATATATTTCACTCATGTAAAATCAATCCAATCACACACCATTCGGAGTACTAAGTAATCTAGCTCACAAGATAAGTCTTTACTCTCTTACGCTCACGTGCATAAGGCACTATAGGCTAGTATAAACACTCATATCAATTCATATTCACGCGTAACCATAAGCTTGGCAAAGGTCTCAAAAATCAACTCACATCAACTTAATACTAGGATCACAAAGGACTTGTTTCTAGGTTGTAATGTTGGCTCTTTAGAAAGGGTAGGAAAATTTGGATATAGTGACTTAAGACACTAGTAGAGAGTTACCTTGGAGGTTCTTGATTTCTCTTTCGGCTTCATATTCTCCTCCAATTCTTCTCTTGCACTTGCAATTTTTTATTTTCCTTCTCTTCCTTGCATCAACATCATTCTTCTTTTGATTGCTCGGGTACCAGTTGTAGGCACTACCCTTCTCGAACATCATTCGGCTGCTTTTTAAAACTTCAAGCCCCATGTATAATCAATTCGGGGTACCAGTTTCAGGCACTACCCCTAACAAGATTTAACCATGTACTATTCTTACTAAACCTCATTCCATCTTCCTTTTCTTCTTGCACACTTATTCACCTCACTCTCTCTACCAATGAATAGGGTATTTACAAAGCTCAAATAAGGTAAATAAGGCTCTTTTATTTGGCTTGCCAAAGAAAAAGCTTTTAAAAGGCTCAAACAGGGCTACCAAAGATTTATATGATCATTAGGAAAGGTAAAATTTGGCTAAGTGACTCAATTAATAAAAAATGGCCTAAGATCATGTCCTAATATTTCATCAATTATAAGTTTCACACAAGACGCCAAGCCAAGTTCTAGAATACGTTCATACGAATGATCCTCTCAAGAATAAAATAATCATGATCAAACATGATTATAAAGCTCAAATCCTCACATAGGTAAATCAATTCCTAATACTCCTCATAGCACATAATCAAGATCAATTCCTCATGAATTCCACATACTTATCAAATTATACATGCTCTTTTCAATGAAATAAACACATGAACACATGAATGCACAAAATCAACAAGCTTATACCCAATCAATCATACAAGCATCTATCCATCGCCCAACTCATGCATCATAGAAGGATGAGATTAAGAACACACTTCCCTGGCTTGGTTCGACCTTGATTTGGTCTGTGAAAGAAGTCGAATCGACATTCTGAACACCTTCTCCTTCGGTTCGACTTGGATTCGACCTTCTGACCAGGTCGAACCATTCTTGCTTTGGTCGAATCTATCTTCTGGAAGTTTCCTGTCACCAGTTCGACCTAGGTTCGACCTGTTGATCTGGTCGTGGTCGAACCGCATTTCTGGAATTCTGCTATCGCTGGTTCGACCTTGGTTCGACCTGTTGATCTGGTCGAACCATCTCGCAAGAGGTCGAACCATCTCTCCGGACAACTTTTGCACCACAGTTCGACCTCCTGGCACTGGTCGAACCTACCCTGGCTTTGGTCGAACCAACCTTCTAAACTTCAAAACTGAGTATTCTTCAATCCCTACACACTTCAAACTTCAATACGAATCATTAGGTACCAACTAGAGCGCAACTTCATCAAACATTGTTCCAAAAAATATTATTCATGAGTAACTCCGCAATACGAAACAACAAAAACACCACAGAACATTAGGCAAGTTGTAAAAAAATCGTCACATCAAAATCAATTAAAATTTTAAATATAACGCAAAAACCAACTCCCCTAATAAACATCACGAAGAAAAGATTATACTGTCGGTGCTTATCGAGGTAAGTACATCACACCCCCCCAAACTTAGTAGAAACTATAGTTGAAACTAAGTTTGAAAAGAGATGTAATTGCCGATAAGTAAGCACTTCAAATATAAAAATTTCTTACTCACACAAAAGAAATAAAACATTGAAACGGGAGGGAAAGCCCCCAACAGGTGCTCATGTTTAACGTCGGAGAGTCACGACGGATTACCACTTTGAAGACTACTTGATCAGAGGACGGTCTCGTCGCATCCTCACCTTCCAATACTTTCTCCCCCTCTTACTATCCTCACTTACCACCTTACCTTTCCTTGGCACCATACGATCAGTCGAATATCCTTTCTCAAACTTTCTCATCTCAATCCTGTCAATCTTCCATTCAATTGTGGAATCACTCCCATCACCATCAAGATCAAAATCAAGATAAGAACGAGAACAAGGACATTCAAATTTGTTGGTATCCGGTGGTAAGTTAGGAGGCTTCAAGTAGCCCTCATCTTCTCTTCCTTTGTCTACAGTCAGCACGGCACCGTTATCGCTCACAAAAATATGATCATTAGAATTACCTTCATCCCATGGCCGTGTAGACTCCTCCGGGTCAATCCTCCTCTTTAATTCCGAATCACCTGATGGATCTTTTTCATCGTCACCAAGATAAGCATACGTCAAGTGTTCCGGCAATGGTTTCAGCTCCTCTTTCTTTTCTTCCATCGGAGTGCTCTCTCTTTCCAATGGCAAGTACGTTTTAGTCCATTTCACTTCTTCAGCCTTCGATTTTTCCAATGCATACCTGGCCTCACCCGAAGCAAGTAAGTTCTCAAGATATTCAATGCATTCATCATTGGATAGACCATCAAGCTCTGTAGTGGAAGAAGTAGGAGACTCCATCAAACATTTCTCAGGAGGATCCTTAGACATCAAAAACATATACTCCTTTACAATCTCCTCCATCACGTCAATACTATGACACTGAGAGTCCAAGGGCATCTTCATTGCTTTGTCTAGATTGAACAGCACCTCCTCTTTGTCCATCCGCAATCTGAGTTCTCCTTTTTGAACATCAATCATAGCTCCAGCAGTAGCAATGAAAGGTCTCCCCAAGATTAAAGGGATATTATCCTTGTCATCATCCATCTCTAGCACAAGAAAATCCACAGGAAATACTAGTTTATCTACTTTGACGAGAACATCCTCAATAATACCTTTTGGAAACGTCATCGACCTGTCCGCCAATTGTAGAGCAACTGTTGTAGGAGTTAACTCCCCCAAACTAAGCTTTTTAAAGATAGACAATGGCATCAAATTGATGCTTGCCCCAAGATCGCACAAAGCTCGTCGGGCCGGCCCTTTTCCAATATCACACAAGATAGTGAAACTTCCCGAATCCTTCATCTTCTGTGGCAGCTTTCTTTGAATGATCGAGCTGCAATTCTCAGATAAATTCACTGTGTCAACTCTGTTCAAGCTCCTCTTCTTCAACAATATGTCCTTAAGGAATCGGGCGTAGTATGGCATCTCCATTATTGCTTCCGAGAAAAGGATGTTCAAGCTTATCTTGTTCATGATCTCTGAAAATTTCTTGAACTTCTCTTCCAATCCCTTCTTCATGAACCTATAAGGAAACGGTGGAGGTACCTTCGTTTTGGGAATCCCCCATTCATCACGATCAACCTTCTCCGCTTTCTCCTTTTCGGCTCTCAATCGCTTGGCTCTCTCCTATTTTTTCTCAGCTATGATCTCTGTACTTTGCTCATTCTGAACCACTGGAGTCACATCAACATCATCGGGAGTGTTCGGAGTAGGAATAGGCAAGTTTTGGACAGGTTCGACCAGGGTTCGACCTGTTGAACAAGTCGAACCAGGCACGTAGTGGTCGAACCGTCCATCTGGAATGTTGTTCTCATTTCGAAGTTCAGGTTCGACCTGGGTTCGACCTGTCGGATAGGTCGAACCACTTCTTCCTAGGTCGAACTGACCTACTGTACTCCTTCCGCCCTCCAGTTCGACACAAGTTCGACCAGATTGATTAGGTTCGACCTGGGTTCGACCTGTCGGATAGGTCGAACCATGCATGTCGTGGTCGAACCATTGCTGTGACAAAACAGGGTACTCCAAGTTGTGTGGTTCGAGGTGGGTTCGACCTGATGTCCAGATCGAACCATGCTTACTTTGGTCGAACCCATCATGTGGAAAAACAGAGTGCTGTGAACGGCCTGGTTCGACATAGGTTCGACCTATAGGCCAGGTCGAACCATCTGCGTGTTGGTCGAACCGATGATGTAATGCCTCCTGATCATGTCCAGTGTATGGGTTCGACCTCCCCTGTGTGGTTCGACCTTCAATGTTGGTCGAACCATGGTCAAATCTTCCCCTAGACATGTCCGAATTTGATTCCGGCCTCATGGGTCCCTCGTACTACGTTCCTGACCTTAATGTGATGGCGTCGCAGGACCTTGGATTCTCAATACTATGAGACAGAAACTTTCCCTTCTCAATAGATTGAGTGAGCTTGTTCACATTCTCTGCTATTGTTCCCATCAACAACGAAAGGTCCTTGTGATGATCATCAATCTTTTTCTCTAATCTAGCCTCAAGGCGGTTCACTCTTTCATCATTCTTCGCCATGTACCTGTTCACCATATCCTCGAAATCAGGCTTCCCTTCTTCCACTTTCGCACCCGGATCAACACCCATAGGAGGTTGAATTGCATTGTGAGGATTGCTCCACGAAAATTCCGGCCTCCTAGGCTGTTGATAATTACCCGGGGGACCACGATTGTTATAGTTCCCCTGGTAATTCCGGTTTCCTTGATTCGGGTACCTAGTTCCTTGAATACTTTGACCCATGGCGTAGTTCGCCTCTTCTAATTCCTCTTGGATCATGCCATTATTCATCATCTCTTGCTGCATGATTGGTACGCGCTGAGATATATTACTGATTTGCTTCTGTTGGGACTCAAGTAGCTTGTTGATATGGGACAAGCTCGAAACGATCTCATCCTCTTTCCTTGTTCTCACCATTGCTTGTTCAACCTGAGCTACCTTCCCAAGGACATACGTACCTCTAACTCTATCAGTCGGCCAATCCCTCGAATTCATCGATATGTCTTCAAATAATTTCTCGGCCTCAACAGTTGACTTTGTAAGCAATTCTCCATTAGAAGAAGCATCAAGTAACACTCTTGATTCACAGTCCAATCCATTATAGAATATACTGATATATTAGGCTTTAGATAGCCCATGTTGAGGGCACTTCCTAAGCATGTCCTTGAATCTATCCCACGCTTCATGAAATTTCTCAGCTCCACTGATAGCAAATTGGTTAATATCTTGCTTCATCTTAAACACCTTCGAAGGTGGCATATACCTTTCCAAGAATCTTAACTTCAATTGCTCCCATGTGGTGCACTCAGCTGCGTTGATAGTGTCGTACCAATCTCTCGCCTTTTCAGTAAGCGAGAATTTGAACAAGAGTATCTTCCTAGCATCTTCATGTTCTCCTGCGTCTTTTTGAGTACTTGCATAGCCCAAGAACTTGTTCAGATGCTGTTGGGGATCCTCGAAAAACCCTCCTGAAAAGGATTTCCTTTCAATCATGCTAATAAGAGCGGGATGAAGATCGAAAGCTGCATTCGTTCCCCTTGCTCCTAAAAGCACATAATTTCCAGCCCCATTATTTCTAAAAACCTCACGGATGGCTAGATTATCCGGATTCGCTGCCATGTTGACTGTTCCTACTTCCAAATTAACTTCAGTTGTAGCTTCAATCATCTGCGAAATCTGCTCGTCAACCTTGACTCCAAAATTCAGAGCTTCAGTTGGGTCAATTGTCTTTGCCTTGCTCTTCTTCTTCTTCTTTCTTGATGATGCTCCAATCTCAGGATTATACGGTTCAAGATTATCTTTCTTTGATCTTGTGAGCATACACCTAAAACGAATAAGAGAGAAAACAACAAAACAAGGTAAATAGTCCTAATAAACTAGAAATAATACAAAAACATATTTTACGCCGTCCCCAGCAATGGCACCATTGACTTGTTCGTATGTTCTCAACACACAATTTAATCCCCAAGTGTGAAGGATATCAATTGTAGTTTCGAAGGTGACCAAGTTATTATCGTACCCAAGGGACGGATAAATATCGATTCAATTATACTCTAGCAAACTAAGACTATTTGGAAATATAATATAATGTTGAAATTGAGTAGGAGCTATTAATCGAAATAACAAAAGAAAAGATAGAAGGTTGTGGTCAAGTAAGATGATAGGTAGTTCGTCAGGTCATCCGATTTCATTCATTAATTCATACATTTGTGTGTCGATGTCCGACTCTGCCTTGTGGTTTATGGACGCATTACTAACCCATGCAAATCTACTCTATAGACACAAGTAGATAAGCATTTGACACGTGTGAATTTCCTCGGAGCAAGATGTATACTTTACCCCCCTTTCTAGGTACTATCATAATCAATTATTTCCCGTGCACTTAGTACTCTAACCCGATTTGATCTCCCTTTGTAGGTACTATAAAGTTATACTCTTTATCCTACTTGTTAACTCGAATTTATTTCAATTAACAAATATTCAGATAAGATGGTTCTAATAAGACTTCGGAATCCCTTCACTTAGAATTATAATAATAAACCCTGCTTAGTAGTGAACGCACTCAACCAATAACCATGTTATGTATTCAGACTCTACACAACGATCATTGATGCACAAAACGACTATGAGTATGGATTAAATATGCAATATTATATAAAACAAACCACAGGTAGTGTTATACGGAGTATACACACGAAAGATAAATCAACTCATGAAACCTTCATAACCCTAGAACTACCGAAGCGGCTCTAGCCCATGATTGATCTAGGAACAATCATGGTTAGATGGACCGATCTTACTTGAACCTCCAGTGGAGCTCTGTCACAGCACTCCGGATGGTGGAATATCTTCTCCTCCAATCCACGTCTCCTTATCTCCTTATGATTCTTGATCAAAAGCTCCTCTACTTGGACTGCATGAGCCTTCTTTTATACTTGTAATCACGTCTCTAGGGCTTGGAATGGGCTTTTCAAGTGATCCCACGCATTTTGGCCTCGAAAAATCTGGATAAGGTAAGTTCCCGCACGTAGGTTCGACCTCGTCAAACAGGTCGAACCACTGGCCACAGGTCAAACCCCAAGTCGAACCCCGCTACTGGAAGAATTCTGCACTGGTTCGACCTCTTAAACAGGTCGAACCTCTCAGGATCAGGTCGAACCCCAGGTCGAACCACTCCACTGGATAATTTCCGCTCCCGATTCGACCAACTGGCAAGTCAAACTCAAATGTCGTGGTCGAATCCTCTTTTCTGTGAACTGGTTCGACCTTGGTTCGACCTGATGGACAGGTCGAACCCCTTGAGTCGTGGTCGAACCTTCTTCTATAAGCTCAGCAATGCTGGTTCGACCTGCTGGAGAGGTCGAACCCTCCTCCAACCAGGTCGAACCCTCCTATTTCTTGGGCGGTTCGCATGGCTTCGACTCTGTCTCTTCAATTCTTGGCACTTTCACTTCGATTTCGCTGTTCAAAACACTCAAAGAGCTCCAATAACACCTGATTCATGCTAATTCACAATATGTATAGGTTTTCCACCTATTTCCACCTTCAAACTCTCTAAAACTAGCACAAAACATGATGCTAAGCTTGTGAATTTACACACTCATCAGTGAACACATGAATGCACAGAATCAACAGCCCATATACAAATCAATCATACAAGATCAACTATATCAAGTACATGCCACTCACACATGAATCACAGAAGGATGAGATTAAGAACACACTTTCCTGGCTTGGTTCGACCTTGATTCGGTCTGTGGAAGAAGTCGAATCAACATTCTGAACACCTTCTCCTTCTGTTCGACTTGGGTTCGACCTGTTGACCAGGTCGAACCATTCTTGCTTTGGTCGAACCTATCTTCTGTAAGTTTCCTGTCACCGGTTTGACCTAGGTTCGACCTGTTGAACAGGTCGAACCAAAAACATCGTGGTCAAATCGCACTTCTGGAATTCTGCTATCGCTAGTTCGACCTTGGTTTGACCTGTTGATCTGGTCGAACCATCTCGCATGAGGTCGAACCATCTCTCCGGACAACTTTTGCACCACAGTTCGACTTTCTCAGCTGGGTTCGACCTCCTGGCACTGGTCGAACCTGCCCTGGCTTTGGTCGAACCAACCTTCTAAACTTCAAAACTGAGTGTTCTTCAATCCCTACACACTTTAAACTTCAATACGAATCATTAGGTACCAACTAGAGCACAACTTCATCAAAAATTATTCCACAAAATATTATTCATGAGTAACTCCGTAATACGAAACAACAAAAACACCACGGAACATTAGGCAAGTTGTAAAAAATAGTCACAACAAAATCGATTAAAATTTTAAATATGGCGCAAAAACCAACTCCCCTAGCACACATCACGAAGAAAAGATTATACTATCGGTACTTATCAAGGTAAGTACATCACACCCCCCCAAACTTAGTAGAAACTATAGTTAAAACTAAGTTTGAAAAGAGATGTAATTGCCGATAAGTGAGCACTTTAAATATAAAAATTTCTTACTCACACAAAAGAAATAAAGCATTAAAATGGGAGGGAAAGCCCCCAACAGGCGCTCATGTTTAACGTCGGAGTCACGACGATACCACTTTGAAAACTACTTGATCAGAGGACGGTCTCGTCGCATCCTCACCTTCCAAAACTTTCTCCCCCTCTTACTATCCTCACTTACCACCTTACCTTTCCTTAGCACCATACGATCAGTCGAATCTCCTTTCTCCAACTTTCTCTTCTCATTCCTGTCAATCTTCCATTCAATTGTGGAATCACTCCCATCACCATCAAGATCAAGGTTAGGACAAAATTGATGAGAGAAAAGATTTTCTAATTTGTGAGTAGCCAGTGGTAAGTTAGGAGGCTTCAAGTAGGCATTCTCTTTCTTTACTTCCATCGGAGTGCTCTCTCTTTCCAATGGCAAGTACGTTTTAGTCCCTTTCACTTCTTCAGCCTTCGATTTTTCCAATGCATACCTGGCCTCACCTGAAGCAAGTAAGTTCTCAAGATATTCAATGCATTCATCATTGGATAGACCATCAAGCTCTGTAGTGGAAGAAGTAGGAGACTCCATCAAACATTTCTCAAGAGGATCCTTAGATATCAAAGACATATCCTCCTTTACAATCTCCTCCATCACGTCAATACTATGACACTGAGACTCCATGGTCATCTTCATTGCTTTGTCTAGATTGAATAGCACCTCTTCTTTGTCCATCCGCAATCTGAGTTCTCCTTTTTGAACATCAATCATAGCTCCAGCAGTAGCAAGGAAAGGTCTCCCCAAGATTAAAGGGATATTATCTTTGTCATCATCCATCTCTAGCACAAGAAAATCCATAGAAAGTACTAGTTTATCTACTTTGACGAGAACGTCTTCAATAATACCTTTTGGAAACGTCATCGACCTGTCTGCCAATTGTAGAGCAATTGTTGTAGGAGTTAACTCCCCCAAACCAAGCTTTTTAAAGATAGACAATGGCATCAAATTGATGCTTGCCCCAAGATCGCACAAAGCTCGTCGTGCCGGCCCTTTTCCAATATCACACAAGATAGTGAAGCTTCCCGGATCCTTCATCTTCTGTGGCAGCTTCCTTTGAATTATCGAGCTGCAATTCTTAGATAAATTCACCGTGTCAACTCCGTTCAAGCTCCTCTTCTTCAACAATATGTCCTTAAGGAATCGGGCATAGTACGGCATCTCCATTATTGCTTTCGAGAAAGGAATGCTCAAGCTTATCTTGTTCATGATCTCTGAAAACTTCTTGAACTTCTCTTCCAATCCCTTCTTCACGAACCTATAAGGAAACGACGAAGGTATCTTCGTTTTGGGAATCCCCCATTCATCACGATCAACCTTCTCCGCTTTCTCCTTTTCGGCTCTCAATCGCTTGGCTCTCTCCCATTTTTTCTTAGCTATGATCTCTGTACTTTGCTCATTCTGAACCACTAGAGTCGCATCAACATCATCGGGAGTGTTCGGAGTAGGAATAGGCAAGTTTTGGAACAGTTCGACCAGGGTTCGACCTGTTGAACAAGTCGAACCAGGCACGTAGTGGTCGAACCATTCGTCTGGAATGTTGTTCTCACTTCGAAGTTCAGGTTCGACCTGGGTTCGACCTGTCGGATAGGTCGAACCACTACTCTCTAGGTCGAATCGACCTACTGTACTCCTTCCGTCCTCCGGTTTGACACAAGTTCGACCAGATTGATTAGGTTTGACCTGGGTTTACCTGTCAGATAGGTCAAACCATGCATGTCGTGGTCGAACCGTTGCTGCGACAAAACAGGGTACTCCAAGTTGTGTGGTTCGAGGTGGGTTCGACCTGATGTCCAGGTCGAACCATGCTTGCTTTGGTCAAAACCATCATGTGGAAAAACAGAGTGTTGTGAACGGCCTGGTTCGACATAGGTTCGACCTGTAGGCCAGGTCGAACCATCTGCATGTTGGTCGAATCGATGCTGCAAAGCCTCCTGATCATGTCCAGTGTATGGGTTCGACCTCCCCTGTGTGGTTCGACCTTCAATGTTGGTCGAACCATGGTCGTATCTTCCCCTAGACATGTCCAAATTTGATTCCGGCCTCATGGGTCCCTTGTACTGCGTTCCCAACCTAAATGTGATGGCGTTGCAGGACCTTGGATTCTCAATACTCTGAGATGGAAACTTCCCCTTCTCAATAGATTGAGTGAGATTGTTCACATTCTCTGCTATTGTTCCCTTCAACAACGAAAGGTCCTTGTGATGATCATCAATCTTCTTCTCTAATCTAGCCTCAAGGCGGTTCACTCTTTCATCATTCTTCGCCATATACCTATTCACCGTATCCTCGAAATCAGGCTTGCCTTCTTCCACTTTCGCACCCGGATCAACACCCATCGGAGGTTGAATTGCATTGTTAGGATTGCTCCATGAAAATTCCAGCCTCCTAGGCTGTTGATAATTACCCGGGGGACCACGATTGTTATAGTTCCCCTGGTAATTCTGGTTTCCTTGATTCGGGTACCTAGTTCCTTGAATACTTTGACCCATGGCGTAGTTCGCCTCTTCCAATTCCTCTTGGATCGTTCCATTATTCATCATCTCTTGCTGCATGATTGGCACTCGTTGAGATATCTCGCTGATCTGCTTCTGTTGAGACTCAAGTAGCTTGTTGATATTGGACAAGCTCGAAATGATCTCATCCTCTCTCATTGTTTTCACCATTGCTTGTTCAACCTGAGCTACCTTCCCAAGGACATACGTACCTCTAACTCTATCAGTCGGCCAATCCCTCGAATTCATCGATATGTCTTCAAATAATTTCTTGACCTCAACGGATGACTTTATAAGCAATGCTCCATTAGAAGAAGCATCAAGTAACACTCTTGATTCACAGTCCAATCCATTATAGAATATACTGATATATTGGGCTTTAGATAGCCCATGTTGAGGACACTTCCTAAGCATGTCCTTGAATCTATCCCATGCTTCATGAAATTTTTCACCTCCACCGATAGCAAATTGGTTAATGTCTTGCTTCATCTTAAACACCTTTGAAGGTGGCATGTACCTCTCCAAGAACCTTAACTTCAGTTGCTCCCAAGTGGTGCACTCAGCTGCGTTGATAGTGTCGTACCAATCTCTCGCCTTTTCAGTAAGCGAGAATTTGAACAAGAGGATCTTCCTAGCATCTTCATGTTCTTCTGCATCTTTTTGAGTACTTGCATAGCCCAAGAACTTGTTCAGATGCTGTTGGGGATCCTCGAAAGACCCTCCTGAAAAGGAGTTCCTTTCTATCATGCTAATAAGAGCGGGATGAAGATCAAAAGCTGCATTCGTTCCCCTTGCTCCTAGAAGCCCAAAATTTCTAGCCCCATTGTTTCTGAAAACATCTCGGATGGCTAGATTATCCGGATTCACTGCCATGTTGACTGTTTCTACTCCCGAATTAACTTCAGTTGTAGCTTCAATCGTCTGCGAAATCTGCTCGACAACTTCAACTCTAAAATTCAAAGCTTCAGTTGGATCAATAGTCTTTGCCTTGCTCTTCTTCTTCTTCTTCTTTCTTGATGATGCTCCAATCTCAGGATTATACGGTTCAAGATTACCTTTCTTTGATCTTGTGAGCATACACTAAAACGAATAAGAGAGAAAATAACAAATCAAGGTAAATAGTCCTAATAAACTAGAAATAATACAAAAAAGATAGTTTACGCCGTCCCCGGCAATGGCGCCATTAACTTGTTGGTGGTTTTCTCAACACACAACTTTAATCCCCAAGTGTGAAGGATATCAATTGTAGTTTCAAAGGTGATCAAGTTATTATCGTACCCAAGGGACGGATAAATATCAATTCAATTATACTCTAGTAAACTAAGACTATTTGGAAATATAATAATGTCGAAATTGAGTAGGAACTATTAATCGAAATAACAAAAGAAAAGATAGAAGGTTGTGGTCAAGTAAGATAATAGGTAGTTCGTCAGGTCATCCGGTTTCATTCATTAATTCATACTTTTGTGTGTCGATGTCCGACTCTGCCTTGTGGTTTATGGACGCATCACTAACCCATGCAAATCTACTCTATAGACACAAGTAGATAAGCGTTTGACACGTGTGAATATCCTCGGAGCAAGATGTATACTTTACCCCCTTTCTAGGTACTATCATAATCAATTATTTCCCATGCACTTAGTACTCTAACCCGATTTGATCTCCCTTTATAGGTACTATAAAGTTATACTCTTTATCCTACTTATTAACCCGAATATGTTTCAATTAACAAGTATTCATATAAGATAGTTCTAATAAGACTTCGGAATCCCTTCACTTAGAATTATAACAATGAACCCTGCTCATTAGTGAACGCACTCAACCAATAACCATGTTATGCATTCAGACTTTACACAACGATTATTGATGCACAAAACAACTATGAGTATGGATTAAAAACGTGCAATCTTATATAAACTAAACCACAAGTAGTGTTGCACGAAGTATACATACGAAATACAAATTTAACTCATGAAACCTTCATAACCCTAGAACTACCGAAGTGGCTCTAGCCCATGATTGATCTAGGAACAATCATGGTTAGATGGACCGATCTTACTTGAACCTCCAGCGGAGCTCTGTCACAGCCCTCCGGATGGTGGAAGATCGTCTCCTCCAATCCACGTCTCCTTATCTCCTTATGATTCTCGATCAAAAAGCTCTCCCTTCTTGGACTGCATGAGCCTTCTTTTATACTTGTAATCACGTGTCTAGGGTTTGGAATGGGCTTTTCAAGTGATCTCACGCGTTTTGGCCTCGAAAAATCCGGATAAGGTAAGTTTCCGCACGTAAGTTCGACCTCGTCAAACAGGTCGAACCACTGGCCACAGGTCGAACCCCAAGTCGAACCCCGCTACTGGAAGAATTCTGCACTTGTTCGACCTCTTGAACAAGTCGAACCTCTCAGGACTTGGTCGAACCCCAGGTCGAACCTCATCACTGGACAATTTCTGCTCTTGGTTCGGCCAACCGTCAGGTCAAACTCCCAACGTCGTGGTCGAACCCAGCTTCTCACGAACTGGTTCGACCAAGGTTCAGCCTGATGAATAGGTCGAACCCCTCGAGTCATGGTCGAACCTACTTCCTGCACTTCTCCAAAACTGGTTCGACCTGCTGGAGAGGTCAAACCCTCCTCCAACAGGTCGAACCCACCTCTTTTTTTGGGCGGTTCGCATGGCTTCGACTCCGTCTCTTCGATTCTTGGCACTTTCACTTCGATTTCGCTGTTCAAACCACTCAAAGAGCTCCAATAACATCTGATTCATGCTAATTCACAATATGTATAGGTTTTCCACCTATTTCCACCTTCAAACTCTCCAAAACTAGCACAAAACATGATGCTAAACTCGTGAATTTACACACTCATCAAGAGGTAGAAGGGGCAGAACTAACATCAGCTCTGGGAGCAGACCTCACCCTCGGCCCGGCCATCATATTGTAATCCTCGGCTTCAGAGCTGCTACCCTCCCCAACTTCGGGAGCTTCCGCCAGCTCAAGATCCTCCTTGGCCTCCTCAGGATCTTCCTCGGGATCCTCCTCAGGATCCTCCTTTGGATCTTTCTCAGGAACTATTCCGGCCTCGGGCTCGACGAGAGGAGGATCTGCAAAAAGACACCCTGGGTGAGAATGCAACGAACACCAAAAGGATAATGAAGCACGAACAGAGATAATTATCTCCCTTAATTTTCTAGCGAGAAGGTCAAACTCACCAATGGGAGGAGAGGGGCGAAGCACATAGCTAATTCCGGTTGGCCGAGAAGCCCCGCCATGCTCATAAACCAGAGGGGGCAACGAATGAACGACGTAAACGTCGACAAGGAGGCAACATAGGAGGCAGACTATTTTTGGTAAGCTGCACAGTCAACAGATCTTCACCAAGCTTTGTATCCTCAGACCCAACAGACAGGTCATCCATTTCTTCATCTCTGTCGAGAGGTGGAGAACGACCAGAATAATCGGGGTCATCTTCATCATCCAAAAATTGGTACATATACTTATACAGAGTCAAGGACAAACTAGCTACAGAACCCGTCGATCCCACCAGAGACAGGGCATTCTGGAGTTCACCTACAAAAAAGAAAGAAAAGCCAGACATGTGATCAAGAGAACAGAAACGGAATAAGAGAATGGATTACCAGTTGTGGCATCACGGCCGAGAGTAGACAACCCAGCTGAGACTAGGACAGGCTCGGAAAGCAATGGAGAAACACGGTAAGTATTCCCCCCACGAGATAAAATCTCATAAACACGGCAAAAACCATCACTCAGCCTTTTAAGGGGGCGACGATGAGGACCTACACGATGTAAATGCTAGAAAAGAACACCAGAGACCATAAAAGAAAGTCCAGATCCAGGAAGATAGAGAAGAATCGTACACTTATCCAACAGAAGAAATCGGATAGGAAAAGTCATGGACACACCATTCACACGGGTGCGATAATCACCACCCAACCAGAACCAGACCTGCTCCCAGCTTCAGCCAATAACATCAGAAGCCCCCAGAAAATAATGATTATCGCGAGGAAGCAAATGATAAAAACCACCAGAACAACCAGAAAGAGCATAAAAGAAAAGAAACTCTAATTCGAATGGGTCTCGGATGGTGTGACCCAACACATGTAACAGTGACATAGTGGATATTAGTCGCAACCAAGAGGAAGACAGCAACTGACCTATAGCCATGTCCCACCTTTGCAGTAGCTAACGAACAACAGGGGGTAGAGGGAGAGCAAACCAGCGAGAAAGAGAGAATAATAAAATGTGGTACGACTTGGAGGGGGATCAGAATTGAGAACTCCATCCAAGGGAAGCTGAAGGTGACATTGGGATTATTGTACCGCCGATGGAGTTCCACCAAATGCTCTGGGGATAACCTGGAGGCCGGCACCCAATCGAGTCGCTGGGCCATTTCTCGGAGTGCAGCCCCTAAGTTGCCGATATCCCGATGACCAGGAAGGTAGTCCCTCACATTCAGAGACAGTATAGTGCCCAAATCTGCATCGATAAATATAGCAGCACCACCAGCACCCTTGGCCAGCACAACAAGGACTAGTTGCCTGTCAGAAGAGGGAATGGAAGCTGGATGGCCACCTGAAGAGGAAGAAGTGGACAAATCCCTTAGATTGGGATGGAGCATCCTGCGGAGGCGATTGGAACTACGAGAACCGGGCCACACGTGACGCATAGGCGTGTCATCGAAAGTATTCACCTCTTGGACATCAGGTAGAGGAGGAGTACCCTCATCAGACATTTTCCACTAATTAAAAAGCTTAAGAATTAGGGTCTGGCGAAAAGGGGGATAGAGAAGAGCAAAATTTTCAGAAATCACAAAGGTAGTGAGAGTATCAGAAATCGCAAAGATATCGGGAGAATTTGGTTAAATGAAAATACAAGAATATATGAGAGGGATACGAAAGATTTGAATTTCGAAAAACTAAAATGGAAACTGTCTGACAGGATGAAGGGCGACACATATCATCATTGGAAATTATGGAGCAAAAAATGGCTGGGCTATGGAGACCATACAACTCCCAAGAAGAATGGAGGGCTTAGATTTATCCCCGCAGCGCATGACCAAGGACGTGACAACCCACGACAGAAAAGTGGAGGTTATATTTTAAAATTGAAGGTAAAATACCAAAATACCCTTGCAAGACCTACTAACAGAAAAAGAAAAATGCTTCGTTCATGAGTAGTGAATTACAAGAGAAGTAGAAATAACTCAGAATTCTATCAACCAATAATTAAAGGAAACACAAGGGAGATACAGAATAAATCCCCTAATAAGGAAGATACATTCAATTAAACACTAGGGGCTTGACCAGCCGAGGGAAGTTCAGAATCAACCACGTTTGTAGACTGTGGCTCTCCACCTCTAGGAGACCTATCTCGGAGAATACCCAAAGGTACTTCGGAGGCCACCGGCCCCGATAAAATACCTACTCCCATGATGCTACCCGAAGCGACTTTGACCTCTGAGATTAAAGGAATGGGGGAGTCGTAGCAGTCTTGGAAGGTAGGGATTCGGAGGCCTCAGCGGTAATAGCCTAACTAGAAGCACATGCATCTCCACATTCGGGAAGTCCAGCCCAGTAGAAACCTCTCGGATAGATGCCCCAACGACTTTGGTGGGATTGGCGACAGAATCCTCGACCCTTGAGTCAGCCGTGGTGAGATCCAAAATACCATCGACAAACTCCTCATCAGACCCCTGCTCCTAAGAATCTTCAAAAAATTCCTTAGGAACGTTAGTAATAAAGTCGGAGTACTCGCCAAGCACCCCAAAATCAATGTCGTCCTTTAAAGTCTTCCCTGGAGGCATCTTCTCCTCACTGATGGCTTGGAGGAGAATCCCACTCATGGCGTCGAGACAATTAGGGTACGGTTTCTCAGAAGAGGATTGAGCAAATGCAGAAGCGCAAGAGCAGAAAAAGTGAATCATGGTTTTCGGGAGGATAACTTCTCTATAGCATAGATTGTCAACCTCTGATAGGAGGAATGCATCCTTCACGCGTTCTTCTTCGGCCAAGGCCCCTTCACATTCCTTTAAAACCTCAGCAACAACATCCTCAGCTGCCATGATCTTCTAGGCGCAGGAAGCCTCTGATGCTTCTTTCTCCCGCCAAATTATTTCAAGCTCATGCTCGGAAGACATCTAGAAAGCATGTAGGCTATTTTGAGCTCGGGATAACTCAGCTCGGAACTAAGTTTCCTTCGTAGTGATCTCTTCCTGATGTTTTACCTCCAAAGCCGCAACTTTGTCCGAAAGCACCTTGTTCTGGAGCTCCAAAGTACTCCTCTCTTCCTCAGATTTAGCCAACAGGCTATCATACTGAACACAAAGTGCCTTGAAAGTTTCTTGTAGCTCAGCTTTTTTGTCCTGCTCGATCTTCAACTTACCTCTAATTAAAGCCTCGGCGGCCCTCGCCTGAGATGTTCTTTTCTCATAATCCTTCACCTTGTGAACAAGAGAGGTAACCTCGTCTTGCAAATGGGAGTCGCTTTGTTCCAACTCGGAAATACGGTGCAAGGCATTAATGGCATGAAGCGCCTGTCGACCTATGTAGCTGGAAATATTGTGGAGAGAATCCATAGTAGACATATTCTCCATATGGCTGAGGAGCTCTCGAGTACAACCTTTAAAAGAAAAGGTGGCAGCACGAGCCAGACACGCCGGGGCATCGAAATCAAATAGAAGCTCTTGAGTTTGGAGGAAGTTTTTTCCAACTTCATCCATATGACCATGCCTTTATAAGAGCTCTTCGTTGGCTATCGGATCTATTGGAAGAAATAGAGTGGCATCATCAGACAGGGGCGGAGCAGAGGAGGCACCATCAGTAGAAGATCCACCATGTGACCAAAAAATGCAAGGAGGTTTTCCCCCAGTAATATCGTCTCATCTTGGAAGGAGAACAATAAGACGTCGGGTCATAGGAAGTACCACCAGGGGTATGCTGAGGGTTGTGCAGAGTAGGACCACTCAGCTGACCGAAAGTAATAAAAGGGGATCGGGTAAAGGCTTCAGGAGAAGGAGAAGAGCTGATGTCACACACTTCGATAGTCCCTTGAGGGGCAGTACTAGGCACAGTGGAGGAACCGCCAGTAGCGGCACCGATATCATCGTCCATAACCTTCTTTGAGGAGCGTACGATAAGAGTTGTACTATCATGAGTACTATCCTCGGAAGTCTCGTCCACCAACTTATGCTTCCATTTTGGAGCAACACACTTAGCAATAGTGACCTCGGACACCCCTTTCTTAGGACCCACAGCTCGAGGGGCTTTCTTGGAAACTTTCTCCTTAGGACACACAGCGGACTCCCAAATGAGATCTGCATCCAACCTCCTCGAGATAGGATCCGAAGGTTCTTTAATCTTGACGGACGTAAGGGACTGCACGGCAAGAGGGATTCCAGAGACCTTTGGAGAAGAAATCTTGGAAACTTTCTTCTTCCCTTTAGTGAGCGCAAATCGAAGGCGAGCAGAAGAGAGAATAGTCATACGAGCAGTGTCGGGCATGAGGCGTTTGCCTTCTCCTGAATACAATGAAAAATAAAAGGAGTTAATGTGATAGAAGTGGGAATGAGTTGAGCACTATAAATGGGGAAACAATGACACTGAATCACCTGACATGGCTATAGCCGAAGGAGTAAAACCATCTCGAAAAAGATTTCTCCCAATCAGAACACGCCGATAGTGCTTCCTATCCTCGAAAAGCTCACAAATGCACTGAAGAGCATCTTGAAATTCAGCTGGCAACGTCTCGAGAGCACACATTTTGCCTACTACATGAAGAGAAAATAAAGAAACCATTAGGAAATTCCCAAAGTAACAACGAAAAATGCCAAAAAAGACATACACGCACTAAGGTCAGGCCTGAAGAAGGAACTGCAAGAGAGCACAAAAGGGTTCCGAGGATCCCTAAGATCAAAGACCCCGACCCCCCTCCATGGCCCACGAACCCAAAACCACGGATCCTTCCACCCCTTAATCGAACTGGGCAAAAAAGCAACGAGATGGACGCGACGAGGCACCAAGTAGTAATATCCCTTTGTCCTATTATTTAGAGTAAGACGGTATAGGAAATTAATTTCAGTAGTAGTCAAAAAAGAATACTTCAATTGGCGAAAGAGAACCAGAACCCCCATCAAAGTCGTCCATCTGTTCGGGGCCAACTGAGCAAGGGCTATCCCCCAGAACTCGAAAATATCCCGAATACAAGGGTGGAAAGCAAAGCAAAGACCGAGCTCGAGCTGTAACTCATAAACAGCAACAGCGTTGGGCGGAGCGTAACACATACAACCATCAGAAGAAGGGAGGAAGAAATCAATACCCTCGCCACACTAGAATTTACTGAGAGAAATAACAGTGCTCCTTCCAAACCAAGAGTCGTTAATAACAAAGGGAACCTCGGTAGCCAAAAAAAAGAACCCTTACTCCATCGCGGAAGCTCTCCAAGATGAGCAAGCACTCTGGGACCAGCGTCAACAACCTCAAGATTGCGCTCCAATGTGAAATTAGAAATGAAATCGATAACCATCTGGTTAAACATAAGTTGAGAGGGAGAAGGTGAACGTGAACGTGAACCTTTTTCCGAGAAAGAGTAAGGGGATCCTGGACTACTGAGTAAAGAATCAGTCAAATGAGAGAGAGAACGGGGAAGTCTGAGAGGAGACGAAGAACTCCCGCAGGCCATATCGTGTAAATTGTAGCAAGAGGGAAAAAGTGGAGGAGAGAGGGGAAAGAAGGAAACCCTAGGTGATGGTGACAATAGAAGAACACAAAAAAGAGAGAGAAAGATTCGGAGAAGCAAAGGGAAAGAAAGAGGAAGAATAATACCTGGGGGAGAAGAGGGAAAGCGCCGTATAAGAGGAATGCCAACCGCCTACAGGATTGAAAGGAGAAAAAAGAGGAAGAAGTGAAAGGGAAACTGACAAAAGGATTCAAATTTTGAATTTCAAATCGACAGTTACACCCAACATACCAGAAGTACCCCCCACCCAAATGAAAATACCTCAAAGACGTCACAGAAAGCCCAATAATACAGGAACTTATCAGGATGAAGACAGCGAGTGAGAACAATGAAGAGCCAAGAGGGAAAGAACCCTAATATTGCAGATACCGAAGAATGAGGGATATAACTCGTGAAATATGATTCAATCCTGAACAATCTCAAGTCATGAAATTATTCAGGCTCAAGGGGCTAATATTATGGGTATTATATACCCATGGTTTGAAGGCCCAAAAGCCCAAGAACCCCTATAGTACCTGAAGAAAGAGGCCCAATCCTCTAGTGGCCCAAACTGAGGACACCATCATTAAGGCTGCCCAAGGAGGACTTTGCAGCCCGAAGGCCCAGTCGAGGAAAGGACAAAAAAGAAACCATTAAAGGGGCCGAAGCCAAGAAGCACCCTCGGCAGGGAACCTCGGTGACATCTTTCCCCTGCCCGAGGGTTCGGACGAGCACCACAGCACTGGAAGCCAACCTATCCGAGGGACAAAAGGACTACAGAAGCAGGGTAGTAAAGAACAAACACCATCATGAAGACTGACAGGTGCAGCAGGCTAGAAGGCAAGGCTAACGGGAAGAAGAGATGTCTTGGACAGCATTCCTAACTAGAAGACATCAAATGACTAGTACATCTAGACTTACTCCAACTACCAGAGGGAAGCCAGCAAAGGATGAAGGCATTCTGTGAAACCCTGCAAAAAGAAACCAGCGACATCTAGACTTCTACTCAGGCTGGTTGGCATACCAGACAACCCCAATTAAGGCGGCTTGTCTCCATCCAAGTGGCGCAAGGCGATTGGCTCCGGATTAGGATTTGTAAATGATATAAATGGCCTCCCCCACAGGAGAGAGGCAGGTTATTAGTGCTCACTTTAGACATTACACTTGCGAGGAAGAGAGGGCTGAAGAGTGTTGTTCTAAGGAAGAGTAATAAAATTGGTTGAGTTATTTGGTGGGAATTGAGTCTTTCATTAGTTTTAATCCCTTTGTTTATAACCTTATTGTGTTTGATTGCGTTCGTTCTTGACTTCGTTATTAAGTGTCTTTATTTCCTAAGCACAAAATTAACAGGTCAGGAACAGTCATCAACACCATCCATTAATTAAATTGTATAACTTCCATAAATTGTCCATTTTTGGACCAAAATGCCCTCACCCTTTATTTTTTATTATATTTATTATTCAGTGTCGGTTATGGTGTTTGAGCCCAAACACAAGATACCAACATCATCGTCGTAGCACCAGATGTCAGATTCGTTGTCGATCCTGTGTTGGAATGCTATGATGGGGATCCGACACCAAATCCAACATCCGATGTTATGAAAATGGTATCAGAATATGATGTCGGTATAATATCAATATTCTATATCAGGTATCCGACACCAATTTCGAAACTGAATAATTAAATAATAAAAAAATATGGGTTGATGGTATTTTGGTCCAAAATGAAAAATTGAATAGGAATGTTATACAATTTAATTGATGGTTGACAATGATTTTGGTCCATTTATATTGGGTATTTGGGCCACTCTCCCTATTTATTATTATATCACTATTATATATCTTCAAAATATTTATTCTTATCTAGAAAATATTTCATAAGTCTTTATTCAAATAATTATTTGTAGAAGATAATTATTTAAATATTATAATATATTAAATAAAAAAATGAGACACATCAATTTTTTTATATGTAATTTTAAAAATTAAATTACACTCCTTTCATTTCATTATAAGACTACATTTAAAAATTAATTACTCTAAAAATTTTGTATTTAATTACCATAAAATTTCAACTAAAAAAATAATAATGTTTATAAAAATATTTATTTAACATAAATATTATACTTTTTTTATAATATTAAAAAAATTATATATATATATATATATATATATATATATATATATATATATATATATATATATATATATATATATATAACTTTTTGATTTTGTATTAGATGTTCCTTAAAAAGAAATAATTTGTAACTAGATTGATAAAAAATGGATATTTATTTATGAAATGTATGAAGTAATTTGTTATTTTGATGGCCATTCATTCGTCCTCTTTAAAGGATCCATTTTTTCTTTTCCACGTGAATTAAGGAGCACTATTTTCATACCCGTATCGGACCAACCGGTTCGACCGGTTCGACCAGTTGAACCGAGAACCGATCAGGAAACTTATCTTATTATCCCTTTAAAATCGTTTTTGGAGTACAACTGGAAAAAACTAGTTTGGACCGATTAAAATCGGAAAAATAGGTTTCGGCAGGCCAAACTGGAAGTACGTCATAGATATTTTTTCTCTACGATCTGCGCTTTCTAATCCTTAGCCACCAGATCTGTAATATCCAGAAGCCTTCGCAACTCCGTCAATAACGTACGCAGCAGATCTGTGATTTTCGATGTCCGTCAAGAATCCGGCTGAAGCAGTGCGGTGTGTGCAGGTGGTCGTCTCAATTCTGGTAGAAGTGATGCATTCGCATGGGGAGGGCATTGTGATTTCTGGCAGAAGTCGACAACAAAGAATGTCGTTTTTCACTTGGAAAGGTTGGAGTTCTTCTTTGAACCAAGGACTGAAATCTTAGAGAGAATATTGTGATTCCTTTAAAATTTGAAATTTCAGATTCGGGAATTAGGTGACAGAAGATAATAACTGATGTCTTTTTTAACACTTTCTTCAAGGCACCGTCATTAGCATAAATTATAATGTGCTTCTCATAAATAATTTTGGGCCTCAATAATTGTTAGCAAATAGTGCAAAATTCAATATGGTCTTATAATTATTTTTCTATTTGTTTTTAAAATAATATTATTAAAAATATTAAAAAATAAAATTTTTGAGTTAACCTCGAACCGTTGAGGTCACCAGTTCAATATCTGGTTCAGTTATGATAATACTATTAAGGAGTATTATTATTTAATGTATAGTGGGTAGTTGTATTAGTGGGTGTGTGAATCCCATATTTTAATTGTATTAGTGGGTGTGTGTAGGTCCCATGTGTTTTAGAAAAGGAAATGAAACTCTTGGGAGAGGACATCCAAAAAGAAAAAAAAATTCTTTAAAGCGGGTGGAGACAGTATAATTTTAAAGAGTAATAGTTCTCGACAACATGCATGATAATCTTACTATACCACTAGTTCATATGAGACAAAATTTCAAAGTATATTTTTCTATTTCGCATTGATTAACATAGGCAAATACTACTGCACATCTAGCTGTGTCTTATTATCGATCCAGATTTGGTTTCTTCTTCCACTTATTTTTCTCACATCTCTCGTTCTATAATCTCGCTCTCGTTCTTCCGTTTGACGTTTTTCTCCCTTCTATGAGAACTGCTTACCATCCTACTAGTTTATTCTAAGTCTTCATTAAGAATAAGTCTTCACCATTCTTCTTCAATCTCCAAATTTTTATAATCTACATTATTCTTCTTTGATTCTCCTAATCTAAACCGTTCTTCTCCGTTCCCTGAATCTACATTATTCTTTTTCCTTTGTGTTCAACAACAGTCTACATTTTATACTTTTTTATGTTTAAGAATACTTGAAATTTATGTTCCGTTATTTTTTTAAAATTTCTTTCATGTTTTATTTATGACTTTTGCCATTTTTATGGATTAATTTATATTTTTATTGTTGTTTATCTGTATGACCAATGGAATTGATCATTCAATAAGACATTGACACACAAACACCACTATCCTTTATGGATTAATTTATTTACTATAAATGTTTATCTGTATGTTTCAAGTGAATCTTAGAATATATAGGATCACAGATAAGCTTTCCTGAACGCTTTCCTCTATTACTTCAATCCATTTGTATAATTGTTTCTCTTTTGGCTACTTCATAGCACATTTCAATGAGAAAACAATGTCCATATCATTCATTTCAATTTCAACTCTCCTTTTTGAACATCAATTAGGGCTCCACCTGTCGCAACAAATGATATTCCTAAAATAAAAGAAACATTATTATCATTTTCTTCCATATCTAAGACTAAGAAGTCCACATGAAATATGAACTTCCCCACTTTCACCAATACATTTTCTATCACTCTCTTAGGGTAGGTCAATATGCGGTCTACAACCTATAAGGTAATCGATCTAGACTTCATTTTTCCCAATCTAAGCCTGATCGATAAACTCCTTATGAATAGAGCAAGTGTACTCTATAGTTGTGTAGTGCCGGTGATCAAATAATAAAATATCTAATCTCAAAGGAGAAGGGTAGTGTATATGTACCCTAAACAAATTCACTCTAGAAGGACTAATCAAATATTGGATTGGTTGTTTTAACCACAAAGTATCCTCTAATAAAATAAAGTAAAGAAATATGTTGATGTGAAGTATTGAGACCTGTGTCATCACACTGGAATCACACTTGTCTTCCACCAGTTGTTTTATTAACCACTAACATTGTTTTGTTGTTTCGACTGGTGTTGTGCTTAATGTTGCTTTCATGGTTGTTGCGGATGAAGTGCTAAATGTGTTGGATGTAAAGACCAAGTCAAACGTAGACCTTGAAGACCCTGGAGCAAACTGGAAAGATCCGAAAGCTCTAGAAGGATCTAGAAGGCAAAAATAACTACCTCTCTTAGTGGGCGATTATTTGAGCTTGCATGGATGGTTTCTACATCTCCTACGTGGGCCACTCATCATGTGGAGCCTGCAGCCATCTATAAATGGAAGTTGCCAGTTGCCAAGTTAAGTGATCGAAAAGGCAATCCCACTATACAGTGTAAAAGATCCTAGATAGGTTTCTGTCATAGTGTTTGTACTGATGTTATAACACTTGGTTCAATATCAGTTGTCTATTGTTATTCCCATACCTTTTGTGTGCGCTGTTCACAGGCAGTGGAAGCCCACAGGTGAAGTAGGATTAGATTCTAACAAGTCTAGGTTCTACCATTTGGGAACGTGTTTAGATTTTAGATCCAATTTTGTATTCGAAGGATGAAAGAATTGTTTCTATACCTAAGAGTTTGTTTTTGTAATCACATTTTCTAATAGTGATATTTATGCCATGAGGCCACCACAAACTTGCAAAAGTTTGTGGAAAGATTGAGTAATCTGTGTGTTAATTCTTCCACTGATTTACAACTTGTTCTACACTTAGTCAAGTTACATTCTGATACATACAGTGTTATTCAAAATGTCACCACACTTAGGACAACATTGTACCAAAAACATACTTTGCACCATTGGGCACCCGACAAAATAATATAATTCAACAAGTAATAAATGGTATGGATGGATGAGTGAAGGTAAATCAATCTAAGAAGGTAGTAAGACTAGCTACATGGAAAGGTTTTATAGGCTCATACATATGTGATGATTAATACCAAGGATTGAACACTATAAGCTCCCACGGAATCCACTAAGTGCTCCTTTACAAGACACAACATAGATGTAGACTACAAGTGTAATCTCAAAAAGGCTCCTAGGAGAGTTTTCCTATCTTTCTTATTCACTTTCGAGGTACTAAGGTCCTATAGGAAAGTCCTATCACAAGTTCTAAGTTATGTTTTAAAGGCAATTTTGCCTAATGTCCTAGTGTGAGATTCTAAGCATGCATTGGTCTTTATAAACTCAAGTCACACTTATAATAGAGTCACTTCATGCAATAAAATGATTCAATCAATCAATCACAACATTTAATTAAGTTTACACTCCAACTAACATGCAATGATAAATTAACCACACAAGTCAATATATGAAATGAGAATAAGCATTCACAATAGAAAGTATATCAATCCAATCAATTCATCAAACACCTTGTGTGCAATACCTAAAATTCCAAACCAATCATGATAGCTAGCCTCATTAGGAAACTAGCCTACTATATGCATAATAAAACCATTACAATCTTTATATTGTCCCATTTGAGCCAAATTAAGAGAAAAGAACAAAATAGAAGATGATTTGCCTCCCTTGAAAGGTCGATCTTCTCATCTTTCATGTCAATTCTTCCACCAATTGAGTTCTCCACCCTAGATTTATGATGGAATATTTATGAATAGAAATGTAGAAATTCAATGGAAATTGATGATAGAATAGATGGAAATAAGATAGTTGAATGAAAAGGATGTGTATGAGAATTTAGGTGTAAAATATGTGTAGCTGCTACAGAATGTGATTCCTTCTCGTAATTAATATGCAAATTAGATATTTATAAGTTTTGAACTTTCTAAAATTGTTTTTGAATAAGTGAGGAAAATTCAAGCGAACTCGACGCGAGTTCAAATATGATTTCTCGGCATGCTCGGCAGCTTGACACAACTCGATGCGAGCTTCGGAGCTTAACGAACAGAGGAGGCCAAGTTCGTGTTTTTACATGGACAGTCGACATCCAAGGATTGACTTACGGAACTCGACTAGGACCTTATGCACGAACTCGAGGCGAGTTCAAGAAACGTGTCGAGTTCTGGCATTCTTTACCCATTTCATCCGTTTTGATTCCCGACTGCATTGTACTCTATTTTTTACCTATTTCACACATATTTATGATTATTTCTGTTGGCATTCGATTGTTTAGTTAACGTGAACCGTTAGGGTTTCATATATTTCTAACAGTCAATGGAAGCAAGAAAACAAGAAATGTATTTTCTTTCACCAGGGTATATTGGAGAAGATGAATTCTCGCTGGCAGCCTGTGTAGCTTCACTGTTTGGGCCATAACTTTTGCGTCTGATCTTCGATTGGAGTTATCTATGCCTCAAAATGATTCCCTCTTCAGTGGCTTTCCAACGGTATATCACTCGTTCAATTTTGAGTTTTGTATGATTTAGAAAAATCGTTCAAGTTGACAGACAATAGCAGCAAACTACCTTCCAGTCTTCTATTGTATTCCCAAGTCTAATCTCGACGTCGTGTGGGTGACGATCCTCGAGATCTTCTTAATCTACTGTTCCCTCACCCTCCTCACAATATTAGGCATGATTAATCAGTTAGATTAGAGTTTTCCGAACAGGTGAGATGACTTATATATGGGCTACAGCAGGGACCAGGAGGAGAAATTAGAGTTGGGTCTCCATTGGGCTTAAGTATCCAAACTTAGCCCAAAGCTTATACTTAAGTTTAATAATAATAATATATACCACTAAAATATTATTATTGCACTACCGTTCTAATCCCATAATTACGTTATGAGCTCCTTCTTATTATGAGCTTGTTAGTCTTCCCATGTTATGTTTAAGATATACAATGCTCATTAATTAATTAAGTTACTGACAACTTCATTAATTAATATCTCATCCGAGAGTAGTACCACTCAACCTCATTATCATGCTGGAATAAATCCATCTGCAGGATTTACATGATAATCCTTATGAGCTCCTCAAGGGGACATCATCAACCTATGTCGGATACGAATTCCTTCTACAATCAACAACACACCATAGAGACAGCATTATTTCCCAACTCACCGAGTTTATTGATTTAATTACGTGTAAATCTCACCCATTGATGAATCAAATAAATACATACTGCCTTACGTGTTGAGGTTATTGTATAGGTATTAAGAGCACGAACATCCATAATAACTGAGATCAAGTTCTCCTATAAGTCAGTATAAGTCGAACGATCTCAGGCGTTCCCGCTCAATACACACGAAGTGCACTAATGTGATTCTATAGTCAAGACAAACTAATGCCAAATCACACTACAATCATCCCGATAGAGAGTCCTCGTCTATCTCGGTTGTGAGCATGTGTTTATACTTTATAAGGAAACCGATAATATGATCTTTCGCATATTGTCGCACAACATATTATCTACAGTATAAAGTAAGTGGACTATTGCATCGTACATATAAATAAATTATAAGACGCAATTATTTGATCATATGATTCTCATTTCAAATAAATTGTTATAACATTTTCATATAAAAGCTAGACTTTTAGTATACAATCCAACAAATCTCCCACTTATACTAAAAGACTATGCTGTCATGTCTTCTGCCACACATCTAATTCCCACTCCCACTACACGACCATCAAAAGCTTTCGCTTTAAAGTCCTTGTAAATGGATTTACTAGGTTATCAACCGATGTAATCTAGGTAACAACAACCTTCCCCTCATCATACGATTTCTCGTAACAGGTGGTACTTGCGCTCCATGTGTTTAATTGCCTTATGAGCTCATGATTCCTTCAAGTTTTCAACTGCACCACTATTATCACAATAAATTATGATAACCTTGGGCAAACTTAGAAACATGATGGGCGTTTTCTCAACACACAATTTATCCCCAAGTATGAAGGATATCAATTGTAGTTTCGAAGGTGACCAAGTTAAATATCGAATCCACGGGATGGTTAAATATCAATTTAATTACGTTCTAGTAGAGTATGACTATTTTGAATTAAACAGTTGGTTTAAGTAATAATTTGAATAGCTAATAAATAACAAAAACAAGTAAATAGTAGTGGTGATCAGTTAAGATGATAGGTAGTTCGTCAGGCCATCCAGTTTCCTTTGTTAATTCGTACTTTCGTGTGTCGATGTCCGACTCTGCCTTGTGGTTTATGAACGCATCACTAGACCATGCGAATCTATTCTATAGACACAAATAGATAAGCTTTTGACACGTGTGAGTATCCTCAGAGCAAGACGTATGCTCCACCTCCCTTTTTAGGTACTATCACAATCAATTATTTCCCGTGCACTTAGTACTCTAACCCGATTTGATCTCCCTTTTTAGGTACTATAAAGTCATACTCTTTATCCTACTTGTCAACCCGAATTCAATTCAATTAACAAACATTCATATAAGACAGTTCTAATAAGACTTCGGAATCCCTTCACTTAGAATTATAACGATGAACCCTGCTCAACAGTGAACGCACTCAATCAATAACCACGTTATGTATTCAGACTCTACACAATGATTAATGATGCATAAAACAACTATGAGTATGGAATAAAAACGTGCAATCTTATATAAAATAAACCATAAGTAGTGTTGTACGGAGTATACACACGAAATACAAATTAACCCATGAAAACTTCATAACCCTAGAACTACCGAAGTGGCTCTAGCCCATGATTGATCTAAGAACAATCATGGTTAGATGGACCAATCTTACTTGAATCTCCAGCTGAAACTCTTTTCTTCACTCCTCTCTTGTATCACGACATCTTTTTCTCGTCGTTCTTCTTTTTCCTCTGCATGAGCCTTCTTTTATACTTGTAATCACGTCTCTAGGGCTTTGAATGGGCTTTTCAAGTGATCTCACGTGTTTTGGCCTCGAAAATCCGGATAAGGTAAGTTTCCGGGTTTTGGTTTGACCTCGTCAACAGGTCGAACCACTGGCCAACAAGTCGAACCCCAGGTCGAACCCTGTTATTGGACACATTCTGCGTTTGGTTCAACCTCTTGCACAGGTCGAACCACTCAGGTCTTGGTCGAACCCCCAGGTCGAACCACGCTACTGGACAATTTCCGCTCCTGGTTCGACCAACTATCAGGTCGAACCCCCAACGTCGTGGTCGAACCCATCTTCTTGCGAACTGGTCCGACCATGGTTCGACCTGATGAACAGGTCGAACCCCTGGAGTCATAGTCGAACCCATCTTCTGCTGTTCCACAATACTGGTTCGACCTATAGGAGAGGTCGAACCCTCCTCCATTAGGTCGAACCCTACTCTTTCCTTGGTGGTTCGCGTTGTCTCGACTTCGTCTCTTCGATTCTTGGCACTTCCACTCCGTTTTTGCTATGAAAACCACTTAAATAGCTCCACTAACACCTGATTCATGCTAATTCACAATATATATAGGTTTTCCACCTATTTCCTCCTCAAAACTCTCCAAAACTAGCACAAAATATGGTGTTAAACTTGTGAATTTACACACTCATCAAACCCCCAAACTTACATGTTGCTCGTCCCGAGGCAACCAAATCAAACCACAGGAGTCGTGTATAATTCACCAAAGATCAAGTACAATATACATCACACATGCAACTTCATTCAATCAAACAAGTATTAATTTCTTCATATATATCACTCATGCAAAATCAATCCAATCCATACCATTCGGAGTACTAAGTAATTTCGCTCACAAGATAAGTATTTATTCTCTTCCACTCAAGTGCGTGAGGCACTATATAGGTTAATATAAACACTCATATCAATCCATATTTACACGTAACCATAAGCTTGGCAAAGGTCTCACAAATCAACTTATAATCGACTCTTCACTAGGATCACAAAGGACTTATTTTTCGGTTATAATGTTGGCTCTTTCGAAAAAGGTAGGAAAATTTGGACTTAGTGACTTAAGACACTAGTAGAGAGTTACCTTGGAGGTTCTCGATTTCTTCATCTCACAGCAAGTTCTTCTCCAATGTCGTCTCTTGAACTTGTAAAATTCCTGAATTTCCTTCTTTTCATGGCATCAACCTCATCTTCTTAAACAATTCGGGTACCGGTTTTAGGCACTACCCTTCTCACATATATATATATATATATATATATATATATATATATATATATATATATATATATATATATATATATATATATATATATATATATATATATATATCATCAGCTGTTAAACTACATGCAACACGTATAAACAATCGGGATACCAGTTTCGGGCACTACCCCCTAAACAAGATTTGACCATATTCTTTTCATCCAACCATGTTCTATCCTCCTTTTCTTCTTGCAATACTTACTCACCTCCACTCTCTCTACCAATGAATAGGTTAATCAAAGCTCAAGTAAAGGTTTATAAGGTTATTTACTTCGGCTACCAAAGAAAAGGCTTTTAACGGCTCAACAGGGCATCCAAAGATAAATAAGATCATTAGGAAGGATAAATTTGGCTACGTAGCTTAATCAAAAAATAATGGCCTAAGATCATGTCCTAGGAATTTATCAATCATAAGTCTCAAACAAAACTCCAAGCCAAGTTCTAGAATACGTTCATATGAATGATCCTCTCAAGAATAAAATAATCATGATAAAGCATGATTAAAAAGCTCAAATCCTCACATAGGTAATCCTAGTACTCCTCATAGCACATAATTAAGATCAATTCCACAAGAACTCAATATACTTATCAACTAAACATGCTTTTCATCAATAGAAATCAACACATGAACATATGAATGCACAAAAATCAATAAGCATATACCCAATTAATCATACAAGGTATCACTTTACATTCCACTCACGCATGAATCACACCCCATCCTAATGATAAAATAAAGAAAATCATGGAATCAAGATGAATCGGAGAAAACTAAAGAAAACCTGAAAAACTACTCCTCCGGAGCATCATCACCCTCATCATCATCATCCTCATCAACAAGCCTCCGCTACACAATCCGGTGTAGATCACCGATGTGCCTGTCCAAATAATCAACTCGATCACCCAACCTACCAACTTTCTCATTCAAGGCCGTATACTTCTCATTTAGCGTAGCATAGTTGGCGTTGGCGAGTGCGAGCTGCCGATTTGTCTCCTGCTGGCTAGCAACAATTGCGACCAGCTGCTCCTGAATAAGGCGGAGCTACTCCCGTGTATCAATCGGGACAGCCCGCTGCTGATGCGGTGCTGGCTCATGCTGAGGTGCGTCGGGCTGCTCTTCTTCCGGAATCTCCATCTCTGGCTGCTCATCTTCCCGATGCTCGACCTCGGGCTGCCGTGGCCACTGAAGTGGCTGGTGCGGTGGCGGATGGTACTCTCCCTGTTCCACAATTTGATGTAGCTCCTCCAACCTACCTTCGGCACACAACCTAGCCACGGCTCTCAAATCCCCATTAGTCTTCACAGTCACGGACAGAGTAGTGTGTCCTAGGGAGTTCATCAACAAAATCCTCGCCTCCCGGACAGTGGTCATGTTGCTCATGTCAAAGGGAAACATAAAGTCGAATGGCTTTGGTCCTCTCGTGAAGAACTAATCACCATCTCTAAAGTGTGCGAGTCCTCCCTTTACACATGTGAGCATCACCAAGTCGGGCTCTCCTCTAACAGGTGTAATGCCAGTGAAGTCCATATTATAGTGCTCAGCTTCAATCGTCAGTAACCCTCTAATGTTCACCTTCTGAAATCCAATGGTCCTAAATCGATACAGCTGCGCGATGAAATATGTTCCCACATTGAACTTCACCCCATTCATCATACACCATAGGGCATAAAGCTCTCCTCTAGACACACAGCCACCCTCCGAACGAGCAAACAGTGTATTTCCAAGCACTCAATCCATATATTTTAACACGGGATTCTTGATCGAGGTCGCACGAGCCTGCCCAATCTTATAATCTCTGATCTCCCCAGTTATCTCCCTTCAAAACCTATTAGCATTGAAGTGTCCATTCTCCACTCGAGAAATCTCTAGAGGCATCTGAAAAAGCTGATTAAAATCCTCAACCGTCCATCTCCTTCGGACTCCTCCTAACTGAAATGAGCACTGATACGGGTAGCCAAGTGGGTCATTTTCCATCTCAAATGAGCAAACTACCTCCACTGTAACGTGGAAGTAAGTCGGCTTCTTCAACTCCATAAATCTGCGGATCCCCACTCGATCGAACAACATCGTCATGTCATCTCTAATGCTCATAAGTATCATGGCCTCATCATCTTTGTATCTTATCCGAGCTATCTTATCTGAGACTTCTTCCCACTTTTCTTTAATCTCGTCCCAGTTTTGCATTTGAATTCTAAAGTTTTCGGGTAAACGCTCTTGTATCCTCAGTTTCCTCGTTACTGTGTCCACACTCGAAGGCCTGTCTTGCCTCTTCTTCGATCTTGCTTCATCCACCTTGCCCTTCCCTTTATTCGATCCTTGTCCCTTTCCTGAAAACAACCATTTCAACACAACCAACAAGACAAGAATACAAGTATATGACTATCATATCCTATACTCTACTCAAGACTTCAAGCATCCATGCTTAATCAACTCAACTATCATCTCAACACCACTTGCTCATCCATCATGCTCAAAACATCATCAACCACACTCTCTTCAATCTTCAAATTATCAACAACAAGCATACATCAACCAATTCAAGCCATTCAACATAAATTTCAACAATTGAACTTCATGAACAACTCAAACTATCAACAATTCAAACCTAGATAACATGCTCATTCCTCTAGATGCATCATATCCTTGATCAATCCACATAAAAACTCAAGTTCTATCCATAATCAAGCAATCTCAAACCAATAAACATGAATTCCTATAGATCAACTCAAAAATATCAATTATCACCATGAATTTCAACCAAAATCAATATCAATCAACTTACCCACAACAAATTTTTTGCAATAAACTTCAATCCTAAGGTAATTGAGTTGAAAGAACATACCTTTTGTCTTGCCCATGGTTAAAAATAGATAATTTGCACACAACACTCAAAAACGCGACTGAAACCCTAATTCGCGATAAAAATTGCCCAAATCAGCGCCCAATTCAAGAATTAAGAGTGTAATGTTGTGTAATCGGTGTAAAATCAAGTGTAACTGACGAATTGTGCAAGGGTGTTACGGTTCGGGGAAGGTTCGAGGTTTGGTGAACAAAAATATGATCGAACCCTTCTCAAAACTCAACTTAAAACGCTTACCTGACGGGGTTCGACCTCGGGTTCGACTTGTAAAATAGGTCGAACCTCGAGTGACGAGGTCGAACCTACCTTCTGGACAACTTCTCCTCGTGATTCGACCTGGGTTCGACCTTCAAAACCGGTCGAACCATTGGTGTCATGGTCGAACCTATCACCTGAAAAACAGAGTGCCCTGAACGGACTGGTTCGACCTCAGGTTCGACCTTCTGATCAGGTCGAACCATAATGGCTCAAGTCGAACCACTCTACTATAAGATTTAAGTCCCGGGTTCGACCTTGGTTCGACCTGTTAAACAGGTTGAACCTAGAATGATCAGGTCGAACCTCCTCACTGGATGGTTTTCTTCGTCGGTTCGACTTCCTCTGCTTGATTTGACTTTTTGGCACTGGTCGAACCTCTCACGGCTTTGGTCGAACCACCCTTTTAAGCTTCAAAACTGAGTGTTCTTCAATCCCTATACACTTCAAACTTCAATACGAATCATTAGGTACCAACTAAAGCACAACTTCATCCAAACTTTGTTCCACAAAATATCATTCATAAGTAACTCCATAAAAGAAAACACAACCAAAACCCACTAACATTAGGCAAGTTGTAAAAAAATCGTCACATCAAAATCGATTAAAATTTAAATATGGCGCGCAAAAACCAACTCCCCCAACAAACATCACAAAGAAAAGATTATACTATCGGTGGTTATCAAGGTAAGTACATCACACCCCCCCAAACTTAGTAGAAACTATAGTTAAAACTAAGTTTGCAAAGAGATGTAATTGCCGATAAGTAAGCACTTCAAACATAAAAATTTCTTACACACACAAATGAAATAAAACATTAAAACAGGAGGGAAAGCCCCCAACAGACGCTCATGTTTAACGTTGTAGAGTCACGACGGTACCAAATCAGATTAAGGTATCCACAAAGATGACACCAACATCATCCGGTGACCTATAATGCTTCAAGCGATGTCCATTCGCCGTAAAAATGCCTCCATCCTTGTCAATAAGCTCAAAACTCCCCCCTCCTAAGACTCGATGAATCATGAACGGTCCCGTCCACTTTGATTTAAACTTGCCTGCAAAAAGCTTTAAACAAGAGTTAAAAAGTAATATATAATTCACATAATCCGCATACCATGGATCAACTCCCTGCGCAGCAACCACACACGCTCGCTCAGCCCCTTCAACAAACACGGCCATGATCTTTTCATCCGGAAATATTTCCTCAATATACTCGAAAGAATTATCACAATGTTCCCTAGTCTCCAACCTCGAAAGTTGATCCGCAAGCACATTATCAGAACCTTTCTTATCCCGGATCTCCATGTCAAACTCTTGAAGTAGAAGAATCCACCTTATGATCCTATGCTTTGTCTCCTTCTTTTCCATCAAGTACCGAATAGCAGAATGATCCGTGTACACTATAGTCTTCATGCCAACCAAATACTGACGAAACTTATCGAATGCGTACACAACAGCCAAAAACTCCTTTTCAGTCACTGTGTAATTCTTTTATGCCGCATCGAAAGTCTTACTTGCGTAGTAAATGGCGCAGAACTTCTTTACCTTCAGCTGCCCAAGCACCACCCCAAGTGCTACATCACTTGCATCACACATTAGTACGAACGGTTGAGTTCAATCCGGTGTGATCAAGATAGGTGCAGTGATAAGCGCCTCCTTTAAAACTTGAAAAGCTGTTAAACATTCATCATCAAACACAAAAGGAACATCTTTTTCAAGTAAGTGAGATAAGGGCTTGGAGTATTTTGAGAAGTCTTTTATGAATCTCCTGTAAAAACCGGCGTGTCCAAGGAAAGACCGCACTCCTCTTTCATTTGTCGGTGGTGGAAGCTTCTCAATCGCCACCACTTTAGCACGATCTACCTGCAACCCTTTGGCAGAAACACGATGCCCAAGAATAATCCCATCCTTCACCATGAAGTGGCACTTCTCCCAATTCAAGACAAGATTAGTCACTTGACATCTCTTCAAAACAGTAGCTAGGTTAGACAAACAAATATCAAAGGAGGAGCCAAAAATAGAAAAATCATCCATGAACACCTCCATGATCTTCTCTATCAACCCATCGAATATTGCCATCATGCATCTCTGAAAAGTAGCAGGCGCATTACACAACCCAAATGGCATTTTCCGAAAAGTAAAGGTCCCATAGGGGCAAGTAAAAGTGGTCTTTTCTTGATCCTCGAGGGCAATCATAATTTGGTTGTACCCCGAGTACCCATCCAAGAAACAATAAAACTCATATCCTGCAAGACGATCTAACATTTGATCCATGAAAGGAAGAGGAAAATGATCCTTACACATGTTCTCATTCAACTTCCTATAATCAACACACGTACGCCATCCCGTAGGAATCCTTGTGGCTATCGCTTCTCCATCCTCAGCTTTTACTACAGTCATACCCCCTTTTTAGCAACTACATGCAATGGACTCACATGAGGACTATCACTAATAGGATATATGATTTCGGCATCCAACCACGTAAGGATTTGCTTCCTAATTACCTCTTGAATTGCGGGATTAACCCTCCGCTGATTCTGAACACTTGCCTTCGCTTCATCTAATAATCTTATCCTATGCATACAATACGAAGGACTAATTCCTTTCAAATCCTCAAGAGACCAACCAATCGCAGATTTATACTTCCTAAGAACACTCAATAACTCCTCAAGTTGATCATCATCAAGAGAAGAAGATACAATTACCGGATATTTTTCATTGTCGCCAAGAAAGGCGTACTTCAAGTGTTCCGACAAAGGTTTCAACTCCTCTTTTCTCACTTCCATCGGAGAGCTCTCGTTATCCAATGGCAAGTACTTTCTCGTCCACTTGACTTCTTCCACCTTAACTCTTTCCAATTCAAACCTGTCATTACCCAAAGCAAGTAAGTTTTCAAGAAATTCAATACATACCTCGTTTGAGAGTTCGTCAAGCTCCGTAGTGGAATAAGTAAGAGACTCCATCAAACATGTTTCTAGAGGATCCTTCGACAAGATCAGAGACATATCCTCTTTCACAATCTCCTCCACCACGTCAATACTATAACACTGCGACTCCATGGGCATCTTCATTGCTTTGTCCAAGTTGAAAAGAACTTCTTGTTTATCCATCCGCAATCTAAGCTCTCTTTTCTGAACATCAATCATAGCTCCAGCAGTCGCAAGGAAAGGTCTCCCCAAGATTAAAGGGATATTATCCTTGTCTTCTTCTATCTCTAGCACAAGAAAGTCCACAAGAAAGACTAGCTTTTCCACTTTGACGAGGACATCTTCGATTATACCCTTTGGAAAAGTCATCGACCTGTCCGCCAATTGGAGAACCACTGTTGTAGGAGTAAGCTCCCCCAAACCAAGCCTCTGAAATATGGACAAAGGCATCAAATTGATGCTTGCCCCTAGATCACACAAAGCTCGCCGTGCTGGCCCCTTACCGATTTCACATAGAATAGTGAAGCTCCCTGGATCCTTCATCTTTTGTGGCAGCTTCTTTTGGATGATTGAGCTGCAATTCTCAGATAAATTCACTGTTTCAATTCCGGTTAAGCTCCGCTTCTTTAACAATATGTCCTTTATAAATCTGGCATAGTACGGCATCTCCATGATTGCCTCTGAGAAAGGAATGCTCAAGCTTATTTTGTTCATTATCTCTGAAAACTTCTTGAACTTATCTTCCAATCCCTTCTTCACAAACTTGTAAGGAAACGGCGGAGGTATCTTTGTTTTAGGAATCCCCCATTCATCACGATCAACCTTCTCCGCTTTCTCCTTTTCGGCTCTCAAATGCTTGGCTCTCTCCTACTTTTTCTCAGCTATTATCTCAGTACTTTGATCATTCCGAACCACTGGAGTAGCATCAACATCATTGAGAGTGTTCGGAGTGGCAAAAAGCATTTTCTGGTGGGGTTCGACTAGGGTTCGACCTGTGGAACAGGTCAAACCATGTACGTCCTGGTCGAACCTTGCTTCTGGACAATGGCCCTCTTTTTGAATTTGAGGTTCGACCTAGGTTCGACCTGTGGGATAGGTCAAACCATGGGTACCTAGGTCGAACCGGCTTACTGTACTTCTTCCACCATCAGGTTCGACCAAGGTTCGACCTGTTTGATAGGTCGAACCATTATTGTCGTGGTCGAACCGTTGCTGTGACAAAACAAAGTGCTCCAAGTGGTGCGGTTTGACTTGGGTTCAACCTGTTGGATAGGTCAAACCAGGGTTGGTTTGGTCGAACCGGTGTTCTGGAAAAACAGAGTGCTCCGAGTTGTTGGATTCGACCAAGGTTTGACCTGTAGGCCAAGTCGAACCATTTGCAGTTTGGTCGAACCTATGCTGCAATCTCTCCTGATCGTGTCCAGAGTGTTGGTTTGACCTCCCCTGTATGATTCGACCTTCAATGTTGGTCGAACCAGGATCGAACCTGGCCCTAAACATATCCAAATTTGATTCCGGCCTCATATGTCCCTCGTATTGCATACCCGACCTCAATGTGATGGCATTGCAGGACCTTGGATTCTCAATAATTGAGACGGGAACTTCCCTTTCTCAAGAGTTTGAGTAAGCTTGTTAACATTTCCTGCCATCTCCCCCATCAGCAATGTAAGGTCTTTCACCTGCTTAGATATAACCTCATGGTTTGCATCAATTTTCTTTTCAAGTTTGGCCTCAAGGCGGTTCACTCTTTCATCATTCTTGGTCATATACCTGTTCACAGTATCCTCAAGACCCGGTTTCCCTTCTTCCACCTTAGCACCTGGATCAACACCCATAGGAGATTGAATCGCATTATTCGGATTGCTCCACGAGAATTCCGGCCTCCTAGGCTGTTGATAACCACCCGGGGGACCACGATTATTAAAGTTTCCCTGATAGTTCCCTTGGTAATTCCGGTTTCCTTGGTCTGGATACCTAGTCTCTTGAATACTCTGACCCATGGCATAGTGTGCCTCTTCCAACTCCTCTTGGATTGGTCCCTCCTTCTTTAACTCCTGCTGCATGATTGGTACGCGCTGAGATAATTCGCTGATTTGCTTCTGTTGGGATTCAAGTATCTTGTTGATATTGGACAAGCTAGAGACGATCTCATCCTCTCTACTTGTTTTAACCATTGCTTGTTCAACCTTAGCTACCTTACCAAGGACATAAGTACCTCTAACTCGATCAGTTGGCCAATCCCTCGAATTCATCGAAATATCTTCGAACAACTTCTCAGCCTCTACAGATGACTTTGTAAGCAATGCTCCATTAGAAGAAGCATCCAATAACACTCGCGAATCACAGTCTAATCCATTGTAGAATATACTGATATATTGAGCTTTAGATAGCCCATGTTGAGGACACTTCCTAAGCATGTCCTTGAATCTATCCCATGCTTCGTGAAATTTTTCTCCTCCACTCATAGCGAATTGGTTAATGTCTTACTTCATTTTAAACACCTTTGAAGGTGGCATGTACCTCTCCAAGAACCTTAACTTCAGTTGCTCCCAAGTGGTGCACTCAGCTGCGTTGATAGTGTCGTACCAATCTCTCGCCTTTTCAGTAAGCGAGAATTTGAACAAGAGGATCTTCCTAGCATCTTCATGTTCTCCTGCATCTTTTTGAGTACTTGTGTAGCCCAAGAACTTATTTAGATGCTGCTGCGGATCCTCGAAAGACCCTCCTGAAAAGGAGTTCCTTTCTATCATGCTAATAAGAGCGGGATGAAGATCGAACGCTGAATTAGTTCCCCTTGCTCCTAGAAGCCCAAAATTTCCAGCCCCATTGTTTCTAAATACCTCTCGAATGACTAGATTATTTGGATTCACTGCCATGTTGACTGTCTCTACTCCCGAATTAACTTCAGTTGTAGCTTCAATCGTTTGCGAAATCTGCTCGTCAACTTCAACTCCAAAATTCAGAGCTTCAGTTGGATCAATAGTCTTTGCCTTGCTCTTCTTCTTCTTCTTCTTTCTTGACGACGCTCCGATTTCAGGATTATAGGGTTCAAGTTCACCTTTCTTTGATCTCGTGAGCATACACCTAAAAAGAACTAGAATTAAAACAGCAAAACAAGTTAAATAGCCCTAACAAACTAGAAATAACAAAAAGATATTTTAAGTCATCCCCGGCAACGGCGCCAAAAACTTGATGGGCATTTTCTCAACACACAATTTATCCCCAAGTATGAAGGATATCAATTGTAGTTTCGAAGGTGACCAAGTTAAATATCGAATCCACGGGATGGTTAAATATCAATTTAATTACGTTCTAGTAAATTATGGCTATTTTGAATTAAACAGTTGGTTTAAGTAACAATTTGAATAGCTAATAAATAACAAAAATAAGTAAATAGTAGTGGTGATCAGTTAAGATGATAGGTAGTTCGTCAGGACATCCAGTTTCCTTTGTTAATTCGTACTTTCGTGTGTCGATGTCCGACTCTACCTTTTGGTTTATGGACGCATCACTAGACCATGCGAATCTATTCTATAGACACAAATAGATAAGCTTTTGACACGTGTGAGTATCCTCAGAGCAAGATGTATGCTCCACCTCCCTTTTTAGGTACTATCACAATCAATTTTTCCCGTGCACTTAGTACTCTAACCCGATTTGATCTCTCTTTTTAGGTACTATAAAGTCATACTTTTTATCCTACTTGTCAACCCGAATTCAATTCAATTAACAAACATTCATATAAGATAGTTCTAATAAGACTTCGGAATCCCTTCACTTAGAATTATAACGATGAACCCTGCTCAACAGTGAATGCACTCAATCAATAACCACGTTATGTATTCAGACTCTACACAACGATTAATGATGCACATAACAACTATGAGTATGGATTAAAAACGTGCAATCTTATATAAAATAAACCACAAGTAGTATTGTACGGAGTATACACACGAAATACAAATTAACTCATGAAACCTTCATAACCCTAGAACTACCGAAGTGGCTCTAGCCCATGATTGATCTAAGAACAATCATGGTGGACCAATCTTACTTGAATCTCCAGCTGAATCTCTTTTCTTCACTCCTCTCTTGTATCACGATGTCTCTCTCTCGTCGTTCTTCTTTTTCCTCTGCATGAGCCTTCTTTTATACTTGTAATCACGTCTCTAGGGCTTTGAATGGGATTTTCAAGTGATCTCATGCGTTTTGGCCTCGAAAATTTGGATAAGGTAAGTTTCCGTGTTTTGGTTCGACCTCGTCAACAGGTCGAACCACTGGCCAACAAGTCGAACCCCAGGTCGAACCCTGTTACTAGACATATTCTGCGTTTGGTTCGACCTCTTGCACAGGTCGAACCACTCAGGTCTTGGTTGAACCCCAAGTCGAACCACACTACTGGACAATTTCCACTCCTGGTTCGACCAACTGTCAGGTCGAACCCCCAACGTCGTGGTCGAACCCATCTTCTCGCGAACTGGTTCGACCATGGTTCGACCTGATGAACAGGTCGAACCCCTGGAGTCGTGGTCGAACCCATCTTCTGCTGTTCCACAATACTGGTTCGACCTATAGGAGAGGTCGAACCCTCCTCCATTAGGTCGAACCCTACTCTTTCCTTGGCGGTTCGCGTGGTCTCGACTTCGTCTCTTCGATTCTTGGCACTTTCACTCCGTTTTTGCTATGAAAACCACTTAAATAGCTCCACTAACACCTGATTCATGCTAATTCACAATATATTTAGGTTTTCCACCTATTTCCACCTCAAAATTCTCCAAAACTAGCACAAAATATGGTGCTAAACTTGTGAATTTACACACTCATCAAAACACTTCGAAGTCCATCATGAAGTTTCTAGAGTCATACAGATACTTTGGATGTCTCAGAGGCTCGAATTTATCATCTTTTCATGGTGGAGTCCAAAATATATTTCTATATGACACTCCTCCACATTATGACTCTACTTCTTAAAATTAAACACATAATCTTTGAGGTGGATTTACTACCATCCCTATTTGATTTGAAAAATATGAATCTTTGTAACCCATAAGAAGTAGTGAATCTGTTCGGTAAGTCCACATATAATTTTTGGTCCTTTTTAGGTACATAAGTATATGTCTTACCACATTTCATCATTCTTGTTTCGGGTTACCTTGATACTCACTGACCATGCCTTCGGCAAAACAGATATCCGATCTCGTGCATAGCATTCCTTAGATTAAGCTTCCTTATTTGCCAAAGTATAAGGAACCTCTTTCATCTCCTTTATCTTCTCTTGTGTCAAGACACATTTCCTTAGATAAAGTCACATGCTAAAACAAGTAAGGATCGTATCATTTCATGAAGTTTGAGACAAGCATAACATCCTTTCTTGTGATCCTTATTACTGTGATCAAAATGATATATTTTGCTTTTCTTAAGTCCTTCATTTCATACTTCTTTATCAACCATACCCATACGTCCGACAATACTCTTTCATTGTCTCCAATGAGCAATATATCTTCTACGTACAGTACAAGAAATACCACTACATTTTCGTCACTCTTTTCAATACAAAAGATCCATCCGAGCATTGATTAAATCCATATCACTGGATTTCCTCATCAAAACAGATGTTCCAAGATTTTGAAGCTTGCTTTAGTCCATCGATGGACACCTTTAAGCTTACACTCAAAATGCTCTTAGCTCTTTGCAACGAATCACTCTAGTTACTTCGCATAGATGTTTTTCTTAAGACTTCTAATCAGGAAAGCTGTCTTGACATCTATTTGCTATTACTCATAATCAATATGATTAGCAACAAATAAAAGAATTCAGATCAACATAGGCATAGCTACCAGCGAACAGATTTTCTCATAATCGAACCTTTTCTTTCTGAGTGTACCTTTTCGCAACAAGCTTTGCTTCCAAGGTTTTCACCATATCGTATGATCCTCTTTTATTTTGTATGACCACTTCCAATGGCTTTTACACCAATTGGTGGTCGTACAAGCTCCCAGACTTGATTTAGAATCCATAGACCCTATTCCAGGATTCATTGCATCTTGCTAAGATATCGCATTTCTATCTTGTAGTGTTTTGTTGTAACCGTGGGTCAATTTCATGTTTACTAGGAATCAAGTATCACGACTCTCCTAAAACATAATCTATCAGGTTGCAAAACAACCCTCCCACTATGACAAGGCAATACATGCAATTGCGTATCAGATGTGACATGCGATACAGTTTACCTTGTGGTATTTTCTCTTTTACAATTGGTACTAATACTCTGTGTTTCCCTTCTCATATTTTTAGAACAACTTATACATAGGTTTGTGATTTATTACATAGTCCCTTTCTAAAAATCTAATGTTTGTATTAATAATCACCCTCCGATCTTTTGGACTAAATAAATCACCTTCATTTTCTAGGATATCACTCAAACAGACAAACATTCATACGAAGTATTATTTCTTAGGGCATATCCATAAAATGAATTTAATAATTCCAAATAACTCATCATCTATCTAACCACTTCCATAAAATTGCTTCTCTTATTAGGTTTAGAAGATGCGTTATTAATTTTAATTCATTGCATCCGTGGGATAAACATGATTTAAGAATGTACAAATTGTCCACCAACATGCCTCAACAGATTACAACTCTATCCCTCATTACTATGACCATGTCATTTAAATGAAATAGAGTATCCATCCGTAAATACATGAAAACTGAAATCAAATTCTTTCTATGATAACGTACGTAATGATAATTTCTCATAATCAAACGTTTATTCCTATCATAAGATAAAATAACTCCCACTGCAACAGCGACTACTGTTGTAGTTTTACCCATGTCTATAATAATCTCATCATCACTTAATTGCAGGCTTTTAGTTATCTCAGTATCTACACACAACGTGTCAGTAGATGCCATCCCAAATCATGCTTCAACAACTATTGAATGAGATATTAACCTTGTTCACATCTTGATGAAATTGGCCTTCCTTCGCCACATGTTTTGTCAAAAGTTTCCCACCATATACAACCTCTCGTATTTTAGGTATAACTTACTCAAAACATCCAGACAAATTATGGAGAATAAATTGATCTAGGTTTCCCCTTCAATTTCTACTTGAAGCATTCCCAATTCATTCATCAACTTATCCATGACCTCTTGCCTTTCTAACTTACTCAAGTATCTAAAGAGTCGCATGAGACCATCATATTTCTATGAACCTCTCACCTCTCCACAAGAGACTTTGATTAATAGGCATCACAGAATATCCTTAGTGAGAACACATACGTTTTCCTAAATAGTAAAATTCGAAACCAAGATTCTTTTCTAATCATCTAATTTTGAACCAGTAAATATGTTTCTTTTAGTAAACAACAAGCGAGATAAAAATATTTGAAATTACAGAGAATCACAAATAAATACACCAATCAAATCTTCGAATTTATCCATTTATATTGATTCCCTCAAAACAATATAAAAATAAAATTCACCGACATCTCAAGCACAGTGAGTCTGCAAGCCACGATAGTGTGGACGTTTACAAACTCTAACATTTACAAGAGAAGGTTTTACGCATTAATTTTATTTGTCAACCTAACATCATGACAAAATAATTAATAGTCGATTCCTTTTTAGCCATGCAAATAAAAGCAGTGACTCTAATGGGGAGAATACTTATTATTTACATCTAAGTGTACACTATTATTTGATCCGAAGTCCGCGACCCAAGCTTATGTGCCTTACAGATGGAGAAGTATACACGTGCTCGGATAACTTTCTACAATCATCAATTATAAGTTTGTACAGTGATCCGCAAATAAACTCATCCGATGGGGAGGAAGGTTTATGCTAATATGCTAGTTCATGTGCATCACATTACAAATAATAATTATTTAATGAAGTATGTACCAGTGATCCGTGAATAAACTTATCAGATGGGGAGGAAGGTTTATGCCAACACATAATTTACTCACGTCACTTACAAACCAATAATGGAAGCCGCGGGAATTATTTACAAATCCCCTCTCCCACTTAATTATTTAACATCGAGGGTTTTTACATGCATATAATATTCAAGAATAAAATAGCAATCCTAACATGCTGCTATTACGCCAATTAAGGCAGTAAATCACAGAAAATCATGTAAACATATATCACAATAATTAGATAATAAAATCAAATTATGAACAATTATATCAGCGAATTCGAATGTTCGCCTCCAAGCATGAATGTCGACAAAGATCTCCAGATTATCAAATTTTCAAAAATATCCAGATTATCAAATTTTCGAAACCATCGATATCGACCATTGATATCGTCCAAATTATTAAAATCATCGATATCGACCAGATTATTAGATTTTAAAAAATTTCCAAATTATCTAATTTTTGAAACTATCGATATCGACTGTCGATATCGTCCATATTATTAAAATCATCGATATCGACATGCAACCATATATAATAATAATTGATAATTAAATCAATTATGACAGTTATATATTAGGAATTAATTCGACTTCCATATATAACAATAATAGACAATCTATTATGGCAGTTATATATTAGGAATTAATTTTGGGATGTCTTGTCCAACACTCCAGCGATACATGCATATAATATACGAAATAAAATATGCAACCTAGCATGCTACTATTTAATGAGGTAAATCAAATAGAACATGCATATACATATATAACAATAAAAGATAATTAAATCAATTAATAAAGTTATGTATCACAAAATAAAATGCAGAAAACATGCCCGGTTGCCCGACGGAAAGCATCTCCACGACTCCTCCATCGTGTGTTGTTCTGTGCGCCCCACGCCAGTCACACGACCGCATCCATGCATCAGAACTTCCACGCACTGCACTCGCCGTGCGCCATGCCTTCCGCGCATTGAGCCCGCCCTGCGCCATGTCTTCCGTGCACTGTGCCCGTGCCTTGTTCCATGCGCCATGCCTTCCATGCACTGCACCCACTGTGCGTCATGTATCATACGTGAAGTCATCCACTACACCTACCGTGCGCCAATACTTCCTTGTGCTACGCCTTCCGTGCGCCAACATCGTGCGTGAAGTCGCGTGATACGCTTGCCGTGCACCAATGTTGTGTATGAAGTCATGCGCGGCGCCTGCCAGGCGCTACGCCTATCACGCACTGCTCCTGTTGTGCACCACGCCTACCGCACACTGCTCCTACCATGCACCACCCCTACTGCACACTGCACCTGCCGCGCGCCAATGTATGACTCTGTGTGTCCCTCACACGACCATCACTAGCCAGCAATCACAGTCGCATGATCACCCACACGACAACGTGCTTTCAGCCGTGCCAGACATGCCCGCCAGCCTGCTTCCATCCGTGCGTAGAACACACGGCAACTTGTTCCAGTCGTCTTCTCTAGGCGTGTGTTTTACCGAATAGGTTTTGACGATTCACCCACTCCATCGACGATACATATATAGGGTTTCACATAGGGATATTAATGGATTATACAATAAAACCAAAACCCTAATCCTCATGCGATTCTAATTCAGAATTAAATCACATATTCCACATAAACCCTAGCCTAACATGTCATACTTCACCACAAAACCAAAGCTCTGATACCAATTGTTGGCATTCTATCGTTTAGTTAACGTGAATCGCTAGGTTCCATATGTTTCTAACAGTCAGCGGAAGCATGAAAATAAGAAACGTATTACCTTACACCAGGGTATATTGGAGAAGATGAATTCTCGCCGGCAGTCTGCGCAGCCTCAATATTTTAGCCATAACTTTCTTGTCTGATCTCTGATTGGAGTGATCTATACGCCAAAATGATCCTCTCTTCAGTGGCTTTCCAACCGTATATCACACGTTTAGTTTTGAATTCTGTATAATTTTATAAAAATCGTGCAAGTTGATGGACAGCAGCACCAAACAACCTTCCGGTCCTCTGTTGTATTCTCAAGTCCAATCTCGACGTCGCGTGGGCGACGATCCTCAAGATCTTCTCAATCTGCTGTTCCCTCACCCTCCTCACAATGTTAGGCATGATTAATTAGTTAGGTTACGGTTTTCGAACAGCTGAGATGACTTATATATGAGCTACAGTAGGGACCAGGAGGAGAAATTATAGTTGGGCCTCCATTGTGCTTAAGTGTCCAAGCTTGGCCAAAAGCTTATACTTAAGTCCAATAATAATAATATATACCACTAAAATATTATTACTGCACTACCATTCTAATCTCATAATTACGTTATGGGCCCCTTCTTATTATGAGCCCGTTAGTTTCCCCATATTTAAGATATACAATGCACATTAATTAATTAAGTTACTGACAATTTCATTAATTAATATCTCATCCGAGAGTAGTAATTGGTCGTATATAGTCGGGATGACCAATTCAACAATATATCGAACCCAAGGGAGGAAGGCACTAGAGTTTAAGCGATCTCAAGTTTATCGTGATTTTATAAGGACGACGGAATGGGATGGATAGCTTGCAAATAAATACAATTTAAATAATGCAAGAAATAAATGATAAAATGAATGAAAGATAAGATGGGTTCCAAATGATGCAAGGATGAGATTAACAACAATCATGGCATAGATAATTAAGTAATCATGCAATTAATTCTAATCTCTTATGGATATGGTATAGGAGCGATCACTAATTCCACCTAAACTCTCTCTCGAGATGGATAGGATGTAGGCCCTCAATAAGGCTCCCAAAAGCACTTAGGATCGAGACCATAGCGAACACCTCCCACTAGATACTAATTACTCTACGAGTTCCCTAATGAGGTACTAAATCATAGGCAATATTCCCTTTTATGGTACTATGAATTCACTAATGGTTTGGGTCTCCTCACCTAATCAACCAACCTCTCGATTAAGCCAATTAAGTGTTCTATCAAAGGGTTCTAAAACTAGAAGGATATCTCTATCTCATTCTAAATTGATGAATATGAAGTGTATGATGAAATGATTCAATGAACTATCCTAAACACATAATTGATTTCTCAATCTAATCACATGCCCATGACAATTAATCACATATCATCATATTAATCAAGCAATCAATAATCATTGATAGAAATAACACAAATGCTCAATTCTAAGATTAAAATCAAATTGCATAAAACCTAAATTATCCAACACCATCATGGATCTAATCTCACAAAGGAGATTAGCCTCTCATAATCACAAGAAATTCAACATAGACATTAAAATCCTTACAAACTATGATCAATCTATAAAGAAATGCACAAATATTAGAATAAGATTCCCCCTTTGAAGTGCTTCAATGGAGATCTCCTTTTTTTCTTGTGATCTCACTCTCCCTTGCTTCCTTGATCACTTGGATGGTGGATTTGATGGAGGAGATCAAGTGTAGATGGATGGAGATGAGGATGGATGGAATGGAGGGGAAAGTGTGTGAAAAATAGTGTGAATTTTGTGTGGATCTGATCCCTCTGATCTTTACACTCAAAAATGGGTATTGTACCCCTTGGAACCTTCTAGAACACATTCTAATCATAAAATTGACTTCGGGCCGAGTTCGGGTCGAGTTTGGGTTGGTGCAGCGCAGTCTCACCGTTCTGCATATAACTTTCACATCCAAAATCCAATTTGGGTGATTCTTGTGCTCACGTAATCCTCTCTTCCTTGACTTTCTATGTATATAAAGAATTTACAAAACTTCTAATATTTAAAGGTGTAACAAGTCATGCAAAATAGCACAATTGTGCTGAGTAGGAACAGCTTGCGCGACGTCACCATTTTAATCATAACTTTCTCGTTTGGGCCCCAGTTGAGGTGTTTCTTATATCAAAACGATCCTCTTTTCTGTATATTTCCAACCATATATCACATATATAGTTTTGAGCTCCAAAAGAGTAAAAATAATTACACAAGTTGGACGTGCATTTTTCAGCATTTTGCTTTGACTCATTCTCCCTCGTTTCAACTCCGAATTGAGCTTCGTTTTTTCCCACATCTTTCTTATCGCGTCTAGAATCCATTTTTACCTAAAAATAATATGATTAAGCTTATTTTCATACATTCCCATGAAAATACAAAACACCACCAAAATGCACATAAATAAGGATAAAATAATACGAAAATACACATAAAATGACACTAAAATTTAGGTGAAAATATCACTCATCAAGTAGTACCACTCAACCTCATTATCATGCCAGAATAAATCCACCTATATGGTTTACATTATAATCCTTATAAGCTCCTCAAGGGGACATCATCAACCTATGTCGGATACGGATTTCTTCTACAATCAACAGCACACCATAGAGACAGTATTATTTCCCAACTCACCGAGTTTGTTGATTTAATTACATGTAAATCTCATCCATTGATGAATCAAAGAAATACATACTGCCTTACGTGTCGAGGTTATTATATAGGGATTAAGAGCACGAACATCTATAATAACTGAGATCAAGTTCTCCTATAAGTCAGTATAAGTCGAACAATCTCAAGCGGTCCCACTCAATGCACACGAAGTGCACTAATGTGATTCTATAGTCAAGACACACTAATACCTAATCACACTACAACCATCCCGATAGAGAGTCCCCGTCTATCTTGGTTGTGAGCATTTGTTTATATTTATAAGGAAACCGATAATATAATCTTCCGCGTGTTGTCGCACAACATATTATCTACAGTATAAAGTAAGTCGATTATTGCATCATACATATAAATAAATTATAAGACGCAATCATTTGATCATATGATTCTCATTTTAAATAAATTGTTATAACATTGTTCATACAAAAAGCTAGACTTTTAGTATACATTCTAATAATTTTCACATATTTCTATCTCAACACACATAATCTCCAAATGAACCAAAAACACCACCGAATCTATAATAAACAGACAAATAATACAAAAATAACACAAAGAGATATGAAAATTTAGGTGAAAATAACGGCGATCAAACCCCAAACTTAAAGTGTTGCTCGTCCCCGAGCAACGAAAATGATAATCAAATGATGAGAGATTTTCACATAGGAAAAGGCTTAAAGAACATAAGCAAAAACATATCACAAACAACATGAACACCAAATCACATTAGGAGTCCCTACTAGAATGAACTCATAACATGAAATTCTAACAAGTTCAATCCTAAGAGAACTTAGGGCAATTGTGCTCCTTCCGGTTCAAGCCTCACGAAGGATATCAAATGCACTCAACACTCTATAAGTAGGGTAATCAAAACTCATCAACCGATCAAACAAGACGCGCCATAGACTTGCAAGTGGACTACATTCACAAGTTATAAAAAAAGGCTTTATATTTGGATGTAATGTCAAGCTCTTTGGTAAGGGTAGAAAATTATGGTAAAAGTAACTTTTCGTGCGTAAGCAATCGAAAAGATCACCTCTTCAACTAATTAACTTCTTTTCCTTCCCCTATTTTCTTCGTCAAGATCTTGATCATCATCCTTCTTTGATTTTTGAGCTTCTTTTATTCCATGCTTACTTTCTTCTTCACATTACTTTGTTGAGCAAATTTTTGTTGATTTTGCTTATTTTCTTGTTTTGAATGTTGCATGTACTTTTCTTGTCCAAGCTCTTTTGCTTTCATCGTTTCTTTGCTTGGTTGTCATTTCTTCATTCTTTAAAAAACAACGAAAAGATTCAGAAACAACGAGGAATCAGTAAAATTTTAAAAATTCACACACTGCTTCAAATTTAACCAAAACTAGTATGAAAAAATGTACAAGGCTTTAGAGAGCGAAAGTGAGAACTTTGAAAACTAAACCAATCAACAACTGAACTTACACCAAGGAAAAAAGCTTACCAGAATTTGAGGGAGCGGTGCACAAGTCAGAGCCTGGGACAGCATGGAAGCAGGTACCAGGATGGCAGCGACGGTAGTTCTTCGCAGTGCATAAAGCTTCATCGAAATTCTCGATGTGGTGTAGGGGTTCGTCAAATTAGGGTGAAATATTTGAGTAATGAGACAGAAGTGAGAACCCTAGTTTAATAACTTACCGCCGAAAATTGATCGTCGCCGTCAGTATGATATAAAAAATTTTATTTTTGAATTTAAAAATTGCTAAACTTTATCGACGAATAATTTTTGTTAGTAAATTTATTGAATTTATTATTAAATATGTGGCGGCTATTCGCACCCCAAAAATTGCTAATCTTACCACAAAATAATTAAATTTTTTTTAGATAATGTGACAAATATACCCTAATTAAAATGTATTACTAAACATACCCCAATGTATTACTAAACATACACCTGTCTTTTTATCTCTCTGCAAAACAACTCTTCTTCTCTCTTTCTCTTTCTTGATTATATCTCTCATCTCTTTCTCTTTCTTGATTATATCAAGAAGGTACTGTTAAATTCAGAAAGATAGAGGAAATGCTCATTAGTATTTTCCAAGAATTTATTCATCATCTATTGAATGTTTGTACAAGATAATAAATCTTTCCAATTCCAATCACTATTTCGACTGGAACTAACATCCATCTCGCAGCATCTTCCAATTCCATCTTCTTCGTCTCCTAACATCTGACGAAACTAACATTGGTCATCTTCCCATCCGACGTATCCTTTACTTCTTTGGCTTTCTCCACCGTCATTTTTAGTACTTTCGTTGAAACTCAAAATAATAGCCTCCTCTACGTGCTTCTGAGTCGACATTGTCGTTAATTGTCACTTCTTCAATCAATTTAGACAGATCTGGTAATACTAAAAATTATATATTCTATAAAAAAATGAAAGCCCACAAAAAATCAAAGCAGATCCAAAGCAGAAATTAAAAAAGGAAAATTAAAAAATCTCAAGTTTCACTATTAGAAAAATCTCAATGATGAACTGTGTATCAACTTTCTTCTCCATGGAGCAAAATTTGATCACTCTATCAACACTATTTCTGATGCAAGTTCGTTCATCTCTCATGAATGAATATAATTGATAAAATATTACATAGAATTCAGTTTAGGGAACAAGCGTCCATGAAGAAAAAAGTTCTTTGTGTTTCTATTCGAAGCTCTAAAAAATGATGCAAGGTTTCAATTAATTAGAAGATTTATTGTATTGAGTAATTAAGGGGTATATAGGTTGTTATAGGTATTATATCCCCATGCCAAATGGGCCAAAGGCCCAACAAGTCATCCCATCACGGACAAAAGGTCCAACTAAAGAAAGGCCCAAGAACGGAAGCAACTGATAATTTATGGGTTGATGGCGGCCCAGAAAGAAGCCCAAGAAGCATTCAAGGAGTAATCGAGAAGAGGCCCAAAAGACAAGCCCGTAATAAGGGGCTGAAGAACCTAGGATGACGAAACCAGAGGAGGTCCGAAGAGCAGGAAACCCATCAAGGGAATAGACGGTCGAGATACCTCAGCAGAACATCTTAATTCTGAAGCCGAGGAAGACATTAAGGAACTGAAAGGAACAACATATCTTCAAAAATCCACCCGTCTGAAGTTAAGAGGGGTTATCAAGCATGCAAGATAAAATACAAATATCACTGGGAGAATGGCTAGGAGAACCAGGTTAGAAGATAAGAATAACGGTAAGAATAGATATCTTGAACAACACTCCCAACTAGAAGAAAACACATGACAGGCATGTCCCTCTTTATCCACCAATAGGAAGCAAGCGAAGGACAAAAGGAAACCTGGCGCACTCAGCAAATCTCCTGGCACCTTCTGCACCGGCCCGAAAACTGTCCACATACCGGCTAGCCACCATTGATGAATGTTTGTCTCGATCCAGATGGCAAGGCGGGATTAGTCGCCCATTAGGGTTTACTAGAAGTATAAATTGCTTCTCTCACGAGAGAGAACCAGGTTACTCATTTTCATACTTGACATTACACTTGTAATAGGGGAGGATTTTATGAGTGTTGTTCTCGAGAAGAGTAATAAAATCGGTTAAGGTCTTTGGTCGGATCCCATCTCTCACCCATCCATGATGTTTATTATGTTTGATTTTGATCGTTCTTAGTTCAGTTATACAAACATCACTTTATCTTTTCTTCCTTCATCCCAAAATTAACTAGCTAAGAACACACATCAACAGTTGGCGCCGTCTATGGGAACGCTACACTTGGTCGTTCTAACACAGTTTCTTGTGAAGATCCTGTCATTTTACTCTATTTTTGGTGGAGAGATGGGTGCAGGGGATTTTACAACCCCTAGAAATGAAGAAATGGAGGAGTGCTCCAGAGCTCAGCGAAACGTGACCAGAAGCGAAAATAATGTCCAGATCCATGCACCAGCCATGGGGATAACCACACAAGGAAGATCTATTCCCCTCCCCACTTTGGGAAATCCAAAACAAACTGAGAAAATGAATGAGAAAATTTAAATAATCATTCACGAGTACATCACTAGGACTCCACCGATTCAGCCGACAAGGTTGGGTTTGGGTGCAAGACATGTGGAGAACCAAAGTTATTTGATGGACGATCTTGAAAGGAGGAGAGAAGCAAGGAGAGAAAAGCATATGACGGATAGCGAAGGCTACGCTAGGGAGACCATCAACTTCCTGAGGAGGAAGAACGCAGTAAGGGAGGAAAGTATGAACGAAATTCCACCACCCGGGGCCAATAGTAAATTTCTCTGGCGACTGGAGATGCAAACTCAAGGGCAACAAAGATCCAGGAGGGATCAGGATGCAAGGCATCTCCCACCTAGAAAATACCCAGGGAGGAGGAAGTCCGTCAAAATCATCCGCAAAGAGATCGGAGAGGCCGCCCGCAAACTTGTGATGTGCCAATGGAGGAAGGAGGTTATAGGAGGATGCCGTCCCTCTCATAGAGAAGGCACTATCATCCAAACTCGTTGCCATCTGCTGTACCACCTAAGAATGTCAGGGAAGGCATAGTCGGGGTCCGAGATGCAGGATCAGAGATCTTATTCATCACTGATACGCCACTCACCGGCGAGTCAGAATTTTTCATGGGAAAGTCTTTTCAGGACGGAACAGTTCTGGTCAAGAGGTAGAAGGAATAGATGGCCCATTTCTCGAAGAGGAGCGAGGAAAACAGGGGCTTATTCAGAAGGCTGGTCAGAGAATCTTGGAGCATCTCCAAACATCTCGACCGGGAACCCGCAAGCCCAAGTGAATGACAAAGTGAGCAGACATTTGGCTATCTTGGAAAAGAAGATGTCAGGAACGGGTGGAGCCCTCCAATAGGTGGTGTCCCCATTACCTTTTCTGGCAAAAATTAGCGATGCGCCTAGACAACACGGAGTTAAGTTTCCGCCAAGCTTGGTCTTCGACTGTGATTACGATCCGTACTCTCATATTGAAAAATATTTGCTATGGATGAGAGCTCAGGGTGCGAATGAGGTCACTCTATACCAAATGTTTCCCTTGACTCTCGAAAACAAAGCTCACGAATGGTTCAGGGCAATCCCGGCAGCTTTCATTAAAGGTTGGGCAAACTTGATGGAAGCATTCCTGATGCAATATTCTTATCTAGGGGCCCGTAAGGAGCCAAAACATAAGCTCGCTAATATCCGTCAGGGAGCCACGGAGAGCCTAAGGTATTTCTTGAAAGGTTCGACGAGCAAAGATCCATGGAAGAGGTAATAGAAAACGAAGCCTGCCTTATCACGGTGATGGGAGCGCTTCATCCAGAAGCCAGCCTATGGAAAGTGGTACAACTAAAACCTCCCACGTCATATGCGGCCTTCACAGTTATGGCGAATGAATATATCCAGGCTGAGGATATCTAAAAAATAGAAAAAAAAGCAAGTGGTCAAAGTACTTCGGTAGATCCGAATAGAAAGAAGACAAGTACCGGAGGAGCAAAAGAGTATAAAGCGCCCACCACATTCAAACCCTTTACTGAGGACATAAAAGTACAGCAGATATACGAGGAGCTGAAATCGGGCGCCAATCTAAATGTAGCCGAAGTCTTTACTATGTGGAAGATCAGCAAGTTCTTCAGCCTCTGAGAACTATCTTGCGAACCTCGGAACTTACTAATCCTCGGAAGTACTGCATGTATCATTTAACACATGGTCATAACACCAATCAATTTTGAGATTTGATCACAGAACTGTAGAAGTTGTTCAAAGAAGGGAGGCTAAGAGGAATGCTATAAATGTCGAGGCCGAGGGTGTATCAAAGAGATGCCAATCTTCCTCCTCCTCCGGGTAGATCGAGATCCCTAGACATAGGATGGAATGTAGGAGCGATGCCTCTACCCCCTCCGCCTCTAGGCAGACCAGCGGTGTTTGATAGGATTCTAGGACAAGGCCCGAGGGAAGACAAACCCGGAGATATACACATGATGGAACCCGCCGAGGAGCTTCCCTACATCGAAACTTCGCAGGCACTCACCACAGCCTCAAAAAAGAGAAGGAAAGCCGAGCTAAGGGACTTGGACCAGCAGATCCCACAAGTTTGTTCGTTCGCATCAGAAATGAAGGGAATAACAGAAGCCGATATTATCTTCACAGAAATGGACTTCTACGGGGTAAGTACTCCACACTCTGATCCTTTGGTTATTTTGCCTATATTGTTGGGAGTAAAAGTACATAGATGTTTAGTGGACACCGGGGCATACGCGAACATAATTTTCAAGAGTGTATTCAAAAATATGGAGGGAGAGAGTTACCACAAGGTGAGGCTTGTGGTGATGAGATTAAGGGATTCGATAATGCTTGGCCAACCGTGAAAGTAGATTTGTTGGTACAATTAGAGGGGTCAGATGGAAAGATCCGAATGCAGAAGCAATTGACCTTTAAAGTGGTAGATCAAATCTCCACGTATAATTGTATCTTGGGGCACCTGTTAATTCATGCATTCGGAGATATCTCATCCAACTTGCATTAATGCCTCAAATTTGTTACGACAGATGGAAGGGTAGCACGGTGATAGAAATCCAAAGAAAAGCAAGGAAATGTTCGTTTGTGGAGAAGGTAGAAGGTCTAAGCCACCACGATGTGAATTATGAGATGTTAGCTTTCGAGGATATCATAACGGATGAAAATGATGTCGAGATACCAATGGAGGTTGATAGGGAAGAACCTGAGGTGGTCCTGGAAGTTAATGAAAATAGACAAGAAGGAGAACATGAAGGAGAAGACGAAGCCCCAGAGGAGGCTGGAACCCAGCCTAATCCGATGGATTGAGAGGGGAAAGAAGAAGAGAGAAAGGCTAACATCTTTAAGTCAATGGCAAATCCAATGACACCTGATGCGCATTTTCTTTGCACGCATAATTAATCCCCAAGTATTAAGGATATCAGTTGCAGCTTAAGCAAGCGACCAAGGTAAATATCAAACCTAAAGGATGGCGTATTATCAATTTAATTATTTACTAAATTAATTAAGACAAAGGCAATTCAGTTTGAGGATTTAATTATATCTACTAAACAATTAATTAAAATAACAAATAAAATAAAATAGCACTAGAAGAATATGAAAGTGGATCAAGTAGGAGAATAGGTAGTTCTAGGGTAATTCAGTTTTACTACTTAATTTTCCTCTCAAGTGCAGGCCGACTCTGCCTTATGGACTACGGACGCATCACTAAACCATACAAATCTACTCTATAGATACAAGTAAATATGCGTGTAACACGTGTGAACACCCTTGGAGTAAGAGATATAACTTCACCCCCCTTTCTAGGTACTATCAGTATCAATTATTCCCTTGTCTGGAATCTAACCCGATATGATCTCCCTTTATAGTTACTATAAAATTACACTCTTTATTCTGCTTACTAACCCGAATTCAATTCAATTAATAAACATTCATATATGATAGTTCTAATGAAGCTTCGGAGTCCCCTCACTTAGAATCATAACATGGAATCCTGTTCAGCAGTGAACGCACTCAATCTACAACCAAGATATATATTGACTCTATATACCAATTGAAGATGCACAAAATGACAGTGAATATGGATTAAGAAAGCACAATCATATATAAAATAAATCCACAAGTAGTGTTGTACGGAGGACACACAAGAGAGTTTAATTAATTCATAAAACTTTCATAAATCCTAGATCAACCAAAACGGTTTTAGCCAATGGTGTTGTAGAGAACAATTATGGGTGTTGGATAGATCTTACCCATATGTCCGGAAAATACAAGGTAAATTCGGAAACGAAGGAAACCCGAGATGTAGGCATCGTCGCGTCCTTCTCCATCTTGAATCCTCTTCTAGGTTCTCCTCTTGATTCCACAGACGAATCTTCAAAGTGATGAATAGATGGAGGAAAGGATGTGGATGATGGTTAAGGGGTGATCCCCCCTTGTGGGGTGTAGGATGGTTGTGGCCTCTCTCTAATCTAATCTAATGAATAATGATGTGATTCATATCCCCTTTTATACTTGTAAGCTCTCTCTATGAACCTAGGATGGACTTTTTCTTAGAAAACACGAAAATACACGCAAACACACACTAGATATGTAAAAACACCCACAAATTCTGAAATTCTCTGAAATTCACGCTGGCAGCTGTGCGACTTCACTTTTTTAGCATAACTTTAACATCTAACCTCTGATTTGAGTAATTCTTGCGCTCACGTGATCCTCTCTTCCTTGGCTTTCTATCCATATAAGAAAATTATAAAAAAATCCAACATTTGAAGTTGTAACAAGTTATGCAAAGTGGAACAGTCGTTCTATTCAGCACAGCTTGCGCGACATCACCACTTTAATCATAACTTTCTTGTTTTGAATCCGATTGGGGTGTTCTTTACACCAAAACGACCCTCTCTTCTGTGGCTTTCCAACTATATATTAAAATTCCAATTCAAAGCTCCACACAAATACAGAAAAATTACACAAGTTGGATGTGTGTTTTTTAGCATCATTGCACAAATTGCACTTTTTCTCCAATTTTGCACTTTTGATCATTTTTCCACCTAAAACACAACAAAACACCTCAAGTGCACATTTTTCTCAAATATATTGAATATAAGATACTTGTGCTAATATATGACAATAATTCTCATCAAAAATGTGTTAAATTGGACACTAAAACACGTTTATTTTCACTCTCAACTAACCCCCAAACATACCCATTGCTCGTCCCGAGACAAAAAAATAAAAATAAAGTGAAGGAGTGTGAGAAAATTAGCGAGGAAATAAGGACTATGACCATTACCCCCTTCAAAATATAATTGTCCTCAACTTAGGTCATGCAATTCTCATTAGATGTAACAATCAATTCATAGCATACAAGATAAGACAATCACCACCAATTCAAATGTTCCATTGACATGTTCTCACGGAAAGTATATATCACTCACACTCAAGTGTAAAATATGAACACTTATGGGTTAAGGTGTTTACGCTCAAATTCGATTCAAGTGCATGCGTAACCATAAGCTTGCCTATTGTCTCAACTCTCCTTTTACTTATAGCTAACAAATCATGGATCAAAAAGGTCTTTTATTTGGTTTTAATGTAGGCTATTTGGAATAGGTGGGAAATATATGGATAAGTGACTCAAAACACGTATCAATCAAGCTGCAATCTCTCTCGATCTTTCATTCTTCCTCACTTCAATCAAGCACAACATTCTCTTCAAGCTTTCCCATCTTTCTCCTTCAAGCACAACATATTTTTTCAACTTTTTCTAACTCTTCAACTCCATCATTCTCCTTCTCTTCACCTTTTTTTTTCTTTTTTTTCTTTTGAGGTACCAATTTCGGGCACTACCTCTCGCATCCTCCATAGGGTACTAAATTTAAGCACTACCCTAGGGTGTTTAATTCCATGAGTACTAGATTTGAGCACTACTCCAGAAATTTTCCTTTTCATCCTTAAAACTCTTCTTTCATCATCCTTATCATCCCTCAAATCACCACTCTCTTCAATTAAGCTTTATTGTCTATCAAAAGAATGGATTAAAAAAGACTCAAATGGGCTGACAAGGGATTTAATGAATTCAGACAAAGTATATGGGAAAAGATGGGCTATTCATCAAAGATGGCCTAATATCATTTTCATAATCTGCTAGACTAATTTTGAATATTCAAGGAGACTCAAGACAAGTTCTAGAATACACGCATAAGAACGATACTCTCCAAAAAAGAATTATCATGTGATTATGTAACATGATCAACAAGGCTCAAAATCTCACATGAGTTCTTAACAAGTAATAGAGTACTTTTCATGGTAAGTAATATCCCACAAGTACACAGAGAACTTTATACCACAATATAACTCAAGTACACTTCCTTCATCGATTTCAAGAGCATATGAATTTCAGGCACAATTTAAAACAATATAAGCTCACATGGATCATCAAAAATATAAATTCAATCCTTATACTCCATGAATTAAATGCACACATAAAAATTAGAATTAGAAAATGAGGGCACCTGATTTTTCTTCAATGTATGCACGAGTTTCTCGAGTTGTTCAACTTGATCAGGTCAAAGCCTTAGTGTAGAACTCATCTTGCCACTCTTTTACCTATTCTTTCATCAAAACTCAAACACACTCATCAACACAGATTTATCAATAATAAAATAAGAGAACTATAAGAAAGACTCAATTGACTATCTAATTGACTCCACACACTAGACACACCAACACAACACACTAAACATTGGGTAAGTTGTAAAAAATTGACATATCAACCCCCTAACAAACAATCAACCAACGAAAGAAACAATTAGAGTAACCAGGTGTTTGTTCATCTGCTTCAATTGAGAGACAACCTTATCATTCCTGTCAGCTTTAGAGAACTTCTCTTCAATCTTTGCAACTTTTCCCAATATATAAGTTCTCCAAATCCTTTCAGATGGCCAATCCCTTGAGTTCATAAAATTATCATCAAACAGCTTCTCTACGACATTGGATGTTTTGCCAAAAATTGTTCCTCTAGCATATGCATCAACCAACACTCTTGCTTCATTGTCAATGCCATTATAGAAGACACTGATGAGTTTAGATTTTTTAAACAAATCCTGTGGGCATCTCCTCAACACATCAGTAAACCTTTCCCAAGCCTCACTAAACGATTCATCTCTCCTCTGCTTGAACTGATTGATTTCTTGCTTAAGAGCAAGAACCTTGCCCGGTGGCATAAATTGATCCAAAAATAACTGTTGCAACTCAACCCAGTTAAAACAACTGTTTCCTGCCAATTTATCATACCACTCCCTTGCCTTATCAACTAATGAAAACTGAAAAAGCCTCATCTTCCATCTATCACTATTAGCATTTGTAGCTTTCACTGTATCCATGTAGCTGTTGAAACGCTTAAGATGTCCATAAGGCTCATCAAAAACTCCTCCGGTGAAGGGGTTTTTCTCCACCATATTAATCAGGGCTGGTCCTATGTCATTCGCCTCATCAGCTTGAACGGCTCTAATTACGCCTGATCCTCCTAAATTGGTGGACATGAATGTCTCCCGGATGACAATGTCATCCTCATGTGTTCTATCTCCCATATCTGATGTTTCTGATTCTGATTCTGATTCTGATTCTGATTCAGCCTCTTTTGGGATAACCTAATTTTCTATCTACTCTTTTTCTTTCTCCTCTACGACTGCTTTCAGATCTAGTGTCTCCATTTTTTTCTTCGGAGGTGGTACCTTAGCAGCTTTAGGAGGAACTTTGAGATTCTTTGCTACTCCTCTGCTTTTCCTAGCAGACGCTTCAACCTTCGGATCAAATTTGAGATCTTGTAATCCTGTCTTCAATCTAGTGTGCATGCAACTTCAAGAAAAATTCAAGGTAATACAATTAAGTCTCAACAAAAATATTCTAATTAAATTAGTAATGAAAGACAAATAAACAATTAAAATTGTACCCGGCACAACGGCGTCATAAACTTGATAGGCGTATTCTGCACACTCCAATTTAATCCTCAAGCATAAGGATGTCAATTGTAGTGACAAGTACCCAAGTTAAATTATCAATTCCACTGAGACATCTAATTATTTATTTTTGCTATAAATTACTATTTAATAAGAATTAAGTAACCAAATTTCCAAGAGTTTTGAATTAATTAACAAAAATACTGAAATAATAAATTACTGAGTAATTAAGAGCAAGAAAAATAAATCAAGTTCTAATCAAGAGATAATGAACAGTTTTAAGGTATCAGGTATAGACCAATTAATTCGGGTTACTAGATCTTCAATTGTTCATTCATGCAGTTTCAATGAAAATACACCACATTACCCTGTTAACCCACCAGATATGATCCGATTTTAACCTAACAGTATATTCTGGTTTAAATCCTAAGGTGCGTGAATATTACGAAACTTCATTCCTAGATACTAATCAAAGCAAACAACAATACCTTGTTGAGAGTGAAAATAAGCGTATTTTAGTGTCCAATTTAACACTTTTTTGATGAGAATTGTTGTTATATATTAGCACAAGTGTCTTATATTCAATATATTTGTTAAAAAGGTGCACTTGAGGTGTTTTGTTGTGTTTTAGGTGAAAAAATGATCAAAAGTGCCAAGTTGGAGTAACGGTGCAATTTGTGCAATGATGCTAAAAAATGCATGTCCAACTTGTGTAATTTTTCTATATTCATGTCGAGCTTTGAAGTGTATTTTTGATAAATGGTAGGAAATCCACAGAAGAGAAGGTCGTTTTGGCATAAATAACACCTTAATCGGATTCCAAATGAGACAGTTATGATAAAAGTGGTGACGTCGCGCAAGCTGTGCTGAACAGAATGATGGTTCCACTTTTCATGACTTGTTACACCTTCAAATGTATGAGTTTCTAGAAGTTCTTTATATGGATAGAAAGCCAAGGAAGAGAGGATCGCGTGAGCATAAGAATTACTCAAATCGGAGGTCGGATGTGGATGTTATGCATAAAACGGTGAGACTGCGCAAGCTTGTTCGACCAATGGAGTCCGTTCGACCAGCATAAATCATGTCGAACTGGAGAAGTCTGGTCGAACAAAATGCTGAAAACTTACAAAAAAATTGTTCGACCAGCGTTCGACCAAGGAAGGGTTGGTCAAACAGAATTGCGCTTGTGATATTTTTGGTAATTCCGGGTTTCCTTAGCCAAATTTGATGTATGTCTCAAGTAAAAGCTCATCCAAGGCCCATAAGGAGAGCTTACAAGTATAAAAGGGAATGTAGATCACATCATTATTCATCATTGAAATTGGATTGGAGAGAGGCCACAATCATCCTACACCCCACAAGGGGGGATCACCCCCCAACCATCATCCACATCCTTTCTCCATCCATCCATCACTTTAAAGATTCATCTATGGAATCAAGAGGAGAACCAAGAGGAGGATTCAAGACAGAGAAGGACGCGATGACTCCCACATCTAGGGTTTTATTTATGTTCTAATTTATCTTGTATTTTCCAGACATATGGGTAAGATCTATCCAACTCCCATGATTGTTCTTCGCAACATTATGGGCTAGAACTGTTTTGGTAGATTTAGAGTATATGAAGGTTTTATAAATTAATTAAACTCTCTTGTATGTCCTCTGTACAACACTACTTCTAGATTGATTTTATATATGATTGTGCTTTTTTAATCCATATTCACGGTCGTTTTATGTATCTTCAACTTTTATATAGAGTCTGAATATATATCTTGGTTGTAGATTGAGTGCGTTCACCGCTGAATAGGATTCCATGTTATGATTCTAATTGAGGGGACTCCGAAGCTTCGTTAGAACTGTCATATATGAATATTTATTAATTGAATTGAATTCGGGTTAGTAAGCAGGATAAAGAGGGTAATTTTATAGTACCTATAAAGGGAGATCATATCGGGTTAGGTTCCAGACGTATGAAATAATTGATACTGATAGTACCTAGAAAGGGGGGTTAAATTACGTCTTTTACTCTGAGGTTATTCACACATGTTACTCACATATTTACTTGTGTCTATAAAATAGATTTGCATGATTTAGTGATGCGCCCATAGTTCACAAGGTAGAGTCGGCCTGCACTTGAGAGGGAAGTTATGTAGTAAAACTGGATTACCCTAGAGCTACCTATTCTTCTACTTGATCCACTTTCGTATTCTTCAAGTGTTATTTATTTTAATTGTTATTTAAATTATATGTTTAGTACTTTAATAATTCAACCCTCAAACGTTATTGCCTTTCGTCTTAATTAATTTAATTAATAATTAAATTGATTATACGTCGTCCTTTGAGTATAATATTTAACTTGGTCGCTTGCTTAAGCTGCAACTGATATCCTTAATACTTAGGGATTAATTTTGTGTGCAAAGAAAATGCGCATCAAGTTTTTGGCGTCGTTGCTGGAGACGACTATTATTATTAGTTTATTATTTCTAGTTGATTAAGATTTTTATTAGTGATTATTTATTTCTATCTAACCTTGAATTTTTCTGAGGTACTTGTGGATTAGGAAAAATAGAGGAAGGAAAAGAAGGAATAACACACTGAGCTTAACATGGCCGGAGCAAGGCAGAATCCAAATAATGTTTCCATATGTAAAATTTTCATGAACTATGGGATTGGCAACATGGGCTTGACAGGAGCAAGGGGGGAAGATGATGATTTTGAGATCCATCCCGCTCTTATTAACATGGTAGAGAATCCCTTTTTCTGGAGGTTGCTTTGAAGATCTATATCAGCACCTCAAAAGATTCCTTGGTTATGCAAACACCCAGAAGGGTGCTGGAGCTAATGATCATGCTAGGCGGATCACCTTATTCAAGTTTTCATTGATTGATAGGGTGGAAGCTTGGTATGAGACTCTTGATGCAGCCGATTGCACTACATGGGACCAACTGCAGCAAAAGTTCTTGGAGAGATACATGCCACCTTCAAGGATCTTAAGAATTAAGCAAAAGATCACCCAATTTGTTATGAATCAGGGTGAGAAATTCCATGAGGCGTGGGACAGGTTTAAAAACATACTCAAACGATGCCCACAGCATGGGATGCCTAAGGCTGAGTACATAAGCATCTTCTACTATGGATTGGATTATGAGTCAGAATTCTTATTAATGCATCGTCAGGAGGAGCGTTGTTATCTAAGACAACACTTGAAGTAGAAACGTTGTTTGAAGACATCTCTATGAATTCACGTGAATGGCCTATGGAAAGAGTAAGAGGATCATATGTACTAGATAAGGTGGCACAGGTTGAACATCAATTGGTGAAGCCGAATAGGAATGATGAGATCATCTCTAGTCTAGCTAATATCAACAAGCTACTAGAGTCCAAGCAGAAGCAGATTACAGAGTTGACACAAAGGGGGCGGGCCTATTATGAAGCAACAAGAAGTGAAGAGTGTTGAAGTTACCTTCAATCAATACATGTGTAAGAATAATGCAAGGGTTGATCGTATTGAGGATACCATGAATGTTGATCATGCAGATTTATCTAAGCAGTTGAAGGACCTGACTTCGATTATGGGGTAGATGGCTGGGAACGTGAATCAATTGACACAAACATTGGAGAATAATGCCATCACATTGAGGTCCGGGATGCAGTACGAAGGTTCGATGAAGCCAGTGAGCAAAAATGATAAAAATAGGAGCACTGTTCGACCAGCACCACCTTGTTCGAGCAGACCTAATGGTCAAACTGAGGTCGAACAGCTCTCGGAAAAATAGAATCCCGATGCTCTATTTTATGCCACGTCGTTCGACTAAGACACCCTTGTTTGACCAGATCAATCTGGTTGAACCATGGTCGAACAGGCACCTGTGGAGAAGGAGGATCGCGTTCAGATTGCAGGCTCCTCATTCGACCAGACCAATCTTGTTCGACCAGACCATTCTGGTCAATAATATTCGAACAGGAGTTTAATGAACGGAACCAGTTTACAGAGCCTTCGTTTGACCATACCACTATTGTTCAACCAGACCACTTTGGTCGAACAGTGGTCGAACAACTTCACGCACCTCCCGTTTCGATATTGAATGCTACACCTGCTGTTCAGAACACTCCAATACCATCCCAAGAGCAGAATAATGAGCTTATAATTGAGAAGAAGTGGGAAAGAGCAAAGAGGTTGAGAGCCGAGAAGCTTAGACTGTAGATGGATAATGAAGATGTTGTTTTCTCTCTTGATCAAGCAATGAAGATGCCCATGGAGACTCAATCGTGCAAGAGCATAGATGTAGTTTCTAACTTGTTTAATCTTGATTTGGATAGGACAGATAATTCTGAATTTAAGTGGAAGATTGACAAGGAGGTGTCTAGACAGCCATGGGAAGAAGGAAATTCCAAGGATCATATACTTGTGACCAAGAAAGGTGAGGTGTTGAGTGTAGATAAGAAGAGGAAAAGAAAGTATTTGAAGGTGAGGATGCAAGAAGACCGTCCTCTGATCCAGTAGTTTAAAAGGTTACATCCGTCGTGACGCTCCGACGTTAAATATGAGCGTCTGTTGGGGGCTTGCCCTTCCGTTTTATTATTTTATTTCTTTTGTGTGAGTGAGGAGTTATTATATTTGAAGTGCTCACATTTCGGCAATTCCATCTCTTTTCAAACTTAGTTTTGACTTACGTTTTTACTAAGTTTGGGGGGTGTAATGTACTTTCCTCATCTTATGAGCACCGAGGGTATAATTTTTCCTTTCGTTGGTTGTTTGTTTGTTAGGGAGTTGATTTTTGTGGCGTATTAATACTTTAACCGGTGTTGATATGTCAATTTTTTGCAACTTACCTAATGTTTAGTATATTGTGTTAGTGTGTCTAGTGTGTGGAGTTGATTAAATAGTCAATTGAGTTCTCCTATTTTATTATGATGAATCATGTGATGATGATGATGTGTGTTTGAGCTTTGATGATAGAAAAAGGTAACTAGGTGGCAAGATGAGTTATACGCTGAGGAGCTCGTGTATACGTTGAAGAAAAATCAGGTGCCCTCGTTTCCTTATTCTAATTTTCATATGTGCTTTTAATTCATAGGAGTGGAAGGATTGAGATCTATATTTTTGGTGATCCATGTGAGCTTGTATTGTTGAATTATGCCTGAAATTAATATGCTTTTGAAATTGATGAAGGAAGTGTACTTGAGTTATATTGTGATATGAAGTTCTATGTGTACTTGTGAGATATTGCTTACCATGAAAAGTGCTCTAATACTTGTTAAAAACCCATGTAAGATTTTGAGCCTCGTTGATCATGTACATAATCATATGATATTTCTTTTCTGGTGGGTATCATTCTTGTGCGTGTATTCTAGAACTTGCCTTGAGTTTCCTTGAATATTCGAGATTAGTCTAGCAGATTATGGAAATTATATTAGGTCATCTTTGAATAGCCCATCTTTTCCCATATACTTTACCTAAATTAATTAAATCCCTTGTCAGCCCATTTGAGCCTTTTTAAATACATTCTTTTGATAGCCAATAAAGCTTAATTGAAGAGAGTGGTGATTCGAGGGATGATGAAGGAGGAATCTTAAGGATGAAAAGGAAAATTCCTGAAGTAGTGCTCAAATCTAGTACTCCATGAAAACAAACACCCTAGGGTAGTGCTTAAATCGAGTACCCTATGGAGGATGTGAGAGATAATGCCCGAAACTGGTACCTCGAAAAATAAAAAGAAAGAAAAAAAAGTGAAGAAAAGGAGAATGATGGAGTTGAAGAGTTAGAAAAGGTTGAAAAAATATGTTGTGCTTGAAGGAGAAAGATGGGAGAGTTTGAAGAGAATGTTGTGCTTGATTAAAGTGATGAGGAAGAATGAAAGATCGAGAGAGACTGCAGCTTGATTGATCCAAGTTTTGAGTCACTTATCCATATATTTCTCACCTATTCCAAAGAGCCTACATTACAACCAAATAAAAGACCTTTTTGATCCATGATTTGTTAGCTACAAGTAAAAGGAGAGTTTGAGACAATAGGCAAGCTTATGGTTGCGCATGCACTTGAATTGAATTTGAGCGTAAACACCTAAACCCATAAGTGTACATCTTTTACACTTGAGTGTGAGTAATATATACATCCCATGAGAATATGTGAATGGAGCATTTGAATTGGTGGTGATTGTCTTATCTTGTATGCTATGAATTGATTATTACATTTAATGAGAGTTGCATGACCTAAGTTGAAAACCAATTGCATTGTGAAAGGGGTATTGATCATAGTCCTTGTTTCTCACTAATTTTCTTACTCTCTCTCTCTTTATTTTTATTTTGTTGCCTCGGGACGAGCAACGAGTAAGTTTGGGGGTTTGTTGAGAGTGAAAATAAGCGTGTTTAGTGTCTAATTTAATACTTGTTTGATGAGATTTGTTGTTATATATTAGCACAAGTGTCTTATATTCAATATATTTGAGAAAAAGGTGCACTTGAGGTGTTTTGTTGTGTTTTAAATGGAAAAAAGATCAAAAGTTCCAAGTTGGAGTAAAAGTGCAATTTGTGCAATGATGCTGAAAAATGCACGTCCAACTTATATAATCAAAGTGGTGACGTCGCGCAAGCTGTACCGAACAAAATTATGGTTTCACTTTTCATGACTTGTTACACCTTCAAATATAAGTGTTTCTGGTATTTCTTTAATTGGATAGAAAGCTAAGGAAGAGAGGATCGCGTGAGTACAAAAATTACACAAATCGAAGGTTGGAAGTGAAAGTTATGCCCGAATGGTGAGACTGCGCAAGCTTGCTCGACCAATGGAGTCCATTCGACCAGCAGAAATTAGGTCGAACTGGAGAAGTCTGGTCGAACAAAATGCTAAAAACTTACAAAAAGGTTGTTCGACCAGCGTTCGACCCGGAGGAGTTGCTCGACCAAGAAAGGTTTGGTCGAACAGAATTACGCTTGTGATATTTTTGGTAATTCCGAGTTTTCTTAGCCAAATTTGACGTATGTCTCAATTAAAAGTCCATCCAAGGCCCATAAGGAGAGCTTACAAGTATAAAAGGGGATGTAGATCACATCATTATTCATCATTGGAATTGGATTGGAGAGAGGCCACAATCATCCTACACCCCACAAGGGGGGGATCACCCCCAACTATCATCCACATCCTTTCCTCCATCCATCCATCACGAGGAGAACCAAGAGGAGGATTCAAGACGGACAAGGATGCGATGACTCCCACATCTAAGGTTTTATTCATTTCCTAATTTATCTTATATTTTCCAGACATATGGGTAAGATCTATCTAACCCCATGATTGTTCTTCTCACCATCATGGGCTAGAACAGTTTTAATAGATTTAGGGTTTATGAAGGTTTTATGAATTAATTAAACTCTCTTGTGTGTCCTTCGTACAACACTACTTATGGATTGATTTTATATATGATTGTGCTTTCTTAATCTATATTCACGATCGTTTTGTGCATCTTCAACTGTTATATAGAGTCTGAATATATATCTTGGTTGTAGATTGAGTGTGTTCACCACTGAACAGGATTTAATGTTATGATTCTAAATGAGGGGACTCCGAAGCTTCATTAGAACTGTCATATATGAATGTTTATTAATTGAATTGAATTCGGGTTAGTAAGTAGGATAAAGAGGGTAATTTTATAGTACATATAAAGGGAGATCATATCGGGTTAGGTTCCAGATGTGGAAAATAATTGATACTGATAGTACGTAGAAAGGGGGGTGAAATTACGTCTCTTGCTCTGAGGTTATTAACATGTGTTACACACGTATTTACTTGTGTCTATAGAGTAGATTTGCATGATTTAGTGATGCGTCCATAGTTCACAAGGCAAAGTCGGCCTACACTTGATAGGAAAGTTATGTAGTAAAACTGGATTACCCTAGAGCTACCTATTCTCCTACTTGATCCACTTTCATATTCTTCAAGTGTTATTTATTTTAATTGTTATTTAAATTAATTGTTCAGTAGTTTAATAATTCAACCCTCAAATGTTATTGCATTTCTTCTTAATTAATTTAGTTAATAATTAAATTGATAATACGCCATCCTTTGGGTTCGATATTTGACTTGGTCGTTTGCTTAAGCTGTAACTGATATCTTTAATACTTGGGGATTAATTTTGCGTGTAAAGAAAACGAGCATCAAGTTTTATGAAATACACCACATAACCCTGTTAACCCACCATATATGATCCGATTTTAAGCTAACATTATATTCTGGTTTAAATCCTAAGGTGCTTGAATATTACCAAATCTCATTCCTAGATACTAATCAAAGCAAACAAACAATACCTCCGAATAGTAAGTTCAACTAACATGATATTTTCTGGAATTACTACAAGGTTCTATTCACTTCTTACTTAACTGTTTAATTGCATTGTTCCACAAAACTAATCAAATATTTGATTTACCAGTTCATGAAATTAAAGTGTTTATAGCGGAACTACTTCAATTCCTAACAAATAGACAATACCAATCATGAACGCACACAAGCTAACACAATATATAATTTAAGCATTATAGCGGATGTCATGAAAATATTATGAAGATGTTACAAAGCAGAAAAGCAAGTCTTAATAAAAAAAAGTAAAATCAAAATATCAACTGCATAAAATCCCAATCTTTGGTCTAGGTTCCCAAATCAATCAATTCAAACCATCAAACCCTAGAACTGTTTAAGAAATTTTGCCCATGAGGTTACAATCAACACTCATGATTATGCAATTCATATCAAAAATCTAGATAAAAGGAAGGGAAAGATTAGAAATACGAAACCCTAGTGTAAGCGTAGTTGGGTGTTCCTTCTCTGTCGCTCCGATCGTCCGATCTCCCTCAATTATCACTTGAAAACCACTTGAAGATGGATGGATGATGAAAATTAGATTTGAATCTGATGTGTGTGGAATTATAGGGTGAATTTATGGTGGAATGGATGGGTTCTCTCCAGTTTATGTCTTGATCTCTCTCTTTTTGTCTTAGACTATGTATGGCTTTTTCGCGACAAATTCTGCTTCAAAACGCGATCTGAAGGTATAAATATACTGCACAATCAAACAGACCTCGTCTGGGCTCAAATTTAGGCCACTCGGCACCCAGTTGGGCTCGAGCTGGGTCTTGACCTGGCCGAGCGGCATTCGAGCGGGAGCATGCCCACGTGACATGTCAGCGGGGACCCTCTTGGATCCCACTCGACTCTATTAGGATGGAAAGTAGGCCCACCTTGGCCCGAGCAGCCTACCGAGTGGGTCTTGACTGGCCCGTTCCGCCTTTTGTTTTGCTTCGCTTCCGATCTTGCTCTGTTTTCCCCTGTTTTCTGCCTTCAAAACTCACAAAAATACCTTAGTAGCCTCGAAATCGTGACATTCCACTCTCAACAACCATTAGGTCTGGTCGAACTACGTTAGGTTGGTCGAACGGGAGCCCTGCCTTCTTTGTTTTCGTCCACCGACTTCATCAGACCATCGTACTGCGTCTTGGACCTCAATGTGAAGGCATGACACTCTTTCTGGATCATTATGCCTTGAGATGGGAATATTTTTTCTCCAATGTTTTGTGTCAATTGGTTCACGTTCCCGGCCATCTACTCCATCATAAAGGTAAGGTCCTTCAACTTCTTAGATAAATCTGCAAAATTAGAATTTATACTCAATTCGATGCGGTCTACCCTTGCATCATTCCTTGCCATGTATCGATTGAAGGTATCTTCAATACTCTTCACTTCGTGCTGCGGATACTAGGCCCCCTTTGTGTCAACTCTGTAATCTTCTTCTGTCGGAATTCTAGTAGCTTGTTGATGTTAGCTAAACTAGAGACGATCTTATCATTCCTATTCGGCTTCACCACTTGATGTTCAACCTGTGCCACCTCACCCAATACATAAGATCCTCTTACTATTTCCGTAAGCCAGTCATGTGAATTCATAGAGATATCATCAAATAACTTTTCTGCTTCAAGTGTTGTCTTAGATAACAACGCTCCTCCTAATGATGCATCTATAAGAATACACGACTCATTTCTCTAAACCTATCCCACGCCTCATGAAATTTCTCACCCTGATTCATAAAAAATTGGGTGATCTCTTGCTTCATCTTAAATACCTTAGAGGGTGGTATGTATCTCTCCAAGAACTTCTGTTGCAGTTAGTCTCATGTAGTGTAATCTATGGCATCAAGAGTTTCATACCAATCTTCTACTCTATCAATCAAAGAGAACTTGAATAGGGCAATTCGTCTAGCATTATCATTACCTCCAGCACTCTTTTGAGTGTTTGCATAACCAAGGAATCTTTTGAGATGCTGATATGGATCTTCAAAGCATCCTCCAGAAAGGGGATTCTTCTCTACCATTTTAATAAGATCGGAATGTATCTCAAAATCAACATCTTCCCCCTTGCTCCTATTAATCCCATGTTGCAAATCCCATTGTACGTGAAAATTTTACGTATGGCAACATTATTCAGATTATGTCTTGCTCCAGTCATGTTTAGCTCAGTGTGTTACTTCTTCCTTTCTTTCCTCTCATTTTCCTAGTGGACAAGTACCTCAGAAAAATTCAAGGTTAGATAGAAATAAATAATCACAAATAAAAGTCTTAATCAACTAGAAATAATAAAATCAATAATAACAGTCATCCCCGGCAATGGCGCTAAAAACTTGATGCGCGTTTTCTTTGCACGCAAAATTAATCTCCAAGTATGAAGGATACCAAAAAGGCTCTAGACCATGGTGTTGTAAGAAACACACATGGGGTTGGATAGATCTTAGCCATAGTTTGGAAATTGGTAGAAAACCTCTTTAAATCTAGAACGGCGTCAAAAACTTGATGTGCATTTTCTTTGCACGCAAAATTAATCCCTAAGTATGATGGATATCAGTTACAGCTTAAGCAACCGACCAAGTTAATTATCGAACCCAAAGGACAGCATATTATTAATTTAATTATTTACTAATTAATTAAGACGAATTGGCAATAAAATTTGAGGTTTAGAATTATTAAACTACTAAGTAAAATTATTAAATAATAATTAAAATGAAATAAACACTAGAAGAACACGAATGTGAATCAAGTGGGAGAATAGGTAGCCCTAGGGTAATCCGATTTCACTAATTAATTCTCTTTCGTATATTAATGTCCAACTCTGTCTTGTGAAATATAGACGCATTACTAAGCCATACAAATTTACTCTTTAGACACAAGTAAGTATGCGTGTAATACGTGTGAATAACCTTGGAGCAAGAGATATAATTTCACCCCCCTTTCTAGGTACTATCAGTATCAATTATTTCCCACATCAGGAATCTATCCCGATATGATCTCCCTTTATAGGTACTATAAAATTACTCTCTTTATCCTACTTATTAACCTGAATTCAATTCAATTAATAAGTATTCATATAAGATTGTTCGAATGAAGTTTTGGAGTCCCTTCACTTAGAATCAAAACATAAAATCTTGATCAGCAGTGAACGCACTTAATCAATAACCAATATATATATTCAGACTCTATATAACAGTTAATGATGCACAAAACAACTCTGAGTATAAATTAAGAAAGCATAGTCTTATATAAAATAAATCCACAAGTAGTGTTGTACAGAGTATACGTACACACGAAAGTTCAATTAATTCATAAAAACCTTCAAAACCCTAGATCTACCAAAAATGCTCTAGCCCATGATGTTGCGAAGAACAATCATGGGGGTTGGATAGATCTTACCCATATATCTGGAAAATACAAGATAAATTAAAAAATGAATAAAATCCTAAATGTGGGCGTCGTCATGTCCTTCTCCGTCTTGAATCCTCCTCTTGGTTCTCCTCATGATTCAGCATACGAATCTTCAAAGTGATGGATGTATGAAGGAAAGGATGTGGATGATGGTTGGGGGTGATCCCCTCTTGAGGGGTGTAACATGATTTTGTTGCTCTATAATATATAATGATGTGATCTGCATCCCCTTTTATACTTGTAAGCTCTCCTTGTGGACCTTGGATGTGCTTTTTCTTAGAAAACACGCAAAAACATGTATTGGAGGTGTAAAACCCATCAAAATCTGAATTCCGTATCCCCATTCAACCAAAAGGGTTCTGGTCGAATGGGATGTCTGTAAGCTGAAATTCCAGTTAGACTTGACTTCTGCCGTTCGACTTGGCTTCACTTGGTTGAACAGGACTACCTTGGTCGAACCAGCTTGCGCAGTCTCACCATTTCGTCCATAACTTCCACATCCGAGCTCCGATTTGAGTGATCTTATGCTCACGCGATCCTCTCTTCCTTGGATTTATATCCATATAAAGAAATCACATAAACTCCAACATTCGAATGTGTAACAAGTCATGCAAAGAGACACAGCCGTTCTGTTCGGCACAGCTTGCGCGACGTTACCATTTTGATCATAACTTTCTCATTTGGACTTCGATTAGGGTGTTCATTACGCCAAAATGATCCTCTCTTCTCTTAATTTCCAAAAATGTATCACAATTCTAGTTAAGAGCTCCAGAAAAATATATAAAAATTATACAAGTTGGACGTGCGTTTTTCAGCATTCTTGCATGAGTTGCACCTTTTCTCCAACTTTGCACTTTTGATCCTTTTTTCACCTAAAACATAATAAAACACCTCAAACACACCTTTTTCTCATATATATCAAATATCAGACACTTGTGCTAATATATGACAACAATTCTCATCAAAAAGGTATTAAATATGATACTAAAACACGCTTATTTTTACTCTCATCAATCCCCCAAACTTATCCATTGCTCGTCCCAAGGAAACAAAATAAAAATAAAGAGAAAGAGAGTAAGAAAATTAGGGGAAGACAAGGAGTATAACCAATACCACCTTCAAAATACAATTGTCCTCAATTTAGGTCATGTCACTCTCATTAATGTAATAATCAATTCATAGCATACAAGATAAGACAATCACCCCCAATTCAAATGTTCCATTGACATGTTCTCACAGGAAGTATATATCACTCGCACTCAAGTGTAAAAGATGTACACTTATAGGTTAAGGTGTTTACGCTCAAATTCAATTCAAGTGCATGCGTAACCATAAGCTTGCCAAATATCTCAAACTCTGCACAACTAAAAGTATGATTCCACAATAGGATCAAAAATGACTTTTTTTTATGTAATGTTGGCTCTTTGGTTAAGGTAGGAAATATATAGATAAGTGACTCAAAACTCGGATCAATCAAGTGTGCATTCTATCATGATCTTTTATTCTTCTTACTCACTTCAATTAAGCACAACATCTTCCTCAACTCTTTCACTTTCTTTATTTCAAGCACAACTTTTTTCTCCTTCTTTACTTGAGGTACCAGTTTTGGGTACTACCTCTCGCATCCACCATAGGGTACTAGATTTAAGCACTACCCTAGGGTGTTTGTTTCCATGGAATACTAGATTAAGCACTACTCCCTGATTTTCCTTAGATGCAATTTCAAGCTCATCACTATTTCAATACCAATTTTATTTATTTCCAAATTGTTATCAAACTCTATCAACACACTTTGAAAAGCCATTAATTCACTTCATGACGGACAATTAAGGCTAAAAAAATTCATAAGCTCAAAGTGGCTATTTATCGTAGGATGCCAAAGAATGAGATTTTTAGGCTCAACGGGGCTACCTACGGATAAACATAATTTGGTAGGGAATTATTTGGCTAAGTGACTCATAAATTCAAGGATGGCCTTAAATCATCTCCCATCATCTAACACACATGTAGTTTCAAGTAAGATAAGAGGCAAATTCTAGAATACACACAAGAACGATACTCACCACAAAAGAAATATCATGTGATTATGTACATAATGATAAGGGCTCAAAATCTCACATGGGTTTTAACAAGTAACAGAGCACTTTTCATGGTAAGTAATATTCCATAAATATACATAGAACTACAAACCACAATATAACTCAAGTACACTTCCTTCATCATTTTCAAGAGCATATGAATTTTAGGTACAACTTAATATAACCTCATGTGGATCACCAAAAACATAAACTCAATCATTTCACTCCTTCTAATTAAAATCACAAATAAAAATTAGAATAAGAAAATGAAGGCCTCTGATTTTTCTTCACGTATGTACAAGCTCATCGAGTTGTTCAACTCGGTCAGGTCAAAGCCTCAGCGTAGAACTCATCTTACCACTCATATACCTTTTCTATCAACAAAGTTCAAGCACACCTCATCATATTCATCAATAATAAAATAAGAGAACTATAAGAAAGACTCAATTGACTATCTAATCGACTCCACACACTAGACACACAAACACAACACACTAAACATTAGGTAAATTGTAAAAAATTGACATACCAATACCGGTTAAAATATTAATATTCCGTAAAAAATCAACCCCCTAACAAACAAACAACCAACGAAAGGAAAAATTATACCCTTGATGCTCATAAGACGAGGTAGGTACATCATACGCCCCCAAACTTAGTAAAAAAGTAAGTCGAAACTAAGTTTGAAAAGAGATGTAATTGCCGAAACATGAGCACCTCAAATATAATAACTCCTCACTCACATGAAAGAAATAATAAAGCAATAAAACGAAAGGGACAAGCCCCAAACAAGTGCTCATGTTTAACGTTAGAGAGTTATGACGGTTTACCACTTTTTGAACTATTGGATCGGAGGACGATCTTCTCGCATCCTCACCTTCAAATACTTTCTTTCTCTCTTCTTGTCTACACTCCGCACCTCACCTTTCTTGGTAACAGGTATATGATCCTGAGAAATTCCTTCCTCCCATGGCTGTCTAGACTCCTCCTTGTCAATCTTCCACTCAAAATTCAAAATCATCTGTCCTATTAAAATCAAGATTAAATAATTTAGAAACCACATCTATGCTCTTGCATGATTGAGTCTCCATGGGCATTATCATTGCTTGATCAAGAGAAAAAACCACATCTTCATTATCCATCTGCAGTCTAAGCTTCTCTCTCTCAACTTCTTTGCTCTTTCCCACTTCTTCTCAACTATAAGCTCAGTATTCTACTCATGTGATGGTACTGGAGTACTATGAACAATAGGTATAGCATTCGATACAAAAGCGGGGCTCTATTATCGCAGTTCGACCATGGTTTGACCAGATTGGTCTGGTTGAACAAACTGAGTGTGGTCAAACTGGGTGTCTGTAAACGGGTTCAGACTATCCACGTTCGACCATACTTCGACCAGATAGGTCTGGTTGAACGATATGAGTCTGGTCGAACTGGGTTTCTGTAATCTGAACTCGACTCTTCTGCTCAATAGGTGCTCGTTCGACCATGGTTCGACCAGAGAGGTCTTGTCAAACAGAATTGCTTTGGTCAAACGGCGAATCAGAAAACATAGCATCATTTTTCTATTTTTCCAAGAACTGTTCGACCACAGTTTGTCTATCAGGTCTGGTCAAACAGCGTGAGATTGGTTGAACAGGAGCCCTGCCTTCTTCATTTTTGTCCACTGGCTTTATCAGACCATCGTACTGCATCCCGGACCTCAATTTGAAGGCATGGCACTCTTTCGGGTTCATTATGGCTTGAGATGGGAATATTCTTTTCTCCAACATTTGTGTCAATTGATTCACGTTCCCGACCATCTGCCCCATTATAAAGGTAAAGTCCTTCAACTGCTTAGATATATATGCACGATTAGCATTCATACTCGCTTCGATGTGGTCAACCCTTGCATCATTCCTTGCCATGTATCGATTGAAGGTATCTTCAACACTCTTCACTTCGTTCTGCTAGATACTAATAGGTGTACGGAAAGTGTTCCGGTAGTGGTTTCAGCTTCTCCTCCTTTTCTTCCTTCGGTGTGCTTCCCTATCCAATGGGAGGTATTGCCTAGTCCACTTGACTTCTTCAAGCTTGGTTCTTTTAGATTCATTCCTGTCATCACCCAAAGCAAGTAAATTTTCAAGAAATTCAATACATACCTCATTAGAGAGCTCATCTAGCTCCATGGTGGGAAAAGTAAGAGACTCCGTCAAGCATGTCTCTAAGGGATCCTTTGACAGGATCAAGGATATATCTTCCATCACAATCTCCTCCACCACATCAATGCTATGACATTGCATCTCCATTGGCATATTCATTGCTTTATCAAGGTTGAACAGAACATCTTCTTTATCCATTCTTAATCTAAGCTCCCCCTTTTGGACATCAATCATAGCTCTAGCTATAGCAAGGAGTGGTCTCCCCAAGATAAAATGGACATTATCCTTGTCATCTTCCATCTCTAGAACAAGAAAATCCACAGGAAAGACAAGCTTTTGTATTTTTACAAGTACATCTTCAATCATCCCTTTTGGAAAAGTCATGGATCTATCTGCCAACTGTAGAGCCACTGTTGTGGGAGCAAGCTCCCCTAAACTTAGCTTCTTAAATATCGACAAGGGCATCAAGTTGATGCTTGCACTAAGATCACATAAAGCTTTTCGTGCTGGCCCCTTTCTAATTTCACATAGAATAGTGAAGCTTCCCGGATCCTTCAACTTCTATGGCAACTTCCTCTGAATAATCGAGCTGCATTTCTCAAATAGACTTATTGTTTCCACTCCGTTCAAGCTTCTCTTCTTCAATATGATATCCTTAAAAAATCGGACAAAATACGGCATCTCCATGATTACTTCTGAGAAAGGAATGTTCAAGCTTATTTTGTTCATGATTTCTGAAAACCTCTTGAACTTCTCTTCCAATCCCTTCTTAACTAACCTAAAAGGAAACAGAGGAGGTATCTTTGTTTTAGGAATTCCCCACTCATCATGTTCATCCTCCTTCGCCTTATCCTTCTCGGCTCTCAATCTCTTGGCTCTTTCCCATTTCTTTTCTACTATAAGCTCAATATTCTGCTCTTGTGATGGTAGTGGAGTATTTGGAGCAATCGATATAGTATTCAGGATGGAAACGTGGATTGATTGCCGCAGTTCGACCTCAGTTCGATCAGATTGCTCTGGTCTAACGAACTGTGTCTGGTCAAACGGACTATCTGGAAATGGGTTCAGACTGTCTAGTTCTCGTTCGACTAGATAAGTCTGGTCGAATGGGATAAGTGTGGTCGAATCGGGTGTCTGTAATCTGAACTTGACTTTTCTGCTCAATAGGTACTCGTTCGACCATAGTTCGACCAGATAGGTCTGGTCTAATGGAGTTGCTTTGGTCGAACGGCGAATCAGAAAATAGAGCATCATTTCTCTATTTTTCCAAAACTTATTCGACTACCGTTCGACCATTAGTTTTGGTTGAACGGCCTAGGCTTGGTCAAACGGGAGCCCTGTCTTCTTTGTTTTCATCCATAGGCTTCATCGGACCATCGTACTACATCCTGGATCTCAATGTGATGGCATGGTACTCTTTATGGTTCGTAATACTTTGAGATGGAAGCTTTCCTTTCTCTATTGTTTGGGTCAATTGATTTACGCTCCCAGCCATCTAACCCATCAACAACGTTAGGTCCTTAATCTGCTATGGCAATTCCTCATGATTTGAATTAATTTTTCCTTCCAAATGATCCACCCTTGAATCATTCCTAGCCACATATCGGTTCACCGTCCTCTATTCCAGGTTTTCCTTCTTTCATTTTTGCACCAGGGTTAATACCCGTAGGAAGTTGCATTGCTCCATTCGGATTACTCCATGAAAACTCCGGCCTCCTTCGTTGGTGATAGTTACCCGGGGGAACACGATTATTGTAGTTCCCTTGGTAATTCCTATATCCTTGATTATTCGGATACCTCATTCCTTGAATATTTTGACACATGGCATAGTTTGCTTCTTCTAATTCCTGTTGATCGGTCTCTCTTCACTGTCATCCTGCTGCATCATCATTAGTACTTTCTGTGACAAATCAGTAATCTGCTTCTGCTGGGATTCAAGCAGCTTGTTGATATTTGTCAAACTCGAGATGATCTCATCTTCTTTACTGGACTCGTATGTTCAACCTGTGCTACCTTTCCAAGAACATAGGTCTCTCTCACTCTATCAGTTGGCCAATCTCTTTAATTCATCAAATTATTCTCAAAGAGCTTTTCGGCCTCAACGGATGTCTTAACAAGTAGTGCTCCATTCGATTAAGCATCGAGTAAAACACGAGAATCATAATCCAACCCGTTGTAAAAGATACTGATATATTGAGCTTTTGACAACCCATGTTGCGGGTACCTTCTAAGCATGTCCTAGAATCTATCACATGCTTCATGAAATTTCTCATTACTTAACCACTAATAGCAAATTGATTGATTTCTTATTTCAACTTAAACACCTTTGAAGGTGACATGCATCGATCCAAGAACTTCACCTTCAATTGCTCCTATGTAGTACATTCAGCAGCATTAAGAGTATCATACCAATCTCTTCTCTCGCTCTTTCATTAAGCGAGAATTTAAATAAGATGATCCTCTTAGCATCTTCATGAGTTCCTGCATCTTTTTGTGTACTTGCATGACCAAGGAACTTATTAAGATGTTGTTGAGGATTCTCGAAAGTTCCCGCAAAGAAGGAGTTTCTTTCTATCATGCTAAATCTATAGATATTCTTTCGGCAAAACCGTCAAAATTTTCTTTTGATAATTTATTTAAAATAAATTATATAATAAATCAATAAAACATCAGTGATCCATCGGTAATTTACCGATGATTTTTTGTCCGTCGATAATGCGACAGTTTATTGTAGATATTCGCTCATCATGTAGCAATTAAACAGTTTTAGGGGCCGCAACAAGAAATAAATAATTATTGGAACAGGACAAGTTATTTTATAATTTTTTTATCTATTTTATCAATAAAATTTAATATTTATAGATTTAGTATTAATTTTAAGATTCTAATGGTAATTAGCACTTAAAGAATGGTGGGAACATAATTTAAGCGTTGGGGACATAAAGGTTTATTGGTTCTATGGGATTCTTTCTTGAATCCATGTGAAAGATTAATGCATTTAAATTCCCAAAAAATTAAATCAAGCATTAATAATGACATTAACACCCTCCATCTCATTACTCTCATTCATAACCCCCATCTCATTCAATCCATATCGATTGGTTTTAAAATCATGACAGATAAGATTCAATAGTGCTAAAAATTCAACCAGTGGATTAGCTCACCTGGCCACTGGACTCCTCACTAATGTAGAAGACCAAGGTTCAATTCTCTTTGAGAACAAATTGAAGTAGGGATTTATAAGAAGACTAGAAGAATAATCTTTGTCCGATCAAAAAAAAAGTGAGAAAAAGGGTGACAGAATTCTAAAATTCAAACCAAATCAAATGCATTTCCACAAATTAATTTTGGACTAATTTCAAAAAGAGGTGCCTTAAATGGGATGGAGGGAGTATGGTTTTCTAAAGTATGATAATGAATTAAATTACGCTTTTAGAGTATTATAGTATGATTCACTACAAACATACTTTAACTATTCATAAGCATACTTTACTTATAATATAACAACCATACTTTACAATGGATCGACCTGCCTCACAAATCGTCTCACATATACCCGTCTTATAAGAGAGTACTCATTTTCTTTATTAGTTATCATTTTTATTAAAATATTATTATTTTTTTCTACAAAATACTTCACACTTACCTTTTTTATTCGTCCCACGATATATTTCGCACTTTTTTTCTATGAAAGTGGTCAAAAATACATTTCAATAATACCCATTTTTTACACAAATCCAATATAATACCCTACTTTTTACACACATCCCAACAATTTTACACACTATTTTCATTAAATTACCTAAAATAATTCTCTTCTTTCTTATTTTATACATACATACAAAATTAATTTTTCTTGAACTTCACGCTAAGAAATACTTGAAATATATTGTTGGGTGGAGGGAGTATAACTTTTTTAAGAGTGAGTTTTGTGTGAACTCGGTTCACCATGCACCATATTTTTTAAGAATTACTCTTTAATACATAAAAAATTATTCTTTAAAGAGATGAGTTGTTACTTTTTTGAATAAAAAATATTCCCTCCATCCATAACTCATCTTTACACATTATAAAAGGAAATAACAACAAATCAAATAAACCTTATAATACAATCTAATTTCAAATTGTTCATTAACACCTTAAATATATGAAACATACTTTACAATATAGTATTTTATAACTTAAAAATACCAAACTACCCTTAAAAGTAAGTCGAAAAGCAACTTTGCTTAATTTTGTGTAAGTCAAAGTTTGACCATGAGTTAGGGACGTAAGGAGTGTTACTCCTCAAATTATGCTCATTAAGAATATAAAATATCACAACAAATTAGAATTTGAAAAGTAATAATATTTTATTTTACTCAAGAGAATAAAAGTTTATTTATTTAAAGACTTTTTCATGTACTATAAAAGAATCTGATAAATCAGGGTGCAAAATTTTGGGGTAATTTTTTTCATTCAAAAAAATAATAGTTTCTCCCTTAAAAGTATTTATTTTCATGTATTATAGCGTAATTGGTAAATCAGGGGTATGTGTGACCCCAATTCACACAAGTATTTTGTTTTTTTATTAAGGATGTTAGAATTTTTTATTTATATTACGAAGAGTTGATATACAGTGGATTCGAGTGCACAAATTTAATTAATGCATCCAATTTTTTTTCGTAACAAACTGTATTTGTTTTAATTCAGTAATGCATATATGATTCTTAATAATGTATTATTTTTTTATAATAAAAAATACCATTAAATTTCATTAAAACTGTGTTTTAATTAAAAATTCAATAAAATTCATTAACAAAGTAAGGGCCAGTCTTTGCTTAGGTCGAGCGAGTCGATTGACTCAATCCCAAAAATTTTGGTGAAATTATATATATATATATATATATATATACTAGTTTTGTCTCCCGCGTTCGACTCGGGTTCTATTATGTGTAATGTTTTTATTTTCAAAATATATTTTAATAATTTTATTATTAAATGTATATATATTTGTTTGTTTATTTTTTCATCTTACTTTACTATTAAATGTAATTTTTACATTCGTATTAAAAAGATGAACTTTCAATTAATATAAAATGAAGCAATATGTCGTAATAGAATATTTTCAATTCAAAACCTGAAAATGAATTAATTATCAATTTTGGGTAATATATTTTTCTATAAATTAGGGCCTTAAAATATATAAACGATATGCAATAATAGAATTTCTTTTAATCACAATTATATAACAAAAATATTAAGCTTATTATTAGTTGTAAATTTTATTAATAATCGAGCGTCTCTCCTTTTTATCTTTTACTTTTATAATATTTTATTTTTTATTAAATAACCTAATCAAAACATTTAAACGTTAAAATATATTAAAACTCAATGTGCCATAATAGGAATATTTTCAATTCAAAACCTAAAAATGATAAACTATCAATTTAGGATCTAAATTAATTTTTCTATCAATTAGGGGCCTTAAAATTTATAAAATTATATAAAAAATAAAACAGTGTGCCATAATAGAAATAGTCTTATTAGATTAAATTAAATCTTCATAAATATTACTTAAAATAAAATATTAATTTCAAGATTATAAAATATTAATTACTTTAAATAATAAATTACTTAGAATAAAATGTTAATGGTAATTTTAAGATTATTAGTGAGAGAGATTAAATAAAGCAATATGTAAAATATTAAATTACTAAAGAACGAACGTGGTGACGCCACATACAAAAAATTTCAATGAGCAACATGCGGCCGCCACCTCATAATTCTAAAATTTTATTTTTGGCAAGTACTTGTAAATTAATAGTATTAATGATATATATATATATATATATATATATATATATATATATATATATGTCTTAGTACACTATAGTAGAAACTTTTCTTGCTGACGTGTTGTCTTCAGAGCGCTCCAATGTGATGTGTAATTTTCTCGATTTTTTAGATTTTTAATACTTTTTTAATATTTTTCTTATTTACTTTTAATTAACTTATTTATTTAATATTTCCTTTATTAAATAATGTATTCTTATTTTTAATAATGATTAAATTTATAATATTTTATTTATTTATTTGGGTATCAATAATTAATTATTACTAAATCTTTTAATACAATAAAATAATTAATATCAAATTAAACCATTATATATAAAGGGAAAAAATAATATTTCATATAATATTCTCTCTCACCCAACCTATAAATAAGACTCTTTGGTTATTCATTCTAAATAAATACACACATTCAATTCTCCAAGAGGAATAGGAGCTTTCTTCAAGTTCCTCTACATAATTGATTTATGAAAGTATAAAAATTTATTTCGATAGAGCGAATTAAGTAGAGATTCGATCTACTTCTGAAAAATCGATTCAAGTATTCTTCAAGAGGAAGATATTTGATTCAAGTATTCTTGAATCGATTTACCTCTTACGAATCGATTCTTCAAGAGGAAGAGAATCGATTAAAGTATTCTTGAATAGATTTATATCTTAAAATCGATTTGTCAAGAGTAAGAGGATCGATTCAAGTATTCTTGAATCGATTTACATCTTAAGAATCTATTCTTTAAGAGGAAAAAAATCGATTCAAGTATTACCTCTAAAGAATCGATTCAAGTATTCTTTAATATCTACCTCTAAAGTATTGATTTAAGTATTTTTCAACTGAAAGAGGATCGACAATTCAAGTACTCTTGAATCGATTTACCTCTAAATAATAAGAGCTTGAAAAACTAATTCATGTATAGAATCGAAAGCTTAAGTTCTTTAAGTTAAATCATTATTTCATATCAAATAACATTAAAATTGAGTTTGTAAATACTTGTTAAATTTTTAAAGTTATATTAATATTTATTTATTTACATATATCTTAATTATTCAATTATGACATATGAATTATAAAATTTATTTTCTTTAATTGTTTATATAATTTGAAACTAATAAAATTAAATAAAAAATAAAATTAATAAATTCATTTCAAATTTACGAATATTTAAAAGAATAATAAATATAAATTAGTTTTATTTATATTATATATTTTTTACATTATTTACTTTTAATTAATTTTCTTATTTAATATTTTTATTTTTAAATAATGTCTTTCTTATTTTTAATAATGATTAAATTTTCAATATTTTATTTATTTATTTGGGTATAATTAATTAACTATTAAATCTTTTAATGCGATAAATTAATTAATTAATATCAAATTAAATTATATATATATATATATATAAAAAGGGAAAAAGGATTATTTTATATAATATTCTCTCTCACCCTACCTAAAAATAAGACTTTTTTGTTATTCATTATAAATAAACACATTCGATTCTCCAATAGGAATATGAGCTTTCTTTAAGTTCCTTTAAACTTTGGGATGAAGCTGTGGTGGACTCTTTTCTAGGGTTTGATTGAAAAAGTCTAGCTCAGTAAGCAAGTGCTACAAACCTAAACACAAAGCGGAATGGACAGTTCTTCCTTAAGTTAGCTATCCAGACTAAAGAATTGGTTTATGAAAGTATAAAAATTTATTTCAATAGAGCGAATCAAGTAGAGATTCGATCTACTTCTAAAAAATCGATTCAAGTATTCTTCAAGACGAAGAAAGTATTCTTGAATCGATTTACCTCTTAAGAATCGATTCTTCAAGAGGAAGAGAATTGATTCAAGTATTCTTGAATATATTTACATCTTAAAAATCAATTTTTCAAAAGTAAGAGGATCGATTCAAAAATACTTGAATCGATTTTCATAAATAATCATTATAATATATATATATATATATATATATATATATATATATATATATATATATATATATATTAGGTATAGTATAGCAAAATCCTTTGTCATTTGATTCGTTCACGTATAGTTTTATTATATATTTATTTTCCTATTATGACTTATTTACTTTAAATCATTAATTGCAATCAATAAATAAATCATTTGATTTAAATAAATTAATTAGTATCAAATTAAATATGACTTATTTACTTTAGTATCATTAATTGCAATCAATAAATAAATTATTCTATTTAAATAAATTAATTAGTATCAAATCAAATCATGTATATATGGAAAAAAAGAATAAATTGAGATTTTATATATATATAATTGATATTTATTTTAGACAAACAGTAGAATTAAAGATTTATTACTAAAAATTACATATTTTGATCATAATTGCACTTAAATACAATGAAAAAATTGAAATACTAATAACTATATAAATATACAGCAAAGTGACAAAATTGTCTTTATGTGGTTGCAAATTTTTTTAGAGAAATATGGGGGTAATAAATAGTTTTTAATTGTATTATATTATAAAATAATATTTTTAAAAAAATACAAGTCAAGATTCTTTCAAATAATTAGAATATATGTACGTATATATTAAATTTTTACATGATTTAGTTATACGTTACATTATCAAAAGTCAAATATTATAATTTATTGCAATTCTTTACATTGATGAAAGAAATTGTATGGCTATAAGAAAAAAATTTTCCTTAATTAATATTGTTATGTTATATAATACGAATTATTTGATTATAAAAATAAGAATAACTAAATAAATGATCATGTGTTGTATACTAAAAGTCTAGATTTTTGTATGAACAATATGACAATATTTGAAATGAGAATCATGTGATAAAATATTTGCAATTATATTATTGCAAAAGTCCATTTACTTTATACTGTAGATAATGTGGTATGCGGCGTCACACGGAAGATCATATTATCGGCTCCTTATAAAGTATAAACAGATGTTCACAACCAAGATAGATGGGGATTATCTATCGGTATGGTTGTAGTGTGATTTGGTATTAGTCTGTCTTGACTATAAAATTACACTAGTACACTTTGTGTGTATTGAGCAGCACCGCCGTGAGATCGTTCAGTTTATACTGACTATATAATAGAACTAGATATTAGTTATTATAGATCTTCATACTCTTAATCCCCATACAATAACCTCGACACATAAGCCAGTATTTATTTCTTTAATTCATCAATGGGTGAGATTTATTAGTTAAATCAATATGCTCGGTGAGTTGAGAGATGGTACTGTCTCTATGGTGTGTTGTTGATTGTAGAAGGAATCTGTGTCCTAACGGAATCGGTTGATGATGTCCCCTTGAGGAGCTCATAATGATTATCATGTAAACCCTGCAGGTAGATTTATTGTAGAATGATAATAAGGTTGAGTGGTACTACTCTCGGTAAATATATTAATTAATGGAGTTGTCAGTAACTTAATTAATTAATGGACATTGAATCTTAAACACGGGGAGATTAACGGGGTCATAATAAAAAGGAGCCCATAACATAATTTGGGATTAGGGTGGCAGTGCAATAATACTTCTTTAGTGGACTGATTTATTATTATTGGACTTAAGTATAAGTTTTGGGCTAAACTTGGATGCTTAAGCCCAATGGGAGGCCCAAACCCTAATTTCTCCTCCTGGTCCCTATTGTAGCCTATAAATAGTCAATCTCAGCAGTCCGGATAATAAGACTTTCACGCCTAATACTATGAGCAAGCAAGATTGACTGCAGATTGAGATCGTCTTGTAGATCGTTGCCCACACAACATCAAGACGTGACTTAGGAATACAATAGAAGATTGGAAGGTTATTTGTTCTTGCTACTATTGCTGTTCAACCTCTACATCAAACCCTGGTGAAAGGTAATATGATTCTACTCTTATACTTCCACTGCAGTAGAATTGCATGGAACCCTAACGGTTCATGTTAACCAAAAGATCCAAATGCCAACAATTAGTATCAGAGCGTAGGTTTTATGGCTAAACGTGACACGTTAGGCTAGGGTTTGAGTGGAATACGTGATATTAGGGTTTAGAATTTATTTTCTTGTAATATGCCCTATTCGTATATACTTGTTGAACCTTGATACACGACACACACGTTGCACCACGGGCATGAACGACAAAGAGATTGAGACGTGGTGTGAAAGGGTGATGTGTCTACCAGCGGAACGACCTACGAACGACGCGCTGCATGGATTTTGGGCAGCGATTTTGGTGGTACTCCATGGCGTGAAACAGGCTGGAAGACGACGGCACGTCATTGTGGGTTGTGACCGGTGATGAAAGGGCCCGACGTCGATGATGGCAGAAACCACGACAGCGCGCCTGGACGATGTGCGTGAAGCATTGCTTTCGAACGCAGGCTAGGGTTTGGAAAAACACCGACAGCGGGTTGTAATGCTGGCGGCTTGATGAGGCTGGTGGGTAATCCAGTAATCGGTGCGGCGCTGATGGCAAGCATGGCTGGACAGTTTTGGACGACGACATGGTGACGGAAAATAATCCCTGCGGCTGCGTGATTGCATCAGACGGCATCGGGACCAGGCACATGTGACGACACGATCGAGTCTAATTGATACACGAAAGGAAAGTTAATGAGTAAAATTGGATTACCCGATGAACTACCTAATTTTTTACTCGTTCACCTTCGTTTAATCTCTACTGCTTGTTTATTTTATTTGCTATTTAAATTATTGTTTAATAGTTAATTAATTATCCACCAATTTATTGTCAACCTAGTCTTAATAAGTTAGATTATAATTAAATTAATAATAATACGTCTCTTGGGTTCGATAAATATCATATGGTCACTTATCAAAGCTACAATAACATTCTTCATATTTGGGAATTAATTGTGTTTTGATAAAATGATAATCAATGGGCCCATATTATGCTAAGAAAATATTAATTTCAAAGCCCAAATTATTAATTAAAATTCACCAACAAAACGAAGTGTGACAACCAAGTTGGAAAAGTAGAAATTCACTTCAACCGGTCAAATGCTTGAGTGAGTTCTCTTTTAAAAATCAACTCTTCCTCTCTCTAAGAAAATGTGAGGACCAGCTTATCTCCCTAAAGCAAGATTTGAAAGAGTCCATTAGTTCATTCTGCTGAACAACTACCAGTTATGTAGCCGTCACCGGAGTTCGCCGCTTCTCATTGGATACTTCGTTTGCTACGTCATCTAGTCATGCCACGAGTGTGCCCCATCAACCAAGCACCACCGTGAACCCGTCGAATTCATCACCATCGCACACTATTGCCGACACTCGCCGATCTTTTGCCCACATCACGCCGCCTTCTGTTGCCGTGCGTCAAATTTTCAGTTGCCGCATCTCCTTTAAATTTTAGGTTTTTGATAAGTTCTACTTCTCTCAGATATCCTCAACTTTTTAATTTTATGAAATAAGAAAATAAGAAAGGAAAGGAGTTTTGATCTTTTTTACTACTTCTCACATCACTCAAAGCCCAAAGGAAGTTCTTCTGCCTTCAACGATTTTATTTTTAAAAACCGGCAGCTTCCGGCTTGGACAATTAAACCAGTATTTCAAAGGGTTCAGTAGCAAAAATAATTTTTAGGGAGTTTTCGGACCTATTCCAGTACCAGTTTCCAATTTAATCAGTTGAACTAGTCGGTACAGTCCGATTTTGATCACACTTGTTAAAACTATCAAATTGTCATTGAAAAATTATTAACACACCTCTGGCAAACAATTGCGTGAGACCATTTCACGTGATAAGTTATAACATTTCATTAAAGAATTAGTCTTTTGTGAACTTGTTGCACAGTAAATCCTGATTTTACTGAAGTTACTTTTTAGTACATGAAAAATATACACTTTAGAGGATGAATTATTATTTATTTGTATGAAAAATATTATTCATTTTAACAGGAATATAAATATCACAATATATCATGATTTGACTGAGTAATATTTTTTCATCTAAGAGTAATATTTTTATGTCAAAAAAGTAAAAATTTATCATTCTAAAAAATAATATTTCATGTACTAAATAAATATATCTGGTGCAAGGTGAACCCAAGTGCAAGGAATAATTTGTCTTCCATTAAAATGTGATATTTAATTGATAAACTGATGATATTCATTCAATAAATTATTTTATGACAATTCATGATATAAATTAAAAAGTAATATCATTTTTTTTAATGAAAGTGATAAGAAATTAACATCTTTATTGAAAAGTATAAAATAAAAAAATCACTCGATACCACTATCGTCAGTGTGTGAAATTAGGGTAGGCCTTATGCGAGATCGTCTTACGGATCTCACTCTATAAGACGGATTATCCATTAACCCAATAAATAATTTCTTTTAAAAAAAATAGAATAATATACCTTCAATAATGAGGGATGCATATTTTCGTTTCTAGCATGCGTAAATGATACAACCGCCCAACGCTCATTTGCTATTAGTTATTATTACTTTTTTTTAACTTTTTTTAAAAAAAATTAAAATAAATTACTTTTTATTATTAAAAATAATATAAATTTTATTTTATTACAAATACTATATTTTTATTTTATTTTTAATTAAAAATATTACTCCCTCCGTTCCAAAGAGAAATTCACAGTTACTGTAGATACGGAGTTTAAGAAAAAGTTTACTTTTAGGGGTAGTTTGGTATTTTTAGGTAATAAATAAATTATAAAGTAAGTTATGTGAGTTGTAAATGGGTGGCAATTTTGAAATTAAAATTGGTGTAAGATTTGTGTGTATTTCTTTATTTGGAGGTGTGAATTTGTTTATGGAACAGAGGGAGTATCACTTTTCTTATAATTAGGTGTTACTTTTTGTTCCTCATACTAATTATTCATAAAATAGGTTAGTTGGATTGTTATCACCTTTGGTTGGTCATATATACCCTTCCGTCTGGTTCTAAGGTATCCGTTTATTTTTTGCACGTGGATTTATGAGTATTATTATTATTATATGTAGAGTGGGTAGTTGTATTAGAGGGAAGTGGTGGGCCATATTATGTACTTTTTTACTAAAATAGGGAAAATGAAAATCTTTGAACCGGACGCCAAAAATAGTAAAATAGACACCTCAGAAGCGGAAGGAGGGAGTAACTCTTTATTGAAATTTGAAAGAGGCATACTTGTGTGAGATCATCTCAGGATAAGATAATTTTATACTTTTATAATTGATTCACTTTTAATTAAAGATATTATCATTTATTATTTATACTGTAAAATTATTTATGAAATAATTCACAATATCATTATCACTTTTCATCAATTGGGTATCACTTTTTAGAGTTCGACTGCGGTGCACCCGTAGGACCAGTGCACCTGGACGATTTTAGCCATTAAATTAAACTATAATTGAATCCCTACCATTAATTAATTTAAATAATTAAAAATTAAAATAAGATAACCACCCACTACCTTACTTTTAGCCTATGAATTCTAAGGTGCACCGGTGCAACAGGTGCACCCTAAAAGAGAATTTTGTATTTTTGGTCCAACTGGACACATAACCTCTTCAAAATAATCTCAATGCTTTCATTTTTAGTCCCAAATGATTATTTCTTTGCAAACTTGATCCCATAAGATTTCAACATAGCATATTTAGTATCATTCAATTATATTATTGGTCCTAAAAAATTAAATTCATATTTTATTTTATTTTATTTTATGTTTATTTATTTATTTAATTCTTATTATTATTATTATTTTTAACATGTTTTAAAAAGTAATAAAAATCTAACATTAAATAAAATAATAAATGAGTAAATAAATAAATAAAATAAAATATGAATCTAAATACTTATATCATATTTATTTATTTTTAATATATCTTTTGTAAACAATAAAAATTTGGTATAAAGTTATTAGTCTAAAATTTTTTTGGACTAAAATTGCAAAATAATCGTTTTAATATTTCTGGATTTGGGTAGTGTCCATAACTTATTATAATAATAATAAGTTATTATTAAAATATTTATTATTTTCAAAAAAGACATGTTAAGAAAATAAATAATAATAATAATAATAATAATGATAATAATAATGATAATAATATTAATAAATAGATAAATAAATATGATATAAAGTTATACTATTGGTTATAAGAATTTAGATTCATATTTTATTCTATTTATTTATTTACTCATTTATTATTTTATTTAATATTAGACTTTTATTACTTTTTAAAACATGTTCAAAATAATAATAATAATTATTATTATTAAATAAATAAATGAACATAAAATAAAATAAAATATGAATTAAATTTTTTGGGACCAATAGTGTAATTGAATGAGACTAAATATGCTAGGTTGAAGTTTTATGGGCCAAGTCCGCAAACAAATAATTATTTCGGACTAAAATTTAAAGTATTGTGACTATATTGAAGAGGTTATGTGTCCTGCGGGACCAAATGTGCAAAATTCTCCACCGTAGAACAACCCCACTTTTTATTATAGTGATTATCACTTCTTATCCGTCTCACAAAATGAGTTTCATAATATAGCCTCATGCAAGTTTTTGGCATGAGTTTTTGCCTTGTTGATATATTATCACTTTTTTTTAATTAATGTTATAAATGTTCATGAAATAGTTTAATTAGTTAGTTATCACTTTTCCTTAATTACATAATATTTTTTTATTAAAATGTTATCACCTTATATCAATTTCAGAAATCGTTCACAAAATAGTTTAATTAAATAATTAATTATAACTTTTCCCCAATGGGATATCAGTTTTTTTTTAAATAAATGTTACTACCTCCGTCCCAAAGAGAAATTCACAGTTACTGTAAATACGGAGTTTAAGAAAAAGTTTACTTTTAGGGGTAGTTTGGTATTTTTAGTCAATAAATAAATTATAAATGAAGTTATGTGAGTTGTAAAGAGATGACAATTTTGAAATTAAAGTATGTTGTAACGTTATTGATTTGTGTGTATTTTTTATTTGGGGTATTAACTTGTTTATGGGACGGACAAAAATAAAAAGTGTAAATTTGTTTATAAGAGAGTATCATTTTTTATTAATCCTACAAATTGCTCATAAAATAATTCAATTACACTTACATTACTTTTTTTTCTTAATCATGTATCACTTTTTTAAAAAAATATTATCATTTGTATATATTTTACTGTTCAGGTCAATTAAGAGTTATCACTTTATTTTTTTATAAAGTATCAGGTTTTATAAAAAATATTATCCCTTTTATCCTTTCCGTGAATTTTTCATAAAGCAATGCAACTAATTGGTCGATTTGTTTTTCCCTTATTTGATTTTTACATCAAATCTTATAAGAAAAAATAAATAAATAAAAATTAAACACATCTATCTATCTATACATACATATATAAAAACAAAATTAAACTTCTATTTTTATTTTCAATTTTTTTCAATTTTACTTTATTTAAAAATAATTCAATTTCAATCTAGACCGTCCAATTAATGCTTTTGATTTCAATCATAAAATTTAATTATATTAATAATGAATTTTATTATTATTTAAATTTTATTTTTTATTTTACAATATAAATTTTGTAAATATGAGAAATATTTTTGACATATTTGAGTAATTTTTAATCAATATATTTAACCTATATATACATATATAAAAACAAACTTGATTTTTAATTTTTATCTTCAATTTTTCTCCATCTTTTCAATTTTAATAAATTTAGTAATCATTCAATTTTAATCTTGATCATCCATTTCATAATTTATTTATTTATTTTTAAATTAACAATATAAATTTGATAAATATGAAAAATATTATTGGCATATATTCTACTAATTGTCAATCAATATACTAATTTTGAATCAATATATATCAAGTAATATATTTTAATTTAATCTACATATTATATCAAATATTTCAACGCAATCTTTGATCATTTTTCACCTTTTTAATCACGATTGTTCATTCTTTCAAATCATTGTATATAAACCTTTTCATTACCTAATCATATCTTTTTTTTTTCTTTTTTTTGGTGCTTCTTTTTTTTTTCTCTATTTCACCTTCGTACTATTTCTAATCTATATTTACTTTTATTTGATCTTGCAGGTTCATTCTCCGATGTATCATTCTTCTTCTTTTTTTTGTTATTTTTTTTCTCTTCTATTTTCATAATATATAAACATTTTCATAACCTAATCATATGCCTACTTTTTTTTTTTCTTTTTGGTGCTTTTCTTTTTCTTCTCTATTTCACTTTCGTACTATTTATAATCTACTTTAATTTATTTTATCTTTTATATTTACTTTTATTTGATCTTACATGTTCATTCTTTGAGGTATCATTCTTCTTTTTTTTATATTTTTTTCTCTTCTATTTTCATTCTATATAAACATTTCCATTACCTAATCAAATCCTTTTTTTTTTTTTCTTTTTGGTGCTTTTTTTTTCTTCTCTATTTCACTTTCGTACTATTTATAATCTACTTTAATTTGTTTTATCTTTTATATTTACTTTTATTTCATCTTACAGGTTTATTCTCTGAGGTATCATTCTTCGTTTTTATTTTTTTATTATTTTTTTTCTCTTTTATTTTCATTCTATATAAATATTTTCATTACCTAATCAAATCCTTTTTTTTTTCTTTTTGGTGCTTTTTTTTTTCTTTTCTATTTCACTTTCGTATTATTTCTAATCTACTTTAATTTGTTTTATCTTTTATATTTACTTTTATTTGTATCATTCTTCTTTTTTGTTTTTTGTTATTTTTTTTTCTCTTCTATTTTCATTCTATATAAACATTTTCATTACCTAACCAAATCCTTACTTTTTTTTCCTTTCTGGTGCTTTTCTTTTTCTTCTCTATTTCACTTTCGTACTATTTCTAATCTACTTTAATTTGTTTTATATTTTATATTTATTTTTATTTGATCTTGCAGATTCATTATCTGAGGTATCATTCTTCTTTTTTGTTTTTTGTTACTTCCTCAGTCCCATAAAGAAGTTCACAGTTACTGTAGATACGAAGTTTTATAAAAAGTTGCTTTTTGGGGGTAGTTTGGTATTTTTAGATAATAAATAAATTATAAAGTAAGTTTTGTGAGTTGTAAAGGGGTGGTAATTTTAAAATTAAAGTGTATTGTGGGGTTATTGATTTGTGTGTTTTTCTTATTTGGGGGTGTGAACTTGTTTATGGGACGGACAAAAATAGAAAGTGTGAATTTGTTTATGGGACGGAGGGAGTATATTTTTTTCTCTTCTATTTTATTATTTTATTTATAAATCTATAAACCATATTTCTATACTTTAATTTATTTTATCTTTTATCCTTTTTATTTGATCTTATGTGCAGGTTCAATCATTCTTATTTGAAGTATCTTTTTTTTGTAATTTTATTTTCATTTCTCTTCGATTTTTATATTTTCTTTATAATTTTATAAACCTTATTTATATCCTTTAATTTATTTCATCTTATATATTTTTATTTTATCTTATTTTCAGGTTCAATCATTCCATTTGAGGTATCATTCTTCTTTTTTAATTTTCGTTTATCTTATGATTTATATTTTTTTTCGTTTTTTATGTATTCTTCATATTCTATAAACCATTGATTTTATTCTTATTTTCAGATTCAATCATTCTCCTTTGAGGTATCATTTTTTCTTCGTTTATCTTATGATTTATGGTTTTTCCTTCATTTTTATTGTTTCTTTTATATTTTATAAAATCGATTTTCATAAAAATTTTTAAAAATTATTGTTCTTATTTTTATTTGATCTTATTTGCTGCTTCAATCATTAAAAATAAATGGCAAAAGTTCCTGTGTCCCTGGGGACACAGAGGGATACTCCATGTCCCTATGTGAACACAATCCTCCCCCTCCAATTCTATTTAAATCTATGCATTACTAGGTGTTTAAATTGCAAAGGGGCATGAAAATTGCAAAGGCACACGGAATGTGCTCCGTGTGCTCAGTAGCACAGGATCCTCACTCAAAATAAATTGGCAGTGTTTGGAGTGATGAATTTAGAGAATCTAGAATTATTTTTAGAAATTTTAGAATTGGAGATTTAAAGCACATGTCAAATATATTTTTATTTAATTTTTTGGATTAATGTATGAAATTTATTTTCAAAATTTTGTATTTTATTTTAATTTTCATTCAATTATATTTCCATTAAGACCGTGTCTATAAATATTCTTTTAATTTAATCTTTAGGATTAATGTATGAAATTTATTTTCGAAATTCTTTGATTTATTTTAATTTTTCTTTCAATTTTATTTTTGTTAGAATCGTCTCCATAAATATTATTTTAATATTTATAATTTATAATATTAAATAATATTTTATATTTTATTTATCCATATATTATTCAATTAAAAATAAAATATAAATTATAGTATATTATATCTTTCTTAAGAAACAGTAATTGAGTTTTACAGAGAAATTATATTTATTTTTTAAAAAAATAAATAGGTATATCAATTAAAATATAATAACTTTAATATAATTAATAATAGAAAGTTAATATATACTCTATTTATCTTAAATATCGGATTAAATTTAATGTTATAAAAAATAAGTGTATAAACAATGTGATTTAATTAATAAATATCTATACATATATAAAAGCAAACCTAAACTTCTATTTTTGTTTTCAATTTTTTTTCAATTTTACTCTATTTAGAAATAATTCAATTTTAATCTTGACCGTCCAATTAATGTTTTGATTTCAATAATAAAATCCAATCTAATTATACTAATAATAATAAATTTTGTTATTTAAATTTTACTTTTTTATTTAACAATATAAATTTGGTAAATACAAGAGATATTTTTAACATATTTAACTAATTTTTAATCAATATATGTTTAATTTAAATTAATATATCAATCAATATTCAAATATTATAATTTAATTTCATAAAATTTAATTATACTAATAATGAATTTTTTTATTATTTAAATTTTACTATTTTATTTTTTCATTCATTAAAATCATCCTATATAAATCTTTTCAATCTAATCAAATTATTACTTTCTCCTTTTTTTTTTTTCTCTCTCTCTCTCTAATGTTTTTTTTTTCTTTTACAAATTCTACTTTCATATTATTTATAATCAACTCTAATATACAGGTTCAATCATTCTCCTAAAGGTATCATTATACTTTTTAATTTTTTGTTATCTTTTTTTTTTTTTAATTTTTGTATTTTTTTTAATAATTCTATAAACCCTATTTTTATAATTTAATTTATTTTTATCTTCTTTTATACGTACTTTTATTTGATATTATTTTTAGGTTCAATCATTCTCATATTTGATCTTATTCTTTTTGTTTTTTTTTCTCTAATACTCCTTCTTTTTCTTCTATTTTACAGATTATACTTTCATATTATTTATAATCTACTCTAATTTGTTTTGTCTTTTATACTTTTACTTGATCTTATATATAGGTTCAATCATTCTCCTAAAGGTATCATTATACTTTTTAATTTTTTGTTATCTTATTTTTTTCCTTCGATTTTTGTTTTTTTTTAATAATTCTATAAACCCTATTTTCATAATTTAATTTATTTTATCTTCTTTTATACTTTGATATTATTTTTAGGTTCAATCATTCTCCTAAATGTATCATTATACTTTTTAATTTTTTGTTATCTTATTTTTTTCCTTCGATTTTTGTTTTTTTTTTAATAATTCTATAAACCCTATTTTCATAATTTAATTTATTTTATCTTCTTTTATACTTTGATATTATTTTTAGGTTCAATCATTCTCATATTTGATCTTCCAATATTTGATATTATAAAAAGAGAAAAATAAAAGAGTACAGATGAGAAATTGAAAATATGATCCAAAAGTGATCATTAAAAGAGCCAAACAGGTGGCATTAAAAAGAGGAGTAAAACATTAAAAAGAGGAGTAAAACAGGTGTCCTCGAAAGAGAAACTATTTGCCCTACTCGTATAGTTGTATCTATGTAATTTGCATCGTAGGAGCGGTAAAAAGGAAGGCAACATCATGGCATAGGAGGAACAATATAGAGCTTTCAAAACATCCTCCTTATTAATCAATAAAAATCTACAAAGCAGACGCAGTATATAGGCCCCAAAAATCCAAATAATCATCATCAAATCACGGGTGCCTTTAACAACAAGAGATGTGCGGCAAGCAATATCATACCAAGAGATGCATAAAGAGAAAAATCTGCTAAAATCAAGTTCCACAGCATCATCACATATAGTCAGCAAGAAGCACCATTCGATAGTAATAAGCTTCTAAAAACAATCAGATGCAACTATTATCAAGTGAAGAGCAGCAAAGGATATATCGCACGAAGCGAGGCAACTGATAAAGCACGTCTGAGGCAGCCAAGTATAATCGTACAACATCTAAAACATTAGCCACCAGAAGAATCATAAGAAGTATACAGCACATTCTTTCCATAGAAATAGGTTGTTGGAGACCATGCCCGTCGGATAGTCGGATATAGCAGGGGGAGACGGTGCCCAGGTTTGGATAAATCATCCATCAGTTCTCACCGGGATAAACCACGGACAACAAATAAATTACGGGGAAGATAGAACCTTGAATCACAATCTGGAAGAAAGAAAACGCCATTGGAAGAAGGCAGCCGCCCGGTGGCCGCCGGAGATAGGGCTGTCGAAAATAGGGCTTCGGACCATTCCTGAAATTAACATCAACACAAGGTAGGGCTCATCTATCGATGGCCAGAAAATCGCAAAGCGATGTCAAACCGGTGGCCAGGAGCGGCCACGACGGTGACAGCAGATGTGACATGAGAATCCGGAAATAAATCACGGGTGTGAGATGGCAAATTTGAGGAGGGACCAGAAGCAGGATCGACAGCCCAATTCGGTGGAGCGCCGTGTGCATCGGGGTACTGCCAAAACCCAGTGGCAGATCGACCGCCCAGATTGAGGAGCAATCGCGGGATCTGAATCCATAATTGAAGCGCCAATGAGCGGCGCAGTGGCGAGGAACTGCCCACCGAGAAAGAAATCAGCCCAGTCAGAACAGTCGGTGAGAAGAAAATAGAACAAAATAGCACCGAACAGAGGTCTGCGTGGTGGTCTCACGGCTGTTGTTGGGAGTAGAACTCGAAAACTGAGTGAATCAACAAAGTCGCACACCGGAAGTAGATTGAGCGGCCCGGCCGCATCAATTTGTAAGACCTTTTGTGCACTGAACCCTTCTGAATTGAGATTATAACAATCCCAAAGCATATTCCTGAATGAAGAAGCAATCGGCGGTGGTGGAAAAAGGCAGTCGAGGTGCGTCGAAAGCAGCCAAAATTAGTTGGGCATTGCATATCGAGGGAGAATCTGGAAAAGGCAAATCGGTTGGTGACACTGTAAGTGGGAAAATCCTCCATTGAGAAGCGTCTGTGGAGGGATTAAAATTTGAACCCTAGGCGGCGGGCCGTGGGTTCCTTACAAAGAGATTCTGCACCAGATCGATAGGCAAGGGCCGTCGCTAGGATGTACAACCTGTCGTTTGATTAGGCAGTGACGAGCCGCAGGAGTAGTGAAAATCCGACGATGGCGGCTGCTAGGGCAGAAAGGTGAATTACTGTTGCTAGATGGAGCGATTGTTGTAGCCTTTTGCTTGATTAAACGGTGAGAGACCGCAAGTAATGACCCAGCGGAGGTAGATTTAGCCTTTGGGTGGCGGCGGCTAGGTCAGAAACAACGATAGTTTAGAGGGAGGGGGAGAAAAAATTTAGAGAGAGAAACCCGCTCCCCCCTCATATTTGATCTGATTTGTTGGTCCAATCATTCTCTTTTTGTTTGTTTTTTTCTCTAATAATGCTTCTTCTTTTTTTTCTTTTTTACATATTCTACTTTCATATTATTTATAATATATTATAATTTATTTTGTCTTTTATACTTTTATTTGATCTTACATGCAGGTTCAATCATTCTCCCTCCTTAAATGTATCATTATACTTTTTAATTTTTTATTATCTTATTTTTTTTCTCTTCGATTTTTGTGTTTTTTTTTAATAATTCTATAAATCTTATTTTTATAATTTAATTTATTTTATCTTCTTTTATACTTTTATTTGATATTATTTTTAGTTTCAATCATTCTCATATTTAATCTTATTAGTAAGTTCAATCAGGTATCATTCTTTTTCTTTTATTTTTTTGTCTATTTTTTTTTTCAATTTTTGTGTTTCCTTTATATTAATTATATGAACCATATTTTAATATTTTAATATTTTATCTTTTGTTCTTCTTTTTAATCTTCTTTTTATTTTTTTGTTTTTTTCCTCTAATTCTTCTTCTTTTTCTTCTTTTTTTTACAGATTTTACTTTCATATTATTTAGGGTTAATTGCATGAAAAGTCCTGACCTTTTCGCCAATTGCAAATTAGTCCAAACTTTTAGATATTTACAAATAAGTACCCGACTTTAAACCTATATCGCAATTCGAACCATCGGGCAGTTGGAGCCTGCCCGGATGGTGACAGTGAAAAATAAAATTTTAAAAAAATAATTTTTTTTTCATCCTGCAGCACTCTCTTTCTCTATCCACACTCTCTCTCCTTTTTTTTAATCCATGTAAGCTTCTTAACTTCAACCAAAACAGTACACCCCCAGGAAATCCTTCTATCCTCCACCATCGTTGGAATACTTCTCCCTCATCCGCCTTTCAACGAACTCTCCCACAATTGCAAGCTCATTATGGATAATTAGATGAATTAGACATGCTTGTGTACATATGTAGATGAGGTAGGTTTTAGATGTTGCAATGTAATAAAGAGAAGAGGGAGTGTTAATTGTGGGTTATGGCAGGAGGAGGAAAGGCCAAGACGAAGTCTACTGCACACGTGCGTAGCCATGCCACACAAAGCATGCAAAAGGCTCGACAGAGTTCGGCGGGTCGACGGTAAAGAACTGGCAGTGAGCAGCGCGTGAGAAATGGCGTGTATAGTGGGCTGGGAGAACTGCAACGTAGGTGGACGCCGGCAAGAAGCAGCCAACTCCTATGACGAGGGTAGCGAGAAGCAGCGTGACTATGTTTAACAATGATAGCGGCTGCAGATTCGACGAACGGTGGAACAGGTGGTTTATTCCGGCGAGGAGTCTAAGCAACCGACGCCCTTCTTCCACAGGGGATGCGATATATATTGGTATAGTGGTAGGCAGCAGATTTCGATGGTGGCTAAGGTCCTAAGGAAGCAGATCTGCAGTGAGGAACTGGGCTTCCCTCAATGGTGGTAGTGGGTTCGCGATTCCGGTGGCTGTGAAGAAGGATCACGATGTCGGCGGTGGCGTCCAGCCGTAGACGTCGGCGAATGTGATTTGTGGAAAGGCTTGAAGTTTTATTTTATTTTTTAACAAGTGGAATTTCACACTTGAGGGCCAAATGTCGTTGTTTTGTCCATGCAGAAAGTGATGGGGAAGATAAATGGACACGTCAGCCACCGGGTAGGCCTCTAGCTGCTCAGTGGTTTGAATTGAAATACGGGCTAAAGATTGTGTACTTATTTATAAATATTCAAAAGTTTGGACTAATTCGCAATTTGCGAAAAAGTTTGGATTTTTTATGTAATTAACATTATTATTTATAATATAGGTTCAATAATTTTCCTTAAATTTAAAGGTTCAATCATCTATATCTATCTATATCTATCTATCTATCTATGGCTAATTATAGTGTCCACCCGGGTGCACCCTAAGAAAGAGTATACTCATACACAAATATAAACAAAACATATACAATTATGAGCAAAAATGTATACAATTTAATTGTTAGTTTTTTTGATGAAAAATTGAGTGTAAAATAATTATTAAAAAACATGTATACACTATTGAATAAAAAGTTATACACATATGGATGTTAGTTTTTTTAATAAAAAACTTAGTGTAAAAAAAGTATACAATTATTACAAAACACGTATACAAAATAAAATAGCATGTATACAAAATAGAATAAAAAATCATACACATATGAGTGCACCCTTGCACCCGGGTGCACCCAATATGCACTATATATATATATATATATATATATATATATATATATATATATATATATATATATATATATATATATATATATATATAAGCAAATCTAAACTTCTACTTTTGTTTTCAATTTTGTTTTTAATTTTACTCTATTTAGAAATAATTCAATTTTAATCTTGACCGTCCAAATAATGCTTTGATTTCAATCATAAAATTTAATTATACTAATAATGGATTTTATTATTTAAATTTTACTTTTTTATTTTATAATATAAATTTGATAAATATGAGATATATTTTTGGCATATTTGACTAATTTTTAATAGGCTTAATATATATATATATATATATATATATATATATATATATATATATATATATATATATATATATACACTAAAGGATAGTTTACATTTGATGAGGTGTGATGAGTGTGTAAATTCACAAGTTTGGCATCATGTTTTGTGCTAGTTTTGAAGAGTTTTGAGGTGGAAATAGGTGGAAAACCTATACATATTGTGAATTAGCATGAATCAGGTGTTAGTGGAGCTATTTAAGTGGTTTTCATAGCAAAATCAGAGTGGAAGTACCAAGAATCAAAGAGACGAAGTCGAGACCACGCGAACCGCCAAGGAGAGAGGTGGGTTCGACCTGTTGGAGGAGGGTTCGACCTCTCCAGCAGGTCGAACCAGCAATGCAAAGTGGCAGCAGATGGGTTCGACCACGATTCGAGGGGTTCGACCTGTCTATCAGGTCGAACCATGGTCGAACCAGTTCGCGAGAAAGTTGGTTCGACCACTACGTTGGGGATTCGACCTGACGGTTGGTCGAATCAAGAGCAAAAATTGTCCAGTAGCATGGTTCGACCTGTGGTTCGACCAAGACGGAGTGGTTCGACCTGTACAAGAAGTCGAACCAAGTGCAGAATACTTTCAGTAGGTGGGTTCGACCTGTGGTTCGACCTGTTTGCTGAGGTCGAACCATCGTGCGGAACCTTACCTTATCCGGATTTTCGAGGCTAAAACACGTGTGATCACTTGAAAAGCCCATTCCAAGCCCTGGAGACGTGATTACAAGTATAAAAGGAGGCTCATGCAGTCAGAGGACAACACAATACAAGAGAGCTTTTAGAGAGTTTTAGAGAGCGTAAGATCGTGAAGCACAAGAGGAGACTAGGAGGAGCTGTGACAGAGGTTCTGCTGGAGATTCAAGTAAGATTGGTCCATCTAACCATGATTGTTCCTAGATCAATCATGGGCTAGAGCCACTTCGGTAGTTCTAGGGTTATGAAGGTTTCATGAGTTGATTTGTATTTCGTGTGTATACTCCGTACAACACTACTTGTGGTTTAGTTTATATAAGATTGTACGTTTTTAATCCATACTCATAGTTGTTTTGTGCATTAATAATCGTTGTGTAGAGTCTGAATACATAACATGGTTATTGATTGAGTGCGTTCACTAATGAGCAGGGTTTATTGTTATAATTCTAAGTGAAGGAATTCCGAGATTTTATTAGAACCGTCTTATATGAATGTTTGTTAATTGAATTGAATTCGAGTTAACAAGTAGGATTAAGAGTATAACATTATAGTACCTAAAAAGGGAGATCAAATCGGGTTAGAGTACTAAGTGCACGAGAAATAATTGATTATGATAGTACCTAGAAAGGGGGGTAAAGTATACATCTTGCTCTGAGAATACTCACACGTGTCAAAAGCTTATCTATTTGTGTCTATAGAGTAGATTTTCATGGTCTAGCGATGCGTCCATAAACCACAAGGCAGAGTCGGACATCGACACACGAAAGTATGAATTAACGAATGAAACTGGATGGCCTGACGAACTACCTATCATCTTATTTGATCACAACTACTCTTCTCTTGTTCTTGTTATTGATTTGCTATTTTAATTGTTACTTAGTTTAAAAACCAACAATTACAATTCTCAACATAGTCATAATTGCTAGAAAATAACTAAAGTAATATTACCCGTACCGTGGATTCGATATTTAACTTGGTCATCTTCGAAACTACAATTAGTATCCTTCATACTTGGGGATTAAAATTGTGTGTTGAGAAAACCACCATCAAGTTTCTGGCACCGTTGCCGGGGACGGCGTAAAATATCTTTTTGTTATTTCAGTTTATTAGGGCTATTTATCTTATTTTGCTGTTTTAATTCTAGTTCTTTTTAGGTGTATGCTCACGAGATCAAAGAAAGGTGAACTTGAACCCTATAATCCTGAGATCGAAGCATCGTCAAGAAAGAAGAAGAGCAAGGCAAAGACTATTGATCCAACTGAAGCTCTGAATTTTGGAGTTGAAGTTGACGAGCAGATTTCGCAGACGATTAAAGCTACAACTGAAGTTAATTCGGGAGTAGAGACAGTCAACATGGCAGCGAATTCGGATAATCTAGCCATCCGGGAGGTTTTCAGAAATAATGGGGCTGGAAATTTTGGGCTTATAGGAGCGAGGGGAACTAATGCAGCTTTCGATCTTCATCCCGCTCTTATTAGCATGATAGAAAGGAACTCCTTTTCAGGAGGGTCTTTCGAGGATCCGCAGCAGCATCTGAACAAGTTCTTGGGCTATGCAAGTACTCAAAAAGACGCAGGAGAACATGAAGATGCTAGGAAGATCCTCTTGTTCAAATTCTCACTTACTGAAAAGGCGAGAGATTGGTACGACACTATCAACGCAGCTGAGTGCACCACTTGGGAGCAACTGCAGTTAAGGTTCTTGGAGAGGTACATGCCACCTTCAAAGGTGTTTAAGATGAAGCAAGACATTAACCAATTTGCTATCGGTGGAGGTGAGAAATTTCATGAAGCATGGGATAGATTCAAGGACATGCTTAGGAAGTGTCCTCAACATGGGCTATCTAAAGCTCAATATATCAGTATATTCTACAATGGATTGGACTGTGATTCACGAGTGTTATTGGATTCTTCTTCTAATGGAGCATTGCTTACAAAGTCATCCGTAGAGGCCGAGAAGTTGTTTGAAGATATTTCGATGAATTCGAGAGATTGGCCAACTGATAGCGTTAGAGGTACTTATGTCCTTGGGAAGGTAGCTTAGGTTGAACAAGAAATGGTGAAAACAAGTAGAGAGGATGAGATCGTCTCTAGCTTGTCCAATATCAATAAGCTACTTAAATCCCAACAGAAGCAAATCAGCGAATTATCTCAGCGCGTACCAATCATGTAGCAGGAGTTGAAGAATGATGGACCAATCCAAGAGGAGTTGGAAGAGGCATACTATGCCATGGGTCAAAGTATTCAAGGGACTATGTATCCAGATCAAGGAAACCGGAACTACCAAGGGAACTATCGAGGAAACTTTAATAATCGTGGTCCCCCAGGTGGTTATCAACAACCTAGGAGGCCAGAGTTCTCATGGAGCAATCCGAATAATGCGATTCAACCTCCGATGGGTGTTGATCTGTGTGCTAAGGTGGAAGAAGGGAAACTGGGTTTTGAGGATACTGTGAATAGGTATATGGCCAAGAACGATGAAAGAGTGAACCGCCTTGAGGCCAAACTTGAAAAGAAAATCGATGCAAACCATGAGGTTATATCTAAGCAGGTGAAGGACCTTACATTGCTGATGGGGGAGATGGCAGGAAGTGTTAACAAGCTTACTCAAACTCTTGAGAAGGGGAAGTTCCCGTCTCAAAGTATTGAGAATCCAAGGACTTGCAATGCCATCACACTGAGGTCGGGAACGCAGTACGAGGGACCTATGAGGCCGGAATCAAATTTGGACATGTCTAGGGCAAGATTCGACCATGGGTCGACCAACATTGAAGGTCGAACCATACAGGAGGATTCGAACCAATGCACTGGACACGATCAGGAGGCATTGCAGCATCGGTTCGACCAAAATGCAGATGGTTCGACCTGGCATACAGGTCGAACCATGGTCGAACCTGACAATTCAGAGCGCTCTGTTTTTCCAGAACACCGGTTCGACCAAATCAATGATGGTTCGACCTACTCAATAGGTCGAACCCAGGTTGAACCGCACAACTTGGAGCACTCTATTTTGTCGCAGCAACAGTTCGACCACGACGAACATGGTTCGACCTATCCAACAGGTCGAACCTTGGTCGAACCGGAGGGCAGAAGGAGTACAGTAGGTCAGTTCGACCTAGGTAGCCGTGGTTCGACCTACTCAACAGGTCGAACCCAGGTCGAACCTCAACTTCAAAAAGAGAGCAGTTGTCCAGAAGAGCGGTTCGACCATTACGTGCCTAGTTTGACCTATTCCACAGGTCGAACCCTAGTCGAACCCATCCAAAAGTTGCCTGTTGCTACTCCAAACACTCTCGATGATGTTGATGCTACTCAAGTGGTTCGGAATGAGCAAAGTACAGAGATAATAGCTGAGAAAAAGTGGGAGAGAGCCAAGCGATTGAGAACCAAAAAGGAGAAAGCGGAGAAGGTTGATCGTGATGAATGGGGGATTCCCAAAACAAAGATACCTCCGTCGTTTCCTTACAAGCTTGTGAAGAAGGGATTGGAAGAGAAGTTCAAGAAGTTTTCAGAGATAATGAACAAGATAAGCTTGAGCATTCCTTTCTCAGAGGCAATCATGGAGATGCCGTACTATGCCCGATTTCTTAAAGACATATTGTTGAAGAAGCGGAGCTTAACCGGAATTAAAACGGTGAATTTATTTGAGAATTGCAGCTCAATCATTCAAAGGAAGCTGCCACAAAAGATGAAGGATCCGAGGAGCTTCACTATTCTATGTGAGATTGAAAAGGTGCCGGCACGGCGAGCTTTGTGCGATCTAGGGGCAAGCATCAATTTAATGTCGTTGTCCATCTTTCAGAGGCTTGGTTTGGGGGAGTTGACCCCTACAACAGTGGTTCTCCAATTGGCGGACAGGTCGATGACGTTTCCAAAAGGTATAATTGAAGACGTTCTCGTCAAAATGGAGAAGCTAGTCTTTCCTGTGGACTTTCTTGTGCTAGAGATGGAAGATGACAAGGATAATATCCCTCTAATCTTGGGGAGACCTTTCCTTGCTACTGCTGGAGCTATGATTGATGTTCAAAAAGGAGAGCTTAGATTGCGGATGGACAAAGAAGAAGTTCTTTTCAACTTGGACAAAGCAATGAAGATACACATGGAGTCTCAGTGTTATAGTATTGACGTGGTGGAGGAGATTGTGAAGGAGGATATGTCTCTGATCCTGTCAAAGGATCCTCTTGAGACATGTTTGATGAAGTCTCTTACTTATCCCACTACGGAGCTTGACGGACTCTCCAACGAGGTATGTATTGAATTTCTTGAAAACTTACTTGCTTTGGGTAATGACAGGTTTGAATCGGAAAGAACTAAGGTGGAAAAAGTCAAGTGGACAAGGAAGTACTTGCCTTTGGATAACAAGAGCTCTCCGATGGAAGTGAGGAAAGAGGAGTTGAAACTTTTGCCAGAACACTTGAAGTACGCCTTTCTTGGCGACAATGAAAAATATCTGGTAATTGTATCTTCTTCTCTTGATGAAGATCAACTTGAGGAGTTATTGACTGTTCTTAGGAAGTATAAGCCTGCGATTGGTTGGTTTCTTGAGGATTTGAAAGGAATTAGCCATTCGTATTGCATGCATAGGATAAGATTGTTAGATGAGGTCAAGGCAAGTGTTCAGAATCAGCGGAGGGTTAATCCCATGATTCGAGAGGTGATTAAGAAGCAATCCTTACGTGGTTGGATGCTGGAATCATATATCCTATTAGTGATAGTCCCCATGTGAGTCCATTGCATGTAGTTGCTAAAAAGGGGGGAATGACTGTAGTAAAAGCTGAGGATGGAGAAGCGATAGCCACAAGGATTCCTACGGGATAGCGTACATGTGTAGATTATAGGAAGTTGAATGAGAACACTTGTAAGGATCATTTTCCTCTTCCTTTCATGGATCAAATGTTAGATCGTCTTGCAGGGTATGAGTTTTATTGTTTCTTGGATGGATACTCGGGGTACAACCAAATCATGATTGCCCCCGAGGATCAAGAAAAGACCACTTTTACTTGCCCCTACGGGACCTTTGCTTTTTGGAAAATGCCATTTGGGTTATGTAATGCGCCTGCTACTTTTCAGAGATGCATGATGGCAATATTCGATGGGTTGATAGAGAAGATCATGGAGGTGTTCATGGATGATTTTTCTGTTTTTGGTTCCTCCTTTGATATTTGTTTGTCTAACCTAGCTACTGTTTTGAAGAGATGTCAAGTGACTAATCTTGTCTTGAATTAGGAGAAGTGCCACTTCATGGTGAAGGATGGGATTGTTCTTGGGCATCATGTTTCAGCCAAGGGATTGCAGGTCGATCGTGCTAAAGTGGTGGCAATTGAGAAGCTTCCACCACCGACCAATGAAAGAGGAGTGCGGTCTTTCCTTGGACACGCCAGTTTTTACAGGAGATTCATACAAGACTTCTCAAAATACTCCAAGCCCTTATCTCACTTACTTGAAAAGGATGTTCCTTTGTGTTTGATGATGAATGTCTAACAGCTTTTCAAGTTTTGAAGGAGGCGCTTATCACTGCACCTATCTTGATCACACCGGATTGGACTCAACCGTTTGTACTAATGTGTGATGCAAGTGATGTAGCACTTGGAGTGGTGCTTGGGCAGCTGAAGGAGAAGAAGTTCTGCGCCATTTACTATGCGAGTAAGACTTTCGATGCGGCACAAAAGAATTACACAGTGACTGAAAATGAGTTTTTGGCTGTTGTGTACGCATTAGATAAGTTTCATCAGTATTTGGTTGGAATGAAGACTATTATGTACACGGATCATTCAGCGATTCGGTACTTGATGGAGAAGAAGGAGACGAAGCCTAGGATCATAAGGTGGATTCTTCTACTTCAAGAGTTTGACATGGAGATCCGGGATAAGAAAGGTTCTGATAATGTGTTGGCGGATCACCTTTCGAGGTTGGAGACTAGGGAGCATTGTGATAATTCTTTCGAGTATATTGAGGAAATGTTCCCGGATGAAAAGATCATGGCCGTGTTTGTTGAAGGGGCTGAGCGAGCGTGTGTGGTTGCTGCACAGGGAGTTGATCCATGGTATGCGGATTATGTTAACTATATTGCTGTGGGAGAAATTCCAAGGGATCTCAACCGATATCAACTTGCTAAATTCAAGAGGGATGTTGAGACTTTCATATGGTATGATCCGTTTGTGTACAAGATTTGCACGGATTCTATCGTCCGTAGGTGTGTGCCCGAGATGGAGATGGAGAGTGTTCTCGAGTTTTGCCATGCACAACCTAACGGGGGGCACTTCGGCGCTCAAAAGATAGCAGCCAAGGTACTTCAGTCCGCTCTTTATTGGCCTACGTTGTTCAAGGATTGTGAGACCTATGTGGCATCTTGCGATAGATGTCAACGTATGGGGAACATCGGTAGGAGAGACGAGATGCCGCTTCAGCTGAGCATAGTGGTCGAGATTTTTGACGTGTGGAGTATCGATTTTATGGGGCCTTTTCCCCCAACTAATGGATTTCTCTACATTCTACTTGCGGTGGATTATATTTCTAAGTGGGTGGAAGTGATTCCTACTCGCTTGAATGATTCGAAAACTGTTATATCTTTCTTGAAAAAGCATATCTTTTCCCGCTTTGGAGTCCCTAGAGCACTTGTTAGTGATGGAGGTACGCACTTCGTTAATAAATTTCTTGAGAAGGTGCTTAAAGGGTATGGTGTTAAGCATAGGGTTACTACACCCTACCATCCTCAAGCGAATGGGCAAGCGGAGGTCTCTAACCGTCAAGTCAAACAGATTCTGGAGAAGGTGGTCAGAACCAATAGAAAGGATTGGGCTTTGAAGCTCGATGATGTTGTGTGTGGGTTCCAGACCGCGTACAAGATGGTGTTAGATATGTCACCGTATCAGATTGTCTATGGGAAGCCGTGCCACTTACCTGTAGAGATTCAACACAAAGCGTTTTGGGCTTTGCAAAGCTTGAACTTGACTCTCAAGGATGTGAAGGAGTTGAGGATGACTCACATCAATCTTTTGGATGAGTTTCGGAGTCGTGCGTACAAGAATTCCGAGATCTACAATGAAAGGATTAAGAGGTGGCATGATTCGAAGATCTCGTACAAGGAGTTCAAGCAAGGAGATGAGGTATTACTCTTTAACTCTCGTTTAAAGCTTTTTGCAGGCAAGTTGAAGTCGAAGTGGACGGGACCGTTCATGATTCATCGAGCCTTAGGAGGGGGAGTTTTGAGCTCATTGACAAGGATAGAGACATTATTGCGGCGAATGGACATCGCTTGAAGCATTATAGGTCGCCGGATGATGTTTGTGTCATCTTTGTGGATACCTTGATCTGAGTTGGTACCGTCGTGACTCTCCGACGTTAAACATGAGCGTCTGTTGGGGGCTTTCCCTCCTGTTTTAATGCTTTATTTCTTTCGTGTGAGTAAGAAATTTTTATATTTGAAGTGTTTACTTATCAGTAATTACATCTCTTTGTAAACTTAGTTTCGACTATAGTTTCTACTAAGTTTGGGGGGGTGTGATGTACTTACCTTGATAAGCACCGATAGTATAATATTTTCTTTGTGACGTTTGTTAAGGGAGTTAATTTTTTGCGACATATTTAAAACTTTAACCGGTTTGTATGTGTCAATTTTTGTAACTTGCCTAATGTTCCGTGGTGTTTTGTTGTTTCGTATTTTGAGTGATTGCGGAGTTACTCATGATTGATAAGTTTTTAAAGAACCAATTCCTGATGAAGTTGTGCTTTAGTTGGTACTTAATGATTCGTTTTGAAGTTTGAAGTGTGTAGGGATTGAAGAACACGCATTTTGGAGCTTCCAGGGGGTAGGTTCGACCAGTGCCAGGAGGTCGAACCCAACAGTGGAAGTCGAACCGTGGTGATAAATCGTCCAGTGAGGTGGTTCGACCTTTAAAAGCATGGTTCGACCTGATCCTACAGGTCGAACCAGTGCGGCTGAAGTTCGGTTCGACCACGACGTACTTGGTTCGACCTGTTTAACAAGTCAAACCAAGGTCGAACTGGTGATCTGAAACATACAGTAGGGTAGTTCGACCTGATGCATTTTGGTTCGACCTGTTCCAGTAGGTCGAACCCAAGTCGAACCTGAAGAAGAACTCGTCCAGAAGGGTGGTTCGACCTCGTCAGTCGTGGTTTGACCAGTTCAACAGCTCAAACCCAAGGTCGAACCAAGCTAGGTATGTGTTTTAAGTTCGATTTTTGAGAAGGGTTCGATCATTTTTCACTTCACCCTTCCTCGAACCTTCAAGAAATCCTACACCCTTGCACCAATTCTTCAATTACACTTGATTTTGCACCGATTACACATCACCACACCTTTAATTCATGACTTGGACGCAAATTTGGGGCGGATTTTACACCCAAACTAGGGCTTAATTGCGATTTTGAACGATTTTGTGTGGTTGTTCGAATTCTGCTATGGCTAAGACAAAAGGTATGTTTTCTCAACTCAATTACCCTAGGATTGATTTATAGATGATGCAAATTGTTGTGGGTAAGTTGATTGATGTTGAGTTTGTTTGCAATTCATGATGCTATGTGTTGAATTCGAATTAATTCATGTGCATTCTTATGATTTGAGTTTAGATTGCTTGATTGTTGATGAATTATGAGTCTCATGTGAATTGTTTGGAGAATTTTAGAGTATTGATTGATTATGCATGTTGGATTGATTGAAAATTGTTGAAATTAGAGTGGTTCCATGGAATGAATATGTTGAATTTTCTTGTGGAATTGCTTTGATGTTGAATACATGTATGATTGATGGTGATTGATGATTGAAGAGGGTGTAGTTGATGTGGTTTGAGGCATGAAAGAAGCAAGGGGGTGTTGGTTTGAGACGGTGAATTGTTTGTTTTCTTATGGCTTGAAGTCTTGAGTAGAGTCTAGGATGTGATAGTTGATTATGTGCATTCTTGTTCTGTTGTTGGTATTGAAGTAGTGTTTTCAGGTGGAGCAGGACAATGATCTAACCAAAATAAGGGGAAGGGGAAGACAGCTGAAGAAAGATAAAAAAAGAGGCAAGATAGGCCTTCGAACGTAGATAAGGTGACGGAGACGCTGAGATTGCAAGAACGCCTTCCCGAGAACTTCAAGATTCAGATGCCTGATTGGAGCAAGATCAAAGAGAAGTGGGCAGAGGTCTCAGAAAAGATAGCTCAGACTAGATACCAAGACGATGAGGCCATGAGACTCATGAGCATCCGGGACAATATGACGATGTTGTTCGATCGAGTGGGGATCCGCAGATTTATGGAGTTGAAGAGGCCGACTTACTTCCATGTTACAGCGGAGGTAGTTTGCTCCTTTGAGATGGATAAGGACCTACTTGGCTACCCGTATCAGTGCACATTTCAGTTGGGAGGAGTCCGAAGGAGTTGGACAGCTGACGAATTCAACGAGTTGTTTTAGACGCCTCTTGAGATCTCTCCAGTGGAGAGTGGCTACTTCAATGCCCATAGATTTTGGAGGGACATCTCCGGGGAGATCAGAGACTATAAGATTAAGCAGGCTCGTGCGACCTCGATCAAGAATCCAGTGTTGAAGTATATGGATCGAGTGCTCGGAAACACACTGTTTGCTCTCTCGGAGGGTGGCTGTGTGTCTAGAGGAGAGCTTTACGCCCTATGGTGTATGATGAATGGGGTGAAGCTCAATGTGGGAGCATATTTCATCGCGCAGCTGCATCGATTCAGGACCGTTGGATTTCAGAAGGTGAACATTGGAGGGTTGCTGACGATTGTAGCTGAGCACTATAAAATGGACTTCACCGGCATTACACCTGTTAGAGGAGAGCCCAACTTGGTGATGTTCACATGCGTAAAGGGAGGATTTGCACACTTTAGAGATGGTGATTGGTTCTTCACGAGAGGACCAAAGCCATTCGACTTCATGTTTCCCTTTGACGTGAACAACATGACCACCATTCGGAAGGCGAGGAACTTATTGATGAACTCCCTAGGACACACCGCTCTGTCCGTGACTGTGAAGACCAATGGAGATTGGAGAGCCGTGGCTAGGATGTGTGTGGAAGGCAGATTGGCGGAGCTACAGCAAATTTTGGATCAGGGAGAGTACCGTCTGCCACCTCAGCAGCCACCACAGCAGCCAGAGGTCGAGCATCGGGTAAATGAGCAGCCAGAGATGGAGATTCCGGAGGAGGAGCAGCACGACGCGCCTCAGCATGCTCCAGTACCGCAGCAGCAGTGGGCTGTTCGGGATGATACCCGGGAACAGCTTCACTTGATTCACGAGCAGCTGGTCGCGGTCGTAGCTGCACAGAGACGAACAGGCAGCTCGCACTCGCCAACTCCAACTACGCCATGTTGAACGAGAGGTACACTGCCTTGAATGAGCGGGTTGGTAGGGTGAGTAGTCGGGTGGATCTTATGGATAGGAACATCAGCAGTCTGTATCGAGCTGTAGAGCAGAGATTGGATGACGAGGATGATGATGATGAGGATGATGATGCTCCGCAGGAGTAGATCTTCAGGTTTTCTTTTGATTTTCTCCGATTCATCTCACCTCCATTCTTCTTTTTCTCTTTATAGATTGGGCTGTGTTTATTGAGTGAGTGGCATGTATATTCTTGGATATCATTGTTAGGATAGATAGATTCATGAGTGTTGAATACTTGTATGGTTGATTCGGTTTATGGGCTGTTGATTTTGTGCATTCATATGTTCATGTGTTAATTTCTTTGATGAAAAGAATGTATAATTTGATAAGTATGTAGAGTTCTTGTGGGATTGATCTTAATTATGTGCTATGAGGAGTACTTAGGATTCTATTTACCTATGTGAGGATTTGAGCCTTTTTAATCATGCTTGATCATGATTGTTTTATTCTTGAGAGGATCATTCATATGAACGTATTCTAGAACTTGGCTTGGAGTCTTGTGTGAGACTTATGATTGATAAATTGCTAGGACATGATCTTAGGTCATTATTTTGTGATTAAGCTACTTAGCCAAAGTTTGTCCTTCCTAATGATTTTATTAACCTTTGGATGCCCCGTTGAGCCGTTAAAAAATAAGTACCTCGATTGCTTATAACATGAAGCTTTAAGCTTAAGAGCAGCTGATTGATAAAGAGAAGAAGGGTAGTGCCTAAAACCGATACCCGAATTATCTAAAGAGATGATGTTGATGCACGAAAAATAAGAAAAATTCATGAAAAGAAGAGGAGAAGTTAGAGGAGATATTGCAGTAAGAAGAAGAAATCGAGAACCTCCAAGGTAACTCTCTACTAGTGTCTTAAGTCACTTTACCTAAATTTTCCTACCTTTTTCCAAAGAGCCACATTACAACCCAAAAATAAGTCCTTTGTGATCCTAGTGAAGAGTTGATTATAAGTTGATTTTTGAGACCTTTGTCAAGCTTATGGTTACGCGTGAATATGGATTGATATTAGTGTTTATATTAGCCTATATAGTGCCTCACGCACTTGAGTGAAAGAGAATAAATACTTATCTTGTGAGCAAGATTACTTAGTACTTCGAATGGTGTGTGATTGGATTGGTTTTGCATGAGTGATATATATGAAGCAATTAATACTTGTTTGATTTAATGAAGTTGCATGTGTGATATGTGTTGTACTTGATCTTGGTGAATTATACACGACTCCTGTGGTTTGATTTGGTTGCTTCGGGACGAGCAATATGTAAGTTTGGGGGTTTGATGAGTGTGTAAATTCACAAATTTGGCATCATATTTTGTGCTAGTTTTGGAGAGTTTTGAGGTGGAAATAGGTGGAAAACCTATACATATTGTGAATTAGCATGAATCAGGTGTTAGTGGAGCTATTTAAGTGGTTTTCATTGCAAAATCGGAGTAGAAGTGCCAAGAATCGAAGAGACAAAGTCGAGACCACGCGAACCGCCAAGGAGAGAGGTGGGTTCGACCTGTTGGAGGAGGGTTCGACCTCTCCAGCAGGTCGAACCAGCAATGCAAAGTGGTAGCAGATGGGTTCGACCATGACTCGAGGGGTTCGACCTGTCTAACAGGTCGAACCATGGTCGAACCAGTTCGCGAGAAAGTTGGTTCGACCACGACGTTGGGGATTCAACCTGACGGTTGGTCGAATCAAGTGCAAAAATTATCCAGTAGCATGGTTCGACCTGTGGTTCGACCAAGACGGAGTGGTTCGACCTGTACAAGAAGTCGAACCAAGTGCAGAATACTTCTAGTAGGTGGGTTCGACCTGTGGTTCGACCTGTGGTCAATGGTTCGACCTGTTTGCTGAGGTCGAACCATCATACGGAACCTTACCTTATCCGGATTTTTGAGGTCAAAACGCGTGTGATCACTTGAAAAGCCCATTCCAAGCCCTGGAGACGTGATTACAAGTATAAAAGGAGGCTCATGCAGTCAGAGGACAACACAATACAAGAGAGCTTTTAGAGAGTTTTAGAGAGCGTAAGATCGTGAAGCACAAGAGGAGACTAGGAGGAGCTGTGACAGAGGTTCCGCTGGAGATTCAAGTAAGATTGGTCCATCTAACCATGATTGTTCCTAGATCAATCATGGGCTATAGCCACTTCGGTAGTTCTAGGGTTATGAAGGTTTCATGAGTTGATTTGTATTTCGTGTGTATACTCCGTACAACACTACTTGTGGTTTAGTTTATATAGGATTGTACGTTTTTAATCCATACTCATAGTTGTTTTGTGCATCAATAATCGTTGTGTAGAGTCTGAATGTATAACATGGTTATTGATTGAGTGTGTTCACTAATGAGCAGGGTTTATTGTTATAATTCTAAGTGAAGGGATTCCGAGGTTTTATTAGAACAGTCTAATATGAATGTTTGTTAATTGAATTGAATTCGGGTTAACAAGTAGGACTAAGAGTATAACTTTATAGTACCTAAAAAGGGAGATCAAATCGGGTTAGAGTACTAAGTGCACGGGAAATAATTGATTATGATAGTACCTAGAAAGGGGGGTAAAGTATACATCTTGCTCTGAGGATACTCACACGTGTCAAAAGCTTATTTATTTGTGTCTATAGAGTAGATTTGCATGGTCTAGCGATGCGTCCATAAACCACAAGGCAGAGTCAGACATCGACACACGAAAGTATGAATTAACAAATGAAACTGGATGGCCTGATGAACTATCTATCATCTTATTTGATCACAACTACTCTTCTCTTGTTCTTGTTATTGATTTGCTATTTTAATTGTTACTTAGTTTAAAAACCAACAATTACAATTCTCAACATAGTTATAATTGCTAGAAAATAACTAAAGTAATATTACCCGTCCCGTGGATTCGATATTTAACTTGGTCACCTTTGAAACTACAATTGGGTATCCTTCATACTTGGGGATTAAAATTGTGTGTTGAGAAAACCACCATCAAGGTGTCATCTCCACAATTTTTCTCAATTATTTTATTTTTTTATTTATTGTTCTTAATTTTTAATAATTATTTTATGATCATATCTTTATTAATATTTATTTATTTATTATAATTTGTAGAAGATATATCTATTTATATATTATTTACTTCATATTATGTATATTAATTATTATTTGATTAGGAGATAAAGAGATATCTTTAATATACTAAAATTATTCTTCCTATAAATAAGATTTTTTATTCATTTATTATCTCCCACATAAATTGAATAAAAGTTTTCATCAAGTTCTAAAGAAGATATCGTTGCTTGAATAAAAGTTTTCTCTAAGTTCTAAAGGAAGGTACTCGTTACGTTTCTTTTGATTAATATCATATTGTCTCTTTTATGTTTTAAATTTTCTCTTGATTATTTTTTTTTTTGTTTTAATTCTGATTTTTTTTTCATTAGTACGTAGTAAAAATTAGATTTATCTTCTGTAATAATTTTTTACTACTTTTTTTCATGGTCAAATTTTTAATTTTTTTAATTAATTTTGTTATGATTTCTTTTACTTTTCATATTTCTTCAAATTGATTTATATTAATTTAATATTACTTCTTTGTCTTAGTTTTTATGTTTCTTTTTAATAATTTTCATATTTTTTTATTTTTTTGTATTAATATTTTATCCTTTTTTATTTTTGATTAGATTAAAACATACTGTACTTTTATTTTTTTAAATTCTTCCTTTTTTTATGTTATTTTAATTTATTTTGATAAAATATATATTAATTTCACTATAATTTTGGAGATTTTAATTTTAATGAGTAATATTATTTTCAATTATAATTTTTTTCTTAATTTTTAATACTCCCCCCGTCCCATAAACAAATTCTCACTTTCTATTTTTGTCCGTCCCATAAACAAGTTCACATCCCCAAATAAGGAAATACACACAAATCTGTTACCCCACAACACACTTTAATTTTAAAATTGTCACCCCCTTTACAACTCACATAACTTACTTTATAATTTATTTATTACCTAAAAATACCAAACTACCCCTAAAAGTAAAGTAAAAATCAACTTTTTCTTAAACTCCGTATATACAGTAACCGGGAACTTGTCTTTGGGACGGAGGTAGTAATTATTTTATAAGCATATAATTATTCAATATAATTAGTTGGAGATATCTATTAATATATACACATATCATGCGTATTTACTTAATATTATTTATATTAATTATTATTTGATTAGGAGATTATTTTTAATATACTCAATATCTCTCTATCTAAATAAAATTTTTTATTCATTAATCATTTTCTCATGTAAATTATCATGTTGTCTCTTTTATAATTTTTTAATTTTCTTTTGATTATTTTTGTTTCTTTTTTATTATTATTTTTTTTTGTTTTAATTCTATTTCTTTTTTTATGAAATTAAATTTATCTTTTATTATAATTTTTTATTAATTTTTTTTATGGTCAAAATTTTAATTTTTTAATTAATTTTATTATGATTTCTTTTACTTTTCTTATTCTTATTTTTTCAAAGACAAATTGATTTACATCCATTTAAATTTTATGTTTTTTTTTAAAATAATTTTCCGTTATATTTTTTAATTATTTTTTATTTTAATATTTTTTAGTTTGTTAGTTAAGTTTATTCTTTTTATTTCTTTAAATTAAAATGTACCGTATTTATTTATTTTGATACGATGTCAATTTTAATTTTTTTATACTACTTTTATTTTTTGATTAATACATGCATATTAATTTCATTATAATACTTTTTGATAGTAATATTTTTTAATATTATTTTCATAATTATTTTATAAGCATATCTTAATTGATATATTTATTCATTATAAGTAGTTGGAGATATCTATTCATATATACACATATCCTACATATTTGCTTAATATTAATTATATTAATTATTATTTGATTAGGAGATAAAAAAAAATAATATACTCCATATCTCTCTATACTTTTTATTCATTAATCATTCTCCCATGTAAATTATCATACTCTCTTTTATATTTTTTAAATTTCTTCTGATTATTTTATTGTTCTTATTTTATTATTATTTCTTTTTTTAGTAGTACTTGGAATTAAAGTTATCTTTTGTTATAATTTTTTATTTATTTTTTTCAGGGTCAAATTTTTAATTTTTTTAATTAATTTTTTTATAATTTCTTTTACTTTTCTTATTTCTTCAAATTGATTTATATTAATTTAAATATTATGTTTCTTTTTAATAATTTTTTGTTATATTTCTTAATGTTTTTTTTATTTTAATGTTTTGTAGTCTGTAAGTTAAGTTTATTATTTTCCTATCTTTAAATTAAAATATACCATATTAATTTTTTATAATTCTCCTTTGCTATCTTTTTTATTTTTCTTTTTTGAATTTATCTTAATTTGTTTCATTGTTTTTTTTAATAAAGATATATGTTAGTTTTAAAATAAAATTTTCTTCCACATATTAAATGAGAATTTTATTTTGATAGATTGTCGATTTTTATTTTTTTATAATATTTTATTTTTTTTCTATTAACACACACATATTAATTTCATTATAAATTTTTTTCGTTAATAAATTATTTTCTTTTAATATTATAATTTCATGTCCGCATAATACGTGGGATATATATATATATATATATATATATATATATATATATATATATATATATATATATATATATATATATATATATATATATAAGCAAACTTAATTTCTATTTTTATCTACAATTTTAATCTTGACCGTCTATTACTTTTTATCTCAATCATATCTTTTAACGCTATTTTTGGAAATTTTTCACCTTTTTTCTACATCGTTGATTGCTTTCAATCGCGATCGTTTATTCCTTTCAAATCATTATATATAAACATTTTCATTACCTAATCAAATCCTTACTCTCTTTTTTTCTTCTTATTTTTCTTCTTTATTTCACTTTCATACTATTTCTAATCTACTTTAATTTGTTTTATCTTTTTTATTTTACTTTGATTTGATCTAATGTGCAGGTTCAATCATTTTGAGGTATCATTCTTTTTTTTTATCTTTATTTTATCTTTTATACTTTTATTTGATCTTATTTTTATGTTCAATTATTCTCATATTTGATCTTATGTGCAGGTTTAATCATTCTCATTTGAAGTATCATTCTTCTTTTTTAGTTTTTGTTATCTTATTTTCGTTTCTCTACGATTTTTGTATTTTCTTTTTAATTCTATAAACCTTATTTATATACTTGAATCTATTTAATATTTTAAACTTTTATTTGATCTTATTTTCAGGTTCAATTATTGCATTTGAGGTATCATTCTTCTTTTATTATGGGCGTGGGTGGAATGGGGTGGCGGGGGGTGGGTAAGAGGTAGGACTGGGTAGTAATACTTTTATTATTTAAATATTAAAATCTAAAATTTTATTTTAAAATTTTTTTTTTGGGAGTGAGGGGTGGGAGGGGTAGGTTGGGTGGTAGAGTTTCCTTCACAAAAAATTGATTTTAATAAAATTTTAGATTTTAATATTTAATATAATAAAATTTTATTATTTTTATTTATCATATATAAAATTCTATTTTAAAAATAATTTTTGAATTATGAATTTGAAATCCTTTCAAAAATTCATAATTTATTCAAATAGTGGAATTCAAATGAATTGATTTAAAATTCAAGGAATTAAAATTCCACTCATTTTCAAATCCATTTGATTTGAAATGACTCAATTCAAACACAACCTTAAAATATATAATTGTAATATACTTTAATTCATTCCGTGCAATGCACGGATGGATAATATCTAGTTATGTTAAAAAAAATACATTTATATATTATATATAAATAATTAGTAGTTGTTGTAAAACACATAAATTCAAAAAAAAATAATAATTAAATCGCATTATCTATACATATATTATGGTTAATAAAAATTAAATAGAAAAATACATAATTGTAATATACTTAATTCTTTTCGTGCAACGCACGGATGAGTAATATCTAGTTATAAATTAATTTTAAAAAAATTAATACTATAATTTAATGTTATTAGATAACTTATTAAATAAATAATAATAAATAATATTAACATAAAAGTGTATAAAAATAATTATTATTAAATTTAAAAAAGTAAATAAAAACAAATATTAATTAAATTTAAAAGAGAAAAAGAAATATAAAAAAAACATTAAAATAAAATTAAACCTAAAAACTTGTTCCTGTATAGAACTCCCGACATTACACACAGGGGCGGACGCAGGGGGCACTGGGCCCCCCTGAATATTTTATAATAAGTAGTATATATATAAAAATTATTACAAAATTTCTTTGTGTCCTAGTGGTGAAGAACGCTATTTAATGTTCAAGAGGTCCCGTGTTCGATTTGCTTCAAAGATGGCACTATTATTTTAATTTTTTTCCCTCTTCTATCTCCTATTTTAACTGATATACCATTTTCTCTTCCACTATAGTAGTTTTTTTCCCCTCATTTATCTCTTTTATTTTATCACTCTTACCTAACACAACTAAAAATACAAAAATACCTTTAAAAAATTAAAGAAAGTTGATAAATAAAATAATTTTCTTAAAAGTTGTAGAACAAAAAATGCAACCCATTTTATGAGAAGAATTGGGTCCCCCTCGACGGAAATCCTGCGTCCGCCACTGATTACACACCTTTGTAAGGTCTCTTAACATTACAACAACATATATTAACAGCTAGTCCTTCAATTACAGCGGATTTTAGCAATAAAATGGAACTCCATTTTACGGGATGAGATCCGTGAGATCTCACAAGTCTTTGCCCTGAAATTATTAAGGTGATGTTTAGTTTGGAGATACGTGGTATTTGAAAATCATGAATAGTGAGTTATATGTTTATTTTGGGTAAGGTAGGGTAGGTTTTAACGTAAAATTAATGTATTAATTTATTTATAAAGTTAAATGAGATATGAGAGATAAAGAGAGAGTCTATTAATTGAGGAGAAATAAAGTTAAATGAGATACGAGAGATAAAGAGAGAGTCTATTAATTGAGGAGAAATAATGTAGAAGTATATATAGGGATGATTTTTAAAATTTGAATGTAGGTTTTGAAAACCAAAACTAAACCCGAAAACGAACATCACCTAAAAGATATTATTACCCTAAAAGATGTGTTGCTCGCCCGCACATTTGCCAGAATACGATTTAGTTCTATTTTTTGCAGATCATCGATTACTAAAATTCTATTACAATGAACTATTTATTCATTACAACCAACCCGAGAAAAGAATAGAATAACTCAAGTTTGAACTCGATTCAATAATAATTTGGTTTGGTTGAATTTTCTTTTGCATTGATATTCAATTTTCACTCGGCTCATTTTCCGACCATTACTCAAAGCCGAATCGGACATTCGGCTCTCCTTCGGAGTATGTGTCACGAATAATTATGCAACATATTCACTATCAAAGCCCCGGAGTATGTCCTCTTACTGAAACAGATTTCACATATTTACGAGTATTTGCCAGAGGGGTGGGGTGAAGAGAGAATTGCCAAAGCATTTTTTGTCATATAGCAAACAATTAAGTCGAAGACTTCAAATCCAGATATGATCATTTAACAAAATCTAACATCCAAAAATAAAAATATTGCAATCTGAATCATAGATTGAAACATAAACGCTCTTCTCATACAACTAGCCACTGTAATCTCCCTCAGAAAACTTGTTCTCAGGATAGAAGACAGCCATAACTTCATTCCCCCCGAATTTCCTTCCATTCAGTCCTTGACGAGCTTTGACAGCACTTTCAGTGTCAGCATATTCCAAGAACACCTACACATAACAATGTTAGTTGCCTTGTATGGATCAAATTAAAAATAAAAAAATGAAAAAAAAAATAAGTGATTGCGAACAAACTCCCACATCCAAATCAAAAAATTTAATTATTGCCAAGAGGACGCATCTAATGGAAGGGAAAAATGAAAGGGTTTTGCTAAATGACAAACCTTCCCTGCTCCTGGTTCCATCTCTCCATTAGGAAGTGGGCGGGGGATGACCACATTAACCAAAGAACCTGCAAAAATTGGCATCAAAACAGAATCAGTGCATCAAACACAGACTGCCTGATTAGAGTCATAATAAAATAGTTCAAGGCAGTCTGTCGCATACATTGAAAGATGGTGTGGACTATATAAATTTCGGCATTATTTCAAGATTGGTGAACTAAATATCACATGGGCTCCCCAAGGAATGGCATGACTGAAATTATAAAATACCCAAAAACAGTGCAAATCTTACTCACGGCTCAAATTCATATTAATGATGATATATCACTCTAGTCAAAGAGAATGAGCTAAATGTTCTCTCACATACACATATTAGAATTTTCCAAATGTATATTTGATCCGACTTGAGAAGGCTGTAAAGGAGAACACAGCAAAGTAGATGAATAGCATTTGTATGACTGAAAATGACAAAAGACAACATGTAATTTTTAATCAAGAGATAAGGTGAAATAGAGTACTGACCAAACTTTCCACATTCAGTTCTCATGTCTTCTACTATATCTTCGTAGTCATTATCATCCTTGAGCTCATCGGCAGTAACCACTTCAGTTAAGCACACAACCTTTGTAGCTTGTGTAAGACCGGGTGTCAACATTAGTCTCTGCCAACACGAGAAAAGGGAATGGACATTACTCAATAACTGTAGGGGTACAATTTCAGGTAAGGCAGTAATCGAAGAGCATTGATCAAACGGCAGATAAAAACTTAAGAAAAACTGACAACCTAGAATATCATCATATCAAACACACACAGAACCAGTCTCATTACCTGCAATGCTATTTGTTGTTGCGCATGCAGCAGTACGCTCTCTTGCTCAGGTTTAGGTTGTGTTGTACCCTGGTTAGCGCGCCTCACAGTGAGGGTTTTATCACCCATCTTTATTCCATTCAGAGCTGCGCAAGCAATATCTGTAACTGATAAATCTTGATAAACACAAAATGCATAGCCTTTGGAATTCCCCGTTTCTCTATCTTTAACCAGGTCAAAGCCTCGAAGTGGTCCAAACGATTCCAGCAACTCCCTGATCTGTGACTCAGTGAAATAATATGGTAACCCACCAACAAATATCCTATCAGGTCCTTCCAAACCTCCAGCGGCTCCCGGCGTCAACCCAACAGCTCCAAGATTCAGATTTGGATTAGGTTGACTGGGCCCAAGAGTGGCAGCCAGTGAAGGATTATAGTCGCTAGGTCTTCTCACTTTAACAGGTGCACCCTGAAGAAATGAAAATCAAAATAAAGAGCTCTTTCATGTGCATAATGATTAATGCCAATAAAGTGGTACCTTAATATAGCAAAACCATGAAAAAAAAAAATGAGTGGATTCATAATTAGACATAATTGTTATTGAAGTTCAGATATCTTTCAATCTTCATATAAGGTAGTAATATGTGCAGTACCTCAAAAATAATGCCATCCAATGCCATTGCATTGCTAGCCTCTTCCACCGATCTCATCTCCACAAAAGCAAATTTCTTCTCATGGTTAATATAAACATTGACCACCGCATCTCCTGAAGGCAGGAAAAGGAACAGTATTTAGTCGTTTGTCATATTAAACTTCATAATAGCTGACCCAATAATTTAGAATTGGTGGGCATACCTGGACCAGCAGTGTTCCCGCCAATTGCTGACATGACATGACTGAAGAAAGTGGCTACAGACTGCAATTACGGAAACAAATGCAGTAAAATTAATGTGACCGAAAGAAATGCAATGTGAGCACAAGATTAAGACAAATGGAACTTGATCACAGACCAATGTAATTACTTAAGCCTACAGCTGGAATATTTATAATGCGCACAATAACAGACTTGGTTCTGCAAATAATAAGACAAGACAAGAAAATGCTTCCACAAAATGTATGAACATTGCATACAACAACTAATTGAAAATGTATATATTTGAATATTTGTCATTTGATATACTCAACAGTATGAGATGAATAAAACTTAACTGATTTGACATCAATCTCAACTTTTACAAGCAGATAAGTAAATAATTATCATGTAATACAGTCCACGTAATGCCAAAGATAATAATGTAATATGATATATCCAACCACATGCTAAGAATGATAAGATCTATTGAGATGGAATGTGGTATTATTTCAACTTTTGTAAGCAGACTCGAAAAATCCAAAAAAATTTCGTTATAATAATGAATTTGGTGCCAAAGATAGTACTGCACAATGGTGTACATCCTACCACATGCACATAATAATAAGATCTGATGCAGTTGAAAGTGCTATCACCTGTTCATTAGCTGTAGGGGGGAGTCCGCCAACATAAACCCTCCGAGCATGCCTTGTCGCCTGGCCAAACAAAACTCAAGTCATTTTGATAATTAGTTGTAAAATTAACTCACAAAAGAGAAAGCCAAAACCAACCTGCTGAGTCATTGCCTGAACAGGCATTATTGGGAGGGCTCCGAACTGCAATCAAGGTTAGCAAAATTCTTGAGCTATATCTATTTCCACAAAAACAATATAAATAAAAAATGGGGAGGCGAGCAATATTACCTGCCCTCCTGTTAAGGGTAACATGTTTGGAAACATTCCAGAAATAGTAGGGGTGGTCCCAGTTAGCTGACCTGTGAATGCAAAGGCAAGTTACACCTTGCATTTTAAAATAGAAGCTTCTAATTATTTTTAAGTTGTAAGAGTGAGAGTTTACAACAATTATTATAATTTTCTCCTTGATTACATCAAAATATAGGCTGAGTATCAACTGGTAATAGAATTCTTAATTGATCTGTAAGAACTACCAAACATGCAATCCTGGTTGAAGATGGACAAGACCTGTATTCATTCTTCCTTGTAATAAAAGCTACAGATGTCGGCTCACGCCCATTGTCAGCACAGTGGGGCTAGTAGCCCAACATTGCCTTCTTAGAACACAACATAGGACATACAAAACAAACAAACAAACACAAACACAACAAGAAACCAAAAACTCTCTCAGTTTCGATCACCAGGCAAATAATTAAATAAAAATCTGAACAGTCATTCTGGGGACTAGTACTCCAAATTGTGATGTGTGCAATTGAAGGACACGAGTACGCTTACCAAAATGAAACCATGTTTTTGATTAGACGATTCCACACTATATCAGAGAAAAGAGAAGTAATAGTTATCATAACAAATAGTTTGTAGATCAACAGTTCAGCTATACCTGCAACAGCAGCAGCAGCAGTGTTAAGCAATTGAGCAGGAGGTGCCATGTCAAAACCACTCATCCTTTTGCTGTTAAGTATATTGTTACCAATAATGGAAGTGAAACAGATTATAGTAATGATTGTGAATTAAAACAAAGAAATATAACTTTTACGAGGAATCAACACCAAACGACCAACTGTCATTTACATAGAAGAGCAGCAGATGTGACGTAAAATGTTGCACCATTTTAGTAAGTGGTAGTGATGGCAGCTAATGCGTTTACCCAGATGTAAACCAATCATTAGAGAAACACAGACAGCACATCAGTGCTATTAACTATTACTCCCTACGTCCTGTCAGTGTCTTCACAATTACAGTTACTTTGTTTATGAGAAAGACACTTTTGAGTAACTTTATTGACTTTGTGACTTGTGTGGGTAATGTAGAATAAATAAAGAGTAAAGTAGACTGTGTGTGTTAGGTGAGGATGTTACTTTTTAAAACAAGTGTATAGATGCCAGCTGAAAAACCTCATTAATCATAAAAGGATCTCTTATTTTCTTTTTTTGCATACAGAAAAATATTAGATGCCAGCTTTAAATTTTCTTTTTCCTAAATCGATTTGCCTTTATAGTCCAATAATTGTAAGCATTTTGATAATCACTGATCAAAAACATTATATATCAATAAATGATAGTTTCATTTAATAATTAAAAAGAAAATTCAAATAAGGAGTTGAGGGTGAGGGTAAGGGTGGGGTGAGTAGAGGTGACTGAAAAAACCCTAAACCCCTAAAAGCCAAATCAAGAAAAAAAAATCCATTCCCTTATGGTGAAAAGTATTCTACTTTCATTGATAAATTATAACCAGAACTAGATGTGATCATTCTATCCCCTAAAAAACAGGCAATCTATCAGATGCACTTTATTTAGTGGCACATGCCAATGATCTCAGCGACGGAATGAAGTCATTCTTTAATGTTAGATATAAGAAAAAGGTTTCAAAATGTTTTTTAATCAGCAGAAGATGAAAACAGTGAGACTTATCATGCATTGATTGCATTCTGATACAAGTGATTTTAGATTAAATTCATTTTTTTATTTAATTAAAAATATACGCCCTGGCAGTAGTACAGCAGGCGATCCCGGACTTTACTCATCTTCTGTGAAAGGATAACAAATCTTAATGACAAAAGCAAAGAAACATGGGAAGTTTGATGCCACTAGCTACCTTTTGGAGCGTGAACGAGATCGTGACCTTGATCTGTGCTCAGATCTAGCCTTGGAGCGAGATCTGGATCTGCGTCTATGTCTGTCCTCCCTATCTCTGTCATAATCTCTCCGGCTGAAAAATATAAAAATACATCACCTTAACCATTAGATGCAAGGATATTGTAAGATTACGGGCCATAAAAATTAGAAGATAAAGCAGATCACATTGCTATTAAAGAATAGCATATAGTTGTAGCTTCCTCACCTTTCATAGTCTCGGTTTCTATAGTCATCACCATCTCTATCTCTGGTTCTCTCCCTTCTCTCACTTCGGCGGTCTCGATGATGACGGTCACGATCCTTGTCTCGCTCTCTTTCCTTATCCCTATCTCTGTCTCTATCCCTATCCCGTTCTCGCTCCTTATCTTTCTCCCTGTGCCGGTCTTTATCACGACCTCTTTCTCTTTCCCTGTCTGTACTTTTAGAGGACTCCCTTTCTTTGCCTTTCACATGCTCACGGGATCCATGCTGCTAAAAGACGCAGTTGGATAAATGTAAAAAAAAGATAAACTAAACAAAATGTAAGCAGCGAGACATATAATCACAAGGTCATTCCACTAAAGAAGGATAATTAATTACCACAGTTTCTTATTTTCTACAAAGATCCCATTATTCCAGGGGATTGAGATAGTCAACCTTCAACTTCACTCAATGCTAAGAGTGGCATATCTCCTTAAGGGTCCCATAATAAGAAATTTGATATAATTAGCACTTAGTATTTTCAAAGTTTCAGCTATACATTAAGATATTTGTCTATCCGCAATAGTAAGACTCTCTAGAGCCTTAGGAGCAATGGAGACTGGTATTGACCACGGGATGCTTTACTTAAAAGGCTTAGCCAAGAGCTAACACAAATCTGTAATCCCAAAGCCTAAAGAAAGAGGGACCAAATCCTCAAAAAAGAATGAGTCCATATTATAAATTTATAGGAAAAATGTTTTTTAATCTCTCTCATTTTCCATATATTAGAAAAAACAACCCTAGTTTTTAATTCTCCAGACACATGATGAATCCATCACAACTTGCTTGTTATTTAACATCAACCAAGTTGGCTCCAAGAAAGCTGAATATGGCACACTATCCAATTATTTTCTATTCATTACTCCCTCCGTCCTATAATAAACTTCACACTAAACACATTTATTTGTCTTACAATGAACTTCACACCCAAAAATGGAAATAACACCTCCAATAATCTAAAAGTGTACTTTTATTTCAAAATTGATATGCGCACCTAACACGCATGACATACTTTAAACTTTATTCATTACCTAAAAAGACTACAATGCCCCCTAAAAGTCAATTAAATTAGTTAATAATATCAACTTTTTTCTTAACAACACTATCATAACAAGAGAACCACGCATTAAATCTGAACAAAAACCTAAGGGCATAAGAAGTTACTGTTTATTATAAGATATTGTGAACAGTTCCTAAAAATTAAATTTTCAACAGAAAAATCTTAAGCCCTCAAATGAAGCAGGAACGTGTGCAGAAACCTTTCTTGCTAACCAAATTTAAGATGCATATGCAGTACAATTAACCATTTAAACAGAGTAAAGCACGTAAACAACTAATAATTGTTCCAACCTTGGAGCCCGCACTGGATGAATCTTTGTGAGATTTTTCCTGCATCTCAGCTGCTTTTGGTGAGTCCGCAGGAGATGGGGAAAGGGAATTGACATCAATTTCATGACTTGGCATCTGACAATTGTGTAAAAAGAAGACAGACGTAGTAAGTTTTGGATCTTTAAGAATGAATAAAAATATAAATCGACAACATATTTAAATTTGAGTTAAAATTTTACTCGAAGCTCCGACATCAAAATCAAACAATAATTTATTGCAACAAAACTTATACAATCGACAAAAGTAAACCACTGCTTCACGTTCACCACCTTCAAAGATCATAATATGACAAGAAATAACAAGGAAATGAAATTGAGGGAAAAAACAACGGTGTAGCACAGCACCGCTTTGCTAAAAAAATTCAGAGAACCATGGCGGGCCAAATTGACACATATTCAAGTAACACACAAAAACAAATTGATTAAACAGCCGCAAAATCCATTAAACTGAATACTAGAGATATTGCATATATCGATTAAAGAAGAGGAATTTCAGCGTTTCTAATCCACCAGTGAACATACAAGGGATAGGGATAGTAAGAACTTCAAACTTGAGAATTGGATCTAATATTTTTTTTATTAAAAAAACACAACAGATCTAGAAGCAGATTGAGAGGTAAAAACACAAAACGGAAAGAGGGTATACTATTTCAGAGGAAGATCGACAACTTGTATGAACTAAAATCGCAGTTTCAGCCCTAATTGTTGGGTTAGAGAATTCGAGAAATTTACCCTGCTATCTCTCTTCGAGGGTTTTTGTAAGGGGAGCAAAATACTCGTACTAATGGGGTATATATACGCTGCCGTAAATAAGATTAGGTAACCTCGTCTAATATCTCAATTTTGCCCTCTACTAACAAACGCGTTCAAATCAAATTACAATGTATATTAGGTGCACCCGGGTGCACCCTTGCACCCATATTTGTATAACTTTTTATTCTATTTTGTATTACATGTTATTTTCTTTTGTATACGTGTTTTGTAATAATTGTATACTTTTTTCACACTAAGTTTTTCATTAAAAAAACAAGCATTCATATGTGTATAACTTTTTATTCAATAGTGTATACATGTATTTTAATAATTGTACATTTTTTTACACTCAATTTTTATTAAAAAAATTAACAATTAAATCGTATACATTTTTACTCATAATTGTATATGTTTTTGCTTATATTTGTACGTGGGTGCACACGAAGCTTCGTGTGCACCCGGGTGCACACTATATTTAGCCAATTACAATTAATTGTATAGGCAAATTATCCTTTCAAGCAGTGTTAATCAGATCGGACTTCAAACCGGTGACATTAACGGTTCGAGGTTCAATCGGTCGGACCGCCGGTTCAACCGAAAAAATAATAATAATAATATATTTTTAATACTATATTTATTATTTTATTTTACAATATAAGTTGGACTTTAACTAATTCTAAATTGGGCTTTGGGCCTTCCACTTACCTAACCTTCTAGCCCAACCCAAATATCATTCAATATATATAAATACAGAAAGCTCTAATGAAACAATCAGTCACAGTCAACGCTGCTTCGCCGCCTACTCTCATCCTCGAGATTACAGATCTCTTCAAGACTTCAACAATGGCAACAGCGGAAAATGAAGGATGTATCTAGTTCGTGAAAGTCTACACAACTCATCTTAAGCGCTTTGTCACCGTCATATGGATCTGTTCTCTATCGTCGTCTGCCTTTTAGATCGGTCGTCCGCCATCAGTGACGAAAATCACGCCGTTAGACTGGAATTAAACTTAAACCGGCGGTTTCCGATTGGACGGTCAATACCGATTTTTCAGTTTTAACCGGTTCTGATCAGTTTCTTTCGGTTGAACTAAGAAAATTGTTTGGGGTGTTTAAGGACGGCACCGGTACCGGTTCCCGGTTGAACCGGTCAAACTGGCCGATCCGGTCCGGTTCCGACAACACTACTTTCAAGTTTAAGTTTCAAAAATGCTTTTTATTTTGTCAAATTTTTATTTTTTATTTGAGTGAGGCTCTTGTACCCCGAGAACACCGTGCCCCATTCCAATTTTCGTGCCCCTTTGCAATTTAAACTCCTATCAATACAAAAGGTTTAAATAGAATATGGAGGGGGGTGATTGTGTTCATATGGGACACGAGAGCTTTTGCCTTTTAATTTTTACTCTTATCCTCATTCTTTTTAATCTTGTATTCTTTTTTTTTTCAATTAATTATTATTAATTACAACTTTAATAATATATACAATATTTATGATATATTTTCAAAATTTTAGTGGGCTCTTGCTCCACCAAAGACCTCAAATATTGACATTTCTACACTTGTGTGCAGCTGAAATAATTAATGGTATGAGTATTCAATGACACTAAAAAAAACTTTAGTTGATTAAATAAGAATGTGATTCAAGGTACGACCAATTCACGGATAATTTATTTCTATTTTAGATTTACATGTGATTTAAAATTTCATACACATGTTATATCAAGAATATCATTGATGAGCGTTTTCTCAACATATAATATTAATCCCAAGTATGAAGGATGCTATTGTAGCTTTGATAAGCGACCAAGTGTTTATCGAACTCAAAGGACGTATTATTATTATTTAATTATATTTTAATTTACGAAGACTATTATGGCAAAATAATTGTATGATTAAGTAACCAATTCTAAATAATTAAAAGAACAATTAAAATAAATAAATAGTAGAGATCGAACGAAAGTGAATAAGTGAGAAGATAGGTAGTCTTTCGGACCATCCAGTTTTACTCATTAATTTCTCTTCCGTGTATCAATGTCTGACTCTGCCTTGTGGAATATGGAAGCATCACTAAACCATGCAAATATACTCTATAGACACAAGTAAATAAGTGTGTGACACGTGTGAATCTCCTTGGAGCAAGATATATAACTCACCCCCCTTTCTAGGTACTATCAGTATCAATTATTTCCGTGTACTAAGTACTCTAACCCGATACGATCTTCCTTTATAGGTACTATGAAGTTATTCTCTTTATCCTACTTATTAACCCGAATACGATTCAATTAACAAGTATTTATATAAGATAGTTCTAATGAGACTTCGGAATCCCTTCACTTTGAATCATAACATAGAATCCTGCTCAGCAATGAACGCACTCAATCAATAATCAAGATATGTATTCAAACTCTACATAACAATTAATGATGCACAAAACAACTCTGAGTATGAATTAAAAATGCATAATCTTATATAAAATAAACCACAAGTAGTGTTGTACGGATTATATACATGAAAGTTCAATTAACTTATAAAATCTTCATAAACCCTAGAACTACCGAAGCTGTTCTAGCCCATGATTGATCGAAGAACAATCATGGTGGTTGGATAGATCTTACCCATAGTCTTGAAATTACAAGATAAATTAAGATGTGAAATAAACCCTAGATGCGGACGCCATCGCATCTTTCTCCATCTTGAATTTTCACTTGGTTCTCACTTGATTCGATAGACGAATCTCTCTCCACAGCTCCGTGAATGGTGGTAGGGTTTCGGATATTGTGTAGAATGAAGGTGGTAAATGGCTCTCTTTTCCCTTGCACAGGGTCTTCCTTTTATACTTGCGAGCTCTCCTTACGGACCTAGAATGGGCTTTTTGAGCGAAAACATGCACTGAAGGTGTAAAATACAGATCCGGACGTGTCCAGCACATTAGTTCGACCAAAGGCCTTGGTTCTTTGGTCGAACTGATCATAGCTGGTCAAACCACAGGTCGAATCAACCTGTAAATTACTGGCAGGTCTAGGGTTCGACCCGAATGGCACCTCGAACTAGACACTTCGTGGTCCAACTGCAACTGCGAAAACTTATGCTTATGGTTCGACTAGGGATGCTGGTCGAACCACTCTCTGCTTGGTCGAACCATGCCCCTACTTAGTTGAACCGGTGTCTTCGACACCTTTTCTCTAGTTCTGATCACTTCTAGTCCGTTTTTCTTTGAAAATCCACTCAATTGGACTCAAACACACCTGATTCATGACTTTCTACAATACAACTCGAAAGCCTTGACCACTAGAGCATCATTTGTCCTTGTCGGGATTGCTTCCACCCATTTAGATACATAATCTACCGCAAGCAATATGTAAAGGTAACCATTGGAAGGCGGAAATGGGCCCATGAAATCCATCCCCCTTACATCAAACACTTCAACCTCAAAAATATTCCCCATGGGCATTTCATCACGTTACCCTATACTTCCAATCCTTTGGCACCGATCACATCCCTTGATGTACTCCTTGCAATCCTTAAATAAAGTTGGCCAAAACAAACCTGATTGTAGGATCTTTGCTCTTGTCTTTTGAAATCCAAATTGACCTCCACAAGGTGAACTATGGCACATCTCCATGACACTCACTTTTTCCTCTTCCGGGATACACCTTTGTATGATTCCATCCGGACAATTCTTGAATAGAAGATGATCATCCCACAAGTACTCCTTGACATCATGATAGAATTTCTTCCTCCTAAACTCGGTTAGATGATCCGGCTTAAGACCACAAGTTAAATAGTTCACAAAATTCGCATACCATGGCCTCCCAGTCTCACAAAAAGTATACATCTTTTGAAAATCAATTTGAAGTAACTCTTCATACGGAAACACATCCTTAATGAACTCCATGGTTCCTTCTTCCTCAACATTTTCCAAATGTGACAAGTGGTCGGCTATAACATTTTCAACTCCCTTCTTGTCATGTATCTCCACATCGAACTCCTGCAATAAAAGAACCCAACGAATTAGTCTTGGTTTAGCATCTTTCTTACTCATCAAATACCTAATGGCGGCATGATCTGTATGAACAATGGTTTTCGTGCCAACTAGGTATGGACGAAATTTTTCAAATGCATAAACTACGGATAAGAATTCTTTTTCCGTTGTGGTATAATTCTTTAGATTTGCATTGAACGTCTTGGATGCATAGTAGATAGCTCGAAACTTCTTCTCCCTCACTTGACCAAGCACCACTCCTAACGCATTGTCACTTGCATCACAATGAAGCTCAAAGGGCTTACTCCAATCAGGAGAGACAAGGATTAGTGAAGAAATTAGAGCTTCCTTGAGTACCTTAAAAGCATGAAGACATTCATCATTAAATTCAAACAGAGCATCTTTTTCAAGCAACTTACACAAAGGTTTGGCAATATTAGAAAAATCCTTTATAAAATGTCGATAGAACCCGAGTGGCCAAGAAACGATCTAACCCCTTTTTCATTCTTTGGTGGGGGAAGATGTTCAATGGCTATAACCTTTGCCTTATCAACTTTCAAACCTTTCTCCAAAATGTGATGTCCAAGTACGATACCCTCTTGAACCATAAAATGACATTTTTCCCAATTCAAGACTAGGTTCATATCTTGACATCGCTGCAAAACTATAGAAAGATTAGCCAAGCATATATCAAATGAAGATCCAAAGATAGAAAAATCATCCATAAAAACCTCCATTATATTTTCAATCAATCCCCAGAAAATGGCCATCATAAAACGTTGAAAGGTGGCGGGGCATTGCACAACCCAAAGGGCAATTTATAAAAAGCAAACATGCCATATGGTCAAGTAAAAGTTGTTTTCTCTTGATCCTCGAGGGCTATCATGATTTGGTTGTACCCCGAGTAACCATTTAGAAAATAATAATACTTGTATCCCGCCAACCTATCAATCATTTGATCAATAAAAGGCAAAGGAAAATGATCTTTATGAGTGTGTTCATTAAGTTTCCTATAATCACAATACACTCTCTGACCCGTTTTCACCCTTGTAGCAAGCTCTTCATCAAATTCCATTTTAACAATGGTTAGACCCCCTTTCTTAGCCACAACATGCAAAGGACTTACATGAGGACTATCACTTATGGCATAAACAATGTTAGCATCTAACAATTTCAAAACTTCTTTCCTTACCACTTCTTGCATAATTAGGTTAAAACGCCTTTGAGGTTGTATGCATGACTTATCTTCTTCAATCAACCTTATGTGATGCATGCATATTGTGGGGCTTATACCTTTCAAATCATCAAGACTCCACCCAATAGCACTTTTGCGCTCTCTAAGCACCCTCAACAATTTATCAAGTTCTAAAGGTGAAAGAGATGATGACACGATTACCGAAAAAGTCTTGTTCTCTCCCAAATACGCATACATAAGGTGATCGGGTAAAGGCTTCAAATCCTCTTTCCCTTTTTCCACTTTTTGCTCTTCACCTTCAACTTCCAAAGGAAGATATTCTCTCTTTCCATAGTACATCAACTTGGCTTCCTCTTCTTGAATTTCCCTACAAGCATTCAAATCATGTAAGCAATCATTTATATCATCATCTTCTAGATAATGGAAAGAAAAGTTAGAGTTAAGAGATAAAGTAAGAGAGTGGCTTATGCTTGTCTTGAGAGGATCTTTAGATAAGAAGAATGGCAAATTCTCTTGAGCAACTTCATCAATCATTTCAATCCTTCTACATTCTTCCTTCTCATCCGGATGCCTCATCGCACTCCTCAATGAAAACACCACTTCTTCTTCATTTACTCTCAATGTCAACTCCCCCTTGTGCACATCAATTAAAGCTCTCCCCATGGCCAAAAATAGACGCCCCAAAATCAATGGAACATTCGCATCCTCATCCATATCAAGCACCACAAAATCCACCGGGAATATGAATTTTTCCACTTTAACTAACACATCCTCAACTATTCCCTTAGGGTAAGCTAAAGACCTATCCACAAGTTGCAATGTAACAGATGTAGGCTTTACTTCCCCTATACCAAGTTTCTTAAAGATAGACATATGCATCAAATTGATACTAGCCCCAAGATCACAAAGAGCTTTATGAACTTCACTCTTACCCATTTCACATGGTATGACAAAACTCCCCGGATCCTTGAGCTTTGGAGGCAACTTCTTTTGAATTGTGGAATACACTCCTCTGTCAAATTGACTGTCTCATTCTCCACTAAGCTCATTTTTCTTGCCATGATGTCTTTCAAAATCTTGGCATAATGAGGCATTTGTATCAAAGCATCTGCAAAGGATATATTAATGTGGATTTTCTTGAAGATCTCTAAAAACTTTGCAAATTTTTCATCAAGGCCCTTCTTTAAGAATCTATGCGGAAAAGGGATGGGCACTTGAGTTTTTGGTATTTCCCAACTATCCCTTTCTACTTCAACTTCTTCCTCTTTCTTTTTCAACGCTTTTGTTCTTTGCCATTTCTTTTCAACAACTTCCGACTCAACCACATCCGTTTCATCATTTGCTTTTACTTCAACTTCACTTTCTTCCACAAACTCTTCTTCAACCAAGTTTTCCTCAATCTCCTTCTCTTCTACCTTCTCATTTTCCATAGGCATAGAAGGTCCTTCATAGTTGATTCCACTTCTTAAAATGATTGCCTTGCATTTCTCTTTTGGATTTACAATGGTGGTAGAAGGAAATTTTCTTTTCTCATTCGCACTCAACGAACTAGAAATTTGACCAACCAAGTCTCTAGAGCTTTGAACATTCTATCATTAGCTTCATCAATCTTTCTTCTTGTTTCATCTTGAGTTTTGTTCGATGCAATTAACTTTTCAATGAGTTCTTCGGTAGTTGCTTTTCCTTCATTATTTGACGCTTTAGCTCCCGAATGATACCCCGGAGGACAAGCAACCGCATTGCTCGGGTTTGAATAAGAGAAATTGTCTTGCCTCCTTTGTTGTTGTGGGAATGAGCTTTCACTTCCTTGACTATTGAAACCTCCTTGCCTTGGTGGGTAGTTCCCTTGGTTGTGATTGAAATTACCTTGGTAATTATTTTGATAGTTACCTTGGTAATTCCTTCCTTGCATGTATTGCACATCCTCCACACATGGCATTGTCATAGCCCATTGTTCCCCACTAACACTATTCGGAGGAAGCACACTTTGATCAATTTGGCCTTCAACCATATTAACTCCTTGATTATTCACACCTTGATTCAAGCTCATTTTCCTTATTACCTCTGCCACTATCATCTCAACACTTGGCAAACATGGCTCCACACTAGCACTCTTCATACTCAACTGTTGTCCTTGATCGAAGCTCTCAAATCTATAGCATCCACTAACTCTTTTTGATGGCTATTGATATACATTTGTAGCAATCTCATCAAATATCCTTATTGCCCTTTTCGGAATTACACCAAGTATGGATCCACCCGCCCACCCGCCGAAGCATCAACATAAATTCTTTGCCCGACCTTGGTAGAAAAACCCCACTTGTTGATTTTCCGGAAAACCGTGTTGTGGACACTTGCGTAGCATATCCTTAAACCTTTTCCACGCTTCATAAAAACTCTCTTGAGGCATTTTCTTAAATTGAGTAACCAAGCTCTTCATTTGAAGCGTCTTAGAAGGTGGAAAATATTTGTTCATGAACATTTGTGCAAGCTCCTCCCAAGTGTTACACGTACCCGGAGTGATGGTAGATAACCATGTTCGAGCGCGATCTCTCAACGAAAATGAAAACAACCTCATCTTAATGCAATCCTCGCTGACCCCATTCATCTTCACGTTGTTGGCAATCTCAATAAATTGAGCTAGATGAGTGTTAGAATCTTCATTCGGGGTTCCACTAAATTGTTGCTCTCTCACCATAGAAATCAAACCTGCTTTAAAATTCAAAGTTGTTGGCATTGACTGTTGGTCCCATCATTTGTGGCATTACCCTTGGCATAAAGAAATTCCATATCACCCTTGGGTCTACTTGAGGCCCTCGATTCACCGGAGGTGGCGGTGGTGGTGCATAAGATTGTTGTAAACCTTGTTGAAGAAGCACTTGGTGTATCATTTGTTGGAGCAGAGCTTGTTGTTGATTTACATTGACTTTGCGCATTTTGCACTCCATTTCCATTATTTGTATCATCAACACGTTCATTATCTTGATTGTTCTCCATTGGATTACTATTTTTGGTTTTGTTCTCCTTCTCAGGCAAGTGTGTTCAATCTCTAGATCAATAGGTTCAACTTATTTTCCTTTTGATCTTGTTTGCATACACCTTCCAAAGTTAAAGAAGTTAGAACAAAGTTTTCAAAAGCAAATATAAATAACAAAAATAAAAATGTCTCTATTAAAATCATTTAAAATGATTATTCTTCAAGCTACTAGCAACAGTTGCCTCCCCAGCAACGCCGTCATTTGATTAGCCATAACTTGTAGTCGGGTTGACCAATTCAAGAATTTATCGAACCAAAAGGAGGTAGACACTAGTGCTTAAACAATCTCATGTTTCTTGTGATTTTATAGAGACGAATCATCAAAATTTTATTTGTCAAACAAGTAATTAAAATCAATCAATGCAAGTGAGCAAGCAATGATCAAGTAGACGAAATTAAAATGAATGTGATTGGTTTTCCAAGTTAAACAAAAGTGAAAATAACAACAATTAAGAAGTGGTAACTCTAGGAATTATGTATCAAATTCATGTGCATCATGGATAAATGATTAAGGGCCAACACTAACCTCTTCTAAACTTTCTCTCGAAATGAATAGAATGTGAATCCAAAGAAGAATCCCTAAATAGCTCAAAGGATTGGTTCTCACTCAAACAATTCTAACTAGGTACTAAGCTTAAACGAGATCCCCTCACACAATCAATCAACCTCTCGATCAAACCAATCGGATGGCCTATCAAAGGGTTCTAAATTCTAAAGGATATCTCTATCTCTTTAAGATTAATAATGCACATGAGGTGTATGATGAATTGATTCAATTAAGAAGTGGTAACTCTATGAATTATGTATCAAATTCATGTGCATCATGGATAAATGATTAAGGGCCAACACTAACCTATTCTAAACTTTCTCTCGAAATGAATAGAATGTGAATCCAAAAAAGAATCCCAAAATAGCTCAAAGGATTGGTTCTCACTCAAACAATTCCAACTAGGTACTAAGCTTAAATGTGAATCCCCTCACACAATCAATCAATCACTCGATCAAACCAATCGGCTGTCCTATCAAAGGGTTCTAAATCCTAAAGGATATCTCTATCTCTTTAAGATTAATAATGCACATGAGGTGTATGATGAATTGATTCAATGAAATATCCTAAACATATAATTGATTTCTCAATCCAACCACATGCCTATGATAATAAATCACACGATTCAACAATACAAATCAACCAATTAACAAACAATGATAGAAAATCATAAATCCAATCAACACATGAATTAAAATACATAGATCCCCAAAATTAACCAACAACTCTCATGTTGCTAATCTCACAAGAGAGATTAACCTACCATAATCATAAGATAATTAACATAAACATTAAAAACCTTACAAGTCATGATAAACAATTAGGTTTACTACAAAACTTGGATGAAAACTCCCTTGGATTGGCTCCAATGGTTATCTCCTTCCTTTCTTGCAATTTTCCTTTCTTCCTTGCTTCTTCTCTTCACTTGGATGAAGGATTTATGGTGAGATGATGATGGAGTGAAAAGATGGATGAAAGTGATGATGGATGTGGTGTAAAATGAAGGAATTGGTGTGTGAGGTGTGTGGGCAGCTGAATTTCGGATCCAATATGATCAAAATATTGAATGAATTGGTATTTATACCCCTTGGAGACCTTCTAGAAGAAGTAGAAAATTTTTTGATCTGGCACCGACATGACTCGTGTGCTGCAATATGAGTCGAGTCGTGTCAGGGTTTCTCGGTCAAACTTTACTCAAGACGGCACACGAGTCGTGTACTGCAATAAAGGGCAAACGGTGGTCGTGTTGGATGAATTGATGACTCCACACGGCCAAATGTTACAGGCCCGTATTCGGTACACGGGCCGTGTGCTGCAACACGACTCGTGTACCCTACACGGCCGATCGTGTTGATGCTGCCCTGTTTCTTCTTCCTTGTTTCATCTCCCGTCTCTTTTTTTGCTCCGTTTTCATCTATTTTACATATGATTTAGTTCATTCATACACAATTCCATAAAAACACATAACACCCAAAGTAATATACAAATACGGATAAAATAACACGAAAACAGACCTAAAAAGACACTAAATTCTAGGTGAAAATATTACTCATCACCCACGCCTCATGAAATTTCTCACCCTGATTCATAACAAATTGGGTGATCTCTTGCCTCATTCTTAAGATCCTTGAGGGTGGCATATATCTCTCCATGAACTTTTGCTGCAGTTGGTTCCATGTAGTGCAATCATTGGCATCAAGAGTCTCATACCAAGCTTCCGCTCCATCAATCAAAGAGAACCTGAATAGGGCGATTCTTCTAGCATTATTATTAGCTCCATCACCCTTTTGAGTGTTTGCATAACCAAGGAATCTTTTGAGATGCTGATATGGATCTTCAAAACAACCTCCAGAAAAAGGATTCTTCTCCACCATGTTAATAAGAGCGGGATGTATCTCAAAATCATCATCTTCCCCCCTTGCTCCTATCAAACCCATGTTGATGTTCCCAAAGTTCGTGAAAATTTCACGTATGACAATATTATCTAGATTTTGCCTTGCTCCGGCCATATATGGCTCAATGTGTTATTTCTTCTTTCCTTCCTCTCCTTTTCCTAGTGCACAAGTACCTCAGAAAAATTCAAGGTTAGATAGAATTAAATAATCATAAATAAAGTCTTAATAACCTAGAAATAATAAAATAATAATAACATCCATCCCCGGCAACGGCGCCAAGAACTTGATGTGCATTTTCTTTGTATGTAAAATTAATCCCCAAGTGTTAAGGATATCAGTTGCTGCTTAAGCAAGCGATCAAGTGAATATCGAACCCAAAGGACGGCGTATTATCAATTATTTACTAAATTAATTATGATAAGATAGCAATTAAGTTTGAGGTTTGAATTATTAATCTACTAATAAAAATGGTTATGCAAACACTCAAATAATAAACTAGGAATCATGCTAGTTTATGATAATTTATTCTTGAGAGAATCATTCATATGACCGTATTCTAGATTTGGCTTGGAGTCTTGTGTGCGACTTATGATTGATGAAGTGCTAGGTTATGATCTTAAGCGATTATTGTTTATTTGAGTCACTTAGCCAAAATTTTACATTACCTTATAATATATGTATCATTGGAAGCCCTGTTGAGCCTTAAAAAGTTTTTTCTTTGGCAAGCCTTGATAAAAAGCCTTATTGAACCTTTACTTGAGCCTTGTTGAATACCCTATTCATTAGTAGAGTGTTGAGGTGAATAAGTACTTGCAAGAATGAAGAAGGTAGAAGATTGGTTGAGAAGCATGAAAAAAAAAGAAAAGCATTGTTAAATCTTGTTTAGGGATAGTGCCTGAAACTGGTACCCCGACTGCTTAGGAGGGTAGTGCCCGAAATTGGTACCTTTTATCATTAAAGAAAGATGATGTTGATGCTAAGGAAAAGAAAAGAGAATTCGAACCATGAAGATTATGAGAAGAAGATGGAGAAAAAGATGAAGCTGTATGACGAAAAGCAAAACTCCAAGGTAATTCTCTACTAGTGAATTAGTCACTTTACCTAAATTTTCCTACCTTTATCAAAGAGCCAACATTTCAACCCAAAAGCAAGTCCTTTGTGATCCTAGTAATAAGTTAATTGTAAGTTGATTTTTGAGACCCTTGCCAAGCTTATGGTTATGCGGAAGTATGAATTGAATATGAGCATATATTAATCTATTGAAGTGTATATTTTCTACACTAGAGAGTGAGAGTAAATATTTATCTTGTGAGCTAGATGACTTCGTACTCCGAATTGCATTATAATTGAGTGATGGTTTGCATGAATGATATATATGATGCTAGTGATACTTGTTTTCGATTGATGAAATTGCATGTGTGAATATGAATTGTATTGAAGGTGGTAGCTAAGTGAATTTTACACTACTCTATGGTTTTGATTGAGTTGCCTCGGGACGAGCAACATGTAAGTTTGGGAGTTTGATGAGTGTGTAAATTTATGTGTTTCGAGCCCATATTCGTGTAATAATAGTGTGTTAGATGGTTGTAATTCGAAATGAATTGATATACATGGTGAAAAGTCACGAATCAAGTGTCTTGAAGACTATTTGATTTGATTTTCGAAGGAAAAAGAGTTGAAAGTGATCGGATCCCAAAAAAGAAAGATTTAGAGGTGGATTCGACCAAGCAAGCACTTGATTCGACCAAGAAGGAGATGGTTCGACTAGCACCTATGGTCGAACCAATGGAGAAAGAGCGCCTGGAGTGCCGTTCAACCACGACAGTGCCGTTCGACCAAGGCATTTGGTCGAACCATGGTCGAACCAGAAGCCTGAAGACATGCACCTACAGTACGACCAGAGAGTATGCAGTTCGACCAGGATATTGGTCGAATCTGGAACCTACAGTCGTTTTACAGGTCGATTCGACCTGGAGTTCGACCAGCTGGGAATGGTTCGACCTGGCGTGTTGGTCGAACTAAAGTGCAAAAACTTACCATATTCATATTTTTACACCTTTAATGCGTGTGTTCGCTCAAGAAGCCCATCCAAGGCCCGTAAGGAGAGTATACAAGTATAAAAGAAGAGTTTTCATAGGAGACACATATCATTCATCATCCATCCACCACCGAAACCCTACCATCATCCGAAGGAGTCGTGAAGAGAGGTTCGTCTGGCGAGTCAAGTAAGATCATACCGACTAACCATGACTGTTCCTAGATCAATCATGGGCTAGAGCCACTCCGGTAGTTCTAGGGTTATGAAAGTTTTATGAGTTAATTGAATTTCCATGTGTAAACTCCGTACAACACTACTTGTGCTTTATTTTATATAAGACTATACTTTTTAAATTCATACTCACAGTCGTTTTGTGCATCATTAACTGTTATGTAGAGTCTGAATACATATCTTAGTTATTGTTTGAGTGCGTTTACTACTGAGCAGGATTACATGTTATAATTCTAAGTGAAGGGATTCCAAAGTCTTACTAGAACTATCTTATATAAATACTTGTTAATTGAATATTATTTGGGTTAATAAGTAGGATGAAGAGTATAACATCATAGTACCTATAAAGGTATATCATATCGGGTTAGAGTACTAAGTGCACGGGAAATAATTAATACTGATAGTACCTAGAAAGGGGGTGAATTATATCTCTTGCTCCGAGGATATTCACACGTGTCATACGCGTATTTTCTTGTGTTTATAGAGTGAACTTGCATGGTTTAGTCAAGCGTCCATAGACCACAAGGCAGAGTCGGACATCAACACATGGAAAGGAAATTAATAAGTAATACTGGATGATCTAAAGAACTACCTAATTTCTTACTTGATCACAGTCGTATTTCCTCTATTACTTATTTACTTTATTTGCTATTTCAAATATTTGCTATTTAGATACTAAATCACCACAATAATTTGTCAACATAGTCTCAATGATCTAGAATATAATTGAATTGATAATAATTCGTCTTTCGGGTTCGATAATCACTTGGTTGCCTATCGAAACTACAATTGATATCCTTACGCTTGAGGATTAATTTTGTGTGTTGAGAAAACGCTCATCAAGTTCTTGACACCAGAAAAGAAAAATCATGTGATTGTGTTCATGATCATAAGGCTCAAAATCCCACATGGGTTTTTAACAAGTAACAGAGCATTTTTCATGGTAAGTAATATCCCACAAGTACACATAGAACTTCATACCACAATATAAATAAAGTACACTTCCTTCATCAATTTCAAAAGTATATAAATTCCAAGCACGATTCAAATATATAAGCTCACATGGATCACAAAACCAAAATCTCAATCCTTCCACTCTCATTTATTAAAAGCACACATAAATATTAGAATAAGAAAACGAGGCCACCTGATATATCCTTCAACTATGCACGAGCTCCTCGAGTTGTTCAACTCGGTCAGGTCAAAGCCTCAGTGTAGAACTCATCTTTCCCTTCTTTTACCATTTTCTATACTAAAACTCAAGCACACCTCATCATTAAAAATTCATCAATAATAATATAGGAGAACTATAAAAAAGACTCAATTGACAATCTAATTGACTCCACACACTAGACACACTAACACAACACACTAAACATTAGGTAAGTTGTAAAAAATCGGCATACTAACACCGGTTAAAATATTAATATGCCGCAAAAAATCAACTCCCTAACAAACAAACAACAAACGAAAGGAAAAAATATACCCTTAGTGTTCATAAGATGAGGTAAGTACCCTTAGTGCTCACAAGACGAGGTAAGTACATCATACCCCCCAAACTTAGTAAAAACGTAAGTTGAAACTAAGTTTGAAAAGAGATGTAATTGCCGAAACGTGAACACCTCAAATATAATAACTCCTCACTCACACAGAAGAAATAGTAAAGCAATAAAAATGGAAAGGCATGCCCCCAACCGGACCTCATGTTTAACATCGGAGAGTCATGACGGATGTAACCTTTTGAACTACTGGATAGGAGGACGGTCTTCTCACATCCTCACATTCAAATACTTTCTTTTCCTCTTCTTGTCTACACTCAGCACCTCGCCTTTCTTGGTCACAAGTATATGATCCATGGAATTACCTTCCTCCCATGGCTATCTAGACTCCTCCTTGTCAATCTTTCACTCAAATTCAGAATCATCTTTCCTAGAAAATTCAAGATTAAATAAATTAGAAGCCACATCTATGCTCTTGCATGATTGAGTCTCCATGGGCATCTTCATTGCATGATCAAGAGAGAAAACCTCATCTTCATTATCCATTGATGAGTGTGTAAATTCATAAGTTTGGCATCATGTTTTGTGCTAGTTTTGGAGAGTTTTGAGGTGAAAATAGGTGAAAAACCTATATATATTGTGAATTAGCATTAATCAGGTGTTAGTGGAGCTATTTAAGTATTTTTCATAGCAAAATCGGAGTGGAAGTGCCAAAATCGAAGAGACGAAGTCGAGACCACGCGAACCGCCAAGGAGAGAGGTGGGTTCGACTTGTTGGAGGAGGGTTCGACCTCTCAAGCAGGTCGAACCAGCAATGCAAAGTGGCAGCAGATGGGTTCGACCACGACTCGAGGGGTTCGAACTGTCTATCAGGTCGAACCATGGTCGAACCAGTTCACGAGAAAGTTGGTTCGACCACGACTTTGGGGATTCAACCTGACGGTTGGTCGAATCAAGAGCAGAAATTATCCAGTAGCATGGTTCGACATGTGGTTCGACCAAGACGGAGTGATTCGACCTGTACAAGAAGTCGAACCAGGTGCAGAATACTTCCAGTAGGTGGGTTCGACCTGTGGTTCTGCGATCAATGGTTTGACCTATTTGCTGAGGTCGAACCATCGTGTGGAACCTTACCTTATCCGGATTTTTGAGGCCAAAACGCGTGTGATCACTTGAAAAGCCCATTCCAAGCCCTGGAGACGTGATTACAAGTATAAAAGAAGGCTCATGCAGTCAGAGGACAACACAATACAAGAGAGCTTTTAGAGAGTTTTAGAGAGCGTAAGATCGTGAAGCACAAGAGGAGACTAGGAGGAGCTGTGACAGAGGTTCCGCAACTGCCAAGAAGTGATGAACTATTCCGATAAGCTTACATATAATTTCCAGTCCTCTTCAGGCACTTCAAATATGTCTTACCATTATTCAATATTCTTTTCCGGGTTACCTTGATACTCATTGACTATGTCATTGGCAAAACAGATACCTAATCTCGTACATAGTATTCCATAGATTATGCTTCCTTATTGCCGAAGCATAGGGAATTGCATTTATCTATTTTATCTTCATTTGTGTCTTAAGACACAAATCCTTAGATAAAGTCACATGCTAAAACGAGTAAGGATTGTATAATTTATGAAGCTTGAGATAGGCATAATATCCTATCTTGTGATCTTTATCACCATGATCGCAAGGATATATTTTGCTTCTCTTAAGTCCTTCATTTCATACCGCTTTATTAATCATACCCATACGCCCGACAATACTCTTTCATTGTCTCCAATGAGCAAGATATCATCTACGTACATACAAGAAATACCACCACGTTTCTGTCACTCTTTTCAATACTCAAGATCCATCCGAGCATTGATTAAATTCATATGACTGGGTTTCCTTATCAAAATGGATGTTTGATGATCTTGAAGCTTGATTTAGTCCATCGATGGACACTTTTAAGCTTACACTCAAAATGCTCTTAACTTTATGCAATGAATCACTCTGCTTGCTCTATTATAGAGCCACTAACATCTAATGGCTTTTACATCATTTGATGGTTCTACAAGCTCCCATATTTGATTTAGAATCCATAGATTTTATTTCAAAATTCATTGCAACTTACTAAGATGCTGCATTTCGATCATGTAGTGCTTTGTCTGTCCATGGGGCCAATTTCATGTTTACTAGGGACCAAGTCTCACAACTCTTCTAAAACATAAGTCTATTCGGTTGTCAAACAACCCTCCCACTACGACAAGGCACAACGTGTAATTGTGTACACGCGATGCAGTTTACTTGTGGTATATCCTCTTGTACCCTTGGTATTAAATTTTGGTATCCCTTCTCACACCTTTAGAACAATTCTATACATGGTTTTGTGATTTATTACATAGTCCCCTTCCAAAATTCTAGTGTTTGTGTTAACAGTCACTCTCTTGATCTTTTGAACTATTAAATAAATCACCCTTCATTTTTCTTGGACTTCCCAAAATGAATTTAATAACTCATCATCCATCTAACCATTTCCATAAGAGTCTTATTCCTTCAATTCGCCACACCATTCAGCTGGGGTTTGCCTGTTGTAATTAACTTGGGATTTAATTTTAAGCTCTGATTATCAGCTCCTAAACTATCCTAAGAGGTACTCGCCACCACGATTGAATCGTAGTGACTTGATATATTTTTACATGATGCCTTACTGCATCAGCCATGTAATTCTTGATTTAATCATGGTACTCAGACTTGCAGTGCATTAAATAAATATATCACGTTTCTAGAATAATCGTCAAATATTCATAACCACCTCTCGATGGGATAATTTTAGGATCGCTTAAATCAGAATGAACCAATTCTAACATATCTTTACATGGCTCTATACCCTTTTGCCTTGAAAAGGCAATTAATCATATTCACTTCCAAGTAAAACTCGAAAGTTAGATAGTTTCCACTTCCAATAAAACTCACAGTTCATCGGCTATCAACTTTCTAATCGTAATTAAGTAAAATGATCTAGTCTAGGATGCCAAAAGTATATTTGGTTCATTTTCGAAGGTTCCTTTCTCTTACTAAGATTAGAAGATGCTTTATTAATTACTATTTACTGCATCCGTGGGATATACATGATTTAAGAGTGTACAAATTGTCACCATCGTACCATAACAGATTATAGCTCCATCCTTCATTATAATGACCATGTCATTTAAATGAAATAGAGTATCCATCCGTAAATGCATAGAAACCGAAATGAAATTCTTTCTATTAAATGTACGTAAAGATAATTCCTCAAAATCAAATGTTTATTCCTATCGCAAGATAAATAAATAACTCCCACTGCAACAGCCACTACTTTCGTAGCTTACCCATGTACTTAATTATCTTATCATCACTATGCTTAAAATATTTAATGATTCCGGTATCTACACACAACGAGTCAGTAAACGCCATCACTAATCATGTTTCAACAATAAGTAAATAAAGAAGTTTCCTACCATATACAGCCTTTTGTATTTCAGATGGAACTTTCTCAAAACATTAAAGCGAACTATGGAGAATAAATTGACCTAGGTTTCCCCATCAATTTCTATTCCAAGTATTTCCAATTCATTCATCAAGTTAACCATGACCTCTTGCCTTTTGAACTTACTCAAGTATTCGAAGAGTTGCATGAGACCATCATATTTCTATGAACCTCTCACCTCTTCACTAGAGACTTTAATTGGCACTAGAGAACATCCTTAGTGAGAACACACATTCTTATTTTCCTAAGCAGTAATAATTAAAACCAAGATTCTTATCAATCATCTAATTATGGACCAGTAAATATGTTTTCTTTTAGTTAACAATAAGTGAAATAAAACATCCAAAATCCTGAGAATCAAGTAAATAAATACATTGATCAAACACTTCGAATTTAAAATTTATATTGATTCCCTCAAAATAATATAAAATAAATTCACCAACATCTCAAGCACCGTGAATTTGCATGCCAAGTTAGTGTGGACGTATACAAACCCTAACATTCGCAAGAGAATATTTTACCCATTAATTCCATACGTCAAATTAAACTTATGACTCAATGATTAATAGTCGGTTGTCCTTTAGCGATGTAATTTAATAGCAGTGACTCCGTTGGGGAGGATACATATTAATTGCACCTAAGTGTATACCATTATTTGATACTAAGTATGTTGCCCAAGCTTGTGTGCCTTACAGTTGGAGAAGTCCACACGCGCTCAAATAATTTTCTATAATCATTAATTATTAATTTGTACCAGTGATTTGCAAATAAAACTCATCCGTTGGGGAGGAAGGCACTATAACCGACTCATAAGTTTATGTTCATCACATTACAAATAATAATTATTTAATGAAATTTATTCCAGTTATCCACAAATAAAACTCATCCGTTGGGGAGGAAGGCACTATAACCGACTCATAAGCTTACTTACATCACACAATAAATCAATAATGGAGGCCGCGAGATTTTGACCAATCCCTTTCCCACTTAATTATTTAACAAGAGGGTTTTTGCATGCATATAATATATAGTATCAAATATAATACGAAACTTAGCATGCTACTATTACAGCATATAAGGCAGTAAATCACGGAAAATCATGCACATATATAAACAATAATCAAATATTAAATCATTTATGGCAGTTATATATTAGCGAATTCGATTGTTTGCCACCAAGCACGAATGTGATCAAAGACTTCCATATTATCAAGTTTTCGAAAATCTCCAGATTATCAAATTATAAAAAATTATCAGATTATCAAATTTTTCGAAAATCTCCAAATTATCAAATTTTCGAAATATCCAGATTATAAAAATTTTAAAAATATCCAGATTATCAAATTTTCGAAAATATCCAGATTATCAAAGTTTTAAAAATATCCAAATTATCAAAATTTTGAAATTTCCAGATTATCAAATTTTAAAAAATTTCTAGATTAAATTTTTAAAAATTTCCAGATTATCAAATTTTCAAAAATTTTCAGATTATCAAATTTTCGAAAACTTCCAAATTATCAAATTTTCAAAAATATCTAGATTATCGAATTTTTGAAATTATCGATTTCGACTGTCGATATCGTCCAGAATATCAAAATCATCTATAGCGACCAGATTATCAAAATCGTCGATATCGTCCACATCATCGAAATCCTGATATCGATATGCAACCATATATAACAATAATAGACAATTAAATTAATTATGACAGTTATATATCAGGAATTAAATCGCCAAATAAATTAGGAAGCCTTGTCCGACACTTCAGCTGTTGAACCGATGCCTTACGCAACAATCAGGATTACTTGCGCCCTAAGTCATTCATCAGCCGTGATCCGCCGCGTTATACCACCGTCAAACGTTTAGGGTATACAAGTATAACAATGAATATTCTAAACCCTAATCCACATATATGGTATCCGAATAGGGTATACAAGCATAACACGAAATATATTTAAACCCTTTCACCTTTGGCACATAAACCCTAGCCTAATGTTTCACGCTTCACCATGAAACCGAAGCTCTGATACCAATTGTTGGAGTTTAATCTTTTGATTAACGTGAACCATTAGAGTTCCATGCAATTCTACAGCAGCGGAAGAATAATATAGAATTGAATTACCTTTCACTAGGGTATGTTGAAGAAGAAGCATTCTCGCCGGCAGCCTGCGCAGCCTCACCGTTTTTGCCATAACTTTCTCATCTGACCTCCGATTCGAGTGATCTGCACGCCAAAACGATCCTCTCTTCCATGGTTAGACGTCCAGTTTGGACTTAGGCACGATTTTACAAAAATTGTGGAAGTTGTCGGACAGAAACAGCAAACGACCTTCTGGTCTTCTGATGTATTCCTAAGCCATGTCTTGATGTTGTGTGGGCAACGATCTACAAGATGATTTCATTCTGCAGTCAATCTACTTTTCATGGTTATTATGCGTGTGAATCAGTTTACCAGACTACTGAGATTGGCTATTTATAGGCTACAACAAGGACCAGGAAGAGAAATTAGGGTTTGGGCTTCCCATTGGGCTTAAGCATCCAAGTTTAGACCAAAACTTATACTTAAGTCCAATAATAATAAATCAGTCCACTAAAGAAATATTATTGCACTGCCACCCTAATCCCAAATTACGTTATGGGCTCCTTCTTATTATGAGCCCGTTAGTCTCCCCTTGTTTAAGATTTAATTCCCATTGATTAATTAAGTTACTGACAACTCCATTAATTAATATATTTACCGAGTGTAGTACCACTCAACCTTTTTATCATGCCGTAATAAATCCACCTGCAGGGTTTACATGATAATCATTATGAGCTCCTCAAGGGGACAACACCATAGAGACAACACCATCTCCCAACTCACCGAGCATATTGATTTAACTATTAAATCTCACCCATTGATGAATTAAAGAAATAAATACTGGCCTATGTGTCGAGATTATTGATTAGGGATTAAGAGTACGAACATCCATAATAACAGAGATAAAGTTCTATTACATAGTCTGTATAAATCGAACGATCTCAACGCGGTCCTGTTCAATACACAAAGTGCACTCGTACAATTATATAGTCAAGACAGACCAATGCCAAATCACACTACAACCATACCTATAGATAGTCCTTGTCTATCTCAATTGTGAACATCTATTTATACTTTATAAGGAGCCGATAATATGATCTTCCGTATGATGTCGCACACCACATTATCTACAGTATAAAGTAAATGGACTTTTGCAAGAATAAATAATTATGCAAAATGTTTGATCACATGATTCTCATTTCAAATATTGTCAAAACATTGTTCATACCAAAAGCAAGACTTTTAGTATACAATCCAATATGATAGGCATGGCCCTTTACGAGGCACTCTATAGAAGGTAGTGTAGATCTCCCCTCTATTGGGACGAAATTGGTGAGAAGAAAGTTCTAGGACCAGAGATAGTAGAAAAGACAGTGGAAGCGATTGAAAAGATCAGAAGAAGATTTTGACAGCGCAAAATCGACAGAAGTCCTACGCTGATAAGAGAAGTAAAGATTTGCAGTTCCAGGAAGGAGATAATGTTTTTCTCAAAGTCTTACCAATGAAAGGAATTTCTCGCTTTGGAAGGAAAGGAAAACTCAAGCCAAGATACAATGGGCCTTACGAGATTTTGGAACAAATCGGCGAGTTAGCATACAAATTAGCTTTACTACCTGAGCTAGCTCGAGTACATGATGTATTTCACGTGTCCATTCTACGAAAATATATATTTGATCTAAGCCACATTGTTAACCACGAGGTCATAGCAATTGACGACAACTTGGCATATGAGGAATTTTCTATCGCTATTCTTGACAAGAAAGTTCATAAGTTAAGGAATCGTGAAGTTGTTTTAGCCAAAGTCCAACGGAGCTGACACAATGAAGAAGAAGCAACGTGGGAACATGAAGACGACATATGAAACAAATATTCGGGTCTACTCTTACCTAGTAACTGAAATTTCAAGGGCGAAATTTTTATGTTAGTAGGGGTGGATGTAATACCCACTGTATATATGTCTTATTATATATATACTAGGGAAGCAGGCCGGTTTTATGTGTTTTTTTGTACGCCTATGATTGCATTATCATTTTTTTTAAATATTTTGGTAGACATTAATATTCAAAAGCGTACACATTCATACCGATACAGAATAGATTAGTTATAATTATGCTAATAAATGTACATGTAGAGTGGCAGCACACTGTAATTAAAGGAGCTTTTCATAATTAATGAGAGGTGTGCTTAATCCAACATCACCTAAGATACTTAATACATCGGCAAAAAGAACAACAACATTATCGCATTTCAAATACAATAACAGGACTTTCAGATTAGAAATTACCATTTGTCAAATGGATAATAAACATTAATGAGCTGCTTCATGAGACAAAAATAGAAGAAAAATGAATATTGTCCAAACATTTACCTTCTACAATGTCATATTCTAGATATGTAGGAGAACTTGTAGAAATCAGAGCCAGTTGAGAATCATTTAAGTTTTTTATATACCTGCATTTTATTATAGTAAAGATGAGTTTAGCCTTGTATGCTACACTATGCATCAACAAATAAAATGCACGATACATAAACCCTACTGAAGGTGCAGGTGTAGTAGAAAAATATCAATAGCTCATCGATGTAAATATAAAAAAACACAGATGTCATGTAATTAACTCAATCCAGATTGAAACATTTAAAAGCTATTGAAAAAACAATAATTTCTCAATGATCATATACCCAATAATGTCAAGGCAATGCTCTAGATAGACACTAATTAAACGACAAATGCTTGAAATTCAAAACCTCACATACAACAACTGCAATTCCTTCTCATGAATTGGTAATACAACAACTCCAAGGCCTCCAGTGACTTTAAACAGCACTCTATAATTTGAAATTAGTGCAGGTGGAAAGTAAAATTACAAAAAATTATCACTTCTATTAGATGGAAGAGTCAGGATTGCTATGTTCAGCCTATTGTACACTTTAGCTTTCTCTATTCAGACACATCATATATATATGTGTGTGATATATGATGTGTGAGATAAGAAATTCTCTAACAAATTCAATTCCTTTCTTAGGTGGATCCACGGCATCACAAGCTAGACTAATATCATGTGGACCATGAAGAGTAATATAAGCCATAGCAGTCAAGCCTCAATCACACTCAGATAAAGAGAAATATTGGTGAAAGTAACAATTATGCAGGTAAATTAGGTTTCAGGTAGCACTTCCTAGGATAAAATCAATATGAAAAAAATTACCGAGCATTAATGTAAAGCCATTCTCATACTTGATGGAGGCAGATAGTTCCATTTATACTTGGAAACAGAGTATATTGTATATTCAATTTTACAGTAGAAGAATTTGGCAAGTACAGACAAGAAGGGGGGAATATGTTTCCTCTTATCAACTCTACAAAGTAAAAGCAGAGCACATAAAAATTTGTACTCCTATGCAATGGAATCATTGAGGTCAGACACCAAAACATACCACACAAAAGAGGAGAACATACCTGTGCTGGTGTGATAGTGCTAATGCAGATGAAGTTAGTGGGTATGCCTAACAAGATGTCCAAATAAGGAAGGAGGAACAATTAGGGTTTCATGGAGTATAGAATTTTCACTTACGCACATAAAAATTGGAAACACCAGACGTAAAGAAAAATGTAAAAAAGAGGAGAACTCTCCAGTATCTAGCGCGACGGCGTCGGAGAAAAAGAAAGTATAATTGCAGGCTTTAGAAATTGCACAACAAAAAGAAGAAGAGGAAAGCGAACAAGGTGGAAGAAAGGGAGAACAAAGAAGAGAAACAGATGGAGGTACAGATAAATGACGGTGGAGGAAGAGATGGACACGTAGCAAAGAAATAAGAACAGGGCGACGCGTGTTAAACCTGGTGACTGGAAACCGTACTAAAACAGGCCCATTTTGTTGCGAAACTTCTTTATATATAGGTATAGATATATATACATTGTATTCCCATATATATACATATTTATATATATATATATATTGTAATACAAGTTGCAGTGATATATTATATATATTACATTTAAACACATGTCGATTGTAATTGGATAAGGCAACACATAGGATGAGATGGATGATTACATACGCAACTTTAGATAAGATTTATTCACCAGATAAAATTTACTCTCCTTCCATGTATATGTTTATATATATATGCTCTTTTTTTTTACTTTGGGAGGATGATAAAAGAGGATTAACTCGGAAGGTAAGAAGGTAAAATGTTTACATATATGTATAGATGTCATCCTTTTATATATATATATATATATATATATATATATATATATATATATATATATATATATATATATATATATATATATATATATATATATATATATATATATATATATATATATATATATAAACTCACAAACGTATATATACACACTGATGTTTTGAGAAATTTTCTATTCTTTGTCAAACCTTATCATGTTATATACGAAAATGATCGTCTCGATGCTTAGATTTCATATATATAATTCATTAGTGAAATGGATTTCGTATGAGTTAGAAAAGCTCCGTTGAAGTTTTAACCCTTTAATAGCGTATTTTGTTTCGTTGGTAACTTTGATATTATATGCCATTTTGAAGCTCTCCTTACGAGGATCACAAACATATAATTAGTTTTGAGTTTGGATGTGAAATGAAAAAGGTGGGAAGAGACACACTTCGTGTTAAAATTTTGTCCCCTTTAAATTTCGTTATTGATGAGAGTGAAAATAAGTATTTTAGAGTCCAATTTAATACCTTTTAGATGAGAATTGTTATCATATATTAGCAAAAGTGTCTTATATTTGATATATGTGAGAAAAAGGTGCACTTGAGGTGTTTTATTATGTTTTAGGTGGAAAAAGGATCAAAAGTGCAAAGTTGGAGAAAAAGGTGCAACTTGTGTAGGAATCCTGAAAAACGCACGTCTTGTTGGATTGTTTACTAAAAGTCTAGCTTTTTATATGAAATGAGAATCACATGATCAAATGATTGCATCTTATAATTTATTTATATGTCAGATGCAATAGTCCACTTACTTTATACTGTAGATAATATGCTGTGCGACAACATGCAGAAGATCATATTATCGGTTTCCTTATAAAGTATAAATAGATGCTCACAATCGAGATAGATGGGGACTCTCTATCGGGACGGTTGTAGTGTGATTTGGTATTAGCTTGTCTTGGCTATAGAATCACATTAGTGCATTTTGTGTGTATTGAGCAGGACCACTTGAGATCGTTCGACTTATACTGACTTATAGGAGAACTTGATCTCAGTTATTATGGATGTTCATGCTCTTAATCCCTATACAATAACCTTGATATGTAGGGCAGTATGTATTTATTTGATTCATCAATGGGTGAGATTTACATGTATTAAATCAATAAACTCGGTGAGTTGGGAAGTAGTGCTGTCTCTGTGGTGTGCTGTTGATTGTAAAAGGAATTCGTGTCCGTTATAGGTTGATGATGTCCCCTTGAGGAGCTCATAAGGATTATCATGTAAACCCTACAGGTGGATTTATTCCGGCATAATAATGAGGTTGAGTGGTACTACTCTTGGATGAGATATTAATTAATAGAGTTGTCAGTAACTTATTTAATTAATGGACGTTGTATATCTTAAACATGGGGAGACTAACGGGTTCATAATAAGAAGGAGCCCATAACATAATTATGAGATTAGAACGGTAGCGCAGTAATAATATTTTAGTGGTATATATTATTATTATTGGACTTAAGTATAAGCTTTGGGCTAAGCTTGGATACTTAAGCCCAATGGAGACCCAACTCTAATTTCTCCTCCTGGTCCCTGCTGTAGCTCATATATAAGTCATCTCAGCTATCAGGAAACCCTAATCTATGAGATTAATCATGCCTAACACTGTGAGGAGGGTACGGGAATAGCAGAATGAGAAGATCTCAAAGATTGTCGCCCACACGACGTCGAGATTGGACTTGGGAATACAGCAGAAGACTGGAAGGTTGTTTGCTGTTTCTGTCCACCACTTTCTCCGATTTTTATAAAATTTTACAGACTTCAGAACAAGATGTATTATATACTGATGGAAAGCCACGGAAGAGAAGATCGTTTTGACGTGTAGATCACTCAAATACGACATTGGATGAGAGAGTTATGCCCAAAACGATAAGGCTGCGCAGGCTGGTGGTGAGAATTCATTGTCTTCAATATACCCTGGTGAAAGGTAATACGTTTCTTATTTTCTTGCTTCCACTGCATGTCAGAAACGTGTGGAACCCTAATGGGTCATGTTAACCAAACGATCGAACACCAACACGTCCAACTTGTGTATTTTTTCTGTATTTTTGTGGAGTTTTGAACTAGAAGTTTGATGCATGGTTGGAAAGCCACAGAAGAGAGGATCGTTTTGGCGTAAGGAACACTTCAATCGGAATCCAAATGTGAAAGTTATGATCAAAGTGGTAACATCGCGCAAGCTGTTCCTGTTCAACAAGACTATTCCAATTTGCATGACTTGTTACATATTCAAATATTAGAGTTTCTGCAAGTTCTCTATGTGGATAGAAATCCAAGGAAGATAGGATCGCGTGAGCGAAAGAATCACTTAAATCAGAGTTTTGAATAGGAAGTTATGCTTAAAATCGTAAAGTCGCGCAACTGCTAGCGAGAATTTGCGAGAATTTCCAAAAAAATTACCTATTTCTTGGAGCACAATTAATTTCCTTATCACATAATCCTCCATGATTCACCCATATATTTTATTTCCTTATTTAATTCCCTTCTCACACCTATATATGTTTTACATCATTATTCATGTGAGGAGAGGCCACAACACAATACTACACCCCACAAGGGGAGATCAGCCCCCAACCATCATCTATATCCTTTTCTCCATCCATCCATCACTTTGAAGATTCGTCTATAGAATCAAGAGGAGGATTCAAAACGGAGAAGGACACGACGATGCCCACATCTAGGGTTTATTCGTTTCCTAATTTATCTTTTATTTTTTGGACATATGGGTAAGATCTATCCAACACCCATGATTGTTCTTCGTAACATTATGGGCTAGAACCATTTTGGGTAGTATAGGGTTTTGAAAGTTTTATGAATTAATTAAACTCTCTTCTGTGTCCTCCGTACAACACTACTTGTGGATTTATTTTATATATGATTGTGCTTTCTTAATCCATATTCACGGTCGTTTTGTGCATCTTCAATTGATATATAGAGTCTGAATACATATCTTGGTTGTAGATTGAGTGCATTCACCGCTGAATAGGATTCCATGTTATGATTCTAAGTGAGGGACTCCGAAGCTTCGTTAGAAATATTATATATGAATACTTGTTAATTGAATTAGATTCGGGTTAATAAGTAGGATAAATAGGGTAATTTTATAGTACCTATAAAGGGAGATCATATCGAGTTAGAGTACCAATCCTAGGGGAAAATAATTGATACTGATAGTACCTAGAAAGGGGGGGTGAAATTACGTCTCTTGCTTCGAGATTATTCAGATGTGTTACATGCATATTTACTTATGTCTATAGAGTAGATTTGTATGGTTTAGTGATGCGTCTATAGTCCACAAGGCAGAGTCGACCTGCACTTGAGAGGGAAATTGAGTAGTAAAACTGGATTACCCTAGAGCTACTTATTCTCCTACTTGATCCACTTTCGTATTCTTCTAGTGTTTATTTTATTTTAATTATTATTTAATATTTTTGTTCGTAGATTAATAATTAAATCACAACTTTATTGCCACAATTCATCTTAATTAATTTAGTAAATAATTAAATCGATAATACGCCGTCCTTTGGGTTCGATATTTCACTTGGTCGCTTGCTTAAGCTGCAACTAATATCCTTAATACTTGGGGATTAATTTTGCGTGCAAAGAAAATGCGCATCAGTTATTTTCATGAAATATTGGTATGCATGTGATCCTCACCTTACGAGAACTCCATACGTGCTTTCGGATTTTTAAATGGAGTTGTATAACTCAAGTTGGGTCATTTTGTAATAAGGTTAAAGTTTAGGGTAAGTTTAAATGAGAATTTAATATAAAGTAGGGACTTGATTGCAATTTATAATAATAATAATAATAACACTAAAATTTATTTGAACGTGGATGAGGTGACTTTCTGCTTTAAGTCGTACCCAACTTTTGTATATACATATATAATTATATTTTATATTAACTATAATTATATATATATATATATATATATTAATTTAATAATTTAACTTTTTATATTAAATATTAATTATAATTTTACCACTATTATTATTTTTATTTTTTATTATAGAATCTTTATTTAATATCTGTTTTTTATATTATTAATGTCATTTGTATTCATATTTTTAATATTGCGTTTTATTATTAAATTTTTAAAAATATATATTTTTATTTGTTATTTAATTTTAACTTATTTTATTTAGCGATTAATTATTTATATTTTCTTAAATTAGTTAATAATTAATTTATTTTTTTGAAATTTAGTTTAAGTAATAGGCATTATTATTAGAAGTAGAACTCAGTTTAGTATACTCTTGTAGGCATACCTGATACCGAAGAGTAAATCTAGTCAAATGTACTATTCCATGGAAAGTTAAAGGTGGGGTAACTTCCACTCTTCACCGAGTGCAACTTTTATGGTTTGATTGCTATATTAAGATGTGATATGTGTTACTTATATGTCATGTTATGTGTCATGTGTGCTTTTAGTTTGATAACAAATATTTTCTTACGGGATGACGACTCGGTGCACATATACCAACTAACACAATATACCAACTAACACAAGTTATCGGGCGATGGTTTGGTACTAAAAATATTTTATACTTATACACGTATTGAATGACGATTCGATGCACATATACCAACTAACATAAATTATCGGATGATGGTTCGATCTAAAATATTTTCATTGAGTTATCCAACGACAATGTGCAAAATATTTTATTAAATGACATATGTTACATTTTATGGTATATTTGGCATGCATATTTATTTTTAACTGTGCAACCATTTAAGTTAACCCACTGAGTGTATTATAGACATTCACCCCTTATTAATTTTCAGAACAAGGTTTAGGAGATGAAGAGGCCCCTGCAGATGTCCCAAACCCATAGAGGACTTTATATCATGTCTTATATTTTAGTACTTTATTAAGCACTTTATTTCAGATATATCATTTGTACGTATTTATTTTGAATTTTCCACTCTACTAGGGAGAGTAGATAATATTATGTAAAAGAATCTCTATGCAACTTATGCTTTATTATATTATCGCTTTGGGTATTTTTATATTATTTCCGTTGTGCATTCTCGACCCCTTTATTATTATATTGGGAATTTTATATCTGGTAGCGTCCTAATCCCATAGCATAACCCGGGACATTACAAATACATGTTCATCCATAAGAACGACGTTGAAATATGCAACCTTCTTTAAATTATTCGGACGTGGTACAACCCATTACCCTCTCTGTAATTATTCATAGTGCCCTCGTAGGAGTTAAATCAACATTAGAAGTGTGACATGTAGTCATTATATTATTGATTTTAATGAATCATTTAATTTTTTTTTATCTCGGTTATTTTGAATGTTGAAATTATAATGACGATGTATGTTTATATATAAAATAGGAGGAGATGTTTATTTATGATAATAATTTTAAAATAATGGAATTAGTATCCACAAAAATTTTATTTTATATTATGATATAATAATAATAATAATAATAATAATAATAATGGAGTGTATTGGGCTGACTTAGTCTGATTATACAATTTTTTAATCTAACTCCAAAATAAATTTTACCTAATATAGAATTATGAATGGTAAAGTCTTATTGATTATATAATTTTATTTTTTAATCTAACTCCAATATAAAATTTACCTAAATTAGAAATATGAATTAGTAAAACCTAATTTAGATTTATAAATAAAAAAAATGAATAGAAAAGGAAATAAATTATTTTAAATTAGAATATAATAATAATAATAATAATAATTCAAATCTAATTTAGATTTATGAATAGTAAAGTCTTATGGATTATTATACAATTTTATTTTTTAATAATTTAACTCCAAAATATGATTTACATAATTTAGATTTATAAATTAATAAAACGTCATTTAGATTTATGAATAGAAGAGAAAATACATTATTTAATATCAAAATATTACAATAATAATAATAATAATAATAATAGATTTATTTTTAATTAATTGTTTAAAATATAAAATAAATATATTTTTAAAATATATTTTCGTAATTTATTACTTAATTTAAATTTATAAATAGAAAAGAAAATACATTATTTTAAAAAATAAATAAAAAATAAGAAAATTAATTATAAGTAAATGAGGAATATATATATATATATATATATATATATATATATATATATATATATATATATATATATATATATATATATATATATATATATATATATATATATATATATATATGTGTGTGTGTGTGTGTGTGTGTGTGTGTGTGTGTGTGTGTGTGTGTGTATGTATATACACACTAGTATGAAATTGATGGGCGTTTTCTCAATACACAATTTTAATCCCCAAGTATGAAGGATGCGATTATAGCTTAGATAAGCGACCAAGTTATATTATCGAACCCAAAGAACAGTTGGTTATCAATTTATTATTATCTAATCTAAGAGAAACTATTGTTGGCAATTTAATTTGAGAATAGTTATTAAACTAATAAACAAATAACTAAAATAGCAAATTAAATAGAACAATAGAGATAAACGAGAGTTGCTCAAGTGAGAAGATAGGTAGCTCTTCGGGCCGTTCAGTTTCACTAATTAATCTCCCTTCTGTATGTCAATGTCCGACTCTGCCTTGTGGACTATGGACGCATCACTAAACCATGCAAACCTACTCTATAGACACAAGCAGATAAGCGTGTAACACGTGTGAATTACTTCGAAGCAAGAGATATAATTACACCTCTATTTCTGGGTACTATCAGTATCAATTATTTCCCGTGCACTAAGTACTCTAACCCGATATGATCTCCCTTTATAGGTACTATATAATTATCCTCTTTATCCTACTTACTAACTCGAATCCAATTCAATTAATAAGTATTTATATAAGATAGTTCTAATGAAGCTTCCGAGTCCCCTCACTTAGAATTATAACATATGATCCTGCTCAGCAGTTAACACACTCAATCAATAACCAAGATATGTATTCAGACTCTACATAACAGTTAATGATGCACAAAATGACTCTGAGTATGAATTAAAAACACATAGTCTTATTTAAAATAAATCCACAAGTAGTGTTGTACGGAGTATACACACGAAAGTTCAATTAACTAGATAAAAACCTTCATAACCCTAGAACTACCTAAGTGGTTCTAGCCCATGACGCTTCGAAGAACGTTCATGGTGATTGGATAGATCTTACTCATAGTCTTGAAAATTACAAGATAGATTAAGTTGCGAAGTAAACCCTAGATGCGGGCACCGTCGCTTCTCGCTCCATCTTGAATCTTTACTTGGTTCTCACTTGATTCGCTGCACGAATCTCTCTCTACCACTCTTGCGGATGGATGTGAAAATCCTGATGTTTCGGAGCTGATGTGTCACCATTCGACCAGACTAGAATTAGTCAAATGGGACCTCTTGGTCGAACGTTGGTCAAATGCTGTGTCTGTAAAGTGAAACTCGTCTGCAAGTTCGCCGTTTGACTTGACCTCTGCAGTTCGACTTGGCTTCTTCTGGTCGAATGGGCTTCAATGCTCAAATGACCTCTCTGTAAGTTGATACGCCTCCCGTTTGACTTCATCACCCTTGTTCGACCAGACTGATGCTGGTCGAACAACCTCTCCATGTCGAACTATACTTTGAAAATTGTCTCAAAAATCGTATTTTCCAATTCTGAGCACTTAAGACTTGTTTTCCTGTACAAATATGCTCAAACTGCCTCACTAGCATCTGATTCGTGGATTTTCCATAAGCAAACCGATTCGTCTTGATAATAGACCAAATAATACTCAATTTCCACATAAATTGAAGATTAAAATACGTGAATTTCACTTTCATCAAATCCCAAAACTTACATATTTCTCGTCCCGAGGCAACGAAAATCAAAACAAGGCAAGAGAGTGTAATCACAAAGTCCTTATAACAAGCCCAACTTATCCTAACACATGCGATAATACCAATTCAAAATATGCATTCATCCATCATACCTTTCGTCCCTGCAAAAACATCAATCAACCACAATACTTTTACGAGTGCAAAATCATCTAGCTCACTAGGTAGTGTTTACTCTCGCGCCCAAGTGTAAAAGATATACACTTTCAACAGGTTAGTATATACGCTCAAAATCAATTCATATATTCATGTAATCATAAGCTTGGCAAAGGTCTCAAAAATCAATTCATAATTGTTTCAACACTAGGATCACAAAGGACTTATTTTTTGGGTTGTAATGTTGGCTCTTTAGTAAAGGTAAGGAAATATAAATAAAGTGACTAACTTCACTAGTAGAGAATTATCTTGGAAATTCGCTTTTCATCAAACAACATTAATACTTCTTCCTCAACATTCTAATGATCCTTTCAATACTTTTTCTCATGCTTCACTTGGAATCAACATCTTTCTTCTTCTTCAAAGTACAAGGGTATCAATTTCGAGCACTACCCTTATAAGCAATTGGCGTACCAGTTTCAGGGACTACCCCTCAACAAGATTTATCCACATTTTTATTAGCATCACTACGCAAACTTTTTCTTCCTTTTTCTTCATATATGATCTAGCAATTTTTTCACCTTATCTCTCTACTAGTAAATAGGGTATTCAAAACTCAAGTTTAGGTAAATAAAGACTTTTATCACAGGCTTGCCAAAGAAAAAGCTTTAAAGGCTCAACGGGGCTTCCAATGATATAAATTATAAGGTAAGATAAAATTTGGCTAAGTGGCTAAATTTAAGCAATAACGGCCTAAGATCATGTCCTAGTATCTATCAATCATAAATTTCAAACAAGACTCCAAGCCAAGTTCTAGAATACGAACATATGAATGATACTCACAAGAATAAAACTATCATGCCTTAATGTAGCATGATTAATAGGCTCAAATTCTCACATGGGTAATAGATTCCTAAGCACTCTTCAAAGCATGTAATTAACATCAATCTCTACATAAACTACAAGTAGTAACAATACATGCCTATCATCAATAAAATCAACATGCATAAAAAACAAGTACATATGCATAATCAAGAAGTACCATCATACTCTTCAAATCAATCCGATCAACATCCAAACAAACATATCAAGTGAATCCATCATCATCAATTAATATCAAGTACAAACCACCCATGCATGAATCTCAATCAAACACTCAACACCACTCACAATCACTCAACCTGTAAAGTAAAAAAGAAAATGGAGATGAGAGGAAACAGACAAAGGGAAAAAACCTGCGCAATACTCCTATGGAGCATCATCTTGATCATCACTTATCTCCATGCGCCAATAATCGAAATCCATGTGAAGATCATATAGCTTCCTATGGATCTCTCGATAATTATCCTGCATCTCTCCCAATATCCTATCCATACCATCATACCAAAGATTGAGTGCAGCGTAATTTGTATTCGCCAATGCCAGTTGTCGATTCATGTCTTGCTGGTTCGCATTCAAAGTGGCAAAATTCTCGTTCATCAATCTGAACTGCTCTCTATAAAAATGATCCTATGCCTACCATAAATACTGCTGCTGCTATGGCTGTGGCTCAAAGTACTCATGATACGGCTACGGTGGCTGCGTCGAAGGCAAATCCATCTCCGGATACACAAAAGCCAGCTGCTGTGGATGATCCTCGTCAATGAAATCAGCTGGATCACCTACTAAAATCATATCTTCATCAATGAGGACTCCCTGTAGGCGCATCTCAGCTAGAAGTCTCCAATTTTCCTCTTCCAAACAAGTCTTGAAAATTGTCCTATGCTCTGAGGTATCCATCAATTGGTTAGTTCGATCTGAACGGTAGTAAGATCAACAATCGATAAAGAAAATCAAAAAGAAAGCGGATTCTTGCAACGGATGAATATCTAAACATCATCCATCCGTTGAACCAACCCCATCCTCACACAGAATGACATGATCAAGTCCGAATCTCCTCGGATCGGCCTATGCCTACTCAAATCAACTCGATAGTACTCCGCTAATGGAGTAATCAGCCCTCCAATGTTTACTCACTGGAAATCATGAGTAGAGAACTCGTACAATTGCTGGAAAAAGTAAGCCGCAACGTTGAAGCGGACTCCATTCAACATACACCAGAGCACGTACAACTCCTCTCTCGAAATACAACTGCCCTCGGATCGAGCAAACAGTGTGTTGCTCAGTATCCGGTCAATATAGGCTATCACGGGATTGCGAATGAAGGCAACCTTAGCGGTGTTCAAATTATAACGATCTCGCCTCCCTGAGATAGATCTCCAAACTAATCGACATGGAAATCAGCATGCTCCACTGTAGACACATTCTCACAACCAATCATTTTATTAAACTCACTTGCATACATGAGATGCAACTGTCCACCTATCTGCATCCACAAACCATAAGGAAGATAATGATCTCCACGATCGACTCTCATCGAGGATAAAACTTTAGCAGTAATGTGAAAATACGTCTCCCTCTTCATCTCCATAGTGATCCCTACTCGATTGAACATCCAATGAATATAATTGATGATGTTCATCACAACCATCACTTGATCATCCTGATAACGAGTCCTCATTATCTTGTTTGCAATAGAGGCCCCATAACTCCTTTTTCTCTTCCCATCCATCGATCTTTATACCAAAATTGGAAGGTCTCCTCTTATCAAGCTTTAATTTCTTTGCACCATCACCTTTCCTAGGAGACTTAGTCTCCTTCCTCTTCAAAGATGACACAATCTCTTTCCTTACAAAAGCTATACTTTAATACACAACAACAGAGATAAAGCATGTATACCAATCTTAAGACTAATCAAAGCAAGAATTCTACTCAAGACTTCAAATTCATATGCTATAATCAACTTAAACTTAATATCCCTAATATTCAAGTGTTCATTTAACATCATAACAACTATATGCTCAACACTTTCAATCATAGGACAATTCCAACCACTAGTCTAAAAATTACTACACACATTAGACATGCTTCTCAATTCAACATAAACTCAACAAACCATAAGCATGCTCATCTCCCATATTCAATTGCATACCATCAACACTTCAAATCAACGAGCCCATATATATAATTCGAAATTGAACTCAAGCCCGTACGATATGCATTATCAATTTCACAAAATTTCAACAATCCAACGTAAATTGAATCATGCAAATTTACGTAAAATTTCAACAGGAACACCAAAATTCAACACTTCAAATCCAACTAAGCAGATGTTCAATCAACTTACCCAATCCTTACTAAGCACAATTAACTTTAATTCAAGGATAGAGAAGTAAGAAAACATACCTTTGTTTCTGTTCATGGTGTGTGTGATGTGCGGTGAAAAATCCCCCAAAAATTTCGAGTGAAATAACCCAAAATTGGACTTGAATCCATCAAAACTTAGTTGTGGAAGTGTGTAGAGAGGAAGAATTAAGTATGTGAAGAGTTCAGAGTGAAGTTCTTACAAGTTGGGACTAGTGCTCGAGAAAAGGTGACAGGAATCGATCAAACAACACGCAGAAACTGATCTTTATTTTTTATTTCAGACTCCGTTCGACTCGAACAGTATGGTCAAACTAGGGTTTTTGGTCAAACTGCGCGAGTCTGCCCATAAAATGTGATGTTCAACCTCCGTTCAACCACAATATCTTGGTCGAACAATAGTGTAACGTCAAACTGTACCTCTATAAACTGAAAAGTTGCCCCTGTTCTCCCTTGTTTCGTTCAACCATCGTTCGACCTTAGATTTTTGGTCGAATTGAGCTTCTATAAGTTGGTTTCGCGTTTTGGCACTTCGTTCGACCTCAGTACACTGGTCGAACAATAGAGTTTGGTCAAACAAGCTTTCGAACTTCTAAAATTTTGTACTTTTCTCATCTTTTCCTGCAAAACTCAAACTCTAGAAAACATCAAACATCATAATACCCAAAACAAAAGTTAGAGAACCACTCTTAGACTATATAAAAATTAACGTGTATAATACTCCGCTCACAATAAAATAAATAAAATACCACTGAACACTAGACAAATTGCAAAAAAATTGATACATCAAAATTGGTTAAAGTTTTAATATATCGCAAAAAATCAACTCCCCTAGCAAATATTACAAAGAAAGGATTATACTCTTGATGCTTCAATGAGATAAGAACATCACACCCCCTCCAAACTTAGTAGAAGCTATAGTCAAAACTAAGTTTGCAAAGAGATGTAATTGCCGATTAGTAAGAACTTTAAATATAAAAATTTCTTACTCACACTAAATAAATAAAGCAATAAAACGGGAGGGAAAGCCCCCAACAGACGCTCTTATTTAACTTCGGAGAGTCACAATGGTACCATATCATTGCAAGGTATCCTCAAAGACGATGCAAGCATCATCAGGTGACTTATAGTACTTCAATCGATGCCCATTTGCCGCTATGATGTCTCCATCTTTGTCCATGATTTCAAAACTCCCCCCTCCGCAGGATCTATGGATAATGAATGGTCCCGTCCACTTCGATTTAAGTTTCTTGCGAAAAGTTTCAAACGAGAGATAAAAAGTAATACCTCATCTCCTGACTTGAAATCTTTATAAGTGATCTTCGAGTCATGCCACTTCTTCATTCGCTCCTTATAGATCACCGAGTTCTTAAAAGCTTGACTTCTAAACTCATCCAATTGATTGATATGCGTCAACCTTAAGTCCTTGACCTCCTTTATGGATAAGTTAAAACTTCTTACAGCCTAAAAAGATCTGAATCTCCACGGGTAAGTGGCACCACTTTCCATAGATAATTTGATAAGGTGACATGCCTAGCACAGTCTTGTATGATGTTCGAAATCCCCATAAGACAACATTGAGCTTCATAGCCCAATCCTTCCTATTGGTTCCAACTACATTCTCTAGGATTTGCTTCACTTGTCGATTAGAGACTTCTTCCACTTGCCCATTCGCTTGAGGATGATAGGGTATAGTGACCCTATGCTTAACACCATAATCCTTGAGCACTCTTTCAAGAAGCTTGTTGACGAAGTGAAAACTTCCATCACTTACAAGCGCTCTAGGGACTCCATAACGGGCAAAGATATATTTTTCAAGAAAGACAACACGGTCTTCAAATTATTCATGCGAGTAGAAATGGCCTCCACCCACTTTGAAACATAATCTACAGCAAGAAGGATGTATAAGAATCCATTAGATAGGGAAACGGCCCCATAAAATCAATTTTCTATATATCGAAGATCTCTACAATAATGCTTGGCTGAAGTGGCATCTCATCCCTTTTACTTATATTTCCCATCCTTTGACATATATCGCATGTTGCCACATATGATTCACAATCTTTGAATAAGAAAGGACAATATAGAGCGGATTGAAGTACCTTCGCTGCAGTCTTTTAGACTCCAAAATACCTCCTGTTAGGTTGTGCATGGCAAAAATAAAGAACACTCTCCATCTCTATCTAGGGCACACACCTACGGATGATAGAATCCGTACAAATTTTGTAAACAAATGGATCATACCATATAAAAGTCTCAATATCTCTCTTGAATTTCTCAAGTTGATATCTATTGAGATCCTTAGAAATTTTACCTACGGCAATATAATTGACATAATCAGCATACCATGGATTCATTTCTTGAGCAGCCAATACACAAGCTCTCTCCGCTCCTTCAACAAACACTGCCATAATCTTCTCATCCGGGAACATCTCTTTAATGTATTCGAAAGAGTCATCACAATGTTCCCTTGTCTCTAACCTTGATAGATGATCCACCGAAACATTCTCCATTCCTTTCTTGTCTCAAGTCTCTATATCAAACTCTTGTAGTAGAAGGATCCATCGAATAATCCTGGGCTTCGCTTCTAATCGTCATTGAATTCACCTAGATTTTAAGTTTTTTTATGTTTATTTTGTGTGTTTTCGTGTTGTTTTTTGCTTCTTATATGGTAGAGAAGGTGGAAAATGTGATTCTAATGTTAAAATATGCACATACAGGTGTAACAGAGGAGAAAACAAGCAAAAATGGAGAAAATGGTGCAAAAAGAGTGAAAAATAGTAAACTGACACAAAAATTCGACCAGCATCACAGAAATTCCGTCGAATTTTTGTGCAGAATCAGGGGAGAAATAGGGCAACGGAGGCTGAGCACACTGACAGAGAAATTCGACCAGGAGCATAAAAATTCGGTCGAATTTTTGTGAAAATAGCCACCTGTCCAGAAAATTAATTTTTATTCCCATTTTGGCTGCTTTTTCTCCAAGTTTGGATTGGAGAATCAACCCTAGCCTCGTGATAGACACACACTCCACACCATTTTCCATACACACTACCATCTCCATCCATTTTTCACTTCATTTTCCACCATTTTTCCACCATTTTCACACCTTCACCCATGAAACTTCATATCTTTCATTCACTCATCACATTTCTAATGGAGATTGAGGCACAAAAAGGAAGGATTGTATCTTGAAGGAGAGTTTAAAAAAAAATTCCAATATAGGGGAGATCTCACCTTTACTTTGCATTTTATTACTTTTAATTGCAACAATGGATGTTATTAAGCATTGCAATGATGTTTTGATGATGTTTGTTGTTGGCTAGACCTCTTGTGAGGCTAGCCACATGATGGATTAGGGATCTATGGATTTGTTGGATTTTTAATGGTTTAATTGATGTGATTTTAGAATTTCTTACATGATCTTTGATTTACTTTATTTGTATTATGATGTGTGTGGTTGAATTCTCTATTTATGGTATTAGGATGGCCAATCCAATATTATGATTAGGGGTTTGATTGAATCATGTTATAATGTAGATTTTGTGTGTTAGTGTATGAAGTATGTGGTAGCATCTTTATATACTAAGAACATTCATGTGAGAACACTTAATTGATTTATCATATTTGGTTTATTAATTGAGTGAGAAGACTAATTTTGCTATCATAGTACCTTAAGGGAATTGATAGTGAGATTCAATCTTGTGTGCTTAAAACTTGTAATGAGTTTAGAACCTAATTTCCTTGGCCTAGGGATTAGGGGATTATTTGTGATTGATTCTATTCCAATGATCATTGATATTTGCCATTTGAATTTAACAAGCCATGTTATGTCCTTGATCTTGAATGTGGTTAGCATTGCTCTTCTTTAGATTGTTTCTCATCCATCTCATTTAATTTGGTTACTTGATACTTTATTTGATCATCTTAATTGTTAATTTCTTTTATTTGGTTCTTGCTTAGATAATTGGTAGTTTAATTGCTCTTTTCAATTTTCTAAACTCAAAATCCGATCACTCCTCTAAAGCATGGTTGAAAACAAACACGGATACACTCTTGATTTAAATCTCCCTTTGTTCGATATTTAAACTTTGTCACTCACTACAAACGATAAGGTTCGCTTACCTTAATCAATTTAAACCAAAATTGAGTCTAAGTTCAGCTTCCTTCTTCTCCATCAAGTACCGGATTGCAGAATGATACATGTACACTATAGTCTTCATGCCCACCAAATATTGTCGAAACTTGTTGAATGCATACACAACCGCTAAAAATTCCTTTTCAGTGACAGTGTAGTTCTTTTGTGCTACATCAAAAGTTTTACTCGCATAATAGATGGCGCAGAACTTCTTTTCCTTCAGCTGCCCAAGCACCACTCCAAGTGCTAAACCACTTGCATCACACATAAGTACAAACGACTGAGTCCAATCCAGTTTGATCAAGATAGGTGCAGTAATAAGCATCTCTTTCAAAACCTGAAAAGCTGTTAGACATTCTTCATCAATAATAAAAGGGACATCCTTTTCAAGTAAGTGAGATAAGGGCTTGGAGTATTTTGAGAAGTCTTTGATAAATCTTCTATAGAATCTGGCGTGTCCAAGAAAGGACCGCACTCCTTTCTCATTTGTAGGTAGTGGAAGCTTCTCAATTGCCACCACCTTAGCTCTATCAACCTGCAATCCCTTGGCCGAGATATGATGATCAAGAACAATCCCATCTCTCACCATGAAGTGTCACTTCTCCCAATTCAAGATAAGATTAGTTTCTTGACATCTCTTCAAAATAGTGGCTAGGTTAGACAAACAAATATCAAAAAAGGAACCAAACACAGAAAAATCATCCATAAACACATCCATGATCTTTTCTATCAACCCATTAAATATGGCCATAATGCAATGCTGAAATGTAGCAGGTGAATTACACAATCCAAAAGACAACTTCCTAAAAGCAAAGGTTCCATATGTGCAAGTAAAAGTCATTTTTTTTTATCCTTGGGCACAATCATGATTTGATTATAACCCGAGTACCCGTCCAAAAAATAATAAAACTCATATCCTGCTAGACGATCAAGTATTTAATCCATGAAACGAAGAGGAAAATGGTCTTTGCATGTATTTTCATTCAATTTCCTGTAATCCGTACAACACGCCATCCCATAGGAATCCTAGTGGCTAAGGTCTCGCCATCATTGGCTTTCACTATAGTCATGCCTCATTTTTAGCTACTACATGCAATGGACTCACATGTGGACTATCACTAATAGGATATATAATTTCTTCATCTAACCACGTTAAGATCTGCTTCCTAATCACTTCTTGAATCGCAGGGTTAACCCTTTGCTGATTCTGAATACTACTCTTAGCTTCATCTAGCAACCTAATCTTATGCATGCAATACGATGGACTAATGACCTTCAAATCATCAAGATTCCAACCAATAGCAGACTTATACTTTCTAAGCACATCTAACAACTCTTCGAGCTGGTCATCAATAAGAGAAGAACATATAATTACCGGATAAGATTCATTATCGCCTACATAGGCGTACTTCAAGTGCTCTGGTAGTGGTTTCAACTCCTCCTTCTTTTCTTCCTTCGGTGTGCTTTCTCTATCCAATGGGAGGTATTGCCTAGTCCATTTGACTTCTTCAAGCTTGGTTCTTTTAGATTCATACCTATCATCACCCAAAGCAAGTAAATTTTTAAGAAATTCAATACATACCTCATTAGAGAGCTCATCGAGCTCCGTGGTGGGAAAAGTAAGAGACTCCGCCAAGCATGTCTCCAAGGGATCCTTCATAGGATCAAGGACATATCTTCCTTCACGATCTCCTCCACCACATCAATGATGTGACATTGTATCTCCATTGGTATCTTCATTTCCCTATCCAGGTTGAATTGAACCTCTTCTTTATCCATTCTCAATCTAAGCTCTCCCTTTTGGACATCAATCATAGCTCCAGCCGTAGCAAGGAATGGCCTTCCCAAAATAAGAGGGATATTATCCTTGTCATCTTCCATCTCTAGTACAAGAAAATCCACAGGAAAGACAAGCTTGTCTACTTTTACAAGTACATCTTCTATCACACCCTTCAGAAAAGTCATAGACCTATCCGCCAATTGCAAGCCACAGTTGTGGAAGCGAGCTTCCCCAAACTTAGCTTCTTAAATATAGATAAGGGCATCAAGTTGATGCTTGCACCAAGATCATATAATGCCTTACGTGCCGGCCCCTTTCCAATCTCACATAGAATAGTGAAGCTCCCCGGATCCTTCAACTTCTGTGGCAGCTTTCTTTGAATGATCGAGCTGCAGTTTTCTGATAGATTCACTGTCTCTACTCCGTTCAAGCTTCTCTTCTTCAATATGATATCTTTCAAATATCAGGCATAGTATGGTATCTCCATGATTGCTTCAGAGAAGGGAATGTTCAAACTTATCTTGTTCATTATATCTTGAAATCTCTTGAACTTATCTTCTGATCCCTTCTTGACTATCCTAAAAGGAAACGGTGGAGGTATCTTTGTCTTAAGAATTCCCCATTCATCACGTTCCACCTCCTTCGCTTTGTCCTTCTCGGCTTTCAATCTCTTGGCTCTTTCCCACTTCTTCTCTACTATAAGCTCAGTATTCTGCTCTTGTGATGGCTCTGGAGTGTTCTGAACAACAGGTGTAGCATTCAGTATCAAAACGGGAGGTGCATGAAGTTGTTCAACTACTGTTCGACCATAATGGTTTGGTCGAACAACATGAGTTTGGTCAAACTAGGACTCTGTAAATGGTTTCAGTTCGTTCAGTGCCAGTTCGACCATTGTTTGATCAGAATAATCTGGTCGAACAGGATGAGTCTAGTCAAATGGAGGCTCTGTAAACTGAGCTCGTCCTTTTTTCTCCACAGGTGCCTATTCGACCATGGTTCGAATAGAATGGTCTGGTCGAACGGCGGTGCTTTAGTCGAATGACGGAATAAAAAATAGAGCATCGTAATTCTATTTTTCCAAAACTTGTTCAATCTCAGTTCGACCCTCAGGTCTGGTCGAACTGGGTAGTGTTGGTCGAACAGGGCTCCTGCCTCCTTCATTTTTGTTCACCGGCTTCATTGGACCTTCGTACTGTATTCCAGACCTCAATGTGATGGCATTACAAGACTTAGGGTTCATAATACTTTGAGATGGAAGCTCTCCTTTCTCTATTGCTTGTGTTAATTGATTTACGCTCCCTACCATCTGACCCATGAACAATGTTAGTTCCTTCATCTGCTTTGATAATTCCTCATGTCTTGAATTAATTTTTCCTTCCAAATGATCCACCCTTACATCATTCCTAGCCACATATCGGTTTACCATATCCTTTAAACCAAGTTTTTCTTCTTCTGTCTTAGTACCAGGATTAACACCAATAGGAGGTTGCATCGCTGCATTTGGATTGCTCCATGAAAATTCTAGCCTCCTTGGTTGTTGATAGTTACCCGGGGGACCACGATTGTTGTAGTTCCCTTGGCAATTCCTATTTCCTTGACTATTCGGATACCTCGTTCCTTGAATACTTTGTCCCATGGCATAGTTCGCTTGTTCTAATTCCTCTTGGATCGGTCTCTCTTCACTATCATCTTACTGCATCATCATTGGTATTTTTAGTGAGAATTCAGTGATCTGCTTCTGCTGAGATTCAAGTAGCTTATTTATACTAGTCAAGCTAGAGACGATCTTATCTTCTCTACTCGACTTCACCATAGTGTGTTCAACCTGTTCTACTTTTCTAAGGGCATAAGTTCCTCTCAAACTATTAGTAGGCCAATCCCTTGAATTCATAGAAATATCCTCAAAAAGCTTCTCGGCCTCAACGGATATCTTCACAAGTAAAGCTCCACTCGATGACGCATCAAGTAGAACTCTAGAGTCATTATCTAATCCATTGTAGAAAATACTGATGTATTGTGGTTTAGTCAAACCATGCTGAGGACACCTTCTAAGCATGTCCTTAAATCTATCCCAAGCTTCATGGAACTTCTCTCCGTTATTGATCATAAACTGATGAATCTCTTGCTTCAATTTAATTTGAAGGTGGCATATATTTCTCCAATAATTTCATCTTCAAAGCATTCCATGTAGTGCAGTCAGCAGCATTAAGGGCATCGTACCAATCTCTCACACTTTCAGTAAGCGAGAATTTAAACAATAGGGTCTTCCTTGCATCTTCATGAGTTCCTACATCTTTTTGTGTACTAACATAACCAAGGAACTTATTAAGATGTTGCTGAGGATCCTCGAAAGTCCCTCCTGCAAAGGAGTTCCTTTCTATCACGCTGATAAGAGCAGGGTGCAGATTAAAATCTGAATCGGCTCTGCGCAATTCTAATAGACCCATGTTGCCTCCTCCGTTATTCTTAAAGACTTTACGGATGAAACATTATCTGGATTTGGTCTCTCAAGTTTGGCCATATTGACTGTTTCTGCTTCTGATTCATCTCCGGTTGTAGCTTCAATCGTTTCCAAATTCAGTCTTTCAACTTCAGCTCCTAAATTAAGAGCTTCAGTTGCTTTCACGTTCTTGTTCTTCTTTTCTTTACCTTCTTTTTCATTGACGATGCTCCAATTTTTGGATCAAGAGGCGCTAATGTTCCTGCCTTTGGTCTAGCGTTCATACACCTAAGAAAAATATAACATTAGAATCTAAAGACAAGTGTGGTATAATTTCAAATAAAATAGCAACAATAAATTTGATAAGGACAACCATCCCAGGCTACGATGCCAGAAACTTGATGAGAGTTTTCTCAACACACAATTTTAATCCCCAAGTATGAAGGATACGATTATAGCTTAGATAAGTGACCAAGTTATATTATTGAACCTAAAGGACAGTTGATTATCAATTTATTATTATCTAATCTAAGAGAAACAATTGTTGGCAATTTAGGTTGAGAATAGTTATTAAACTAATAAACAAATAATTAAAATAGTAAATTAAATAGAACAGTAGAAATAAATGAGAGTTGCTCAAGTGAGAAGATAGGTGGTTCTTCGGGCCATTCAGTTTCACTAATTAATCTCCCTTCCATATGTCAATGTCCGACTCTGCCTTGTGGACTATGGACACATCACTAAACTATGCAAACTTACTCTATAGACACAAACAGATAAACGTGTAACACGTGTGAATTACCTCGGAGTAAGAGATACAATTACTCCCCCCTTTCTAGGTATTATCAGTATCAATTATTTTTCGTGCTCTAAGTACTCTAACCCAATATAATCTTCCTTTATAGGTACCATAAAATTATTCTCTTTATCCTACTTACTAACCCAAATTCAATTCAATTAATAAGTATTTATATAAGATAGTTCTAATGAAGCTTCAGAGTCCCCTCACTTAGAATCATAACATATGATCCTGCTCAGCAGTGAACGCACTCAATCAATAACCAAGATATGTATTCAAACTCTATTTAACAGTTAATGATGCACAAAATGACTCTGAGTATGAATTAAAAACGTATAGTCTTATATAAAATAAATCCAAAAGTAGTATTGTACGGAGTATACACATGGAAATTCAATTAACTAGATAAAAACCTTCATAACCCTAGAACTACCAAAGTGGTTCTAGCCCATGACACTTCAAAGAACGTTCATGGTGATTGGATAGATCTTACCCATAGTCTTGAAAATTACAAGATAGATTAAGTTGCAAAGTAAACTCTAGATGCGGGCGCCGTTGCTTCTCACTCCGTCTTGAATCTTCACTTGGTTCTCACCTGATTTGCTGCACGAATCTCTCTCTACCGCTCCTGTAGACGGAGTTAGGGTTTGGATGTGGTTTAGGATGGATGTGGAATCTAACTCCCTTTTTATACTTGTTACTTCTCCTTATGGACCTTTACTGGGCTTTTTTGTAGAAAACACGCACGGGAGGTGAAAATCCCGACATTTTAGAGCTGATGTGTCGCCATTTGACAGGATTGGAATTGGTCGAACGAGACCTCTTGGTCGAACGCTGGTCGATTAGTGTGTCTGTAAACTGAAACTCGTCTTCACGTTCGTCGTTTGACTTGATCTATACAGTTCAACATGGCTTCTTCTGGTCGAACGGGCTTCACTGGTCGAATGAACTCTATGTAAGTTGATACGCCTCCCGTTCGACTTCATCACCCTTGTTCGACCAGGCTGATGCTGGTCGAACAGCCTCTCCAGGTCGAACTATACTTCGAAAATCACCTAGAAAATTGTGTTTTCCAATTCCGAGAACTTAAGACCTATTTTCCTGTATAAATATGCTCAAATTGTCTTAGTAGCATCTGATTCGTGGATTTTCCATAAACAACCCAATTCATCTTGATAATAGATCAAATCGTACTCACTTTTCACATAAATCGGAGCTCAAAATACGTAAATTATCACTCTCATCAGAAATATATATATATATATATATATATATATATATATATATATATATATATATATATATCTCAAGTATACTATAGCAGAAACTTTTCTTGCTGACATGTCGTCTTCAGAGCGCTCCATTGTGACGTGTAATTTTCTCAATTTTTTGAATTTTTAATTCTTTTTTTAATATTTTCCTTATTTAGTTTTAATTAACTTCCTTATTTAATATTTTCCTTTTTCAAATAATGTGTTTCTTATATTTAATAATGATTAAATTTTTAATATTTATTTATTTCTTTGGGTATCATTAATTAATTACTAAATCAATAAATTTATTAATATCAAATTAAATCATATATAAAAGAGAAAAAATAATATTCCATATAATATTATCTCTCACACCACCTATAAATAAGACTTTTTATATACACACATTCGATTCTCTCATAGGACTAGGAGCTTTCTTCAAGTTCCTCTAGAGAATTGATTTATAAAAATATAAAAATTTATTTCGATAGAGCCAATCATGAGATTCGATCTACCCTTAAAAAATTAATTCAAGTATTCTTCAAGAGGAAGAGAACTGATTCAAGTATTCTTGAATCATTACCTCTTAAGAATCGATTCTCCAACAGGAAGAAAATCGATTCAAGTATTCGTGAATATATTTGCATCTTAAAAATCAATTTTTCAAGAGTATTCAAGTATTCGTGACTATATCTGTATCTTAAAAATCAATTTTTCAAGAGTAAGAAGACCGATTCAAGTATTCTTGAATCGATTTATGTCTTAAAAATTGATTCTTCAAGAGGAAAAAAATCGATTCAAGTATTACCACTTAAGAATCGATTCAAGTATTCTTTAAGATCTACCTCTAAAGTATTGATTCAAGTATCTTCAAGTGAAAGAGGATCGATGATTCAAGTATTCTTGAATTGATTTAGCTCTAGAGAATAAGAGGTTAAAAAATTAATTAATGTATAGAATCGAATGCTTAAGTTCTTTAAGTTAAATCATTATTTCATACTTCCTCCTTCCCATAACAATTGACACCTTTTTTCGGGCACGGAGATTAAGGGGTATAATAATTTAATGTAAAGTGAAGTGAGATAAATAATATTGATAGCTCGTTTGGTTAGCAGTATGATATTAGGTTTGATAAATGCAAATTGGGATTGCGTGAAGCACATACTAGATCAATCCCTTATTTGGTTTGTCATAAAAAACATAAAAATATCAGTTAATGAGCGGTTACCATGAATAATTTACGTGGGATCTAAAATATAAAATATGTACATAAAATGTGAATAAATGATTAAAAATTTGTGTAATTACAAAAATGTCCTTATTAATGAGAGACAAGTCAGCAATAAAACTAACGCATAAGTATGTTTGTTAATTTTCTCTCTCCTCCATTCATCTTCCACAATCGAGGCTCGAGCTGCCCAACCCATTTTTCCCCTCCAATTCTTTCTCACCCTTGTATCCTACTTCTCTCTCATAAGCATATTACTTCTCCTTTCCTCGTAATTGCTTCTCATGTGAATGAATCTTTCAATATTCCAAGATAATCTGCAGAGGTAATTAGTATCTGTTGTTTTTGAATTTATTTTTCAAAAATCGACTTGCATTCGGGTTATAATACAAAATTCGAGGTCGGATTTGTAGTCTGGACATAGCAATAACAGCATTTATGAAAGTGTGTTGGTTTTTTTCTTCTTCTTCTACTTGTTCTATAATTAGACGATTCATTGACATACAGAGTGATTAATTTGCATGCATTTTGTGAGAAGAGCATTGCACATCTCCTTGTACTGGAGCCATCAATGCAAGCTAATCCTCTTTCACCATCTCAATAGAGGAGCAAGCTGGAAGCTGCTAATGGGTATAATGATTTTGATGCAGCACACATAAACTGCATTCTACTCGATGTGAGAAATGGTACACACCTTCTAAAAAAGTTCTCCCTCCATCCCTCAAAAGTATTCACATTTTACAATTTGGTTTGTCCTAAAAAAGTTTTCACAATTCCTAAAATGAAAATAAAGTCAACATAACTAATCTTTCAATACAATTTATTTTAAAAAATGCTACTCTCACCTAAGGCATATAACAAACTTTACCCATTCTTTTTTTTCTTTTTTAATTACAGAAAATACCAAACTCTGCTCAAAATGTGCACTTTCTTAATCTACAATACAAAGAAAAGGATAGTACTTCTCCGGGACAGAGGGAGTAGTTAGTTCCTAATACTTGTATCCATCATTTTTAGTTATTGGACATATATTTCATGATTGCTGGAATAAAAAAATTTATACTCTGATGTAAACTTCCATCATATAAAGGTAAATAATAAACTTACCTGAATTCTTGATGTTTCAATTATTTGTGGTTTAAGTAATGGGCTTATCAACAAATGGCTTTCTTTTTAATTTTTGTTTTCCATTATATGAACCAGTGACTATTAAAATGATTTAAGAATATCCATTTTCATTCATAGAAAAGACTTTGTTTATTACATTGGCTTGTAGTTAAACCTTGTATGTAATTAGGTTATGAATGAGATTCCTGTCAATTCCAAGGGGCTCAGCGTCCTGATGTTGATTGCCTCCAGAGCACTTCATATGGCTTATCCGAGACAGAGGCAAGTACATCTTCTGTAATGCTACCATTTCACTTTATAATGTAACAATTTATCTATGCTATAACTTCAACGTATATGAGAAACTAAATAACTAATGAAGCCAACATGAAACATTGAATCAAAAGGGTGACAAAAAGGGAAATCAATGAATCAATTCACTTTAAATATGAAAAATTAAAAAACAAAACAAAAAGACAGAATAATATTTAGAAACATGGCAAACAACCAATTGAGCTTGGTCAAAAAACATATGTCATGGTCATGAAAGTAACACTTGTCCATCAACAGCAATATGCTAACACGTACTTACGATTCATACATTACTTATTTTGGTGTTGATGAGAGTGTAAATTCACATATTTTGGGCCCTGGTTTGTGTGGAAATTGAGTACGATTGAGTGTTTTATTGAGACAAATCAGAATGTTTATGGAAAGCCACAAATCAGAGGATACTAGGCTATTTGAGCATATTTGTACAGGAAAATAGATCGTAAGGGCTCGGAATTGGAAGACACGATTTTTGAGGCAAGTTTCAAAGGTTGTTCGACCTCAGGACCTTGTTCGACTATCATCACTTTAGTCAAACAAGGTGGTCAAGTCAAGCAAAATATGCAGAAACGTACAGAGAGCTTGCTCGACCAAGGGATATTGTTCGACCAGCATCATCTTGGTAGAGCAGATGAGGCTTATTCGAAAAATGTGCAAAACTTACAGAAAGCTTGCTCGACCATTGCTCAACCAGACGAGGCATGGTCGAACGGATTTTTGCTAATGATATTTTTGGTAATTTCGGATTTCTTTTACCAAATTTGATGTATGCCTCAAGCAAAAGCCCATCCAAGGCCAGTAAGGAGGTTCCACGAGTATAAAAGAAGAGCTTTCGCAGGAGAAAAAACACAACACACCACTTCATCATCCATCACCACCGAAACCTACCTCCATCCGAAGGAGCTGTGGAGAGAGGTTCATCTGTCGAACCAAGTAAGAATCAAGTGAAGATTCAAGACAGAGAGAGTTGCGACGGCATTCGCATCTAGGGTTTGCTTTACTTCTTAATTTGTCTTGTAATTTTCATGACTATGGGTAAGATCCTACCAACCACCATGATTGTTCCTAGATCAGTCATAGGCTAGAATCGCTTCAGTAGTTCTACGGTTATGAATGTTTTATGGGTTAATTTGTCTTTCATGTGTAAACTCCTTACAACACTACTTGTGGTTTATTTTATATAAGATTGCGCTTTTTAAATTCATACTCACAGTCGTTTTATGCATCATTAACTGTTATGTAGAGTCTGAATACATATCTTGGTTATTGATTGAGTGCGTTCACTGCTGAGTAGGATTACATGTTATAATTATAAGTGAATGAATTCTGAAGTCTTATTAGAACTATCTTATATAAATACTTGTTAATTGAATAATATTCGGGTTAATAAGTAGGATAAAGAGTATAACTTCATAGTACCTATAAAGGGAGATCATATCGGGTTAGAGTACTAAGTGCACGAGAAATAACTGATACTGGTAGTACCTAGAAAGGGGGGTGAATTATATCTCCTGCTCCGAGGATATTCACACGTGTCATACGCATGTTTACTTATGTCTATAGAGTGAACTTGCATGATTTAGTGATGCATCCATAGACCACAAGGCAGAGTCGGATATCAACGCATAGAAGAGAGATTAATAAGTAAAATTGGATGACCCGAAGAACTACCTAATTTCTCACTTGATCACAGTCGTATTCTCTCTATTGCTTGTTTACTTTATTTGCTATTTTAATTACTTGTTATTTAGCTATTTAATCACCACAAATAAATTGCCAACATAGTTTTAATAAATTAGAATATAACTGAAGTAATAATAATCCATCCCTTGGGTTCGATAATCACTTGGTCACCTATCGAAACTACAATTGATATCCTTCATACTTGGGGATTATTTTATGTGTTGAGAAAATACCCATCAAGTTCTTGGCGCCGTTGTCGGGGATGACTTAATTATTAATCCATTATTTCTAGTTTAATTAGGACTATTTTATTTTTGTTTTCTTTTCTCTCTAACTTTGAATTTTTCTCAGGTGTATGCACACTAGATCAAAGGGAACTAATCTAGAACTAATCTATTATGCACACTAGATCGAAGGGAACCAACACTATTGATCAAGTAGTTGATGTTGGAGAGCTAATTCTGTAAGCAACTGAAGTTGCAACCGAATTCAACTTGGAAGCAGAAGCAGTCAACATGGCGGTGAATCCTGATACACTTGCCATCCGTGAAGTCTTTAAGAACAACAGAGGAGGCAATGCGGGGCTGTTAGGAGCAAGAGGGGTCGGAACCAATTTTGATCTACACCCTGCTCTTATCACCATGATTGAAAGGAGTCCTTTCTCTGGGGGAACCTTTAAAGATCCTCAGCAACATCTCAATAAGTTCATTGGGTATGCAAGTACACAAAAAGATGCAGGAGCTCATGAGGATGCAAGGAAGATTATCTTGTTTAAGTTCTTACTGAATGAAAAAGCGAGAGATTGGTACGATAATCTTAATGCTGCTAAATGTGATACCTGGGAGAAGTTGAAAGTGAAATTCTTGGAGCGATACATGTCACCTTCGAAAGTGTTTAAGATGAAATAAGAAATCAATCAATTTGCTATCCATGGTAATGAGAAGTTTCATGAAGCTTGGGACAAATTCAAGGACATGTTTTGGAAGTGTCCACAGCATGGGCTATCTAAAGCTCAATACATAAGTATTTTCTACAATGGGTTGGATTTCGATTCTCGTGTGTTACTTGGTGCTTCATCCAATGGAGCATTGCTCACGAAGTCACCCATAGAGGGTGAGAAGCTCTTTGAGGATATTTCGATGAATTCAAGAGATTGGCCGACTGATAGATTGAGAGGCACTTATGTTCTTGGTAAAGTAGCACAGATCGTCTCTAGCTTGGCTAATATTAACAAGCTACTCGAGTTTCAGCAAAAACAAATTACGGATATATCTCAGAGAGTACCAATGATGCAACAGGATGGTGGTATGAAGGAGCTGGCCAAGAGGAGATCAAGGAGGCTAACTACGCCATGGGTCAAAGTATTCAAGGAACAAGGTTCCAAAATCAAGGAAACCAGAATTATCTGGGGAACTACAATAATCATGGTCCGCTGGGTAATTATCAACAACCAAGGAGGCCAAAGTTTTTGTGAAGTAATCCCAACAATGCATTGCAACCTCCTATCGGTGTTGATCCGGGTGCTAAAGTGGAAGAAGGGAAACCGGGTTTCTAGAATACGGTGAATAGGTACATGGCAAGGAATGATGCAAGAGTGGATCGTCTTGAGGCCAAGTTAGAAAAGAAGATTGATGCTAATCATGAGGATTTGTCTAAACAAGTGAAAGACCTTACGTTGTTGATGGGGGAGATGGCTGGAAACATAAACAAATTGACTCAAACTATTGAGAAAGGGAAGTTTCCATCTCAAAGTATTGAGAATCCAAAGTCTTGCCATGCCATCACATTGAGGTCAGGTACGCAATATAAAGGTCCGATGATGCCGGCGAGCGAGAACGAAGGAAGCAGGAAAGTTGCCCGACCAAACTTAAGTTGTTCGACCAGGCCTACTAGTCGAATGGAGGTCGAGCAAACTCCTGAGAAATAGAATTACGGTGCTCTGTTTTCAGACAATCCGTTCGACTAATACCATCTAGGTCGAACGGAGGTCGAGCAGCACCTGGAGAATGGAATTTCTCGATCTGCTAAGCTGTTCAACCAAGAAATAGCCGTTCGACCAGACCATCTTGGTCGAACAGAGGTCGAGCAGTTTAGTTCAGAGCCCGATTCGATTCCGAATACTATACCCATCGATCAGAACATCATGATACCATCTCAAGAGTAGAACACTGAGGTTACTGTTGGCGTTTGGATCTTTAGTTTAGCGTGAACCATTAGGGTTCCATGCAATTCTACAATAGCAGAAACATAAACATAGAATCGAATACCTTTCACCAGGGTATGTTGATGAAGATGGATTCTCGCCGGCAGCCTGCGCGTCGTCATGAGAATGACCATAATTTCCTCATCTGAACTCCGATTGGAGTGATCTACATGCTCAGACGATCCTATCTTCGGTGGCTTTCCTTCAGTATATTATACATTGAATTCGGAGAACTGTACGACTTTATATGAATTTTTCAATGTGGTGGACAACAGCAGCAAACAACCTTCCAGTCTTCTGCTGTATTCCCAAGTCCAATCTCAAAGTCGTGTGGTGACAATCCTCGAGATCTTCTTAATCTGCTGTTCCCTCACCCCCTCACAGTGTTAGGCATGTTATTAGGGTTTATGGACAGCTGAGATGACTTATATATGGGCTAGAGCAGGGACCAGGAGGAGAAATTGGTTGGGCCTCCATTGGGCTTAAGTATCCAAGCTTAGCCCAAAGCTTATACTTAAGTCCAATAATAATAATATAGTCCACTAAAATATTATTACTGCACTACCTTTCCAATCCCAAAATTACATTTCGGGCTCCTTCTTATTATGAGTCCGTTAGTCTCTCCATTTTTAAGATATATAATGTCTATTAATTAATTAAGTTACTGACAACTTCATTAATTAATATCTCATCCAAGAGTAGTACCACTCAACCTTATTATCATGCCAGAATAAATCCACCTGCAGGGTTTACATGATAATCCTTATGAGTTCCTCAAGGGGACATCATCAACCTATGACAGACACAGATTCCTTCTACAATCAACAGCACACCATAGAGGCAATACTATTTCCCAACTCACCTAGTTTATTGATTTAATTACATGTAAATCTTACCCATTGATGAATCAAAGAAATACATACTACCCTACGTGTCGAGGATATTGTATAGGGATTAAGAGCACGAATATACATAATAACTGAGATCAAGTTCTCCTATAAGTCAGTATAAGTCGAACGATCTCAAGTGGTCCCGCTCAATACACACAAGTGCACTAATGTGATTATATAGCCAAGACAAGCTAATACCAAATCACACTATAACCATCCCGATAGAGAGTCCCCGTCTATCTCGGTTGTGAGCCTCTGTTTATACTTTATAAGGAAACTGATGATATGATCTTCCACGTGTTGTCGCACAACATATCATCTACAGTATAAAGTAAGTGGATTATTGCATCAGACATATAAATAAATTATAAGACACAATCATTTGATCATATGATTCTCATTTCAAATAAATTGTTATAACATTGTTCATACTAAAGCTAGACTTTTAATATACAATCCAACAGTTACAGTAGAGAAGAAGTGGAAAAGAGCCAAGAGATTGAGAGCCAAAAAGGATAAAGCGGAGAAGGTTAAACATAATGAATGAGGAATTCCCAAAACAAAGATCCCTCCACCGTTTCCTTTCAAGCTTGTCAAAAAGGGATTGGAAGAAAAGTTCAAGAGGTTTTCAGACATCATAAACAAAATTAACTTGAACAATCCTTTCTCTGAAGCAATCTTAGAGATGCCGTATTATGCCCGTTTTCTGAAGGATATACTTTTGAAAAAGAGAAGCTTGAATGGAATTGAAATAGTGAATCTATCGGAGAATTGCAGCTTGATCATATAAAGAAAGCTGCCAGTTAAGTTGAATGATCCGAGAAGCTTCACTATCTTATGTGAAATTGGAAAGGGGTCAGCACGACGAGCCTTATGCGATCTTGGGGCAACGGTTAATTTGATGCCATTGTCCAATTTTAAAAGGATTGGTTTGGGAGAGTTAACTACCACATCGATTGCTCTACAATTGGTAGATAGGTCTATGACTTTTCCAAAGGATGTTATTGAAGACGTTCTTGTCAATGTAGAGAAGCTAGTATTTCCTGTGGACTTTCTTGTGCTTGAGATGGAAGATGACAAGGATAATATCCCTCTAATCTTAGGGAGACCTTTCCTTGCGACTGCTGGAGCTATGATTGATGTGCAAAAGGGTGAGCTACGGCTGAGGATGGATAAAGAAGAGATCTTATTTAACCTTGACAAAGCAATGAAGATGCCCATGGAAATGAAATGTCATAGTATAGACGTGGTGGAGGAGATCGTGAAGGAAGATATGTCCTTGATCCTCTCAAAGGATCCTCTTGAGTCATGCTTGGCGGAGTCTCTTACTTTTCCCACCACGGAGCTAGATGAACTCTCCAACAAGGTATGTATTGATTTTTTTGAAAATTTACTTGCTTTGGGTGATGACAGGTATGAGTCAAAAAGGACCAAAATTGAAGAGGTGAAGTGGACTAGGAAGTACTTGCCTTTGGATAGAGAGAGCGCACCTCAAGAAGAGAAGAAAGAGGAGTTGAAACCGCTACCGGAGCACTTGAAGTATGCTTATCTAGGTGACAATAAGAAATATCCAGTAATTGTATCTTCTTCCCTTGATGATGATCAACTTGAGGAATTGTTAGATGTCCTTAGGAAGTATAAGTTTGCGATTGGTTGGTCTCTTGATGATTTAAAAGACATTAATCCCTCATATTGCATGCATAGAATTATTTATCCCATTAATGATAGTTTCCATGTGAGTCCATTGCATGTAGTAGCTAAGAAGGGGGGCATGACTATTGTGAAAGCTGAAGATGGAGAGAAATTAGCCACTAGGATTCCTATGGGATGGCGTGTGTGTACGGATTATAGGAAACTGAATGAAAATACATGCAAAGACCATTTTTCCCTTCCTTTCATGGATCAAATGCTTGATCGTCTTGCAGGGTATGAGTTTTATTATTTCTTGGATGGGTACTCGGGGTATAATCAAATCATGATTGCACCCAAGGATCAAGAAAAGACTACTTTCACTTGCCCTTATGGAAATTTTGCCTTTAGAAAGATGCCTTTTGGATTATGTAATGCACCTGCTACATTTCAGCGTTGCATGATAGCCATATTTGATGGGTTGATAGAAAAGATCATGGAGCTATTTATGGATGATTTTTCTGTATTTGGTTCCTCCTTTGATATTTGTTTATCTAACCTTGCTACTATTTTGAAGAGATGCCAAGCAACTAATCTTGTCTTGAATTGGGAGAAGTGTCACTTCATGGTGAAATAGGGATTGTTCTTGGCCATCATATTTCGGCCAAGGAATTGCAGGTGGATAGAGCAAATGTGGTGGCAATTGAGAAGCTTTCACTACCTACTAATGAAAAGAGATGCGGTCCTTCCTTGGACACGCTGATTTTTATAGAAGATTCATAAAAAACTTCTCGAAATACTCCAAGCCCTTATCTCATTTACTTGAAAAGGATGTTCCTTTTGTTTTTGATGAAGAGTGTCTAACAGCTTTTTAGGTTTTGAAAGAGGCGCTTATTACTGCACCTATCTTGATCACACCGGATTGGACTCTACCGTTTGTACTTATGTGTGATGCAAGTGACTTAGCACTTGGTGTGGTGCTTGGGCAGTTGAGGGAGAAGAAGTTCTGCTCCATCTACTATGCGAGTAAGACTTTTGATGCTGCACAAAGGAACTACACGGTGACTGAAAAGGAGTTTTTATTTGTGGTATATGCATTCAATAAGTTTCGACAATATTTGGTTGGCATGAAGACTGTAATGTATACGGATCATTCTGCGATCCGATACTTGATGGAGAAGAAGGAAACGAAGCCAAGGATCATTAGATGGATCCTTCTTCTGCATGAGTTTGATATGGAGATCCGAGATAAGAAGGGTACAGAAAATATTTTGGTGGATCACCTATCAAGGTTGGAGACAAGGGAGCACTGTGATGATTCTTTCTATTACATAGAAGAGATGTTCCCTGATGAGAAGATCATGGCGGTGTTTGTTGAAGGAGCGGAAAGAGCATGTGTGGTGGCTGCCAAGGGATGGATCCATGGTATGCAAATTATATGAATTACATTGTCGTAGGAGAAATTCCAAGTGATCTCAACCGATATCAACTTGCGAAATTCAAGCGGGATGTTGAGACGTTTATATGGTATGAACCATTTGTCTACAAGATATGTACATATTCTATCGTCCGTAGGTGTGTGCCCAAAATAGAGATGGAGATGGAAATGATGGCAATTAGATCTTATGGTGAACATGATTCAATAAGAAAAACAGATAATCACGTTTAGCGGAAGCATAATACAATTACCTGACTTCTGGGTTGGTGTAGTGGATGATAATCTGAGAAGAACACCTCTGATCTTCTACAGTATTACCCAAAGTCAACTCTCTGGTGTTGTGTGGTCAACAATCCCCAGAGAGTTCTCAATCTGTTCCTGATCTTTTTTTACGTAAGTGGCGCAGACTTAGGTTAATAGGAACTGAGATAACTTATATACTTGGGCTACTGTAGGGACCAGGAGGAGAAATTTGGCTGGGCCTCAATCAGATTTAATTAACCAAGCTTAGCCCAAAGCTTTTAATTAAATCCAATAATAATAATATAGTCCACTAAAATATTATTATTGCACTACCCATCCAATCCCAAAATTACATTCTGGGCTCCTTCTTATTATGAGCCCGATAGTCTCCCCATGTTTAAGATATACAATGCCCATTAATTAATTAAGTTACTGACAACTCAAATTAATTAATATCTCATCCGAGAGTAGTACCACTTAACCTTATTATCATGCCGGAAATTAATCCACTTGTAAGATTTACATGATAAACCTTATGAGCTCCTCAAGGGGACATCATCAACCTATGACGGACACGGATTCCTTCTACAATCAACAGCACACCATAGAGACAGCACTACTTTCCAACTCACCGAGTTTGTTGATTTAATACATTTAAATCTCACCCATTGATGAATCAAAGAAATATATACTGCCTTACGTGTCGAGGTTATTGTATAGGGATTAAGAGCACGAACATCCATAATAACAGAGATCAAGTTCTTCTATATAGACAATACAAGTCGAACGATCTCAGACGGTCCTACTCAATACACAAAGCAGTGTACTAATGTGGTTCTATAGTCAAGACAAACTAATACCAAACCACACTACAACCATACCAATAGATAGTCCCCGTCTATCTCGGTTGTGAGCATCTGTTTATACTTTATAAGGAAACTGATAATATGATCTTCCGCGTGTTGTCGCACAACATATTATCTACAGTATAAAGTAAATGGACTTTTGCACAAACATATAAATAAATAATTTATAATATGCAAAACAGTTTGATCATATGATTCTCATTTCAAATAAAATCGTTATTACATTGTTCAATACAAAAGCAAGGCTTTTAGTATACAAATCTAACAATCTCCCACTTATACTAAAAGACTACGCTGCCTTATCTGCTGACACGCATCTAATCCCCATTCCTTCTACATGCCCATCGAACGCTTTCGCTGGAAGGCTCTTAGTAAAAGGATCAGCTAGGTTATCCTCAGATGCTATCTTAGCAACAACGACTTCCCCTCTTTTAATGATGTCTCGTATCAGGTGGTACTTGCGCTCAATGTGTTTACTCGCCTTATGTGCTCGTGGTTCCTTCGAGTTTGCTACTGAACCACAGTTATCACAATAAATTATGATTGCTTTGGGCAAACCAGGAATCACATCCAAGTCCATTAAGAAGTTCCTGAAGTTCCTGAGCCATACTGCTTCTTTAGCTGCCTCAGAGGCTGCTACATATTCAGCTTCCATGGTAGAGTCCGCAATGCATTTCTGCTTTACACTCATCCATATTACGGCTCCTCCTCCAAGAGTATACACATAACCCGAGGTGGATTTACTAGCATCCCTATCTGACTGGAAATCCAAATCAGTATAACCCAAAGGTAACAAAGTATCTGCCCGGTAAACCAGCACATAATCCCTAGTCCTTCGCAGGTACTTCAAAATATGCTTTACCGCAGTCCAATGCCCTTGTCCTGGATTACTTTGATACCTACTGACCATGCCCACGGCATAACAGATATCTGGTCTCGTACATAGCATAGCATACATGAGACTTCCCACTGCCGAAGCATAAGGGACCAGCTTCATTGGCTCTATTTCATGTTGTGTCTTTGGACACATTTCCTTAGATAGAGGTATTCCATGTCTAAAAGGTAGAAAACCTTTCTTGGAATCTTGCATGCTAAAACGAGTCAGGATTGCATCAATATATGAAGCTTGGGATAAGCACAACATTCTTTTCTTGCGATCCCTTATTAATTTGATTCCAAGAATGTGTCCGGCCTCTCCCAAGTCCTTCATCTCAAATTGCTTGGACAGCCATACCCTTACGCCCGACAATACCTTTACATTGTTTCCAATGAGCAGAATATCATCCACGTAGAGTACAAGAAATACCACTACGTTTCCGTCACACTTCTTGTATACACATGATTCATCCGGACATTGAATAAATCCATATGACTGGATTACTTCATCAAAACGGATGTTCCAAGATCTTGAAGCTTGTTTCAATCCATAAATGGACTTTTTAAGCTTACACACAAGATGCTCTTCGCCCTTTGCAATGAAACCCTCTGGTTGCTTCATATAGATGTTTTCCTCAAGACTTCCATTCAGGAAAGTTGTCTTGACATCCATCTGCCATACCTCATAATCCATATGAGCAGCAATAGACAAAAGAATCCGGATTGACTTAAGCATGGCCACGGGTGAGAAGGTTTCCTCATAATCGATTCCTTCTTTCTGAGTATATCCTTTAGCCACAAGCCTTGCTTTAAAGGTTTCCACCTTACCGTCAGATCCTCTTTTTCTCTTATAGATCCACTTGCATCCAATAGCTTTTACACCATTAGGTGGTTCTACAAGCTCCCAGACATGATTAGAATACATGGATTCTATCTCAGATTTCATTGCGTTTTACCATAATTGAGCATCTTTATCCTGCAGTGACTCGTTATAATTCCATGGGTCAATTTCATGTTCACCTGGGACCAAGTCGGATGACTCTCCCAATCCCATGAATCTATCCGGTTGTCTGGCAACCCTCCCACTACGACGAGGCTCCGCAGGTATTTGTGTATCATGTGTGACACGCGGTGCAGTGTCCTGTGGTATATCCTCTTGCACAATTGGTATTATATTTGTTGTTTTCCCTCTAACTTCTTCTATAATAATTTTACTCATGGGTTTATGATCCATTATATAATCCTCTTCCAAAAATCTGGCATTCGCGCTCACGATCACCTTTTGGTCCTTGGGACTATAAAATAAACCACCCTTCGTTCCTCTAGGATACCCTATAAACAGACAAACATCAGTACGTGATTCTAACTTATCAGCATCTGCCTTTAACACGTGTGCCGGAGCACCCCAAATCCAAACATGTTTCAGACTAGGCTTGTGCCCGGTCCACAGTTCTGTGGGTGTGGAGGCTACCGATTTAGAAGGTACTAAGTTTAGAATGTAAGCCGCTGTTTCTAAGGCGTGTCCCCAAAACGAATTTGGTAATTCCGAATAACTCATCATTGATCTTACCATTTCCATAAGAGTCCTATTCCTTCTTTCCGCTACACCATTCTACTGGGGTATGCCCGGTGCAGACAATTGGGATTCAATCCCATTTTCCGATAAATAATTCCTAAACTCTCCCAAGAGATATTCACCACCACGATCAGATCATAGTGTTTTGATATATTTTCCAAGTTGCTTTTCCACATCAGCCTTGTATTCTTTGAATTTATCAAAGCATTCAGACTTGCGGCGCATCAAATAAATATATCCGTATCTTGAATAATCGTCAATGAAAGTGATGAAATATTCAAAACCACCTCTTGCCTGGACAGATATAGGACCACATAAATCAGAATGAACCAATTCCAACAAATCCTTGGCTCTATGCCCCTTTACCTTGAAAGGCCTTTTTGTCATTTTTCCTTCCAAGCAGGATTCGCAAGTTGGATAATTTTCCACTACTAATGAACTCAGAGGTCCATCAGCTATCAACCTTTGAATCCTACTCAAGTTAATATGACCTAGTCTTAGATGCCAAAGATATGTTTGATTCATTTTAGAAGGTTCTTTTCTCTTATTAGTAGATGTATCATTCATTTCAATTTGTTGCACTGTGGGAGTAATTGGATTAAGAGTATACAAATTATCTATCAATGCACCATCACAGATAAAAATTCCATTTTTCCTTAAAACAACTTTGTCATTAAAAGAAACAGAATATCCATCCATAAACAATTTAGAAACTGAAATTAAATTCTTTCTAAAATGAGGTACATAAAGACAATTCCTCAAAACAAGAGTTTTATTCTTATTAAAAGATAAATAGACGTCTCCCACTGCAACAGCTGCTACTCTTGTAGCATTTCCCATGAGTATAGTAATCTCTCCATCACTGAGCTGCTGGGTTTGGTGGAACCCCTGCAAAGAATTGCAGACATGGTCAGTGGCTTCCGTATCTACACACCAAGTGTCAGCAGATACAGCCGCTAAACACGATTCAACAACTAGTACATAAGACTTACCATTCCTGTTCCCCTTCAGAAGAGGGCAGTCTGCCTTGTAGTGTCCCGGCTGCTTGCATTTGAAGCACATGCCTTTAGGCTTCTTGACCGCACCAGTCTTTGCTTTCACTTGGTTCACCGGTGCTGAATTTCCTTGCTTCTTTTTCTTCCTACCACCTTTCGGCCTAGGATGAGTAGTATATTCAGCAACATGAACCTGAGGAGGTCTAAGAAACAGTTCTTCCGCTGCCACAAGTTCTGTCAGAAGTTCCGCCAATGTGTACAAATGTTTGTTCATACCATAGTTCAGGCGAAACTGCTCAAAACTCCTAGGCAAGCTTTGGAGTATGATATCGACCTGGGTTTCTCCATCGATTTCAGCTCCAAGAACTTCCAACTCATTGAGTTGGCCCATCATCCTGAGGACATGTTCCCTTACGAGAGTACCCTCAGCCATTTTGGTATTCATCAAGACCGACATGCCCTTCGACCTAGCAGGACGACTCTGATGTCCGAAGAGTTCATTAAGATTATGCATCATATCATAGGTGGTCTCCATGGCTTGATGCTGAGTCTGAAGCACATTTGACATAGAAGCCAAAATGTAGCATTTAGCCATCCTATCAGCCTTGGTCCACTTATTATAAGCATTTCTTTGCTCTTCGGTAGAGTCATCATTAGGTTCCGGAGGACATTCCTCAGAGAGAACAAAGATATAATCTTCAGCAGTTAAAACAATGTCCATGTTTCGCTTCCAGTCGACATAATTTGTACCAGTAAGTTTATACTCTTTAAGTATTACAGAAAGTGAGTTGAGTGCCATTTGAAAATCCTGAGAATCATAATTAAATAAACAGGTCAAACACTTCGAATTTATCAATTTATATTGAATCCCTCAAAACAATATAAAATAAAATTCACCAACATCTCAAGCACCGTGAATTTGCATGCCACGATAGTGTGGACGTATACAAACCCGAACATTTACAAGAGAAGGTTTTACCCAATAATTTCATTTGTCAACCTAACTTTATGACAAAATAATTAATAGTCGGTTTCTATTTAGCCATGCAAATAACGACAGTGACTCCGATGGGGAGGATACATATTATTTACACCTAAGTGTATACCATTATTTAATCCCAAGTCCACGGCCCAAGCTTGTGTGCCTTACAGATGGAGAAGTACACACGCGCTCAGATAACTTCCTACGATTATCTTAAAGAAGTTTGTACCAGTGATCCGTGAACAAACTCATCCGATAGGGAGGAAGGCTCTAATGCCAACGCGCAAGTTTACTCACATCACTTACAAACCAATAATGGAGGCCATGGGAATTTATATACCAATCCCCTCTCCCACTTAGTTATTTAGCACAGAGGGTTTTTAACATGCATATAATATTTCATAATAAAATATACAACTTAGCATGCTTCTATTAAAGTAATTTAAAATTAAATAAATCACATAGAACATGCCTTTCACATATATAACAATTAATTGTCAAGTAAAATAATTAAATCAATTATATATAAAAATTAATTGCACAAAACTGTTGGATCAATAATGGGCCCAGCAATCCCAAACATAATAAGCATAAAATGAGCAGCCCAATTTAAAATAAATAAAGCCCATTCATCCTGCTTATTTCAGCATGAGGAAAAACAGCCCAATATAAAAAACGGCCCAAAACAAATCCAATAATAAATAAAAAAAAACAACAATTAAAATAGGGCCCAATAATTAAAACAGAATTGAGCCCAACAATCACTTAATCACAACAAGACCAACAACAGACACAAGCCCAAGAAGGACTGAAGCCCTAGGAAGAGCCGCCGCCGCCTTCTCTTCATCCTGCAGGGACACCGGTGCAACCAGTCACCGCCGAGCCGCTGTCTCTAGTGGCGCCGCCAAACGACCACCGGAATTTCACCGTTGGCCCGCCGCCGAGCAGCTACCGGCCGCAGTCTCCTTCCAGCCGTAGCTTCACTGCCAGCAGTCGACGGCTGGAAAAAATACCGCTGCGGCAACCGGCGGCCGCGCCCACAGTCGTACACTGTCGCGTCGTCGGTCCGCTGGAATCGCTTTCTCCGCCCACTGCCGTGCTGGCTCCACACCGGAGACCTCGCAGCAGCATCGACCAGTGCCGCCTTGCCGCCGCGCTCCGCCACAGACAGACCAGCTGCACTCTCCCCTCGCCAATCCGACGATTTCCTCCACCCCCATCCGCGTCCAGACCGCCGATGCAGTCCACGCTTCAGAGGCCGCATCGATCTGCTCCGATTCGACCGGGATCGGGTGGATCTCAATCGGATCCCTCTGTCGAACTCCGCCACGAATGCACCCGGGAGCAACCACAGTGGCGCCGCCACGCTTCCTCTGTGACGATCGACCATGAATTGGGGCCTCCATTCTCGGCATAAGCGCCATCGCCTCGATTCCGCCAGTCGTTGACGCCGACTGGTCTTGGAATCATCACCGCCACGCCGTCGCCTCGATTCCACCAGTCGTTGACACCGACTCGTCTTGGAATCATCACCGCCGCGCCGTCGCCTCGATTCCGCCAGTCGTTGACGCCGACTCGTCTTGGAATCATCACCGCCGCGCCGTCGGGAAGAACACACATTGAGCAGTGTGCGTGTGTGTGATACAAACAATATAGATTGCTGACTATTGTGTATGACTATGGTGTGTACAGTGTAAAAAAAACACACATCACATCAAATAAACAAGTCAATCTGACTCCAGTTTGAACACACGAAAAGGATCAATTAACATGTGATTAAAGCCAGATTAAAATAATTAATCAAATAATCACAGAAACTAATTCTTACAAATCACGTTTCACCAAGAAACAAGGCTCTGATACCAATTGATGGCAATTGTATCTTATGGTGAACATGATTCAATAAGAAAAACTGATAATCACGTTTAGCGGAAGCATAATACAATTACCTGACTTCTGGGTTGGTGTAGTGGATGATAATCTGAGAAGAACACCTCTGATCTTCTACAGTATTATCCAAAGTCAACTCTCTGGTGTTGTGTGGTCAACAATCCCCAGAGAGTTCTCAATCTGTTCCTGATCTTTTTTTACGCAAGTGGCGCAGACTTAGGTTATTAGGAACTGAGATAACTTATATACTTGGGCTACTGCAGGGACCAGGAGGAGAAATTGGGCTGGGCCTCAATCAGATTTAATTAACCAAGCTTAGCCCAAAGCTTTTAATTAAATCCAATAATAATAATATAGTCCACTAAAATATTATTATTGCATTACCCATCCAATCCCAAAATTACGTTCTGGGCTCCTTCTTATTATGAGCCCGATAGTCTCCCCATGTTTAAGATATACAATGCCCATTAATTAATTAAGTTACTGACAACTCAAATTAATTAATATCTCATCCGAGAGTAGTACCACTCAACCTTATTATCATGCCGGAAATTAATGCACTTGCAAGATTTACATGATAAACCTTATGAGCTCCTCAAGGGGACATCATCAACCTATGACGGACACAGATTCCTTCTACAATCAACAGCACACCATAGAGACAGCACTACTTCCCAACTCACCGAGTTTGTTGATTTAATACATTTAAATCTCACCCATTGATGAATCAAAGAAATATATACTGTCTTACATGTCGAGGTTATTGTATAGGGATTAAGAGCACGAACATCCATAATAACAGAGATCAAGTTCTTCTATATAGACAGTACAAGTCGAACGATCTCAGACGGTCCTACTCAATACACAAAGCAGTGTACTAATGTGGTTCTATAGTCAAGACAAACTAATACCAAACCACACTACAACCATACCGATAGATAGTCCCCGTCTATCTCAGTTGTGAGCATCTGTTTATACTTTATAAGGAAACTGATAATATGATCTTCCGCGTGTTGTCGCACAACATATTATCTACAGTATAAAGTAAATGGACTTTTGCACAAACATATAAATAAATAATTTATAATATGCAAAACAGTTTGATCATATGATTCTCATTTTAAATAAAATCGTTATTACATTGTTCAATACAAAAGCAAGGCTTTTAGTATACAAATCTAACAGGAAAGTGTTCTTGATTTTTGCCATGCAGAACCTAACGCGGGGCACTTCGGAGCTCAAAAGACAGCAGCCAAGGTACTCCAATCGGCTCTTTATTATCCTACTTTGTTCAAAGATTGTTAAACCTATGTGGCGACATACGATAGATGTCAAAGGATAGGGAATATAAGTAGGAGAGATGGGATGCCACTTCAGCTAAGCATTATCGTTGAGATCTTTGATGTATGGGGGATCGATTTCATGGGCCTTTTCCCCCTTTTAATGGATTTCTCTACATTCTTTTAGCAGTGTCTTATGTTTCTAAGTGGGTGGAAGCCATTCCCAATCACGTGAATGATTTAAGGACTATTATATCTTTCTTGAAGAAACATATATTTGACTGCTATGGAGTTCCTAGAGCATTATTGAGCGATGGAGGTAACCACTTCGTCAAAAAGCTTCTTGAAAAGGTTCTCAATGATTATGGTGTTAAGCATAGGGTTACTACACCCTATCATCCTCAGGCGAATGGGCAAGCTGAAGTCTCTAACCGACAAGTGAAGCATGTTTTGGAAAAGGTAGTTGGAACCAATAGAAAGGATTGGGCTATAAAGCTCGATGATGTTTTGTGGGGGTTCTGGACTGCTTACAAGACAGTGTTGGACATGTCACCGTATCAAATTGCCTATGGGAAGCCATGCCACTTACACGTAGAAATTCAGCACAAAGCTTTTTGGGCATTGAGAAGTTTGAACTTGTCTCTTAAGGATCACAAGGAGTTGAGGATGACTCATATAAATCAGTTGGATGAGTTCAGGTATCGAGCTTACAAGAATTCTGAGATCTTTAAAGAGAGAATGAAGAAATGGCATGATTCAATGATCTCATACTAGGAGTTCAAGCAAAGTGATGAGGTATTACTTTTTAACTCTCGTTTGAAGCTCTTCGCAAGGAAATTGAAATCAAAGTGGACGGGGTCGTTCATTATCCATAGAGCCTGCGGGGGGGGGGGGGTTTTGAGCTTATGGACAAAGATGGGGACATTATCACAGCGAATGGGCATCGTTTGAAGCATTACAAGTCGCCAGATGATGCTTGCGTCGTCTTTGAAGATACCTTACACTAGATTGGTACCGTCGTGACTCTACGACATTAAACAAGAGCACCTGTTGGGGGCTTTCCCTCCCGTTTTATTGCTTTATTTTCATTAGTGTGAGTAAGAAATTTTATATTTGATGTGCTTATTATTCGGAAATTACATCTCTTTGCAAACTTAGTTTCCACTATAGTTTCTACTAAATTTGGGAGGGGGGGTGTGATGAACTTACCTCATCGTAGCACGGAAAGTATAATATTTCTTTGTAATGTTTGCTAGGGTAGTTGATTTTTTGCGGTATATTAAAACTTTAACCGATTTTGATGTATCGATTTTTGCAATTTGCCTAGTGTTTAGTGGTGTTTTATTTTTAAGTGTAGTTTATAGAGTTACACATGATGTTATATGGTCTAAAAGTGGTTCTCGAGTTTAGAAATTGCTATCTTGATACTTGATGTTGTCCTATAGTTTAATTGTTGCAGGGAAAGACGAGTGGAATACAAAGTTTCAAAAATCTGGGGAGTTGTTCGACCAATGAGGTATTGTTCGACCAAGCTAGTCTGGTCGAGCACTGGTCGAGCAAATTGTATAAAACTTACAGAGAGTTTGTTCGACCAAGCAAGGGTTGTTCGACCAAAGACTGCAAGTCGAATGAAGGTCGAATGGGACAGAGAAGAACATGGGGCACGACTAGGCAAGTTGCTCGACTTCCAGTACTTGTTTAACCAACATATTTTGGTTGAACAATGCTAATTTTAAAGGGCTGATCCAGGTTGCTTGACTTACATCCCTTGTTCAATTAATCCGATCAAGTCGAACGGAGTCTGGAATCAGTTTAAAAGCTTAGTTTTCTCATTCCGTTCGACATACTCCCGTCACCTTTCCTCGAACACCGACTCCAACCCATAAGTCTTCTTTTGAAATTCTTCCCTACACTCTAATCTACCCTTCCACACACTTCCACATCCGAATTTGAGGGTTTTCAAGTCCGATTTGAGGATATTCACTCGAATTTTTAGGGTTTTCATCGTTGAACACCACATGCACACCATGTCCAACAAAGGTATGTTCTCCTCACTTTTTACTCTTGAATTGTAGTGAGTATGCTTAGTGAAGATTGGGTGAGTGAATTTAACATAGTTTTGGTTGGATTTGATTATTGAATTGCTGAAGTTCTTATTCGAAATTTCACTTGAATTTTCAAGGTTCGATTTATGTTGAATTGTTGAATTTTTGTGAAATTGATGGTGTGTATAGTATGGGTTTAAGGTTAATTTCTATTTATATATATGGGCTCATTGAATGGGAGTGTTGTTGTGGTACAATTGAGGGTGGAAGATGAACATGCTTTAGTATTTTTGGTTGAAGATTATATGACATGAAAGCATGCTTGTGTGGAGTAGTGTTAAGACTAAAAGAGTTCCAATTGTTCTTGATTGAAGTGTTGATGTATAATCGCTATTGTGATGAGATTATCACTTGGAATTGAGTTGTTTTGAGTACAAGAATTTGAAGTCTTGAGTAGGATTCATGCTAGTCTTAGGATAGGTATGTTTGTTATATCTCTTTGGAATGTATTGAAGTATTGTTCTTGTAGGAAAAGGAATTGCTTCTTCATCCAAGAGGAAGGGACCTAAGTCTCCTTCGTTGGGTGAGATAGTCAAGAAAATGAGGATGGATAAGAGGAGGCCATCTGATTATGGCATCAAACTTGGAAATTGGGAGGAAAAGAAGGAGTTATGGACTGCAATAGCACAAAAGATCTCAAGGACGCGGTATCAGGATGATCATGCAATGATGGAGATGAACATTATCAACGATATTCGTTGGATGTTCAATCAGGTGGACATTACTCAGTTCATGGAGATGAAGAGAGAGACCTATTTTCACATCACTGCGAAGGTTCTATGTACACTGAGGATAGAACGTGGAGACCGATACCTTTCTTATGGTATTTGGATGCAGATTGGTGGGCAGGAGCAGACGATGTGGGATCGAGAGTTTAATGAATTGATTTGCTGTGAGAATGAGATGGATGTGGAGCATGATGATTTCAAGCCGGATGAGTTCTGGAGAGCTATTACGGGGAGGCGAGAGAGATATAATTTGAATACTTCCAAGGTTGCTTTCATCCACAATCCCGTGTTAGCTTATTTGATATAGGAGAGAAAGAAGGGCGGTGGAGTAGAACTGAGGAGTCGTGTCTCTAAGGTTTTGTCTTATTAGAAGGTGAGAATATTAATAATTGCATACGAGACGTGATCTCTCATTTCAGAGATTGAAATGATTTATGCTGGGATATGAGACGTGTGTATCTCTATTTACAGAGAATTTAATGATATCTCCACAACATGCAAGATATGATAATCCTCTTCCTGGGCGGCGGTTTGTCTTATTAGCTATAGGATCTCTTTATTTCTTTTATTCCTTATTATTATTATTATTGTTATTATTATTATTATTATTATTATTATTATTATTATTATGTAGATATAGATATAAATAATAAATAAATACATATATATACATGAATAAATCATGACTATTACATCCTCCCCTACTAAAATTAATTTCGTCCTTGAAATTTACTATATCAAGGATTGATTCGAGCGAATGATTTAAGATTTAAGCATCTCGTACTACGTACCACTTTAGCTAAGTCATTAATCATAGTATCGATACATAATAAATCAGACGTACCTTCTAGGTTAACTAAGGATATTTGGCCAAAATTTGATCTTAACGTTCCCAAGTAGCTTCATCACTACCATTTCTGTTCCACAACACTTTGACTAACACGATAGTCTTGTTTCTCAACTTTTCTTCCTTACGATCAAGGATGGAAATGGGTCCTTCTTCATATGTCAAGTCATTATTTAGGGTGACATATTGATAATTGAGCACATGGCTCGGATCATATATGTAAGGCCGTAACATTGACAAGTGGAAGACATTGTGAATTCCTGACAAATTAGGTGGTAAAGCTAATTTGTAAGCTGCTTTCCCAATGGTCTCCAAGACTTCATATGGCCCAATAAACCTTGGCTTAAGCTTTCCTCTTTTTCCAAAACGCACGATACCTTTAACTGGTGTTACCTTTAGGAACACCTTATCTCCCGGCTGATACCTTTGATCTTTACATTTTTTGTCAGCATAGGCCTTTTGTCGGTCTTGAGCTGTTTTGATTCTTTCTCTAATTTGGCTTATGCTCTTCACCGTTTTATCCACAATCTCGGGTCCCAATAATTTTCTTTCTCCAACCTCATCCCGATAGAGTGGAGACTTACATTTTCTTCCATAAAGTGCTTCATATGGAGCCATGCAAATTGCCGCTTGATAACTATTGTTGTAGGCAAACTCTATTAGGGGTATAAAATCTTCCCAACTTCCTCCAAAATCCAATATACATGTCCTTAACATATCTTCAATTGTTTGGTTGGTTCTCTCTGTTTACCCATTGGTTTGAGGGTGGTATGCAGTGCTGAACTTCAATTGCGTCCTGATGAGTGATATTTTCACCTAAATTTTAGTGTCTTTTTATATGTGTTTTCGTGTTATTTTATCAGTATTTGTATTCTATTTGGTTGTATTTTGTGTTTTTATGGAAATGTGTGAGAATGAGCTTAAATGTATGATTAATTTCCAGGCAAAAAGAGATTCTAGGCACAACAAGGAAGATGTAGGAAAAAGTGAATCTCAATTCGGAGTTGAAACGAGGGAGAATGAGTCAAAATAAAATGCTGAAAAACGCACGTCCAACTTGTGCAATGTTTATGTACTCTTTTGGAGCTCAAAACTAGAAGTGTGATACTTGGTTGAAATCCTCAGAAAGGAGGATCATTTTGGCATAAGAAACACCTCAATTGAAGCCCAAACGAGAAAGTTATGATTAAAATGGTGACGTCGCGCAAGCTGTTCCTACTCAGCACGGTTGTTATACTTTGCATGACTTGTTATACCTTCAAATGTTAGAAGTTTTGTCACATATTTATACGGATAGAAACAAGAAAAAGAGGATCGCAAGAGCACAAGAATTACTCAAATTGGAGATCGGATGTGGAAGTTATGCTCGAAACGGTGAGACTGCGCGGCCAGCAACTACACGGGGCGTGTACCGAACATGGCCCTATGTGTTTTGGGCGAGTTCTGACACCAGAAATGCCTAAACGGCTACCCATGTGGCCTTGTACCGTACACGGGCTGTGTAGGTGCTTTTTCTGTAAAAAAATTAAAATTCTTCTAGAAGCTTCCCAAGGGGTATAAATACCTAATACTTCAATATTTGAGGAGATTTTCGAGGGTTTCACCCCTGCACACACATCACACACATTTTCCTTCATTTTTCACCATCCATTTCCTCTATTCTTCATCCATATCATCTACCTTCATCCCACCATCAAATTCTTCATCCAAGTAGTTAGAGAAGTAAGGAAGAGAGGTGAATTGCAACGGGAAGAAGAAGATCACCATTGGAGGCATCCAAGGGAGTTTTCATCCAACTTTTGTATTGAATCCTATTGTTTATCATGTTTTGTAAGGATCTTAATGTCTATGTTAATGTTCTTATGAATATGGTAGGCTAATCTCCCTTGTGAGATTAGCAACATGAGAGTTGTTGGATAATTTTGGGGATTTGTGTATTTGAATTCATATGTTGATTGGATCTATAATTTTCTATCATTGATTATTAATTGCTTGATTTGTATTGATGATTTGTGTGTTTAGTTGTTCTAAATATGTGATTAGATTGAGAAATCAATTATGTGCTTAGGATAATTGAGTGAATCATTTCATCAAACACTTCATGTGTATTATAAATTGTAAAGAGATTGAGAAATCCATTAGAATTTACAACCCTTTGATAGAACATATGATTTGTTTGATTGAGAGGTTGATTAATCGTGTGAAGGGACTCTCATTTTAAGATTAGTACCTAGTTGGAATTGTTTGAGTGAGAACCAACTCATTGAGCTATTTGATATTCATATCCTGTCCATCTTGAGAGGGAGTTTAGGTGATCTTAGTTTGGCCCTTAGTCTTCAATCCATGATTCATATGAATTCGATGCATTTATCCTAGGATTGCCACTTCTTAATTGTTGTTAATCTCACTTTTACTTAATTTGGAAAACTACTTTTCATCCATCTATCTTTTTTGCTAATCATTGTTTGCTTGCTTACTTTGGTTATTGTTATTTACTTGTTTAAACATCCAAACCATTGATGATTCGTCTCTATAAAATTACAAGAAATATGAGATCGCTGAAACACTAGTACCTACCTCCCTGTGGTTCGATAAATTATTTTAATTGGTCATTCCTACTACAAAATGGCTAATCAAATGGCGCCATTGCCGGGGAGCCAACGGTTGCTAGTAGCTTGAAGAAGGAACATTTTGAGTAATCTTAATAGGGACATTTTTTTTATTTTATTTGTTTACTTGTATTTGCTTTGAAAACCTTGTGCTAACTTCTTTTGCTTTGAAGGTGTATGTAAACAAGATCCAAGGGAAAATAAATAGAACCTATTGATTGGGAGATTGAGCATACGTTGAGAAGGAGAAGAAAGGAGAACAAAACTAAAAATAGTGAGTTAATGGAGAATTTTCAAGGAGATAATCGTGTGGAGATAGAGCATGATGAGGAAAGAGGACAAAATATGAACGTACAAGACAATGCACCTCAAGTCAATGCTAATCCTCCTCATCAAGCTCAACAAAATTTTGGAGCTAGAAACAATCAAGCTTTGCTTCAACAAATGGTGCAACAAGTTCTAAGGCAACAAGGCTTTCCACAAGCTTATGCTCCTCCACAACAAGCTTATGTGCCACCACCACCACCTCCGGTGCAACATGGAATTCACAATGATCAAAGGGTGATCCGGGATTTCTTCATGTCAAGGACAATACCATAAATGATGGGTCCACCAAATAATTCCAACAACTTTGAATTCAAGGCGGGCTTGATTTCTATGGTGCGAGAACAACAGTTTAGTGGAACCCCGAATGAAGATCCTAATGCTCATCTAGCTCAATTTATTGAGATTGCCAACACCATGAAGATGAATGGGGTGAGTGAGGATTGTATAAGGATGAGGTTGTTTCCGTTTTTGTTGAGGGAGCATGCACGAATATGGCTATCCACTATTACTCCGGGTACGTGCAACACATGGGATGAGCTTGCACAAATGTTCTTGAATAAGTATTTTCCACCTTCCAAGACACTTCAGATGAAGAGCTTGATCACTCAATTCAAGTAAATACCTCAAGAGAGCTTTTATGAAGCGTGGGAAAGGTTTAAGGATATGCTACGTAAGTGTCTACAACATGGATTCCCAGAGAACCAACAAGTTGGATTTTTCTACCAAGGTTTGGTAAATGGTCAAAGAATGCATGTTGATGCTTCAGTGGGTGGATCCGTACCTGGTGTGACCCCGGAAAGGGCTATAAGGATTTTTGATAAGATTGCGACAAATGTCTACCAATGGCCATCGGAGAGAGTAAGTGGATGCTATAGTTTTGAGAATTTTGATCAAGGATAATAGTTTAGTGTGAAGAGTTTGAATGTTGAGCCAAGTGTGCCACAAATGCCAAGTGTTGAAGCGATAGCGACGGAAATGTTGAGGCAAATGAGTTTGAACCAAGATGTAAATCAAGGAGCTAACATGGTTGAAGGGCTACAAAGTGAACAAGGTGTGTTTCCTCCAAATATTGTGAGTGGAGAACAATGGGCCAACTCTATGCCACGTGTGGAAGATGTGTCATACATGCAAGGAAGAAATTACCAAGGGAATTACCAAAATAATTTTCAAGGTAGTTTCAACCAATGTCAAGGGAATTATCCACCAAGGCAAGGAGGCTTTAATGGTCAAAGGTCAAAGTAGTGGAAGTTCATACGCACAACAACAACAAAGGCAAGGTAACTTTTCCTACTCTAATCCGAGCAATGCGGTTGCTTATCCTCCGGGATATCAATCGGGGGCCAAGGCACCAAACAATGAGGGATGAGCATTTATAGATGAGCTACTTGAACAGTTGTTTGCATCTAACTAAGCTAGAGATGAAGCGATGAAAAAAGCGGAAGAAGTAAATGAAAAGAGGCTCAAAGCATTTGAGTATAATGTGGGACAAATTACAAGTTCTTTGAGTGCTCAACAAAAAGAAAAGTTTTCGGCCACACCCGAGGTTAATCCAAAGGCTCAATGTTTGTTGGTTGATATGAAAGAGGAATGAAAGGTTGAAGAAGGGTTGGTGGAAAGCAAGGTTGTTGAAGAAATAGAAGAAGTAAGTAAGAAAGAAGAGAAGGGGCCTAAATGGATACCCAAGTGGAAGAGGATGCAAGAGGAAAAGAAAGTGGAGGAGAAGACTAAAGAAGAGGAGTACAAACGTGATTATCGGGGTACTCCGATCACTCCATTCCCTATTCCCTATCAACAAATGTTTGTTAAAGAGGAGAAAAAAAAGGAGTTTGAGGAGCATGTCAAATCTCTCAAGAAGAAGTTTGAGGAGAAAAAGAAAGAAGAGCAACCCGAAGTAAGTGAATCAATGCAAAAAGGGGGACCTAAAAAAGTTGGTGATCCGGGGAAGTTCATAATTCCTTGTGATTTTGAGGGGAAGGGTACCTTTGATGCATTATGTGACTTGGGAGCAAGCGTCAACTTGATGTCTCATGCCATGTTCAAAGACCTTGAAATTGGAGAGCTAAAGCCTACTACTATCCATCTTGAAGTAGTAAATGGTGAGGTTGTGAAGCCATTAAAAATTGTTGAAGACGTGGAGGTGACAGTGAAGGGGCTAGTTTTTTCTGTTGATTTTATGGTGCTAGAAGTGAAGGCACATCCTCGAGTGCCACTCATTTTGGAAAGGCCATTTCTAGCTACGGGAAGAGCAAGGATTGATGCTGGTAGAAAAGAGTTATCCTTGAGCTCAAAAGGAAAAAGTGTCACATTCTTATGTAATAAGGAACAAGGAGTCAAGTCTCATTTGAAGCCTCCGGATGATCTTATGGATCAAGATTCTCTTCTCTTTGACAATTTAAATTCATTTCTTCATGATTATATGAAAATGGCAAATTCTAACTTATCTTCTTATGATGTTAATAGGACAAAAGCATCGGAGCTTGATTGGAAGCTTGACAAAGGAGAAAGAGGAAGTCCACTAGAATCACTTCTTGATGATGACTTGATGCTTATAAGCAAGAACGGTGAAGTTGAGCTAGTGGACAAGAAGAAGGCAAAGCAAATGTTTAAAGTGAGGATGCGAGGAGATAGTGTGATGGACCATCCTTTGGTCCAATGATCGTGAAATTTCATCCGTCTTGAAGACATTAAACTTAGCGTTAAATGGGAGGCAACCCATTCTTTTATCTTTTGATGCTTGTTTTGTTGTTTGGTCTTGTAGGTGGATTGTGCTTGTGAGAAAAAAACATAGTGAAGAAAAGAGAAGTGGTCCATGGATTTGAATAGACATATCGCATCACTTGTTGCAAACTTAATTCTTGACTCTTGTCTCGAGTTAAGTTTGGGGGGGCTAGTGCGTGGTGGACATTACTAAATTCATTGGATGTATTTACTTCTCCACAAGAAGATCATCAATGGAAACTACAAGGGTAAATCCCATCATTTTTTTGCAAACTTAAGTCTCACCTTGTTTCGATTTAAGTTTGGGGGGAGAGTGCATGGTGTGACTCACCACTTGAGTGTGATTCAATTCGATTCTTGTAAAATTGACTCAATTTTAAAATTTTTTCTCATGAGTATTGGTTGGATTTTGGTATGATTGGTGGTGATTGAAGTACATGATAGTCAATATTTTTAATGAAATTGTTGAGCTAATGGTCTTGTTGAGCATGTATGAATGGTATTGGAAGCACGAATTGAGCTCAGAGCTAACAACTTCTACTACCAAATGCCTTTTAAGGGAGTTCATTCTATACCCTACCACTTCTATATGTTTAGCATAATTTGATTTGATTTGGATTGATGTGATTAGCATGCTACTTCATTTGTTATGTTTTTGGGAAGTTTACTTTTCAATCAAGGTTGGGATGTTTGTGAGCTTAATTGATTATGGATGATATGAATGTGTGTTTCATTGTTTATGATGGTGATTTTTATTCTTGCATGTTGTGTGTTTTTGTCTTGTTTCTTGTTTGTTGTGTCTTTATTTTATGTTTTGTGTGTATTTTTATTCTTGTTTAGAGATGTTTGGTGGTTTGTTTTTGGGTTGTCGTGAGTTATATGTGAATGTGAGTGATGACATATTGTGGTAGTAAGTGATGACAAGTTATGATTAAGAATCTCTACACTTTCAAATTGTGACATGTTTTACTTAACTTGTTCAATTTTGAGATGGATGTGGTGTAATAAGTCCTTAAGGTCCAATGCACAAGCTTGTGAGTATTTGAGCCTCAACCGTGCATACATGGTATTTTTTCATGAGTGGATCGGTTGTGTTTGATAAGCTAGAACTTGCTCAAGGACTATAGGAATGAGCCCGATTAGTGGAGATTGTGATATGATTTAAGGCCATCCTTGTCATGTATAGTCATTGCCAAATATTTCCATACCTTGAACATCATCCCTAGTCAACCACCTTGAGTCTATAAGCTTATTTCTTGTGAATTTAGCACATTACAAGCCTTGATTACCCACGTGAGCCTTATATATTTACCCTTTTGTGTGAGTGATTGAGGAGATGGTAACTAGAAAGGTTTGATGAGAAAGAAAAAGAAGAAAAGAAAATGGTAAGTAAGCAAGAAAAAGGATGAAAAGAGCACAAATAAGAATAGACATGCAACCTCAAAATAAGAAAAAGAGCAAAGTACCAACAATATGCTCAAGTACTTAAAAGTCCAAAGAAGGAAGCATGAATCAAAAGAAGCTCAATCTAAGAAAAGTTAATGATTAGTGCTTGTGATTACCAAAGTTGAGAAAGGAAGAAAGATAAGTGAAGGTATGGAAGAAAGTAGCTACCTCTTCGATTACTTACACATGATTAGTCACTCTTACCTATATTTTTCCTACCCTACCAAAGAGCCTATCATTACATCCCTAATTAAAGATATTTTTGATCACTAATTAAAACTTTGGCGGTTTGTGAATATAGTCCACGAGCAAGCTTATAGCAAGTCGAGCCAATCGGTTGATGAGTGTTGATTTACCCCACTTTAAAGAGTGTTGAGTGACATTTATAACCTATGTGAGGTTTGGACTAATAGGGACTATACTACACTATTATTCTCTTGTGATTGAAATTGTTAATTTTTCAAGTTATGAGTTTAATGTTGTAGGATGACTTAGCATAAATTGTAATTCTTATTGCTATCGATGTGTTATTACATACGTTCATTTAGTCTTTTCTTAGGTGAAAATCACTTCTCTTGGTTTATCATTTTTGTTGTGCGAGGACGCACAACACTTTATTTGTGGGTGTGATGAGTGATATTTTCACCTAGATTTTAGTATCTTTTTATATGTGTTTTCGTGTTATTTTATCTGTATTTTTATTCTATTTGGTTGTGTTTTGTATTTTTATGGAAATGTGTGAGAATGATCTTAAATGTATGATTTCCAGTTAAAAAGAGATTCTAGGCGTGACAAGGAAGACGTAGGAAAAAGTGGATCTCAATTTTCGGAGTTGAAACGAGGGAGAATGAGTCAAAGCAAAATGCTGAAAAACGCACGTCCAACTTGTGCAATTTTTCTGTACTCTTTTGGAGCTCAAAACTAGAAGTGTGATACATGGTTGGAAATCCATAGAAAAGAGAATCGTTTTGGCATAAGAAACACCTCAATTGAAGCCCAAACGAGAAAGTTATGATTAAAATGGTGACGTCGCGCAAGCTATTCCTACTCAGCACAGTTGTACTACTTTGCATGACTTGTTACACCTTCAAATATAAGAAGTTTTGTCAGATATTTATATGGACAGAAGCCGAAGAAAAGAGGATCGTGTGAGTGCAAGAATTACTCAAATTGGAGATCGGATGTAGAAGTTATGCTCGAAACGGTGAGACTGCGCCGCCAACAACTACACAAGACGTGTACCGAACATGGCCCTGTGTGTTTTGGGCGAGTTCTGACACCAGAAATGCCTACACGGCCACCCCTGCAGCCATGTTCCGTACACAAGCCATGTAGGTGCTTTTTCTGTAAAAAAAATCAGAATTCTTCTAGAAGCTTCCCAAGGGGTATAAATACCCAATACTTCAATATTTGAGGAGATTTTCGAGGGTTTCACCCCTGCACACACATCACACACATTTTTCTTCATTTTTCACCATCCATTTCCTCCATTCTTCATCCATATCATCTACCTTCATCCGACCATCAAATCCTTCATCCAAGTAGTTAGAGAAGCAAGGAAGAGAGGTGAATTGCATGGGGAAGAAGAAGATCACCATTTGGAGGCATCCAAGGGAGTTTTCATCCAACTTTTGTATTGAATCCTATTGTGTATCATGTTTTGTATGGATCTTAATGTCTATGTTAATGTTCTTATGAATATGGTAGGCTAATGTCCCTTATGAGATTAGCAACATGAGAGTTGTTGGATAATTTTAGAGATTTGTGTATTTGAATTCATATGTTGATTGGATCTATGATTTTCTATCATTGATTATTAATTGCTTAATTTGTATTGATGATTTGTGTGTTTAGTTGTTCTAAATATGTGATTAGATTGAGAAATCAATTATGTGCTTAGGATAATTGAGTGAATCATTTCATCACACTTCATGAGCATTATAAATTGTAAAGAGATTGAGAAATATTTTAGAATTTGGAACCCTTTGATAGAACATATGATTGATTTGATTGAGAGGTTGATTAATCATGTGAAGGGACTCTGATTTCAAGCTTAGTACCTAGTTGGAATTGTTTGAGTGAGAACCAACTCATTGAGCTATTTGATATTCATATCATATCCATCTCGAGAGGGAGTTTAGGTGATCTTAGTGTTGGCCCTTAGTCTTTAATCCATGATTCATATGAATTCGGTGCATTTATCCTAGGATTGCCACTTCTTAATCGATGTTAATCTCACTTTTACTTAATTTGGAAAACCACTTTTCATCCATCTATATTGTTTGCTAATCATTGCTTGCTTGCTTGCTTTGGTTATTGTTATTTACTTGTTTAAACATCCAAATCAATGATGATTCGTCTCTATAAAATTACAAGAAACGTGAGATCGCTGAAGCACTAGTACCTACCTCCCTGTGGTTCGGTAATTTATTTTAATTGGTCATCCCTACTACAAAATTGCTAATCATGTCCTCATTGCATCTTGTAGCTTGCGTTAGAAATTAAAAGTAAAACAAGTATCCCTGTCGGATACTGTTGAAACTGGTACACCATGTAATCGAACTATCTCCCTGAGATAAATCTGAGCCAATTTATCCATGTTGTAATTCATTTTCATGGGTAGAAAGTGAGCTGTCTTTGTCAATCTATCGACAATTATCCAAATTGCATGATTTCCATGTAGGTTTCGGGGTAACCCATCAATAAAATCCGTTGTGACATGTTCCCACTTTCATTCTGGTATTTCCAAGGGCTCCTGAGAGTCTTTGGTGTTCTGCTTTAATTTGTTAGCATGTTAAACATCTTTAAATAAAATCTGCGATGCAACCTTTCATGATTCTCCACCAGAATAGTTTCTTGAAGTCTTGATACATTTTGGTTCCTCCAGGATGGATCGTGTACGGAGTACAATGTGCATCCATCAAGATTTCATTTCTAAACTCCTCATTCTTGGGCACACATATCCTTCCTTGAAATATCAAGACACCAGTATGATCCTCTGAGAATCCCTTTGTGTCTTCACTTTTTGCCAATGATCGCATCTTGTTTAGGTATTCATCTTTCTTCTGAGCATTAATGATCCGTTCCTTTAGGGTCGGCAGTATTGTCAATGCGGCTAGCATAGCACATACATCTTGTGGCGACGTTGCTATGTCAACCTTTAATCTCGCAAGTTCATTATTCAACTCCTCTTGTTTAGTGATCTTGTAAGGTGGAAATCTCTTCCCCGTTCTGCTGAGTGCATCAGCTACCATATTTGCCTTTCCCGGATGGTAGTTGATAGTGCAGTCGTAATCTTTCACCAGTTCTAACCATCTCCTTTGTCTCATATTGAGTTCCTTTTATTCAAAGAAATATTTTACGCTTTTGTGGTCGGTGTAGATCTCACATTTCCCACCATAGAGATAGTGCCTCCAAATCTTCAGGGCGTGAACCACTGCTACTAGTTCTAAGTCATGAGTGGGATAATTTTGTTCATGGACCTTTAATTGCCGTGAGGCATAAGCAATCACCTTGTCGTGTTGTATTAGCACGCATCCCAGTCCAAGCTTTGATGCATCTGTATAGATTACGAATCCCTCCAAGCCGCTAGGAATTGCTAATACGGGGGCTGTGATCAACCTTTGCTTTAATTCTTGAAAGCTTTCTTCGCATTTATCTGACCACTGGAACTTGACCTCTTTCTTTGTAAGCCGTGTTAGTGGACTAGCTATCTTTGAGAATCCTTCAATGAATCTGCTATAATAGCCAGCTAATCCCAAAAAAATTCTCACTTCATGTACATTCCTTGGGGACTCCCATTCACTTGCAGCTTGCACTTTACTTGGGTCTACTTCCAAACCTCGTGCAGAAATGATGTGTCCAAAAAACTCAACCTGGTTTAGCCAAAACTCGCATTTATTAAATTTGGCATTGAGTTTCTCTCTTCGAAGTGTCTCCATTACTATCCTCAAATGTTCTGTATGTTGTTCTTCATTCGGAGAGTAGATTAAAATATCATCTATGAATACAATTACAAACTGATCCAGGTATGGATGGAACACTCGGTTCATCAAATCTATGAATATCGCCGGAGCATTGCTGAGTCCAGAAGGCAATATAACAAACTCGTAATGACCATAACGAGTTCTGAAAGCTGTTTTAGGGATATCTGTTTCCTTAATCTTCAACTAGTTATACCCAGACCGGAGATCTATTTTCGAGAAAATGCTAGCCCCACTCAATTGATCAAAGAGATCCTCAATCCTCGGTAATGGATATTTGTTCTTGATTGTAACCTTGTTTAGTTTTCTATAATCTATGCACATCTGCATGGTTCCATCCTTCTTTTTTACAAACAAGACTGGAGCTCCCCAAGGGGACGCACTTGGTTTTATGAAGCCCAAGTCGAGTAACCCTTGCAATTGCACTTTCAACTCTTGTAACTCTACAGGCACCATTCAGTATGGTGCTTTTGATACTAGTGCTGAACTAAGTATCAAGTCAATTGTGAACTCAATTTGTCTATCAGGTGGAACTCCTGGAAGTTCTTCTGGGAATACATCTTCGTATTCTCTTATAATTGGCACTTCGTTCACCTCCACAGGTGTCGTCTTGCTATTCATCACATACACCAGAAATGTCTTGGCATGTCTATTGTGGATCTCCTTCATTGCCTTTATAGCAGTTGAACTTGGTTTCAATTTTGGTTTAAATTGATTTAGAGCAAGTGTACTCTATCGTGCGTAGCACCTAAACGACCAAGTGCAAAATTTATAAGATATCGAACCCAAGGGCGAAAATGGGTAGCCGTATTTGAAAGATGCTTTACTCTAGTAGGACTAATCAATAAAGAAGGCACTATGCCAAAACTGTGGATTAACAACGCTGGAATAACAACGGAAAATTGAAAACCCGTTGTTATAAGGCCAAAAAAGGGCTGAAAATTTACACCCATTGTTATTTCTGAAAAAAGGCTCTCATTAACAACTAATATTTGCTTTCGTTGATCAACATCCATTATTAATGGCATTTTCATTATTTTAATTTGATTTTTAATATATTTTAAATAAAAAAAATTGGAATGATATAAATTAAAGACTTGGAAAATTTACACTTTCATTTCATCTACCCTAACGTGTACCTTGCCTCAACATTTATTCCTGCCATACCACGTAGACAACCGTGTGCGATGGTAGAGACTCCAAAATACTAGGAAATCAAGCTAGGGTTCCTCAATATATAAGATTCTCGATCGATATAGGTAGGTTTGTTCAATTATTTTCGAATAACTTGTTCCCTTTTCTACCAAATACAAATGACTCCATGAAATTTAGGGCTTTTCATTGTTTAGTGTCATCCGCAGAGAGCGGTTCATGGTTGTCGCCGTTGAAGAAGGTGCGAGTTTCCAGCGGCGATGTGATTAATGGCAGAGAGGAGTGCACAGCATACATACAACACGGTAATTCTTGCTCACTCGTTCTTTGTATTAAAATACGAATTCCAAGTGTGATTCTCCATGGGCTCTCATAAATCTTAAACAATCTAGCTGTTTGTGAGTAATTCTTCTGTTTGTGAATAATTCTTGGAAAAACTCCTTTAAGGGTTAAATTGGTAAATTGCTTCCACTAACCTTCACAACTTTCACAACTGTAGCAAGGACACTCTGCTCATTCCTCACGCAGCAGGTTTCCATAGTGTACCCCACCATTAGGGCCCCAATGTAAGAATACATAACATTCCTAAAGTTGGAATTTTATATTTCTTCAGTTTGATAAATTGACATCTATAAGTTATTTAATGTTGCATTATTGTAGTTCAAGTCTAGCAGCCAAACTTAAAGCACTCAGAAGAATATTTACTTTTTGCCATTGGAGTTCAGCTACATTAAGAGAACATTGCTCTGCTATGGAAAACATTACATGCCAATTACTGCTTCATTTCTTATGAATCAGTCTTTTATTGTTAAATTTTTTATTCAACTTTTATTTTTATACTGATGAATTTCTGACCTATTTTTTTTAATGTTGTCTGCTGATGTCTTTCTATGTACTTTCACTTCTAGAAGATGTCCTACTTGAGAAGGGTGAGATAAAAGCAGTTAAAATTTGGAATATTTACTACCGTTCGTCCCCAAGATCAAAGAAGAAGAGAGGAATGATGTCTTCCATGGTAATGTTAAGTGATTCCATAACATCTTTGGTTTAATTTGTCACTTCAGTCTTTGCTTGTGTTATCTACTTGACTGTTGCGATTCTGATATAAACTAATGTGGACATCTTCTATTGCATCTGTATTTATTTTGGAAGCCAAGTAATTGACAAATATCTCAGGTTGAAAAAAGATATTGAACCGTGGACGTTTGAACAACATCTGAGCGATGTTGTGTTCATTCCTGCTGGTTGCCCCCATCAAGTAAGACAGGTTAACCACTTTTGCTGAACTTTCTTGAGCCCAGAGTCACTTTTTATCTTGATTAGTTTTTGATAATTTATTTTCAGGAATATTTTCTTATGGTTTTTATCTTATTGGTTTTTCTTTCATGTTCTTATTTCTTAAACTAAAGTTATTTTCGTGAGATATGTAAATCTTCTAATATACCTTTGCCTTGTTCTTTATCAGTCCTGCTCAAAAGTTGTTGTGCCCCGGATAATTTTCAAGAATGTCTGCGTTTGACACAAGTTGCTTACATGTCAGAGGGAATGAGGAACATGATGAATGGTTTATTGTTTTATGTATATGGGAAGACACTATTGTTGATCATGGATACATTATGATGTATTTTAATTGTTGTTGGTGAATTATGTTGGTGTGAGAGAGATGTTGGGATGTTATATTCGAACGTATTGATGTTGACTTTTGTATTTGGAGTTCAGTTATATTTGAATAAATTAAAGTAAAAATTAGTCGTGTTATATTGAAGATCAAGGATTATGGCCATTTTATTATTTTCATTTAAATTATTAAACCAGAAAAAATTTGTTATTAAAAATGGGGTTATGGGCTATGACAACGGGCACAAACTGTTGTCAAACATAGCTATGACAACGGGGAATGTCCGTTGTTGTAGTTAAATACAACAATGAAGATGTAATTAACAACAACGGTGAAAAACCGTTGTTAAAAATAATATATGACAACGGGGAAAATTCCGTTGTTAAAGGTAAGAAACCTTTAACAACTCTCGAATGAACAACGGAGATTTGCAGCTATGATAACGGGGATTACCTGTGGTCTTAATTAGATACAACAACGGGGATGTCCAAAACAACAACGGGGATACCCCGTTGTAAAAGCATAGATACAACAACGGGTCAAAAATCATTGTTAAAGGGTTGATACCTTTAACAACTCCTGGATTAACAATGGAGATTTTAAACTACGACAATGGGGATAATCCATTGTCATAGATGGCTACGACAATGGGGATTCCCCATTGTTAAAACATATTTTATTACCAACACACGATTTAACAATGGATATTTAATAACTACAACAACGGGGATACACCGTTGTTAAACATAACCTACGACAATGGGTTTTCCACCGTTGTTAAAAGTCTGGACTTTTAACAACTGCCGGGTTAACAACAGAGCTGGAGGGGCTACGACAACGGGGATTCCCCATTGTCTTTCCACAGTTTTGGCATAGTGAGGGTTTGATTAACTACAACTAACAACTAATAAAGCAATTAAAGATAGAACATGTACAAATGAGATGGATGATGGGTGAAGGTGAGCAATCTAAGAAGTATGTGAGGCAAGCAACATTCATGGATAAGGTATATATAGACTCACACACACACATGCATTGATGGTTTTCATGTTATGATATCAAGGGCAATCACATTTGTACCCCTAACCCTTATGGCCAAGGTGATTAGGTTATCAACTCTTTTACAAGTTTAAATCTTCTAGGATTGTTCTTATTCTCAATTCCCTTAAGGTACTATGATCATAAGTTTGGTTCCCCTCACTAGTTCATCGCTAATGTCCTATCATGAGGTTCTAAGCACCTGAAGGGTATGGTATACCTCTCCTCATACTAACTAAGTCATCTCATGCAATCAATAATTCGATTAAACTACTAAGCATAATATTGAAATGTCCATCCTAACACTATGAATAGAGAATTTAACCACACAAATCATATACAAAATGAGAATAAGCATTCATGATAGAAAATATTCATAACAATCATTTCATCAAACATGTGGTGTGCAAAATTACGTAATACATAACCAATCATATTGCTAGCCTCACATGAGGACTAGCCACTACATATCATAGTAAAATCAATATAATCCATAGCATGCTCCAATTGAGCCAAATAATGAAGAAAATAACAAAATAAAGGTAAGTTGGCTCCCCCTTTGATGGTGAACTTCCTCCCCTTTGATCATGCTAAAATCTTCAACCAATGATGAATTCCTCTTCTTAGATTGGTAGATGGATGGATTTATGGATGGATTTGAGGAGATAAAGTGGTTTGAATGGATGAAGTGAAGGAGGGAAGAGATGGAGATGAATGTGTGTGATTTAGGTGTCTAGTGTGTGTGGAAACTGATTCAAAATGATTTTTCCCATAATTTGTGGTCAAAACATGTATTTATACCCCCATGAAAGCTTCTAGAACAAGTGGATATCATAAAACTGCCTTTTGCACCTACACGGGCCGTGTAGGTGCACACGGGGAGTATAGGTGCATTGCGTGCAGTACAGTCTCACCATTTTGCGCATAACTTCTACATCCGATTTTCGATTTGAGTGATTCTTCCGGTCACGCGACCATCTCTTCCGTGGCTTTCCAGCCATGTATCACAAGTTTAGTTTTGAGCTCCACACGAATACAGAAAAATTATACAAATTGGACGTGCATTTTTCAGCTTTGCTTTGGCTCGTTCTTCCTCATTTCAACTCCGAATTGAGCTCCGTTTTTTTCCACATCTTCCTTATCGTGTATAGAATCTATTTTTACCTAAAAATCACAAAAATTATATCAAAGTACCAATTCTCTAAATATTGCACAATTAAGGCACTTATTTATGCAAATCACACATTTATCATTTCAAAGTACAAATCTCCATATCTTCATATAACACCACTAAGTGACATACAAAATGAATACAAATACACTAAAATACATAATAAAATACACTAAAATCTAGGTGAAAATAACACTGATCAGCAGTCAACATTTTGGTATGGTTCTTGTCCTCGCTCCATGGAAGGTAAAACTTTCTACTTCGTTCGCATGAAAGATGATTTCTTTCTTATGGCATTTAATAGTTGCACAATTTTCCATCAACCAATCCATTCCAAGGATCACATCGAAATCCTTGAGGTTAATGACGTGTAAGGTAGCTTTAAGTACCTTGTCTTCAAATTTCACTTCTACATCCCTCAGCAGCCTTTCCACCTTTATAAATTTTCCGGATGGTATGCTTACTTCTAATGCATTACTTTCACTTCTACATTTAGTTTCTATTTTCTTTACCAAACGAGAAGAAATAAAAGAATGCTTAGCACCAGTGTCAAATAATACAATAGCAGGTATGCCTTGGATCGGTACAATACCTGTAATGGTTTCTGGGTCCTTGGAAGCTTCTTGCTGTGTCAAGGAGTAAACTCGAGCCTTTTCGACAGATCCAGATCCTGTTCCAGCATTTTATGTGTTCTCTTTGGGGCACTGCCACTGAGTATGTCCTGGCTCCTTACACCAATAACATATACCCTTTCCCTTCAGACATGGGCCTGGGTGGTTCTTTCCACAAATATTGCAAGCATTTCCCGATGGTTGATTATTAGCACCTTGCCGGATAGGTACTCTTTTGGCTGGAGGCTGATTTCTGGGCTTGTGAGGTATCCATGCCCCTTTGCGTTTGCCAGTGTTGACATATGATTTTTCCTTTGGATCCTAGATCAAGGCGTGCTTCTACCTCCAGGGCATTCTCAACAACAATTGCATAAACAAGATTCCTCTGCACTGTAAGAATATTGCTTATCTCATTCCTTAAGCCAAGCTCGAACCTTCTAGTCTTTTGAGTTTCAGTCCTCACTAGATGAGGTGCATACCGAGACAGCTGATTGTACTTCCATTCATACTCCATAACGGACAGGTTCCCTTGCTTCAAATTCTAGAACTCATCTGCCTTCTTCTTTTGATAAGTCAAGGGAAAGTAGTTGGGGAAGGCCGTTGTTTTGAAGTCATCCCAAGTCATCGCCGCCACTTGTTCCGGAGTTTGTCTACGTCCTAATGCTTCCCACCAGTATCCTACATCTCATATGAGTTGGAAAGCTACGCAAAAGACTTTTACAGCATCCGTACAAATCAAATGGTTGAATATCCTGTCAAGAGCTCGAACCCATTCATCCACTAAAGCTGGATCTCCACAGCCATTGAAAGTAGGTGGATTGTATCGCCTGAAGTGTTCAAGTATGGCATTCAGATCATGCCGTGGCGCGGCTGGATTTGGAGTCATGGTGAAGTGCTGCGTAAGGCCATCGAGTACAGTTGTAAGCCAGGCTAAAGGGTCAACCACGGGTGGGTTTGGAGCTGGAGTAGATGGTGCTCCGGGTGTGGGTTCCTGAGGTAAGCCTGGGGTGGTTCCGCGCGTTCGTCTCCCATCAGTCATTTCCTATGGGATTCATTACGTTAAGCTTGTATGTATAAAAAAAGGGATAATCATAACATGCCTTTTCATTAGTAGTAATAATTGTTGACATAATTAGGTTTTACCCATCAAAACATATATGAAAATTACAAGTAGAAACCTAAATCTACGAGCCTTCGGTTGGCTTCATGAGATGTTCATAAAATCCAGGTACATAATAAAATAAATAAAAGCAAGATAGTAGTCAATGACATAAAAGGATAACAATCAACATCAAATGACCCTACAACTATCATCCCACTCAAGCATATCCGTCTCTCCCTCGCTGGCACCACAAGTGCTGCAACGACTGCTTGACTCCTCCAAGATAGGGAGTGGAAGTCCGTAAATAGGAGGTAGATCGTAGGGAATTGGTGGGGCGAACTCAAATAGAAGCTCTATAGGTGGAATGGCAGGGCAATGATAGATGCCGTGCTCTCAAAGTGAAACAGGAACCCATCGGGCACATTAGAATCTCCTCCAAAGTCAAAGAAGTCGAGACCAGGGTTGTCGAATGAGTCATCAAGGAAGTAGTAAGGTCCCTGGTATGGGTCATACATCCCCTCAGGGTGCTCGGGAAAGAAGGGGTGAGCAATTGGGCCACTTCTCCCGAGGTGGAATGGGGGGAAAGTCGCCGTGCTCCTGCCACATCATCCATAGATGAGCCATGAATGGTCAAAACTCTAGGCAGAGCATATCACTGCCAAGCGGATTCCATACATACTCTCGGATGGCCTCCCATCTTAAGTCCCTCCATTGGACCGGTAGAGAATCCACAACTATTCTAGCGGCCTCAAATCCCTACCACGGAGGAGTCTCACCCAACATGTCCCATGCCAAGTGATGTGGATGCCTATCGATTCAGAGGGGTCGCGCTCAATACTGTCATAGTATGCAAGTCGCTCAGCCGCGGACTCGGAATGCATTGTATAAGGTTCAGTCCTACGGTGATACATCTACTTATATAAAATCTCTTGTTACTTATCGGTTTAGCTAGAATTAATAGCTAGGATATCATATCCTAACAAGCCCATTCAATTTACCAAAGTTCAAGTATAATTAAAATCCACATAATAGTCATACATCTCAAGTACACATCATTATGGAGAGCATCTATCTCATGTAACATCAACTCATAATATCATATATCAATTAAAAAATCTACCCTCATCAAGTTAAATCATGTAATAACATTTTAAAAATCCTTAAATCAACTAAAATATCATTCAACAATTTACCTTATGGCGTAGCCGACGGCGCGAATGAGTAGGGGTCGTAATTTTATGTTTTATAATTTAAAAATATTTTAGAACAAAAGAAAAAAAAAGTATATATCCGTTCACTTTATAAATGCAAGTCTACATAATCGTAGACCTGCTCTGATACCACACTTGTCACGACCCAATTTAATGATATGTAAAAAGAAAAAAAATAATTAGTTTTATAAGTGGTTTTTTTTAATAAAACCTAAAATAAAACAATTGCATTAAATTTTATGAAAATAATATAGGAGAGTTTAATTAAACCATAATTAGAATTTAAACAAACATATTAGAAATTGAGTAGCGGAAGTCTTTTGGTGATATATGTGCAGTGACAATATAAGAGTTATTGTTCACAAGATTAACACTTATTTAAGCAAATTACAAAATACTTCTTGTCATAATCCAGCCCTTCCAACTCATCACCCTTCACGCCGGCTGCTCAGCATCATCTGTAGATGGAAACATAGGGGGTGAGCACACGGGAATGTACTCAGTGGGGGATTTCCTGTTAGATTTCATAATTGAAAATGACTAAACCTCTTAAGAAATGAACCTCATGAATTTATAATAGTAAAGGAAATTAACCCATAGTCAAGTTGCCCGAGAGCACTCATTATTTAATCCGTTAAAATTATGCGAACGCGTCCGTCTTTCCTTATTGACATTGCAATAATGCCAACTGTACTTACAGGATCCCGGCCCACCGGTCTTAGATAAATTTTCATGCATATTCATAACGTTAATAAATGCAACCAAGTTCAATATAAAATTCATAACAGAAAGCCCACCTCAATGAAGGCGAGTTATACAAGGGTAAGATTAAAGGTTGGACTTCAAACGAGCGCTGTCGTTGCTAATTTCTCCTTGCAATCTCTATGCCTTCAAGAATTTAATTCTTACTTAGCATATAATTAAGTGTTTTTATTTATAAACTATTTTGATGATTTGGAAATTATTTCTTTAGAAGAGAGCGTAAATTAGTGTTATAAAATAAGTCTCAAAATATAATGAGTTGGTATAAAAGGTTCTTAATAGTGTTACAGTTTGGGAAATTGGTTATAGCTATTGGACTGTTAATTTATTTCAAGAACTGTTTTATATACATATATTAGACACATAGGTGAATATTTTCATTCTTAGTCCTTTTCCCGATTCAATCGTTTTAATGGTTAAAGGAAAAGATGATATTTTGCTTGAGTTTCACGTATGCATTCTGCCATAGTTTAGTAAAACATGCATAACTTTCATTTGGATGAATATTTTTCAGAGATATTTTATAGTTTCATAATAGACATATAGACGAACAACTTTCATGTTTAAAGGTTTTGGCAGATTCATCCGTTTTAATGGTGTAAAACAAGCATGAAATTTTTATAGTGTTATAACACATTCTCCCCTATGGTAGAATGTTATAATTTTTAATGACTAAGTATTTTCTTAAAAATTTGATAAATAAGTTTTAAATATCATAATAAACTCATATCATTGAAAATTTTTAAAATATTTTACATATTATACATAACATACATATATATATATATATATATAATATTTTATTATTATTAAAAAGATACTATACATTCTTTAATTGGAGTAAGATATATACTATTAATGTTATCATTATTACTTACCTATAATACATTGGAAATATATTTTTATAAAACTACTCACTTATAGCGTATAAGATTGAAAAATTCCATGTGATATATACTTATTTAACTTGTGATATAGTATTAATACAAGAAGGGTATATGATTATGAAATAATTTTAATATAAAAGATATGTTTATTCGTGAAAAAGTATACATACAGTACTGTACAATAGGGTATATTTATAAAAATACAGTGTTAATACAATGGTTGTGAAATAATTTTAATACTTTTATTATATAATTTTATTTGATATGCAAACTTTTAAGGACTATCCCTAAGTTGAGTTTAAAACCTATTAAAATTTTTAAATATTACGTAACATAGACAGCAGGCTACTAACTAAGATAAGTTTAATATGATAAATAAAAATGAAATACCACGCAACATATAAGAAGTGAAGCATCAAAGTGGAACACCACGCAACATGTGTAAGAAAGCAACACACGCAACATGTGTAAAAAGCTTAATAAAATAAGGGAAAGCTTTATAACGTATATCTACTGCAGGAGTACACATCTCTAAAGGAAGTATATTTGTTATGGAAAAATTATTTGCAGAGGAGTAAACATCCCATATTTGTCTTTCCCACAATAAAAGTTATATCAGAAAATTATTCTTTGACATGAAATAACAAATAAGGGAAAGCTCAATAACGCATCCCTACAGCATTCAAGTATAAATGAGGAAAAAGAAGTTACCTTGTAGCTTAGGTGATAGATCTAAGGTTTCGGGTAATATGACGACCGTCTCCCTATTAAAAGAACAATGTAGTGGCCCTTACAGAATAAATGTACTAGTTGTGAGATTTATAAAGAAACTTGAACAAGTTTTAAGATTGAAACAGGTGTCACTATCTTACCTGTGGATCTTGCTAAAGTCACGGTAAGTTTTCCCTATGATAGCGCAACTCTCCTTCTGGAAGAAAGGATTTAATCGTGAACTAAGTTTTCTTTCTGTCTACGAGGAGGACAAGATTTCTTTCTCTTACAGGAGGACAAGATTGGCTACAGTGGTTAGAGAATTTTTCTGGTCAGTGGGAATAAGTTTACTCTTATGAAGAAGACATGAAGAAAAGTTTCACTTATGCGGTGAAGAAGGCCAGAGTGAACATATTTGTTTGATACAGGAGAGAAAAGAGGGCAGTGGAGTGTGGAACTGAAGAGTCTGTTTTTATGAGGAAAGGTTTTACTTCAGCGGTGGAGAAGGCCAGAGAAAATGTATTTATTTGATATAGGGGAGAAAGAAGGGCGGTGGAGTGGAACTGAGGAGTCGTGTCTCTAGTGTTTTGTCTTATTAGAAGGTGAGAATATTAATGATTACGAGACGTGATCTCTCATTTCAGAGATTGAAATGATTTACGCTGGGATATGAGACGTGAGTATCTCTATTTACAGAGAATTTAATGATTTCTCCACAACATGCAAGATATGATAATCCTCTTCCTGGGCAGCGGTTTGTCTTATTAGCTATAGGATTCCTTTATTTCTTTTATTCCTTATTATTATTATTATTATTTAGATATAGATATAAATAATATATATATATATATATATATACATGAATAAATCATGACTATTAAAGTAGGAGTCAGTGAGGTGCGTAAAAGCGTAAATTACACTCTGCCATGGGTATCGGGCACCATTTTAGAATGACCAGTTGGTTGCGGGCATTATGAAACATAATTAGAGGTGTGAAAACAAATTACATTCAGTTTCACAAGCGTGGGACAACATTAACATTAGCTGGATAAACCTAAATTTTTTAAGTGCGCACAATTTTAAAAACTTTAGTTACCATCGCCTTTTTTGCTTCAGGGACAATTTAAGAGTCGAACGTTGAAGTGTTGGAAACCTTTCAATGAAGCACATGAAACATAAAAACATTATTTAGTTAGCGCCGTGTGAAAAATAACTATTTTAGAAGACATGTCATAGATGGTAAGATGTATATTTAACTTTTCAAGTAGATTGTGTAGTCTACAAGTATTATTTGTGCATGTCAATGGTTCAATTTGAAAAAGTGATGTGTGATGAGCGTTTTCTCAACACACAATATTAACCCCCAAGTGTGAAGGATGCTATTGTAGCTTTGATAAGCGACCAAGTGATTATCGAACCCAAAGGACGTATTATTATTAATTTAATTATACTCTAACTTATTAAGACTAATATGGCAATATAGTTTGGAATAATTAAGTAACCAATAAATAAATAATTAATATAATAATAATAAACAAGCAGTAGAGAATAAACGGAAGTGAATCAGTGAGAAGATAGGTAATCCTTCGGGCTATTCAGTTTTACTTATTAATCTCCCTTCCGTGTATCAATGTCCGACTCTGTCTTGTTGATGAGAGTGGAAATTAGCGTATTTTAGTGTCCAATTTAACACCTTCTTGATTGGAATTGTTATTATATATTAGCACAAGTGTCTTATATTCAATATATGTGAGAAAAATGTGCACTTGTGGTGTTTATTGTGTTTTAGGTGCAAAGAGGATCAAAAGTACAAAGTAGGAGAAAAGGTGCAACTTGTGCAGTGAATGCTGAAAAACGCACGTCCAACTTGTACAATTTTTCTGTGTTTTTTTGGAGATCAAAACTGGTGTTGTAATACATTGTTGGAAAGCAACTGAAAAAAGGGTCGTTTTAGCATAAATAACACCTCAATCAGAATCCATACGAGGAAGTTATGAGCAAAACAGTGACGTCGAGTGAGCTGTGCCGAACAGAACGGATGTGTCACTTTCCATGGCTTTTACACCTTCAATTCTTGGAGTTTTTGTGAGTTTAAAGGAAGAGAGAATGGCGTTAACATAAGAATCACTCAAATCGAAGTCCGAATATGGAAGTTATACACGAAATAGTGAGACGGCGCAAGTGTAGTTCGGCCACGACCATTGGTTGAACCACCGGTTCGACCAAGCTATCGTGGTCGAACCAGAAGCCTGAAGAAGCGCAAAATCGGGATTCTTACCCCCTATTCATGAATTTTCGTGCTTTCCAAGAAGAAGCCCATCCTAGGTCCAAAAGGAGAGCTTACAAGTATAAAAGGGAGATGTAGGTCACACCAAGAAGAAACAATACAATAGAGAGAAAGGGGAGAGCCACATCCATCCTACACCACCCCACAAGGGGGATCACCCCCCAACCTCATCCACATCCTTTCCCCCATCCATCCATCACTTTGAAGATTCGTTTGTGGAATCAAGAGGAGAACCAAGAGGAGGATTCAAGACAGAGAAGAACGCGATGACTCCCACATCTAGGGTTTTATTCATTTCCTAATTTATCTTGTATTTTTCGGACATCCAGGTAAGATCTATCCAACACCCATGACTGTTCTTGGTAACATCATGGGCTAGAGCCTTTTTGTAGAACTAGGGTTGTGAAGGTTTTTACGAATTAATTGAACTTTCGTTGTAAACTCCATACAACACTACTTGTGGATTTATTTTATATATAATTGTACTTTCTTAATCCATATTCACGATCGTTTTATGCATCTTCAATTGGTATATAGAGTCTGAATATATATCTTGGTTGTAGATTGAGTGCGTTCACCGCTGAACAGGATTCCATGTTATGATTCTAAGTAAGGGGCTCCGAAGCTTCATTAGAACTATCATATATGAATACTTATTAATTGAATTGAATTCGGGTTATTAAGTAGGATAAAGAGGATAATTTTATAGTACCTATAAAGGGAGATAATATCGGGTTAGAGTACCAATTGGCCAGGGAAATAATTTATACTGATAGTACCTAGAAAATGGGGTGGAATTATATCTTTTGCTCCAAGGTTATTCACACATGTTACACACATGTTTACTTGTGTCTATAGAGTAGATATGCATGGTTTAGTGATGCGTCCATATTCCACAAGGCAGAGTCGGACATCAACACACGAATGGGAAATTAATGAGTGAAATTTGATTATCCTAGAGCTACCTATTCTCCTACTTGATCTACTTTCGTAATTCTTCAAGTGATATTTTATTTTATTTGTTATTTTAATTAATTGTTTAGTGGTTTAATAATTAAATCTCAAACTTTATTGCTTCCATCTTAATTAATTTAGTAAATAATTAAATTGATAATACGCCGTCCTTTGGGTTCGATATCCACTTGGTCGCTTGCTTAAACTGCAATTGATATCTTTCATACTTGGGGATTAATTTTGTGTGCAAGGAAAACGCGCATCAAGTTCTTAGTGCCGTTTCCAGGAACGACTGTTATTATTAGTTTGTTATTTCTAGTTGATTAAGACTTTTTTGTGATTATTTATTTCTATTTAACCTTGAATTTTATGAGGTACTTGTGCACTAGAAAAAGGAAAGGAAGGAAAGGAAGAGATAACACACTGAGCTAAACATAGCCGGAGTAAGGTAGAATCCAGATAATGTTGCAATCCATGAAATTTTCAAATGTAATGGGATTGACAACATGGGTTTGATAGGAGCAAGGGGGGAAGATGATGATTTTGAGATACATCCCGCTCTTATTAGCATGGTGGAAAAGAATCCCTTTTCTGGAGGTTGTTTTTAAGATCCATATCAGCACCTCAGAACATTTCTTGGTTATACAAACACTCAAAAAGGTGCAGGAGCTAATGATATACTAGACGGATTGCCCTATTCAAGTTCTTTTTGATTGATAGGGCAGAAGCCTGGTATGAGACTCCTGATGCCACAGATTGCACTACATGAGACTAACTGCAGCAGAAGTTCTTAGAGAGATACAAGCCACCCTCAAGGATCTTAAGGATGAGGTAAGAGATCACTCAATTTGTGATGAATCAGGATGAGAAGTTCTATGAGGCGTGGGATAAGATTAAAGACATGCTCAGGAGGTGCCCAAAGCATGGGATGCCTAAGGCTGAATACATAAGCATCTTCTACTATGGATTAGATTGTGAGTCGCGTATTTTTATTGATGCATCATCAGGTGGAGCGCTGTTATCAAACACAGCACTTGACGCAGAAAAATTGTTAGAAGACATCTCTATGAATTCACGTGACTGGCCTACGAAGAGAGATAGATGATCATATGTACTTGGCAAGGTGGCACAGGTTGAACATCAAACGGTAAAGCCGAATAGGGATGATGAGATCGTCTCTAGTATAGCTAACATCAACAAGTTACTAGAGTCCTAGCAAAGGCAGATCACATTGTTGACACTAAGGGGGTCTAATAGGCAGCAACAAGAAGTTAAGAGTGTTGAAGATACCTTCAATCGATACATGGCTGAGAATGATGTAAGGGTTGACCATATTGAAGCTAGAATGAATGTTGATCATGAAGATCTATCTAAGTAGTTGAAGTACCTTGCCTTGATTATGGGACAGATGACCGCAAACATGAATCAACTAACACAAAAATTGGAGAATAAAGCCATCACATTGAGGTCTGGAACTCAGTACGAGGGATCGATGAAGCCGAAATCGAAATCTGAAGCGAAAGAAGCCTGGTTCGACCCCAATTCGACCAGCACAGGTGGTCAAATTAGGCAGGAGAGGTCAAACCAGGCACCTGGGCGACATGCAAAAGAAGCAGAGGGTCAGTTCGACTAAAAACAGGTCGATTTGACCAAAAGCTCTGGTCAAACTCAGGTCGAACGCCACTGTTCAGGACGCTCTGTTTTGTCTGATGCCCAATTCGACCATGATCACTCTGGTTCGACCAACCCTACTGGTTGAACCCAGGTCGAACGATATCATCCCGAGCACTCTATTTTTTCTGAAGCCCGATTCGACCACGATCACTTGGATTCGACCAACCCTGTTGGTCGAACCACGGTCGAATCGGCCTGTAAGGAGGAAACAAACTTTCAGGTGTTCAGTTCGACCATTATTCACCGAGTTCGACCAGCTACCTAGGTCGAACTTAGGTCAAACCCTCCTGTTTTGTACCGTTTTCCGTGTTGAATTCTCCACATGATGTTGATGCTACTTCAGTGCCATCCCAAGAGCAAAATAGTGAGCTTATAGTGGAAAATAAATGGGAAAGAACAAAGAAATTGAGAGCCGAGAAGCTTAGACTACAGATGGATAATGAAGATGTGGTTTTTCCTCTTGATCAAGCAATGAAGATGCCCATGGAGATTCAATCATGCAAGAGCATAGATGTGGTTTCTAACTTGTTTAATCTTGATTTTTCTAAGATAGATGATTCTGAATTTAAGTGGAAGATTGACAAGGAGGTGTCTAAACAGCCATGGGAAGAAGAAAATTCTAAGGATCATATATCTGTAACCAAGAAAGGTGAGGTGTTGAGTGTAGACAAGAAGAGGGAAATAAAGTATTTGAAGGTGAGGATGCGACAAGACCGTCCTCTGATCCATTTGTCTACAAAGCGGTATTCCGTCGTGACTCTTCGACGTTAAACATGAGTGCCTGTTGGGGGCTTTCCCTTCCATTTTATTGCTTTATTTCTTTCGTGTGAGTAAAAAAATTTTATATTTAAGGTTCTCACTAATCGTCAATTACATCTCTTTGCAAACTTAGTTTCAACTTACGTTTTTACTAAGTTTGGGGGGTGTGATGTTCTTACCTCATTGAAGCACCAATAGTATAATCTTTTCTTTGTAATGTTAGCTATGGGAGTTAATTTTTTGCAGTATGTTAAAATTTTAATCGGTTTTGATGTGCCGATTTTTTGCGATTTGCCCAGTGTTCAGTGGAGTTTCTAGTGTTTGGAGTCATTTAGATAGTCAATTGATTCTTTTGTCTAGTTCTCCTATTTTATTATTGATGAATCCTGTGATGATGAGTGTTTGAGCTTTGATGATAGAAAAAGATAGAAGAGTGGCAAGATGACCGAGTTGAACAACTCGAGGAGCTCGTGAATGCATTGAAGAAAAATCAGGTGCCTCATTTCCATATTCTAATTTTTATGTGTTCTTTAAATTCATGGAGTGGAAGTATTGAGTTTATGGTTGTGATCCATATGAGCTTATATTTTTAAATTGTGCTTGAATTTCATATGCTTTTGAAATTGATGAAGGAAGTGTACTTGAGTTATATTGCGGTATGAAGTTCTATGTGTGCTTGTGGGATATTGCTTACCATGAAAGGTGCTCTGTTACTTGTTAAAACCCCATGTGAGATTTTGAGCCTTGTTGATCATGTTACATAATCACATGATGTTTCTTTTCTGGTGAGTATCGTTCTTGTGTGTGTATTTCAGAACTTGCCTCTTGTCTTACTTAAAACTACATACGTGTTTAGATGATGGGAGATGATTTTAGGCCATCTTTGAATTTATGAGTCACTTAGCCAAATAATTCCCTACCAAATGATGTTTATCAATAGTTAGCCCTTTTGAGCCTAAAAACCTTATTTCTTTGGCAACCTATGAAGATAGCCACTTTGATATCCTAGATGAGCCTTAAATTCCTATATTTAGTGGAGAATTAAATGCTATCAAAGTGTGTAAAATTGATTTTCATGGAGTTTGGAAGGAATAAAATATTTGGAGCTGCACAAGTGATTATGAGCTTAAAAATAAGTTGCTTAGAGGTAGTGCCCAAAACTGGTACCCTGAGATGTTAGAGGTAGTGCCCGATCCTGGTACCTCAAGAAAAAAGAAGGGAAAAAAAAAGTATGTTGAGCGTGAAGGAAAGGAGAGAAAAGAAAATTAGAAGAGCATGAAGCTGGATAGCCTTGAATTGTAAAAATCTGCAGTACAAAAGATCTCCGGTTTTGATTCTCTACTAATTGAGTTACTTTATCCATATATTTCTTACCTTTACCAAAGAGCCGACATTACATCCTATTAAAAGTCCTTTTTGATCCCATTGTCCAATCATATTTTTTAGTGGTGGAGAGTTTGAGACGTTTGGCAAGCTTATGGTTATGCACTTGAATTGAATCTGAGCGTAAACACTATAACCCATAAGTGTACATCTTTTACACTTGAGTGCGAGTGATATATACTTCCCGTGAGAACATGTCAATGGTGCATTTGAATTGGTGGTGATTGTCTTAACTTGTATGCTATGAATTGATTATTACATGTAATGAGAGTTGCATGACCTAAGTTGAGGACAATTGTATTTTGAATGGGGTATGTTCATGTTTCCCCTCTAATTTTCTTACTCACTTTTTCTTTATTTTTATTTTGTTGCCTCGGGATGAGCAAAGGGTAAGTTTGGGGGATTGATGAGAGTGGAAATTAGCGTGTTTTAGTGTCCAATTTAACACCTTCTTGATTGGAATTATTGTCATATATTAGCACAAGTGTCTTATATTCAATATATGTGAGAAAAAGGTGCACTTGAGGTGTTTTATTGTGTTTTAGGTGGAAAGAGGATCAAAAGTGCAAAGTTGGAGAAAAGGTGCAACTTGTGCATTGAATGCTGAAAAACGAACGTCTAACTTGTGTAATTTTTCTGTATTTTTTTGGAGATCAAAACTGGTGTTGTAATAAATGTTTGGAAAGACACTGAAGAAAGGGTCGTTTTGGCATAAAGAACACCTCAATCGGAATCCATACGAGGAAGTTATGAGCAAAGAGGTGACGTTGCGCGAGCTGTGCCGAACAGAACGGCTATGTCATTTTCCATGGCTTGTTACACCTTCATTTCTTGATGTTTTTGTGAGTTTCTTATATGGATGAAAACCAAGGAAGAGAAGATCGCATGAGCATAAGAATCACTCCAATCGAAGTCCGAATGTGAAAGTTATACACGAAATAGTGAGACGGCGCAAGTGCAGTTCGACCACGACTAGTGGTTGAACCACCGGTTCGACCAAGCCATCGTGGTCGAACCAGAAGCCTGAACATGCGCAAAATCGGGATTTTTACCCCCTGTTCATGAATTTTCATGCTTTCTAAGAAAAAGCCCATCCTAGGTCCAAAAGGAGAGGTTACAAGTATAAAAGGGAGATGTAGATCACACCAAGAAGAAACAATACAATAGAGAGAAAGGGAGAGCCACATCCATCCTACACCACCCCACAAGGGGGGATCACCCCCCAACCTCATCCACATCATTTCCTCCATCTATCCATCACTTTGAAGATTCATTTGTGAAATCAAGAGGAGAACTAAGAGGAGGATTCAAGATGGAGAAGGACGCGACGACTCCCGCATCTAGGGTTTTATTCGTTTCCTAATTTATCTTGTATTTTTCCAGACATCCAGGTAAGATCTATCCAACACCCATGATTATTCTTCGTAATATCATGGGCTAGAGCCTTTTTGGTAGAACTAGGGTTGTGAAGGTTTTTACGAATTAATTGAACTTTCGTGTGTAAACTCCGTACAATACTACTTGTGGATTTATTTTATATATGATTGTGCTTTTTTAATCCATATTCACGGTCTTTTTGTGCATCTTCGATTGGTATATTGAGTCTGAATATATATCTTGGTTGTAGATTGAGTGCGTTCACCGCTGAACAGGATTTCATGTTATGATTCTAAGTGAGGGGGCTCCGAAGCTTCATTAGTACTATCATATATGAATACTTAATAATTGAATTGAATTCGGGTTATTAAGTAGGATAAAGAAGATAATTTTATAGTACCTATAAAGGGAGATCATATCGGGTTAGAGTATCAATTGGCCAGGGAAATAATTGATACTGATAGTACCTATAAAGGGGGGTGGAATTATATCTCTTGCTCCGAGGTTATTCACACGTGTTACACGCATATTTACTTGTGTCTATGGAGTAGATATGCATGGTTTAGTGATGCGTCCATACTCCACAAGGCAGAGTCGGACATCAACACACGAAAGGAAAATTAATGAGTGAAATTGGATTACCCTAGAGCTACCTATTCTCCTACTTAATCCACTTTCATAATTCTTCTAGTGATATTATATTTTATTTGTTATTTTAATTAATTGTTTAGTAGTTTAATAATTAAATCTCAAACTTTATTGCTTCCATCTTAATTAATTTAGTAAATAATTAAATTGATAATACGCCGTCCTTTGGCTTCGATATCCACTTGGTCGCTTGCTTAAGCTGTAATTGATATCCTTCATACTTGGGGATTAATTTTGCGTGCAAAAAAAACGCCCATCACTTGTGGAGTATGGATGCATCACTAAATCATGCAAATCTACTCTATAGACACAAGTGAATAAGTGTATGATACGTGTGAATATCCTTGGAGCAAGAGATATAATTCACCCCCCTTTCTAGGTACTATCAGTATCGATTATTTCCCGTGCACTAAGTACTGTTACCCGATATGATCTCCCTTTATAGGTACTATGGCGTTGTACTCTTTATCCTACTTATTGACCCGAATAACAAGTGTTTATATAAGATAGTTCTAATGAGACTTCGGAGTCCCCTCACTTAGAATCATAACATGTAATCCTGCTCAGCAGTGAACACACTCAATCAATAATCAAGATATGTATTCAGACTCTACATAACAATTAATGATGCCCAAAACAACTCTGAGTATGAATTAAAAAGGCATTGACTTATATAAAATAAACCACAAGTAGTGTTGTACGAAGTATACACACAGAAGTTCAATTAACTCATAAAATCTTCATAAATACTAGAACTACCGAAGCGATTCTAGCCCATGATTGATCAAAGAACAATCATGGTGGTTGGAAAGATCTTACCCATAGTCTTGAAAATTATAAGATAAATTAAGATGCGAAGTAAACTCTAGATGCGGGCACCGTCGCGTCTCTCTCCGTCTTGAATCTTCACTTGATTCTCACTTGATTCGACAGATGAATCTCTCTCCACTGCTCCATAGGATGGTGTAGGGTTTTGGATGTTGTGTAGAATGAAGGTGGTGGTGAACGTCTCTTTTCCCCTGCGTAGGGTCTTCCTTTCATACTTGTGAGCTCTCCTTATGGACCTAGGATGGGCTTTTTGAGCAGAAACACGTACTGAAGGTGTAAAAATATGAATTATGAAGTTTCTCTTGCATTGGTTCGACCAAGACCCCTGGTCGAATCAACCAAAGCCTGGTCGAACTGGCCTGTAATAAATTGGCAGGCTTCTGGTTCGACCCAAAGCCCTGGTCGAATCAGAAGCTTCATGGTCGAACCACTTGTGTAACTCAATAGGCTTTAGGTTCGACCACAGTTCGAGCAACACGCCTGGTTGAACTCACTGTCGTGGTCGAACCCCTTTGTAGCTCATCTTCAGGCTGCTGGTTTGACCCAAAAAGGTGGTCGAACCACTCGTGTTCTGGTCGAACTAGGTACTTTCGTGCCCCTCTTCCGGTTTTGAGCACTCTCATCTTGTTTTCCTTTGAAAATCTGCTCAAATGGCCTTACACGCACCTGATTCGTGACTTTTCCTACATATCTCGATTTATCTTAACTTAAGATCAAATCATACATCATTATCACATGAAACAGAGCCTAAAATACGTGAATTTACACACTCATCAATGTGACATTGGCAATTTTGTTTCCCATGAACCCTTACCATCAGAATTGAATTATAAGATCTCTTATAATGAAACTCACAGATCCATTGACAATTTTTTCCATTTATTGCAATTCTGCAGCAATTTATAGATTTTTCCACAGTCATTTCTAGCACACTATATCAGCATCAACAATAAAATAACCAAGCCATGATCTCAATGTGGGTCAATTAGAAGCAGTTCATATCTCTTCATTATTGCTAAAATGAAACATATGTTCTAAATGTTATCTTTCTCATTTATGCTTACTGTAATATAACTTTTTTTATAGTTCCTCATTAATTCTTCTTAAACCCTCCACTGCCCCTTATAATTTGTGTCATTCTACACTTTCTACATGCCGCATAGAACATCTGAAGGTCTCTTATGCCCATGAAAAAACTATCATAAACATGTTTCTCTGAATTTCTCATATATCAGGCCAACCCTCACTTCATATCTACCACACAGGCTTCAATTTAGTAAATCTGGCTCAAATGTAATTGAGCTATTTTGTAACTGAATCTATGCTTCATTCTAATATAATGAAGCTGGCAATTTGTATAAATCCCAGTCAAACAAAGGCCCAAATTTTGTCGGTTTATAAACTAGTTTTATCGACTACAAATTTGTTGACACACATCATGCAACTGAAAAACTGATAAAAAGGGGCATAACAAATTACTTTCAGCAAAATGTCTTCATATGTGACATTAGCATAAATAAGATGCACCTTTGTTTTGTCATTAGGGTTCTCCAGGAATACTATAGCAACCTTCCAAAAGATAATTAATATGCATTAATCACCTATAAATCAATGCAAGCATCCATAAATGTAAAAGGCCGATAACTTATCAAGTCAAAAAAAAAACTCAAGACAAACAAATGTTTCCTGCAAAAAATGTGAATCAATGGTTGATTCCTTTACTGGGTTGTTTCTATTCCCATAATTGAAAGTACTAAAACGTAAAATGAGGGAGGTTCAAGAGATTTTATAAACCAAGCTACGAGTCTAAAGGTCAGAAATTGGGAGTGACCAGAAATTTTTGGCTACTAACTAGTAATTTATAAAGGCGTAAAATAAGATTATTTACCAAAATACGTACTGTGACACTGCCGGAAAGAATGATGAAACTCAGAGCCAGATGAGCGGTAACCACGCAACGAAGATGAAGCCACGGGTGCCATTATTGGTGGAGTCACAATCTGAAGTAGGAAGGAAGATAGCGTGCAATGGCGTGAAGTGGCGAAGTTGGCAAAACAGGGTAAGAAGAGTAGTAAGATTGTCGCAGTGAAAATTGGTGGGCGATAAGAAGAGTGAAAGAGTGAAAGAAAGAAATAGCAAACGACAAAGTAAGACACGTGTGTCGGGTGCCCAATGGTGCAAAGTGAGTTTTTGATATGATGTTGTCCTAAGTGTGGTGACACTTTAAACAACACTGTATGTATCAGAATGTAACTTGACTAAGTATAGAACAAGTTGTAAATCAGTGGAAGACTTAACACATATATTACTCAATTTTTCCACTAACTTTTGCAAGTTTGTGGTGGCCTCATGGCATAAGTATCACTATTGGAAAATGTGATTACAAAAACAGACTCTTAGGTGTGGAAACAATTCTTCCACCCTTCGAGTACAAAATTGGATCTAAAATCTAAACACGTTCCCAAATGGAAGAACCTAGACTTGTTAGAATCTAAGCCTACTTCACATGTGGGCTTCCACTGCCTGTGAACAGCGTACACAAAACATACGAAAATAATAGTAGACAACTGATGTTGAATCAATTGTTACAACACTAGTACAAACACTATGACAAAAACATATCTAGGATCTTTTACACTGTATAGTGGGATTGCCTTTTCGATCACTTGACTTGGCAACTAGCAGCTTCCATTTATAGATGGCTGCAAGCTCCAAATGATGAGTGGCCCATGTAGGAGATGTAGAAACCACCCATGCAAGCTCAAATAATCGCCCACTAAGAGAAGTAGTTATTTTCGCCTTCTAGATCCTTCTAGAGCTTCCGGATCTTTCTAGTTTTCTCCAGGGTCTTCAAGGTCTATGCTTGACTTGGTCTTTGCATCCAACATGTTCAGCACTTCAACCGCAACAATCCTGAAAGCAACATTAAGCATAACACCAGTCGAAACAATAAAATAATGTTAGTGGTTAATAAAACAACTAGCGGAGGACAGGTGTGATTCCAGATGTGATGACACTGGTCTCAACACTTCACATCAACAATCTCCCCCAATCACGTCTATCCGCAAACACATAAGTTGATGCAAGAAAAAAATGCGAAACAAGATATCCAAAGTAATACATCATGCTAGTTCGACAGTTGTGCAAAATAACTAAGCATTCTAAAGCATAATTACCAAAGTGATTAAAGATAACCACTTAAGTAACATATATGTCCAGAGCTTAGATCAGAGTTTATACAGAAAATAAAGTATCCAGTCACCATCAAAAAATAAATATCAGTTTAACATCCCATCATCAAATAGTTAGAAAAGTTAGTGAGGCAGAAGAAGCTTTCAGTCATCATCAGCAACAAGCATGAACACTTTAATCTCTTTGTTGATCTCCCCCTCACCATGTGAACTCCCCATAAGTTGCAGCATTACGAGCAACACCACCAGCATCATCACCTGCATTAAGAATATTTTCAGCAACATTTTCTTCTTCCGGTTCATCAGTGATGTCCTCAATCACAATTCCTCCAGAGCCAGAGCTTTCATCTGCAGTAGGTTGAGCAACATCAATGTACTTGCAGTTCAGAGTAAAAGAGATAACTTCTCCAACTTGTGCAAAAGTGTCAGTGCGAATCGAAGTGTTAGCAGTATCAGGAGCAACATTCTGAGTACCAGCAGGAGCACGGTTCACATAGGATAGATCAACTACACGATTACCTTCAAGCAGTAGTTTAGCAATACTAAGAACTAGAGCACTTGAGAAAAGAAAATCACCTTTACCTTTCCTAGCACCTTGATCAACTAACAAACAGTAAATCAAAGGAGGATAAGTTAACTTACCAACCTTGGAGATATTTCCACCATAACTGATCAGATTCTTGTAAATCACTCTATCAAGGATAAAAGGCCAATTTTTCCTATCTTATAAATCAACACAGCATGCTCAGTGGTAACTCTAGTGGTATTGGATGAAGGCAGCCAATTGTAAACACATAGCTTGTGCAAGATTGCTTGTAAACTAGTCAGACTTGGACTGAACAACTTCTTAGCCCGTGATTGATCGAAGAACAATCATGGTGGATGGATAGATCTTACCCATAATCTTGAAAATTATAAGATAAATTAAGATGCGAAGTAAACCCTAGATGCAGGCGCCGTCGCGCCTCTCTCCGTCTTGAATCTTCACTTGATTCTCACTTGATTCGACAGATGAATCTCTCTCCAATGCTCTGTAGGATGGTGTAGGGTTTTGGATGTTAAGTAGAATGAAGGTGGTGGTGAACGTCTCTTTTCCCCTGCGTAGAGTCTTCCTTTTATAATTGTGTGATCTCCTTATGGGCCTAGGATGGGCTTTTTTAGTAGAAATATGTACTGAAGGTGTAAAAATATAAATCTGAAAGTTTCTCACGCATTAGTTTGACAAAGACCCCTGGTCGAACCACACAGGGCCTGGTCAAACCGGCCTGTAACAAGTTGGCAGGTGCCTGGTTCGACTCGAACCCCTGGTCGAACCAGAAGCTTTGTGGTCGAACCACTTGTGTAACTCAATAGGCTTTTGGTTCAACCACGGTTTAACCATCACCTCTGGTCGAACCACATCATCTTGGTCGTACCCCTCTTTGATGAACTTCTGGCGCCTGGTTCAACCCAAACCAGTGGGCGAACCACCACCCTGTTGGTCGAACCAGGTGTTATTCTCCTCTTCTTCCGGTTTCGAGCATTCTTGTTCTGTTTTCTTTAGAAAATTCGCTCAAATGGCCTCACACGTACCTGATTCGTGATTTTCCACTACATATCTCGATTTATCTTGACTTAAGATCAAATCATACATCATTATCACACGAATCAGAGCCTAAAATACGTGAATTTACACACTAATCAGTGTAGTGGGTTAATCTGGTGTAGAGGGGGAGCGGGCTACCGGCGTTTTACGGGACCAAATAGCAGAACTCCCCCTTTCATATAATATATATATATATATATATGAGTTAATTGTAAAAAATAACCAAAATGAGAAGTCAAAAATCATTGTCACCCATGAAGATAATTTTTTAACTTCCATACCCAATTGCCTATTTTTGGACCAAAATACCCCCACCCTGTCGGAATGCTATGTCAGGATTCTGACATCAATTCTGACATTATCGGATGTCGAATCCAGTGTCGGGGATATTGGATTCAGTGTCGAAATCCTAACATAGCATTCCGACAGGATGGTCGAATGTTGGATTCGATGTAGGAATCCCGACATAGCATTCCGACATGATGGGGTATTTTGGTCCAAAAATGGACACTTGGGTATGGAAGTTATATAACTTATTTCATGGATGGCAATGATTTCCAACTTAAAAATTTCGATAAATTGGCTATTCTCCCTATATATATTATAAGTTTATTTCAATAGGTTTTAATACGTATGTGAGGATTTATATATTATGTATATTTTATACTATTAAAATTTTCTTGGTTATAGATCCTCTCATCTAATAATATTTTATTTAATTCTTTTTTGCAAATTCAATTCTCGCTCACACATCACATGAATATTTATTACAATTTTTTTTTAAGTTTCACTCTTATAAATACCTTTGAGTATTCTCTTTTTTTGCTCATATTATCCACATGTAATTTTTTTTTTATACAGATTGTGGAGTTTCCAATTTGCCTTGAAGTCATTCCGATGAAGGTCTCATAACATATGGATCGTGGGCGTATAGATTGGAAATAACCAAAAATTATTTGGAATGATATTCCTACAAGATATGTTTACTTTGAATTGAATCTTGTTTAGGTTTATAATACAAAAATGTAATTTAGCAAATTTTTTAACTGACAAGTTTTGAATGAAAATAACACTTTATCATAAATTTAAAGGATTACCATATGTTATATGTTTTTATTTTTTAATTTTTTACTATACTATTTCCTATAATTTCTTTGAACTATTATTAATAACAAAAATTATGTCTTTAAAATTATATATTAAATTATTTCAAATTTTCAATGTTATACCACCATCATCATCATCATCATCATCATCATCATTATTATTATTATTATTATTATTGTGATAGGGCCCAGGAGATTGGGTCCCCGGAAATAACACATGGGCCGCCTGCAATAGGGCCCAGGAAAGATACACCTTTGTTGGACATCATTAAAGCCCAATATTGTGGGCTCTTAATCTGAAGACGCCAAGGCGCGTTATCCCCACTCTCTCCGCAAGGTCGAGTCAGTCGCCTTCCCACTTGGCCACATGCTCTTCTTAGCTTAGGGGCTATGCAGATATTCACTGGGATTTGGGCATAGAGGTTATCCTAAAACAGATCATAAATTATCCGCATGAGGCTATAGCATTTAATGCCGCAGTATAAACATTTATTGTGATGTGACTTGACGATATATCCGGAGATTTGGATGACGTCAGGCCACTCGATATATAGGGCATATCCCAAATGAATAAAGAACAACAACATTCACCTCCAAAAGGCACAAGATCGCATGGAGGGAACCCTTGAGCATTCTTCTACTCAGTACTAAATTATTATGTTAGATTAGTACGGATAATCCCCGCCCTACTAAACAGCCACATTACCACACCATTAATGAAGGACGTAATCCTGCTATCTACAATTATTATTATTATTATTATTATTATTATTATTGTTATTATTATTATTATGTTTGAAATATATGTTCTTATTTCTATACTATTCTTTGCATGTGCATACTTTTATACATTGTTTGTGTTGTGAAAAAATATTTGTAAATTACATTAATTTGTTTGATATTTTAGGAGCATAATTTAATTGGAAGCACATTTAACCAATATTTGTTGGATTGAATTATATATATATATATATATATATATATATATATATATATATATATATATATATATATATATATAATAACACCTATATTCCCCCAAAGCCAATTTCACCACTTTAGGATAATCTATATTCACCGAAAGGTAACTTATATCCATTGATCTCCACCATTGATTTATTTCAATTAAATCAACACCATTGATATCTTATTATCTCACCCAATTGATAATTAAAATCCTAGATATTTCGTTTTTATCTCACTTCTATCTTCATTGTAATATGTTCCTATCTCACTTCTACCATTCATTTATCTCATTAATTTTGTGAAACACTATTGTTCGTCGTTGAATAATTCCCTTTCTTGAAACCCTAATAGCATTTTCCTTTGATTCAATCACAATTATAGATAATTTAGTGACGACATTCAAATTAGTTTAACAATTAATCAGCAACTAGGAAACAATTGCGTTGTGTTTCTCTCCGTTCTTTACCCCGAGGCCATCTCTGATGGATTCGATATAAAAATCGATCAGGTATTACACGGCGTAGCCATTCGATGAATGCTTGAATGCAAGTGTTGTCTAAATTCTGGAGAAATTGTTTAAGCAGTGAGGCAGTGTAGCAATGGAGAAAGGTTTGATATTGGCTATTGGTTTAGACACGGCTCCAATTGATTCAGTCACATTTCCTCCCACTTTTTCCACTGTAAGATGTAAGATTATCTTCAATTTTAGATTTTTTATTCTTAATCGTAAAATAGATGTACACACTATATTAATATACATCTATTTTAAAGCATTGTTTGATGTAGATCTGGTCAGAAGAATTATGATCCATTTACGGGTGGAAGTAGAGGATAATAGGGAGGCGGGTGGCGGAGGTGGGAAATTTGGACGGGCAGTAGATGTGCATACGTGTCTTCTTATCGGCATCAAGGGTGTAATCGCTGTTGCACCGCCTGTGTGTAATCGCTGTTGGCAGTGGAGGTGGGAAGCTTCACGTACCTGGTGAGTGTCCCATTTTCATTCAGGGAGATGTTTAGATGATCGCACATAAAAAAATTTTTGACAATTTTTTCTTTTTCTTTTATTTTTGTTTATTTATTTTTCTAATAAGTAATACCTTATTGTTATAATTATAAGTCTCTTATGCAGGCGGTATTTAGAGAAATTGAGTTAAATTGAGCACTGCAAGTATATGTATAGATACAGAGGAAATGATACAAGCTAGATAGCTTTGGGTTCAATATACTTCTTCACACACTTGCTAAGGATGAAAATATTTGATTATTATTTAAATGGGTGTTGCAGTATTCTTTTTGTACCTATAATGTATATTTTTGCTTTTTATATATATTTTTTAGAATGTGTGGGTGAAGATTGATGAGTCATAGAAGGAAATGTGTTGAATAAATCTCGAATTTCTCTGATGACGATAGTTGAAGTTCCTACAATTACACTTCAATTAAATGCTGGTATGTTTACTAACTTAAGAATCTATATATATATATGGTAATTTTATTTTAATGCATCTTTAAGTCTTTTATTCAAATTTAGGGTGGATACTTTTATCATGCTTTCGTAATAATCAAATCAGGTGCATGTGGTGATGTGGGTATAATGTTAGTATTTCTTAATGATATTTTCACTTAAAAAAAATATTATGACATTAAATATTAATGACAGTGCATGAGGCGCAGCGACGCAGCGTCAATGACTCTTTTCTTTTAAAAATTAGGATGTGCCCTATTCTTTGCTTTCTTTTAATTTGTAATTGTAATTTTCTTGATTTTGCTTTTGTTTGTTTGAGAATCTCTTTCTTTTTTTGATTCTTTGTTTGTTTTTTTTTCTTTCTCTCTTTTGGTAATCTTGAATTAGCATGAGTTATCCATCAACAAACTATAATGTTGGAAATAGAGTTTTTATTTCCTAGCCCAGTCACTTATTAAAAAAACTATTGTTCTTCCATCTAAATAGATAATCCAGTAGATACTGTTTTATTTTATTTTCATATTTTGATCTGACATGCACTACTAAGGACTCATCAGCCATTTTGGCAGAAATAGCTATTATAACAGTACCAAATTCATATCAAAATCAAATAGGAAATCAATTTTCTAGGATGCCTTCAGTTGATTTAAGGAATACATGCGGAGAACTTTCTATGGAGTATACCGAAGAGTATGAACAGTTTATTGAAACCATCTTACTCTATAACAAAGGTTAGAGTTAATCATAACTTTTTTTATTATAAAGTTGGTTTTTTAATTTATTTTTGTCTCTGACCTTAAGTGGATGAACATTGGCCTCACTTTTCTCTTTATTTATCTATAAAGTTTCAGATATCAGAAGTGGTATTGGGTCTAAGATCTACAAAAAATAAATTCCATTTAAAAAAATTGAACTTTCATTGATTTAATCAAAATTATAGGAAAAAAAAAAGTTGCAACTAACATGCAGTAAAGAAACAGTGACCACTTATAAACATATATACTGCATATTTGATTTACTCATCCTAACAGTAGAGCAAAATCAGTTCGACAATAGCTTTGGGTTCATGTTATAATATATTCCAGAAAGTTAAGACTATGTTTACATATTTTTATTTAAGACCACCTATCTGTGTTATAATATACAAAGCGATTTAAAATACATCAATTCCAAATTAATGAATTTTTAATATATCTAAGACATGCAAACTAATAATAACTTACAAATATGCAAGTTTGAATGGGGATCTAAAACAACATATATCTAAGCTGCAGATCCGAACTAATTACACAACATTACAATTTTTTGTTCGACAATAAAATGGTGTGAAATGGTAGATCTAAATGATTATAAAAAAACTTTAGACATCTTGATGCAAGAATGTAGATCTAAAATAAAACATTACTTTTGGAGAAAATTCATCTCACGAGAAAATCATGTGATATGGGCGTTCCCTGATTTGCTCTTCCGATCCCTTCCGATATGATCCTCGATCTTAAAAGGCGACCTCTAACCTTCAATCTACTTTTCGAATAAACTTTATATCTCTAATGATGCAAACCATATTCTCCTCCAATCTATTCCTCTGATCAACTCTTTAAAAAGAAATATCAAACCAATTCACATGATTTATTTTGGTTGTAAGAAAAATAATATGTTGGGTTGAAAGATGTTTGGAGGATTTATAAATTGACTATGCTAGATTATGTTAATGTATATTTTCAAAATAAAACTTTAAAGAAGAAATATGTTTAAAAAATTTGATAAATGTACTCATACCTTATACGCTTTGGCTAAGGCGTTATTTTTGTGGACATAATGTATTGATTAGTGTAAGTGATATGGAGCAGCGTGCCTAACGTTGAGCGTGAGAGTGATGGGCTGAGTTTGATTTATTTTATCACTTGTTTATTATTATTCTAATTAGTAGGCCAAAGAGAGTTATGGGCTTAGGGTTTAGTATTTAAGGAGTTGATTAGAGTTTATGTATTTTTATCAAACTATTATTGAATTGAGTAGCCTGAAGGCTTTTGGGCAAACAGTGTTTAATTTTCCGTTTGATTGGGCAAACGGTGTTTCTGTTTGATTGTTTATTTTCTTACTATTTTTGTTCATAAAAATTTAGTCTGACCTACCGGATATCTCTCCCCGAGATGACAAACACACGAAGTGAACAAAGGATTGAAGATCTGGAAGTGAATAAGAAAGAAATTAAGGAGCATGTAAAGAAGTTAACAGAGGATCAGGCAATCATGAATCAATAATTAACAAAAAATTACAAAGACTCTTATCTCTCCTAACCACATCTATCAAGGTGACACTACTAGGACAAAGCACGGCGACGATTCCACAGACGGTAGAAGACAGCACATCAGCCAACAGTGGAGCTGGAATTTTACAACCTGATGGACTTAGAGTACCAGTTCCGCCCACGCTGCCTTCCTTCGATGGCAGAAACCGTATTGGCTAACTTGCTAGGGAAAATCAAAAATTCGATATACATCGTACAATCCCTAAGATGAAAGTTTTCGCTGCAATAGTGGCCATGGAAGATGCAGCTTTATACCGGTTCTCATGGATCCGCTCTAGGAAACCGAATCTATCGTGGGAGGAATTCTTGTAAGCCGTAACAATTTGTTTTGATTCTCATTTCAAGAGAAGTTCTTTTGAACGTTTGGTGGATGTAAAGCAAATGGGAACGGTGGATGATTATATTACGATGTTTGTGCAATTGGCAAGTTAGGTTCTGGGACTCAATGACGAACATTATTTGGGGTACTTTATGAAGGGGCTAGTTGATACAATTCGTAGTTTTCTTCGTTTCCTACGACCGGTGGACCTAGAAACAGCAATGGAGTTAGCAAGAGACATTGAATAGGATTTGGCTATCCAAGCAAGAGGAAGAACATCAAGCCCGAGCAGCAATCAGTCCTTCAACGCAAACCCTCATGATCGAACTCCAATGGGGATTTGAATAGGTCAGGTTTTCAATTTCAATAGTCAAGCTTCAATTGCTAGCTTTTCAGCCTTGCAGCCATATAACAAAGCCAAGGCGGACAACCTTTCATGTTTGGATAGTCCACAGCCTCGTCTCGATTTGCCCGTTTATCACCCGAAGAACTCGCTGACCTACAAGCTAGAGGACTGTGTTTCCACTGTAAGAAGTCATACAGTCCTAGGCATGAATGCACAATGAAGTATTTAAGTGTAGGATGAGATCATTGACCTTAACCAAATTGAGTCTATAGAGATCCCTCACGAGAAGGATACAGAAAGGAGAGTGTCAGTGACACATGTGCAGGAAGAGCTGGCCCTTTCGATGTGCACTATGGAGAGTATCAACAATCCGCACACCATGCATTTGAGAGGCATACTCCAAGGGTATACGGTAACTATTATAATCGATAGTGGGGTGAGTCATAATTTTATTTCTAGTTCACTTGTGACAATTCTGGGTTTGAGACCCGATGGAACCAGCCAGCATGAAGTGCAGTTAGGGGATGGGCGACGCTACGTGTTCCCAGTTGGTGAAGTGGATATGATTTTAAGGGTGGCATGGCTTGCAACTCTGGGAGAGGTCAAAATAAATTGGGAGAATATGATGATGATAATTGATTGCATGGGGACCCAAGTGTGTTGAAGGGTGACCCAACCTTAGGCCAAAGCGCTATTGGTATTCGGGAATTGATTCAAACTCAGGAGTTGGCTGCAGTGTTTTCTTATTCAAACCTCGGGGACAAGGTTATTTTTAAGGGGGAAGAAATTGATATGGAGCAGCGTGCCTAGTGTTGAGCGTGAGAGTGATGGGCTGAGTTTTATTTATTTTATCTCTTGTATATTATTATTCTAATTAGTGGGCCTAAGAGAATTATGTGTTGGATTGTATACTAAAAGTCTAGCTTTTTGTATGAACAATGTTTTAACAATTAATTTGAAATGAGAATCAATATGATCAAATATTTTTGCATAATATAATTCACTTATATATTATTACAAAAGTCCGTTTACTTTATACTGTATATAATATGGTGTGCGGCGTCTTACAGAAGATCATATTGTCGGCTCCTTATAAAGTATAAACAGATTCTCACAACCGAGATAGATTGGGACAATCTATCGGGATGGTTGTAGTATGATTTGGTGTTAGTTTGTCTTGACTATAAAATCACATTAATGCATTTTGTGTGTATTGAGCAGGACCGCTTGAGATGTTCAATTTATACTGACTATATAGGAGAACTAGATCTCAGTTATTATGGATATTCATGCTCTTAATCCCTATATAATAATCTCGACATGTAAGCCAGTATTTATGTCTTTGATTTATCAATGGATGAAATTTAATTATTAAATCAACAAGCTCAATGAGTTGGGAAATAGTGTTGTCTCTATGGTGTGCTGTTTATTGTAGAAGGAATCCATGTCATTTTAAATAGGCTGATAATGTTCCTTTGAGGAGCTCATAAGAATTATCATGTAAACCCTGCAGGTTGATTTATTCCGGCATGATTATAAGGTTGAGTGGTAATACTCTTGGATAAGAGATTAATTAATGGAGTTATCAGTAACTTAGTTAATTAATGGGCATTGTATATCTTAAACACGGGGAGATTAATGGGCTCATAATAAGAAGGAGCCCATAATGTAATTTGGGATTTGTTGACGGCTGTTCTTGACTTGTTAATTTAGTATACGGAGGATTAAGATGTTTAGTTAATGAGACCAAGAACGAATACCATCAAACACGATCAACCACCAATAAAGATAAATAAAGAGATTAAAGTTTATCCAAGAGTCAATTCCCACCAAAGAACACAACCAATTTTATTACTCTCCCTTAGAACAACACTCGTTTCTCCTAAATTCTCACAAGTGTAATGTCTAAAGTGAATCTGAATGTCCTGTCTCTCTCCTGCGAGAGAGGCTATTTATATTGCCCTAAAACCCTAAATCCGAGTCAATCTTCTTGCGCCACCTGGATAAAGATAAGCCATCTTTAATGAAGCTGCCCGGTATGCCGACCATCTGCAGGAGGAGTCTGAGTGCCGTTTGTTGCATTGCAGGGGGTTTGCAGGGTGTTCCCGTCCTTTGCTGGCCTCCCATTAGTCATTGGAGCAGGGCGTGCTAGTCAGCTGTTGTCTTCTAGTTAAGATTGATATCCAAGATATCTCCTCTTCCCATTAGCGTTGTCTTCTAGCCTGCGGTACCTGTATTCTTTCATTATGATGCTTATCTTTTATTATCTTGATCTCGCCGTCCTCCTTTGGTCTTCGGACAGGTTGACTTTCAGTGCTGAGGAGTCTATACGAGGTCTTGGCCAGGGGGAGAGTGACTACCGAGGTGTCTCTCCGAAGTTTAGGGTGTTTTCTGGTTTCGTGCTGATTCGGCGGGTTCATCCTTATTCATTCTGGGCTGGGCTTATGGACTGCTATATTTCTTATTGGGCTGCTTTAATTCCCTCTTCCTTTCTGTCCTCCAATTGGGCCGCCGAGGGATTGGGCCTACCATTCTAAGTATCAGGGGTCTGTTGGGTTTATTGGGCCTCATGGGCCTAATACATCATGATGGATATGATACCCATAACATTAGCCTCTCGAGCCTGAATAATTTCATGATTTGAGATTGTTCAGGGTCGAATCGTACTTCGTAGATTATATCCCTCATGCTTCGGTGCCTGTAACATTAGGGTTCCTTCCATCTCGACTCTTTGTTGTTCGCAATCATTACCTCCTTCCTGATGTATTCCTGCTTTGTCGCGTTATTTGAGCCGCTTTAAGATATTTTTGTTTCGGTGGAAGGGTATATCTGTTTGGGGGTGCAACTGTTTGATTTGAATTTTAAAATTTGAATCTTTTTCTGATAGTTTCCCTTTTCTTGCTTCCTCTATCTTCTCCCTTTGATTTTGCCGGCGGTTAGCATTCCTTTTATCTGGTGTGCTCGTGTTCTTCTTCCAGGTATTATTCTTTCCTTTTTCTTTTTTCCTTTCTTTTCCTGATTACCTCCTTTCGCGCTTCTGGGCTTATCACTGTCGTGACCTTAGGGTTTCTCTTTCCCTTCTTCTCTCTGTGTTTCCCTTTACGATTATCTCAATATGGCTTGCGAGAATTCTTCTTCTCTTTCCAGATCCCCTTTCCGTTCAACCGATTCTTCGCTCGGTAGTTTTGGGTCATCCTTGCCCTCATCGTCATCATCTTCGGGAGAGCCCTCGAATCTTGCGTCTCCATCTCAGATTGCTTTTAATCAATAAGTCATGTATTTTGTTTCTGCTTTTACATTGAAACATAATCCGGAGATGGTTGACGCCAGCCCTGGATTGTTGGGTCATCTCAAAAAACTTTCGTTGTGGGGTGAAAATACTCCTTTCTCTGCTACTGAGGTTCCTTCAGTCCTCGATGACTCTTGGTAATAGAAGAGCTCTGTTATTGCTCTTGGCAAATTTCAATGTGGGGAGGGGGTCGACTTCTATCTTCCTTCTCCCGACGCACGTATGTGTTACACTCAGCCGAGCGCTGTGGCGGCTTACGAACTGCAACTTGAACTGGGTCTTAGGTTTCCTCTCCACCCCTATATTTGGAAAATTTTTGAATTTTGGGGTATAGCCCCGGCTCAATTGGCTCCCAACGGTTTGGCGGCCTTGATGGGTATTTTGGTCCTCTTTTAAAAGAGTAAATATTTCTTCTTATCTGCCGCTGAGATCAACTTCCTGTACCGGCTCACTCTGAATAACCAGACTAAAGGGTATTATTATTTGGTGCCGCGTCACACTAACCTTGTTGCTTCTTTGCCCAGTTCCGTTAAAGGGTGAAAAAATCCTTGGTTCTGGGTTTGCGGCTCTTAAAGGGGAGATTCTGTATATGATCTTGGGGACCCTCAAAATCCCACCGTGCTCCCCAGAAGTTCTTTCTTCAAGTCTATCCTCAGTGCGTGTATGTTTCTATCGGTGCTCCTTTATGTTATATGGGATGTTCTAACATTTCTTTCTTTTACTCTATGCAGTAGGGGATACATGTGCCATGGGATGCTGTCGGCTGAGTTTCAGATAGCTTTCCACCGTGTTCGTAAGCTCGCCGAGAAGAGGCACAGTTACCAGTGGGTTCTCCGAGGGTCCAACCTTTTTGAAATCGGTTTTACCACCATATCTATAGCCATGCCAGGTAGTCCCTCTGTGATTATTCCCCAACTAAAGGGTTCACTATATAGCTCCCCTTCTCTTATTAATTTTCCTTCTTCCTTTTTATTATGCCTAGGGGAAGGAAAACGGCCACGTCTTATGCCTGATGATGCCCGCATGGGTACTCTTCCCTCTGCTCGCCAACGGGTTGCGCTCTCTAAAGGGAAGAAGAAAGCTTCCCAGACTTCTTCCATGAAGGCCTCGAAAGTCCCACTTTTCATGCAACCCCTTACTTCCGTTAGGATGGAGGAGGTTTCGGATCTTATCTCCAAGAGGTTGGAAACTGATCTAGTCTGGGTGCCTACTAGGGGTATTTAGGAGAAGGTTTCCAAGAAAGCCCCGAAGTCCAAAAAAGGGAGGTCTGAGATCGCCGCACCTAAATCAATTGCTCTGAAACGGAAGTTTAAATTGATGGATGAGACTTCTAAAGAGGATGTTCCCGACAGCACTGCTCTTCTTACACGCCCTTCAAAGAAGACTAGAGATGACGATGCCGGTGTTGTTGCCGTTGGTTCCTCTGCGGCTTCTCAGAATGCCATTGAAGTTTGTGATATCAGCTCCTCCCCCTCTCCAGATGCCTTTACTCGCTCTCCTTTTGTTATCTTGGGCCTTCTGAGTGGTGCCATGCCCTCAGAGGTTCAGCAGACTCTTGGCGGCACCTCTTATGGTCTAGTGCCTCGCTGTTTCCCTTCGGAGATATGGCTGTAGTACCAAGGGAAGGTTCCTCTGCGATTTTGGTCACATGGTGGTTCTTCCTCCGAGAGTGCTCCTCCTGCTTTGCCCTTGTCGGATGATGCTACTCTGTTCCTCCCTATAGACCCGGTAGTTGATCAGGAACTTTTATCGAAGTATGGCCATTTGGATGAGGCCGGGAAAACCTTACTCCGAACTCAAGAGCTTTTATTCGATTTTGATGCTCTGGCATGCTTGGCTCGTGCTGCCACCTTCCCGTTTAAAGGATGTACCCGAGAATTCCTAGGACACTTGGAGAATATGTCTGCCAAGGATTCTCTTCACAGCATTTCTAGTTATGCGGGACGACTAGCGCTCCACGCCGTCAATGCCATGCACCGTATTTCTGAGCTAGAAAGAAGCGACTCCCATTTGCAAGATGAGGTTAATTCACTCACTCAGAAGGTTAGGGATGCTGAGAAAAAGGCCTCTGAGGTCGGTGCGGCCGAGGCTTTAATCCAGGGTCAGTTGAGGGTTGAGCAAGATAAGAGGGTCGAGCTCCAAGGGACCTTTGATATCCTCCGCACTCAGTATGATAGTCTGTTAGGTAGATATGCGGAAGAGAAAAGTGCTCTAGAGCTTCAGAACAAGGTACTCTCGGCTAAGATTACCACTTCGAAGGTTAAGCACCAGGAAGAGATTATAGCGAAAAAGAACCAGCTCCAAGCCGAGCTGTCTCGAGTTTAGAATAATTTCCAAGCTTTTCGAACGTCTTCGGAATATGAACTTGACAGGGTGCAACTTGACAGGGCGAGAGAAGGAGGCGTCTGAAGCTTCTCATGCTCAGAGGGTTAAGGTGTCTGAAGATGTTGTTGTCGAGGTTCTGAGGGAGCGTGATGCGACCATAGCTAAGGTGGGACGTGTTAAGGATGCTTTCCTTCTCTCCGAGGCCGACAATTTGTACTACAAGGATGTTTTTCTCCCGAAGAACATGATTTACTGCTTCTGTTCTTGTGCCTCCGCTTTTGCTCAGGCATCTGCTCGGAAGCCCTATTCTACTTGCCTCGACGACATGCGTGATATTCTCCATCAAGCCATCAGCAAGGAGAAGATGCCTCCTGGGGAAACCTTGAAGTGTGATATTGATTTTGGGGTGCTTGATGAGTATTCTGACTTTATCACTGATGTCCCAAAAGAGTCTTTCGATGAGTCCTAGGAGGGTGGATCCGATGAGGAGTTTGCTGAAGGTGTTTTGGATTTCGCCAGGGGTGATTCTGGGACTTAGGGTCCATCCACCGTGCCCCCTGTTGAGTCTAGAGTGGGGCCTGTTCAAGAGACTCTTGCGGAGGCTGAGTTTCCTACCATTGGCAATGCACAGGATCCGGGTTCAGATGTCGCTACTGTTATTTCTGAAGTTCTGCCAGTCGAGGGTTCTACCGATCCTTGAGACTAGTTTTGCCTCGGATCGCACCACTGATGTCAGCATTTCCTCAAGGTCGACGACTGTCGAGGCTACCTTTGGTGGTTCCGAAGACGTGGCATCAAGAAGTGGGGATCCACAGTCTATAGAGGTGGTTGATTCCGAAACCTTTCAAGAAGACCAATGAAGTATCACCGAGCCTCTAGTGTCGAATAGGGTGTATTTTTCTTTCTGAGGGCTTATTTTGTACCCCTTTTGCATTCCTTTTATTTATTGATTAATGGGATTTCGAATTCTTTCAGTTGTCGTTGTAACACATTTATTTACGAATGAAATGCTTTTTCTGTCCCATTAATGAACTTAGTGAGGGTGTTTTGGTAGTTTACCTTTAATTTCAACTGCAAATGCCATTTTTCTATCGTGGGATGTCACGTCTTTGGTCAGGCCTTGCGTGGTTCAATCTGGGCCCTTCTTTTTTCTTGGGAGTTGTAAGGTCTCTTTCTCCCAACCGTTGGATCCCATCCATTTTTGTTCCATAATTTCTAATGATAGCGCATGTTGCCCCTTACCTTGTCAGGCAGTTTCTTCTTTGGTTTTTTGAATTTCAAATCTTTCGTATCTTCTCCCTATATTCTCGATATTCCTTAACTTAATTCCCTTGATTTCTTTGCAATTTCTGGAATTTTTGCTATCTTTGTGCATTATGAGAATCCACTTTCTCTCATCTGCCGCTTCGCCAAAACCCTAACTTTCCATTCTTTGTTCGAATTTCAGAAATGTCTGGTGAAGACACTCCCCCTCCGCTTGATGTTCAAGAGGTGAATACTTTCGATGATTCACCAGTGCGGCGTGCGCGACCTGGTGTTCGTAGTTCCAATCGTGTTCGTCGGATGCCCCGTCCTAATTTGAGGGATTTGTCTACATCCTCTTCTTTGGGTGGCGACCCAGCCTCCGTTGACTCTCCAAGTAGGCAGCCGGTTCTATCTGTGCCTGCCGTGGGTGTTGGTAGTGCGGCACTCCTTATTGACGTTGACTTGGGTGCCATACTTCCTCTTAACATGGGGGATTATCTTCCCCGTCGCTGAGATGTTGGTGACCTGGGTACTGCTCTCTAAGGGATGATTCAACGTCTCAACTGGGTACCGGCCTCTCGGTTGACTTCGGAGCGATTGGAAGAGCTTCACCGGCGGTATGGTAAACCTAATTTCGTCTTTAAACTTCCTTTGGATGGGGTTCCTATTTCTGACCCCCTTCAGGTCACACTGTGTTCAACACCCATGATTGTTCTTCGAAACATCATGGGCTAGAGCCTTTTTGGTAGAACTAGAGTTGTGAAGGTTTTACGAATTAATTGATCTTCCGTGTGTATACTCCGTACAACACTACTTGTGGATTTATTTTATATATGATTGTGTTTTTTTAATTCATAATCACGGTCGTTTTGTACATCATTAACTGTTATGTAGAGTCTGAATACATATCTTAGTTATTGATTGAGTGCGTTCACTGCTGAGCAGGATTTCATGTTATGATTCTAAGTGAGGGGACTCCGAAACTTCATTAGAACTATCGTATATGAATACTTTTTAATTGAATTGAATTCAGGTTAATAAGTAGGATAAAGAGGTTAATTTTATAGTACCTATAAAGGGAGATCATATCGGGTTAGAGTATCAATTGGCCAGGGAAATAATTGATACTGATAGTACCTAGAAAGGGGGGTGGAATTATATCTCTTGCTCCGAGGTTATTCACACGTGTTACACACATGTTTACTTGTGTCTATAGAGTAGATATGCATTGTTTAGTGATGCGTCCATAGTTCATAAGGCAGAGTCGGCCTGCACTTGAGAGGGATGTTATGTAGTAAACTGGATTACCCTAGAGCTACCTATTCTCCTACTTGATCCACTTTCGTATTCTTCGAGTGATATTTTATTTTATATTGTTATTTAATTTTCAGCATATTAGTTGTTTGATAATAATTCTTCAAGCCTTAATTGCCTTGTCTTAATTAATTTAGTTAGTAATTAAATTGATAATACGTCGTCCCTTGGGTTCGATAATCACTTGGTCGCTGGCTTAAGCTGCAACTGATATCCTTAATACTTGGGGATTAATTTTGCATGCAAAGAAAACGCGCATCAAGTTCTTGGCGCCGTTGCCAGGGATGGCTGTTATTATTAGTTTATTATTTCTAATTTGATTAAGATTTTTATTTGTGATTATTTATTTCTATCTAACCTTAAATTTTTTTGAGGTACTTGTGCACTAGGAAAAGGAGAGGAAGGAAAGAACGTATAACACATTGAGCTAAACATGGCCGGAGCAAGGAAGAATCCAGATAATATTGCCATACGTGAAATTTTCACGAACTATGGAATTGACAACATGGGGTTGATAGGAGCAAGGGGGGGAAGATGATGATTTTGAGATACATCCCGCTCTTATTAACATGGTAGAGAAGAATCCCTTTTCTGGAGGTTGTTTTAAAGATCCATATCAGCATCTCCGAAGATTTCTTGGTTATGCAAACATTCAAAAATGAGCTGGAGCTAATGATAATGCTAGGAGGATTGCCTTATTCAAGTTCTCTTTGATTGATAAGGTGGAAGCTTGATATGACACTCTTGATGCAGCTGACTGCACCACATGGGACCAACTGTAGCAGAAGTTCTTGGAGAGATATATGCCATCCTCAAGGATCTTAAGATGATGCAAGAGATCACCCAATTTGTGATGAATCAGGGTGAGAAATTTTATGAGGCGTGGGACAGGTTCAAAGATATGCTCAGGAGGTGCCCACAACATGCAATGTCTAAGGCTGAATACATAAGTATCTTCTACTATGGATTGGATTGTGAGTCGCATATTTTTATTGATGTATCATTAGGAGGTGCACTGTTATCTAAGACAGCACTTGAAGCAGAAAAGTTGTTCGAAGACATCTCTATGAATTCATGTGACTGGCCTATGGAATGAGATAGAGGATCATATGTACTTGGCAAGGTGGCGCAGGTTGAACATCAATTGGAGAAGCCGAATATGGATGATGAGATCGTCTCTAGTCTAGCTAACATCAACAAGCCACTAGAATCCCAGCAAAGGCAGATTACAGAGTTGACACTAAGGGGGTCTAGTAGGCAGCAGCAAGAAGTGAAGAGTGTTGAAGATACCTTCAATCGATACATGGCTGAGAATGATACAAGGGTTGATCATCTAAGGGCCAAGCTAGAGGCAAAAAGTGATGCAAACCATGAGGATTTATCTAAGCAGGTTAAGGACCTTACATTGTTGATGGGGCAGATGGTCGGAATGTGAATCAATTGACACAAATATTGGAGAAAGAAATATTCCCGTCTCAAGGAATAATGAATTCGAAAGAGTGCCAAGCCATCACGTTGAGGTCCGAAATGCAGTATGAGGGACCGATTATGCCAAAAATAGAATCTGGAGCTTTAAGAAGCCGATTCGACCTTGATTCGACCAAGGGTCTTGGTCGAATCACCTCTCACAAGTCGAATCAGGCACCTGGGAACGTCACGGAGGTTGCTGATGGCTAATTCGACCTCGATTCAACCAAGATCTTGGTCGAATTGGCTCTTAATAGGTCCATCAGAAAGCCACGGAAGAGAGGATCGTTTTCACGTGTGAATCACCTCAATCATAGGTCGGATGCGAAAGTTATGCTCAAAACCATGAAACTGCGCAATCATGCCCAAGAGAGCCATTTGATCAGCCGTTCGAGTCGAACCTTCAAGCAATGAAGATGCCCATGGAGACTCAATCGTGCAAGAGCATAGATGTGGTTTCAAACTTGTTTAATCTTGATTTTTCTAAGACATGATTTTGAATTTAAGTGGAAGATTGACAAGGAGGTGTCTAAACAACCATGGGAGGAAGGAACTTCTAAGGATCATATACTTGTGACCAAGAAAGGTGAGGTGTTGAGTGTAGACAAGAAGAGGGAAAAAAAGTATTTGAAGGTGAGGATGCGACAAGACCGTCCTCCGATCAAGTAGCCTACAAAGGTAACATCCGTCGCGACTTTCCAACGTTAAACATGAGCGCCTGTTGGGGGCTTGTCCTTCCATTTTATTGCTTTATTATTTCTTTCGTATGAGTAAGAAATTTTTATATTTAAGGTGCTTAGTACTCGGCAATTACATCTAAATGCAGACTTAGTTTTAACTTACATTTTTACTAAGTTTAGGGGGTGTGATGTTCTTACCTCATTGAAGCACCAAGAGTATAATCTTTTCTTTATAATATTTGCTAGGGGAGTTGATTTTTTGCGGTATGTTGAAACTTTAATCGGTTTTGACGTGTCGATTTTTTACAATTTGCCTAGTCAATTGATTCTTTCTTGGTGTCTCCTATTTTATTGATGAATTTTGTGATGATGAGTTTCTTTGAGCTTTGATGATAGAAAAAGGGTAACTAGGTGGCAAGACGAGTTTTAAATTGAGGTTTCAACTCGAGGAGCTCGTGCATGCTTTGAAGGAGAAAAATCAGGTGCCCTCGTTTCTTTATTCTAAATTTATGTGAGCTTTAAATTAGGAGTGGAAGGATGGAGTTTATGGTTGTGACACATGTGAGCTTAAATTTTTTTTAATTCATATGCCCTTGAAATTGATGAAGGAAGTGTACTTGAGTTATATTGTGATATGAAGTTTTATGTGTACTTATGAGATATTGCTTACCATGAAAAGTACTCTATTACTAGTTAAAAACCCATGTGAGATTTTGAGCCTCGTTGATCATGTACATAATCACATGATTTTTCTTTTCTAGTGAGTATCGTTCTTGTGTGTGTATTCTAGAACTTGCCTCTTGTCTTACTTGAAACTACATGTGTGTAGGTGATGGGAGATGATTTAAGGTCATCTTTGAATTTATAAGTCACTTAGCCAAATAATTCCCTACCATATGATTGTTTATCCGTAGTTAGCCCCGTTGAGTCTAAAAACCTCATTCTTCGGCACCTACGAGAAATAACCACTTTGAGCATCTGAATTTTTTGAGCTTTGATTGTCCTTCTATAAGAGAATTAATGGTTTTTCAAAGTGTGTTAATGGAGCTTGATAATAGCTTAGGAAGGAATGAAATTGGTAGTGAAACAGTGATGGATTTTGATAATGCATTTAAGGAGAATAATGGAGTAGTGCTTAAATCTAGTACTCCATTTAATCAAATACCCAGTGCCCAAAACTGGTACTCTATAGAGGATGCGCGAGGTAGTGCCCGAAACTGGTACCTCGAGAGAAAATGAAGAAGAAAAAAAAGAGAAGAAAAAAATGTGTTGTGCTTGAGAAAAGAAAAGAAAAAATTGGAGAGTTGAGGAGGATATTGTGCTTAATTGAAGTGAGTAAGAAGAATGAAAGATCATGATGGAATGCGCACTTGATTGATCCGAGTTTTGAGTCACTTATCCATATATTTCCTACCTTAACCAAAGAGCCAACATTACATCCTAAAGAAAAGTCCTTTCTGATTCTATTGTCAAATCATACTTTTAGTGGTGGAGAGTTTGAGACTTTTGGCAAGCTTATGGTTACGCATGCACTTGAATTGAATCTGAGCATAAACACCATAACCCATAAGTGTACATCTTTTACACTTGAGTGCGAGTGATATACTTCACGTGAGAGCATGTGAATGGAGCATTTGAATTGGTGGTAATTGTCTTAACTCATATGCTATGGATTGATTATTACATGTAATGAGAGTTGCATGACCTAAGTTGAGAACAATTGTATTTTGAATGGGGTAGTGGTCATAGTCCTTGTTTCCCTGCTAATTTTCATACTCTCTCTCGCTTTATTTTTATTTTGTTGCCTCGGGACAAGCAACGGGTAAGTTTGGGAGATTGATGAGAGTGAAAATAAGCGTGTTTTAATATCCAATTTAACACCTTCTTGATTGGAAAACATTGTCATACATTGCACAAGTATCTAATATTCATTATATGTGAGAATCAAGTGCACTTGAGGTGTTTTATTGTGTTTTAGGTGAAAAATTGATCAAAAGTGCAAAGTTGGAGAAAAGGTGCAATTTGTGCAAGGATGCTGAAAAATGCACGTCCAATTTGTGTAATTTTTCTGTATTTTTATGGAGCTTCGAATTAGATGTGTGATACATGGTTGGAAAGCCACTGAAATGAGGGTTGATTTGGCATAAAGAACACCCCAATCGGATTCCAAACGAGGAAGTTATGATCAAAATAGTGACGTCGCGCGAGCTGTGCCGAATAGAATTGCTGTGCTACTTTCCATGGCTTGTTTCACACTCAAATCTTTTATTTTTCTTGATTTATTTCTATGAATAGAAAGCCAAGGAAGAGAAGATCGCGTGAGCACAAGAATCACTCAAATCAGAGCTCGGATGTGGAAGTTATACCTGAAACGGTGAGACTGTGCAAGGTAATTCGACCAAGACAGGGTCAATTCGACCTGACCTCTGGTCGAATTGGACGGCAAAAGAAGCAACTCAACCACGACCTATCAATCCGACCTGCTGTGCTGGTCGAATCCAGCACCTGAAGCTCGAATCCGTCGCCTAAAGCTTACAGAAGGGTGATTCGACCTTCAATTCGACCAGAGGAGGTCAATTTGACCTGGTTGTGTGGTCGAACTGACGTACGAAAACTTACCATATCCGTATTTTTACACCCTCAATGCGTGTGATCACTCAAAAAGTCTATTTAAGGCCCGGAAGGAGCGTCTACAAGTATAAAAGAAGGGTTTGTGCAGTAGAAACACAAGATTGGAACAAGGAATTGAGTAGAAGAGAGGCCACAACCATACTACACCCCTCAATGGGGGATCACCCCCCAACCATCATCCACATCCTTTCCTACATCTATTCATCACTTTGAAGATTCGATTGTGGAATCAAGAGGAGAACTTTGAGGAGAATTCAAGATGGAGAAGGACGCGATGACGCCACATCTAGGGTTTATTCGTTTCTTAATTTATCTTGTAATTTTCTAGACATCTGGGTAAGATCTATCCAACACCCATGATTATTCTTCGAAACATCATGGGCTAGAGCCTTTTTTGTAGAACTAGGGTTGTGAAGGTTTTACGAATTAATTGATCTTCCGTGTGTATACTCCGTACAACACTACTTGTGGATTTATTTTATATATGATTGTGCTTTTTTAATTCATACTCACGGTCGTTTTGTGCATCATTAACTGTTATGTAGAGTCTGAATACATATCTTGGTTATTGATTGAGTGCGTTCACTGCTGAGCAGGATTTCATGTTATGATTCTAAGTGAGGGGACTTCGAAGTTTCATTAGAACTATCGTATATGAATACTTTTTAATTGAATTGAATTCAGGTTAATAAGTAGGATAAAGAGGTTAATTTTATAGTACCTATAAAGGAAGATCATATCGGGTTAGAGTACCAATTGGCCAGGGAAATAATTGATACTGATAGTACCTAGAAAGGGGGGTGGAATTATATCTCTTGCTCCGAGGTTATTCACACGTGTTACACACATGTTTACTTGTGTCTATAGAGTAGATATGCATGGTTTAGTGATGCGTCCATATTCCACAAGGTAGAGTCGGACACCAACACACGGAAGGGAAGTTAAGTAGTGAAACTGGATTACCCTAGAGCTACCTATTCTCCTACTTGATCCACTTTCGTATTCTTTGAGTGATATTTTATTTTATATTGTTATTTAATTTTCAGCATATTAGTTGTTAGATAATAATTCTTCAAGCCTTAATTGTCTTGTCTTAATTAATTTAGTTAGTAATTAAATTGATAATATGTCGTCCCTTGGGTTCGATAATCACTTGGTCGCTGGCTTAAGCTGCAACTGATATCGTTAATACTTGGGGAAGTTAAGTAGTGAAACTGGATTACCCTAGAGCTACCTATTCTCCTACTTGATCCACTTTCGTATTCTTCGAGTGATATTTTATTTTATATTGTTATTTAATTTTCAGCATATTAGTTGTTAGATAATAATTCTTCAAGCCTTAATTGTCTTGTCTTAATTAATTTAGTTAGTAATTAAATTGATAATATGTCGTCCCTTAGGTTCGATAATCACTTGGTCGCTGGCTTAAGCTGCAACTGATATACTTAATACTTGGGGATTAATTTTGCGTGCAAAGAAAATGCGCATCACATGTATCGCACCAAGAATTCACTTTCAACTTCTCTATGTATCACATTCAGCAGCATCAAGATTATCGTACCAATCTCTCGCCTTTTCATTCAGTGAGAACTTAAACAATATGATCTTCCTCGCATCCTCATGAGCTCCTGCATCTTTTTATATGCTTGCGTACCCAAGGAACTTATTTAGATGTTGTTGAGGATCTTCAAATGTTCCCCCAGAGAAGGGACTCCTTTCAATCACGCTGATAAGAGCATGGTGTAAATCAAAATCAGCTCCAGTTCCCCTTGCTCCTAACAGCCTAGCATTGCCAGATCCATTGTTTTTAAAGACTTCCTGGATGGCAAATGTATCAGGATCCGCTGCCATGTTGATTGCTTCTACTTCCAAATTTACTTCAGTTACAGCTTCAATCATTTGCGAATTCAGCACGTCAACTTCAACTCCTAAGTTAAGAGCTTCAGTTAGATCTACTTTCTTGTTCTTATTCTTTTTCATTTTCTTTCTCGACGATGCTCTGATCTCTGGATTATACGGCGCTAATTCACCTGTCTTTAATCTAGTGAGCATACACCTAAGAAAAATAAGAGTTAGAAATTAAAGACAAGAATAATATAATCTCAATTAAACTAGAAATAATCAAATAATAAATAATTCCATTCCCGGCAACGGCGCCAAGAACTTGATGAGCGTTTTCTCAACACACAAAATTAATCCTCAAGTATAAGGATATCAATTGTAGTTTCGATAGGTGATCAAGTGATTATCGTACCCAAGAGACGAATTATTATTAATTCAGTTATATTCTAATTAACTAAGACTATATTGGCAAATTGGATTTGGTTTGGTTACGAAACTAAATAACATATAATTAAGATAGCAACGTAAATAAACAAGCAATAGAGAAAATTCAGTTGTGATTAAGTAAGTAATAGAGTAGTTCTTCAGGTCATCCAGTTTTACTTATTAATTTTCTTTTCATGTGTTGATGTCCGACTCTGCCTTGTAGTTTATGGACGTATCATTAAACCATGCAAGCGTACTCTATAGACACAAGTAAACAAGCGTATGACACGTGTGAATATCCTCGGAGCAAGAGATATACTTCACCCTCCTTTCTAGGTATTATCATAATCAATTATTTCCCGTGCACTTAGTACTCTAACCCGATTTGATCTCCCTTTTTAGGTACTATAAAGTTATACTCTTTATCCTACTTATTAACCCGAATAAGATTCAATTAACAAGTATCTATATAAGATAGTTCTAATAAGACTTTGAAATCCCTTCACTTAGAATTATAACATGTAATCCTGCTCAGCGGTGAACGCACTCAATCAATAACCAAGAGATGTATTCAGACTCTACATAACAGTTAATGATGCACAAAACGACCGTGAGTATGAATTGAAAAAACACAATCTTATATAGAATAAACCACAAGTAGTGTTGTACGTAGTTTACACATGGAAATTCAATTAACTCATAAAACTTTCATAACCCTAGAACTACCAGAGCGGTTCTAGCCCATGATTGATCTAGGAACAATCATGGCTAGTTGGTATGATCTTACTTGACTCGCCAGATGAACCTCTCCTCACGACTCCTTTGGATGATGGTAGGGCTTGGTGATGGATGAATGATGAATTCTTCCTGTGAAAGCTCTTCTTTTATACTTGTAAACTCTCCTTACGGGCCTTGGATGGGCTTTTTGAGCGAACACACTGAAGGTGTAAAAATATGAATTTGGTAAGTTTTCGTACTTCAGTTCGACCAAATTGGTTGGTCGAACTCCAGGTCGAATCCACCTGTAACTCGGCCTCTGATTTTGGATTCGACTAGAGTCCTGGTCGAACTAGATACTTCCTGGTCGAATCATTACTGCTTCTGTTTAAGCTTCGAGTTCGACCACGGTTCGACCAAGTGGTTTGGTCGAACTCTTCTGTCATGGTCGAACAGCACTTTTCTGCGCTCAGTTTGACCAGCAGTGCTGGTCGAACTCCCCCCTTGCTTGGTCGAATCGCATGCCTGCTTCTTCCTCTTTTCGGATTCGATCACTTCCAACTCGTTTTCCATCGAAAATCAACTCAAATTGCCTTGTAAACACCTGATTCGTGACTTTCCACCATGTATACCAATTCACATTGAATTACAACCATTTATCATACCATAAGTACATGAATCCAGGCTCGAAACTAGTGAATTTACACACTCATCAAAGACAAATTTTGGGATTTTTGGAAAATATTGATTAAAATAATAAAACTGAAATTAAAAAAATTAACAAATGTGAAGAAAATAAATCACACAAGAGAAACAATTTAAGAGTTCAAGGATAGAAAACTGGTAATGCTAAGGCAAACAACTTAACTATGTGGCTGATTAATCTATACCCAAATTAATTACCTGCAGACATTTATAAGTGGATCACTAAGCTTAGTTAAATCACCTTGATCGGGAAGGATCTAACACTTATAATGAGCTGCAAATCCTAGATCGACAAGGAATTAACTCTCACTCCCTTTATAGATACTTCATGCTAAATTCAATTAAAGACTAGATCACTCGACTTCCTTTCTAGGTACTAAATTATTAACCCCTTTTGTCTCCTTACCAATTACCTAATAATGATGTTTTACCAAGTAATTAATATTCCAAATTGATTGTCTAATAGTCTTAGGAATTATAGATCAATCCCCTAAGAATGCCACAGGAAATAACAACTACCATGCAGAAATAATGAATCCTATCAACTATCAATCAGTAATACCGTCATGAATAATTAAAGGAATCAAAACTCAAAACACAATAATATGAAGTCTCAAAATATCTTCTTCAATAACGAAATAAACATTCTGCAGTATAATAAATTAAGGTCTAGGACAATCAAATTACGTAGTCAAAACTGTCTTAATGCCCTAACATTACCAACAAAGAAACTTAGTCCATGGATTTATGAGGGTAAATCACAAATATGTAATAAGCCTCAACCATTGTTCTAAAATAACATAAATAAATAAGTGAAAAATAAAGAACCCTTGTGAAGGACTCTAATTCTTCAATCTTGATCTCCGCCAGAATCTCCGTCTCCGATCCATGGACCAACTTCGATCTTCTCTCTGGTGGAAAGATGAAAGATGGTGATGATGAGGGAATTAGGGCACTGTATCTGTGAGGCGTCGTGAGTTGTAGTCTGTTTTGGAGTGGAAATCAGATTCAGCCTTTTATAATTCACGAATTGGGCCAAGTTAAGCCACACTATGCAATTATGGGTCATTTGATAAGGTGCTCGGTTGATGACATAACCGCCCGGCCACATGCCTAGTTTAGGAGCTTCTTCGCCTAGTGAGTTACCTATTGCAACACCCATTCCAACAAGAACGCTCAGTGATGAATTCGGTGCCTGACGGGTGTCACACACTCCCGGTAGGAACCAGACGCTCCCTCCAGAAGCCATGCACAGTATCTAGAAGCCATGCCCGATGAAAAACATGCTAAAATGTTAATCACTCGCCGCTGCGCCCCGCCAGGTATGAACCGCCATACGCCCCGCCAGGTAAACTGTCAGCAGCCTACGCGACTTCACTGTTTTGAGTATAACTTCTTCATCTGAACTCCATTTGAATGATTCTTGTGCTCAAGCAATCCTCTCTTCCTTGGCTATCTATCTATATTAAGAACATACAAAAAATATGTTGGATTATAGGTACACCAATCAATCACTAATAAAATAATTAAATTGAAAAGTACAAAAAACAAAGAGAGTAGAAGAAAAGGTTTTTCTATCTCTATTTACAGATTTAGGTCTTGGATCTTAGATCTGGAACATCTTGAGGAATGGGTGATGTCGAGTCAAGCAGAACTCTTCCCATAAGAAGAAACACGCCCCGGTAGTGCTCCAGTCTTGGCGGATCTTCCCCAAAGATGAAACGACTTCTCATTACCAACGAAGTAGCACCGCTATCATAGGAACTCCAGTGAACTAAGGAGGATGGAGAACTATATCGCTACTAGATTCAAATACTATTTGTATGCAGATGCTTTGTGTTTTAAGTGTGTCTTGAATGAATGCAGAATGACCCTATTTATAGGCTCCAGAGACCACTCCCCACATGGTAGGATTTGCATTCACACACATAGATCTGTGTTCACACACTCAGATCTACATTCACACACAGAACTATCGACCAGATATAATATATCACATGTCGTATCTGCTGGAGACGATTTGGGCTTCGTGAGCTTTCCAATCACGACCCTTTTTATGCCCAAAATTAAATAGACTATTAGGCTAGGCTCAAGGCCCAAAAACCCTAATTTAATATATTTAATTCTCTCCATATGTGAGACTAATTTCACTCACTTTAATTATTATTTAATTGGTGATTAATTTATTAATTAATCCTTAGTAACCAATTAAATTCCCCAACAATCCCCCACATGAGTGGAATTTAGCGCCTATAAAATGTAGACACATAATCTAGTCGTCGTGAAATATTAATGTATCCGGATAGGTAGCTTGGGACTTTGAACCTTCCGTAGTCCAACACTATTGAATATTCCGCTGGCTTAGTAGACTCAAGGTCCTTGAAATACTCCTCCTTAGCGTATATGGAGACAACAATGTGAACGTATAAATGTCTCGCATTCTCCTTGTTCTCACGTTTTGGTCCGTTTCGGTCATGGACCCCCTTTGGATTCATAAGTGTTTTACCTTGAAGTGGTCACTCACTTCACTCTTACATATGTGATCTCCTATCTTGAGTACCCCGTTGTACTCAACCAGTCATTACTTGGCATTTTGGGAATCATTAAAAGTCAAAAGATTTAACCTCACCACAATACGAGTTTTTTTTTACTTGGTAGAATTGCTCTACTAAAGAATGGTAGGTACCAAGTTTAACTTGAACCTCCACAGTTTCGTTGTCCCATTGAACCAAGTTCTTAGGATCTCCAGTCATCATGGTTGAGTTTTCACTGTTTTGGCTCATTACTTTATGGATTTTAGCCCCATTCCTTCTAGCAAATTATTCATTTTATCTCCCTATATTATCTTTTGACTTCACGTAGTCAATTGACATTACACCACTCAAGATCAATTGTCTCACTGTGTTGTGTCGCCTACGGATATGTCTAGACTTTTCGTTGCACATATCATTAAGAGCTCTTCCAATTGTGGCTTGACTATCACAATGTATCATCACCGTAGGGACATGTTTGTTCCAACATGGAATGTCCTCAAGGAAATTATGAAGCCATTCTGCTTCTTCCCCAGCTTTATCTAGAGTTATGAACTCAGATTCCATTATGGAACAGGCTATATAGGTCTATTTTGTAGACCTCAACGAATTGTTCCTCCTCCGATAATGAACATGTATCCACTCATAGAGAACTAGTTTTTTGTGTCGAATATCCAGTTTGTATCAATGTACCCTTCGAGTACTGCTAGATATTTTGTGTAGTGTAACCCCACATCAAGAGTGTATTTTAGATATCTCAACACTTTTCTCAATGTGTTCTAGTGCTCATTGCTTGGTTACTCGTATATCGACTCAGTTTATTAACTGAACACGCTATGTCAGGACGCGTACAATTGGTTATATACATTATGCTCCCTATAACCTTAGCATACTCTGATTGAGCCACTAGTTCACCTTTATTCTTATTAAGGTGTACACTTGGATACATGGGTGTCTTAGCCGGTGAATCATCGAATGTATTGAATTTCTTCAACACTTTCTCAATGTAATGAGATTGTGACAATGCAATTCCATTAGATGTTCTTTGAATTTTGATTCCAAATATCACATCCGCTATACCCATGTCCTTTATGTTAAAGTTCCGATTCAACATTCTTTTAGTGTCAACTATTATGTCATTACTGCTTTCATATCACCTACAAAGAGGCAGACAATGACAAATCCCTTGGGTGTATTTTTCACATACATGCATTTTTCATACTCGTTGATTCTGAAATCATTTGAAATCATTGTGTTGTCAAATTTCACATGCCATTGTTTTGGAGCTTGTTTAAGTCCATATAATGATCGCACAAGTTTGCACACCTTTTTCTCATTACCAAGTGCTTTAAATCCTTCTGATTGGTCCATGTATATTTCTTCATCTAACTCACCATTAGGAAGGCAGTTTTTAAATCCATTTGATGTATCTCAAAAAACTGTGCAATGCATCAATCGCTATAAACACACGGATAGACGTGATTCATGTTACAGGTGAGTAGGTATCGAAGAAATCATACCTTTCCTTTTGTTTAAAGCCTTTAGCCACCAATCGGGCTTTATATTTATATATTGACCCATCAGCTTTATATTTTATTTTAAGGATCCATATCCATCCTGAGGTCATGCAACCATTTGGCAGATCTACCAATTCCCATGTGTTATTTTGCATAATGGAATCAATCTTTCTATCTATAGCTTCTTTCAAGAATGGTGCATCTGGATGAGATAGAGCTTCAGATATGGATTTGGGCTTATCCAACTGCGTAGGTGAAGAAGCGTTGACCAAAGTCCTTTTCTACTCTAGCTCTTTTACTACATCTTGGTTCTACACTCACTTGTATAGATTGAACCGCAGTAGTATCAACAAGTGGTCTCTTAGAGGATGTCACTTGTTCATTTCCTTAGCTAGGAACTATGTCTTCAAAGAATATTGCATTACTTGATTCTATCATAGTGCCTTCATTCATGTCAGGTACTTCTGATTTATGAATCACAAATCTGTAAGCACTGCTGTGAAGTACATACCCTATAAAAATACAATCAACCATTTTAGGACTGATTCTAACTTATTTAGGTAGAGGCACTTCAACCTTAGCCAAACATCCCACACTTTAAGATATTTGTATGACGGTTTACATCCCTTCCACATTTCATAAGGAGTTTGATCCTTAGATTTGTGTGGAATCTTGTTCAGAATGTGGTTAGCTGACAAGATAGCTTCCCCTCACATATTCTGAGGTAACCCGGAACTGATTAACATTGCATTCATCATTTTCTTAAGGATTCTATTTTTGCGTTTGGCAATGCCATTTGATTGAGGTGAATATGAAGCCATTGTTTGATGTATGATGCCAGATTCGGCACATATTTGTTCAAACAGTGCTACGTATTCGCCACCTCAATCACTCCAAACTGCTTTAATTCGAGAGTTAAGTTGATTTTCAACTTCATTCTTGTAGCATTTGTATGTTTCTAAAGCTTCATCTTTACTTCTCAAGTGATACACATAATAGAATCTTGTTCAGTCGTCAATAAAAGTAATGAAATACTTTTTCCCCCCTCTAGTTTGCACAAGTTTTAAATCACACGTAACTCCATCTCCATTTCTCACACACTATCATCTTCAATCCATTTTCCATCCAATTTTAACCTAATTTCTCATCATTTTCCATGGATCTTCACATAATTCATCTACCCATTCTAATTCTAAGGAGGATTGAGACTTGAAGAGGTGGATTTTAATCTTGAAGGAAGAATTCTCTCCAATTCAATTAGGTAAGCAATTTTGCCTTTAATTTGTATTTTCTTTGGTTTATCAGTAACAGTGGATTCATGTAAGCATTTTAATATTGTAAGCATGATGGTGATTGTTGGCTAGTCTTCTTGTGAGGCTAGCAATATGATGGATTGAGGATCTCTAGATTTGTTGGATTTTTTATGGTTTTTATGTGATTTTGGAATTTCTTTCATGATCTATGATTTACTTAATTTATGTTATGATGTGTGTGGTTAAAATTTCTATTCACGATGTTAGGATGGTCATTCCAATATTATATTTAGGGATTTGATTGAATCATGTTATGATAAGGATTATGTATGTTAGTATGTGAAGTGTGTAGCAACACTTTTGTATGCTTAGAACATTCATGTGAGAACACTTAATTGATTGATCATATTTGGTTGTTAATGGAGTGAGAAGAATTATATATTATTATTATCATAGTACCTTCTAAGGGAATTGAGAGTGAGATACAATTTTATGTGTTTAAAACTTGTAATACCTTGGCCAAAGGGATAAGGGGAATTTATGTAATTTCTTCTTTTACATTGTCATTGATGTTTTCCATTAGAATCTATGTTTAGGTTGTGTCCTTGATCACGATTGTGGTTAGCCTTACTCTTCTTTAGATTGTTACTTCATCCACTATTATGTCTATTCTTGGTACTTGATTTTTCTATTTGCTTAGATAATTGGTAGTTTAATTGCTCTATTAATTCTCAAAACTCAAATTGTGATCACTTCTATAAAGTATAATTGAAAAAAAATTTGGATACACTCTTAATTTTAATCTTCCGATGATTGATATTTAACTTGGTCAAAAACACTATTACAATAGAGTACATTTGCTCTAGTCGAACACAAATAATTTTTCGATCACCAAACCTAACGAACTCTAACCTAGCAAATGATGGGTTGTAGTGAGTTAATATATGTTAACTCAACTCACTTTTACATCTCTAATTGGTCTAATTATCGATCTATGTGACATTTCCTTTTTCAATTTTCTACCATGATTTCAACGATATAATAATTTGATGATAAAATTAATGGATACATAATTAAAATTTGGATAGAAAGAAAAATCACGTTAATCTTTGGAGAAAACATTCTGGAATCCTCAAATCCCAAATAGATTAACCACAATCTTAAAGTACATCAAACTAAATCTCCCTTAAGGAACCTAACTAATTCATTTTTCCTTAGTTCATAAAGCATGAAGATATATCATCTACTATTCATTCTCTATTGCATAAATTAAGTTCACATTAAATTACTCTCTTCGTCTCATCCATAAGTCTTCATTTGTTTTTTGCACGCGAATCAATGAGTATTATTTTATATGTAGTAGGTAGTCATATTGGTAGTAAGTGTTGGGCCACATATGGGGTCCTTTTGATAAAAAAAAGAAAAATAAGAACCTTTGAATGAGACACCCAATATAGTAAGATATAAATTTTTCAGTGGGACGGAGGGAGTATTATGAAAGAGAATGCTCGCTTGTGAATCTATTGAACGTATATTAGTATGGGCTTTTTACGATTGTAAATCATGACGGATAAGTTTTGTGCTAAAAATTCAGTTAGGGAAAAGAAGGGTGACAATATTATAAAGGTCAACCTAAATAAAATGTATTTCTATAAATTAAGTTGAATATAGTAAAATTTAGAAAAAGAAAAGAGAAATTTCACGTACTTAACCAGTAACACGACTCATTTTTGTTGATAAATGGACCAATTTCTTGAAAATATGAAAGTTAATGGATTAATTTCAAAATTTTGGAATATCATGAACTAATTTCAAAAAAAGGCAAACTCAAAAGACTAAAAAATCAAATTTTCTCGCCATATTAGAAATGTCATATGGCATTACTGGTTGGATGACCTGCTCCAGCCAGTAAATGGACTAAAATGTCAAATTTTGAAAAGCTAATGGACCAATTTCAAAATATTCGAAAATGTATGAACTAATTTCAAATTTTAATAAATTTAAAGGACAAAAAAGTTTATTTACCTTAAAAAATATTATCATATTTTTAGTAATTTGTTGATGTGAAGTGTTGAGACCAGTGTCATCACCTGTCCTCCACCAGTTGTTTTATTAACCACTAACGTTGTTTTGTTATTTCGACTGGTGTTGTGCTTAGTGTTGCTTTCAGGGTTGTTGCGGTTAAAGTGTTGAACGTGTGAATCCAAAGACCAAGTCAAACGCAGACCTTGAAGACCCTAGAGCAAACTGGAAAGATCCCAAAGCTCTAGAAGAATATAAAAGGTGAAAATAACTACCTCTCTTAGTGGGCTATTATTTGAGTCTGCATGGGTGGTATCTACATCTCCTACGTGGGCCACTCATCATTTGGAGCCCGCAGCCATCTATAAATAGAAGCTGCTAGTTGCCAAGTCAAGTGATCGAAAAGGCAATCCCACTATACAGTGTAAAAAATCCTAGATAGGTTTCTGTCATAGTGTTTGACTGGTGTTGTAACACTTGGTTTTACATCAGTTGTCTACTGTTATTTTCGTATATTTTGTGTGCACTGTTAACAAGCAGTGGAAGCCCACATGTAAATTAGGCTTAGATTCTAACAAGTCTAGGTTCTGCCATTTGGGAACGTGTTTGGATTTTAAATCTGATTTTATATTCGAAGGGTGGAAGAATTATTTCCACACCTAAGAGTCTATTTTTGTAATCACTATTTCCAATAGTGATATTTGTGCCATGAGGCCGCCATAAACATGCAAAAGTTTATGGAAAGGTTGAGTAATCTGTGTGTTAAGTCTTCCGCTGATTTATAACTTGTTCTATACTTAGTCAAGTTACATTCTAATACATACAGTGTTGTTCAAAGTGTCACCACACTTAGGACAACATTGTACTGAAAACACAATTTGCACCATCGGGCACCCAACAAGTGGCATCATAGCCAACACTTGACTATACTAAGTGTTGATTCCTAGTGTTAAGTGTTGAGTTATTATGGATTACGCTGCATCCGTCACCCATCTTCCCATTCTTGATGTAACAAATTATGCCTTGTGGAAAACCCGGATGAGGTCATACATCAAAGCATATGACGATAAAGGTTGGAAGATCATTCTGTCTTGATGGATGCCTCCCACTGAAGAAGACAGAGATGGAGATCAGATTCTCAAAGATGAACTCAAATGGACTACCGAGGAGAGCAATCTATCTGCACACAACTATAAAGCTCTCAATGCAATCAGCTCTTCAGTTGATCCAGTGATGTTTAACTTGATCCAGAACTGCATATCTGCTAAAGATGCATGGGAAAGACTATAGGAACACTGTGAAGGTTCTGGTAGTGTCAAAAGAGCAAAGGCAAGGCTGCTGAGCACGAAGTTTGAAAGCTTGAGGATGAGAGAAGATGAGACCATCAACTCTTACAATGAAAGGCTGTATGAAGTCGTGAACGAGCTGCAATCACTTGGTGACCCAATTTCCAATTCCAGGTTAGTAAACAAAACACTTCGTACACTTCCTAGGAGATTTAATAGTAAAGTTTGTGCTATAGAAGAAGCTAGGAATACTGATACTATGAGTTATAATGAGCTTATGAGCATTTTGAAAACTTATGAAATTGATATATCTCAACAAGATTCTGCGTATGATAGAAAAGGTGGTGTTGTTTTTAAAAGTGATGCTCCTTCATGTTCTGGAAGGACATCAACCATTACTGAAATTTCACAAATTGATGAAAATGTTGATGACATTTCAAATGACTCTGATAATATTGCTTTACTTGCTAAGAAATTTGAAGCCTATTTGAGAAATCAGAAAAACAAGTTTAAAGCAAATACTCAGCCTAGGATAGAACATTCTCCTCATACTCCTCAAACTCGTACTCCTTAATCCCTTACTCGAAGACCCACTCAAAGAAAACATAAGTATGATCCTGAATTTAGAAAGACTCTCATTTGTAGTGAATGTACTGGCTTTGGCCATTATGCAAATGAATGTGCTAACACCTTTTTGAAGAGAATGATGAACTTAAATGTTTCCTTGAGTGATGACGAATCTGAAGATGATCAAGAGACAAAGGATGAAGAACTGGCATTTCTATTAGAATATGTAAGTGAAGGACTTTCTGGAAGTGACACAGATGTTGAGTTAGATGGGACAACATCTATTTTGACATCAAGCAAGGTTCAGTCTATTTCTGATTCTGCTGTGAAATGTATTAATGCTTTTTATACTAGAACAGGTACATTTGAAGAGCAATTGGAAGTAAAATTGCTAAACTTTTGAAAGAACTTCAAAAGGTCAACCAAGAGAATGATGGTTTGATTGAAACTATCACAAGACTTGAGATAAATCTTACTAGAAAGGATGATGAAATTTCAAAACTCCAAGAACAATTGACTGCTTCAACACTAAGTTTTTAAAAATACTCTAAGAGTACATCTATCATGAATGAAGCTTTATGTGTTGGTAAATCTGATATGAGTGGTCTTGGATTTTCTGAAAACTCTAACCCTTTTAGTTTTGAAAAACCTGTAAATTTTGTGAAACATGGATCAAAAAGTTTTTCTAAAAAGTTTCCAAAACAGAGAGGTAAGAGAACTTTTATCTATCATTACTGTTCAGTTCCTGGTCATATTCGTCCATTTTGTTTTTAAACTGAAAGATGACTTGTTCTCTGGAAAAGTGTTGCCTGAAATGTTGCCACACAAGTATTCACACACACCAAAATCTGCTTGGGTCTGAAAATCAAAAGTGCTATCTAATGTGGCTTGTACTTCTTTACAAGCATGTGTACCTGGTTTATGGCATTTTGATAGTGGTTGTTCTAGACATATGACTAGAAATGTTGAATATTTGAAAATTTTTAAAGCTTTTGATGGTGGTAAGGTTACTTATGGTGATGGCTCTAAAGGTAACATTGTTGGTAAATGAACTTTAAATGTTAAAGGTTTCCCAAAATTGAAGAATGTGCTGCATGTTGAAGGTTTGCGTGCTAATTTGATAAGCATAAGTCAATTATGTGATGACAATTTGCATGTGAAATTTGACAAGAATTTATGTTTTGTGTTGAATGAAACTGATGAGTATGTGATGGTTGGTAATCGATCTGTTGATAATTGTTATCTGATTGGTAACAACACTTACTGCAACATCTCACAACATGATGAAAGTGTACTTTTGCATCAAAAACTTGGCCATGTAAATTACAGAAATTTACAAAAATTGATTTAGTTGGAAGCTGTTAAAGGATTACCTAAGCTCAGTTTCAAAGACTCTCCCATTTGTGGTTCATGCCAAAAAGGTAAGCAGGTAAGGTCTTCACACAAAATCACCACTATATGCACATCTTCAAGATGTTTTGAATTGCTTCACATGGATCTTATGGGTCCTATGGAGATTGAAAGTTTTGGTGATAAGAAGTATTCTTTGGTTGTGGTAGATGATTTTTCTAGGTTTTCATGGGTTGAATTCATTAGAGTAAAATCAGATGTGTTTGAAGTGTTTAAAGTTCTTTACAAATGGTTCAAAAATACTTCCAATCTTAAGATTTGTAGGATTAGGACTGATCATGGTAGAGAATTTGAAAATAACATATTTTCTGAATTCTGTGAAAAGAAAGGTATTGTGCAAGAGTTTTCATCTCCTAAAACCCCACAGCAAAATGGTACAGCTGAAAGAAAAAATAGAACTCTGCAAGAAATGGCTAGAGTCATGCTTACTTCAATGAATATGTCTAAAAGATTTTGGGCTGAGGCATTGAATACTACATGTCATGTGTCTAATAGAACTCTGTTTACACCAGGTAGTTCTATTACATCTTATGAGTTGTTGTATAGGAGAAAACCCAACCTGAAATACTTTCATATGTTTGGTTGCATGTGCTATATTCTGAATGATAGAGAGTATCTTTCAAAGTTTGATCCTAAGAGTGATAAAGGTCTTTTCTTAAGTTATTCTAAGAATAGCAAAGCATACAGAATCTTTAATCTTAGAACCAGATCTGTTCAAGAATCTGTAAATGTTGTATTTGATGATACATCTAATATTGCAGGTAAAAAGATGGAAGATGACATCTCTGATCTGATTGAAATTATAGAACCAGTGAACAATGTTGAGCCAAAAGTGATCACATCACCTACAACATCTGAGAATGAGTCAGAAAACGATGAGATTCAGATCCACAGAACTCCCAGGAATTCTCTTAATTACAGATATAAGAAGGATCACCCTTCTTCACAGATCATAGGAGAATCCTCAGTTGGTGTTCAAACCAGAAGGAAAGGTAAATTCAGAGATGTGGTAAAATCAGTTTGCATGTCCAACATATGCAATCAGGTATGTGCTGAATGTTATTTTTCTTCTGTAGAACCCAAAAATATTTCTGAAGCTTTAAAAGATGAATGTTGGATTCAGGCTATGCATGAAAAACTTGAACAATGCACTATGAATGATTTTTGGAGTCTAGTCCCTTGGCCTACAAATACTAATGTCATTGGAACTAAGTGGATTTTTAAGAACAAAACTGATGAATCTTGTAATATAGTAAGAAACAAAGCTAGACTTGTTGAACAAGGATACACACAGGTTGAAGGGATATATTTTGATGAAACATTTGCACATATAGCTAGAATAGAGTCTATTAGGCTTCTTTTGGCTATTGCATGCTTTGTTGGTATCAAACTATTTCAAATGGATGTTAAAGCTACTTTTTTAAATGGAATTTTAAATGAAGAAGCTTTTGTTGAACAACCAAAAGGTTTTGTTGATCCTTTCTATCCTGATCATGTGTATAAACTGAAAAAAGCTTTGTATGGTCTAAAGCAAGCTCCTAGAGCATGGTATGTGAAGAGTTGAGACCAGTGTCATCACATCTGGAATCACACCTGTCCTCTACCAGTTGTTTTATTAACCACTAACGTTGTTTTATTATTTCGACTAGTGTTGTGCTTAGTGTTGCTTTCAGGGTTGTTGCGGTTGAAGTGCTGAACGTGTTGGATGCAAAGACCAAGTCAAAAGTAGACCTTGAAGACCCTGGAGCAAACTGGAAAGATCCCAAAGCTCTAGAAGGATCTAGAAGGCGAAAATAACTACCTCTCTTAGTGGGCGGTTATTTGAGTCTGCATGGGTGGTATCTACATCTCCTATGTGGGCCACTCATCATTTGGAGCTTGCAGCCATCTATAAATGGAAGCTTCTAGTTGCCAAGTTAAGTGATCGAAAAGGCAATCCCACTATACAGTGTAAAAGATCCTAGATAGGTTTCTGTCATAGTGTTTGTACTGATGTTGTAACACTTGGTTCAACATCAGTTGTCTATTGTTATTCCCGTACGTTTTGTATGCACTGTTCACAGGCAGTGGCAGCCCACATGTGAAATAGGCTTAGATTCTAACAAGTCTAGGTTCTGCCATTTGGGAACGTGTTTGGATTTTAAATCCGATTTTATATTCGAAGGGTGGAAGAATTATTTCCGCACCTATGAGTCTGTTTTTGTAATCACATTTTCCAATAGTGATATTTGTGCCATGAGGCCGCCACAAACTTGAAAAAGTTTATGCAAAGATTGAGTAATCTGTGTGTTAAGTCTTCCTCTGATTTACAACTTGTTCTATACTTAGTCAAGTTACATTCTGATACATACAGTGTTGTTCAAAGTGTCACCACACTTAGGACAACATCGTACAGAAAACACACTTTGCACCATTGGGCACCCGACATAATTTAAATAATTGGTCATAAAAAGTTTAATTCGTTACTTATTACATTTTGTTGAAAGTTTATCATTTTTTATTTTAAATGTTATCACTTATTATCATTTTGATTAATTGCTCATAAAATATTTCACTTGAACTATTATCAAATTTCTTTTATTGGTATCAGTTTTATTAAAAAATGTTATATTTTTTATGCATCCTATAAAGTGTTCATGAAATAATCCTATTGAAATGTTTTTACTTTTTATTCATCATACACTACAAAAAAACTCATTTTTAGCAATGAAATTTACCAACATAATTCAATCCGATTGTAATTGTCAAAGGATTGCCAACAAAAATTATATATTTTTTTTAGTAATGGAATGCCAATGAATCTATTCTATTTTTTTCAACGGAATAAAATTTGTTGCTATTTACCAGCGAATTACCAATGAAACTATTATATAAATTACCAACAGAATTATTAGCAATAGATTACCAATGAAATTATTTACCAGCGGAATTGAATTTTTATTGTTAAAATTTTATCAATCACCACTTTACCAACGAAAAATAACCAACGGATTTCGTTGTTAATCCGTTGGTAAACTAATTTAATAATGAAATTAAAGTTTTTACCAACAGAATATTCCATTGGTAAAAAACAGTTTTTTTGTAGTGTAATTTTTTATAAAATAAATCAATTAAACAGATGTTATTTTTTTGTTGATCGAAGATCAAATTTTACATTAAATCTTTAGAAAAAGAAATTCATCTCGTTATTTATTTTAGTAAATAGTAATTTAAAAAAAAACTAATTTTAATTTTTGAATATCATATTTTACATTAAATCTTTAGAAAAAGAAATTCATCTCGTTGTTTGTTTTAGTTAATAGTATTAAAAAAGACAAATTTCTTATATAAGATGATGTTTGTGTGAGACGGTTAGACATGTTAGAGTAGGATAGTTATATAAGTAAAATATGCTTATTGATTGTTAAAATATGTTATTAATATGATGAATAATTCATTAAAGTAATGTTAAAGTATGATAGTTATAAGTGTATTTATTGATCGTTAAAATATGTTATTCGTATAATGAATTTCATTAATATATGATTTTAGAGTGTTATAATATGATTCACTATAAACATACTTTAACTTCCCATAGTATACTTTATCTACTCCCAAGCTCTGTCCGCTTTAAAGGATCCCATTTTTCATTTTGGGCTTATGTCTCTAAGGGTCTTATTTCCCTTGTTACATACATGGAACCCACACACACCCACTAATACAATTAAAATACGGGGCTCTCACACCCACTAATACAACAACTCATTACATATTAAATAATAATACTCCTTAATACACGTGTAAAAGGAAATGCATCCCTTTGGGGGGAGGGAGTACATAATATGCATACACAAACCATCTTACAATTTGGCTCTCATATATCCGTCTTTCTCACAAGAGAGTGTTCCGTTAAAAAAAAACCTTAAATTTATTTTTTTAAAAAGTTTAATTAAATCTAATTTGATAAGTAATAAAGTTTTTAATTAAAAAAATAAAATAACTTCCAATAAGTATAATTTATCTGTATAATATGTACTTTAACCATGACTCAACCCGTTTCACAATTCCTCTCACAATAGAATATTTAAAAAAAAAACGTAATTTTTAAAAAAACTTTAATTTACTTTGGATTAATAATATTTTTTTCAATTAAATTTTAAATGAAAATGAAATTCTTATATGCTTGGTCTCAAGCCCGACTGCATGGGCGGACCTACATTGGGCCCAGGGGGGGCACTGGGCCCCCCTGAGAATTTAACAATAACTAGTATATATATATAGAAAAAATTATTGTATGTCTGTGTAGCCTAGTGGATAGGACACACCATTCCATTTCTAATGGTCATTGGTTCGAATTTCCTTGATCGCAACCATTTCTATTATCATTTTTTCCCTTTTATTTTGAGCAAATTTGTTATTATTATTATTTTTTCTTTTGTAATAAAATTATTTATCATTTGTTTTCTAATTTACAATTTATTTAAGTAAAAATATTAAAGTACAAAAGTAAGTTAAGAGTTATTTTTACGAATATTCACATAAATAGTAAATGTGTATTTGAATTTGGGACGGATATATTACGATACTAAGAAATCGGGCCCCCCTGTCCGAAATTCCTGCGTCCGCCACTGCCCGACTGCGTCTTCCATTTGCCAAATATCAAACAACTTCAGCTAATAGGAGTACTTAATTATGATGATTTGCTCATCCATAAATTATATAGCTGTTAAATGCGTGTTTTATCAATGGAATTGAGATTCGTAAGAAGCTTTCACACGAACGTTTGCCTAATTTATTTGGTAAATTAAAACTTCATGATTCTATTATATATCTAACAAAACTAGGATTTCACTTGCTATTGATAATTTTAGTTTATCAAGAGCTAAAATTTGCTTGCCTAGAGCCATAAAATCCTGTGCTTTTCGAAAGATGTACCATTAAGTATTATAGTCCCTCCGTCCCGGCGTAAGAGGGTCATTTGCTTTTTTGCACGTAGATTAAAGAATATTATTATTTAATGTATAGTGGGTAGTTATATTAGTAGGAGTGTGGGTCCCATATTTAATTGTATTAGAGGGGATGTGTGGGCCTTATGTGTGTAAAAAAGGAAAGAGGACTATTTGGGTGGGACGACCAAAATGGAAAAATTGTCCTCTTACCCTGGGACGGAGGGAGTATGTTATAGTTATGCTATCATATAATATAAAAACTTGAATCTTTTATTTTCTGAAAAAAAAATTAAATATTTAATGAAATATTTATATTTTTCATATTTCAATCAACCTCTTCAATGAAAAAATTATACCTTAATAATTAAAGTTTATATCCTTTAAAACAAAATATTATACTCTTATACACCTTTTGCACTCGAGGACACAAGAGACAACTCTTTATCTACTACATAATTTCGTTGGTAAATTGTACAGTTTCAAACAATTAGCTAACAATTTTCCAAAATCACATTATTTAACCAGGCAAAAACTTGTATGTCAACATACAAGTTTTGTGAGAACCAAATACAAAAACGTAAAATAATTTTACCGTGGTACTATCTCATATAATTAATTAACAAACTTCTAACAAATATCACATGTAAATTAGATAAATATCGAAAGATGATTGGTAATTTACTTAAAACTTGTTAGAAAATGGAATCAAGACCACCATCTACTATCCAGATTGAAGCCCCTTCATATTGCTATTGATGGCAATCAAAAAATTTGAATCTTGGTTTATCTTACAAGGAATAATTTTCTCAAACTAAATTCTTCACATAAACTATTGCTATTCACTTTTCCATATACACAATTTTTACGCATAATATATAAGGGAAACAAATTACATTTCAGAGAAACAAAAGCCTAAATAAGTATATGACATTGCTCACCATTCTAGCTTTCGAGTTGATTACCAGTACAGTAGGATGGTTGAGTAGATTGCTATCAACCTGAATTTGAAGCAATTCCACTTCTGAATGGATCAATGAAGGAAAAGGGAACTTTCTTCAAACATGGACTTGAATACTTGTATATGCTCATGAATCTCTCCAATTCTTATAAGCACTTCAATATGTGGATGTTCTCAGTACACCATGATAAAGAAACAATAAAGTGCTAGGTCCATGGATCTTCGGTATGATTTTAATGAATATCCAAGCTTCTATAGAAAGAATTACACAAAAATTTGGCACAAATTGTTTGATTAGTATGAGGCAATCTTGATATTAACATGAGATTTCAGTGTATAACTAAAAGATGAATAATCTAATTTTCAGTCTTGATCGGATAAATATGACGCTTGGGAAATGTTATAACTGGTTTACCTTGTCATGTTGGCTTCCTGGAACCCCATTTGACCGCATTGACTCAGCTTTGAATAACGTCCCTGCGTTCATTTTCAACGGTACTTTTAACTATATCATATGTATGATTGTAAAATCTGATCAAATTTAACATATCTACAATACAAAAAATTAAGCTCATGAACATGAGCCATTATTGTTTAGACCTTGTTATTCAAGATGAATCATAGTAACATCAAGTCTTGTATGAGATCATCTAACAAAATATAATCTGTGCTGAAAGAAAAAAGGTAATGCGTAGGATAATCAAGAGTTTGAGTTTCGGCGGAATTACTCGTTCAAGTGATGTATTCGTAAAATCTATTATCCCCATCAGCTTGCAAATCAACTGAGTATGGATATGGAATAAAGCAAAGATAAAAATAAATCGTACCGTTCCATCTTACTACCGCAAACATACATACAAAAGCTCTTAAATCGTGGATAACAAGGCAGTTTGTGTCATTGCGCATCGGACTACTTGTATCACAGTTATAGCTCATGGGATTCAACCTGGTTCATTTAGGTTTCTTCCGCTGCAAGTAATTACTTCCTTAAGATAATACTATTTTTTTCACCAACAGAAAATATTCCGCGAAATGATCTCATACAAGTTTTAATGGAGAGTTAGTTAAATTAGTATTTGCAAAATGATGATTATTTTCACTTGCCTTGGCAGAGGAATGCATTTTTAACTGAGATGCAGTATTGGTATCCTTGTTTGATCCCAGAGTTAGCTGAAAAAATGATGGATAAAATCAATTTTAATTAGAAAGATGCATGAGAAGCAACAAGTATATGCGAAACTATTATAACTTATGGTTTCAATTAGTACCTCCGTGAACTGCCCTATAAGTTTATTTTCCGGTATTTTAGCACTAGCTGAGATTTTGGTTTCCTACAGAAAATAGAGCCAAAAATCATAATTGTAAATTAAAAGAGGTTTATTCATGGTCTAAGGAGTGTGAAAGGTTTCTTAATGAAAAAAATGACAATATTGGCTCTATTTAAACATTCTACTCGAGCTATGATGACTGGTTCTCTCAATTATATCACAGGATTAAAAATGTTGAGGGTTCTCACATTCTATGTTTTGGGGGTAGATAAGTCGAGTGATGTGCTTCAAGAAAGTAAGAACAAGAGCATAATATGCAATGAGTTGATTCTATGCCTTTGAAAGGAAATGAATCCTGTGGATGTAATCTGTCACCACAGGCATAGTCACCCTCACTATTTAGCTATATTTATAAATGAGTGAGGCTCCTGTGCACCCGGGCGCACGGAGCACATTCCGTGCCCCTTTGCAATTTAGACCCCTAGCAATACATAGGTTTAAATAGGATTGGAGGGGGGAGGGTTGTGTTCACATGGGGACACGGAGTATCCCTCCTTGTCCCCGGGAGCGCAGGAGCTTTTGCCTTTATAAATTGTCTGTTCAAATTGAAGATGATCATATTATGATGTTCCACATAATTTGGCACCAAAAAGGCTTCGTTATAGGTGAATTGTATTTATGATAACAAGCTCAAACTATTTACTTGAATCTCTGGCGATCGAGGCTTTCTCTTTCTGTGTATGGGCAAGGGACGAGACTGCAAAATCTACAAAAAATGGACAAGTATCAATCAACTTTTCTAGGTAAAAACCACGAAATGGCACTTAAGGGAATCACAAACTTTTCTGTTCAGCGGATGCGCTTTAAAGTTCCATCCCTTTTTCTTTTGTTTATCACTTTCAATTGATGTACTACTATTCTTGGACCTGAAATCCAACAACAGTCTTAGAATAATAATGTAGTCGTAATATACAGATGAAAATGCATTTGATAAGATTTAAAATTATTTTTGATTCATAACTCCCACCTTTTGTGCAAATTTTTTGAAAAAATAACAAATAACAAAACACTACAAATGTTGGGACCTCTTTAGCACATATGAAATTTATGAATGATTCTACATGAAAAGGGGTTATATGAATACCTCCGCCTTTGTTCAGCTCTAAGTTGTGTTTCCAATTCTGGTTCTTTTGGAATAGTGACCTTACAATTGGCATATGCAATAGATCAGCATCTAAAATTATATGTTTAACTCAATGATATTCGAACTACCTTCTTTGATGATTTATGTGATAATGAGAAAAGATGGTTTAAATGAGAAGCCTGCATAATATCAAATCTTATATCAAAACATGATCGTTTCTGGATAAGTATCAAAACATAATTGTTTTTGACTACCTTTTTCAAGTAACCAGTTTCAAGCTTTTGCCGCTTTGCTGTAAGGTTATCAAATCCGACGACACAACCAGTCTTCTTATCTAACTTGGCTGATGTTCTCTCAAACCTGATAAAAGAGAAACACCAAAAAACTCTTTAATATAAAACACGAAATCCCACATTATCATAGCTCTGGATATGATGACTATAAAAAAATAATTATCTAATAACTACAGTTAGTTAGACCTTTTGCAAATGTGGGTAGAATGCTTCTGATCGCGCGCATTATATTGTTTTGCCAAATGACTAGCTGTAGGTTCCATTAGGGTTGAACTCCTTGGTTGAGATAATTTATGTGCTTGCTTTGTTTTAGCTTTTGCACCATCCACAAGCATTGGATTTCCTTTAAATGTAAATAAAAATAGTAATCAGAACAAGAAAATGAGTTTTTGGCAATGTTTTTTTATATTTTTTCTTTTCAAAATCTTTTGCATATACACTGTAATATTAGGCTATTCTAAATACATGATCAGTGTACCAAAGAAATTGAAAGTTCTTGTTAATATTAAGGTTACAATAAGTTATGATACACACTAATTCTTCCACCTTAAGATAGACAGTACATATTTTAGTTTGCAGCATAAATATAAATATATATATGCATTTAATAACAAAACAACATTGTACATTTAATTCATTAGTCTATCAAATATAACTCACCATGGATCATAACATACACTATCTGTTTGATATGGCAGATCAGTAACCAAAATAATAAATCCCTCCTTACCTGTTGCGTTCTTTTTTGTATGTGAAACTCCATGCCTACTATCAGTTTCTGAACAACTGCCAACGGACTTGGTGTTTTTGCAATCTTTTGCTGAAGGGTTGGATATAACTTCTGGACACAATATCTTTTCCAAATTCAACTTAACAACAAAAGCTGAATGATTGGCCAAAAGAAGTTAATATTAACAAGCGAACTGATTCAAAACAACAATTAACGGCCCTTTTCTTAAACTAAAGAATTTCTATTTGTTCTATTTTTTAACCAACCAAATTGAAATAGACGGATAATCAGGGAAAGAGAGAGATATAAAACTATGGAACATCAAAATGCTCTGTAATTGAATCACAAATGCAATCAACAATCAAATTCTCAACATTATAGGAATCAAGGACGTAATTCAAAGAAAAAAAAATGAACATTAATTAAAAATGTGAAACCCGACTCACGAGAATGGGGATAATCTCCAGAAACTTCAAACCATCGCTCTACCTCCTCAATCTCTGAACCAATCTCAGGCCTCGTAAAATCATAAAACTGACAGGCGTCGAACTCGTAATCGTCATCAGTTTCGACGGAACAACAGTCATCAGCAAGGTCCTCCTCCATTTTTTTTGATCCTTATTCCATACTGATTTTGTCAGATGAAATCATTGAGAACTGTTTGATTGAGCAAACAATTATGAAGAAATTTGTGAGAGGAGGAGGAGGAATGAGAGATGAAGGAGATTGAATTCATTTGTATCGTATTTCTATTATTTCAATTTTGATCCGAACTTCACGAGTGCATTGCAAAATAAAAGGAGAAAGAATCAAAGCATTTTTGGCAAATGTATACTTGGCATTCATATATAGTAAAATTTACCGCCATTCACCTCTCATCTATATATTTATATTTTTTTCTAATGGTGGGGTACACCATTTATATATTTATATTTTTATTTATTTACTAGTTTTTACCCGACCACTCGTTGCGCGGACAGGGACATTTTTTAAATATTTTTATATATAAACTTTTGTTTTTTATGAGGTTAATAATATTCATTTGGAATTGAGGAGTAATTTATTTTAATTTAAAACCACAACGATCTCAAGCATGATGTTATTGTGATTCTTAATCCGTTGTCATTAACAACTATGAGGACTGAAATGCTTAGTTTGGGAAGAAGCATGAGAAATGTGATAGTTCTACCTAGTGATGATGATCAGATTGATGAGTACGCGTTGTCATTCTAGGTTGAATTTCCCCATTGTTGATATTAACATGTAATAGAGCTTGAGCATTGAACTAATTATTTGGAAGAATCTGCAAATTCATTGTCACATTAGATAGAACTTTTCATAAGGAAGATTATAGATATGTAATGATGAGAAATGTTACTGATATGAATAATGTGAGTATTGAATTACAACTCTGCTAAGCATGTTAAGAACTAATTATATTTGAACTACCCGTATCTAGGAATGAAAATCGTTAGATACCCGCTTATTTTGGAGTACTCGTACTCGTATTAGGTTAACTATTAAATACTCATACCCATCCCACTTAAAAAAATTATTATAATACATGTACCAGTCTCATACCCGTTTATCAATACTCATACACATACTCATTTAACATCAATACTCATTTCTCAAAAGTTAAAATTCATTTGTAATAGAAGTAAAATTTATAATTTTCTTACCATTAACAATTCTAAATTAACATGATATAAAAAAATAAAAAATTAATTACTATTAATTAAATATATAAAATATAACATAATTGTACTCTCTTCGTCTGTCACATCCCAACCCCGTTTATAATTACTATACTCTTTCCCATAGAATTCAGGTAGTGAGGATATTAAAAAATACTCATCCTAGTGTCATCACTAATAAAAAAAATCCAATAAACAATATCAAATGGTTATCTATACTCATTAATTTCATATACATTATATTTATAATGTTTAAATAATTCTTAATCCATTATAGTTAATATTAAATAAATATAAACAAAATGATTATTAAATAAAAAAATAAAATATTAAACATAATGATGAGTAGTTAAATGAATAAATATAATGATGAGTAGAATAATCCTTTAAATTACCGGATGAAAAATGATTAGCAAACTAGTATTAAAGATGTCATCACCTTTAAAAAAATAAATGTTATCAATTTCATTTATACTATATACTATTTATGAAATAGTTTACAACATTGTTATCACTTTTTATCAATTGGGTATTATCATTTTTAATCTTTATCCTTTTCATGGAAGCCATTCCGTGAGACGGTTTCACACAAATTTTTGTCATTATAAATTATATTCATGACATAATTCAAATTAAAAGTTATAATTTTATTTGATCAGTATCTTTTTTTATTAAAGAAAAAAATGATACTCATATTCTTTAAAAATATTATCACATTTTATAAATTTATAATATTTAAATTATAAAATAAATTAAGTAAATTATAAAATTTAAATTATTATGATTTTAATAATAAAAGATATAAATTAAATAAGAAAAAACATAGAAAAATACACATGTAAGTAAGGCGTAATTAATTTATTTTCATAAAAAATGCAACGACTAAAAAATTATGACAAAGTGTCTTGTAAGACGGTTACTTGTGAGACGGTCGACTCATCACTAAAATTTATTTATTGTATAAATAAAGTATGTTTTTTAAGGTATGCTTATTATACATTATAATATGATTTTAGCGTGTTATAATTTTATTTATTATTAACATACTTTAATTACAAATAAGCATACTTTATCCTTACAATAAGCATACTTTTAGTGATGGATCGATCAGTCTTACACCCGTCTCACAAATATAAAATAACTCATTTCACAAAAGAGTGCCTCAAAAATTATATGTATTAATAAAAATAAATAAATAGAGAGATCTTAAATAGTTACTAAGAGTGTGCGTACTATGGACCACGCAAGTGCCCATGATCATTTTTGTAATTGTATCTATTTAATCGTCAATTTATTAAATATATCTACAACATCAATTTAATTAATATATATGGTGGATACCTATCAATAGTTTCATATAATTAATTATGGCTGTAAAAAATGATATGTTCGATCAAATATAATAGGTAAAAACTTGTGTGATACCGTAACCCGCATTACTGGTTTTGTTGGCTTAATGAATGCAACAGTAACATTGCGTGTTCAAACAAATGTTGGCAACAAACCTTTGTTTAGTTTTGTTAAGAAATAATTACTGATAGGTACACACTTTGTACCCCTAATTACTACTAGATACATTGATTTAAAATAATTATTATTTAATACAAAATATTAAAGTAAAATATCAAATATACCCCTAAACCCATATACCTTTAAAACACTAACCCCAACCTCCACCCACCACCGGACCACCGCTGCCGCTGCCGGACCGCCGGCGGAGCTCCGGCGGCCGGTCGCCGAAAAATCTGTTCGTCAAAAAAAAAAAAAAAAAAAAAAACTGGTCGCCGGAAAGCCGCCGCCGCCGGAGCTCCGGCAGCCGGTCGCCGGAAAAACTGTTCGTCCAAAAAAAAATAATAAAAAATAAACTGGTCGCCGGAAAAACTGCCGCCGCCGGAAAAGCTGCCGGACCGCCGCCGCCGGACCACCACATTTTTTTGCTGCACACACTTTTTTTTTCCTGCACACACTTTTTTTGCTGCACACACTTTGCTGCACATGAACTTTTGCTGCACACAATATTTATGTGCAGCACATTAATAGGGGTAATATTGGAATATCACTATATATTTTTGTACCTAGTAGTAATACTTTTGTATGTTTGTATCTCATAGTAATTTAGGGTTTTTTTGTGTACCTAGTAGTAATCCTCCCTTTTGTTAATTTTAATTAAATTATTATTTTTTAATTAAATTATTTTTATTCTTTTTTGTGCTCGAAAATAACACAATATTAAATCTATTTCTTTAACCATTTATAACAAAGAAAAACTGATATCTAACAAAGAAAAAGTGATAACATTTTATTAAAAGTGATAAATAAAAATGGAAACGGATAACCATTCAATTAAATTATTTAATAAATAATTTATAGTGAGACTAAAAAGTGACAACATTTTTTATAAAAAATGATACCTCATCAATAAAAAGTGATAATCAATATTTTATGAACTTATGCATTCCATCAATGAAGAAAATGAGAAACAAACATTATTCTCTACCGATAAAAGGTAAACTCTTGAGGTACAGTGTTTCCTAAATCACTGGATAAGAGTATACCATAAACCACACGGGTAAAGTCGTAATGTCACAATTGGAACAAACATTAAACCCTGCCGATAAATATTAAACCCTCAAGGGATATTATGCCCTAAACCATTGTGTAAAAGTATACCATGAACCACTGAAGTAAAGTCATAATTTTACCCTTGAAATAAACACTAAACTCTGCCGATAAATATAAAACCCTCAGGGGATATTATGCCCTAAACCACTGGGTAAAAGTATACCATAAACCATTTGGGTAAGTCGTAATTTCATATTTGGAATGAACACTAAACCATGCTGATAAATACTAACCTCTCGGGGTACTATATGCCCTAAACCACTTATTGATACTCGTACATGTCTCAAACTTGTTTATCAAAATATTCTGAAGTTATACCACTAATTCTTTACATATAATATTCAGATAGTTATTAATTTATCAAATAGTATTTAGGTACATGTACTTATTTAAAGGTACCATATTTATTTACAAATCAACTACTCATATCCGTATCCATGCCGTTTTAAAAATTAATTACAATATTTGTGACAATTCCAAAATCGTTTATCAATATTCGCAAGTTATTGGTACCCATTTAATAGTGCTATTTTTTTATATATTTGTGAAAAATTATGGAATATAAGACAACAATTTAACTTTAGTTTTAAAGCTGGTAATTTTATGCTTAATTTAAAAAAAATTATATATATACCTTTATTTGAATTATTTATTTTAATGTTATACTCTTAATTATGTACATCTAAATCTCTTTATGTAATATTATAATTTGAACATCACGTAATTTGTAATTTGAATTATTTATTTAAGTTTATAATTTTATGTTAATTATATAAAATATATTTATTATATTTTTATTTGAATTTATATATGTGTTGAAGTTATATATTTAATTCCTTACATAAATTACTTTTAAAAAAATATTTTTTTATTTTTTAACATAACATATAATTATGTTTATTAATTATGTAAGAATACTTGCTTATTTCGTACTCATATGTATTTAAATATTATTTAAAAATTAATATTTTAAAAATCCATTGCAATATTTGTATCCATCCTAGAGCCTTTAATCAATTAAAATATTTTTTATTGATTAAATTAATATTTTAAATCAACCCATGCTATTACTAATTAAATATAAAATAAATATAATATAATTCCATTGCATAAATGTGACAGAAAAACTTACAACTTTTAATTAATACTCCCTCCTTTCTAAAGAGAAGTTCACGGTTACTATAGATTCGGAATTTAAGAAAAACTTTTAATTAATACTCCCTCCTTCTTAAAGTGTGTTGTGGGATTATGTATGTATTTTCTTATTTGGGAGTGTGAACTTATTTATTTAATGGATAAAAATAGAAGTGTAAATTTATTTATGGGAAGAGGTAGTAAGATATTATGTTAAAAAAATTATTCTCCAAACTTAGATAGAATTTGATAATTTAATATTATTAAGATTAATTTATATTTGGTATATCACATCAATTAAAGGATTATATTAAAATAAAGCTTCTTACTATTATCACAGCACCATTTTCCTAATCACATTTCTAGTTAACGAATATTTCTAAAGAAATTATGTATGAATCTAAACAAATAATGATTTTAATACTATTTTAAAAATTATTAATACACGTGAGAATTATGAAAATGTGGTTTGAGTCTGACTCAAATAGAATAGCAAGCGAACTTCTTTTGGATACATCACGGAGCACATTATTTTCAAAAAAGTGTTGTTGAGGATGCTCAAAACCAACCCAACCCCTGTGGCTGACTATAAACTCTTGCAAATTATCAGGCGACATTCTTGGCATGGAATCAGAAAAATCCGATATCAATAAATGAGAATACATAGCAAGGCAAAGATTCAACTTTATTAGCAAGAGCAAAGACAAAAGAGCCTAGGATAATTTCAAAATCTACCATTATTAAACCTCATTATAAAACAAATATGAAAAAAAAACTCCAGAGCAATTTATAATAATTTAAGGAGGTGCCTGGTTGTAAATATGCAATATACCTTCTTTGGGGACTTGTACTTTTTTTTAATTAGGCTAGAACCTCAATGATCCATTTTTAAATAATCTGAAAAAACTATGCATACTTACTTATTTTTCTCAGATGGTAACACCTCATTCCTCACACAAACCCAGTCATTAAGATCACTTCTTTGCTTTTCCAGCACTGAAAATGCTGAGGTATAGGAGTATAAAAAAGGTTGTTGCGTTCAAGGTGAAATCGGAAAATTACAAGGGAATAAGAAAATTTAGGCAACAACCACAAGGAATTATCAGTCTTTCAATAAATAAAAAAAGGAAAGATGAACTCAGAATTTATGAGAAATTAATATTTATTGTGTGATGTGGCGTGTGAGGCATGGAGAAGTTACTTGAATGTTCTTAAAATAGTTATAAACAGAAAAACTTACCGGAATATAATGGGTCAATTGTTTCAAAAAACTATTCAGTAATTGCTGGTAAAATTTAGAATCATCCAAAAGTTCAGGGTCATCGTTTGCATAAGTCTCCTTATCATGCATTTCAAGTTCAGGTTAGACACAAACATGATAAGAGAACAACCCTCAAGACAGGCAGGAGGAGACTACCAACTATAAACCATACTTCACTCGCCAACATATGATCACTGGATTGTTAACTTTTTAAAATTTGTGGCGATACGTTTTAGCTTACAAATATTAAAAACTTGCAGTATGGTAATTCATTCACATACTTATCAACCACATGTGAGCGGTCACGAAAAAATAGTCTTTTTTATTTAATCATCACATTCTTTTTAGACCATTTATCATCAAAGTGACATACAACAAAGATCATCTTAATGCATATTTAAAACTTTTTATTACTATTTCAACCAAGGAGAGCAATGCAAATGAATTCATAATTAAAAAATGATAACACCTCTTACTTAGTATTCTCCATATTATACCTGGATCCTGCTGAAAAGTTAAGAAACATTAAATATAAAAAAACAAAAACAAAAATAAAAACTTCTATAGGAAATATGATGAGTAACAAATGATCAAATTGAACCAAAATCAAGGTAAGAATTCATTTCAAACCTACATTTAAAAAATACAGCTACTGTTAATCTTTTCTACTGCATCCCCGTAATCAATTCACTTGGATCCCTCATATAAACAGTCACTTGTTCACTTATACTCTGAAAAAAAAAAGAAGAGTAAATAGCAGATATTTGCAAAATCCATACTTTAAAATTCACTTATGTGTCTTAAAGGAAACCTAATCAAAGACATGCAATTTGTCTTTAATAGCAGCTGTACCAGTTGTCACCTGGGTATTCTTATGTCATTTATTGATTGACTTATTTCTTAAAGAAATCATTCTAAAATATACATCTAATGGTTAGTATCAGCTACAAATAACACCTAACATCCAAGAAAATATACGTACATTATCTTTCAAGCATTAATTAAATCTTGACATTTGATGATTGATTCGTTCAAAAAGAAGCTATTCTTTAACAATAGGCGATTTATATATGTCACCAACAGACATTGTATTCCAGTCAAGCATAGAATGCGACATTTGCTAAAACACATGTAACATATTTCTATATCAGTAGTTAAGATTTAGCTAAAATATACGACACCGACTCAAATTTATATGATTCCAAAGGTACCTTCAACTCTTGCCAGTGAAAACTATAAAACATTAAATCTACCAAACTCCATATGCTATAAGAAATTACATCAAAAGAAATTTAAAATAAAATCCAAAGAATGCAAGAGACTGATCCAAAATTATTTGTTAGTAAAAAAATTACATTGTTGGTACTCTAATGATGGTATTTAAAAAACAATAAAGTACTATGATAATATAAAAATTAACAATAAAGTATCAGATTATGAGAGTATTTCAACATGCTTACACCAAGTTCTTTTTAAAGAGTACATGGAAATTTTCTTTGATTTTTGAAGTGGACAACAATATTAATATTTAATATCTTCTAAATTGAAACTTAGGCTGCAAAGAATGGAAGCAAGTGGTTCCTTGTTCAAATTCAGTACATTGACAAAAATCTAATTTTCAAAACCAAATTGTTCTCAATTGTCAATAAGTCTGATATATTTAAGGTATAAAATCATATTATTAAGCATAAAAAGCCTACATAATTTTCACTCGTATGTTATTCACATGCATATCAAGCAATATTAAACTTCAGAGTGAATGTGTGTGCATGTTATTCTAAATCAACATAGATATAGTTCAAGGTAGGAAATGAACTTACCAAAGCTTGAAGCATAAGTAGTCATTAATGCCTTACTGACAATAATGATCCCAACTGAAGTCACTAAATTGAATATCCATGCAACCACCAGCATCCAATATAGCTTTCTTATCAGCTTTGCTTTATGGCGTTTGGTATATCTCTTTTCTTGCAATAATTGTCCAAGGGGTGAATGTTTACCCTGATAGAACCATACAGAGATAGCAGAACCACCACATCAAATTTACAGTTTTTCAACTAAATTTCCTGCCAAGCATCATAACTGTCAGAAGGTTTAAGCCCACAGGTACATGCTCCATATATATTCAATAAACAGGAGATTAAATTTCAGCTCATTAAATCATTTCACCAATTAAAAAAGCTGGCATGCAACTTTTTGCACCAAAAAAGCAACTAATTTTTCATGCCACTTAAAATCAAACTATATTCTTTTAAACGAAATGGCTAAAAATTATTACACACCATATTATATAACTCCTCACAGTACCATTTGATCACATTTTGAGATGAAACTGGGAACTTATGAGTCCAATTTCAACTTTCAGTTAATATATTCATCAAGAAAATTATATTACCATATCCATACCCACCTAATTTTACAAATTAATAGCACAGTAAAACATCCATTAAAAAAACTATCTTTGACTTCATCGCAGATGCCAATTTTCATATGTAAAGCACAAACCACATCTGTTTTCTGTAATTCAATATCAAATTGAACCCCACCATTAGATCTAAAATCTTAAGATTCCCTAATTTTCCAGATCGTAGTCAATTCCCTCAATCCACATCAATTACTTACCAAAGCACATCTAACGACATAGTATCATCAATTCCACTAAAAATCGAAGCACAATTCATGCACGCACTACTTCCAGAAGTAGCCATAAAAATAAAATTCAGCATTAGGAAATGTATCACTATTAGAGTTTAAAGTTTAAACAGAATGAAAAGAGCTTTTAGCCTGTTTTCAATTGTAGAATTTAGGGATGAAACATAATAAAATAGAATGACACAACAACCATATCCCCCTACTCACCATACAGGACTTGCATCTCTTGGCGTCAAGTGGTGCTGTAGACCACTCGTCACCACTGATTCTCAATTTGTGTCTTTCATGGCAAGTGCATTCTAAAATTAAAAGAGATCTGTTAGTTTTCTTAAAACTCCACAAAAGAATCTTTGAAAATTAACCAAAATATAGTGCTGAAGCAATAATTTTATTAAAATCTAAAAAGAATTGTATTAAAATTCTTACACTTAGGGTATGCTGATGAAAGTAGATATTTTCATCTACCAATTGCAACAACTATTTCTGCAACTAAAATAGAAAATCATCATAAGAAAATTACGTTGAATGTGAGGTGTGGATCTAATTCATTCTCTTAGTCCAAAATAGCTAAAATACTTCGAGTTTTTTAGATAACTTAAACAAAGCGTAAATTCTATCACAAGTTCAATTGTCAACAAAAACTCTCCAATCCCAAGTATACAGAATTTTGTCAGAGATAAATTACATTAATCAACCTAATTGAGTTTCCCTTCATTAACAAAATAATTATTATCATTTTAAATATAAAATGTGAAAAGCAAACCAACCTTTTGAATAGAAACGTTGCTGGTAAACCCAACAATTATATCAAAAATGAAATAAGAAATTATGTTATCTCGTAACTGAATTTATATGGTAGTATGGTTCAAAAGAGATATATTACAAAAGTTAACTCGTAAATGAATTTATATTTTGTAACTCTTATGTACATAGATCTTATTTGTAGTTCTCTATCAAAGTGCTTTTGTTTTAGAGCACTACAGTAGCTACTACTAAAGTATTTTTATGAACACATAACTGATTTGAAAGTATATCTTGGTGGTGCAGCGATTACATCTAATGCATAATAAATTTACAGGAGTCAATCTCTCCTATCCCCTAAGGCTCAAATTTATACAAATAAAAAATTTAAAAAAGAAAACTTTTATGTGTTTTGCAAAATAATTGGTTTTGAATACAAATCAAAAACACACTGACCTTAGATCATATAATTTGAAAGCTACCTCACAGTTTTCCACAACAGTGGAGGCAAATCACTGCTGCTTGACCACGATGGGGACAAAACACCAAGATTTATCACTACTAACAACGAAAATATGATAGTAATGTTAGCGTTTGATTGTTTGGTTAACGTGAACCGTTAGGGTTCCATACAATTCTACTGCAGCGGAAGCAAAAGAGTAGAATCATATTACCTTTCACCAGGGTTGATGTAGAGGATGATCAGCAGCAGCAGTAAACAATCTTCCGGTCTTCTACTGTATTCCCAAAGTCCAATCCTGATGTTGTGTGGGCAACAATCTACATGATTCTCTCAATCTGCTCCTCTCTCCTATGTCACGGTGAAAGTGGCGACAATGATAGGGTTCCAGGGAGTTGAGATAACTTATATATGTGGGCTACAACAGGGACCAGGAGGAGAAATTGGGTTGGGCCTCCATTGGGCTTAAGTATCTAAGTTTAGCCCAAAGCTTATACTTAAGTCCAATAATAATAATATAGTCCACTAAAATATTATTACTGCACTGCCTTTCCAATCCCAAAATTACATTTTGGGCTCCTTCTTATTATAAGCCCGTTAGTCTCCCCATGTTTAAGATGTACAATATTCATTAATTAATTAAGTTACTAACAACTCCATTAATTAATATCTCATCCAAGAGTAGTAACACTCAACCTCATTATCATGCCGGAATAAATCCACCTGCAGGGTTTACATGATAATTCTTATGAGCTCCTCAAGGGGACATCATCAACCTATGACGGTCATGGATTCCTTCTACAATCAACAGCACACCATAGAGACAACTCTATTTCCCAACTCACTGAGTTTGTTGATTTAATTGCATCTAAATTTACCCATTGATGAATCATAGAAATACATACTGCCTTACGTGTCAAGATTATTGTATAGGGATTAAGAGCACGAACATCCATAATAACAGAGATCAAGTTCTTCTATAAGTCAGTATAAGTCGAACAATCTCAAGCGGTCCTGCTCAATACACACAAGTGCACTAATGTGATTCTATAGCCAAGACAAGCTAATACCAAACCACACTATAACCATCCCGATAGAGAGTCCCCATCTATCTCGATTGTGAACATCTGTTTATACTTTATAAGGAAACCGATAATATGATCTTCCACGTGTTGTCGCACAACATATTATCTACAGTATAAAGTAAGTGGACTATTGCATCGTGCATATAAATAAATTATAAGATGCAATCATTTGATCATATGATTCTCATTTTAAATAAATTGTTGTAATATTGATCATACAAAAAGCTAGACTTTTAGTATACAATCCAATAGTAATACTAATTGTAAAAAAATCATTTAAGCCAAAAAATAAAATTGTAAACCAATGTAATGCAAAGTATAAGATAAGTGGTTAATTCAGATCTCATTTGGATATAAAGCGACAAAATAGAAGTGGAAACTTAAATCAAATTTCTTAGATAATTGCAAATGGTAATTGTAAATTGTTGAATAAATTATACAAATAATTTCACTTAATATCATCAAGCAATTACATCATATAAAATTACCTCATCAAAGTACCTCCATATATTGTCTCACAAAGAACGAAAGGACTAATGTTTGTAAATATTCACAATGCAAAGTACCTCCTCATACAACGCATCGTTCGCTCTATTTCCTGAAAATTCATGAAATAATCAAAATCCCAAATTAAAATTTACAAAAATAGAAAGAAAAATACATCCATAATTATAATAAAATTAATAAAATGAAGGTTTATTTAAGAAATTTAACCTTCAGCTACATAACTAATATGATGTTGCTGAGAAATTGAACCTCAGTTCGCCATGACTGTACCAATAAGGAAATTGCATCAGAAATTTAAATTTTTCTAAAGAAATACTAATGTTCTAATGCAATTCTTCAAATTTTCAAAATGCAACTGTAGAGGATTATGAGTCATAACTTATAACAGTATTGGAAAGAATGATTGAGTTCATAATTATGAACAACATTCATATTATGTGATATGTGTAACAAAAAATCCCCAATTACACAACTACCAACAATAAGCACAATAGAAACAAACTAACAAACTTTCCAAGGAAAGAGAAGGCAATGAACAAAACAAAATTGAAAACAAAAGCATATATTAATATACAATCATATGCATAAGAGGCTTAAAAAAAAGAAGTAGGTTCTTAAAAACTTTTTGAAAGGCTACTAAATCATTAGTTAATCAAAATGCAAAAATTAGTATATCAAATAAATGTATTACAACCCCATATCTATAATCAATAATCAAAAATATAATATAAAAATATATAAATAGCACAATAGTTAATCAATAATTCCAATTCAAAAGATAATGAAAATGAGATGGTAAAATTCTCAGCATTAAAAATATTAAGAATTTACCTTTAAATTGGAACTCTTCCAATAAACATGTTAATGAAAAATTCAAAGAAAGGATACAAATCATTAGCGAATCTAAACCTAAAAAAGAGTATTTGTAATAGCCTCCTCTAGGTCTTCAATTTTATGTAGCTATATTTCACCTTTATGTTATATCAAGTGACCTCCACTTCTAGTGATTTATTACCTATTACCAAAAAAAAAAAGAAAAAAAAGAATCAAAAGAATTTAAGACAAAGGAATGAAGTGTAAATGAATTCATTCTTTGTGTAGTTGGATGACAAATAAGACATTTTATTTTCAAAATTAAATGAGAGAGTGAGTCAGAGACCTTGGTTCAGCTCCAACTTCTATTAGTTTTGTTGCTGCAGCAAGTAACTCTGCAGATGGCATTTATGGCCCGATGACCTTGCATGAATAGCAACACTATAATTAGTGAAGAGATAGTACAAATATCTCAACACAGAAAGAAATACAAAGATAGATGAATAATGGTGTAGTTCAAATACCCCTTTCGCTAAACCAATTGGAAACGTCATTATTTAAAGTTAAATATAAGCTCACAGGCTGCAAAAATAATAATCAAGACAATAAGAAATTTATTTCTCTGTAGATAAATAAAGAAAGATTTACAGTAGTTTGCAAGGTACCTTGCTCCATTGAAAGACCTCTTCATCATCAAATTCAACAGTAAGACTACCAACTGGATCAAGCTGAGTGGATCAACCCAAAAATTTAATTTTCAAATTGCTATCATTGAAAGACCTTGCTCCATTGAAAGACATCTCCATCATTGAAAGAGTCCCTCATTTAAGGTGCTAAAATAGAGACATGTTATGCCGAATTTTTTATTACTACTAAAAAGATAAAATAGTCACTAATCTTAAAGGAAGTCAACCCACTTCATGCAAGCGTTGCAAAACTGCATTATGAACAGGCCACATTATCCATTGTAATTTTTAATAGTGGTTTAGTTTCTTAAATAACATGAAATTCAGATTTGTACACGAAAGCTTTGATAAGAAAGAGAATGCAACTAATTCTAAAACTCACACAAATACATGATAATTGCAAGTGTCAACAACATACATTGTTATAGGAAAAAATGAGGCAAACACAAAAATTCAGTCAATTGCACTAACATCTCATCAAACAATACCCTACAACCATAATATTAATTAAAAACTCACTCGCAATCCAATCCCAACATGCTAAGTAGAAAATAAAAACAGTAACGTACCACATGGTAAACGACGCATATATCTGGAGGGGGGATTTGAATGTATAGACCACACAAATTCATATTAAAACAATTATTTGAATATAGTTGTTTCGCTTGTACCTCTTTCTTTTTCTTCAATAACTTGAAGCGTGATCTAGCAAGCCTTACGATGTCTTGCTGCATCAAATAATTAAAAAAATATATATTGCCACACAAATTCATATTAAAATAGTTATTTGAATATAGTTGTTTCGCTTGTATCTCTTTCTTTTTTATCAATAACTTGAGGCGTGATCTAGCAAGCCTTACGATGTCTTACTGCATCAAATAATTAAAAATATATGTATAATGTAAATTGCTACAATGAAATACTTAAAGTGTAAAATCAAACTCCAAACGGTTATAAAAAAATAATGGACAAATTACAAATTTAGCAGAACATAAGGCCGAAGAAATATTTTTTTTAAAAATCTAAAAATAGGTATTAAGAATCTTACAGTTTTGGTATGCTGACGAACATAGCTATTTTCATATACCAGTTGAGACACCTGTTTCTGCAATATATCATTTCCTCCATCAAGAGTCTGTTCATGGCAGCAATTGAAAGAAAACATATGCAGAATTTTCATTAAATATTAAATAATCTGTGAAAAAAGAAATAAAAGATTGGTGTGCAGATGAAAAAAAAAAGAAATCATTTTTATCTAGATAACAAAAATAGAAACATGAACCTTTTAAAACAAAGGATCGTGCTAACGAAATCTAGCGAAGACACTGGCATAAATTGGATGGAGCAGATCTCAATGCTCTCCACATTACCTCGACTTCGTGCACAGGGGTGGTGACAACAATCTCGCAGAAGATCGTGTCGGAGATTCTTTTCGGCGGGCTTCGGTGACCATAAGTGGCAGTTCATAAAAGGGTGACTTCCGAAATCATAAATTATTGAAAGATTGTGCCCTAATTCGGCGATGGATTTCTCCCCTTCTTCAATTATATAAAGTTTTTTAGTAAACCTAATCTCAATCAAAGAAATATCAAAGAAATCGTTGTAGATGAATGAGGAAGTGGAAGGCGAAATGAAATTAAGATTAGGGTTTGAATATGGGTTTTGTTCATGAAGTTTATGTAATTATAAATAAGTCCTTAAATTTTGTTCAAAATATGAAAAAGACACCAAATTTTTTAATTAAGATGGTAAAGATAAATCAATTGTGGAGATGTATTATTGATTAATTGATGGCCAAGATTAAAATTAATTTTGATCAAAATTGGTCAAAATCAAGCCAATCCATTTTGCTTTTATAATGTTATAGATATATCAATCTATCTATATTTTTATGTGTATATATATTATAATAATAGAGTAACATATGAAAGTCCTAAAAATGGTAAATTTCCATCAATAAAATATTATAAAAAATAATGTGTTAAAGTATACCCTCTTAGTCCCGCCAAAAGGGTAACGTTTATTATTTGTACTGAGATTAAAGAGTATAATACTTTAATATATAGTAAATTGAAAGATATATTAATTTTAATTTAAGGCAAAGTCTATTGTACCCAATTATTAAGGTACAATCGGGTCAAAATTAATCCATGACCCGGATATAATTAGTCAAATGGGTCATTCCATTTCTCCTCATTCTCTCTCCAGATCGCTTGCTCTCCAAAATTGTCGCTTCGCTCTGTCTCTCTCTTCCTATCCATCGATTGGTTTCTTTCGATCTTGACGCCTTCTAGTTTCTTCCCGATCTCGACAATCTTCAGTCGCAACGTCGAACATCGTTTATCCTCCTCCACGCGTCGTTTCTCTTCCACATCGATTTCATGAACTGGACGCGCCGCTTCTCTTCCACATCGATTTCACGAATTCCAATTCCCTTTCTCTCGTTCTACCTGTCACCTCATCTCACGCACTACCTTTTAGATCTTCTTCCTTCTTCAACGGCCTGTGTAGATCTTATGGATCCGTACTTCAGGAAATTTATTTTTTTTTAATTTTTTAATTTTTTTTATTGTTTTCAATTTTTAATTTTTTTAGGTCTGGTGTAAGGAAAAGAAGTAATTATGACGATTGTTAACGTTTTGTAAATTTCTTGAAGGATTACTTGTTGGATTTGGTTTGTAAATTGCTTGAAGAATTACTTGTTGAAAAAGCTCAGATTTTACTTGGTGGAGAAGTTAAGAACTCCCGATGAGGGTGTGTTGCATTAGGTTTTAGAAATTAATTGTATTTCTTATTATGAAGAAGTGTATTATTATTTTTTATATGCAAAATAATAATACAATTGAAAGTAAAAAGTAATACATTTATTTAATATAACTTATACAATGAGAAATTAAAATAATAAAGCAATTTTATCTTAAATTTGACACTATAATTTATCCATAATCCAAATATATATATTTATGAATAAAAATATCTACACCTAATATTAAAAATGTAAGCCATTGTCAATAAATAAAAAATATACATTTATCAATATATACTTATACATTCATATATATTTATTAATAAATACTTATACACTAAGTAACAAAAATGTATACATTGATACTACTGTAACTAAAATCTGACACTATAATTTACCATAATCCACTTCCATTTTAATAGATGAGTATATGTTTATGAATAAAAACTTCTAAACTCAATATTAAAAATGTATACTATTATCAATAAATAAAAAATTGTGTATACATTTATCAATAAATATTTATACACTAAGTAATAAAAATGTATACATCTATACCAATGTAACAAAAGCATTGGTTATTTGTTTAGAACCAAATGAAACAGAGCACTAGTAATTTTTTTAGAAACAAACGAAATAGAGGCATTGGTCATTATTCCATTTAAGATTGTATTACCAATATAAAAATAGAGTGTACATTTACTCATAAATACTTATACACTAAGTAAAAAAATTGTATACATTAATCTAATTATAAAAAAAATACATCGTTCAACAGAGGCATCAATTTCCAATTCTATTCGACAAATAAATTCCTAATCTCAATTTCTAGACACAACATATGCCAATATCCAATTCCTACCAAGCATCCACTAAAACGTGCATAGAGAGCCTCAATCAACCGTCGATGCCTATTTCAATTTTCAATTATATACTATAAAAATCGAAGATTCCAATCTCCCGTTTCAGTACCAAAAACACCGTCGATGCCTATTTCAATTTTCAATTATATACTATAAAAATCGAAGATTCCAATCTCCCGTTTCAGTACCAAAAACAATCCCCAATTTCCTCACGTCTGCCCTAGCCAACCAATTCCAGAAGCAACTGAACACAAATTTTAATGAAATTAAAAATCTCTGAAGAGAGGTGGAGCGGAATGAATGAGGATGGAGATGGCACTGGAGACGGAGCAAGCGGCGAGAAGAAGAGGAAATAGATCCAACGGAGCAAGCGACGAGAAGGAGAGAAAATAGATCCAGCGGAATGGAGAGAAATAGAAGATCGCAGAAGAAACAAAAGAAGAGAGAGAATGGGGAGGAAAAGAAAGAAACGGGAGATGGAGAGAAAAATAAATGGTAAAATTACATTAATCGGGTTCTTTCCCCTTTAATGTGTGACCTGTTTTCAAATATGGTTAGGTACATTAGTGTACACTTGTGTACAATAGATCAACTCTTAATTTAAATGGTATATTTTAATTTAAAGCCCTTTAATTTGTAGGTAGTATATTTTAATTTATAATCGATAGTTTTATTAGTGTTGTTTGAGGGTCTTATAAAGATATATTAATTCTTTTAAATGAGTCTTATTTACTCAGAAGGGAGATCTAATTCTTTTAGTGGAAGAACGGATGGAGTATTTAGGTGAGACCCTCACATATTCTAATTCGTAGCTCTTTTTCAATTCTATTAATTAATGAGTAGGAAGCATTTAACTATTAGCTAGAGAGGGATTTTCGGGAAAATCCTGAGCGGAGGATGCTTAGAGTATGTATTAATTAACCTAATTAAATTATTTTAAAGGTTAAATCAAATTAGAATATTGAAGAATTGATTATAGAAGGGAACTAGCATGTAATTCACGTAACACGCGGATTCATTAAATTTTTATTATTAAATAATATTATTATTTTAACATAAAAGAATTAATTATAAATGTAATTATTAGTTAATTTATATTATTTTAATTTACAATAAAATAGATTAAAAATGTATCGATAGTTTTATAGCCATTAAAAAAAATTAAATTGAAAATATTACTATTTTAAAAATGAACATTATTGAAAATATCTCAATAAAACATGTTGTGTGGAATTTTAATACAATGCTATCTCCATGAAATATAAAATGTTAAATCCACTACAACTTTATAATGATAGACTTTTTAAAGTTATATAATTTAATATATTTTTATATATTGATAATAAGTTTTAGTATTCATTATTATTATTGTAAAATATAATAACACTATAAATTGTCTTTTTATTGAATTTAACCGTAATAATATCAATCGAAAGAGTAGTAATATTTAATGATATATAAATCCTGCATTACTTGAACGATAAATTTTGTAATAATATTAAATGTACTAGCACATCCCAATTCAGATTTATATAAATAATATATATTCTAAAATTCAAAAGAATAATAAAATTCATAATTATTTTTTATATAAATGTACCGTCCCACCAAAAGAGTTGCACGTGAATTAAATAATAATATTATTTAATGTATAATGGATAATTATATCAATTGAAGTATGGGTTCCATATTTTTCTTGTATTAGTAAGTATATATGAAATGAAATGAGATTCTTTGGGTAGGCTGCCGAAAAAAAAACTCTTTAAAAGGAAAGGAAAGAATATGTTTAATTAATATTTTTTCAAATTTATCTTAATTAAGATTTTAATATAACGTGCAAATTTCTTTATCTTAATTAAGATGTTAATATAATTATTTGAAATTATTAGTCAAACTCAAGCTATTAGTATAATAGCATATGAATTACATAAATATCGATATATTATTTAATATTAAATTTGTTATGGGTGTTTGTCATTAAAGAAATATATTAAAAAGATTATAAAAGTCAAATGATTGCATCAATTACAAAGTCTGGATGATCTTTATATGATGATGAATTTTCCTTCTACGAATAATGATTAGAAGAAACAATATTAAACTTCCATAAAAATTAATACTCCCTCCATCTCATACTTATCTTCACACTTCCTTTGTAAATTACAAAGGAAGTGTGAAGATAAATATAGGACAGAGTGGGTATTAAACTTTCATAGAGAACAAAATTAAACTTTCATTTTACTAAGCTTAATTTCTAAGCATAGTTTGCACCTGCTAGCTGATAATATAGAAAGTTGTTGCATTTGTTTTTTATTTTTTTAGTAATATCATAATATTGTGCTACCTTAACTTAGCTCCAATCTTCTATACTTCTTAAATTAGATGATTTTATATGCGTCCTGCCAAGATAAAAGATAATTAACGAAAATATAATGCAAGTATTTGAAAGTATGTACATGTTAAAAGGGCCCAGATTTTACACTGGTGCCATTGGTACAATGGTTTTCATATTACAATAACCAATGAGTTAGTATCTTGTAAATCGGGTTTACATCATAAACTCTTATAGACATGTGGTCCCTTTAATTTAAACATCCTACCAATACATAGGATATATATAGGATTGGGTGAGTTTAGGCTTATAACTTTATAATCTAAAGTTAGCTTTTTCTACAATTTAGAAATTAGTAAATTGTTGACTGAACCCCAAGATCACTTATGTTGGATGTATCATTATCTCAATCTAACAACTTCAGTTAAGCCTATTCTAAGTAGATATCAAGTACAAATATCAAGGTTTCCATCCCACTGCAACTCCAATTACTCAACTATCTCATTATGATCACTTTTCAGAATGGTATAAGATTTAACAACGGTCTTTGTTCAAGCTTTGATTACATTCGGATACAACAATTAATAAAAAAAAAGTTTAGAGCCAGAACTTAAAAAACAAAATGAAATGATGATATTTTAGAAGATAGATCAGTTCATTAGCACATAACTGAACAACATTTTTGTGCTTTCTATCATTTTCTATGCTTTAATTAATATCGTACCTCTCCATCAAGATTTGAACATCTCATCTAACTTCCCACGTCACATCTAACTTCTGTCTTTACAGAGCCAAGGTCTGCATTTGAGTGCCCAAAGGAAAAAGGATCAAAACTTGCATGATTTATACATTCATAAATGTAATAGGAATACTAAATGAAATTGGAATGCTCTTATGGGTTTCATTTTTACTTTTAATAATTTTTTGATTGATAACGCTTAGAATGGTTTCTATAAAGAAGACTCCTTTGTCCAGTGCAAAAGAGGATGGCAGAATATGCTCCATCGCCTATGGCATTTGTTGATGTGAAGTGTTGAGACCAGTGTCATCACATCTGGAATCACACCTGTCCTCCACCAGTTGTTTTATTAACCACTAACGTTATTTTATTGTTCGACTGGTGTTGTGCTTAATGTTGCTTTTAGGGTTGTTGCGATTGAAGTGCTGAATATGTTGGATGCAAAGACCATGTCAAACGCAGACCTTGAAGACTCAGGAGCAAACTGGAAAGATTCGGAAGCTCTAGAAGGATCTAGAAGACGAAAATAACTACCTCTCTTAGTTGGTGGTTATTTGTGCCTGCATGGGTGGATTCCACATCTCCTACGTGAGCCACTCATTATTTGGAGCCTGCTGGCATCTATAAATGGAAGCTCCTAGTTGCCAAGTCAAGTTATTCGATCGAAATTGCAATCCCACTATACAGTGTAAAAGATCCTAGATAGGTTTCTGTCATAGTATTTGTACTGGTGTTGTAACACTTGGTTCAACATCAGTTGTCTACTGTTATTCCCGTACATTTTGTGTGCGATGTTCACAGGCAGTGAAGTTAAATGTGAAGTAGGCTTAGATTCTAACAAGTTTAGGTTCTGCCATTTGGGAACATGTTTGGATTTTAGATCCGATTTTGTATTCGAAGGGTGGAAGAATTGTTTCCATACCTAAGAGTCTATTTTTGTAATCACATTTTTCAATAGTGATATTTGTGCCATGAGGCCGCTGTTGGATTGTATACTAAAAGTCTAGCTTTAGTATGAACAATGTCATAACAATATTTGAAATGAGAATCATTGATCAAATGATTGCATCTTATAATTTATTTTATATGCATGATGCAATAGTCCATTTACTTTATACTGTAGATAATATGTTGTGCGACAACACGCGGAAGATCATATTATCGGTTTCCTTATAAAGTATAAACAGATGCTCACAACTGAGATAGACGGGGACTCTCTATCGGTATGGTTGTAGTGTGGTTTGGTATTAGCTTGTCTTGGCTATAGAATCACATTAGTGCACTTGTGTGTATTGAGCAGGACCGCCTGAGATCGTTCTTCTTATACTGACTATATAGTAGAACTTGATCTCTGTTATTATGGAAGTTCGTGCTCTTAATCCCTATACAATAACCTCGACACGTAGGGCAGTATGTATTTCTTTGATTCATCAATGGGTGAGATTTATAAGTATTAAATCAACAAACTCGGTGAGTTGGGAAGTAGTGCTGTATCTATGGTGTGCTGTTGATTGTAGAAGGAATCCATGTCCGTCATAGGTTGATGATGTCCCCTTGAGGAGCTCATAAGGTTTATCATGTAAATCTTGCAAGTGGATTAATTTCCGGCATGACAAAAAGGTTGAGTGGTACTACTCTCGGACGAGATATTAATTAATTAGAGTTGTCAGTAACTTAATTAATTAATGGACATTGAATATCTTAAACATGGGGAGACTATCGGGCTTATTATAAGAAGGAGCTCTGATACCAAATGTTGGCAATTGGACAATTAATTAAATGATATATAACTGATTTAATTGTTTTAACTTGACAATTAATTGTTATATAAGAAAGGCATGTTCTATGTGATTTATTTATTTAAATTGCTGTTAATAGAAGCATGTCTTAGTTGTATATTTTATTCTGGAATATTATATGCATGTTAAAAACCCTCGGTAATTAAATAACTAAGTGGGAGAGGGGATTGGTAATAAATTCCCGCGGCCTCCATTATTGGTTTGTAAGTGATGTGAGTAAACTTGCGTGTTGGCATAGGCCTTCCTCCCTAACGGATGAGTTTATTCACGGATCACTGGTACAGACTTCATAAATAATTATTGTTTGTAATGTGGCACATAAACTTGCGTGTTGGCATAGGCCTTCCTCCCTAACGGATGAGTTTGTGTGCGGTACACTGGTACAAACTTATAATTGATGATTGTAGGAAGCTACCCGAGCGCGTGTGTACTTCTCCAATTGTAAGGCACATAAGCTCGCGCAGTGGACTTGGGATCAAATAATGGTGTACACTTAGGTGTAAATAATTAGTATCCTCCCCAACGGAGTCACTGCTATTATTTGCATGGCTAAAGAGTAACCGACTATTAATTATTTTGTCATAAAGTTAGGTTGACAAATGAAATTAATGGGTAAAACCTTCTCTTGTAAATGTTCGGGTTTGTAAACGTCCACACTAACGTGGCTTACAGACTCACGGTGCTTGAGATGTCGGTGAATTTTATTTTATATTGTTTTGAGGGAAACAATATAAAAGGATAAAATTCGAAGTTTTGATCAGTAAATTTAATCGTGATTCTCTGTATTTCGAATAGTTTTAGTCTCACTAATTGTTAACTAAAAGACATTATATTTACTTGTCCAAATTAGTTGATTAGAAAAGAATCTTGGTTTTGAAAATTTACTGCTTAAGAAAATACAAGTGTGTTCTCTCATAGGACGGCTCATGATGCCTGTTAATGTCTCTAGTGAAGAGATGAGAGGTTCATAGAAATATGATGGTCTCATGTAACTCTTTGGATACTTGAGTAATTTAAAAGGCGCAAGATCATGATAGAATTTGATGAATGAATTGGAAAAATATATGGAATAGAAGTTGAAAGGGAAACCTAAGTCAATTTTATTTTCCATAATTGCCTAGATGTTTTGAGAAAGTTCCACCTCAATTACAAGAGGATGTAAATGGTGGGAAACTTCTAACAAAACATGTGGCAAAGGAAAGCCATTTTCATCATAAAGTGAACAAGTTTAATATCTTATTTACTAATGGCCTAAATATGATTAGTGATGGCATCTACTGATACGAAGTATGTAGATATTGGAATCACTAAATGTTTATCACTGAGTAAGGATAAGATTGTTAATAACATGGGTAAAACTACAAAGGTAGTGACTATTGCAGTGGGAGTTGTTTATTTATCTCATGATAAGAATAAAACGATTGATTATGAGAAATTTTCTTTACGTACGTTTGATAGAAAGAATTTGATTTCAGTTTCTATGCATTAACGGATGGATACTTCATTTCATTTAAATGACATGGTCATAGTAATGAGGAATGAGGCTATAATCCGTTAAAGTACGTTGGTAGATAATATGTATACTCTTGAATCATGTACATCCCACAGATGCAATAAATAGTAATTAAATAATGCATCTTCTAATATTAGTAAGAGAAAGGAACCTTCGAAAATGAACTAAACATACATTTGACGTCTATGACTAATTCATTTTACTTGAGTAGGATTCAAAAGTTGATAGCCGATAGACCGTAAGGTTTATCTGAAGTGGAAACTATCGGACTTGCGAGTCGTGCTTGGAAGTAAAATTGATTAACTGCCTTTTCAAGGCTGTGGGGTGTAGAGCCAAAGATATATATGTTGGAATTAGTTTATTCTGATTCAAGTGAACCTAACAATATCCAGGCGAGAGGTGGTTATGAATATTCAAAGATTATTCTGGGAACCAATATATTTATATGATGCACTACATGTCTAAGTTCTTGGATTAATTCAAGAATTGTAAGGCTGGTACAGTGAGCGTCATGGAAAATATATCATATCATTACGACCCAATCGTGATGATGAAAACCTCTTGGGATAGTTAGGAATTAATAATCAGAAGTTGAGATTAAATCTCAAGTTGACTACACCGGGCATGCCCCAGCTGAATGGTGTGGTGGGTAGAAGGTATAAGGCTCTTATGGTTATGATTAGATAGATGATGGATTATTTGGAATAATTAAATTTATTTTATGGATATGCCCCAGATACAGTAATTCGTGAAACGTTTGTCTGTATATGGGATATTCTAGAAAAATAGATAGTGATTTATTTAGTCCAAAAGATCGAAGGATAATTGTTAACTCAATAACTAGATTTTTGAAAAAGGACTATGTAATAAATCACAAACCCATGTATAAGTTGTTCTAAAGGTAGTGAGAGGAAAACACTAAGTATAAGTACCAAGTGTACAAGAGGATATACCACAAGGTAAACTGCAACGCGTGTCACGTCTGATACACAATTACATGTAGTGCCTTGTCGTAGTGGGAGTGTTGTATGACAACCCATAAATATATGTTTTGGGAGAGTCGTAAGACTGAATCCCTAGTGAACATGGTATTATCCCACGGATACGACGTAGCACTACAAGATTAAAATGCGGAATCTTAGTAAGTTGCAATGTATGTTGAAATAGAATCTACAGATTCTATATTAAATTTGGGAACTTGTATGACCACTAAATGGTGTAAAAGCCATTGCAAGGGTCAAAGGAAATAAAAGAGGATCATATGGAAAGGTGAAAACCTTGGAAGTAAAGCTTGTTGCGAAAAAGTGTACTCAGAAAGAAATGGTTCGATTATGAGGGAACATATTCGCTGGTAGCTATGCTTATGTTAATCCGAATTCTTTTATTTATTGCTGCTCATATTGAATTATGAGGAACAGCAAATAGATGTCAAGACAGTTTTCCTGATTGGAAGTCTTGAGGAAAACATCTATGTGAAGCAACCAGAGTGATTCATTGCAAAGTACTAATAGCATTTTGATAGTAAGCTTAAAAGTGTCCAGCGATGGACTAAAGCAAGCTTTGAGATCGTGAAGCATCTGTTTTGATTAGGTAATCCAGTGGCACGGATTTAAATCAATCAGCGGATGTATCTTGTGTATTGTAAAGAGTGACGGAAACGTGGTGGTGGTTTTTGTACTATACGTAGATAGTATCTTGCTCATTGGAGACAATGAAAGAGTATTATCGGGCGTATGGGTACGGTTAATAAAGCGGTAGATATGAAGGACTTAAGAAAGGCAAATATATCCTTTTGATCACGGTAATACGGATCACAAGAAAGGACATTATGCTTATCTCAAGTTTCATAAATGATACAGTCCATACTCGTTTAGCATGTGAATTTATCTTAGTGAATGTGTCTTTGAGATACAAAAAGAAGATAAAGTAGATGAAAGCGGTTCCTTATGCTTCGGCGAATAAGGAAGCTTAATCTAAGGAATGCTATGAACGAAGTTGGATATCTGTTTTGCTGAATGCAAGAACAGTGGGTATCAACGTAATCCGGAACAAGAATGATGAACTGTGGTAAGACATATATGAAGTGCCTGAGAAGGACTGGAAATCATATATAGACTTACTGAGCAGATTCACTGCTTCTTGTGGATTACGGAGATTCGGATTTTTTAGTCAGATTGAACAGTAGTAAATTCTCCTCAAAGGTTATGTGTTTAATCTTAGGAAGTAGAGTCATAATGTGGAGGAGTGTTATATAGAAATATATTTCAGACTCCGGACTCCATCATGGAAAGATGATGAATTGGAGCCTATGAGGCAGCCAAAGTATCTATATGACTCTAGAGACTTCATGATGGACTTCGAAGTGTTTCTAAGTTTGCCCAAAGTAATCACAATTTACATTGATGATATGGGTGCAGTTGCAAACTTGAAGAAATCACAAGTCCATAAGGCAATTAAACACATGGAGCGCGAGTACCACCTGTTACGAGAAATCGTATGATGAGGCGAAGGTTGTTGTCGCCTAGATTGCATCGGATGATGATCTAGTAAACCATTTACAAGGACCTTAAGGCGAGAGCTTTTAATGGTCGTGTAGTGGTAGTAGGAATCAGATGTATGGCAGAATACATGACAGCATAGTCTTTTAGTATAAGTGGGAGATTGTTGGATTGTATACTAAAAGTCTAGCTTTAGTATGAACAATGTCATAACAATATTTGAAATGAGAATCATTGATCAAATGATTGCATCTTATAATTTATTTTATATGCATGATGCAATAGTCCATTTACTTTATACTGTAGATAATATGTTGTGCGACAACACGCGGAAGATCATATTATCGGTTTCCTTATAAAGTATAAACAGATGCTCACAACTGAGATAGACGGGGACTCTCTATTGGTATGGTTGTAGTGTGGTTTGGTATTAGCTTGTCTTGGCTATAGAATCACATTAGTGCACTTGTGTGTATTGAGCAGGACCGCCTGAGATCGTTCTTCTTATACTGACTATATAGTAGAACTTGATCTCTGTTATTATGGAAGTTCGTGCTCTTAATCCCTATACAATAACCTCGACACGTAGGGCAGTATGTATTTCTTTGATTCATCAATGGGTGAGATTTATAAGTATTAAATCAACAAACTCGGTGAGTTGGGAAGTAGTGCTGTATCTATGGTGTGCTGTTGATTGTAGAAGGAATCCATGTCCGTCATAGGTTGATGATGTCCCCTTGAGGAGCTCAAAAGGTTTATCATGTAAATCTTGCAAGTGGATTAATTTCCGGCATGATAAAAAGGTTGAGTGGTACTACTCTCGGACGAGATATTAATTAATTAGAGTTGTCAGTAACTTAATTAATTAATGGACATTGAATATCTTAAACATGGGGAGACTATCGGGCTTATAATAAGAAGGAGCCCAGAACATAATTTTGGGATTGGACGGGTAGTGCAGTAATAATATTTTAGTGGACTATATTATTATTATTGGATTTAATTAAAAGCTTTGGGCTAAGCTTGGTTAATTAAATTCAATTGAGGCCCAGCCCAATTTCTCCTCCTGGTCCCTGCAGTAGCCCTTATAAATAAGTTATCTCAGTTCCTGTTAACCCTAAGTCAGTGCCTCATTTGACAGTTAGAAATAACAGGAGCAGATTGAGAGAATCCTGTGGATTGTTGCCCACACAACAGCAGGATTCAACTTGGGACATACTGCAGAAGATTGAGAGGTGGTTCTCTGCAACGGTTCATCCTCTACATCAATCCAGAAGTACGGTAAACAAGATTTAATTGCTTCCGCTGTTACTGTTTACCTGATAACCTAAACGGATCACGTTGAACCGCACGATCCAATTGCCAATAGCCGCCACAAACTTCCAAAAGTTTGTGGAAAGATTGAGTAATCCGTGTGTTAAATCTTTCGCTGATTTACAACTTGTTCTATACTTAGTCAAGTTACATTCTGATACATACAGTGTTGTTCAAAGTGTTACCACACTTAGGACAACATCGTACCAAAAACACACTTTGCACCATTGGGCACCTGACAAGTGGCATCAGAGCCAATACTTGACGATACTAAGTGTTGATTCCTGGTGCTAAGTGTTGAGATATTATGGATTACTCTGCATCCGTCACTTGTTCTCCTATTCTTGATGAAACAAATTATGCCTTGTGGAAAACTCGGATGAGGTCATACATCAAAGCATGTGACGATAAAGTTTGAAAGATTATTCTGTCTGGATGGATGCCTCCCACTGAAGAAGATAAAGATGGAGATCATATTCTCAAAGACGAACTCAATTGGACTGCCGAGGAAAATAATCTATCTGCACACAACTGCAAAGCTCTCAATGCAATCAGCTCTTCAGTTGATCTAGTGATGTTCAACTTGATTCAGAACTGCATATCTGCTAAAGATAAATGGGAAAGACTACAGGAACACTGTGAAGGTTCTGGTAGTGTCAAAAAAGCGAAGGCAAGGCTGCTGAGCACGAAGTTTGAAAGCTTGAGGATGAGAGAAGATGAAACCATCAACTCTTACAATGAAAGGCTGTATGAAGTCGTGAACAAACTACAATCACTTGGTGACCCAATTTTCAATTCCAAGTTAGTAAACAAAACACTTCGTACACTTCCTAGGAGATTTAATAGTAAAATTTGTGCAATAGAAGAAGCTAGGAATACTGATACTATGAGTCATAATGAGCTTATGAGCATTTTGAAAACTTATGAAATGGATATGTCTCAACAAGATTCTGCATATGATAGAAAAGATGTTGTTGTTTTTAAAAATGATGCTCCTTCATGTTCTAGAAGGACATCAACCATTACTGAAATTTCACAAATTGATGAAAATGTTGATGACATTTCAGATGACTCTGATAATATTGCTTTACTTGCTAAAAAATTTAAAGCCTATTTGAGAAATCAAAAAAACAAGTCTAAAGTAAATACTCAGGCTAGGATAGAACATTCTCCTCATACTCCTCAAACTCGTACTCCTCAATCCCTTACTCGAAGACCCACTCAAAGAAAACTTAAGTATGACCCTGAATTTAGAAAAACTCTCATTTGTAGTGAATGTACTGGTTTTGGTCATTATGCAAATAAATGTGCTAACACTCTTTTGAAGAGAATGATGAACTTAAATGTTTCCTTGAGTGATGACGAATCTGAAGGTGATCAAGAGACAAAGGATGAAGAACTGGCATTTCTGTCAGAATGTGTAAGTGAAGGACTTTCTGGAAGTGACACAGATGTTGAGTTGGATGAGACAACATCTACTTTGATATCAAGCAAGGTTCAGTCGATTTCTGATTCTTGTTGAAGTTGGATAATATTTAAACTTGCAGCCATGCTCGCAAGATGATTTTTAATTTCTCCCACACTTTCATTAAACTCCTGCATGAAAACTTGAGATGCAACTTCCATCCTTTCTATGGCTTCTTCTTACTTCTTTTCGGAGGCATCTATCTCGTCTAGCAATTCTTGAGAAATCCGGTCGAATCAGAATTTGTGTTCTCTTGATATGGTTGATATGAATTTCCATTATAAGCACAAGACCATTCTTCTTCATATCTGACTTGATTGTAGTACGTACTGAGATGAATCTTGATGCACTAGAAGATCATAACCATAGCTTTTCAACATGGAGATGATTTCGTCCATAGATAAATCTTGATTCACTAGAGGATCATAACCATATCGTTTCAATGTGGAGAAGATTCCGTCCATCACATGTACCTCAAAAATAATTCAAAGTCAGAATATGCTCAAACAAAAAAAATAATAAACAAAGCAATAAAAAGTCCTAATTAAATTAGCAATAATAAAAATCAATAATAACAGCCGTCCCCGACAACAGCGCCAAAAATTTGATGTGCGTTTTCTTTGCATGCAAAATTAATCCCCAAGTATTCAGGATATCAGTTGCAGCTTAAGCAAGCAACCAAGTTAAATATCGAACCCAAAGGATAACGTATTATCAATTTTATTATTAACTAAATTAATTAAGACAAAAGACAATAAAGTTTGAGTTTAGCATTATTAAACTACTAAGCAATATTATTAATTAACAAATAGAATAAAATATCACTAGAAGAATACGAAAGTAGATCAAGTAGTAGAATATGTAGCTCTAAAATAATCCAGTTTCACTCATTAATCTCTCTTTTGTGTATCAATGTCTGACTCTACCTTGTGAAATATGGATGCATCACTAAACCATGCAAATCTACTCTATAGATACAAGTAAATAAGCGTGCAACACGTGTGAATAACCTTGGAGTAAGAGATATAACTTAACCCCCCTTTCTAGGTACTATCAGTATCAATTATTTTCCTGGCCAATTGGTACTCTAACCCAATATGATCTCCCTTTATAAGTACTATAAAATTAACCTCCTTATCCTGCTTACTAACCGAATTCAATTTAATTAATAAACATTCATATATGATAGTTCTAATGAAGCTTCGGAATCCCCTCACTTATAATCATAACATGGAATCCTGTTTAGCAGTGAATGCACTTAATCAATAACCAAGATTTGTATTCAAACTCTATATAACAATTAAAGATGCATAAAACAACTCTGAATATGGATTAAAAACGCATAGTCATATATAAAATAATTCTACAAGTATACACACGAAAGTTCAATTAATTCATAAAAATCTTCAAAATCCTATATATACCAAAACGGTTCTAGCCCATGATGTTGTGAAGAAAAATCATGGGTGTTAGATAGATCTTCCCCGTATGTCCAGAAAATACAAGATAAATTAGGAAACCAATAAAACCCTAGGTGTGGGCGTCGTCGTGTTCTTCTCCATCTTGAATCCTCCTCTTGGTTCTCCTCTTGATTCCACAAACGAATCTTCAAAGTGATGGATGGATGGAGGAAAGGATGTGGATGATGGTTGGGGGGTGTTCCCCCCTTTGGGGTGTAGGATGATTGTGTTTCGGTGCCTTCTCACATGGATAATGATGTAAAAATATATAGGAGTGAGAAAGGAATTAAATAAGAAAATAAAAGATATGGGTGAATCATGGAGATTATGTGATAAGGAGATTAATTGTGTTCCAAGAAATAGGTAATTTTAGGAAATTTTTGGAAATTCTCGCTGGCAGCTGCGTGACTTCACGATTTTGAGCATAACTTCCTCTTTCATACTCCGATTTTAGTGATTCTTGCACTCACACGATCCTCTTTTCCTTGAATTTATATCCATATAAATATCTTAGCAAAAGTCTAATATTTGAAGATGTAACATGTCATGTAAAGTGGAACAGTCGTGCTGAGTAGAAATAGCTTGCGCGACGTCACCATTTCGATCATAACTTTCTCGTTTGGACTCTGATTGAGGTGTTTCTTATGCCAAAACGACCCACTCTTCTGTAGCTTTCCAACTATTTATCACACTTATATTTTTTAGCTTTACAAGAACACAGAAAAATTATACAAGTTAGACGTGCATTTTTCATCATTCTTGCACAAGTTGCACATTTTCTCCAACTTTGCAATTTCGATCCTTTTTCCACATAAAACACAATAAAACACCTCAAACTCATATTTTTCTCATATATACAGAATATAAGATATTTGTGCTAATATATAACAACAATTTCCATAAAAAAAGGTGTTAAATTGGACACTAAAACAAGCTTATTTTCACTCTCATCAAGATGTAAAAATACTGTTGAATCGAACTGACCACGACTGGGTCCGAGAATAGGCCGCTCGGGCACTTAGCTCGGCTCTACCTGGGTCTAGACTTGGCCGAGCGGCATCCGAGCTGCTTCAGGGTAACTTGCCACGTCACCTTGGTCCCATCTGGACCCCACTGGGCTGAAATAGGGTGGTGAGTGGGCCCAGCTCGGCCCGAGCTACTTGCCAAGCGGGTCCCGAGCTGGCCCATTCCGACTCTGTTCCATGCTGCTTCCGATCCTGCTCTATTTTTCCCTGTTTTTCAGCCTTCAAAACTCACAAAAACACCTTAGTAGCCTCAAAATCATGTAAATACTTAAATGTACACAATTTCATCCAAAAATAATAACTTTCCTAAGCAAAACAGTGTAATGTGCACACATAAAATGCGTGAAATTCTACTCTCAACAGTAGGGGAGTAAAAATCGACCAAATCTGTAGATTGCCACTACAAAGAATTCGAAAAAGAGACTCAAAAGGGTATAAGGATTCATAACCAAATATCTCATTATTCCACTCTAAATAAGTCAAAACCTCATATCATACTATACCTTTCTTAGAGTGTAGAAGAATTCAAGATAATTGTAGAGGATAGATTTCTCTCCCGCTGCCGTACTTGGCCGGAGTTCTTCTCCACCATCTACCTGCTCGATTTTCCCTCCTCCTACTCCAGCGCCTCCATCTGATTCCATCGCAATGCCAACCATACGCCGTTATAATCACCACTGTGCCTCTCTAATCGGAAACCCAATGGCGCTGCTCACAACAGGTTTGGTGAGGGAAATGTGGATGATTCTAGAATACGTTTTATTTGCCATTGAAATTATTACAACATTGGTGAGTGTAATTGAATTGATGAGAATTCTAGAATGTGCATTTGGAAAAAGTAAAATTTTAAATTATTTCTTGTGTGTAATAATTGCAGCAAAACAGTATTATTGAAACATTGTTTTCTTTTTTATTCTTGGGTCTCTGCCCATTCAACTACCCACACTACTTTTTCTTTTTTAATTTAATTAATATTTTATACTAATGGTAACAGTCATTCATTAATTTTATTTTCAATGTACACACTGCCCAAAACTCCACTTTTTCTTTAGCGTGAGGTGTCCTGCTTAATATTTTACTCAAATTGATTTTAATATTAATATTCTATTTATAGTTTTCTCTTTTTTTTAATAAAAACCATAATTCTATTTTTGGTAGGTATTTTTGGCAGGAAAATCCTTCACTTTCTAGTTTGGGCAACTTTTCTGTTTATATATATATATATATAGATATAGATATAGATATAGATTTATATATATATATTAATATATCAATTATACAACGGAAGAATTTTAAATGACACGGTTTGAGTAAGGATTTGAAAATCCATAAAAATCAAACTAAAAAATAAATTCAAAATCAAATCCATGATTTGAAATCGATTGATTTTAAGTTGCACCCAAACATGAAGGAGAGACTCAAATCCTCCCATCCAAACACACTCTTAGAATCACAATTATAGGAGTATAATTCTAAGAAGTGATTTAAATTTTTTATTCAAGAGATAAGCGATTAAAGAGAGAAGGCAAAGACTTGTCTTGGGATCCTCACATGAGGAGATTTTTGTGAGACGAATAAAGAGTGATAACATTTAAAAAATGATAATTAAGAGTAATAAAAATGATAATGGTACAGTTAATTATTTCATAAATAATTCGTAGTGTAATAAAAAGTAATATTAACATTTTAATAAAAAGTTATACTTCCTTCGTCCTCTAAGCTTTTCACCCTTATAATTTTACAAAGGAAGGATGAAAAGTTTAGCAGGATGGAGGAAGTAATATTTTTTTATAAGTAGTTATAATTATATAAATAAGTTTATAAGTAATCTCAGAAACAATCTAATACAAAACTTAACCAAAGGAGAAATGGGTAGTGCTTATAAAATTTTGAAAAACTATGTATAGATTGTTACAATGGGAAATCATATAATATTACTCAAATAGTATAAAGTAAATATTTAAAGGAAGGATTGAGTTCACCAACATTATAATTTTATAAAATTACTAGTTGAGGCACCACCTTGTTAGGTGCTCTGTACTATCTTTTTATGTTTAGTTATATACTTTTATGTAGTACACCTTAAATATTTGGAGTTATTTTGATGACAATCTTGTTGGATATATATATATATATATATATATATATATATATATATATATATATATATATATATATATATATATATATATATATATATATATATATTACAGTTAGATGAGAACTGTAAGGTATATTAGAATCTCACATAATCAAATTGAGATATTTGATTAGACGAAACCAGTCAAACCACTTCTTTTTGAAGTGGGGTATTGGGGATGGTGAGAAGGTAATCAAGTTTAGTTGATAACAATTTGTGTATAATTAAGATAAGATTAATAACCATATTATGATTATTCATTATTCACTGTCTAATCTTACTTCTTATCCAGATAGTAATCTAATATCCACTTCCTTATGATCTCTACTTCTTGATCTGTGTGGTGTGCTCATGTTCTTACAAAGCCACCGTAAGCAATCACTACAAAATAATTAGTGCAACATAAATTTAATGTGTTCAAACTACCCTTCTTAACCACCAGAGCCACAATGCTATCGGAAATGTTATTCAGCACACTGTCAAACAAGAAACAATAGTGAATGAAGCAGAAGAAATTGATTATTGTGTCAAGAAAGATGATGTTTTGTACTAACCTATCTCTTGCAGTCCATTGGAGAATATTATGTTGCTGCCAAACCTCTTCAGCACTTGTTTTACTTTCTATCAGATAAGTTGAAACAAACAACATTGGATTAATTCTTGTAGTAATGATAATGCCACAATATTATTTGGATCTTTCATAAATACTATTACAGGAGCAGACTCCACACCAAAACTGTTTCATGAAAAATACTAAATCATAAAAAATCTCCCCGAAAAAGCAAAATGAACATGGCTAACGCCTCTGTAGGAAAACAAAAAACTTCTTAAAATTTTTTTCATAGTTTCACCTTTCACATACCAAGATAATTTGACCATGAATGCCAATTTAGATTTGGACTTGACCAGATATTACAAACTCAAACAATTCAATATAACATGCAGTCTTTAATGCACCATCAATAGCAATGAAATAAGCATATTGACCTTCCATCATAATAAAATAATACTAGAAAATAGCATATAATAACTATTGTGCATGTCACTCACTCTAATGAGTGTGTACCACCACTTTAGGTACAGGGAAAAAAAAGAAGGATCTATATAACTACAATGCATGGAAAATAGTTTTTATTTGATTCATTTGCTGCTGAAAAAAAAGAAGAAATTTAAAAAGATGGTAAATATACAAGCTTCCATGAATTCAATGCACATGTGAAAAAATCTCCCCTGATACAAAGAAAAGACAAAAGCATAAGTATAGATAAACCACATGATACATATTCCACTAAAAAGCTAATTCTTCTGCTCTCCATAAAACAAAGCTAAAGTGGCATGTGAAGAATACTTATTAGCAGCCTGACGAATAAAAGTAGTTGCATGCTCTCCCGTTTTAGAGATGAAAATCACTTTAACCAAACATCGTTCACATAACCCCAAGATTAAAAAGCTATTGAAATTAAAAATATCCAGCAAAAAAGTTCAGTTTGACGACTCAAATGTCCTGTCACATATTTAACAGATAACAAGTATTATCAATGTAATGAGCTCCATGATCGTAATATCAACTAACAGATATATCACGGAAGCCGTTTCAGCAGTTTCACAAAAATTTCAGAATAATTTCCAAAAAAAAGTTTCTAATAAAAATAATTACACAGTTTTCTTGATGATAGTCCATATGTCCTAAAAATTAATTTAATAATTTATATCGATGGAATCTGACCATACCTAATGAGGTTTACTCTAAACCAGAAAATTGGGCACCAGATAGAAAATGAAAATTCTATTAAAAGGGAGAGAGAACTCTTTCAGACATACACGAAGAGTATTTGCATCATCTTGCAAGAACACTTTGAATATAAAGCACCACAGGTTTCATCTGATATTTATTATTGATATAAGACTAGAACTCCAGAGAGTTTTTAGGGTTTGTGCATAGCCTATAATGGTACATCTTAATTTTAAGAAGACTATTCGGCATATTAAATAGCTTTAGTCATAATTAAACAACTCTACAAATTTTCTTTGGAACACAAATCTGAAAAAAGAAAATATCATTGCAAATATTTCAACTTTTGACATCGTTAGCACAATCAATTCTGCATAGCATAATATGTTAAAATGAAAGTAAATTTGAGTTGATTCTACATTCTTGCAAAAGAAGATCAATTATTACTACCACTTATCACAAAACTATTATATTGGAATTATTCAACAGACTAACACTAGCTAAGCTCACGGATAAACTTTTTGTTAATTTTAGCCATGAACAAAATTTCAAAACATATCCAATATTCAGATGGACAAAATAGAGGTTCATGATAAAACTTGAACCCAAATCTCCAACAAGAAAAGTGAAATTAAGGCAAGCATAAAATATCTAAGATTAATTGATTCCTATATGCTAAGATCACAGTTGGAGTAGTATAACGTAAAACTACTCTGTTGATAGAAAGCAAGACAACAGAAGTGTGAATTTTGCATAGGAACCATAATAGCTTTTTTTTTTTATAAAAATTGTACTTAATCTTTTGCTTTCATTTCGATCTTGTTAAAAGTTCAAATATAACATATAAAAACAAAGCATATAAGCACACGCCAACTCTGAGAAATTTGTAAAAAGAATGCATGTTTTGCATAGTGCTGATTAGCCATAGTTTAGTGGTATGACCAACTAAAAATTATCGAACCTCAGGGAGGACGGCACTAGAGCTCAAGCGATCTCACGTTTATCACAATTTTATAGAGACGAATCATCAATTGGGGGATGGTTGATCAAACAAGAAATTAAATCAATTAATGCAAGTGAACAAGCAATGTTCTAGCAAATAAGATAGATGGATGGAAGGTGGTTTACCAAATTGTTTAAAAGTGAGATTAACAACAATCAAGAAGTGATAATTCTAGGAATTATGTATCAAATTCATATGTATCATGTATTGAAGACTAAGGGCCAACACTAAAATCACCTAAACTCCCTCTCGAGATGGATAGGATATGAATATCAAATAGCTCAATGGATTGGTTCTCACTTAAACAATTCCAACTAGGTACTAAGCTTAAATGAGAGTCCCTTCACACAATCAATCAATCTCTCGATCAAACCAATCACATGTCCTACCAAAGGGTTCTAAACTATGAAGGACTTCTCAATCTCTTCACAATCTATAATGCACATGAAGTGTTTGATGAAATGATTCACTTAATTATCCTAAGCATATAATTGATTTCTCAATCTAATCACATATCTAGAACAACTAAACACACAAATCATCAATACAATTCAAGCAATTAATAATCAATGGTAGAAAATCATAGATCCAATCAACATATGAATTTTAATATACAAATCCCCAAAATTATCCAACAACTATCATGTTGCTAATCTCACAAGGGAGATTAGCCTACCATATTAACAAGGAAATTAACATAGACATTAATATCCTTACAAAACATGATGAAACTATGAGGTTTAATACAAGAAATGAATGGAAACTCCCTTGATGTCACTTCAATGGTGATTTCCTTCCTTCCCTTGTTATCTTCCTCTCTTGCTTATTTTCTTCAATTGGATGATGATTTTGATGGTAGGATGATTGTAGATCCAATGGATGGTGAATGGATGAAGATGATGGTGTAAAATAGAAGAAATGGTGTGTGATGTGTGTGGGAAGGCTAGAATTTCAGATCTCTCTCACATATTGAAGTATTGGGTATTTATACCCCTTGGGAGGCTTCTAGAAGGATTCTGATTTTTTTCCAGGATTTTACATAGCACGAGTCGTGCTCTGCCACACGGCCATAAGGTGGCCGTGTCGTGTGAACTGATGCTCCCGCACGGCCTTTTCTTACAGGGCCGTGTTGATGACACGGCTCGTGCTGCCAACACGACTCGTGCGACTGGACACGGCCTTAAGTTGCCCATGTTGAACGAATTGGTGTCGCCGCACGGCCACCTCTTACAGGGCCGTGTTGGCTACACGGCCCGTGTTGGCTACACGGCCCATGTTGGTGCTGGCTCCTGTATTTCTTCACTGTTTTGGCTCGTTCTCCCTCGTTTCAACTCTGAATTGAGATCCGCTTTTTCCTACGTCTTCCTTATCATATCTAGCATCAAATAAAAAGTGAAAATTATAGGTTTAAGCTCATTTACACACATTTCCATAAAAACACAAAACACAACCAAATAACACATAAAATACGGATAAAAATATACGAAAACTCACATAAAAATATACTAAAATCTAGGTGAAAATATCAATCATCAAGTGCTAACATAAACAAGCAAAAGAGAATAAAAAATAGAAGAGTCAGACATGTTGCTGGAGAAATCACAACTAGAACAACATAACAACATTCAAGGAACTTGAGTGAAAGATTTACAAATCTCAGAAGAAAAATGCATTGACTAAAATTAAATTAAAAAATAACTACCTCAAAAAATAGCTAATTCATTAGCTTGCTTAGCTAGGCATTAATCAAATGAAGAGACCCAATTGGAAGAGAAAGCCAAAATTAATGTTGAGAAACTTCCAAATGCATGCTATAAATGTCATGCTTGCGGATCTAAATGATTACCACAGACTTCCTTAGAGTAATAGTGAATCCGAGGTAAAGTTAGGATGTTTGCCGCCAACCAATTTGTTGCCGCATCAACAGAGAGCTCACCATCATACCTAGGCAGAAATAATCATTCAATTCCACATAATTCAAGTAAAAAATAGAATTTAAAAGATCAGAGTCACCTAAAAATAAATAATAATTTAAAGAAGAAAAACCTGTAAAGACAACTTGAACTTTTACATCCCGGTGGAAATGCCAACAATGTTGGAAGTCCTGCAAAAATTTAGTCCCAAAACCAAAATACTTAAGGAAAAATGCTATGTCAATCATAATGAGAAGACGAGTATTCACAAAAGTGATAAAACCAAATTAACAAAATATCATTCAGTTATGATGTAAGCATCAGCTTATATGACTGAGAATTGAAGAAAAATAATCTTTGTAGAATCCAATTCAAGCGTTGATAGAGATGCACCCACATGATAAATAAAATAAATAAACACACAATGAAATAATCCCTCAAGGATGGCCACGGATAATAGAATTCTCCACCACAATCTGTAAGGCTGCAATCCTTCAAGGAAGGCAAAGGAGATGAACTCTGCCACAAACCAATTAAGGTTGCAAAATAGATAATATTCTTTTCGATAAAGCCTAGAGTAACACAAGGTATTTAAATAGGCTGAAGGCCCACAAACACAACCCTAACCCTAATTACTAATATGTCAGGAATTGAAAACAAAGGTAATAAGATAATAGGAAACCCAAATAATCTAAAATCAAGAAATAATTAACTTGTAATAATATACTAAAATAACTAATGTTCCTTCCTCTATCAATTGCCTCCCTCTCCAAACAGCCTTGACCTCAAGGTTGCAATCAACTATATCCATCTGATGCAATGGTATTTGAAAGGGAAAGTTGGGTCTCCCGATTGGATGTGAACCATAAAAAAGAGGAAGTTCCGTCTTTGGTAGCTTGACCGACGGGGGTGGTGGAACTAAAGCCTGTGTGAATTAATCTAATCAAACACCAAAATAACATCATCCCAACATAACTCACATGTAAATTTTCACAAAACCCTAAATTTAGTTTATGAAAAACAAATTGTAAGATTTACTAACCTAAATTAATATTGGTTGCGTTGTGCCGTTGTCGCTTTCCTCGTGCGGTTACCTTCTCAAATCTTTAAAATATCTGAAGAATGAATGATGAAGTGAGAAGAGAAAATGTGAGTAAATGAACAATAGAAAGAGAAGAGAGAATGAGATTTAATGATTGAGAGAGTATTTGGATCTAAAAAATTAAAGTCAAAAGCTTATGTGTGCCCGGGCAAACGGGAGTACATTCCGTGTGCCTTTAGAATTTTGTGCTAAATTGTATACCATTTAGTATAAAGATGTGTACCCTTTATTTTACAAGGCAAAAACTCGTGTGCGCCCGGGCGCACGGAAGCACACTCCGTGTGCCTTTAGAATTTTGTGTTAAATTATATACCATGTAGTATAAAGATGTGTACCCTTTATTTTCTGAAGAAAAATAAAAATATAATGAAAAGTTTATACCCTTTAGAACAAAATGGTGTACCATTATTAATTAAAATATATGCATTTTAGAACAAAATAATGTACCCTTATACATAATACTAAATTCTAAAGCGCAAGCCTCGCTCAAAATTAAAAAAAAGTGACATATTTAAAAAAAATTATTATGAGTGACATTTTTAAAAAAAATATATTAAAAGTGACATTCTTATAAATTTTCCTAATATTTATTATTAAATAATATAATTTTCTAAATGCATAGTACTTGGAACGCGTCCCGAAAATACCTACTCCCTCCGTCTCTGAAAAGTTGGCACACTTTCCATTTTGGGCTGTCCCACAAAAGTTTGCACATCCCAAAAAAAGCAAAAAGTAAAAAACAATCACCCTTCCCCATACACTTTAATTACAAAAAAACCATCTCTACCTACCATACTTTATCATTTATATATTACATAAAAATACCATTATACCCCTAAAAGTTATCACTTTCTTAATCTCCGTGCGGAAAAGAAGTGTGCAGACTTTTCAGAGACGGAGGGAGTAAGTTTTACCCAAATTCAAATATAGATTTCGAAAACCATTCTTTTAAACCCGTAGTAATCAAAATTCATTAGGTCGCTCTCCCCGGCGATACGATGACAACGTTGCCCTAGAGTTGGAATTGTAGCCTCCAATTTTGGCCCCAAAAAAATCTGTAGAATGAGAGACAAAAAGATGGGGAAGGGCGTTTCGGGCATCTCACAAACAGGGCAAAATATTCCAAAAGAGAATCCCATCTTTGCCTGCCTCACCAGCCAAGCAAATCACCACCTCTAACTTCACGAAAACACACACAGCACACACACTCCTCCTGTGTCACGGCGGATTCCCTTATCCCCTCCACCGCGCCGCTTTCTCCGACTCACATGACACAAACCCCGAGCCCGGAATCAAAGGAATCAACCCGAAGCCCGACCCGAACCGGCATGAGACTCATTGTACCCTTGCAAGGAGTTGTTCAAGGCCGGGGCGGGTTACTCCTCGGTTCCCTAATCCCCTGCGCCCTATTCTATTTCCTTCAATTTTACCTCAAACGGCACCGTTCTCCCCCTGCAAACCCTCCTCCGGCGAATCTCCCCGAGCTCCCGCGCTCATCCTCCCGCGCCAATTTGCTGACGCGTGGCTCCAGCGGACGTGCCCACCTGTCCACGAGGGCGAATTCCATCGCGAAGCCGAATGATTCGCCTTACTACATTGGTTGGGATCGGCTACGGGAGGATCCTTACGATAAAGTTAGCAATCCAGATGGTATTATTCAGCTTGGATTAGCGGAAAATAGGGTAATCATTAATTATTTACATTACATTCGTGTATGGATATGAGAGTATGTGCTGCATTATGATCAAATTCTTTGTCTCATTATTGTTTATTCTGGTTTGAAGTTGTCGTTGGATTTAATCGAAGAGTGGCTTTCGAAAAACGTAAGTGATTTGATAGCCGGAGGGGGTGGTGCTCAGGGGCTTAGCGGAATCGCCACGTACCAGCCAATGGATGGGTTAATGCAGTTCAAAGTGGTAATGAAACAAATTATTTCATCCATAGTTTTTGTAAACGAAAATATGGAATATGTTTGTTTTTTCATTTTATCGTATCCTGTGCAAGACAGGTGAAGGAAATGATTGGCATGTCATTTGTATAGCTGAGAACTTTTAACAATATGGAGTATACATTTCTAAGGAAAACTGAGAAATCAAATTTTACTTGCAGTATAGCGTTGTTGCTGGACTTGAGTGTCACTGTGTCAGTATGAGGAACACTGAACATCACTAATAATACGTTGAGTGATGTTGAATTTTGCCAACGTTGAGCTCGACATTAATATTTTTGTCGTTCAGATACTGTATCTGTTATGTACACGGATGATTCAGCTATCCTACGTAATTTTCTTTTATTAACTGAAGTTCCTCTAATGTTTTAGTTACCCATGCTCCATTAAATCCTCATGTGCATGCCAGAAACATATCAAGATAAGTATCTGCGATATTAACTTAAAAAATGCAGTAGTTTTTTTCGATCAGATAAAAAATGCAGTAGTAATGTTATTCTAAAACTATACTGACTTTTAGTTTTTACTCTACATTGTTAAAGGTGAAGCTGAGATTCTTATTAAAAATATTCTATTAATCTTAATCACATGTTCTTTAGCCTGATTCAGTTTTATAGGAAAAGGGTATTCAGGGATGATAAAAATTTAGTATAGGTAGTTGTTAACAATGAAAGCGGTTATTATGTACATGGTTGGCTACATGTTATTTTGTTGATTTTTTTGCTTCAAGTAATTTATCAGTTCTCTTGCCATTTTGACTTCTGTGTAAGTCATACTATTGCTAGGTTGCTATTTGACTAAGTGATTTTTGATACGTTGACATTTCAATGTCATATATGATCCTCCAAGTTTTTTCTATCTTAAAGATGGGAACTCTTCTATGCGCAGGATTAGAAAATTCAATCTAAAAACCCCAAATGAAAGAGAAAGTGCAGTGAACTCTTAAGCTTTTAATAGATTATTATTTTAGTAGGCTTGAAAATAGAGTGCCTAACGTTGCAGAATATTCCTATCAGAGTTGCTAGAGATCGACATTAGGTGAAGACTGCTAGAGTGTAATGTATGATATTTCTGATGTCTATAGATGGATATGTTTACTTGGAGTATATGGATACCTGTCCTACCACCCCTTAAGGTCTTAAAACATAAGATTAAAAAGAACTTGTAAAGAAAATCTTTGCAATATGAAGTTGTGAAAAAGTTGTCCTGAAATGTTTCTACAACATGTATAATAAGGTTTGTACTAAAGTTTCCAATTACTAGAATAAAACGTCCACTTAGGGGAGGCACAAGGTGCAAAAAAGTCACTACTGAGCTATATTTATATCAGGGCTTGATATTAGCTTTTTGGCTTAATATGCACAAAAGACAAAGAGCTTATACATTTATTGGGTGGGGGTGTGTATTAAGAGAGAGAGGCAAACATCTGAATGTGCAATTGAGAAATTTGTTAAAATAACTGTGACATGACTATCGTGAGCTTAATAATTGAAAGAAAGGTAATGCAAACATAGTGAGCTAAGGAAGTAGCTTGGAAAATAGCTGGCAAAATGAATAATGGAGATCTATCTGCAGAAGTTTATGTTGATTGCTATATTGATAAAAACTAGTGATAATTGCTTAAAATCATGTTACTTTTGTTAGTTATATATGCTACACAATTAGGGCAACTAATGTCCAATGATTAGCTAAAAAGGGAATATTCTATCCTCATAAAATGTAGTTCTCATATTTTCTTAAAAAAATAATAAAAAATAAAAGTACGTTCCATATTGTGATCATAGAAGTGTATTCTAATAAGTGTAGGGAGAATGAGACAAAGAAGCATATGTGTTTAGGGTTTTGTCTCTAGATCTTGTTTCCTACTTTCCTTTAAGCTCTGTTTGCATGTTTACGAAATTTGTTATTTAATTTATGTTTGGAAAATCATTCATGCATTTATCTAAGATATACAAACTGAAATGATTTCACATATATTTAAGTCATTATCCTTATTAACTTTGTAATATATAACTTTTGTTTATCAATGACGCCCCTCCATCCCATTTGGGTGTTCACATTTACTTTTCAATGTTATTTAAGAAAATTAACTTTTTTGACCAACTTTAATGACTTTATGAGAGTAATGCAGTCTTTATGGGTGATAAATAAAGAAAAAGTAAGTTATGTGTGTCAGGTAAAGCCTAAAGGTGGCATTTAAAAAAAAGTGTATTTAGAAGCTATTTGTGTTGAGTGCTTTTATTATTTTTTGGTGTAAAAAATGTAATGGGATTATGGGACAAACAAATGGAAAAAATGTGGAATGTGTAATGGGACAGAGGGAGTATCTTGTTGTACTTCTCATTTTATAAATTTGAACCTGCACCTTCATTCTAGCTTGTTTAGGCTTTCTTGTCTGACTTGTCTATTGGTGAGTGAAATTCTTTTTTTTTTTATCCAATGGTGAGTCAAATTCTTAGCAACTTATGATTTGCCTGACGTGCATAATTTAAGATAAATTTGTGTTTTGATACAAATTCTGCTCTTGATAGAATGTATCTGTCGAGAGAATATGTTAGCTTGTGATTTCTTGAAAGATTGTCTATATCTACCAAAATAAATTCTTAGCAATTTATGATTTGCCTGACATGCATAATTCAAAGATAAGTTTGTGTTTTGATACAAATTTTGCTCTTGAGAGAATGTATCTGTTGAGATAATATGTTAGCCTGTGATTTCTTGAAAGATTGTCTATATCTACCAAAATAATATTTTGCGAACATGTGTTTTATTATTTTAGCTATTCTGCACTAGTGTTTCAAGACAAATGCTCTGCTTTAACCCATTATGAAAATGTAGAAAGTAAGCCAACTGCATAAATTCATGATTAATTGATATGGCAAAAAACTCATCCTTGAGCTACCCATCCACCTATCTATTACTAATTTCTTCTACAAGCCTTCTTAATATTGTGAAAGCTAATTTGCGTTCTCAATCATTGGGACTTCATATATACATTTTACTCTCGGAAACAGTTGTATGTTATTCCAGCAATCTATTCTTAATTTTCTTTTACTAGTTCATTCCTTACTGAAAAATTTTAATTTCACGATTGGTCTTTTTTCCTTCTAATTTTGTTAATTTTGCATTTATCTGAAGAAACTCCTACCAATTTTTGCAGGCAATGGCTGATTTCATGACTGAAGTAATGGGAAAAACTGTTTCTTTTGACCATTCCCGAATAGTGATAACTTGTGGTGCGACACCAGCCCTTGAGATACTTAGTTTTTGTCTGGCTGACCAAGGAAATGCTTTACTTGTCCCTGCGCCCTACTATCCTGGGTACTATGTAAATCTTTTAAATTAATATCCGATCAGAGAATACCATTCTTTCTCTTTCTTTAGTTACAAAATTGTCTCCGTTTTTTGTTCATTTTAATTCCTATTATTCTACTTCATTTATCTCCTCATAAAATAAAATCTATTAAATATATATGACCTAACCGTGTTACCTTAACTGCAGATTTGACAGGGACATTAGATGGCGAGCAGGAGTTGAGCTAATCCCTGTTCACTGTCGTAGCTGTGATAATTTCACCTTAAGCATCACAGCTCTTGAACAGGCATTTAACCAGGCAAGGAAGCGAGGTCAAAAAGTCCGTGGAATTCTTATTTCAAATCCATCAAACCCTGTTGGAAACATGCTGAATAGGGACATACTCTTTGATATCCTAGATTTTGCCAGAGAGAGGAACATACACATCATATCAGATGAAATCTTTGCTGGTTCAACATATGGGAATGAAGAGTTTGTAAGCATGGCGGAAATAGTTGAAACTGAAGATGTTGACAAGGATAGGGTTCACATCATATATGGATTATCTAAGGATTTCTCCATCCCAGGGTTTAGAGTTGGGGTTATATATTCCTTCAATGAGAATGTTTTGGCTGCGTCCCGGAAATTAACTCGATTTTCTTCAGTTTCAACTCCGACTCAGTGGATTCTAGTATCAATGCTTTCAGATAAAAGGTTCACGCAGAAATACATCGAGGCAAATAGACATAGAATACGCGCGTTGTATGATTTGTTTATTGCAGGTTTGAGGGAGCTGGGTTTGGAGTGTGCAAAAAGCAGTGGGGGCTTATATTGCTGGGTTGATATGAGCAAATTAATTAGTCCTTATAATGAAAAGGGGGAGCTTGATTTATGGGACAAGCTTTTGAATGTAGCCAAGATCAATGTAACTCCTGGATCAGCTTGTCACTGTATTGAGCCAGGATGGTTTAGATTCTGTTTCACAACTTTAAATGAAAATGAGATCCCTATGGTCATGGAACGGATACGTAAAGTTGTTGATAGTTGTAAACCTTCTGTATAGAACTTTCTAAAATTCATGGTATTGGTCCCCGTTGACCAGATTTTAGTCATAGTTTATAAATGAAGTGGTCTTTTTTGAGAGTTTAAGTTGGTATATCAGTGTTCTGCATGGAGTTTCCATCTCATTATAATTGAAAATTGAGACGTTCTTTCATCCGAATTTGATAATAGTATTACATAAAACACTAATCAGAAACTGAGTGAGATTCTTCTTTAATGTAACAATTGGCTGGAATGCAATTTGTTTACATTAGTTTCAGCTGCAGTTGTCTCTTCCACTTCATATGCAATCCATTGATGCTACTGCCGATTCCTGAAATACAGCAACCAAAGGCGTTCCTCCTCATGAAGTCCTGGCATGAATGAAGTCGAAAATCAAAGTCATAATCAGGTAATTGAATTTTAGTTGATGCAAATAATTTCTGCTGAAAGGAATAGTCAATTCATTATGACATTTGATTTGACATTGTTAAATCTGTTGAAGAGAAAAAGTTGGTTGCATGTATGTACCATTGACTGCTGCTTTTGCATTTTCATTACTCTCCTTTGGCAACTTCTTCTTCGGCTTATCAATATTAGCTCTTCAAGTGTGAGCAGTGGTCTTCTTGCCTGACTAGAATTGGTTTCATGCAGGAATTCTTGATTTCGTGTATCGGCTTTCTGAGAAGGATCCTTTTCCAAGTACCCTACCCTGTTATGGACACCTGAATTTGGCACTAGCAGAGGGAAGAGCCACTCCAAGAAAGAAGCTCCAACCAAGCTTGTAGTACCTGTTGCATAGCTGCTAGTGCTCTCTGTTTCAGAAGCTGGTGAACCAGGACTCTGCACTTGGTCACCGTCAGTGACTGTCAATGCAAGACACGGAACAGCACTCGAAACTGTTGAGGTTGATATTAGACCATTGGCTAGGAGAGACTTGGCTGAGGTGAATGTATCATCTGTTTCGACACTATACGAATCAAGCTCTGAATCTGATGATCCATCATCCCCATCATTGCCACCATGATCATTGTTGTTTCCATAACCACGATCCGAGTATTTTGGAGGTGATGAGTATACGATACTACTGTTTTCCTGTGAAGCAACGAACTTGGACTCTGCTGGAGGTTGTAAAAAGAGGGCGAGTGGTGTCCCGGGCTTCTGTTCCCATCCAAATGGGACCGACACAACCAATTTTACTGGCGGCAACACCGGCTTAGTTGGTTGTGCAGTAGGTTTCCAGTCTTTCTTGGGCGTCCCAGGCTTTTCTTCCCATATGAATGGTACAGAAATGGGCTGTCTCTCTCTCTTCCTCTCACTCTTACAAGGTATTGTTTCTGCCATTTTCTTTCTTTTGTTAACAGATTGGTAGAGTATATTTGGAATGGAACTGCATTAATGTTTATATAGCATACGTAGGTCTCTTAGAATGAGTGGAGTAATTCCTTCTCAACTAATTCATCTGGATGCTGCCAACAGAACCATTTTGTTTGAGAATTAGGCTCACCTAATTTCTGATTTGAATAATGGTTTTGACTTCTTTTTTAAATGTTGTTTGGTCAATGCCAATTGAGTCTTGATAGTGCTTTCCGTATTGGCAACTTTCCACTCTTAGGTTGTTTATAAATTTAAATCCTTAAAGTTGCTTCTTGTATGGGAATTTGGCGTTTCCAATCCAATATTAAAAAAATAAAGCGACCAAGTCCTAGACAGAAACGAAGTTACCGAACTAACTTTTTTTTCTCTCCACTTATTATACTCCCTCCGGCCATTTACAATGTATCAATTTCACTATTCCCGACGTCCGCTTCAAATGTATCAATTTCCTCTATTTAGTAAAGAAAGTACACAATATGACCCACCACTTCCCTCTAATACAACTATCCACTTTACCTATAATAATAATACTCCTTAATCAACGTGCAAAAAGTAAAGACCATAGAATTGTCCACGTGCAAACAGCAAACGGTTACCTTTCAAGTGGCCGGAGGGAGTACAAGATAATATTGGGCGGAGTGGTTACACAAAAATTAAGATACATTTACTATTTTATTTTAGGGTTTAGTTTATCTATACGAAGCCCACGTAATACGTGGAATTATTGATTTTTTTATATAATTGAATTTTTGTTTGAATACAATCATTCAAATATTTTAAATTATTAATTCAATAAATAAATAATTATTAAAAATAGCTGGAGCATGTACTATGAGACTTCAATTGGGGATGCAAATGGGTAGGGTAGGGTACGGGTTAATCAAATCCACATACTACCTGCTACCCAATTACCCTACTCATATCTTACCCTATTACCCTCAATTTCAGCATCGGGTAGGATGCGAATTTACCCATCGGGTAAATGGGTAACCCACGGGTAGACGGATACCCACAAGAATTAATATACGAATATATTAAATGGGTATTAATCCGGATATCCGCAGTAACTTGAACCTACTCGACCCGCACCGACCCGCCCCTTCCCAGTTTTTTCCAACAGAGAAATAGAAGGAATTAAAGGAAGTAAATCTTTGCATTATCACACAAATATCTCAAATGGAAATTGTATAACTGAGTTCAGACATTCAGAGAAATGGAGGAAATGAGAGACCCTAAACCCCCACCCAACACCACCTCACCTCACCCCAATTTTACATGCAGAAAAAGTTAAATTTAAAAGAACGGAAACGGCTATCTATTGAGCTCTCTTCGCCATGTATGCAGAAAAACGTTTCAAAAAGAAAAAAAATAAAACCAAGAAAATACTGAAGCCAATCTCACAAGCCCACCCCAAGAAACTCCAATGGCTGAGTAGAGAAAAAATTTAGACGTGAAGAACGGCGTGAGATTACTCAGGGAAGGGGAGAGAGAGACTGAGAGAGAGGCAAGAGGCGAGAAGAACGGCGTGCCCTAATTCTAAATTTGAATTTTGGAAAAAGAAAGTGAAATGAAATGGGAGGGTTTGGGTTTCAGCGTGTAGATGACTAGTAGTTGCTGACTTGCTGTGTTTAATTTGTTTATAAAAGATAATAAAAGATTAATTTATATATATATATATATATATATATATATATATATATATATATATATATATATATATATATATATATATATATATATATATCGGGTAAACGGGTCGGGTACGCGGGTATAACATGAGAACCCGTACCCTACCCTCACCCGCTGATTATTTTTCGGGTGCGGGTATTACCCAATCCTCTACTCGATTTTGCCTACCCTATCCTTATCCGATCACCCGGATACTCGCGGGTAACCCGACCCGGTGGGTAAAATTGACAACCCTAACTTCAATAACATAGTAGTAATATAAATAATAGGAGAAGATCAAAATAGTTATATTTTTTTCATGTGTTATAATTGTATAATATTATTAAAAATCTCGATATAAATCACATTTTTTGTACTCCCTTTGTTTCACCGAAAGGTCTTTATTTTACTATATTGGACATTTCATTAAAACTCTTCATTTTCCACTTTTAGTAAAAAGATCTCACATATGGTGCATCACTTACTACTAATATAATTACCCACTACACATAAAATAATAATACTCCTTAATCTACGCACAAAAAGCAACCGGTGACGTTTGGATGTGACAGAGAGAGTATCTGATTTGACACATCGAAATAAGAGCACAGTAGATATTTGTTCCCCTAATTACATACAATTCATGCTCATATAAGTTGGAACCTAAACCATATTACTTTTATAATTTGAAACTAAAATCCAACCTTTGGGATGGTATATGCCCAAATTGTTGGGCGAATGTATACTCTAAATAATTAGTAGAATGGTTGGATGTGGGTACCAATCACTCAACCCAATTAGACATGTACTCTAGTTCGGAACTGCATATTCCAATTTAATGAAAATGGTAATATTATGTATTTGGTTCGGTTTTGGAATCATCTGTTCCAATTTTTTTCTTCGGTTTTTAAAGTTTAAAAAAATCAAAGAATAGCCGGTTCTTATGTATGACATCCAAACATTGATTTTCAATCACATTATCCGAACTATGAGATTCTAAAACTTTTTTAAAATAAAAAGGAAAAGAATGGAAAAGTCGTTGGGTTTAGCTGAATAGGCAGTTCGAGTTTCCATAATGTGAACCGTAACCGAACCCGAGTTTTTATCGATTTTGGTTGTTTTTTTTTTTCACGATTTCCCAGTTTTACCGACCAGTTCCAAATTTTTTTGTGCATCTCCAATTATGGGCTTGAAATACTACGCTATTCTTTTTATTTTTACCCTATCGGACATTACAAATTATGTCTTCTTATATGTGCCAAAAAAAAAAAAAAGTTGGGTGAAAAATTTAAAATACTAGTCTGAAGTAAGTAAAAAAGTTGGAGCGCGAAAAAGATAAAATAAAATTATAGTTTAAAGAAATAAAAGTAAATAAAGGAGGAAAATAATTAATATGGAATATCAAATAAGAAAATTAATACACATAAATAAGATTCAGAACTCAAATTCTTTAACATTAGTTAAGATTAGTTTTAGCATATCAAATTAATTTTCATTTGATAATAATAACTTTTTTTTCAATGTATGAAAATACTAAAAATTATGTACATAATTAGTTATAATTTTTTTTATGACATGTCACTTATTCTACCTTCTCATATTTTGTTGTACATCTTCTCGTATTTTATATTTTATTGTACATGTTAATTATACTTCTTTAGTCCCGGACAAAAATCTCAATTACTTTTTTTCACGTAAATTAAGGAGTATTATTACTTTAAATGTAGTGAGTAGTTGTATTAGTAGTAAGTGGTGAGCCATATGTGAGACCCTTTTACTAAAAGGGAAAAATGAAGACATTTGAATGAAATATCCAATATAGTAAAATGGTGACATTTCGATGGAACGAAAGGAGTATCATAATTAAGATGAAGTCACAATGAGACTATCTCACAGTGAGACTTTTTTCACATTTTCCTTGATTAGTTATCACTTTTTATTAAAGATACTATCACCTTTAATTTAACTTACAAATTGTTCATCAACAATTCAATTAATTAATACTTTTCACTTTATATTAAAATCTAACAACTTCTTATTTGTCTCATGAAACTTGATACAATCTCCCACAGTTTCAAATAAGATCACCTATTACATTTTTATAGTCCACTTATTATTTCATATATCTTAAATTTATGTAATTTCACAATTATTGCCTAAATAACCCGCTAAGTGGGCAAAGGTTTAACACGCACAATAAAATATTTGATAGGGTGTAATATTTATTGGGTCCATTACTTATAGGTACAATTTATCTATCTATATTACTAGCAAGTACATTATCCAAATTAAAATATTATCCACTACAAATTGAACCCATTAAATACCCATTTTAATCCTATAAATTTATTATATTCACAAATTAAAATACCATTAATCTCCATGAAACTAGGAAATTAGTTTAGAGTAATCAATCCAATAAGATAGAGTCACACATGAAATTATAGATTTTGTATGTATACATGTATTCAATTTCTTCTATTTCCGTGTTAAAGAGAGGGAGGACACAATCTTCTATTTTTTTATATCATTTCGAATTTAGATAATTAGTTTATGTTCCATATGGTATTCAGAGTTGGAATGTGAAATGGAATTTTGTATTCGATGTATATCAGAAATTAAATACACTTGGTATGCAGTCCCAAATCTGATTACCATGGTTACTGTTGAATCCAATGTGAGATTTGTGTATTCAATTTATATGTGAGATACAAAGCAGTGAATACTGATTTAATTTAAGTTTAATTCTAAACTTGAATCCAATGTGAGATATGTGTATTCAATTCATTATATCAGGGTTTGAATACTGATTCCCTTATCTTCACAAACATTTTACTCATCATTTATTAGTATTACCATGAATACTAATTCTGAATACAACTCTAAATAATCTGGACTCTTCGCCCAATTATTTGAATACCATTTGAAAAAATGAAGGTATACACCCAACTCTCGTAATATTAAGTTTATAAATCACGCCAACCTTCAATTTCTAAAGTTGTAGTATAAATTTTTTCTCAACATACTTAGATAACTCAATTCTCATGAAAAAAAACTACAAACTCAATCCATTGTTCCAATTCTATATTTTTTATTACCAACATTATTGCATTAATTTTTATAATTTTGAATACACACACTACTCTTTGGAATATCAACTGAAGAGTCGATAAGAATTCTTATTTGCAATATCAATTTCTTTATCCACAGATTCAATAATCCAACTCTCATTCCTAAAACATAAATTGAAGACAAACTTCCACTTCTAAAATGCATAATAATGTCGTCAATTCAACATGTGAGGTAGAAAACGAGTCATAAGCAATAGATGTATTCAATAAAAGTTCTATTCACTCAACATAGTATGTAAATAAAAGAGGAATATTAATCATATGCAAACTGTATCTACAACGAACCAATAAATAGTATGCAAGCATTTGAAGGAAAAAATAAGATAAAAAAATGAGGCGACATCTTCACTAGTGCGCAGACTTTCGCGTGTGCCCAACTTTTAAGATTCTGTATTAAAATAAGAAAAAATCGATCAAATATTAATGTAAGAACAACTCTGATATACTTTTGCGTGTGCCCAGCTTTTAAGATTCTGTATTAAAATAAGAAAAAATTGATCAAATTGTAATGTAAGAACAACTTTGATATGTAAATAAGAGAGAAAAAAAAAGATAATTACCATTCAATGGGTGCTTCCTCTTTTTCTTAGAATATTATGCGAAAAAAAGAGAAAATAGATTATAAACATAAGAGGAAAACAATTGTTGTCTGGTAATTAAACAAAATAATGTTTACACCCGTCGAATAAAATTACCATTAAAAGTACTTACAAGATTATGTTTAAACCCTTATAAATTACTGTTGAATGTTTGTGATTACAAATAAAATTAAACAAATCTTCAAAATTAAACAAATACTTACAGGTTTGTGATTTCAAATTGAGATGATTACCTCGGCCAACAATTTCCTACATTCCAACTCTGATATGTAATCACACCGGAGAGAGAATTTCAGAAATAGATTGATTTGAGGAGACATAATTAAAAAAAAATTAAATAAAATAAATTTACGTGAATTTTTAACTAACTAATTATGAATTAGAGTGAGGCTTGCGTGTGCCCGGGCGCACGGGAACACATTCCGTGCACCTTTAGAAATTTAGTATTATGGGTAAGGGTATATTGCTTTGGTCTAAAGGGTATACACTTTAATTAATAAAAGGTACACCATTTTGTTCTAAAAGGTATACACTTTTTATTAATATTTTTTTTTCTTTAGAAAATAAAGAGTACACATTTTTATACTAAAGGGTATACAATTTAACACAAAATTCTAAAGGCGCACGGAGTGTTGTCCATGCGTCCAGATACACACAATAAATTTTTTTAGAAAATAAAGGGTACACATCTTTATACTAAAGGGTATACAATTTAACATAAAATTCTAAAGGCGCACGGAATGTGGTCCGTGCACCCGGGTGCACAGAAGTTTTTGCCTTTAATTTATACATTGTATCTAATAGTAATATTATCTTATAATTTGTACCTATAAGTAATAATTCCTATTTTAATTAATAAAATATATTATGAAAAATGAAGTAAAACACCATTGTGGAATAGTAATCTATTTTTATTTATTAAAATCAATGTACTTTAATTATACTTTAACTAATGTATTTTCTATTAAATATTAAAATTAAAATAATTATAATTAATAATTAAATTGATAAAGTATAATAATTAAATAAGTATTACATTTTCATGCGAGGGACAGAAAAGGTATCATCCTCTTTATAAAAAATATATGAAAAATTTTCTCCCTTTTCTTGTTTTCATGTGGAATCAAATTGAAAATTTCAAACCCTTATGAATTATATAGATTATTTAACCATTCATATCCAAATATATATTATTTTATTAATTATAGGAATAATTACTTTAAGATACATATTAGATATGATATTACTCTAAGATACGTTTAGGTCAAATTGTACGCATTATTTTGTGAATGAATTTTTCTTGTTTTCTTAATTTATCGCAGTGTTGTTGCAGATCACGAATAAACTCACTATTTCTGTTTTCTTAATCTATGGCAGCGTTGTTGCGCACTCACCATATCATCATCGTTTTTTTACAGTAGCTAGCCGACCGGTAAGTTGCGTCAAGAATTTTGGGGGATTTTGGAATTTGAAAGACACCCTCTTTGATTTTTTTAAGTAAATGAGTTGTTGAAAATTCCATGTATTTAGAGCTCCAATCTTGAAATTGAAGATAGATTGGAAATCAAAGATTCCAACGACTGTAACATTATTTTATAAAAATACAATGCGTAAAATTAATTTCTCGTATTTAAAATAATAGATTGTGCATAATTTTTAATGTATATTGTGCAAAAATATAATAGATTGTACAACAATTTAATTTGTTGTATGACAAACCAATCTACGCACAAAAATAGAAACTAATTTTTATCAAATAATAATCTAAGTATAATTTATTTCCAGGACATAAATACACTTTTAATAATAGTAATGTTGTGCAGCCTTATACACAAATTATGCAAACATAAAGTCAGTTGTGCAACCTTTAACACTAATTGTGCAGACAATAAGCCTTGTAAAAAAATCCATCCGAAATTATGTACAACTAATTATGATTGATTATGAAAAACTAAATACTATAATTTTAATCACAATGGTTGTAATGCAGAATGATGATACAATCTGTTGCAACTTTCATGGTAGAAATTGTAGATAATAATTAGAAAGGGTAAAATTGGGTTTGTGCAATATAATTTTGTATTTGTTAGTGTTAATTTTAAGTCCACGTATCTAGTAGTAATAATAGGATATCTATTGCACCTAAAAATAAGTCTCCCATTTTATTATATTAAAGGGGCTTACTTAAGTGACTTGTGGTCACCGATGACCCCCTTACATGGGGGTATGCACATATGTGAAGGGCCCATCGGTGACCACGAGTCACCTAAGAATTGCCCTATATTAAATTGCTTGAAATTTAAATTTCATAATATTTCTTTTTAGTAATTAAAGGAGTTAAATGTAATAAATTTTTTTTATTAATACTAATTTTATGGTTTACTGAAAATACATAAAAATTAGAGAATTTTTAAAAAAAAAAAAATTTAACTCTTCAAATGTGTTCTCTCTCGTATTTAAATAAATCTAAATTTAATAATAATTTGATTATTTTTTAATATTTTTGTTTATTGATTATGAATAGCGAATTACTGAGTTTTCATGGAAAAAAACTTTTTAGTTAATAAAAAAATATAAAAATATACTCCTTCCGTCCCATAGACAAATTCACACTTATTATTTTATTCGTCACATAAACAAGTTCACACCCCAAATAAGGAAATAAATATCACAATAACAACCTGATAAATTTCCTTTAATTACAAGAATGTCATTACAATTAGGCCACCCAACACTATTAAATTAACTCATTAAACTTAATTTTTTAAACTGTAACCCATAATTAATTCAAATATCAAACCCAACTACAATTATTATCTATGAATTAAAAATTGATTCAACTTTCCCTTATAACAAAGCCACCCACTTGTGAATGTGGATCAAACATTGTCAATAATTATTCCAAAAAATAAATGTCAAACCCAGCTGCACAATCAAAAACAGATCTCACCTTTCCATTATATGTGAGATCTAGAATATTATACGTGTTCTAACTTTCTCTTGATTGTTTGAGTATGGATTCCAACTCAAGCTTTTGTTTTCCAAGCATAGAATCCATGGGTCTTCTAGATTCAGGGGTCTTCTAGATTCAGACACGATTCAAGATAGCATCACCTCACCGATGGAAATCCTTGATTCGACAACTGTGAGTATGGATTCCATCGAAAATTTATATTTTCTAAGCACGGAGTCCATAAATCTTCTTGAATCAGACATGATTCAAGATGGTGTCGCCTCACCGATTGTATTCCTTGAGTTTACCACGGTGACGGTGACCGAATCGACTTGTACCTATAGATCTAAAGAGTTTTATCGTCGATGACATCCGATGGAGATGCTGCCTCGGCGATGATGATCAACATTGGATTCCTCGCCGACGGTGGCTCAGGGAGAAAACTTACCCACGATGGTCGATGATACTGATTCGTTTCCAACAGATGATGATTACGCCTTATTATTTGGTACACGCGCTGTACACAAATATAAATTGGCTGAAGTCTGGAGACATTATGTTGACACCTATTTGTAATGGATCCCATCTGCAAAGAGTTTTTTACAGAGGTTTATTATTGGGAGTACTTCTTTCCCTTTATGTGTATGATTCTTATAATCAGTTTATAATGCTAGTACTTGTGTTGGTTGATTGTCTTGAAATTCACCTAAGTTTGTTGCGTGTTTTATGTAATTTTTCTTGTATTTTATGTCTTATTTCGTGTCTTAATTCTCGTCATTTTATTATTTTTAGTTTTGTTTTATTTTTGATTTTCGTTGCAAGAATAGATGATTTCGTGTTGCATTGGATATAAGACAAGTGGGGGAGCAAGATGAATATGTCGAGAAAAATAGAATTAATACGGCCAACAGAGATTACATGGCCATCCTTGGCCATGTTGCTGAAGCAAGCCACATACAGTAAAAACACAGCTTCATTGTGGCCGTGTTTGACCTCCTGGCCGCGTGAAAGTTTCTGATTACAATACAGTAAAAATACGGGCAGCCGTGGCCGTGTTTGATCTCAAGGCCGTGTGAGAATTTCAGATGGAAATACAGTAAAAACACGGCCTCAATGTGGCAGTGTTAGAGCTGTTGGCCGTGTGAGGTGATTTAAGTAAGAAACCAACCAAACTACGCCACCTTAACATCATCACATGGTTGTAACCAACACACTCTCAATGATTTACACAATTTTGTGAGGGAATTATGCTTCAACATCCAATTCTAAGCTGCCATGTGTCTCAATTTTTCAATTTTTTAACCTAATTCCTCACCTATATATACTTCTGGTATGAATTGAAGAGGACACATCTCCCCAGCCGAAAAACAGGGCACCATCAAACACACACATCACCTACTCTTTTACTTATTTTTCACCTCCATTTTTTATCAATCACCATCCCTTCCATTTGGTTGTTAGAGAACTCAAGAATTCAAGAGCTTGAGGTGGAGATCAAGAAGAGTAGAAGATTCTCTTCAAGAAATTGATAGGGAAGAATTTATTCATTTTCTATTTCTTTTGGATTTGAAACGATGGATATATGCAATGAATCATCTATGTGTTTTGTTACCATTATCATGTTAGGCTAATCCCTCTAGTGGGATTAGGGACATGAAGAGCATATTAGATTTATATTATCATGTGATTTAAATTGGTTTTTGACTTAATTGATGTTGGTTTCTATTCATGGGCTTTAATTGTTTTGATGTTGTGATGATATGGTTTGTTATTTATGAATGATTATTGGTTTAATGGATTGTTGATCAATGGATGATTTGTGATAATTAAATACTATCATAATGTTCATGTGTATATTGCTTGGAGTAAGACGAAGACGATCCTCTTAAGTATTAGAAATGCATGAATAGACATCGAGTTTAGGTTTGACCGAGAGGATATTTGAACTCGATGAGGGGAACTAATCCATTCGTTGGCTCTAGTATTCAAAAAGGGAGAGTTAATTTCTAATTAGTACGTTCTAAGGGAGAATTGGGAATTAATTACTACCTAGATGGAAGAGGTTAATGTTGGGCTTTGATCTTAAGTGCTTTTGGGAGTCTCTAGTGGATCAACAACCTTTGTAACCTGAGAGGGAGCTTAGGATATAATGGTGATCACCCTTAATCTACATAAATTGAGTTGAATTCCCTTTTCATGATAATATGAATTGAGTGTCTTGGATGTTTCTAATTCCATATTTTTCCGTACTTGAACTTTAGCACCTATCCTCTTTTATTATTAATCATTTTTACTTGTTATTTGTCTTATTGCTATTTTTATTTACTTGTTACTTGCTTTAGTTGTTAATTTCACAATCAAACTCAAAACCCCCGATCATCCTTACAAAAGTGACATAAACATGAGCTCACGTATTTTATTAGTCCCATCTTAAACTCCTTCGGATTTGATAATTTTATTTCTTGGGATATACTTCTACAACGACCGAGTATTCTTGCTTATGAGTAGAAATATTCAAACAAGAAATTGGCGCCGTTGCCAAGGGAGTTTAACAGATTATTAGTTATTGTTTTAGTTATTCTTGATAAGGATACTTTTTATTTTATTTTATTTACTATTTTTGTTTGTGATCTCACTCTTTGAATTTTAATAGGTGTTTTATGATCACAAGATCAAAGAAAAATCAATCGATTATTTCTTTGAATTTGGAGATAGAAAAGACCGCACGACAAAGGAAACGAGAGAGACGAAAAGCTAAAAAAGGAATAAAAATAGAGAATCAATGTGGAGACAATGTTAACCATGACCCACCTCAAGATCTATTACAAGATCAAAGGGGGTACAATAAGGAGTTCAAGAGAATCAAGCGGAGATGTTTAGGAATTTCATTGCTCAAAATCAAGAATATATGCAATTGCTTGTCAATCAAGAAGCTCAAAGGATACTCCAACAACAAGAGGCACCGCCACATGTTCGTAGAAATGTCCAAGAGATGGTTAATATGTTCAATAACCAAGCTATGCAAGGAAATGTGTAAATACCTCAAGAGAGGCCAAGGCCTAGAGCAATTCGGGATTACTTCCAACCGAGAGCCGTGCACAATATGGTTCCTCTAGTTCAAGCCAATATTTTTGAAATTAAGTCCGGATTGATCAACATGGTCAAAGCAAATCAGTTTGGGGGAGGTCCTCTTGAAGATCCGAAAGCTCATCTTGCTACTTTCTTGGAGGTTGCAAATACCTTAAAGATGAATGTAGTGTTGGATGATGCTATTCGTATGAGGTTGTTCTCTTTTTCTTTAAGAGATAAGGATAAAGCATGGTACAATACAATTCCATTGGGAAGTTGTAATACATGGGAAGATCTTGAGCAAAGGTTCTTAAACAAATACTTTCCTCCTTCGAAGACTCTCCAATTGAAAAGCCTCATCACTCAATTTAGGCAACTCCCAAATGAGAACTTTTATGAAGCATGGGAACACTATAAAGAGATGCTATGAAAATGTCCTCAACATGATTTTCATGAGAATCAACAAGTGGCTTTCTTTTATCAAGGGTTGAGTGAACAACATCGGATGCATGTAGATGCCTCATCCGGAGGGTCTATATTTGGAGTGGATGCTATGAAAGCTATGGATATTTTTGATGATATTGCAATGAATGCTTATCAATGGCCTTCCGAGAGAGTAATGAGAGGTTATGCATTTGGAAAGGTAGCTCAAGTGGAGAGTGTTAATGAAGTGAAGAGTGATGTGTTCCGAAGTGAAGGCATGAAAGAATTTAATGAGGGCAATAATTCTTTAACTAAGCAATTGAATTTGATCACTCAAGGAGTAAGTGAAGGGGGAAGTACGAGTGCTAATTTGAATGAGGAGAGAAATGTGATGCAAAGTGTAGAAGATGTTGCTTATTTAGATAGGAGAAATTACCAAGGAAATTTCCAACATCAAGGGAATTTTCAAGGTAATTATCTTTCTAATCAAGGTAATTCTCAAGGAAACTTTCAAGGTGAGAATTATCAAGGACAAGCTCGGGAAATTAATTTCAATCAACAAGGTGGAGGGAGTTACCAAGGGCAAATGAGGAAGCATTAAAATCTTTCTTATTCTAATTCTCAAGCCGCTATTACATTTCCTCCGGGATTCGATTCAAGTGCTAAGCCATCTAATGAAGAAGGAAAGTAATCATTAGAGGACACAATGCTAGCATTCATGAAAGACACAAGGGCTTATATGAAAAATAATGAAGTCGAAGTGGAGAGGAGAAATGCTAGGCTTGAATCCGAGATGGAAAAGAGGGAAGCTAAGTTTGAAGCTAGAATGGAGGAGAGTGACAAGAAATCTAACAATAGGATGAGAGCTCTTGAATATCAAATGGGGCAACTTGCTTCTTCCGTGGGATCCCAACACCAACAAGGAAAATTTCCATCTACCACGAAAATAAATCCAAAAGAGCATTGCATGTGCATAAAGGTGAAAGAGGATATATTGGTTGAAGAAGGGTTTGTGGATTGCAAGGTGGATGAAGGAAAAGAAGAATAAAAAAGAGTAGAAATTGAGTTAGAAGAAAAGAGGAAGAAATGGAAAGAAGAGCATGTACCTAAGTGGAAAAAGGCTAAGGAGGAAAAGGAAAAAGAAGAAGAATATGAACATGATTATTGGGGAATTCCCATTACTCCTTATCCAATCCCTTACCCTCAAAGATTTGTTAAAAAAGAAAAGATGGAGGAATTTCAAAAGTTTGTTGAAACTTTGAAGAAGAAATGTGAGGAGAGAAAGAAAGCGAAGTTAGATGAAAAAAATGAACCATTGCATGAGGAGCCTTCTATGAAAGTTGAAGATCCGGGAAAGTTTATTATCCCTTGTGAAGTTGAAGGAAAGAAGGTTGTTAATGCATTGTGTGACTTGGGAGCTAGTGTGAATGTTATGCCTCATTCTCTCTTTGAAAAATTGGATATTGGAGAGCTCAAGCCTTCCACTACATGCCTTCAAGTGGCAGATGGATCAACTATTAAGCCCTTAGGGGTGGTGGAGGATGTAGTGGTTGAAGTGAAGAAGTTGACTTTTCCGGTGGATTTTGTCATCTTGGAGATGAAAGTTGATCCTCAAACATCTATGATCTTGGGAAGACCATTCTTAGTCACGGGAAAGGCTCATATTGATGTGGAAAGATGAGAACTTTCTTTGAGTTCAAATACGAAGAGTGTTACATTTTCATGTAACAAAGCAAGAAAGAAGGATGATTCTTACCTCAAGCCTCCAATCATATCTCCGGATGATCTTCATGGATTTGAAAATTCTTACTCTTTTAAATCTTCCAATTTTCTTTTCCATGATTATATTTAAGATTTTAATCTTAACTTGTCTTTGCTTAATATTTATAGAAATGAGGACTCGGACATCGAATTGAAGATTGATAAGGGAGAATTTCATTGGCCTTATGGAGACGAAGCATTTCCATCCACAATTCTTTCGGATGATTTGATGATTATAAGCAAGAATGAAGAAATCATGTTGATGGAAAAGAAAAGAGCCAAGCAATTTCTCAAAGTGAGGATGAGGGAAGAAAAACAAAGGATCACTCTTTGGTTCCATGATCTTGCATTCTGTCTAGTTTGAAGACGTTAAACTCAGCGCTTAATGGGAGGCAACCCATTCTTTAAATTTTGTTGAATAAGTTCTCTGCCTTGAGCTCTTGATTGTAAGTTTTTATCATGTGTTGTTTTGTTTTATTTGTTGTTAGCCTTTGATGAAGGTGGATGTCGGTGTGCATGAGGCGTAATTGGATTGTGAAAAGCGCTACGTGGATGCTTCATGAGGTAAGTCTACTACTTTCTTTCAAACTTAATTTCTAGCCTAGACTTAAATTAAGTTTGGGGGGAGGTAGTTATAGTGGCACGTACTTGTCATTTGCATCGGCGCACACTTATTATCTTGGTTTGTTGTTTTGGCTTATTTGTTGCTTGTGTTGTCTTATTTTTGTGTTTTTCTTATTAGTGTTGTTCTTTGTTATTTTATTTTGTATCTTGTTGTGTTGGTTGCTTGGTCAAGTTGTAGCTTTGTGCTTGAAGTGTGGTTTAAAAAATATTGGTATATTGGTAATTTGAAAAAACAGGGTATGAAAATTTTTGAGTGAAAAGAGCAGGGGAAACAGTTAAAACACGATTTTATGATTTAACACGGCCATGGGAGGCCGTATTGGAGTTTCTGATGATTGTACAGGAGAAACACGACCATTACTAGGCCATGTTTGATGAAGAGGCCGTGTTAACAGGAAAAACACGCCCCCCATTAGGGCGTGTTGCTTAAGGTATGGCCGTCTGAGTTCTTAAATTCAGGTATGACTCTTATTTCTCTCTCTTTTCATTTCATAACTCTTTTTCTCTCACTTCAATTTTACACGCTACTCCCGTGAGTACTCCATAACCCATAACACAACACTACACTACACTCTACACACACGGGTGCTCTCACACACTCCACATTCTATTTCTATACTTGTGAGAATTCTCAAGATCCTCTAGGCATTCATTTGAAGCAAGCAAGGTATGAACTTCTAAACTCCTTTTCAATTTAATCTTAGTTTGATTGTAGAATAAAGTAACTTGAAATTATGACTAAGAAATTTAGTCCTAGTCGACAATGACTATTTTCTTGGTAAGTAAGTTGATGCTTAGATTTTAAATTTTTTCGCTTAGTTTATACTTTATGTTTTGAATAAATGATTGAATTGAGGGGAGAGTTATATTGTTGGGTTTGCTTGATTGAAAATTGGCTAGAATTGCATTGCATTAATTCTTTAAATTCTTATGTATTGAGAATGCATCCAAGGTGTTCGATGAAATGCTTGAATGAAAATTCTTGATTAATTTGTGCATTTTATCTACTAGAACAACATTGGCATATTAAGGAAAGCCATTTCATGTGTTAGTTGAGTGCATACTCTTGAGAAATTCATTGTTATAATAAATGAAGTTGAAGTTATGAAGTAAAATATATGCTCCAGTTAACACACCATTGTGGGCTTAAAAGTTTAAACATGCCTTGCTAATTTTGTTCACTCTTGCTACTTCCAAAGGAGATTTTTAAACTTTAAAGCTTAACTTGACTTTGTTTTGTTATTTTGATTTTATTCATTTTCGTGGTTTGTTATTTGTGTCTCTTTGTTTATTTTTGTACTTGTGGAAATTTAGATTAATTGAATTGATGGTTGTAAATTAGGGATTTGGAGGGAGTTAGGAGCTTTAATTCTTAGTAAGTTGAAACAAGATCCTTTTAGTTTGTTCAAATAGTAGATGAATGATATGCAATAATACTTGGAAATTTCAAACAAATGCCTAGTGAGAGTTGAGCCAAACCATGCATTAAATGAGATTCATTCTTGAGAGGAAATTGATCATCATGAGAAAAACTAGAACTTGCTTGTTGATTAGCCATAACTTGTAGTCGGGTTGACCAATTCAAGAATTTATCGAACTACAGGGAGGTAGGTACTAGTGCTTAAGAAATCTCACGTTTGTTGTAATTTTATAGAGACGAATCGTGAATAGAGTGGTTGTTCAAATAAGTAAATAGAGGTAATCAAAGCAATGCAAGCAATAATCAAACAAACAAGATAAATGGTTGAAATGTGGTTTACCAAATTAAGCAAAAGTGGGATTAACAACAATTAAGTAGCGGGAAATCTTAGGATACATGCATTAAACTCATATGAATCGAGAGTATGGATTAAGGGCCAACTCTAAATTCACCTAAGCTCCTTCTCAAGATGAATAGGATATTAATCTCAATTAGCATAAAGGTTGGTTCTCATTCAAATAATTCCAACTAGGTACTAAGCTTGAAATAAGAATCCCTTCACACAATTAATCAATCTCTCGATCAAACCAACCATATGTCCTATCAAAAGGTTCTAAAATCTAAAGGATTTCTCAATCTATTTACAATTTATAATGCACATGAAGTATTTGATAAAATAATTCACTCAAATGTCCTAATCACATAATTGATTTCTCAATCTAATCATATATTTAGAGCATCTAAACACACAAACAATCAAAAACATCAAGATCTAAAGCATCAATGATAGGAAATCAGTTAACCCAATCAACATATATATTTAAATACATACATCCCAAAATTTAACCACAAACTTTCATGTTGCTAATCCCACAAGGGAGATTAGCCCACAATCTTCATAAGATCCTTAACATAAATATTAAAAACTTTACAAATCATGGTAAACTAGAGGATTAACACAAAATTGGGATGAAAACTCCCTTGAGTTGGCTCCAATTGAATCTCCTTCCTTCCTTTGGTGATCACCCACTCTTCCTTGCTTAATCACTTGATTTGGATGGTAGAATTTATGGAGAGATGATGTGGAATCAAAGTATGGATGAAGGGGATGAAGAATATGGTGTAAAATCAAAGGATTAGTGTGTGAGGTATGTGAGCAGCTGAAATTTCTTGTCTATTTTCTCAAAGGTTGAATGGATGGGTATTTATACTCATTGGGGGCCTTCTAGAAGAAATCTGATTTTTTTTACTGATCAGGTACCTACACGACTCGTGTGCTGCAACACACCTCGAGTCGTGTCAGGGTTTCTGGATCAACGCAAACTTACGACGGTACACGAGTCGTGTGCCACAACATGGTCAAGAGATGGTCGTGTTATGCATTTTGATGATGTTGTCGCACGGCCATCTCTTACAGGCCCATTTGCAGTACACAGCTCGTGTAGCACGACACGGCTCGTGTACTTGAAATGGCTAGCCGTGTTCTTACTGCCCTGTTTTCTTCTTCCTTCTTTCGTCTTTCTTCTTCATTTTCGCTCCGATTTCACCTGTTTTTGATACGATTAAGTTCATTCACACTCAACTCCATAAAAACACATAACTCTATCAAATAGCACATAAATATGGATAAAATACTATGAAAACGGACATAAAAAGACACTAAAATCTAGGTAAAAAATATCACTCATCACACCTCCAAACTTAAAGTGTTGTTCGTCCCCGAACAACGAAAATGATCAATCAAGAGGAGTGATTTTCACCTAGAAAAAGACTAAATGAACACAAGTAATAACACATCAATAGTAATAAGAAATACAAACTATGCTAAGGCATCCTACAACATTAAACTTATAACATGAGAAATTAACAAGTTCAATCAAAAGAGAATAAAGTGTAATATAGTCCCTTTTTAGTCCAAGCCTCACAATGGTCATAAAGTTCTCTCAACACTCTTTAAAGTGGTAACCACACTCATCAATCGGTTGACTCGACTCTCTATAAGCTTGCTCGTGGATTATATTCACAAACCACCAAATTTTCAATCAATGATCAAAAAGGTCTTTAATTAGGATCTAATGATAGACTCTTTGGTAGGGTAGGAAAAATATGGATAATAGTGACTAATCATATGTAAGTAATCGAAGAGGTAGCTACTTTCTTTCATTCTTTAACATTTTCTTTCTTCCTTTCTTTCTTAACTTATCACAAGCGCTATCATCAAATTTCCTTGAATTGAGCTTCTTTCAATGCATGCCTCCTTTCTTTGATTTTCATGATTTCCTTGAGCATTTTGTTACTTTGCTCATTCTCTTGTTATAAGGTTGCATATTCATTTTTGCTTATGCTCTTTTCGTCTTTTTTTTTCTTTCTTTTCTTTTACCATTTCCTTTTCTTTTTTTCTTCCGTATCAAACCTTCCTAGTTACCATTTCCTCAATCACTCACACAAATATGGTGAATATATTAGGCTCATGTGGGTAATTAAGGCTTGTAATGTGCTAGATTCACAAGAAAAAGGCTTAAAGGCTCAAAGTGGCTGATTAGGGATGGTGTTCATGGTAGGGAAATATATGGCAATGACTTTTAATAACAAGGATGGACTTAGATCATGTCATTAACCTATACTAATCGGGTTCATTTCTATAGTCCTTGAGCAAGTTCTAGCTTATCAAACACAACCAATCCACTTATGAAGGAAAAATACCATGTATGCACGGTTAAGACTCAAATGTTCACAAGGTTATGCTTAGACTTTAGGGGACTTATTACACCACATTCATCTCAAAATTGAACAAGTTAATTAAAACATGTCACAATTTGAAAGTGTAGAGATTCTTAATCATATCTTGTCATCACTCATTACCACAACATATCATCACTTGTTGTTAAAAAATGACTCACAACCTCCCTAAACAAACCACCAAAACATACCCTAAACAAGAATAAAAATGCCAACAAACACAAGACAAACAAAGGACCAAAAGCACAAGAACAAACACCATATGAAGAAATAAAGCATATAATTTCCCCCATCTATAATCAATACAAATAACCATAAATCTCAATCCTTAATTAACAATTAAACTAAAGTACGAAATTAAACATCCCAAAACAAAACAATCAAAAGTATCAAATCCAACACAATTCAAATTCAACTAAAATGGATGGGCTAATGAAGTAACGAGCACTAAAAGTACTCCCTTCAATTCTCTGGAGGAGGTGGCGGCTGGTATGGGGCCCAAGGATTGTAAGCATGAGGTGACGCCGGGAACTGGAAATTAAACATCATCGTGATCATCTCCTCCATGTTGTTTGAATGAGTACGTGCCTGCTCATCGTTGTAATCCCTCCGGCGTTGCCCCACTTGGATCTCCCTCAGTGTCACACCATGTCTTTGTTGCTCCTCCCTGAGCTCTCTAATCTGGTCTCCATGTGACTGCTGAGTGTTCCTTATCCCTTGAACTTCGTCTTCCATGAAATTCCATCTAGCCACCTAGGGTCCCATGTACTGCTGTTGTTGCTGCTGAAATTCATCCTCTTGGAATTCTCCTTCTTGCTAAAAAATTGGGGGTTCTGGTGCTTGCTCCTCGAACTCAACGTGATGAGGTTGCTCATCCTCGTCCCTTACCTCCATATCAGCTGGCTCAGCTCTAAGCTCTCTTAGCTCTCGATCTTCTTCTACCCTCATTTGTTGGAGCACTGCCTCCACTCTATCTCTATTTTGTCTGTAAAATACTCTTACCACTGCAGAGTGATTGGGGCTCGCCATAGCCAAATTCTGGACCTTTTGTGGCCCTCGCACTGTGGTGAGTTCTAGAGCTGGTAGAGGAAATAGAGCTCCATTCTCTTGCCTCAAACAATACATATTTCCTATAACTGATAGGAACTCCATCCTAACAAGCTGTGTGTATGTAAGCCCTTCACTCACCATTCGATGCTGCATACCTCTCACATCAATTCCTAGGCCCTGAGTAATCATCGTGACCAAACCCCCAATCATAATCCCCTGAGTGTTTTCTCTTTTAGCTACCCTCTCCACATGTTGAACAAAGTGAGCCGCAATATTGACTCTGAATTTTTTATAGAGGCTAAACATAATGTACAACTGCTTCTCGCTGACAGCTCCACTCTCAAACCTACCCAGAATGGCGTTTAATACTATCTTCTCAAGATACCTCATCACAGGGTTTCTGATCGCTGTCCCTTTTGAGGAGCTAGGTATGTACTCCGGAGGCTCAGTCCCATCTTCTACTAACCTTCTCCACCATGTTTGCTGATTGAAACCCCCTACGGGTAAAAAGTTCTGATGGCCTCTCATGACTGGACACCCAAAAAACTTGTTCGTCATTTATAGGAACCTTCTCCCACATGACATTGTTCAGCTGAAATGTGATCGCTAAGGGAAAACTGCTCCTATCTTTGTGAACTTGCAACATGCTCATGAACTCTGCTGTGAGATGAAGATAGGTGGGAGGCCTCTTGTCGAAAAATTCTTCCATGTCTACCCTTCTGAATAAAGCCCTCAGATCATTCTCAATCCCAAGACCTTCTATAGTAGCCTGATCTTGAAATCTCGTTGGCCTAATCTTGGTCACTATGTATTGCCACCTTAGTGCATACTTCTCCCACTCTGAGAATTCCACTCCAAAATTTTTAGGGTGTATTTCATCTATCATTAACTGAGCATCAATGTTTGATAACTCCATGTTCGTCTCAATAATGATGAAGTCTTCATTACGTTTCCTTGTTCTTCTTTCAGCCATCTACAATGTTAAACATGTTTCAAGTTAAATTTATTTTTAACTCTTTAGGCAAAACATCTCATAATGCGTAGAATCAACACTTGTTATTCAATTAAGTGTAATTCTAGCCTACATCAACACATACAATAACATTCCTCTATAGATGATTATATTTAAGACCAAGCAACATTTCAACAATTCATTCAATTGTAATTCAAGCAATTCCAACCTCACAATCCTTCCATTCTTTCATCAAATCATCATACTTTCCTTTCTATGTGCACAATATAAATCAACAATGCTTCATACTTGCAATAGGTTCTCAATCTAACTCAAAACTTCACTCAAGAATTTCATCGAGCACTTAGCATGCATGTATTTCACCATCACCATTTGTATCTAATTTCAATCCCATCTATGCTCAAATCCTCAATACCTAAGCTAATATAGACTATTACAAATTCATGAAAGCATCATCAATCAATTTATAGCACAATTTGCATCAAATTTCATTGATTTCCAAAAATCCCCAAATTCAAATTTTCCACGAACCCTAATTCCTTAACAATTCTACACAATTCAACAATTAAACAGATTAATTCATGTTTCACAATCATGGACATGCTTCAAACATGCTCTTATTTAAAGCCCATACATGAATTCACACATTCAAACATTCAATTGAAGACTAGGGTTCAAATTGACATAATTCTTTCTTGGAATCAAATGGAAGATTGGATGTTAAAACTTTGTGAATCACTTACTCTCACCACTATTGGATGTTGTTTGAAGGTTTGTGGAGTTTGGAAGAGATATTTTCAAGTGAGAGGGTTGAAGATGACGAAGGCAAATGAGCCATTTTGAAGAGGCCAGCCCATTTTTTAATCTGCCTCAGAACGCAACACGGCTCGTGTTGCTCGTATCGCTCGTGTCGCTGCACTCAACATGAGTCGTGTTGCGCAAAATGGCTTGGGGGTGCCCGTGTTGAGCGTTCTGATGTTGTCACACAGCCATTTGTTACAGGCCCGTGTTGACGACATGACCCGTGCTTCGTGATAAAAGATGACTCGTGTTGCACAAAATGGCCTGTGCTTGCCCGTGTTGCTCCGTCTGATGTCAGTACACAACCACTTGTTACAGGGTCGTGTACTGCACATGGCTCATGTACTATTTGCCCTGTTTTCTCCAATATTTTTACTTCAAAGCCTATTTTTCATGCTTCCAATACTTCCTATTCATGCTCACAACTTAAAAACAACATTAGCTCAACATTAGGTATCAAAACATGGATTATCATCTACTTTCACACAACCAAACGGACCAAAATCACACCGAACTCATGAGAAAAATTTCAAATTAGCTCAAAAATACAAAGAGTTCATGCTTCCAATAAAATACATGTCACACCATGCCATATCCCCCCAAACTTAAATTGAAACAAGAGTTTCAATATAAGTTTGCAAAAAGTGGTGAGACATACCTACACACTTAACATGAAGCCCTTTTTCGTATCTTCAAAACGCATTCTCCTCATAAGCACAATCAACCTACATACCAAAAATGCAAAACAAGAAAAAGAAATATGTACAATCCTAAACTACTAAAAGGATACGAGCCTTCAAGAAGTGAAGGTATCCACATATACCAACACCCTTTGAGAGGGAGAATGGTAATGTTTCACCCTATGACCATTAACCACAAAAGCATTCCCATCCGAACCTTCAAGCTTCAAAGATCCATCTTCTCTAACCTCAATCACCAAATATGGTCCGGTCCATTTTGAACGAAGTTTTTTGGGGAATAGTTTAAGTCTTGAATTGAATAAAAGAACATTATCCCCCGGAATAAACTCCCTTGTTTTGATCCTTTCATCGTGCCATCTTTTGAGTTTCTCCTTCAAAATCCTTGAGCTTGAATAAGCTTCTTCTCTTAACTCTTCTAATTCAACTAATTGGAGACACCTTTTCTTTTCGGATTCTTTCTCATCAAAGTTCAACTTCCTAAGGGCCCATAGTGCCTTATGCTCCAACTCCACGGGTAAATGACATGCCTTCCCATAAACAAGCTTGTATGGAGAAAAACCTAGGGCGGTCTTGTAGGCCATTCAATAGGCCCAAAGGGCATCGTCAAGCTTAGAAGAACAATCCTTTCGATTTCCATTGACCGTCTTCTCAAGTACAAGCTTCACTTACCTATTTAACACCTCCGCCAAGCCATTTGTTTGAGGATGGTACGGTGTAGAAACCTTATGCTTCACTCCATAGCCATTCAAGAGCTTCTCAATAAGTTCGCTGATAAAGTGAAATCCCCCATCACTAATCATGGCCTTTGGCATCCCAAATCTAGCAAAGATGTTATTCTTTAAGAAAGCCTTGACCACTAGAGCATCATTTGTCCTTGTCGGGATTACTTCCACCCATTTAGACACATAATCCACCGCAAGCAATATGTAAAGGTAACCATTGGAAGGCGAAAATGGGCCCATGAAGTCCATCCCCCATACATCAAACACTTCAACTTCAAAAATATTCCTCATGGGCATTTCATCACGTTGCCCTATACTTCCAATCATTTGACACCTATCACACCCCTTGATGTACTCCTTACAATCTTTGAACAAAGTTGGCCAAAACAACTCAATTGTAGGATTTTTGCTCCCATCTTTTGAAACCCAAAGTGTCCTCCACAAGGTGAACTATGGCACATCTCCATGACACTTAACTTCTCCTCTTTCGGGATACACCTCCTTATGATCCCATCCGGACAGTTCTTAAACAATACTCCTTGACATCATGATAAAACTTCTTCCTTTGAGATTCGATGAGATGATCAGGCTTTAGGCCACAAGCTAAATAATTCACGAAATCCGCATACCACGCCCTCCCGTTCTCACATAAAGTATACATCCTTAGATAATCAACTTGAAGGATCTCTTCATCCGAAAATACATCCTTAATGAACTCCATGGTTTCCTCTTCATCAATATTTTCCAAACGTGACAAGTGGTCGGCTATGATATTTTCGACCCTCTTCTTGTTACGTATCTCCACATTGAACTCCTGCAACAAAAGAACCCCACGAATTAGTCTTAGTTTAGCATCTTTCTTACTCATCAAATACTTAATGGCGGCATGATCCGTATAAGCAATCGTTTTTGTGCCAACTAGGTATGGATGAAATTTCTCAAAAGCATAAACTACGGATAAAAACTCTTTTTCTGTTGTGGTGTAATTCTTTTGATTGGCATTGAACGTCTTTGATGTATAGTAGATAGCTCGAAATTTCATCTCCCTAACTTGTCCAAGCACAACTCCCAATGCATTGTCACTTGCATCACAATGTAGCTCAAAGGGCATACTCCAATCGGGAGAAACAAGAATTGGAGAAGAAATCAAGGCTTCCTTTAGTACCTTGAAAGCATCAAGACATTCATCATTAAATTCAAACTGAGCATCTTTTTCAAGCAATTTACACAAAGATTTGACTATGTTAGAAAAATCTTTTATAAAATATCGATAGAACCCGGTGTGACCAAGAAACGATCTAACTCCTTTTTCATTTTTTGGTGGGAGAAGATGTTCAATGGCTACCACCTTCACCCTATCAACTCTCAAACCTTTTTTCGAGATATGATGTCCAAGTACGATACCCTCTTGAACCATAAAATGACATTTTTTCCAATTCAAGATTAGGTTCGTATCTTGACATCGCTGCAAAACCATGGAAAGATTTGCCAAGCATTTATCAAATGAAGATCCAAAAATAGAAAAATCATCCATGAACACTTCCATTACATTCTCAATCAATCCCCCAAAATAGCCATCATGCAACGTTGAAAGGTGGCGGGGGCATTGCACAACCCAAAAAGTAATTTATAGAAAGCAAAGGTGTCATAAGGACAAGTAAAAGTTATTTTCTCTTGATCCTCGGGGGCTATCATGATTTGGTTGTACCCCGAGTAACCATCTAGAAAACAATAATACTTTTATCCCGCCAACCTATCAAGCATTTGATCAATAAAAGGTAAAGGGAAATGATCTTTATGAGTGTTTTCATTAAGCTTCCTATAATCACAACACACTCTCCATCCCGTTTTCACCCTTGTAGCAAGTTCTTCATCAAATTCTATTTTAACAATGGTCAATCCCCTTTTCTTAGCCACAACATGCAAAGGACTCACATGCGGACTATCACTTATGGCATAAACAATATTAGCATTTAACCACTTCAAAACTTCTTTCCTAACAACCTCTTGCATAATGGGGTTCAAACGACGTTGAGGTTGTATGCATGATTTACTCTCATCAATCAATCTAATGTGATGCATACAAATAGTGGGACTTATACCTTTCAAATCATCAAGATTCCACCCTATAGCACTTTTATGATCTCTAAGCACCCTCAACAATTTATCAAGTTCTAGAGGTGAAAGGGATGATGATACAATTACCGGAAATGTTTTATCGTCCCCCAAGTACGCATATATAAGGTGATCGGGTAATGGCTTCAATTATTCTTTTCCCTTATCAACCTTGGGCTCTTCATTCTCTATCTCTAATGGAAGGTACTCCCTCTTTCCATAGTACATCAAATTGGCTTCATCTTCTTGCATTTCTCTACAAGCATTCAAATCATGTAAACAATCATTTATATCATCATCTTCTAGACAATAGAAAAAAAAGTTAGAGTTAAGAGATAAAGTAAGAGAGTGGCTTATGCTTGTCTTGAGAGGATCTTTAGATAAGAAGAATGACAAATTCTCTTGAACAACTTCATCAATCATTTCAATCCTTCTACATTCTTCCTTCTCATCCGAATGCCTCATAGCACTCCTCAATGAAAACACCACTTCTACTTCATTTACTCTCAATGTCAACTCCCCTTTGTGCACATCAATTAAAGCTCTTCACGTGGCCAAAAATGGATGTCCTAAAATCAATGGAACATTTGCATCCTCGTCCATATCAAGTACTACGAAATCCACCGGGAATATGAACTTTCTGACTTTAACTAACACATCCTCAACTATTCCCTTAGGATAAGTCAAAGACCTATCCGCAAGTTGCAATGTAACGGACGTAGGCTTTACTTTTCCTATACCAAGTTTTTTAAAGATAGACATATGCATCAAATTGATACTATCCCCCAAGATCACAAAGAGCTTTATGAACTTCACTCTTGCCCATTTCACATGGTATGACAAAACTCCCCGGATCTTTGAGCTTTGGAGGCAACTTCTTTTGGATTATGGCACTACACTCCTCCATCAAGTTGATGGTCTCATTCTCCACTAAACTTCTTTTTCTTGACATGATGTCTTTCAAAAACTTAGCATAGTGAGGTATTTGTATCAAAGCATCCGCAAAGGGTATATTGATGTGGATTTTCATGAAGATCTCCAAAAACTTTGCAAACTTTTCATCAAGCCCCTTCTTCAAAAATCTATGTGGAAAAGGAATAGGCACTTGAGTTTTTGGTATGCCCCAACTATCCCTTTCCAACTCCACTTTATCCTCTTTCTTTTTCATTGCTTTGGTTCTTTGCCATTTCTTTTCAACAACTTCCGGCTCAACATTCGTTTCATCATTCGCTTTTACTTCAACTTCACTTTCTTCTACAAACTCTTCTTCAACTAAGTTTTCCTTAATCTCCTTCTCTTCCACCTTTTCATTTTCCATAGGCATAGAAGGTCCCACATAGTTTGTTCCACTTCTCAAAGTGATTGCCTTGCATTTCTCTTTTGGATTTACAATGGTGGTAGAAGGAAATTTTTCTTTCTCGTTCGCACTCAACGAACTAGCAATTTGACCAACCGAGTGCTCCAAGGCTTTGAACCTTCTATCATTAGCTTCATCAATCTTTCTTCTTGTCTCATCTTGAGCTTTGTTCGATGCAATCAACTTCTCAATGAGTTCTTTGGTGGTTGCTTTCCCTTCATTATTTGGTGCTTTAGCTCTCGGATGATACCCCAGAGGATAAACAACCGCATTGTTTGGGTTTGAATAAGAGAAATTATCTTGCCTCCTTTGTTGTTGTGGGTATGAGCTTCCACTTCCTTGACTATTGAACCTCATTGCCTTGGTGGGTAGTTTCCTTGGTTGTGATTGAAATTACCTTGCTAATTGTTTTGATAGTTACCTTGGTAATTTCTTCCTTGCATGTATTGCACATCCTCTACACGTGGCATTGTCATAGCCCATTGTTCCCCACTAACACCATTCGGAAGAAGCACACTTTGATTAATTTGGCCTTCAACCATATTAACTCCTTGATTATTCACACCTTGATTCAAGATCATTTGCCTCATTACCTCCGCCGCTATCATCTCAACATTTGGCAAACTTTGTTCCACACTAGTGCTCTTCAAACTCAAATGTTGTCCTTGATCGAAGCTCTCAAATCCATAGCATCCACTAACTCTCTCCGATGCCATTGGTAGACATTTGTAGCAATTTCATCAAAAATCCTTATAACCCTTTCCGGAGTAACTCCAAGTATGGATCCATCCGCCGAAGCATCAACATAAACTCTTTGCCCGTTTACCAAACCTTGGTAGAAAACCCCCACTTGTTGATTTTCCGGAAAGCCATGTTGTGGACACTTGCATAGCATATCCTTAAACCTTTCCCACGCTTCATAAAAACTCTCTTGAGGCATTTACTTGAATTGAGTGATCAACCTCTTCATTTGAAGCGTCTTGGATGGTGGAAAATACTTATTCAAGAATATTTGTACAAGCTCATCCCAAGTGTTGCACGTACCTGGAGTAACAGTGGAGAGCCATGTTCTAGCACGATCTCTCAAGGAAAATGAGAACAACCTCATCTTTAGACAATCATCGCTCACCCCATTTATCTTTACAGTATTGGCAATCTCAATAAATTGAGCTAGATGTGCATTAGGATCCTCATTCGGTAGACCACCAAATTGTTTGTCTCTCACCATGTTGATTAGACTCGCCTTAATCTCAAAATTGTTGGCATTGATTGGTGGACCCATCATTTGTGGCATTGCCCTTGGCATAAGAAATCTCGGATCAACCTTGGATCAACATGAGGCCCTCGATGCACCGGAGGTGGTGGTGGAGGTGCATAAGCATGTTGAAAACCTTGTTGAAGCATAGCTTGTTGCACCATTTGTTCAAGCAAAGCTTGATTGTTAAACTCTCCAATTGTTGATAAGCTTGTTGATGAGGATTAGCATTGACTTGAGGTTCGTTGTCTTGCCCATTTTGCACTCCGTCCTCATCATGCTCTATCCCCACACGATTATCTTCTTGGAGATTCTCCTTTCTTCTCCTTCTCAACGTATGCTCAATCTCCCAATCAATAGGTTCTTTTTGTTTCTCTTTGGATCTTGTTTGCATACACCTTCAAAGCAAAAGAAGTTAGAACAAGATTTTCAAAAGAAAATACAAGTAAACAAATAAAATAAAAAAATATCTCTAGTAAGATTACTCAAAACGATCCTTCTTCAAGCTACTAGCAACCGTTGCCTCCCCGGCAATGGCGCCATTTGATTAGCCATAACTTGTAGTCGGCTTGACTAATTCAAGAATTTATCGAACCACAGGGAGGTAGGTACTAGTGCTTAAGCAATCTCACGTTTGTTGTAATTTTATAGAGAAGAATCATCAATAGAGTGGTTGTTCAAACAAGTAAATAGAGGTAATCAAAGCAACACAAGCAATAATCAAACAAACAAGATAAATGAATGAAATGTGGTTTACCAAATTAAGCAAAAGTGGGATTAACAACAATTAAGTAGCGGGAAATCTTAGGATACATGCATTAAACTCATATGAATCAAGGGTATGGATTAAGGGCCAACTCTAAATTCATCTAAGCTCCTTCTCAAGATGAATAGGATATTAATCTAAATTAGCACAAAGGTTGGTTCTCGTTCAAACAATTTCAACTAGGTACTAAGCTTGAAATAAGAATCCCTTCACACAATTAATCAATCTCTCGATCAAACCAACCGTATGTCCTATCAAAGGGTTCTAAACTCTAAAGGATTTCTCAATCTCTTTACAATTTATAATGCACATGAAGTGTTTGATAAAATGATTCACTCAAATGTCCTAATCACATAATTGATTTCTCAATCTAATCATATATTTAGAGCATCTAAACACACAAATCATCAAAAACATCACGATCTAAAGCATCAATGATAGGAAATTATTTAACCCAATCAACATATGAATTTAAATACATAGATCCCAAAATTTAATCACAAACTTTCATGTTGCTAATCCCACAAGGGAGATTAGCCTACAATCTTCATAAGATCCTTAACATAGACATTAAAAACCTTACAAATCATGGTAAACTAGAGGATTAACACAAAATTGGGATGAAAACTCCCTTGGGTTGGCTCCAATTGAATCTCCTTCCTTCCTTTGGTGATCACCCACTTTTCCTTGCTTCTTCACTTGATTTGGATGGTAGAATTTATGGAGAGATGATGTGGAATCAAATTATGGATGAAGGGGATAAAGAATATGGTGTAAAATCAAAGAATTAGTGTGTAAGGTGTGTGAGCAGCTGAAATTTTGTGTCTATTTTCTCAAAGGTTGAATGGGTATTTATACTCATTGGGGGCCTTCTAGAAGAAATTTGATTTTTTTACTGATTAGGTACCTACACGACTCGTGTGCTGCAACACGCCTCGAGTCGTATCAGGGTTTCTGGGTCAACGCGAACTTACGACGGCACACGAGTCGTGTGCCACACACGGTCAAGGGATGGTCGTGTTGTGCGTTCTGATGTCATCGCACGACCATCTCTTATAGGCCCGTTTGCAGTACACGGCTCGTGTAGCACCACATAGCTCATGTACTTGAAACGGCTAGCCGTGTTCTTGCTGCCCTGTTTTCTTCTTTCTTCTTTCATCTTCCTTCTCTATTTTTGCTCCGATTTCACCTGTTTTTTATACAATAAAGTTCATTCACACTCAAATCCCTAAAACACATAACTCCACCAAATAGCACATAAATACGGATAAAATACTATGAAAACGGACATAAAAAGACACTAAAATTTAGGTGAAAATATCACTCATCACTCGTTGACTCTTCTTAAGAATTGATTGGTAAAGCACTTAAGATATGATAAGAGGCCATTCTTTTGTTATTAAAACCTAGAGCAAAATGCATATTTTCCCTACCTTTAAACATATTCCATTGTTAGCAAATTTGAGGCATTAAAGCCTATATTTTTTACAAGCACATTATAAAGACAAATCCCACTTAAGCTAAGAAAGAACCAAATGTATGGAGATTGACTAAAGAAAACGTAGTTAGACAATGAGAAGAGCAAGAAAAGAAAAGATAAAAAAATTAGAGTAAAAAGAGAATGAAAAATGTTGAGAAAAGTATAAAAAGCAAAAGAGATGTAAAAAGAGCATGAAAGGAAAAGAGATATTGAAAAATATTGGGTAGTTATTATGATATCTTATTAATGAGAAAAGCTCAAGGAAAGCTCATAGAAAGATATTGTTGGTATGTATTGAAAGAGGAGTTGAAAAAAAAGTTTTTTAAAGGGATAAGAATGAGGAACAAAATGTGAAAAGAGATAAAGAAGAGATTGCAAAGTTTTCAATAGGATATCTTCGTACCTTTTAGGCACTTATAGGATATCTCCGTACCTTTTAGTCACTTCTATCCTATATGTATCCTTCCCTAACCAAAGAGCCATACATTACATCCTAATTAAAGACCTCTTTGATCTTTTATGTGAGTTAATTGAGCCTTTAAGAGTGAGTCGACTAGCAAGCTTATGGTGATTCGAAGGTGATTGATTTCCGAGCGTACATTACCCACATCTTTATGAGAGTTAAGCTATACACATTCCTTATGAGATTTGTTATTAAAGAGTGTTAATGTATTGAGTTTTCCCATCTTTGAGCAAGCTAAAGTTTCCTTGTGTAGATTCCTTTGTGGATAAGAGTTCTAAATTTCCTTTATTGTCTTTGATTTATAGGTGGAGATTTAATTGTTCTATTTTCTTATGTTTAACTTAGGTGAATTACACTCCAACTGTTCTTTCATTTTTCGATGTTTGGGGACGAACAACAGCTTAAGTTTGGGGATTTGATTGTCTTGAAATTCACCTAAGTTTGTTGCGTGTTTTATGTGATTTTTCTTGTATTTTATTTCTTGTTTCGAGTCTTAATTCTTGTAATTTTATTATTTTTAGTTTTATTTTATTTTTAATTTTTGTTGCAGGAATAGATAATTTCATGTTGCATCGGATATAAGACAAGTGGGGGAGCAAGATGAATAAGTGGAGAAAAATAGAATTAACATGGCCAACAGAGATTACACGGCCATCCTTGGCCGTGTTGCTGAAGCAAGCCACATACAGTAAAAACACAACTTCATTGTGGCCGTGTCTGACCTCCTGGCCTCGTAAAAGTTTCAGATTACAATACAGTAAAAATATGGGCAGTCGTGGCCGTGTTTGATCTCAAGGCCGTGTGAGAATTTCAGATGGGAATACAGTAAAAACACGACCTCAATGTGGCCGTGTTTGAGCTGTTGGCCATGTGAGCTGATTAAGTAAGCAACCAACCAAACTACGCCACATCAGCATCATCACATGGTTGTAACCACATACTCTCAATGATTTACACGATTTTGTGAGGGAATTATGCTTCAACATCCAATTCTAAGCTTCCATGTGTCTCCATTTTTCCATTTTTTAACCTAATTCCTCACCTATATATACTTGTGATATGAAATTGAAGAGGACACATCTCCCCAGCTGAAAAATAGGGCACCATCAAACACACACATCACCTACTCCTTTAATTATTTTTCACCTCCATTTTTGATCCATCATCCCTTCCATTTGGTTGTTAGAGAACTCAAGAATTCAAGAGCTAGAGGTGGAGATCAAGAAGAATAGAAGATTCTCTTCAAGAAATTGATAGGGAAGAATTTATTCATTTTGTATTTCTTTTGGATTTGAAACTATGGATATATGCAATGAATCATCTATGTGTTTTGTTACCATTATCATGTTAGGCTAATCCCTCTAGTGGGATTAGGGATATGAAGAGCATACTAGATTTATATTATCATGTAAATTAAATTGGTTTTTGACTTAATTGATGTTAGTTTCTATTCATGGGCTTTAATTGTTTTGATGTTGTAATGGCATGTTTTGTTATTTATGAATGATTATTGGTTTAATGGATTGTTGATCAATGGATGATTTGTGATAATTAAATGTTATCATAATGTTCATTTGTATATTGCTTGGAGTGAGAAAGAGACGACCCTCTTAAGTATTATAAATGCATGAATAGATATCGAGTTTAGGTTTGACCGAGGGGAACCAATCCATTCGTTAGCTCTAGTACACAAAAAGGGAGAGTTAAATTCTAATTAGTACCTTCTAAGGGAGAATTGGGAATTAATTAGTACCTAGATAGAAGAGGTTAATGTTGGGCTTTGATCTTAAGTGCTTTTGGGAGTCTCTAGTGGATCAATAACTTTTGTAACCCAAGAGGGAGCTTAGGATATAATGGTGATCACCCTTAATCTACATCAATTGAGTTGAATTCCCTTTGCATGATAATATGAATTGAGTGTGCTTGGATGTTTCTAATTCCATGTTTTCCATACTTGAACTTTAGCACCTATTCTCTTTTATTATTAATCATTTTTACTTGTTATTTCTCTTATTGCTATTTTTATTTACTTGTTACTTGCTTTAGTTGTTAATTTCAAAATCAAACTCAAAATCCACGATCATCCTTACAAAAGTGACATAAACATGAGCTCACATATTTTATTAGTCCCATCTTAAACTCCTTTGGATTCGATAATTTTATTTCTTGTGATATACTTCTACAACGACCGAGTATTCTTGCTCGTGAGTAAAAATATTCAAACATGTGTTGGTTTTTGTGATAACATCCAATAATCATGGTGCATGTGTGGGTAATCTGTTAGTTGCTACTTAAATGTCACCACTTGATTCATTATAATTTAGGAGACATTCATTTCAGTGGTTCCTGTGATTGTTTAGGATGTTGCCTTGTTAGATTCTTATATGAGGTTTAAGTTCCACATAATTTCCATGTGGATTAAATGTCACCACTTTAATGCATCATAGTTAGGAGACATTTGCCATATGATTAAAACATCTCTGATGGTATTGCTCAATGATGAATTTTTTTTTGAGGGTTTAGATGAGAAAAAGAACAAACAAGATAGCGACAAAAACTAAATTGAGCTTGCTGATTAATTTAATTTGATTACAACTTAAACATATAATAGGCAACAAAAAGAACTTCATGATCTAATCCTATGTTTAATCTGTAATCAGGCTGCAAAGCCAACAAAATATATGTCCATAGTCTTAATTGGAGACATAAATATGATATACATTAAAGGTCCTATGTCATACTTGAGTTTCAACGTCTCCAAATTCCATCAAATGTTGGAAAGATGTCCTTACAAGTTCATATCAACTTTCTAGTTTGTTGGCAGCATATTCTGTCTAGACATCCTTTCTTTTCCCAAATGTGGAATTTTGTAGTTGTTATTGCCTAAAACATTTTGAATTTCCAATAAGCAAGACTGTAGGCTTAGAAATAAATTGTTAAGAGTCTTTGCTGTTAAGGCATCAAATGAAATTTGCACATTTTTTTATCAAATCATCAACAGCGTAAGACCTGTTGGCAATTGGATCGTGTGGATCAATGTGATCCGTTAGGATTAACAGGCAAACAAATCAGCGAAAGCAAAAAATAATGTTTACCGTACTTCTGGGTTGGTGTAGAGGATGAACTGCAGAGAACTACCTCTGATCTTCTACTGTATGTCCCAAGTGTGATCCTGTTGTTATGTGGGCAACAGTCTGCAGGATCTCTCAATCTGCTTCTTTTCCTAACTTACGTCAAAAGAGGCGCAGGAATAATTAGGGTTCCAAGAGGCTGAGTTCACTTATATAGTTGGGCTACAGCAGGGACCAGGAGGAGAAATTGGGCTGGGCCTCAATTGAATTTAATTAACCAAGCTTAGCCCAAAGCTTTTAATTAAATCCAATAATAATAATATAGTCCACTAAAATATTATTACTGCACTACCCGTCCAATCCCAAAATTATGTTCTGGGCTCCTTCTTATTATAAGCCCGATGGTCTCCCCATGTTTAAGAAAAACAATGTCCATTAATTAATTAAGTTACTGACAACTCAAATTAATTAATATCTCATCCGAGAGTAGTACCACTCAACCTTATTATCATGCCAGAAATTAATCCACTTGCAAGATTTACATAATAAACCTTATGAGCTCCTCAAGGGGACATCATCAACCTATGCGAACATGGATTCCTTCTACAATCAACAGCACACCATAGATACAGCACTACTTCCCAACTCACCGAGTTTGTTGATTTAATACATATAAATCTCACCCATTGATGAATCAAAGAAATACATACTGCCCTACGTGTCGAGGTTATTGTATAGGGATTAAGAGCACGAACTTCCATAATAACAGAGATCAAGTTCTTCTATAAGTCAGTATAAGTCGAACGATCTCAGGCGGTCCTGCTCAATACACACAAGTGCACTAATGTGATTCTATAGCCAAGACAAGCTAATATCAAACCACACTACAACCATACCGATAGAGAGTCCCAGTCTATCTCAGTTGTGAGCATCTGTTTATACTTTATAAGGAAACTGATAATATGATCTTCTGCGTGTTGTCGCACAACATATTATCTACAGTATAAAGTAAATGGACTATTGCATCATGCATATAAAATAAATTATAAGATGCAATCATTTGATCAATGATTCTCATTTCAAATATTGTTATGACATTGTTCATACTAAAGCTAGACTTTTAGTATACAATCCAACAATCTCCCACTTATACAAAAAGACTATCCTGTCATGTCTTCTGCCATATATCTGATTCCTACTCCCACATACGCGACCATTAAAAGCTCTCGCCTTAAGGTCCTTGTAAATGGTTTACTAGGTCATCATCCGATGCAATCTAGGCGACAACAACCTTCGCCTCATCATACGATTTCTCGTAACAGGTGGTACTCGCGCTCTATGTGTTTAATTGCCTTATGGACTTGTGATTTCTTCAAGTTTGCAACTGCACCAATATCATCAATGTAAATTGTGATTACTTTGGGCAAACTTAGAAACACTTCAAAGTCCATCATGAAGTCTCTAGAGTCATATAGATACTTTGGCTGCCTCATAGGCTCCAATTCATCATCTTTCCATGATGGAGTCCGGAGTCTGAAATATATTTCTATATAACACTCCTCCTCATTATGACTCTACTTCCTAAGATTAAACACATAACCTTTGAGGTGAATTTACTGGCGTCCAATCTGACTAAAAAATCTGAATCTACGTAATCCACAAGAAGCAGTGAATCTGTCCAGTAAGTCCACATATAATTTCCAGTCCTTCTCAGGCACTTTATAAATGTCTTACCACAGTTCATCATTCTTGTTCCGGGTTACGTTGATACCCACTGTTCATGCATTCAGCAAAATAGATATCCAACATCGTTCATAGCATTCCTTAGATTAAGCTTCCTTATTCGCCGAAGTATAAGGAACCGCTTTCATCCTCTTTATCTTCTTCTTGTGTCTCAAAGACACATTCACTTAGATAAATTTACATGCTAAACGAGTATGGACTGTATCATTTTATGAAACTTGAGATAAGCATAATATCCTTTCTTGTGATCCGTATTACCATGATCAAAAGGATATATTTTGCCTTTCTTAAGTCCTTCATCTCTACCGCTTTATTAACCGTACCCAAACGCCCGATAATACTCTTTCATTGTCTCCAATGAGCAAGATACTATCTACGTATAGTACAAGAAACACCACCACGTTTCCGTCACTCTTTACAACACACAAGACTCATCCGCTCATTGATTTAAATCCATGCCACTGGATTACCTAATCAAAACAGATGCTTCACGATCTTAAAGCTTGCTTTAGTCCATCGCTGGACAATTTTAAGCTTACTATTAAAATGCTATTAATACTTTGCAATGAATCACTCTGGTTGCTTCGCATAGATGTTTTCCTCAAGACTTCCAATCAGGAAAGCTGTCTTTGACATCTATTTGCTGTTCCTCATAGCAGCAATAAAAGAATCCGGATCAACATAAGCATAGCTACCAGCGAACATGTGTCCTCATAATCGAACCATTTCTTTCTGAGTACACCTTTTCGCAACAAGCTTTGCTTCCAAGGTTTTCACCTTTCCATATGATCCTCTTTTATTTCCTTTGACCACTTGCAATGGTTTTTACACCATTTAGTGGTCATACAAGTTCCCAGACTTAATATTGAATCCGTAGATTCTATTTCAACATTCATTGCAACTTACTAAGATTCCGCATTTTCATCTTGCAGTGTTGCGTCGTATCCGTGGGACAATACTATGTTCACTAGGGATCAAGTCTCACGACTCTCCCAAAATATATATTTATGGGTTGTCATACAACCCTCCCACTACGACAAGGTACTACATGTAATTGTGTATCAGACGTGACACGCGTTGCAGTTTACCTTGTGGTATATCCTCTTGTACACTTGGTACTTATACTTAGTGTTTTCCTCTCACTTCCTTTAGAACAACTTATACATGGGTTTGTGATTTATTACATAGTCCTTTTCCAAAAATCTAGTTATTGAGTTAACAATTATCCTTCGATCTTTTGGACTAAATAAATCACCCTCCATTTTTCTAGGATATCCCATATACAGACAAACGTTTCACGAATTACTGTATCTAGGGCATATCCATAAAATGAATTTAATTATTCCAAATAATTCATCATCTATCTAATCATTACCATAAGAGCCTTATTCCTTCTATCCACCACACCATTCAGTTTGGGGCATACCCGGTGTAGCTAACTTGAGATTTAATCTCAACTTCTGATCAATAGCTCCTAACTATCCCAAGAGGTATTCGCCATCATGATTAAATCGTAATGACTTAATATATTTTCCATGACGCTTCACTGTACCAGTCTTACAATTCTTGAATTAATCAAAGAACTTAGACATGCAGTGCATCATATAAATATATTGGTTTCCAGAATAATCTTCGAATATTCATAACCACCTCTCGCCTAGATAATATTAGGTTCGCTTGAACTAGAATGAACTAATTCCAACATATATATCTTTGGCTCTACACCCCACAGCCTTGAAAAGGCAGTTAATCATTTTTACTTCCAAGCAAGACTCGCAAGTCCGATAGTTTCCACTTCAGATAAACCTTACGGTCTATCGGCTATCAACTTTTGAATCCTACTCAAGTAAAATGAATTAGTCACAGACGCCAAATGTATGTTTAGTTCATTTCTGAAGGTTCCTTTCTCTTACTAATATTAGAAGATGCATTATTTAATTACTATTTATTGCATCTGTGGGATGTACATGATTCAAGAGTATACTTTTTATCCACCAACGTACTTTAACGGATTATAGCCTCATTCCTCATTACTATGACCATGTCATTTAAATGAAATGAAGTATCCATCCGTTAATGCATAGAAACCAAAATTAAATTATTTCTATGAAACGTACGTAAAGACAATTTATCATAATCAATCGTTTATTCTTATCATGAGATAAATAAACAACTCCCACTGCAATAACCACTACCTTTGTAGTTTTACCCATGTTATTAACAATCTTATCCTTACTCAGTGATAAACATTTAGTGATTTCGGTATCTACATACTTCGTGTCAGTAGATGCCATCACTAATCATGTTTAAACCATTAGTAAATAAGATATTAAACTTGTTCACATCATGATGAAAAATGGCTTTCTTTTGCCACATGTTTTGTTATAAGTTTTCCACCATATACAACCTCTCGTATTTTAGGTAGAACTTGCTCAAAACATCCAGACAAATTGTGAAGAATAAATTGATTTAGGTTTCCCTTTCAATTTCTATTCCAAGCTTTTCCAATTCATTCATCAATTCAACCATGATCTTCTGCCTTTTAATTTACTCAAGTATCCGAAGAGTTACATGAGACCATCATATTTCTATGAACCTCTCATCTCTTCACTAGAGACTTTAATAGGCATCATGAGACGTCCTTTGTGAGAATACACATGTATTTTCTTAAGCAGTAATTATCAAAACCAAGATTCTTTTCTAATCATCTAATTTGGACAAGTAAATATAATGTCTTTTAGTTAACAATTAGTGAAATAAAACCATTCAAAATTCAGAGAATCACAAATAAATTTACCGATCAAATCTTCGAATTTTATTCTTTTATATCGATTCCCTCAAAATAATATAAAATAAAATTCACCGACATCTCAAGCACCGTGAGTCTGCAAGCCACGATAGTGTGGACGTTTACAAACCCGAACATTTACAAGAGAAGGTTTTACCCATTAATTTCATTTGTCAACCTAACTTTATGACAAAATAATTAATAGTCGATTCCTCTTTGACCATGCAAATAAAAGCAGTGACTCCGATGGGGAGAATACTTATTATTTGCATCTAAGTGTACACCATTATTTGACCCCAAGTCCGCGGCCCAAGCTTATGTGCCTTACAGATAGAGAAGTACACACGCGCTCGGATAACTTCCTACAGTCATCAATTACAAGTTTGTACCAGTGAACCGCATATAAACTCATCCGATAGGGAGGAAGGTCTAAGCCAACGCGCAAGTTCATATGCATCACATTACAAACATAATTATTTAATGAAGTCTGTTCCAGCAATCCATGAATAAAACTCATCCGATGGGGAGGAAGGCTCTAATGCCGACGCGCAAGTCTATTCACATTGCTTAACAAACCAATAATGGAGGCTGCGGGAATTTATTACCAATCCCCTCTCCCACTTAGTTATTTAAACACCGATGGTTTTTAACATACATATAATATTCCAGAATAAAATATACAACTAAGACATGCTTCTATTAACAGCAATTTAAATAAGTAAATCACATAGAACATGCCTTTCATATATAACAATTAATTGTCAAGTTAAAACAATTAAATCAGTTATGTATCATAATTAATTGCATAAAATGTTGGATCAAATAAATGGGTCTAGTCTATCCAAGCATCAATAGCATAAAATGAGCAGCCCATTAATTAATTAATTATACCCATTTACCCTGCTAATTTCTGCATGAATTAGCCCAATCCAAAATATGGCCCAACATTATTCCCACAATTAATTAAATAATTAGCCCAGCAGCCCATGGTCCATTTAATTAAAATTGGGCCCAAAACCACAGCCCAAATACATTTAATTAAAATTGGGCCTAACTGAGACACCCCACACATCAAGCCCATTGCCACCTCAATAAAATTGGGCCCATAACACAGCCCAAAACTAATTAAGGAAATAAGCCCAGGGGAGCAGCCCAAACACAAGACTCCTGCCCTAAAACAACAGCCGCCTCTTTGCTTCCTCACAGAGCAATCACCGACGCATCTATGCGCCGCTGCAGCCAGCGGACTAGCCCACAGCCTACTGGAATCGATGACTGATCCGACGCTGCTGCTTCACCCAGAGATAGGTGCAGGTTGCCTGGTAGCCAAATCAACCGTGAGCCACGTCTAGTTGCAACACAGACTCGCCGGTACCTCCAGCCGCAAAGATCTGAAGCCTCTCAACGTCGCGCCCCGGAACTGCCCATATCCAATCGAAAGGAGGGAACAGAATCCATGGAGGACTCGGTCAGATCGCCTCCTGACTCGATCGAAAACCCCAGAAACCCGCCTGGAAGCTGCTCCATCAGACGCCGCTGTGAACTCGCCCGGGAGCGTCAACTGACTCGCTCCCTGCCGCTGCCTGCACACATCGATCGACATGCCAGATCTGCTCCGACGCACTGCCGCCTTCAGTCCATGATTCCCAGGACGCGTCGGCGCATCGCCAAGAACCACCTTCGCCGTGAATTCGCCGCCGTGGTTGCTGCCCACACCAGCACCGCCATCACCGATCTTCCATCATACAACAGATCAGCCGACTCCAGCGCCTGCTCTCTCAATTGCCACCACTCGCCACCATTACCCGAACGCCCGTTGTGAGGCTCTGCCGGAAGCGGGTTTGCCATTGATTCGTTTACGCGCCGATCAGTCATTCACCACCAATCGCAGTCACAATCAACACGCACCGCCGAATTTCAGGATCGCCGTCGTGCAGGGCGTGTGTGTGCGTAATGGATAGCAGATAGGGTTTCTCGATTTATGTGTTATGTGTCCAGTAATTAACAGACAATTATCAATCACACATACCAAATTGCAAGTCATGGTAATAAACAATACAGTATAAAACCCACAGAGATAATTATCAGATTATTTCACATAATCAAATTATCCCAATTAGACATGCTATTAATCTGACTATTAAACCATGGATAGCACATCAAGAATCATGCGATTACAACCAGATCATTTGACATAATCATATAATCACAAAATCTAATGAATCACTTTTCACCACGAAACCAACGCTCTGATACCAATTGTTGGCAATTGGATCGTGTGGATCAACGTGATCCATTAGGATTAACAGGCAAACAAATCAGCGGAAGCAAAAAATAATGTTTACCGTACTTCTGGGTTGGTGTAGAGGATGAACTGCAGAGAACTACCTCTGATCTTCTACTGTATGTCCCAAGTGTGATCCTACTGTTGTGTGGGCAACAGTCTGCAGGATCTCTCAATCTGCTTCTTTTCCTAACTTACGTCAAAAGAGGCGCAGGAATAATTAGGGTTCCAAGAGGCTGAGTTCAGTTATATAGTTGGGCTACAGCAGTGACCAGGAGGAGAAATTGGGCTGGGCCTCAATTGAATTTAATTAACCAAGCTTAGCCCAAAGCTTTTAATTAAATCCAATAATAATAATATAGTCCACTAAAATATTATTACTGCACTACCCGTCCAATCCCAAAATTATGTTCTGGGCTCCTTCTTATTATAAGCCCGATGGTCTCCCCATGTTTAAGAAAAACAATGTCCATTAATTAATTAAGTTACTGACAACTCAAATTAATTAATATCTCATCCGAGAGTAGTACCACTCAACCTTATTATCATGCCGGAAATTAATCCACTTGTAAGATTTACATGATAAACCTTATGAGCTCCTCAAGGGGACATCATCAACCTATGACGGACATGGATTCCTTCTACAATCAACAGCACACCATAGATACAGAACTACTTCCCAACTCACCGAGTTTGTTGATTTAATACATATAAATCTCACCCATTGATGAATCAAAGAAATACATACTGCCCTACGTATCGAGATTATTGTATAGGGATTAAGAGCACGAACTTCCATAATAACAGAGATCAAGTTCTTCTATAAGTCAGTATAAGTCGAACGATCTCAGGCGGTCCTGCTCAATACACACAAGTGCACTAATGTGATTCTATAGCCAAGACAAGCAAATATCAAACCACACTACAACCATACCGATAGAGAGTCCCCGTCTATCTCAGTTGTGAGCATCTGTTTATACTTTATAAGGAAACCGATAATATGATCTTCTGCGTGTTGTCGCACAATATATTATCTACAGTATAAAGTAAATGGACTATTGATAAATTATAAGATGCAATCATTTGATCAATGATTCTCATTTCAAATATTGTTATGACATTGTTCATACTAAAGCTAGACTTTTAGTATACAATCCAACAAGACCTTGTGTCTACTTGAAGGGATTGAATTACCTTAAACCAACCCAAATAATTGACATTAGTGTCAGTGCTTTTAGGTGGTTGACAAACAATGGTGATATTAAACCCATCCGAGTTTGCATTTTCCCGAAACTCTAGATCATTGATGTCAATGTATATCTTAGCATTATCTTGATGGATGATAATATCCCTACATGCATTTGGTGGCTATTTTTGCTTCATAACTAGAATGATCTGACATTTCAAGAAAATTAAACTACATTAAGCTCATAAAAAATTAGCATAATAATGATATAGAGCCTTAATGAGTTTCAAAATTGAACGTTGACTTAAAATCTATCAATTTACTTAATTACTTGAATATAAAAAATTGCTACCTTGTTGATCATCCAGTCTTTAATGACTTCATTTGTAACTAAATCTATTGGTTTGGTTACCATTGTACCTTTTATTCTATATTTTGAGTTCCTTTGCGCTGGAGCTTGATATATGAAAGGAAATATGCCAATTTTTCCATCAAATATAAGTTTACCATAATTTGTATATTGATGCCTTGATATTCCACACATAAACATGACCTTAGGGATGGAATTTTTGCTTTCATATGATCTATGTGGCTCTGTTTCCCCTTCTAAAATATAATATCTCTCTGTGGTTCTACTCTTGTAGAAACATTTTTCATCAATGTGAAAAACATTATGCATACCTGAAAAGTGTATCTTGTTGGCATTTTCATCAAATAAAAGTGTACTCAAACAAAAGTTTATCCTTTGTAGTTTGTGCTCATCTGTAAGCGCAGGCTTAATTGCATTGGTGTACGCCTTAATCTGCCTCTTTTTCACAAGTCTTCCTATGCTGTTCTTACTAACCTTTAGCTCCACTGCTAAGTCTCTGATTGTTGAATGTTTATTGAAGGGTACTCTTCTCATTAAGTTGGTGTCAATATTGACCCTTTTTGCTTTTGGAACTCCTTTATATGAGATTGAAACTATATTGTAGAACTTCCTTTAACTTTTTTTTGCAGAGCTCCAAAGAACGTGTATGATCCTCCTTGACATTTCAAATAATTTAGCAACCTCTCCAATTTTTCCATAGTGAGTAACCTTAGTACTTTTGCAAAGTAAGAGCTATTATATTTCTCCCATAAACTGGGAGATTTTTAGTGTTTGACATTAATGTGTGTGGTATTGTGGTTGATGAGTAAATGATGCATTTGTTAACCTTGTTGTGTATTTATAATAGGAAAAAGATGGGAAATCAAAGAGGGAAACAAATTTAATTGTAGGGAAATTGCAAATCCGTTATTAATGCTTTGATTGGACTTGATTTGTTTTGGTGGGAAGTTTAATTACTTTTGGAGTTAAATTTTAAAAATCAATTAAGGGTGTTGTATTTTGTGTTAAATTTATGACCTTAAGGTATGTAATAACTTTTAATTTATGTATTAGTTGACTTTGTTTTATGACAAATACTATTGTGCAATAGTTTTTAAGGTGCAACTAGGTCTAAATTAACCCATTACCCGGATATTTATACCCCAAATCAGCCTGATGGGTCATTCAATTGTTCTCTCCCTATTCTTTAGGGTCACTCCCAATCTCGGTCACTCATTCTCATCCTTCCTCTCTCTCCGAATCTCGGTCTTTTCTCTCCACCGCTCGACGCCGAATCTCAGTCTTTTCTCTCCACCGCCGACACCACCTCTCACCTTCTTCTACATGTTATGGAACCACTTACATCCGATTTGCCTCCCTCTCTTCTACAAATTCACGTCAGGCTTCAATTGTAAATTCGATGGAGATGAACTTTTTTTCATCAGACAAATCTGTGATGATCTGTGATTAAAGGTACTATATAAGAAAAATTCCTTCCTCTCAAACAATCATCACCTTTCTTGATTCCAAGAACAAAGTAAGAGCCATCTTTTCTTCTATTCTAGTAGACGTGAGAGGAGGTTAAGCACGACTATAGATCTACCGTTGCTGATGAACTACTTCAGAAACTGTTTGGGAAGTGGGATTGTGATGCTCAGATAGGAAAGACTGGTGGCGGAAGATGACTGGTGGCGGTCAAATAGGAAAGACTAGTGGTGGAAGATGTATTTGCGTATGCGGCTAAATATGAATTTCTAAAAATACTATTTTAATTCGATAGTGTATACATTTTATCCATAAATATATTATATTTTACTCTCAAATGTATCATCACTAAATTTACCGTTAATTGCGTAAAATACCCACCTTTACTTTAGTTGCAATTTAGTCCCAACTTTAAGAATTTGACAAAAAAACCATCACCTTTTAGATGCTTTGCAAATTAAACCCATGGGCAACAAGATGCTACCCGATAGATGACATTGCAATTTTATTATGTCAATTACTGCCTTGTCACCTACCTACCTCTGATTACATCTCAGCCCCTACACCCTCCTCCTAGTTTCAATCACCACGCCGTCCTCTTCCCTCACATATGACTTCAGGTGGCTCAGGAAGTTCAGTGGCCACGTGACGATCAGTACCGACACAGATCCCTAGAAGATCTTTGTGAGAACGACCGCCACCTCGTGTGTGACATAAAATTATTCAGAGGATGTGGCAGCAACGCAGCTGGAGAAATGAAGGAAAGCAGGATGGATCACACCACCATCGTCGCGCCGCTCTATCTTCAATCAACCGCAACATCTGCTCGACAACGACAATAATTACAAAATCTTTGACCATGACTACGATGATTCTGCCTTCGCCGTAGTTAACGATGATTCTTCCGTCAACTAATCTTTACAATGAGGTTCTTTTGGCCCAATATACCTAAGGGATGTTATTTCATTCATTGTTATTCTATGTTTCATGTGCTTGTCAATACTATTATCGTGTGAAAAAAAGTGAGATCCATTAAAACAATTGAGATCCACTGAGATCTGAGAAAAATGGAGAGATGAAAGTGAGGTGTGGTTCGGTGTGTAGAAGATGAACTTTAGCAAGATATTGTTATACGCAGTTATTTTAAGTGACAAAACAGATGACGTGAAAATATCATCAATCGGGCAATATTTTTTCCTATGAGGTGGAATTTGCAAAGCATCTAAAAGGTGATGGTTTTTTTTTCAAATCCCAAAAGTTGAGACTAAATTGCAAGTGAAGTAAATGTTGACATTTTTTACACAATTAACCCTTAAATATATAGAGAAAAATTAGTACTAAATTTAATTGAATGTAATTTCATAATCAAATGTATTAGTTGTAATTTAATAGTGTATATTGATTTTCTCAATAAATGTATTATTATTTTTTTAAAAAAATCAATATTTATATTATTTTTATCAATATTTTCATCAACATATTTATTAATTTTTGCTATACATGTTAGTATAATATATTACACATTTTAGTATAAGATGTAATACATTCATATGTATATATTTTAATATTTAAATGTATAATTGTAACTCACTAACATATATGTTGTAACTCATTAATATAGAAAGAATAAATTCATATATATATATATATATATATATATATATATATATATATATATATATATATATATATATATATATATATATATATATATATATATATATATGCATTTATGAAAATAAAGATATACATTAGTTTATTAAAACTTATATAGTATACATTATTATATTCCAAACCCAAATATGAATCACGTTTAATTCATCTACTGGATCCTTCACCCAAACATTAGCTTCCTCCACCCAAACAATATCCATGCTTTAATCCTCCACTAACCCAATTAACGTCAAAATCTAATCTAGTTAGCCATGCTTGATTCTAATCAATGTCAAAACATAATCCCTAATTCTGTTCTGGCCCTAATTCTAATATAATAATTTTACACGAACCAACATCTATAATCAACAAAGAGATCGACAAAAGGAATCGCGCAGAGAAAGGAGGCGGAGTGGCATATAACAAGAGAAGAGAGATAAAATGGGCGGAATGAGATAGCGGAATTAGGAAGGAGACAACGGATGGAGGCGGTGCGTAGATAAAGTAGGCAGATCAGTAGATTGGGAGAGAAGACAGTGGATGGAGCGAGGCAGCAGAGTGAGGGATAAGATTACTTGCAAAGCAGTAGAGATCTGGAAGAAAGCGGCTCGCAGACAGATTGAGAGAGGACACCAGCGTGAATGATTGAGAGAGGAGAGAGAGAGAGAGAGATAGAGAGAGAGAGAGAGAGAGAGAGAGGAGACCAGTGTGAATGATCACCGTGAATGATCCATTTGGGTAATTTCGGATTATATATTTGATCCACTTTAAATACAGATTCTGTTTTTAGTGTACACCAATTGTACAATAGATCAACTATTATTTTATTTATTTTTAATCAAAGCCATTGAGAGATATAATTTGACAGGTTGAATTTATACAATTTTTTTAATTCGGGCAGATTGAATTATATTTGTCAGTTTCTATTTATGATTATTATACTACAGTTTTTTCCTAAAATATCCCTGCTTTTTAGGTTGAAAAAGTAAAAATATTTATTTTTCTAGAACTCTAAATCTACAGTAACTGTGAATTTGTTTTCGGGATGGAGGAGTATATTTTTATGAGTTGTTTTCTCCTTAAATTAATAAATAATGCTAAGAACTATATCAATTTATAAAAATAGTTTTTTTTTCTAAAATTTATAATCTTTTTAATTAATTTTTTAAACGAAAAAAAAAATTATACCAAACATTAAGTTTTTGATTTCATGTTTATTAAAATATTCATAGAATTATATAAATTTATACGTAACTTTCAAATATTATATTGCCAATTCAATCATATATTCTAATTTCTTATATTATCATATTTAGAATGTTACATTAAAAGTATAATCCAAAAATAAAAAATATAACTTAACATAAAAATATTATCAATTAACCAATGAAATTAATAGATGTATGTATATAATAATTATAAATTATCGTATAATTAAAAATAAATTTGAAATATAGTAAAATTCAAGGGTTTAGTAAAATAAATTATATAAATATTTAACTATAAAAAATATATAAAAAATTAATTAATATTAAATTAAGAATTAATTTTCCATAAAATTTTTTATCTATGAATTTATAATATACTAAATTTAATAGTCTTGAAAATTCTAATAATGAATAGATTAAATAGAATTAATAGTTTCTTACTCTTCTATAAATATTTTATTTAATAATAATTTTAACAAAATCATTTAAAATAAAAAAATTACTATTAAGATTGAAAAACTATTACTCCAATTATAATATATTGGCAATATGGATGTCAAATTGAAAATCATGAGAAGACGATTAATTTGATATAGTTTGTATATAAAACCGATTCAAATACATTTAAAGTTTTAGATAAATTTTTATATAAGATTTAGAAAATGAAATATTTTCTTGTGTACATAGGAAATTACATTCCATTTTCAAAACTTTTCTTCTCAACACTTAGTAGAGAGAGATGGGAGAAAAGCACAGAATCGAATTGGAATTTATAGAGGAAGATGGTGGATTTTGAGAAGTTGTAGGCTGAGGTGGATTTTATTTTTATTTTTTCATTGTAAATTATATATTCTTCTATTTGGTCATCATCGTTTATATTACTCTTTTTTTTATGTAATTTAAGATATTTTTTAATGAATTGAGTTACTATGAACAAACTTTTGGATTACCTTTTATGTTGATTTGTTTATATTTTTTTTTCTTTGGTTAACAAGGTTACTTGTTTCTATAAATTGAGTTACTCTTTGTAAAGAATTGATTACTCTTAGATTTGATATTCTGATTTTTTTTTTTAAATGAAGTCATGTACTTTTTTTTTTGAAAACAGTCAAATTGAGTACAAGGGGTACTCATCCCTTACAAGAACAAAATGTAAAAATAAAGAGATACATCTCCTACACTAAACTATCATCTTGTCATAAGACAAATAGTTGGATTGATAGTCGAATCTTTAGAATAATAATGTGTCCTTAGCCTGCCCTTAATTCTAATCCAATTCCATGTTCTAATTTTGAACAACTCGAAAACTTCCACCAAGTGCTTTTTGTCACCTCTAAATACAACTCTATTTCGCCACTTCTATATTCTTCAAATCACTCTTAGCCATAAGGCATTCCAATTATCAGCTTTGATGCCCCTCATCTTAGATCTAATGTGCATTTCAAAGTTATAAAAATGGGGGCGGTAATACTTGCAGAATAAAACGCAAGCCAATTCCAAAACCATGACCATAGCGAATAAGTCAAAGTACATCAAAAGAGGAGATGTTCCTCAATTTCATCGACATTGTTACACAACGGGCATCTGTTATTTCCAACATACACTCCTCGTCTCATAAGATTAACTTTTGTAGATACCCTTCCCTTAAAAATTCTCCATGCGAGTAATTTAACCTTTCCAAGGACATTACATCACCACAATCTACTCCAGACATCATCACCTCTTGCTAAAGGATTGTATTGAGATTTGTCACACAATGTCATATACACTGATTTAACTGAGTATAAACCATTGCTCTCAAGAGTCCAAACCCACTGATCCTTCATATTGACGCCCGACTTATATCTGCTCAAAATATTCAGAAGATCAAAGTATGAGTTGAGTTCCGAATCATATAAGTTTTGCCTTCAAGAGAGATTCTAATGCCAAAGCCCAACATCATCCCATTTCCCTATCTCCCTTACTATTTTTCCTTTTTCTTTTGACAACATGAATAGACGAGGGAACCTCTCCATTAAAGTTGCTTCTCCACACCACATATCACTCCAAAATTTAATATCCCCTCAATTTCCTAATCTTCTTGCCAAGTTCTCTATCACCCAATCACCTTTATTACCTTTAGCAATTTTAAAAAGATCCCAAAACCACCTTGACCAGTGTGCCCTACCTCTTTTCTGTATGCTGCCATTATACTCCATGTCCCATATCATAGTCAAATTCCAATACTAAGAGGTGAGGATTTTATACAAGAGGTGGTTAGAAGAAGTATGAAATTTCCAAACCCATTTACCAAGGAGTGATAAGTTAAAACACGCAATATCTTTTATTCCCAACCTTCCATTCTCTTTGGTATTGCACACAATCTTCCAACTAACCAAATTGATTTTATTTCTCTCGGCACCAACTCCCCATAGGAATATTCTTTAGATATTAGTTAAAGATTTTCTGATATATGTAGGGGGGCACGATAAAAAGATAATAGAAAGGTATGAATGTCATTAAGGACAACATTGATAAGAGTTACCTGGCCCACGATTGACAAACTCTTTGATTTCCATGTACTTAACTTGTTTTGCAGTTTTTCAGCCACTGGTTTCCAAATCCTCCTATCTTTTGTACTTGCACCCACAAGAACTCCAAGGTATTTAATGACAGCTAACCCATTTTGCAATTGAGGAGCATTGTTGCATTAATGGAATCATTATCATATTTGTTGAACACAAACACCTCGCTCTTAAAGAAATTAATCTTCAACCCTGCTGCTAACTCCACCCATCTCATGATCGCTTTCAAGGTAATGAGACTTCCCTTACTACCATTATTAAAGAAATCCATGTCATTGGCATATTGTAGAATTTCCAAATCGATCATGTCTTTCCCAATTTTCAGAGGAGTGTAAAGATGGTTCTCTCTTATTCTTCCAACAAAGCTTCTAATTCCTTCAGCCACTACCAAAAATAGAAATGGGGACAAGGGGTCTCCTTGTCTCAACCCTTTGCATGGAAGAAAATCTTTATTTGGGCTTCCGTTGACCAAAATTGAAAATGAAGTAGAACTCAGACACTATTGAATCCACGTCCTCCATTTACTAATAAAATTCATCTTCTCCAACGCCAAGTGAATAAAGCTCCAATCAACTATGTCATATGCCTTAGGAAAATCTACTTTGAAAATGACTGCCTCTTTCTTGCTCTTTTTAATCTTATCGAGATCTTCATTAAGATCAAGCACACTGTCCACCAACTGTCTACCACTAATAAAGGCAGATTGTTCATGAGAGATGACGTCTTTGATAACTGTACTAATACGGTTAGCTAGTATCTTGGCAATGATCTTGTAGAGACATCCGATCAATGAAATTGGGCGACAATTATTAAATTTCGCAGGATTGTTTTTCTTAGGTATCAAGGTGACAAAAGAGGCATTAACTCCTTTAGAATTTTTCACCCTTCTCAAAATCAAACACATATTCGAAGATGTCCTCCTTGATAGCGTGTCCACTCCTGTTTAATGAGCATCAAACTTATTCTGTCAGGCCCCAGGCTTTTATCACTACCGCATGCCGAACTATTTTACGGATTTCCACTTATGTGATCTTGCTATTTAACCACTCTCTATCCTCTTGTTTTAACTTCTTAACCTCTATGTCTCTTGCTGTGATATTAAAGAATCTAGCCTCCCTTGAAAACATCTTGGAAAAATAATCTTGGATGACTTTTCTTCTTGTTATCTGCCCTTTCAATCCATTTGACTTCGATAAATATCCCGTTGATTTCTCCTTTATTCATGTGTGAATTAACAATAGTATGGAAAAATTTAGAATTCTCTTGTCCTTCTTTGATCCATCTATTTCTAGTCTTTTGGAAAGCCAGGGTAGCTTCAGCAATTTTAGCCTGCTTAATGTCATCCATGCAACCCTTCTTTCCATTGTTAACTAAGGTAAGTGTAAAGAAAATTTGTTGATATTATCGATTTCTTTGATACATTCTTGGCCCTTCCCGCTACATTTTGCACCTTTCTATCAATACATTTTCCCCAACATTTTAGATCCCATTTAAGCATCTCTAGTTTCTTTTCAACTTTAAATCCAGCGTAGATCGTCGTTATTTTTATATAAATTTTAGTGTCTTTTTATATGTTTAGTATTATTTTTCTGTTTTTTATAGTTTTTGGTGGTTTTTATTATTTGTATGGAGATTTTGTATGATGACATGTAAATTTGTGAAAATGAGCTTAAATGTATATTAAACAGGTAAAATTGGAACAAAACGGTGTCGAGTCCCGACAGTCAACTATTGAATGTAGACTGTAAGCACCTGCAACACGAAGTCGACCACCCCTGTTCGTCGAGCTCAGTCCTGCCCGAAGAAACTACTAAGAAATTTGCTGGAACTCATATTGAGCTGCATAGCTCGAGCCGAGTTTGCTCCAAATTTTCAAATTTAATCAACATCGATTCTAAAAGATTCTAGGCTTATAAATACATTATTTGCATCATTCTTACGGGAGGAAAATTTTCTAGAGCAGTTACACTTAGTTTTCACCTAAAATCTCACACAATTTCTCTCCATTCCATTCTACACCATTTTCATAAATTCTATCATCAATTTTCATTGAATTTCCACACTTCCATCCATAATCATTCCATCTACCGCAAATCTAAGAAGGAGGACTCAATTGGTGGAGGAATTGGCATGTTAGAAGAGGAGAAATATAACTTTGCAAAGGAAGCTTGTCACCTTCTATTTTTTTATTTTTCTCTTTCTATGGCTCAATTAGAGCATGCTTTGGATTGTAATGAATTTACTATAATTGTAGTAGGCTAGGAATCTAGTGAGGCTAGAAAACATGATTGGTTTGGAATTTTAGTTATTTTACGCAAGGAGTTTGATGAATTGATTGGATTGATTTACTTTCTAATATGAATGCATATTATCATTTCATGTTATGACTTGTGTGATTAATTGATTATAGCATGTTAATTGGAGTGTAAATTTAGTTATATGTTGTAGTTGATTAATTGAATCATTTTATGGCATGAAGTGACTCTATTATAAGTGTGACTTGAGATTGAAAAGCCCAATGCATGCTTAGAATCTCACAATAGGAAATGAGAGAGAGTTGCCTTTAAATCGGAACTTAAACCTTGTGATAGGACTTCTCCATAGGACTCTAGTACCTCATTAGAGAATGATAAGCATAGTAAAACTCTCCTAGGTGCCATTTTGAGATTGCTTATATGATAAGTGATCTACATCTATATTTGTCTTGTAAAGGAGCTTATAGTGGGAATAGTGAGAGCCTATAATATCCAATCTATGACATTCATCATCACATGTTTATGAGCCTAGAAAACCTCTCCATAGTGTAGCTAGCCTTACTACCTTCTTAGATTGTTGTACCTTTACTTATCTATCATCTCATTCGTTACTTGTGTATTTTATTAATTGCTCTTTATTTGCTTTTATTAGTTGGTAATTGAAGTCACAACTCTTATCCTATCATTCGATTAGTCCTTCTAAAGTGAGCATTTTACAAATACAAATACACAACCTTTTTCCTAGGGATTCGATATTTTATTACGTGGTCACCAGTACTACACAACGATAGAGTACACTTGCTCTTCATAAGGAAAGTACTGATCAAGAAAAACCATATATTTTATACCATGACCCTTGTCCGTGAAAAACTTGTCAAAATCTTTATGCATAAGCCAACTATTTTTAATTCAGAATGATTTCGGACCCCAATCGGTCCTCTGGCTTCTAATAATTAATAGGCAATGGTCTGAAAAGTCATTTGAAGTGCCCATAATGAGGAACCCAACCAGTTTTCCATTCCTTTGTGTTTAAAAAACACTCTATCCAATCTTGAGGTAGCTGAACCATCGTCCCTACACCAAGTGGATTTTCGGCTGGTAAGCTTGAGTTCTTTTAGCCCACAGGCAGCCATGAATTGTTCAAACATATTAAACTATTATGTAGCAGTAGTCTATCATAGTCCTCTCCTTTCAGATGGCTTTCTGATAGTGTTGAAATCACCAATGAAACCAATAATTTGGTCTTCTTGATCGCAAAACGAACCCATCTATTCAGCAAAAATCTATGCCCTCAACTGTCTAGACCAAGGTGAATAAACATTGATGATAAAACATTCTATGTTGCCTTCTAACCACTTTCCTTTAATTTGTAGAGTATCCAAGCAACAATACATGCAGAATTTATCATTTTCCCAAGTACATAATAAGCCTCCCGCCTTCCCCTCTGATCCTATAAAAGCCCAATTAAACTCTACTCTATTCCATAGCGTTGCAACTTGCTCCCACTACAAAAAAAATTATTTTTTAGCATCTGAATTTACCAACAAAATTCAATCCGTTGGTAATTACCAATGGATTAGCAATAAAAAATGAAAATTTTGTTTTAGCAATGGAATGCCAACGGATTTATTCTCTATTTTAGTAACGAAATTCAATCCGTTGGTAATTACCAACGGATTAGCAAGAGAATCATTATATAAATTACCAATGAAATTATTTACCAACAGAATTGATTTTTCGTTGCTAAAAATTTATGAACCACCACTTTATCAATAGAACTTTACCAACGGATTCCGTTGCTAATCTGTTGGTAAGCCAATTTAACAATAGAATTAAGACTTTTAGCAACGGAATATTCTGTTGTTAAAAAATAGTTTTTTTTAGTGTCCTCTCTAAATAAAGCTATTTTGGTTTCCTGAATACACACAAAATCATTGCTTCTCTACTCGTGATATCTCTAATATCTCTAACTTTCTGAACTCCTCCAAGACCTCTAGCATTAATAAACAAAAGATTCATATCAACTCTTCATTAATCACCCCTTTACGATCTTGACCTGCATTATCGGCATAGACACTTCTGTCTCTTAAATCCATGTTTAAAAGTTTCTCAATAACCTTTTCCCTATCACCATCAATTCCGAGTTCCGGGAGTTCTCTGATTTGTAGAACTTTCTCAGCCTTTTTTCTGGATTTTTTAGACCAAAATAATTTATTGCAGTTTATAATACCTAAATCGCCAGGAGCAAATTCAAAAAAAAATTCTAGATTTTGGCTCAAGGTTTTCTCTTCTGAAAGACCCATAGACAATCTCGTGTTTTTTTAACTTAGATCTTGCGGAATTCACTTCTTCCTCCACGACCTCAAAGTTACTATTCCTTCTAAGGATCTCTTTCAAAATTTTGTATTTCTTTTGCTTTCTACTAGCTCTTTTAGCTCGAATTTTAATAGAAGTGTTTTCTGCATGCAAAGTGATCAAAGGATTTTTCGATCCAATATTTTTTTGGCAATATTTGAGAGAGATCTTTTTCATCAAAGGAATTGAGATTTTCAGAAGCAGACTTATTCTTCTCTATTTTGGGCCCCTTTTCTAATTTAATATCGCCAATATCCCTCTTTTCAAAGTTTGGATAAATAACTTCAGTATTGGGCTCTTTATTCAAAATAAAATGCCTTGTGAGTTGTGGCCCTACAAGTCAATGTGTGGCCCACTCACTGGGTCCATAAGTTCATGTCCTAAGCCATTAACTTTTACCTCCTCGATATGAATGCCCTAGGAACCTTCACAAACAGAAGGTGACTTTGTGATAGAGATTCTTACATCTGCTTCTCTCAGAACTCTAACTTTGAGATTGTCAAAAACTTTTGATATTCCCATTAAGAGATTTTGTTGTTGATACTCCTTTAGAATGTCCTCAACTTCTTTATTTATATAATTGGGAGTGCCGCAAACCATGTCGCCTTTATTGTCCTTGCTAATCACCACCAAGTTTTGAAAATATTCTTGGAATAATTCTTCATATTCATCTGAATCTTTGGACAATTTTGTATTGCTGGAGTCCTTTGAATCGAACACAAAATTAGTCATGGAGTTAGAAGGAAGATGAACCCCTTCTTCTCTAATTCTGATAGAAAACGAAGTATCAGAAATTTTAATCTCCTTAGAAGAAAGAATCCAATTTGAAATCTCCGTCTTCACCAAAACAAATTCGACATGGACTCGAATCTTATCAGTTGTATTTTGATTGATCATTATTGCCTCTCCCCTAAGATTTACAATCTTAAAAAATACCTCATCTCTCCAAGCATGCAGTGGAACTCCTCCTATTTCAGGCTAAGTAGCTCTCTATTGACCGAGAACTCGAGGATCCATGCCATGGTTCGATTGCAGCAAAAAGTTTCCCAGACCAATTTTTCTCTTCATTAAGTAGGTTATCAAGACTATTTGTAAGAAGATCTTGTAGCAAGACCCTTCTCCCATCAATTGTCATCACCTTAATATTGTAATACCCACCTATGAATAATTTTTCTTGACCTACTCAACACGTATACCATTGGCTAAAGTTCCTACATAGCAGGTCTCCGCCCATTTGATGTCTGATTCAACAACCTCAATCAATGTGATAGAACTCTCCCTAGCTGCATGGCCCAAAAAAGTAGAATGACTCACAACTAGATGAACAAAAGAAAATACAGGCTTCACCAGGCAGGTAGACTTACATTCTTGCATCATTGAAGTTGGCCTCGTTGGGTTTGAAGAGAGAAACGTGGTCAGTTCACCATTAGTTTGTAGGATACAATCCAAATAGAATCTAACCTCCTCTCAAGTATATCGATGTTGACCACGTTCGCAAATATGGAAAACCCAAATCTTCTTACGTTCTTACTCCCTTTTTAGGGATGAAAACATCTCTGATACTTCTGTATTCTCAAAAATCATCCATAGCTCTTTATAACCGTGGTTGTCCAGAAAACTGGTGAAGAAAAATTTTGTGGTGTTCTTTATTAAGTCTCTCCACAACCTGTCTCTGTAAAGGGTCGGTCCCTTCCTCACAACACTGGACCAATCACCAAATCTTCCCACACTATTCTGCTTGTATCCAGGTAAAGATGTTACAAGTTTAGTCGTGTAAGGGTTTGATAGGAACCGGGGGTGGCTGTTTGAGGTGGAGCTAGCAGGGTGAGGTTTGAGAGGGTCAATGGTGGTGAAGGGACGATTAACATGGTAGTGACGATGGGGTTTGGAGTACGGAGGAGTTGGGATGAAATTGAGGTTGGGAAAGAGATGATGGGAGGCTCGGAGACACTCTCCGCCCGTTCATTTTCTCTTTAAACTCTCTCTCTCCTTTTAAAAATGAAGTCATGCACACCGGATTTTTTTCATCATTTTCGTAAATCATCTTTTTTGTCACGCGTCATATGATTGACACGTAAGTGGGGAAAGAAATCCAATCATTTCTCCTAGGGTTTAAGCTTTTCTTTTTTAAGGGTATAGTTTTCCTCTCTCTCCTACGTGTCATCCACACAATGGAGTGGCACATGAGATGATGTACCGAAATGACCACATGGGATCCCCTATTCCACCCCATGTTACATCTCATGTTTCATAGGGTGGGATGGGAGACAAGTGTCCCATTTCACACACAATTATGGGTGTGTGTGAAATGGAACACTTGTCTCTCATCCCACCCCATGAAATATGAGATATGTAACATGGGTTGGAACAGGAAATTTGAATTGCGAAATGACATAGATAATCCGAACTGGAAGTCATGTATTATGAAGAATGAAATTGTACGCTTTCATATTAATTGAGTTACTCTTTATAAATAATTAGATTACTCTTTATAAAGAATTAAGTTACTTTTTGATTTGATACTCTGATTATTTAAAAATGAAGTAATGTATTGTAAAGAATTAAATTTTGTGCTTTTATATTAATTAGGTTACTCTTTATAAATAATTAGATTACTCTTTATAAAAAAATTCGGTTACTCTTTGATTTGATACTCTAATTTTTTTAAAAATGAAGTAATAATGTATTGTGAAGAATTAAATTGTATGTTTTCATATTAATTGGGTTACTCTTTATAAATAATTAGGCTATCCTTTATGAAGAATTAGGTTACTCTTTGATTTGATTAATCTATTTTTTTTTTTAAAATGAAGTCATGTATTGTGTAAAATAAAATTATATGCAATTTGCAAGTTGATAAATGATTATGTAGAAATAATAATATTACTCTTTGAAAATAATTGGATCACACTTTGAAAGTAACTGGATCACTCTTTTACTTGAGAATATGATTTCTAAAAATGAAGCTATTTGTTGTGAATAATTAAAATTGCATGAAATCTGTAAGTTAATAAATCACTCTATAGAAATAATTAGATTAATATTTGGAATTAATAGGATCACACTTCAAATTTAATTTAATCACTCTTTGATTTGATTCTGATTTCTAAAAATAAGGTCATGTATTGTGAATAAATAAAATTGTATGAAATCTATAAGTTAATAAATTATACTATAAAAATAATTAGATTATTTTTGAGTTAATATGATTACTCTTTAAAATTAATTGGATCACTATTTGATTTGAATTTTTGAATAGTATAAACAAGAATATACCCCAATAAAATCAAATGAATGAAACAACAAGATTTACAAAACATTCTACATGTTGTGTTGTCTGATGATCTCATCTATATAGATACGCTTACTTCTTTTGTTAAAATCATTTCTTGTGATTAAAATTCACATTTTTTTAATTAGTAAAATGAGTATCATTATTTAATCCATTGGTTGCATTATATACTTGAGAGATTAATAAAATAATTTACCATTCCAAAGATGTAGGAATGCTTTTATTAAAGGGAGATGTCATAATGGAACGAGTGATGATCTAAGTCAGATGTGATGTAATATAAGAGAGAGGGAAGGCATGTTGGTTCGTGCATTTAAGAATACAAAAGTTGTCGAATTAAAACAGCAAGAGTTCACCAACACATGAATCAATCAAGATAAGAACATTCAAACTGAAAATAGAGAAGTTCAACTAGTCCAGATGTTGCAATAACAAACAAGAAAAGAAAGCAAGCAAGAAAGCAGTATTAATGATTTGGCAGCCAAGTGGAAGTTTGGCTTAAATTTAGACATCAAGTGGGTACTAGATTCAGTACTGTTACTAATTCAATAATAAATAGCTTTAATCTATTTGGGTATTGAATTTATAAAAGTGAGAGTTGTTATGCACATCGTAGAACACTTCAATTGGATGCTCAACCACTAACACTGTGTGATTTCCTCTGAATTTTCATCGAAGCCTCTTCATCTGCATAATTGGCTTGCTAATATCACAAAATTGGAACTTAGTGGGGAGCACCTTCTTCCCAGAGACGTCCTCTCTTTTTAACAAGAAAATAACACATGATGGATTTGGGATTGACTCCGTTCGCTTCAAGCCTTCTTACCTCATGTCCCCAAGAAATAGAACTATGTGCTTCTCATGAAACACAACCTCCACATAGAAACTCCCAATGGCTCAGGCCTAGATCCAAATTTAGCTAAAGAAAGATCCCAAAATATGTTAAATCTACACAAATATGTGTCTAAACAATTTAACCCTTTCTTCTTGCAAAACAACCATGGTTTAATATCCATTTTATAGAGGCATTGATTCGTATCATTATCAATCCCAATGCTAAAACCCTGACCGTTAAATTCTTTCTCCAAGTAACAGTAATCCAACAGGATTTGCTATGAAATCTAGAATGATAAATAGGAATAATAAGGTAAAAATCAAGAAAGGAAAAATAAACAAAACTAAATTAACAAGTCAATGATCAAACATAGGTAAAAAGACTGAAAAAAAACTACTAGGTAATTCCTCGGAATCCCACTCATAAACATCGGTCTCAGCGATGATGTCAAGTAGATGGCGCTGAGAGTAGATCTTCCTCTTCAGATAGTATAGAACGAGCTCCTCATCGGTGTGAGTAACAATTGTATAGTAGAGGGTTTTGACAGATCGAGAGAGTCAAAACAAGAATGAGATGAGATTGGGGAAGGAAAGAGTGGAAGAGTAGGAAACATTTTTCTCTTGTTGGTCAAAAGAAATATTAATCGATCAGGCCCAGCATTAGGATCCGATTCCACCAGTTATTTGGTAGGGCCGATCCTATTAGAGTTACACTCAATTTTCAATTAAACTATTTTTTTAACAATTTGTAAGATAGTGATAATATTTTTTATAAAAAGTGATATTTGATTTAAAAAAAAGTGATAGCCGTACAATTAAATTATTTTATAAATAATTCATATAACAAATATAAAATAATAATATTTTTAATAAAAGGAAATACATGATAAATAAAAATGTGGTAATTATTTAATTTATGTACTTCATTAATATGGGTAAAAAAATATACAATAAATATAATGTTATTATTTTAAACCAATTGCGAATAATATACACTAGGTGTACTACAAAATTTTCCTATAGCTGGTCATTTTTTTTAAATCGATAAAAATAGACTCCGAACGAAAAAAAGAAAATTATTAATGGCAATTTGTAAATAAAATTTTAGTGAAATCACCGCGCTAGCTCTGTTTTTATTTAAAAAATATTAATTGAGTTAATGAATAATTCATCACACACAATGAGATCTGTAAATAGGTCTCATGTAAATCTCCCTCAAAATGCTATTACTTTTTATGATTACATAGTATTATTCATTTTACGAATTATTGATAAAATAATTTAATTAGAAGTTTATTACATTTCATTTATCAAGTATAACTTTTTATTGATAATGTAATTTCGTCCAATTAATTGTTAATGAAATAGTACTATTTGAAGAATATTACTTTACTTTGTTCAATTTCTCTCTTTGTCCCAAGCAAAGGTGGCCGTTTACTTTTTGCACGTGAATTAAGGAGTATTATTATTTTATGTGTATTTGGTAGTTGTATTAGAGTGATGTGATGGGTATTGGTGGACCTTTTTTACTAGGAAAAACGAGAACCTTTTAATGAGACGTCCAATATAGTAAAATGAAGATCTTTTGGTGGGACAGAGGGAGTATTATTTTTTATTAAACCTATTATCACTTTTTATTTGCATTGTGAATTCAATAAATTTTAATGATTTTTTATTAATGTCATTAGATCACTTTTAATTAAAATGTTATTAATTCTAACAAATCCCATTAATTATTTATAAAATAGTTTGATTGAGAAGATTATCACTTTTATTTTAAAAATAAAATAAAATAAATTTATTAAGTTGTAATCATTTTTTGTAGGTTATTAATATTAGATTAAAAAACATAATTTATATTATTATTAAAAAAATTTAACAAAAATATTGCAATTCTTAGTTTCGATGATGACTCACTCAATTCTTACTGTGTTTGGTGTGGCTTTGTCCAGCTCGATTTGCAAATAATTTCGATTATCTTCCTCAATGAATCTTCCTCCACCAGCTCCAACACTGCAGTAATTTGTCAATCAGATTCTTAAATTTGTTCTAATTTCTTGAATTCAATCACACACACACATATATATATATATACACCATGTTTGGAGAGAGTGGGATTCAAAAGCATCAACTTAGACTAATACTCTCTTATTCAACACATTGTTCAGAAATAGCCTTTCTAGTTTATCCATTTTATCTCACACTCCTCAGGAAGTAACAACACTTACTTTTGTTATGTCTAATGTTTAATGGCAAAAGTTCCTGCGTTCTCAGGATACAGAGGGATACTCCGTATTTTCATGTGAACACAACCCTCCACTTTCAATTCTATTTAAACCTATGTATTATTAAGGGTTTAAATAATCAAGGACACAAAAATTGCAAAGGCGCACGGAACGCCCGGGTGCATAGAGCCTCACTCATTGCCACACTTGTGATGGCCATACTTGAAAGTAAAAATATTAGTAAGTGCCTATTAATTAAGAAACAATTATAAATAGGTAGTGCAATTGAAAGGTTCTCAACTCTCCACGAGGAGGTCATTCGGTGGATTCCATGGCATAACAGATTTTTTTATATTTTATTCTTTTCCTTTTTTATTAATTTATTCAACCCTCTCTTAAAAAATGGAGTATGTAATTTACTTAACTTTCTCTTTATGAACTATGTCGTATTTTTTAAGAAGTAGAATACACAATTTTATTTTTTTTAGAATTTATCTATTTTTTAAAATATATATAACTTTAAGAACTATTTACTATTTTTTTCAAGTAGTAGACCGCGTAATTTTTCTTTTAACAATATATACCTAAAAACTTTAGGTTAGAAGTACACATTTTTTATGGACATAATATACTTTATAATTTATTTAATAGTTCTAAAAAATCAATTTACTAAAAAAAATCAAGACAAAGTTTCTTGTGAGACATTACTTACGTGAGACGGTTTGTAAGACATGTTAAAGTATGTCTATTATAAAAACAAATTATGTTTAATGATTGTTAAAGTATATTTTCTAAAGTATGGTAGATTATGCATTAAAGTATGATTTTAGTGTGTTCTAATATGATTCATTCATTATTGATATACTTTAATTACAAATAAGCATACTTTACCTATATAATAAGCATACTTCAGTGATGGGTCAATCTGTCTCACAGCCCGTCTAAAAAAAACTCATCTCATAAGAAAATGTCTAAAAAATCAATAAAGTGGGCAAATAAGTAATTTTTTTTTAAATAATGTAAATGATTCTGCAGAGTGGAGGAATATTCTATAATGTTATTTTGGATTTCTGAATCCGTCATTGAATACACATCAAAGATCAATCCATTTTTTCAATTGTCTGTCCATTCAAACTCTAATGAACATATCAGGAAAGGAACAGTCCTGTGGTCCTTATACAAGCCCAAAAATTTAATTGAGATATATATGAATGGCTCAAGAAGCCTTATTTTAGAATAGACACACCACTATGAACCACATGAGCTAGGAAATGAAGGCCCAAAAAATCACATTATTAATCGTCCGCAATCATAGTGTTATCTGAAACAAAAATTTGTTGAGTTGAAACAAAATTAGGCACAACCACCTGAGTTTTATTTTATTTTACTTTATTATTAATGTAATCTTAATTTAAAAATAAAATTTAGAATGGGCAAGCCGAAGTTCCCAATCGCCAAGTGAAGCAAATTTTGGAGAAAGTAGTTGGAACCAATAGAAGAAATTCAGCTATGAAGCTCGATGATGCTTTATGGGGCTTCGGACGCGTACAAGACTATGCTAGACATGTCATCTAATCAAATTGTCTATGGGAAGCCATGCCACTTACCTGTAGAGATTCAGCATAAGTCTTTTTCGGCAGTAAGAAACTTGTCTCTTGAGGAGAAAAAGAAGTTGAGGATGACTCATATCAATTAATTGGATGAGTTCAAAAATCGAGCCCACATGAACTCGGTGATCTACAAGGAGAGGATAAAGAAGTGGCATGACTCGAAGATCACTTTCAAGGAGTTCAAGCAAGGAGATGAGGTGTTACTCTTTAACTCTCGTTTAAAGTTTTTTGCAGGAATATTGAAATCAAAGTGGACGGGAGCATTTCTTATCCATAAAGCCTGCGGAGGAGGAAGTTTTGAGATCATAGACAAAGATGGAGACATCATTGTGGCGAATGGGCATAGTTTGAAGCACTTTAAGTCACAGGATGAAGCTTGCGTTGCCTTTGTTGACACCTTACATTGAGTTGGTACCGTCGTGACTCTCCGACGTTAAACATAAGCACCTGTTGGGAACTTTTCCCTCTCGTTTTATTGCTTTATTTATTTCGTGTGAGTAAGAAATTTTTATATTTAAGGTGCTTTTATATTGGCAATTTTATCTCTTTGAAAACTTAGTTTCAACTTATGTTTTTACTAAGTTTGGAGGGGTGAGGGGTGTGATGTACTTACCTCATCTTAGTACTAAGAGTATAATCTTTTCTTTGTAACGTTTGTGAGGGGAGTTGATTTTTTGTGGCATATTAAAACTTTAACTGATTTTGGTATGTCTATTTTGTGTAATTTGATTAATTTTTAGTGGTGTTTTGTTTATTGTGTAATATGCGGAGTTATATACTTGATTAATTGAGTATGAAATTTGTGTCTCTAGCTATTGTTTTGGTTTGATATGATACTTAATGTCATATTGGAGTCTGAGTTTTGCAGGGGATAAAGAAGATCACGAAAAATAGAAGTTCAGGGAGTTGCTTGACCCCAAAGTTGCTTGACCAGATCGTGTTTGTCGAGCAGTGGTCGAGCAAGGCTCCAGGAGTCCAATTCTGTTTACAGACAGCTTGGTCGACCAAGTGCAAGTTGTTCGACCAGACCAATTTGGTTGAGCAATGATCGAGCAAGATACGGTGAGTTTTTTAATTTACAGGATGGTTGCTCAACTTAAATCACTTTGCTCGACCAAGATGTCTTGGTTGAGCAAGAGGTCGAGCAACAAGGAGAGAATGGGTTCAATTTATAGGCACCTTGCTCAACCACGCTTGGTCTTGCTCGACCATGTTGCTCGAGTCGAGCAAGAGTTTAAAAGTCATGATATAAGGCATTTTCTGCATCGCTCGACCATTCTTCACCATCCTTCTTCGAGCACTCATCCCGAACTATAAGAATTTCACTCCAAACCATTAGTACACTCTTTCTTTCCCCAATTCCACACATTCCACACCAAATTTTGGATTCAAGTCCAAATTAGGGCTTTTTCTACTCAAATTTGGGAATTTCATTGCTTCGTCACACATACTCATGGCAGGAGACAAAGGTATGTTTTCTTGACTCTTTACCCTTGGATTTGATGATTCTATGCTTTGTTATTGATGGGTAAGTTGATTAAACATGTTTTTAGTTAGGATTGAATGTTGAAATTGGGTGTTCCTGTTGAAATTTCATATGAATTTGCATGGGTTCAATTGTACGTTGATTTTGTGGATTTTTGTGAAACTGATGATGCATATGTCACGGACATGAGTTTAATTATTGAATTTTTGCATGGGCTCGTTGATTTGGTGTGACGATTATGAGTAATTGAAATTGTGGAATTGAGACATGCTATGAATTATGCTTAATTGTTTGAATTTTTATTCATTATGAAGCATGTTGGAATGTTGTTGAAGTACGCTAAGTCGTGAAGTTGTGACCTAGTGTTTTTTGTTTTAATTTCTATATGTTGGATGATGTTTGTGGATTCATATTTTATTATTGTTAAACATGGGTAGTTATGGAGAAGTTGATTCATGAATTGGTTGTAGCATATGAATTTGAAGTCTTGAGTAGAATCTATGTGATAACTAGTCCTAAGTTGGGTATACTTGCTTTATTTTCTTTGTTTCGTATTGAAATACAATCTTTGTAGAAAAAGAAATAACTACCTCTTCGAAGAGGAAGGATTCGAAGGCACCCATTAAGGGTGTATTGGATTGTATACTAAAAGTCTAGTATTAGTATGAACAATGTTATAACAATATTTGAAGTGAGAATCATTGATCAAATGATAGCATGTCGATATAATAGTCCGTTTACTTTATACTGTAGAAAATATGGTGTGCGGCGTCACACAGAAGATCATATTATCGGCTCCTTATAAAGTATAAACAGTTGCTCACAACCGAGATAGATGGGACAATCTATCAGGATGGTTGTAGTGTGATTTGGTATTAGTTTGTCTTGACTATAAAATTACACTAGTGCACCTTGTGTGTATTGAGCAGGAACGCTTGAGGTTGATCGATTTATACAGACTATATAAAAGAACAAGACCTCTGTTATTATGGAAGTTCGTGCTCTTAATCCCTATACAATAACTTCGACACGTAATTCAGTATTTATTTCTTTGATTCATCAATGGGTGAGATTTAATTATATATCAATATGCTCAGCAAGTTGGGAGATTGTACTGTCTCTATGGTGTGCTGTTGATTGTAGAAGGAATCCCTGTCCTAATGAATTAGGTTGATGATGTCCCCTTAAGGAGCTCATAAGGATTATTATATAAACCCTGCAGGTGAATTTATTCCGGCATGATAATAAGGTTGAGTGGTACTACTCTTGGATAATATATTAATTAATTGAGCTGTCAGTAACTCATTTAATTAATGGGCATTGTATATCTTAAACACGGGGAGTTAAACGGGCTCATAATAAGAAGGACCCCATAACGTAATTTAGGATTAGGGTGGCAGTGCAATAATAGTTTTTTAGTGGACTGATTTATTATTATTGGGTTTAAGTACAAGTTTTGGGCTAAACTTGGATGCTTAAGCCCAATGGGAGACCCAACCCTAATTTCTCCTCCTGGTCCCTGCTGTAGCCTATAAATAAGCCATCCCAGCCATCCCAATCATCATTATTCATGCCTAAATCATTCTTTTGATGAGAAATCAGATTTTTCATCGGATAAGAGAGAATGTGAGAAATATGAGGGAACCTGCGGATTGGGATCGCCTAGAGGATCAATGCCCACACGACGTCTAGACGAGACATAAGAATAGAACAGAAGATCAAGAGGTCGTTTCTCTAGCTATTTGGACTTCTCTGCCTGTCTTAGGTAAAAGGAAAAACTTTCTGTTATTCTATTGTGTTAGATGTGCATGGAACCCGAATGGATAACATAGACCATAAGATCCGATCACCATCAGGGTGAAACTTCAAAGAAATAAAAAAAAGGATAAGAGGAGAACATCGAACTTCAACATACGGAAAGAGGATTGGTATGAAAAGAAGGAGTTGTGGAAAGTTATCCATGACAGGATGTGATGGGAGTGAAAATAAGCGTGTTTTAGTGTCCAATTTAACACCTTTTTGATGAGAATCATTGTCATATATTAGCACAAGTATCTTATATTTGATATATGTGAGAAAAAGGTGCACTTGAGGTGCTTTATTGTATTTTAGGTGGAAAAAGGATCAAAAGTGCAAGTTGGAAAAAAATGTGCAACTTGTGTAGGAGTGCTGAAAAATATAAGTCCAAATTGTGTAATTTTTCTATATTTATGTGGAGCTTTGAACTAGAAGTGTGATACATGGTTAGAAAGCCACATAAGAGAGGATCATTTGGTGTAAGGAACACTTTAATCGGAATCCAAATGAGAAAGTTATGATCAAAGTGGTAACATTGCGCAAGCTGTTCCTATTCGGCACGACTATTCCACTTTGCATGACTTGTTACATATTCAGATATTGGAGTTTATGCAAGTTCTTTATGTGGATAGAAAGCCAAGGAAAATAGGATCGTGTGAGGACAAGAATCACTTAAATCGGAGTTTTGAAGAGGAAGTTATACTCAAATTTGTGAAGTCACGCAACTGCCAGCGAGAATTTTCGAGAATTTCCAAAAATTTCCGAAAATGACCTATTTCTTGGAGCACAATTAATCTCCTTATCACATAATCCTCCATGATTCACCCATATCTTTTATTTTCTTTTTTAATTCCCTTCTCACACCTATATATATTTTACATCATTATTCATGTAAGAAGAGCCACATCCATTCTACACCACCCCAAGAGGGGGGATCACCCCCCAACCATCATCCACATCCTTTCCTCCATTTAACCATCACTTTGAAGATTCGTCTGTAGAATCAAGAGGAGAACCAAGAGAAGGATTCAAGACGGAGAAGGACGCGACAACACCCACATCTAGGGTTTATTTATTTACTAATTTATCTTTTATTTTCTGGACATATGGGTAAGATCTATCCAACACCCATGATTGTTCTTCGCAACATCATGGGCTAGAACCATTTTGGGTACTCTAGGATTTTAAAAGTTTTATGAATTAATTAAACTCTCTTGTGTGTCCTCCGTACAACACTACTTGTAGATTTATTTTATATATGATTGTGCTTTCTTAATCCATATTCACGGTCATTTTGTGCATCTTCAATTGGTATATAGAGTCTGAATATATATCTTGGTTGTAGATTGAGTGCGTTCATCGCTGAACAGGATTCCATGTTATGATTCTAAGTGAGGGGGCTCCGAAGCTTCATTAGAACTATCATATATGAATATTTATTAATTGAATTGAATTCGGGTTAGTAAGTATGATAAAGAGGGTAATTTTATAGTACCTATAAAGGGAGATCATATCGGGTTAGATTCCAGACGTGGAAAATAATTGATACTAGTACCTAGAAAGGGGGGTGAAATTATGTCTCTTGCTCCGAGGTTATTCACACGTGCTACACGCATATTTACTTATGTCTATAGAGTAGATTTGCATGGTTTAGTAATGTGTCCATAGTCAACAAGGCAGAGTCGGCCAGCACATGAGAGGGAAGTTATGTAGTAAAACTGGATTACCCTAGAGCTACCTATTCTTCTACTTGATCCACTTTCGTATTCTTCTAGTGTTATTTTATTTCATTTATTAATTTTCAATATATTAGCTATTAGATAATCAACCTTAAAACCTTATTGCCACAATTGTCTTAATTAATTTAGTAAATAATTAAATTGATAATACGCCGTCCTTTGGGTTCGATATTTCACTTGGTCGCTTGCTTAAGCTGCAATTGATATCCTTAATACTTGGGGATTAATTTTGCTTGCAAAGAAAACGCGCATCAGGATGGCTAGGACTCGATACCAGGATGATAATGCTATGGTGGAGATGAATATCATAAACGATATAAGATGGATGTTCAACTAGGTGGGGATCAGTCAATTCATGGATTTGAAAAGGGAGACCTATTTCCACATCACTGCAGAGGTCTTATGCACGTTAAGGGTTAAACATGGAGATAGTTTCCTTCCATATGGTATTTGGTTCCAGCTTGGAGGAGAGCAAAGGTTGATGTATGCTAGTGAGTTTAATGAGGCTTTTGGATGTCCGGAAGGGATAAAAAGAGAAGAGCAAAAGAATTTCAACCCTGATGTCTTCTGGAGGACGAGCATTGGGGAGCAAGGGGATTACAATTCTAACTCTTCTAGGGCTTCATTTATTCGCAACCCGATGATCACGTACGTGGACTGGATACTCGGAAACACATTGTTTATCCAAGCTGAGGGTGTGTATTCTGAGAGGGGAGTTGTACGTGCTATGGTGTATGATGAACAGAGTTCAATTCAATGTTGGAGCTTATCTTTTCCAGCAGTTGTATAGATTTTCTACACATTCTTTTTAGAAGGTCAACATCGGAGTGCTGATTTCTCCGATAGCTGAGAACTTCAACATCGATTTGACAGGGTATAGACCGATCCGAGGTGATCTAGACTTGATTATGGAAGGATGACGCATGGATGTTCATTCAAGGTAGCAATCTGGTTTCTTTTATGTTTTCATTTTCCCTCATTGATCTTACTTTCGTGCAGATCAACGCGAACCTCCTGATGAACACTCCTCCACATAAAGCGATCTCTTATACTTGCATTGGAAATGGAGATTGGAGGACATTGTCTCAGATGCACATCGATGGGATCTACTTAGATATAAATATGATCTTGGTAGAAGAGCCTGATGAGGAGGAGGAGTATGAGCCACAGCCATGGTAGCCGCAGCAGCAATAGCTGATTCATGAGGTACATAGAGAGATGCCTCATGAGCATCCGGAGATGGGAGTTCCTCTGATGCAACCACATCCACCACGAATGAGCATTAGTATGATTTTTGGCAATCTCAAGATCGGTTTTATAGAAAGTAGTTTTGGTTGATGAACGAGCATTTCATCACCTTGAACGCGAATTAGCAAGAGACTAACCATTAGCTTTCTTTAGCAAACACAAATTATGCTACTCTCAACCTTCGGTATGATGCTATGGATAGGAGGTTAGGAGCCTGCATGACAACTATGAGGCATTGGATAGAAAAATTGATTGCTTGCAGAGGGACTTTGATGATTGGAGCATGGAATATAGTCATGATGATGCTCCACAACAGTAGATGTGCACTAGGTTTTATCTTTGTGTGTTTCCTCTCGCCTCTCTTCTATTTTTCTCTTTATAGGTTGAGTATTGCGTGTGTGGGTGGCATGTATACTGAGCATATTGAGTGATTCATGAGTGGGTGATTTGTACTTGAGATTGATATTGATGGTGTTTGATGGAGATATTTGATACATTCGATGAGGATTTGTGATCGTATATTGAGATAATTGACTCTTTTACATGTATGTGCACTTGTATTTGATGCATGTTGATTTTGTTGAAGAAAGTCGTGTATGTTATTTGATTACTTGTAGTTTATGTAGAGATTGATTTTGATTGGATGCTTTGAAGAGTGCTTAGGAAATCAATAACGCATGTGAGAATTTGAGCCTTATGAAATCATGCTATATTAATGCATGATAGTTTATTCTTGTTAGTATCGTTCATATGTTCGTATTCTAGAACTTGCTTGGAGTCTTACTTGAGATTTATGATTGTCAAGTATTAGGATATAATCTTAGGCCATTATAGTTTATTTGAGCCACTTAGCCAAATTTTACCTTTCCTTATAATTTTTAAATCATTGGAAGTCCCTTTGAGCCTTTAAGTTTTTTCTTTAGCAAGCCTTTGATCAAGAGCCTCTTTGTTACCTTGAACTTGAGCATGAAATACCCTATTACTTGTAGAGATTTAAGGTGAATAAGTTGCTAGTGAAGAGCAAAAAGTGAAAAGAAGTGAAGTTTGATGAAAGTGAAAGTGAAGAAAAGTTCATGGTTAAATCTTGTTTTTGGGGGGGAGGGGGGTAGTGCCTGAAACCAGTACCCCGATATTTGTTATGAGGGTAGTACTTAAAACTGGTACTCTTATGTTCAAAAAGAAAGAAGATGTTGCCTCCAAGTGAAGAAGTAGAAAAGAAGAATCGAAAAGATCATGAGAATGATGATGGAGAAGAAGAATGAAGCTGTTTGATGAAAAGCAAAACTCCAAGTTAATTCTCTACTAGTGAATTAGTCACTTTGTCTAAATTTTCCCACCTTTACCAAAGAGCCAACATTACATCCCAAAAACAAGTCATTCGTCATCGTAGAGTTTAAATGATTATGAGTTTATTGTTGAGACCCTTGCCAAGCTTATGGTACGCGGATGTATGAATTGATTATGAGCGTAAATACTAACCCTTTAAGTGTACATCTTTTACACTTGAGAGCGAGATAAACATCACAATTGATTATGAGCCTAAATACTTTAGCACTCGAATGAGTATTGTGATTGGTTGATATTTTTGTATGGATGAAAAGTATGATGGATTGATGCATGTTTTGAATTGATGAAATTGTCTGTGTTAGTATAGCTTGTGCATGTTTGGTAGATCTTGTGAAGTTCACACTCTCTTGCCTTTTTTTTGATTTCATTGCCTCGGGACGAGCAACATGTAAGTTTGGGGATTTATTGAGAGTGAGAATTCACGTATTTTGAGCTTTAATTTATGTGAAAATTGAGTATAATTTGCTATTAAATCTAGGCAAATTGGGATGTATATGGAAAAGCCACAAATTAAACGCTACTGAGGTTGTTTGAGCATAATTTTATAGGAAACAAGTCAGAAGTGCTCAGAATAAAAAAATAGAAATTTCGAGATGTTGCTTGACCAGAAGAGAGGTTGCTCAACTAGAGCCAATTGGTTGAGCAAAGGTAGGCAAGTCGAGCAAGAAACGTGGAAGAAGTTGCAGTGTACAGACATGCTGCTCGACCTCTTGCTTTTCCAAGGTAGAGTTGCTCGATCAAGAGCACTTTGGTCGAGCAAGGACACAGATGTCCAGATTCATCGGGATTACACTTCCAGTGCGTGTATGTGCATATTTTCCATGAAACAACACAGTAAAGGTCCATAAGGAGGGTTTATAAGTATAAAAGGGAATGCAGATCACATTAAGAAGAGAGTTAGATTCCATATCCATCCTACACTACATCCACACCCTAACTCCCCCCAAAGGAGCTGTAAAGAGAGATTCGTCTGTTGAATCAAGTGAGAACCAAGTGAAGATTCAAGATGGAGCGAGACATGACTACTCCCACATATAAGGTTTTATTCGTTTCTTAACTTATCTTATAAATTTCCGAACTATGGATAAGATCTATCTAACCACCATGATTTTTACTCGAAATATCATGGGCTAGAACCGCTTTGGTAGTTTTAGGGTTTATGAAGGTTTTTATGTATATACTCCGTACAACACTACTTGTGATTTATTTTATATATGACTATGCATTTTTAATTCATATTCACTGTCGTTTTGTGCATCTTCAACTGTTATATAGAGTCTGAGTATATATCTTGGTTGTTGATTAAGCGCGTTCACCGCTGAACATGATTCCATGTTATGATTCTAAGTGAGGGGACTCCGAAGCTTCACTAGAACTATCATATATGAATACTTGTTACTTTTATCTAATTCGAGTAATAAGTAGGATAAAGAGAATAATTTTATAGTAACTATAAAGGGAGATCATACCGGGTTAGAGTACTAAGTGCACGGGAAATAATTGATACTGATAGTACCTAGAAAGGGGGTAAAATTATTCTCTTGCTCCAAGGTGATTCACACATCTTACATGCTTATTTACTTGTGTCTATAGAGTAGAATTGCATGGTTTAGTGATGCGTCCATATTGCACAAAATAGAGTTGGACATTATACATGAAAGGGATATTATCGAGTGAAATTGGATAGCCCAAAGAGCTACCTATTCTTTACTTGATCACTTTCGTCGATTCTCTACTGCTTATTTATTTTATTCATTATTTAATTATTTGTCTCTTAGTTTAATAATTATTCACAACTTAAATTGTCAAACCATAGTTTTAATTAATTTAGATAATAATAAATTGATAATCATCCGTCCATTGGGTTTGATAATATAACTTGGTCGCTTACCTGAGCTACAGTTACATCCTTCATACTTGGGGATTAATTGTGTAGTGAGAATATGCCCAACAAAGATAATCATGAAATCACCACCAAATTTGAGAAAGTACAATATGAATACCTGCTTTTCGATGAAAGTGAAAAATTACTATGAAAAGATTATTCAGAATTTAAACCACAAAAAGGGAAATTTAAGTCTATCTTCCTAACTTATGTAGTTGCACCTACTCCCTTAATATTTATTGCATATGCTGAACATTCCAAACTGCAACATCATAATTTAAAAACTTAACAGCAAGTGCAAAAGAATAATTAAAAGTATATTATACTCGAAAACTTGATATATTCCAGGAAGGGGCCACTGATAATAATAGATATCTTAATTCCCTTAATACTACTTTACCAACTATCCAAAAGATTTTACCTTAACTACAAGAAAAAATGCATTTAAACACATTTAAAAGTGTTGTTATAGGTAATATATTAACACATTTTACCTATAACTACGTTGATTTTTTATGTGGTCCATTCTGCTGTGGGGATAGGTAGTACCCCTAATACCACACTTTAAGGTGTAAAGAATTATGACATAATAACACACTTATATCTATTAATACACTTTGAAGTGTGAAGAAAAGTGACTTATTAAGACACTTTTAAATGTTACAATATAGTAATATTAAATAAAATAAAATTAAAAAGAGATTTATCTTAGATTCGAACCTGTGTCACCTGATGGGATCTCTATATTAAGTCGGAAACCATTAAACCATAAAAAATTTTTGTGATTTTTTTATAAAAATAGTATATATACATAGAATACATAATTAATTTTTAATATTTAAATTTTATAATATTAATTTTATATTATCAATTTAATAGGTATAATAAATTAAATTTAGAATTATTTATTAATTATAATTCAAATTTAATATTTTTAAAATAAATTAATAGTAATATAAAAAAATATATATAAATAATTATTTTAAAATATTTAGCATTTTTATATATTTATTATTATCTTAAATTTTAACGTCAAATATTTTTTTAAATAAAAATAAATTTTATTTTTTAATCATTAGATTAATTAAAATAATTATTATTTTAAAATAAATATAACCTTAAATTAAATTAACAATAAAAAATTATCAATTTAAGTAAATAAAATTTAAAAAATTATTAATTTAATTTTCTTAATTTTAAAATTTTAATTTAACTTTATAATGAAATAATTTATATTTCATATTTTAATGAGGAAACAAAAATTAAAAAAAAAATTATTTTAATGATTAGTAATCTTTATAATACGTTTGTGATAACAAAATACTATTTATACATATACTTTTAAGTGTTTCTAGAGAGTACATATAATGACACTTTTTTTGTGTGTTAAAAAATGTGTAACAAAAGTGTAGTAATAGATAATTGTTGTTTCTGAAGTGTGGTGATAGGGCAAATATCAATACATCGATTTATTAAGTGTCTTTATAGATCATATATTAACACCCTTAAAAACATAATGTATCAATACAATACCTATTATTACATCGACTTTAAAATGACATTAAAATATGTGTGGTAATAAGCATTTTTTCTTGTTTATTTTCCAGACAACCAAGCCCAACTATGTACATTGACATGTTCCCATTCCAAAACATGCTGAGACATTCAACTCACATGAGTTAAGCAAAATACTAATCGAAGCTGGCCTATCCTTGCTGCTACGTTCTTTTATTTTTTCCTAAGAGAAGAGTATGATAATTCATGTCGCTACATGTCACATTAATAAAACAAAATATGAGATTGAAATATTCCATCAATTTTATAAAGTCAATCCTTACTTATTTCTACTACTACCTGCCTTCTACCTCACTTGTAGTAAAAGAACCTCTTATTCATTCATCTGCAAAGAACTGTAACCACCTTAAAATGAAATTCAGTGATTTTTGGGTTGAGGGAGGATGAAATTAAAAATCATAATTGCAAATTATCTTTTCATTTGGATGGAAAAATTTGAAATCCATGACCCATTTATTTTTATGCTCGTGATTCACATTGAACAATTCAAAATTTGGTTCAACATGATTATCATGACTTGAAATTTCATTTGGGACTTTAAAGGGATATTATCATTTTTAGTCCTCTAGGAATAGCATAATCTAGTTTTGGTCCTCTAGGAATTGATTTTTGCAATTTTAGTCCTTTAGGATTTAAAAGTCCAATTTTAGTCCTATAAGATTTTAAAAAGTCCAATTTTAGTCCTTTAAGATTTTAAAAATTCCGATTTTAGTCCTTATTTTACTATTACCCATCTAATTTCTACTATTGATAAATATTTTCATTATACGCTCCATTTTATGCAATACTTCATTTTAAATCTGATTTTCATCCATTTCTTCAAAATAGACTTAGTCCATTACTACCATATCAGGCTCAGCATGCTTCCGTACATTAATTTAACAACTTTAACTCAACATTAACCAACCAAAACCATAACAGCTGCTCCTCACAGTTAATCACTCGCCCCACAGTGTGATGGTTCAACTCCGTTCCTTCAAAGGACCTCAGCAAAATCCTGTTTCGTTTCCTACACAGGATGTACAGGGTGCTGCTACTATTTTTGGTCGAAAAGTATGGAGTAAAAAAAAATTTGGACGGCTACATGCTTCGGGCAGTAGCCAAAGATTACTTATTTATTGAATGAAAATATTATTACACATTCATACTACTTAAACAAGAGGAGAAGACTCCTCTAACTACCTATGGTAGCTGAAACAGAAACACTCATACGAGAAACGAAAGGAAACTACAATGTTTATTGAATGAGACAAAACAGAGGGTGATGGTCGATGCCTTCTGCTTTCTCAGCTCTTCTATTTATAGAGGCTTTCGAATGTGAAATCCGAATTTCAAAGCCTCTCTATTCTTGCTGACATCTGATTAGTGATATTTTCACCTAGAATTTAGTGTGTTTTATATCCATTTTTTATAGCTTTTCATTCGTTTCCAAGTATTATTTGGTGGTGTTATATGTTTTTATGGAAATGTATTTGAATGAACTTAATCATATGTAAAACAGGTAAAAACAGAGCAAAAATGGAGACGGGAGATAAAAACAAGAAAGAAGAAACAGGGCAGCATGAACATGGCCTGCAGTGTAGGGTACTCGAGCCGTGTTTCAGCACATGGCCCGTGTAACGAACATGAGCCTGTAAGAAGTAGTCATGCGACGACATCAAAACATCCAACATGGCCACCCTTTGGCCGTGCGTCAGCACATGACTCGTGTGCCATTTTGAGTGAAAGTTGACCGTGAAACCCTGATACGACTCGAGCTGTATTGTAGCACACGAGTCGTGTTGGTGCTAGATCAGAAAAATTCAAGAAATCTTTTAGAAGGTCTCCAAGGGGTATAAATACCAATTCATTCAACATTTTGATGATCTTGGATCCGAATTTCAGCTACTCACACACCCCAAACACCAATTCCTTCATTTTACACCACATCCCTAATCACTTTCATCCATCTATTTACTCCATCATCATCTCACCATAAATCCTTCAACCAAGTGAAGAGAAGAAGCAAGGAAGAGAGGAGAATTACAAGGAAAGGAATGAGATAACCATTGGAGCCAATTCAAGGGAGTTTTCATCCCATTTTTGTAGTAATCATATTTGATTTCATGACTTGTAAGGTTTTAATGTCTATGTTAATTATCTCATGAATATGCTAGGCTAATCTCCCTTGTGAGATTAGCAACATGAGAGTTGTTGGTTAATTTTGGGGATATATGTATTTTAATTCATGTGTTCAATGGATTTATGATTTTCTATCATTGATTATTAATTGCTTGATGTGTATTGTTGATTTGTTTGATTAATTGTCATAGGCATGTGATTAGATTGAGAAATCAATTATATGTTTAGGATAGTTCATTGAATCAATTCATCATAAACTTCATATGCATTATAAGTCTTAAAGAGATAGAGATATCCTTTAGGATTTAGAACCCTTTGGTAGGACATCCGATTGGTTTGATCGAGAGGTTGATTGATTGTGTGAGGGGATTCTCATTTAAGCTTAGTACCTAGTTGGAATTATTTGAGTGAGAACCAATCCGTTGAACTATTTTGGGATTCTTATTTGGATTCACATTCTATTCATTTCGAGAGAAAGTTTATAAGAAATTAGTGTTGGCCTTAATCATTTATCCATGATGCATATGAATTTGATACATAATTCCTAGAGTTACCACTTCTTAATTGTTGTTAATCTTGTTGGATTGTATACTAAAAGTCTAGCTTTAGTATGAACAATATTTTAACAATGTATTTGAAAGGAGAATCATATGATCAAATGATTGTACACAACATGCGAAAGATCATATTATCGGTTTTCTTATAAAGTATAAACAGATGCTCACAACCGAGATAGACAAGGACTCTCTATCGGGATGGTTGTAGTGTGGTTTGGTATTAGCTTGTCTTGGCTATAGAATCACATTAGTGCACTTTGTGTGTATTGAGCAGGACCTCTTGAGATCGTTCGACTTATACTGATATATAGAAGAACTTGATCTCTGTTATTATAGATGTTTGTACTCTTAATCCCTATACAATAACCTCGACACGTAGGGCAGTATGTATTTCTTTGATTCATCAATGGGTGAGATTTACATGTAATTAAATCAATAAACTCGGTGAGTTGAAAAATAGTGTTATCTCTATGGTGTGCTGTTGATTGTAGAAGGAATCCGTGTCCGATATAGGTTGATGATGTCCCCTTGAGGAGCTCATAAGGATTATCATGTATACCCTGCAGGTGAATTTATTCCGGCATGATAATGAGGTTGAGTGGTACTACTCTTGGATGAGATATTAATTAATGGAGTTGTCAGTAACTTAATTAATTAATGGACATTGTATATCTTAAATATGGGGAGACTAACGGGCTCATAATAAGAAGGAGCCCAAAATATAATTTTGGGATTAGAACGGTAGTGCAGTAATAATATTTTAGTGGTATATATTATTATTATTGGACTTAAGTATAAGCTTTGGGCTAAGCTTGGATACTTAAGCCCAATGGAAGCCCAACTCTAATTTCTCCTCCTGGTCCCTGCTGTAGCCCATATATAAGTCATCTCAGCTGTTCTAAACCTAAGACTCTGCGCCTAACATACGTGAGATAGAGAGTGAATAGCAGATTGAGAAGATCTCGAGGATCGTCGCACACACGACGTCGAGATTAAACTTGGGAATACAACAGAAGATCAAGAGGTCGTTTGCTGCTGTTGTCCGCTGACTTCTACGATTTGTATAAAATTGTACAGACCTCCAAACTGGACATATGATACTGACACAAAGTCACAGAAGAGAGGATCGTTTTGGCGTGTAGATCACTCAATTCTAATATCGGATGAGAGAGTTATGCCCAAAACGGTGGGACTGCGCAGGCTGCCGGCGAGATTGCATCTTCTCCAACATACCCTAGTGAAAGGTAATACGTTTCTTGGTTTTTCTTGCTTTCGCTGAATTAAAAACGTATAGAGCCCTAACGGGTCAGGTTAACCAAATAATCGAATGCCAACAATTTATATCAGAGCTTCGGTTTCATGGTGAAGCATGAAACGTTAGGGGTTTTATGTGGTTTTTGTATTTCTTTTTTGAAATAGAATCACATGAATGATTAGGGTTTTGGTATGATTTGATTGTGCCTATATATTTCCTATGTTATTGTCTTTGGTTGTGTAGGAGAATCGACAAAACTTGTTCGTCAATTTCACACGAAAGAAAGACTGAAACCCTAGGCGTGATAGACGGGTGTATTTCGGTGCAATTTACTTAGTGGTTGCACTTTGATGGCGGCACGACGACGGATTGAGAGTGGCAATGGGAATTAGATGTGGCGAGTCTGATGCACCACGATAGTCATCACATACACAGCCGACTCGATAGGAAGTAGGCGAGTTTGCAAACATGAGGGAAGTTCTGCCGATGTACGGGTGGCACGAGATCATCGGCTGCGAAGCGCTAATTTTGCCTAATTTTGACCAAGTCAAGCCCTTTATTATTTGGCAATATTTATTTTCTTATATGTATTTGATATAATTATTTTATTTGTCAATTATTATTATATATTTGGATGAATGTGCTATTTGATTTACTGCCTTACTTGCCGTAATAATAGCATGCTTATTTGCGTATATTATTCTGAATATTGTATGCATGAAAAACCCTCAGTGTTAAATAACTAAGTGGGAGAGGAAATTGATAATTAATTCTCGCGGCCTCCATTATTGGTTTGTAAGTGATGTGAGTAAACTTGCGTGTTGGCAATAGGCCTTTCTCCCTAACAGATGAGTTTATTCACGATCACTAGTACAGACTTCATTAAATAATTATTGTTTGTAATGTGGCACATGAACTTTCGTGTTGGCATAGACCTTCCTCCTTAACGGATGAGTTTATGTGCGGTTCACTGGTACAAACATATAATCATTGATTGTAGGAAGTTATCCGAGCGCGTGTGTACTTCTCTAACTGTAAGGCACATAAGCTCACGCAATTGACTTGGGATCAAATAATGGTGTATACTTAGATGTAAATAATTAGTATCCTCCCCAATGGAGTCACTGCTATTATTTGCATGGCTAAAGAGGAATCGACTATTAATTATTTTATCATGAGGTTAGGTTGACGAATGAAATTGATGGGTAAAACCTTCTCTTGTAAATGTTCGGGTTTGTAAATGTCCACACTAAAAGAAATTGTTTATGATTCTCTGCAATTTCAAATGGTTTCATTTTACTTATTGCTAACTAAAAGAAAATATATTTACTGGTCCAAAGTTAGATGATTAGAAAAGAATCTTGGTTTTGAATATTACTGCTTAGGAAAATATAAGTGTGTTCTCACTAAGGATATTCCATGATACCTTTTAAAGTCTCTAGTGAAGAGGTGAGAAGTTCATAGAAATAAGATGGTCTCATGCGACTCTTCAGATACTTGAGTAAGTTAGATAGGCGGGAAGTCATGGTTGAATTGATGAATGAATTGGAAATGTTTGGAATATAAATTGAAAGGGAAACCTAGATCAATTTAATTCTCCGTAGTTTGCCTAGGTGTTTTGAGCAAGTTCTACCTGAAATATAAGATGTTGTATATGGTGGGGAACTTCTGACAAAACATGTGGCAAAGGAAAGCCATTTTCATCATGATGTGAACAAGGTTAGTATCTCATTCACTAGTCGTTGAAGCATGATTAGTGATGGCATCTACTAACACATTATGTGTAGATACCGGAATCACTAAGAGCGTGTAACTAAGTGATGATGAGATTATTATGAATATGGGTAATACTATGAGAGTAGTGGCCGTTGCAGTGGGAGTTGTTTATTAATCTTATGATAGGAATGAACGTTGATTATGAGAAATTGTCTTTAATATGTTTTCATAGAAAGAATTTCATTTCAGTTTCTATGCATTTACGGATGAATATTCCATTTCATTTAAATGACATGGTCATGGTAATGAAGGATAGAGCTATAATCTGTTGTTGTACGTTGGTGGACAATTTGTATTCTTAAATCATGTTTATCCCACGGATGCAACAAATAGTAATTAATAACGCATCTTCTAATCATAATAAGAGAAATACTCTTATGGAAATGATTAGATGGATGATGAATTATTTAGAATTACTAAATTTATTTTGTAGGTATGCCCTAGAAATAGCATGTCGTATAACGTTTGTCTGTTTGTGGGATATTCTAAGAAAAATGGAGGGTTTTTATTTATTTAGTCCAAAATATCGAAGAGTGATTGTTAACACAAACACTAGATTTTTTGAAAAAAGGACTATGTATTAAATTATAAACCCATGTATAAATTGTTCTAAAAGAAGTGAGAGGGAAAACATAAAGTATAGTACCAAGTATACAAGAGGATATACCACAAGGTAAACTGCAACGTGTGTCACGTCTAATACACAATTGCGTTAGTGCCTTGTCGTAGTGGGAGGTTTGTTCGATAACCTATAAGATATATGTTTTGGAAAAGTCGAGAGACTTGTTCCCTAGTAAACATGGAATGGATCCACAGATACGACGAAGTACTACAACATAGAAATGTGGAATCTTAGCAAAGTGCAATGAATGTTGAAATAGAATCGATGGATTCTAAATTAGATCTGGCTGCTTGTAGGACCACTAAATAGTATAAAAGCCATTGGAAGTAGTCATACAAAATAAAAGAGGATCATATGGTAAGGTGAAAACCTTGGAAACAAAGCTTGTTGCGAAAAGGTATAATCAGAAAGAAAAGGTTCGATTATGAGGAAACCTGTTCGCCGATAGCTATGCCTATGTTCATCCGGACTCTTTTATCTGTTGCTATTCATATGAAATATGAGGCATAGCAAATAGATGTCAAGACAGCTTTCCTGATTGGAAGTCTTGAGGAAAACATCTATGTGAAGCAACCAGAGTGATTCATTTCAAAGGGTTAAGAGCATTGTGATAGTAAGCTTAAAAGTGTCCATCAATGGACTAAAGCAAGCTTCAAGGTCATGAAACATACATTTTGATGAGGTAATCCAATGACATGGATTTATTCAATGCGTGGATGTGTCTTGTGTATTGATAAGAGTGACGGAAATGTGGTGGTATTTCTTGTACTGTACGTAGATGATATATTGCTCATTGGCGTATGGGTATGGTTGATAATGCGGTATGAAATGAAGGACTTCAAAGAAGCAAAATATATCATTTTGATCACGGTAATACGGATCACAAGAAAGGATGTTATGCTTATCTCATGTTTTGTAAAATTGATATGATCCTTACTTGTTTTAGCATGTGGCTTTATCTAAGGATATGTCTCGTGATACACAAAAGTAGATAAAGGTAATGAAAGAGATTCCTTATGCTTCGGTGAATAAGGAAGCTTAATCTAAGGAATGCTATGCACGAGAATGGATATCTATTTTGCCGAAGGCATGAACAGTGGGTATCAAGGTAATCCGAAATAAGAATGTTGAACTGTGGTAACACATAATTTTGAAGTACCTGAAAAGGACTAGAAACTATATGTGGGCCTACCGGACAGATTCACTGTTTCTTAAGGGTTGCATAGATTTAGATTTTTCAAATCAGATAGGGATGGCAGTAAATCCACCTCAAGGTTATGTGTTTAATTTTAGGAAGTTGAGTCATAATGTGGAGGAGTGTTATATAGAAATATATTTCAGACTCCGGACTCCATCATGGAAGGAAGATAAATTGGAGCCTATGAGGTAATCGAAGTATCTGTATAACTCTAGAAACTTCAAGATGGACTTCGAAGTGTTTCTAAGTTTGCCCAAGGATATCACAATTTATATTGATGATATTGGTGCAGTTGCAAACTTGAAGGAATCAAGAGCCCATAAGGCAATTAAACACATAGAGCGCAAGTACCACCTGTTACGAGAAATCGTATGATGAGTGGAAGGTTGTTGTAGCCTAGATTGCATCGAATGATAACCAAGTAAAACCATTTACAAAGACCTTAAGGAGAGAGCTTTTGATGGTCGTGTAGTGGGAGTGGGAATCAGATGTATGGGGGAAGACATGACAGCATAGTCTTTTAGTATAAGTGGGAGATTGTTGGATTGTATACTAAAAATCTAGCTTTAGTATGAACAATGTTATAACAATGTATTTGAAAGGAGAATCATATGATCAAATGATTGCGTCTTATAATTTATTTATATGTTAGATGCAATAGTCCACTTACTTTATACTGTAGATAATATTTTGTGCGACAACACGCGGAAGATCATATTATCGGTTTCCTTATAAAGTATAAACATATGCTCACAACCGAGATAGACGGGGACTCTCTATCGGGGTGGTTGTAGTGTGGTTTGGTATTAGCTTGTCTTGGATATAGAATCACATTAGTCCACTTTGTGTATATTGAGCAGGACCCCTTGAGATCGTTTGACTTATACTGACTTATTGAAGAACTTGATCTCTGTTATTGTGGATGTTCGTATTCTTAATCCCTATACAATAACCTCGGCACGTAGGGTAGTATGTATTTCTTTGATTCATCAATAGTTGAGATTTACATGTAATTAAATCAATAAACTCAGTGAGTTGGGAAATAGTGTTGTCTCTATGGTGTGCTGTTGATTGTAGAAGGAATCCATATCCGATATAGGTTGATGATGTCCCCTTGAGGAGCTCATAAGGATTATCATGTAAACCCTACAGGTGGATTTATTCCGGCATGATAATGAGGTTGAGTGGTACTACTCTTGGATGAGATATTAATTAATGGAGTTGTCAGTAACTTAATTAATTAATGGACATTGTATATCTTAAACATGGGGAGACTAATGGGCTCATAATAAGAAGGAGCCTAAAATGTAATTTTGGGATTAGAACGGTAGTGCAGTAATAATATTTTAGTGGTATATATTATTATTATTGGACTTAAGTATAAGCTTTGGGCTAAACTTGGATACTTAAGCCCAATGAAGGCCCAACTCTAATTTCTACTCCTGGTCCCTGTTGTAGCCCATATATAAGTCATGTCAGCTGTTCTAAACCTAAGACTCTGTGCCTAACATACGTGAGATAGAGAGTGAACAATAGATTGAGAAGATCTCAAGGATCGTCGCACACACGACGTCGAGATTGGACTTGGGAATACAATGGAAGATTAAGAGGTCGTTTGCTGCTGCTGTCTGTTGAATTCTATAATTTGTATAAAATCTTAATGACCTCCAAACTGGACATCTGATATACTGAAGGAAAACCACGAAAGAGAGGATCATTTTGACGTGTAGATCACTCAATTCTGACATCGGATGATAGAGTTATACCCAAAATGGTGGGACTGCGCAGGCTGCCGGTGAGATTGCATCTTCTCCAACATACCCTGGTGAAAGGTAATACGTTTCTTGGTTTTTCTTGCTTCCGCTGAATTAGAAACGTATGGAACCCTAACGGGTCACGTTAACCAAACGATCGAATGCCAACAAATCTCACTTTTTTAACTTGGAAAACCTATCACACTCATTCTATTTTTTTACTTGACAATTGCTTATTTACTTACATTGATTAATTTTAATTACTTGTTTGATGACCAAAACTTTGATGATTCGTCTCTATAAAATTACAAGAAATGTGAGATCGCTTAAGTACTAGTTCCTACCTCCATGTGGTTCGATAAATTCTTAAATTGGTCAACCCAACTACATGTTATGGCTAATCAAATGGCGCCATTGCCAGGGAGGCAACGGTTGCTAGTAGCTTGAAGAAGGATCGTTTTAAGTTATCTTAATAGAGACATTTTTATTTTTATTATTTGTATTTGCTTTAGAAAAATTTGTTCTAACTTCTTTTACTCTTGAAGGTGTATGCAAACAAGGCCAAAAGGAAAACAAGTTGAACCTATTGATTTAGAGATTGAACACACTTTTCGGAGAAGGAGAAAGGAGAACAAAACCAAAAAGAGTAATCCAATGGAGAAAAATCAAGATAATGAACCTGTTGACGATAGGAATGATGGAAATGGAGTGTAAAATGCCCAAGTCAATGCAAATCAACAACAACAAGCCCTACTCTAACAAATGATACACTAAGCGCTTCTTCAACAAGGTTTGCAACAACCTTATGTGCCACCACAGCCACCTCTGGTGAATCATGGGCTCAATTTGATCCAAAGGTGATCCGGGCCATCTTTTTGCCAAGGGCAATGTCACAAATGATGGGACCACCAATCAATGCCAATAACTTTGAATTTAAAGAGGGCTTGATTTCTATAGTGAGAGAGCAATAATTTATTGGAACCCCGAATGAAGATCCTAATGCTCATCTAGCTCAATTTATTGAGATTGCCAACACCGTGAAGATGAATGGGGTGAGCGAGGATTGTATTAAGATGAGGTTGTTCCCATTTTCGTTGAGGGATCGTGCGCGAACATGGCTATCTACCATTACTCCGGGTACGTGCAACACATGGGATGAGGTTGCACAAATGTTCTTGAACAAGTATTTTCCTCCTTCCAAGACGCTTCAAATGAAGAGCTTGATCACTCAATTCAAGCAAATGCCTCAAGAAAGTTTCTATGAAGCATGAGAAAGGTTTAAGGATATGCTTCATAAGTGTCCACAACATGGCTTCCCGGAAAATCAATAACTTGGGTTTTTCTACCAAGGTTTGTTGAATGGTCAAAGAGTGCTTATTGATGCTTCGGCGGGTGGATCCGTACTTGGAGTGACTCCGGAAAATGCTAGAAGGATTTTTGATGAGATTGCCACAAATGTCTACCAATGTTCACCGGAGAGAGTTAGTGGATGCTATGGGTTTGTAAATTTCGATCAAGGGCAACAGTTTAGTGTGAAGAGTGCTAGTGTGGAACCAACTATGCCAAGTATTGAAATGATAGCGGCGGAGGTCATGAGACAAATGAGTTTAAATTAAGATGTGAATAATCAAGGAGATAATATAGTTGAAGGCCAAATTGATCAAGGTGTGCTTCCTCCAAATAGTGTTAGTGGGGAACAATAGGTAATGACAATGCCACGTGTGGAAGATTCGCAATACATGCAAGGAAGGAATTACCAAGGTAACTATCAAAACAATTACTAAGGTAATTTCAACCACAACCAAGAAAACTATCCACCAAGGCAAGGAGGTTTCAATAGTCAAGGTAGTGGAAGCTCATACTGATAAGTTGTAATTTTTATCATTATTTTAGATGAATTCATATATATTTTTATGTGAGTTGTGAATTATTTAGTGTAATTACGACTTATTTATATTTTATACACTTGAGATTTAATTATATTAATTCTTGTCTACATAGGATAAAATTGAGATAAATTGTATAGTCACAATAATTTATTTTGTGTGATTGATACAATAATTTTTATTGCAGAAATATTAAAGAAAGGACCAAGATAATTAAGTAAAAGAAGGATTTGGTGATCAACAATAAATAAAAACTTACCAAACACTACAAGAAACTGCAAGATTACAGACGGAAAAAATCCGTCGGTAACATATGAAAAATTCGTCGGTAAACCATTTACCGACGGATTACCGACGGAAATGGATTTGTCGCGAAAACCTGCATCGGTAATTTTTTTGTGATGGAATTTTAAATCCGTCGGTAATTACCGATTAATTTTTTCGTTAGTAAAGAAAGATTTTTGTCGGTAATCATTCAATGTAAATTCGTCGGAAGTTATAATATGTGACGTTTTTACCGACGGAAAAATCCGTCGGTAAATTTACCGAAGGAAAAATCCATCGGTAAATTCAAATTTCAAAATTAAAATAAATAATAACTTACCGACGGATTTTTCCGTTGGTAAAATTAGCGACGGAAAAATCCGTCTTTAAAATGCAAAAGGAAAAATAAAAAAAATTAAAATATATTTTTTTCAATTTAATAAATCTTCAAAAACCACCTAATATAAATTCTTCCCTCAATATAACATTGAAATTAAAATTTCTACATAATTTCAAATATCTAGAGAAAAAGGTTATCTTTAAATTCAGCAATTTTTGGTAAGTCAAGTACAAGAATTTGGTCTACCTACTACAATTCCTATTACGTCAGTTTAGAACAAATAGAGAAATTACTCCACCTAAATAATTGAATACGATCCCACAAAAACAGAAATTGGTATATCTTTGTCATCGCCTTTTTTCCCTATTGTTTTGATTCCAAAAGCTTTCACCCAAAGCAAACTGCTGACTGGACTCCTAACATAATAGAAAAACTACTTTGTTACAAAAAGAAGTGGTCAGAAAAGTGGTATAAGAAAACATGTTAAAATTCTCAAGTAACTAAAAGAAACATACATTTGTAAAAAGCAGATGCTTTCAAGTAAATGATTAAGCTGACTAGTTGATTGCTTCAGTTTAAATGCGATAAATATCTTAACAAATATTCACAAGCAAACAAAATTCAACCTTGGACCATCTTCTACGAAGCATATATAGCCAAAGAATCAGAGTTCACAAAAGTATTAGGTTTAGCTTAGGAATAGATGTTCGAAATTATTTAGAGAAATGTCTTATGAATATATGCTATACTGGAAATAGAGAGTCGAGACATCAAACCTTGTAGGAAGATAGAAGAGTGGATTTATAAAACCACATTTTTAACAGTTTTAGATACCTTCATCACTTGATCCTTTTTAGTAGGAAGTTCTATCCGATAGCTACAACAAAAAAATTAAAAAAGAAAATAGAATGACGATTCAGAAAATATGTCAACAACTTGGCAGTAGAAAATTTAGTGCAATAGACTCACCATGGAATGATGTCTTTAACAATAGCCAACAAGATATTGAAATATGCGATCAAACCTATAAAGTAGTAATTTTTTGTGTTAGTTCTTGAATACCATCTATTATTTATCATACATACATGTGGAAAAAAAGAATTAATCTTATTATCACATGAGGGCACCATGATGGAGTAGACAGAAGTAATCATCTTGGGTAGAAACTCACATGATGGAGTAGCAGAAGTAATACCTCATGATGTTGAGAAGCAGCAACTGTATGTTTGTGTTTATCAGCCATGAGAGATAAATTTCAAGTCAGTCCCAAATTATAAACCAAATTTAGGATGCAATTCTACTACAAACATGCAAAGAGTAAACAACTTCAGATATTAGTTAAAGCTCAGGTATGACAACAAAGTCCTACGTAGCATTAAATCTATTTGGATGATAATGGTCAAGCTCTGCTGCCATCTCAGCCCGCAAATCTATATCAACCACTTCCAAGGCATGTGATTAGAATCAATGCTTTAGCATAATCTTCCACGAGACTAATGATAATGGAGAAAGATCAATAAAGAAAATACTTCTCACCACTTCAATTTAAGCAACTAGACAAGAGAATAATTTCACATTAGTTGACCAAAATGAATATATCATAGTGCAAGTGGAGGTCTTATGTTTATAGGAACTGTATCTGTTTTTTCAGAATTTTCTTGCAAGATTATCGCTGTGTAAAAATTAAACGATGTGATATTCTAAATTCCATGTGTTTTTACTTTAGAGTGAAGATACTATCTAATTAATTGGATGTGATTCACCTAGTGTTAAATAGAAACTCATGCACCTGAAAGTAATAAGCATTATTAGTGATATACTCCCTGCCATTTATTATTTGCAAAATAACTATGATATTCTTGATTTGTTATTACTTATTTTAACTTAATTTTCTCAGTTTCTTATTTATCATGTGTGGTTCACTTACATAATTCGATACTTATTGTGATGTCAAAGTATGAATGGAACAGTGAAAAACCTTCTATATTACTCTGCAACCGTACATCTGCAGAGTGAGAGGCAAAAAATGACCAATGAGGTGCCTTGCTAACTCGTTTCGTTGGCTCTCAGTTCCATGCTCAAAGAACTGTAAGTTGAGCAATATAACATCATCATCAAAAGGTTTATATGTAACAATAAAATGCATAATAAACAAACATTACCTTTTGTATGACATAATTGTAGTTCAAAGCTCATGAGATTAGAAATATACAGCAACCCCCCACCCCACCACCACCACGACATAGTAGATGCAACACTTTCACATTCGCATTAGAAGTGCGATCGTTGCAATCTTCAAAGTCCCCCAAATAAATCAAGTATCAGTCAATCTCAGCTTTACAGTATTCCTTCAACAGTTCTTATCATTTATCCATTCTCCTTCAAATTACAAACTTCACCAGGTCATTGATTTTGTGTGTGTGCTTGAGAAAAAAGAGTAGAGGATATATAGTTGGTACAGTAAAGATTAAGGCTCAATATCCAAACTGGTGTAGAAATTTTAAACATTCTTTCAGCTCAAGAACATAATCGACAGGTATTTTTGAAAATGAGTTCAACGATGGAGGAAATGATTCAACGAAATAAAAGATCAAAACTCTAATTAAAATTTTGGAATAAAAAAATAAAAAGATAAAAGGGAAAATAGACGAGAACCTCAATTGCTCATCCAACATCATAAAGGTGAAGCTCCAGCGAGCGGGCGACCTGGAGTGGCCGAAAATAGTGGGCAGCAGATGTGCCGGTGACTTGGAGGCACGTGTCGATGGCGTCGCAAGCTGGATTGGGACGCATCGCGAACTGGACCGGGATGAGTCACGAACGGTTGGCGCCGGTGACGCCGTGAGGGTGGCGTCGCAAGGTTGGTGTCACGTAGTGCAGCCGACAGCGGGAGGGGGGTGGCAGGTTCTTTAATTTAGCCGGGGAGTAAGAATTCGATTACATTTTGGAACGATTTGGGAATATTGATGAATTAGGGCTTCGATCAGTTTGTTTGATTTTGGGAGTTGAATTTGATTTGATTTTTGAAAAATAAGTTTGGGTTTGGGACTACCACAGCAGATCTACTACAGCGGCAAGACGAACGATGGTGAGAGGAGTAGACTCCGGCAACAAGGACGAACTGTGGTTTCTCAATTTTTGGGGTTGAAAACGTATGAGATCCCTAATTTTATTACCCTTAACATTTCTGACAGATATATTTCGTCGGTAATGTTAATTTAATTAAAATAAATACTATCTAAAATTACATAATTCCATTTACATGATTAATTTTCAGAATAAAGATTTTAAATTTTACCGACGGAATTTTTCCGTCGATATTATTTTTTAAAAGTTTACTTAATTTTACTGACGAATTATTTCCGTTGGTAATTTTAAAATAATAAAATTAATTATTTTAGATTTATTTTTGTGACAAATATAAATCGTCAATAATTTATGTGCACACAAATTCGAAAAAATTACTGACGAATTAACAACCGTCGGTAATTTTTTTCATAAAAAAATTCATAAGATATTTATCGACGGAATATTTCCGTCGGTAAATTTCCGGAAAATAATTCCTCCTAAATAGCGACGGATTTTGTGACGGAATTTCTAACCGTCACAAAATCCATCGGTAATCCGTCGGTAATAACGTCGGAAAATTCTTTTGATTATTTTTTCTACATAAATTGACTTATTATGATTATTCGTCGCTAATCCGTCGGGAATCCGTCGGTAATTACCGACGGATCTGATCCGTCGGCATTTCTGTCGGTATTCTGATAGTTTCTTGTAGTGAAAGATGAGATACAATGAACCTGGGCACCCTTCAAGAAGGAACGTCAAATATTTTAATTGGGCTCAAGGATTATGGGATCTTCTTTTTATTCTGGACATCACACACATCCATCGACCACTTCTACATCTAGAACGCCGCTTGGAGACAGATTGGGGAAGAGCTCCACCATCAAGAAAAATAACGGTTCTTTTTGTTCTTTATTTTTATTTAATTTCTATTATGTAATTCGTTTACAAGTCTGAGGATTGTGAACCTTCATAGAATAATTACATGTTTGATTAGGAATAATATTATCAACTTGTTTTATGAATTTTTTTGGGATTGGCTTTGATGTGAATTATGATATTTTAATTGCTTGTTTAGACTACCCCTCTAATAGGTGATTGATTGTTCAATAGCTATTTTACGTATTATAATTCGTAAATGTTATAATAAGTGAATCAAGTAGCAAAATGAGGGAGTACCTCTTGAAATCTTGAAATCTAGGTTGTATGATTCGCTACCCCCGTTTTCATAGCCTAGTAGTCCTAATATCTAAATCTTAATGCATTGTCGAGTTCGAATCCTTAGGGTCACTCAGAAAGAGTTTAATCTAGAGGTCGTACCCTAGGTTATTAAACTTAAGGATATTTCGGGTTAATTGGTCATACCGTTAGCCTAGGGGCTTGAGTTTATGAACTTATTGGTGTTTTAGGAATTTGATTCATGTGAATTAGGATACGGGAGGGGATCAAATCCTTGGACTAGATTTTTATTTTATTTGTTCTATTATTTAATTTTATGTTTTACTATTTTAATTATTTATTTTCATGTCTATTAGTTGTTAGACTTAATCCAAGACCCCCCGGTTACATTTGGAAACACGTTAAATTCAATTACTCCCTTGGGTTCGACCCGTACTCATCCTACTATATTTTAGTGGATTTGTTCAAAAATTTTATAAGTATTATTTTTGGGTGCTGGCGATTTCATGGTTTTTATGGTCAGAATGTTCTGCCATGTAGAGTTTGTGCAACCACTCTCCATACCACTCATGATTGCCCATCCTTGATTGATAAATTAGCGGTGAGACAAAGAGATGAATATTGGAGTGCTAATCAACAAAGGCATTGGAATGATCAACCATATGCCAATACTTACAATTGAGGAAGGCATCATGATTTTCGATATGTGGACAACTCATATGATCAACCATACAGTTTTCAAAGGCGTGGCTATTATGAGCAAAGACCACAATTCTTCGATAATAGTGAATGCTATTATGAGGATGATGGTTATTATGGTGATGAACAAAGTTCGAAGGTTTCATTAGAGTCCTTGATGAAATGGAAGAAAATTAGTAATTTGATATTTCAACAAGGAACCCAATTGAGTCTTTGGAGTTTGGATCGCCAATGTAACCAATTAAAGATCGAGGTTGAACGTTTAGTGGCACAACAAAGTAAAAATCATGAGGAATGTGCCGTGAAGTCCACCCAAGATGAAAAATTCGAGTTTGAGGCAGAAATTGAAGAGGAAGAGTGCGCTGAAAATTCTGCAAATTCTGTGCAGAAAATTCAGACTGCAGAAACTGACATTGAAGCCTTCAGTGTCAGTTCTGCTGAAAATGAAAATCAGGTAAATTCATCCGAATCAGTTTCCATTCATTCTAATATTTTTTCATATTCCTACAGGTTGTCAAAAGTTGCTGATCCTCAAGTACAGGAGACAATTGAAGTGTTTCGGATTGATGTGATTTAAGATCCTATTCTTGAGGCGATCAAACAATTTTCTAAGGAGCTTTGCACCAAAAGGCTGACCAAAAACCATATAATTTTAAAGGGAGAGAACACTTCTCGCAAACCAATAAGATCATTATATTGGTTTGAACATTTTACTCCTATCACGTGAAAGGGAAGTGAACGTCAAGCCAACGACGTTAAGAAAAGGCGCTTTTTGGGAGGCAACCCAACTTAGATTTTAATTTTTAATTTTATTTTTTTAATAAATAATCTTGTTCTTTTGGTGGATGTTTATTTTAGACTATGAAGTGAAGCGATAATGGTGTGGATGATATTTTTAGAGGAGAAAAAAATCCCAACATGTGGTCAATAAGAATGGAGCTTAACCCGGTGACTTCTTTCCACTCTTACGCTTAACCTTCCCTTGAATTTTATTGTGTTTTGTTTGCTTGAGGGCAAGCAAAATGATTAGGTGTGGGTAGGTTTGGTGTATTGCGTGGTATTTGAAGTTGTAATTTTTTTTAATGGCATGTGCATATAATAATTCATTTGAGATAATATTGTTATACTTGTGTACATGTGAATTTAGTATTAGATTTATGGTGAAATTGTGTCTTTGATATGTGAAATTTTTGGCATGGCAAGAGAGTTGAATTTGATTTATCGAAACTTGTGAGTTGTTGGATTTGTCTTATTATTTTTATGACAAATGTGGAATAATTTTTGTTTGGGAATCCATGGCAAGATTACCCTATTGTTGTGAGCTTTGAGCCTTGAAGAGCCATCATCTATATATAAGCTCTATTATTTTTCTTGATTGAGTGCAAATTGAACTTGATATGTACATTCTAGAACTTGCTCCTTGAATGCATTTTTAGATCTGACATATGGGCATGTGTACTTAAATGATAAAAGCACCTAGGCAAACAACTCTTTGGCCTTTTTTTAATCTACCCGATCATATTAAACTTTTAGGAGAGCCACTTTGAGCCTAACCTTTTCTTTGTTGAATGAGCATATCGCTTACCCCTATTCCATTTTTTTCTTGAACTCTTCCATTTGAACCCCTACTATTTTGCATATTGTGAAATTCATTGAGAATATTTGTTGAGATTGAATTGAAACCGAAGGGGAATAAGTGGAAAAGAAAGGGAGAACAGATTGAAAAATAAAATGGTTGAAAAAAAAGTAAGAAAAAAGAAATTGGAGCTGAAAAAGAAAAAAAAACGAAGCTGAAATTTGTTGCAGAATTTTTCTGTAAAGACACTGAACCCTTCAGTGCTACCCTATTTTTTTTGAAAATATGAAAGAAACAGGTGTGGGTACGGGATGTGTTGATGAAAGTCAGATTTTATCAACAAAAAAAGATGAAGGAGTGGATGTGGAAAAAAAATGAGAATTGCAAGATGCATCATTTTGATATACTTATATGAGTAACACATTTACAAAGTGGTAAATTTAGCCTTTCTAATCCTTTTTATCTCACCTTATCCCAAGCCCCATTACAACCATTTTAATAGTCCTTTTGATATTTGCACAATGTTCATTGAACTTGGTGGAGATTTGATTTGGGAGCAAGCTTATGGTAATGTCTTATCTTGTTTAATTTTGAGTGTTTTGCCACCCAGCACATATACTTGAGTGTTATTGAGCAAAACCATTTGTGAAATCATGAATTCTTAAATTCCTTTATTCTACATATGTTGCAAGATTTTTGTGAGACATTCTATCACTCATCTGTATTTTGTACATCTTGTTTATTCTTTTGAAAGTGTCACTGTTTTGCTATCACTTGCACATGATTGTCATTTTTCCTATGCCTTGTTTTGGTTTTGTTTTGCTTGAGGACAAGCAAAGATTTAGGTGTGGGTAGTTTGATAAGTCGTAATTTTATATCATTATTTTAGATGAATTCATATATATTTTTATGTGAGTTGTGAATTATTTAGTGTAATTACGACTTATTTATATTTTATACACTTGAGCTTTAACTATTTTAATTCTTGTCTAAATAGGCTAAAATTGAGATAAATTGTATAGTCACAACAATTTATTTTGTGTGATTGATACAATAATTTTTATTGCAGGAAAATTAAAGAAGGGACCAAGATAATTAAGGAAAAGAAGGATTTTGTGATCAACAATAAATAAAAACTTACCAAAGATGAGATACAATGAACTTGAGCACCCTTCAAGAAGGAAAGTCAAATATTTTAATTGGGCTCAAGGATTATGGGATCTTCTTTTTAATCTGGACATCACACACATCCATCAATCACTTCTACACATCTAGAACGCCGCTTGGAGGCAGATTGGGGAAGAGCTCCACCATCAAGAACAATATCGGTTCTTTTGTTTTTATTTTTATTTAATTTCTATTATGTAATTCATTTACTAGTCCGAGGATTGTGAACCTCCGTAGAATAATTACATGTTTGATTAGGAATAATATTATCAACTTGTTTTATGAATTTATTTTGTGATTGGCTTTGATGTGAATTATGATATTTTAATTGCTTGTTTAGAATACCCCTCTAATAGGTGATTGATTGTTCAATAGCTATTTGTTCAATAGCTATTTTATGTATTATAATCCGTAATTGTTATAATAAGTGAATCAAGTAGCAAAATGAGAGAGTACCTCTTGAAATCACGAAATCTAGGTTGTATGATTCGCTACCCCCGTTTTAATAGCCTAGTAGTCCTAATATCTAAACCTTAATTCATTGTCAAGTTCGAATCCATAGGGTCACTCAGGAATAGTTTAATCTAGAGGCCGTACCCTAGGTTATTAAACTTAAGGATATTTCGGGTTAATTGGTCGTACCGTTAGCCTAGGGGCTTGAGTTTATGAACTTATTGATATTTTAGGAATTTGATTTATGTGAATTAGGATACGGGAGGGAATCAAATCCTTGGACTAGGTTTTTATTTTATTTGTTCTATTATTTAATTTTATATTTTTACTAATTTAATTATTTATTTTCATGTCTATTAGTTGTTAGACTCAATCCAAGACTCCCCGGTCACATTTGGAAACACGTTAAATTTAATTTAAATTTAATTACTCCCTTGAGTTCGACCCGTACTCATCCTACTATATTTTAGTGGATTTTTTTAGAAATTTTATAAGTATTATTTTTAGGTGCCGGCGACAGCACATCACATACCCACAACAACAAAGGAGGCATGATAACTTCTCTTATTCAAATTCGAGCAATGCGGTTACTTATCCTCCGGGGTATCATCCGGGAGCTAAGGCACCAAATGATGAAGGGAAAATAACCACCGAAGAACTCATTGAGAAGTTAATTGCATCGAACAAAGCTCAAGATGAGACAAGAAGAAAGATTGATGAAGCTAATGATAGAAGGTTCAAGCCTTGGAGCACTCGGTTGGTCAAATTGCTAGTTCGTTGAGTGCGAATGAAAAAGGGAAATTTTCTTCTACCACCATTGTAAATCCAAAAGAGCAATGCAAGGTAATTACTTTGAGGAGTGGAACTAACTATGAAGGACCTTCTATGCCTATGGAAAATGACAGGGTAAAAGAGAAGGAGATTGAGGAAAACTTAGTTGAGGAAGAGTTTGTGGAAGAAAGTGAAGTTGAAGTAAAAGCAAATGATGAAACTGATGTGGTTAAGCCGGAAGTTGTTGAAAAGAAATGGCAAAGAACCAAATTAGCAATGAAAAAGAAAGAGGATGAAGTAGAGTTGGAAAGGGATAGTTGGGGAATACCAAAAACTCAAGTACCTATTCCTTTTCCACATAGATTCTTGAAGAAGGGCCTTGATGAAAAGTTTGCAAAGTTTTTGGAGATCTTCAAGAAAATCCACATCAATATACTTTTTGCGGATGCTTTGAGACAAATGCCTTATTATGCCAAGTTTTTGAAAGACATCATGGCAAGAAAAAGGAGCTTAGTGGAGAATGAGACCGTCAACTTAACGGAGGAGTGTAGTGCCATAATTCAAAAGAAGTTGCCTCCAAAGCTCAAGGATCCGGGGAGTTTTGTCATACCTTGTGAGACGGGTAAGAGTGAATTTCATAAAGCTCTTTGTGATCTTGGGACTAGTATCAATTTGTTGCCTATGTCGATCTTTAAGAAACTTGGGATTGGAGAAGTAAAGCCTACGTCTGTTACATTGCAACTTGCGGATAGGTTTTTGACTTATCCTAAGGGGGTAGTTGAAGATGTGTTAGTTAAGGTTGGAAAGTTCATATTCCTGCTAGATTTTGTAGTGCTTGATATGGACGAAGATGCTAATGTTCCATTGATTTTGGGTCGTCCATTCTTAGCCACGGGAAGAGCATTGATTGATGTGAAAACGAGAGAGTTGACTTTGAGAGTAAACAAAGAGGAAGCGGTGTTTTCACTAAGAAATGCTATGAGGCATCCAGATGAGAAAGAAGAGTGTAAAAGGATTGAATTGATTGATGAGATTGTTCAAAAGAACTTGCCATTCCTCTTATCTAAGGATCCTCTTGAGACAAGCATAAGTCATTCTCTTACTTTATCTTTAAATTCTATTCTTCTTTATATTGTTAGAAGATGATGATATAAATGATTCCTTACATGAATTGAATGCTTGTAGGGAAATGCAAGAAGATGAAGCAAAATTAATGTACCATGGAAAGAGGGAATATCTTCCATTGGAAGTTGAAGGTGAAGAGCCCAAAGTGGAAAAAGGAAAAGAGGAATTGAAGCCTTTACCCGATCACTTTATGTATGCATATTTGGGGGATAACAAGACTTTTCCGGTAATCGTGTCATCATCTCTTTCACCTTTAGAACTTGATAAATTGTTGAGGGTACCTAGAGAGCACAAAAGTGCTATTGGTTGGAGTCTTGATGATTTAAAAAGAATTAGTCCCACAATTTGTATGCATCACATAAGGTTGATAGATGAAGATAAGTCATGCATACAACCTCAAAGGCGTTTGAACCCAATTATGCAAGAAATGGTAAGAAAAGAAGTTTTGAAATGGTTAGATGCTAATATTGTTTATGCCATAGGTGATAGTCCTCATGTGAGTCCTTTGCATGTTATGGCTAAGAAAGGGGGATTGACCATTTGATGATGAACTTGCTACAAGGGTAAAAATGGGTTGGAGAGTGTGTTGTGATTATAGGAAGCTTAATGAAAATACTCGTAAAGATCATTTTCCTTTGTCTTTTATTGATCAAATGCTTGATAGATTGGCGGGATACAAGTATTATTGTTATCTAGATGGTTACTCGGGGTACAACCAAATCATGATAGTCCCCGAGGATCAAGAGAAAATAACTTTTACTTGTCCATATGACACGTTTACTTTTTATAAATTATCCTTTGGGTTATGCAATGCCTCCGCTACCTTTCAACGTTGCATGATGACTATCATTGGAGGATTGATTGAAAATATAATGGAGGTCTTTATGAATGATTTTTTCGTCTTTGGATCTTCATTTGATACATGTTTGGCTAATCTTTCTACGGTTTTGCAGCGATGTCAAGATACGAACCTAGTCTTGAATTGGGAAAAGTACCATTTTATGGTTCAAGAAGGTATCGTACTTGGACATCACATCTCAGGGAAAGGTTTGAGAGTTGATAAGGCAAAGGTTGTAGCCATTGAACATCTTCCCCCTCCAAAAAATGAAAAAAGGGTTAGATTGTTACTTGGCCACATTGGGTTCTATCGATGTTTTACAAAGGATTTTTCTAACATAGCCAAAACTTTGTGTAAATTGCTTGAAAAAGATGCTTCGTTTGAATTTAATGATGAATATCTTGATGCTTTTAAGGTACGAAAGGAAGCTATAATTTCTTCACCAATACTTGTCTCTCCCGATTGGAGTAAGCCTTTTGAGCTTCATTGTGATGCTAGTGACAAAGCATTAGGAGTGGTGCTTGGTCAAGTGAGGGAGAAGAAGTTTCGAGCAATCTACTATACATCAAAAACGTTCAATGCAAATCAAAAGAATTATACCACAACGGAAAAAGAATTCTTATCCGTGGTTTATGCGTTTGAAAAATTTCGTCCATACCTAGTTGGCACGAAAAACATTATTTATACGGATCATGCCGCCATTAGGTATTTGATGAGTAAGAAAGATGCTAAACCTAGACTAATTCATTGGGTTCTTTTGTTGCTGGAGTTCGATGTGAAGATACGTGATAAGAAGGGAGTCAAAAATGCCTTAGCCGACCACTTGTCACGTTTGGAAAATATTGATGAAGAAGGAACCATGGAGTTTATTAAGGATGTGTTTCCGAATGAAGAGATACTTCAAATTGATTTTCAAATGATGTACACATTATGTGAGACCGGAATGCCACAGTATGCAGATTTTGTGAATTATTTAGCTTATGGTCTCAAACCGGATCATCTAACCGAGTCTAGGAGGAAGAAATTCTATCATGATGTCAAGAAGTACTTGTGGGATGATCCTCTTCTCTTCAAGAATTGTCCTGATGGAATCATACGGAGGTGTATTCTGGAAGAGAAAAAAGTAAGTGTCATGGAGATGTGCCATAGTTCACCATGTGGAGGACACTTTGGATTTCAAAAGACGGGAGCAAAGATCCTACAATTGGATTTGTTTTGGCCAACTTTGTTCAAGGATTGCAAGGAGTACATCAAGGGATGTGATCGGTGCCAAAGGATTGGAAGTATAGGGCAACGTAATGAAATGCCCATAAGGAACATTTTTGAGGTTGAGGTGTTTGATGTATGGGAGATGGACTTCATGGGCCCATTTCCACCTTCAAATGGTTACCTCTACATATTTCTTGCGGTGGATTATGTTTCCAAATGGGTGGAAGCAATCCTGACAAAAACAAATGATGGTCTAGTGTCAAAGCTTTCTTAAAAAAGAACATCTTTGCTAGGTTTGGAGTGCCAAGAGCTGTGATTAGTGATGGGGGATCTCACTTAATCACAAGCTTATTGAGAAGCTCTTGAATAACTATGGAGTAAATAATAAGGTTTCTACACCGTACCATCCTCAAACAAATGGCTTGGCGAAAGGGGCAAATAGGCAAGTGAAGCTTGTTCTTGAGAAAACGGTCAATGTAAATAGAAAGGATTAGTCTTCTAAGCTAG